>OZ005657.1:13380981-14660981 GCA_963930645.1 Salticus scenicus | reverse complement strand
CACGAAACAATTGTTGCGAGTTCTTGCATTTTATTGTGTTTATTCAGAGTTTTGTAATTAATACTATACTTCATTTTCTTCAGATTAGGGGAAATAAATATATATATTTTTTTAAATGCAAAAATATAAGATATATTTTAAGGGATATAGCGACGTTATGACACATTTTGGGAATTACTGTCATAGAATATGGAATTTTTCATGCATATACGGTGAAATTAAAGGAATAGTAAGTATGTTAAAATTTCTGAAACATTATTTGAATTGAAAAAAAAATTATTGGGGTGCTTTTTTATAATGACGTCACATTTTTTTTTTCTTTTTTTAATTGCACTATTTTAGAACGTTTACAGTGCGTTTTCTAGAACGTTCTGAAAATGTGTATAACGTTTTGAAAACGTTCTAAAAACGTTTAGAACGTTCTGAGACCGTATACATAGAACGTTCTCTGAACGCTTCTATAACACCAATGGTGATAGCTACACGTTCATTGAACGTTCCCTGAACCGTACTATTGTACGTCTTCAAGATGGACAAATAGACGTCTATAACACGTTCAAAGGGAACGTTCTTAGAACGTGTTTGCAGAACAATACTTGAACGTTCAGAGAACGTTTCGGTGCTGCTTGGGTTCTTATCATGTTGTTAAAAAGAGAAAAAAAAACTTCTGATCGGGAAGAATGTCGCGCGTATCTCTTCACCATCCTTATGACTTCTCAAAATTCCATGTTATTACTCATAAATTTTCATTCTTAAGAAAAGGAATTAAAAAAATATATCATTTAGCATCGTGTAAAAACTCACACCGGGACCCCACTGCCTTAGGCGGCGCAGATCCATGCGCGCTGCGCGCGCACGTGTGAGGATATACGTGCACTGTGCACATATATTCCTTCTGAACTCAAACTTTTATTATTAAGAAAATAAAATTAAATATATATATATATATATATATATATATATATATATATATATATATATATATCATCGAGTAAAAACTCGCAGCGGATCCCAAACGCATGCGCGCTGAGCGCGCACGTGTTAAGATAACGTGCGGTGCGCGCACATATTCTGAAATCAAACTTTTATTCTTAAAAATAGAAATTTAAAAAAATCATTTCTCATCAGGTAAAAAGTCGCACTGGGTCCCCACTGCCTTCGGCACGCAGTCTCGTGCTCGCTGCGCGCGCCCACTCTTCCAGCCCCTCCTAATTAACCTACATATAAAAATTTTGAACGGTCGAACTCAATTAGCTGAGATGTAAAAGAAAACCTAATCAGGACACCTTAAAATTGTAAATCAGGTGAAATCTCGAATTCCATTTTCGATAATATAAAAGAACTTTAAAATATCTTTCGAATGATGTATTAGAAAAAAATTAATCATAATTAGAATTTCAAATATTGAAATTTAAACATATTACAGCGCCATCTGGTGGTAGAAATTTCTGTACTCTATTGTTCAATTCCAGATCAACAAAGCTTTCAAATGGAGTATTACTTATGAAATTATTTTAATTAGTAGCTGAGGTGCAAAAAGACCTAATCAGGACACCTCAATACGTGTAAATGGGGTGAAATCTCGAATTCCACTTTCGCCAATATAAAAGTACTTTAAATTATCTTTCGAATGATGTATTAAAAATAATTTAATAATAATTAGAATTTGAAATATTGAAATTTTAAAATTTTACAACGCCATCTGGCGGTAGAAATTTCTGTAATCTATTGTTCAATTCCAGATCAACAAAGCTTTCAAATGATGTATAACTTATGAAATTTATTTAATTAGTAGCTGAGATACAAAAGATAATCGATTCAGGAAACCTCAAAACGTGTAAATCAGGTGAAATCTCGAATCACACTTTCGACAATATAAAAGTACTCTAAAATATCTTTCGAATGATGCATTAAAAATAATTTAATCATAATTAGAATTTCAAATCTTGAAATTTTAAAATATTACTGCGCCATCTGGAGGTAGAAATTTCTGTAATCTATTTTTCAATTCCAAATCAACAAAGCTTTCAAATGATGTATTACTTATGAAATTATTTTAATTAGTAGATGAGATACAAAAGAAAACCTAATCAGGAAGCCTCAAAACGTGTAAATCGGGTAAAATCTCGAATTTCACTTTCGATAATATAAAAGTACTTTAAAATATCTTTCGAATGATGTATTAAAAATAATTTAATAATAATTAGAATTTGAAATATTGAAATTTAAATATATTACAGCGCCATCTGGCGGTAGAAAATTCTGTAATCTACTGTTCAATTCCAAATCAACAAAGCTTTCAAATGATGTATTACTTATGAAATTATTTTAATTAGTAGCTGAGATACAAATAAAAACCGATTCACGAGACCTCAAAACATGTAAATCAGGTGAAATCTCGAATCCCACTTTCGATAATGTAAAAGTACTTTAAAATATCTTTCAAATGATGTATTAAAAATAATTTAATCATATTCAGAATTCGAAATATTGAAATTTAAATATATTACAGCGTCATCTTGCGGTAGAAAATTCTGTAATCTACTGTTCAATTCTAAATCAACAAAGCTTTCAAATAATGTATTACTTATAAAAAATTTTTAATTAGTAGCTGAGATACAAAAGAAAACCTAATCAGGACACCTTAAAACGTGTAAATCACGTTAAATCTCGAATTACTTACGGTTGTCGGTTAATGGAAGGTGACAGAAATTTGTGGCGTCTACTCTTGAAATTCAATTCAAATAAGTTTCAAAATGACATATTACTTTCGAAATTATGCTAATTAGAAGCTGAGATACAAAAATGATATAAACACTATTATAAAACAATTTATGTCTGACTTTTTCGTGGTTTTCTCCGAAACTTGCGTAATTCTGGGCTAAATACTGTTAAAATCCATAGTATGAAATGTGAAAGGATTATCAGAATTCGAAACTCTGCAAATATAAAAGAATAAAGCCGTTCTGGGTTTTCCGTTGTTTCCTCCGAAACAACCGTTCATTTTCTGCGTTTTTGCCCCCCCCCCTTCCGTCCCTTCTAATAATTTTACACTTGAAAATATCCGCAATCGATTTATCTTTCCTTAAAACCTAATAATAACAATTTTAAACGCTGTAACTTTTTTTTTCTCATCGCCCTCCCCCCTCTCCCCCTCAAGCCCTTCCTAATAATTCTACACTTTCAAAAATATTCAGAATCGAATTATCGGGCGTTAAAACCAAATATTACGAAATTTCAACGGCATATCTCAATTTAAAATAGTGCAGGATATAATACAAAATTTAATCTAATTGTTTTGTTTAGCCACATATTTTCATGAAAATTGAACAGTAGCTTTATAATATGCTGTCTAGGCCGAATATTAATTCAAATGTAACGAGAATTAAAATTAGAAAAATTTTGAAAATTGCAATTTTTCTCGCCACTATAAAACACGTGACATCTTGATCGGTTTCAATCATTTCCTTTTTCATGGCAGACGGTCGTCTGACATTTAAAATGATGTTGCCACAAAAAATTCATACTTTAGTTAATTTAAAAAAATCTAATTTTTGTACCTATAAGCCACTTGCACACTTAGATTCAGAAAAAATGCCCCTTTCATTTGGTATCGAAATCGTGACGATCGGACAAATATTTCTAATTTTTTTCCACATTTTCTGTTTTTAACTCCGTTAAAATATCTTTTTTTATGCAATGGCGGTGAATTCTCAGTCATTGAGTTCGCTTTTAGATTAGACATGAGTGGACATTTTAACTAATATCTCCACAACTAATTAAAATTTTTAAATTCTGTTTACAGGAGCCCCTCGGGAAGGCTCCTGTGCATCCGTATGTCAATAGGAGGCGTTCAATAGGGGCTGAACGTATAAAAGAACAGACAGACAGGCAGACAGACAAACCTTTTCTTTTATTATTATAGATTATTATTGATCGACCAATTCTTAAAGTAGTATAAAATATATACAGAACAACAAAAACTATGAATGTACTGATTTAATAAAAAAAATAATTTTAATGAATTAAATACATTTAATGAAAATATTGTTTGTTCTTATTGTATAATTATTTAAAAAGTACATATTACTTCCTTATCTAACATAAATGTCTTAAAGTACAGGTTGAATTTTATGCGACTGTTAAAATCGTAGTCTAAAAACAATAATTTTTTATTAAAATTTTTAATTAAATTTCCGTCTTTTATTACGGCAAAGATTAGTATTCGAATATAGCGGTTCAGAAAATATAGGCATAATTTTATTTTACCTTTTGACTTTCAGAAATATAGGTCTATTCCCATTGTCCATTCTACTTATATCTGATGAATTTTGAAATTGGAAGAAACTACAAATATAGCATTTTTAACATAAGACCGCCTAAAATACACTTGTACATTTTGAGCTATGGCCTTGTCTGAAATAAGTAAAAATAAATTACACATTCATGAGTAACAGTGTTAGGAAAAACTGTGTCACGAAAACCATTTTTTCCAGTCGGCTAATTTACCATTCTGCGGTCAGTTTACAGAATTTCTTTTATTGAATGGATATATTTCTCGAAATAGATCAACAGAACCTGTTAAAAACTAGAAATTGGGCGAGAAAACGTATTTTTTATTTTAAGTGTGTACATTTATAATAACAACGTATCTGTAAATTCTAAAGTAACTAACTGGTATGATATACTTTGTGGTTTTCAAATTAATAAAGGTCTTACATTAGTAAGAAACTTAATTTAATTTTCAAAATGGAAACTTTCAGCTAAAAATTTTTTTATCCTCATTTTAAGCGAGATAAAGTAAGATCAGTTTTTATTTCCACGTGAATCATTCTCTATGATTTCTAGTTTCGTAATGACACGCAATTCAGATACATACGTTCTACTCCAGAAATTTGTATAAACAAGCACAGTAGCTTTTTGTACCCGTTAGTTTTTATTAATTAAAATTTCTGGTAAAACTAAAATTAAAATTTCTGGTATACTAGGTAAGCTTAAATATGTTGAATTGCAGATAATTAATATAGACGATCATACAAACAAATAGTGGTAATAAACCTTATTTAGAAAATGTAAATATTTGCAGCTATTTAAATTAAAAAATAAAATACCCTTTTATAGTTATAGGCAGAAGCAGTTTTGGCACCAAAATTATTCATGTCACAATATTTTATAATAACTTTATGCATTTAAATATAGGAAAAAAGTACTGTTCGCAAATACTGGTGCTGAAATTGTGCCAGATTTCCGACCCTTCTAACCACTCCAAGAAATTTTTTAAGTGATTTACAGCCAATACCAAAAACGAGCCCCTTTTCAGACGTACCTCTCAACCCAGATAGCACATGACATCCCTGGGATGTTCTTTTTAAGTCTCGAATGTCCTTTTTTCATCCTAGGATAAAATAGTAAAATGCGCACATCCACAGGATGTCCGGACAGAAAATACAGGGAACAAGTTAGTTTGGATGTCTCTGAGATATCTTAAGTTATCCTAAAATAAAACGTCCGTTTTAAGGTGTCTCAAGGGCATTTTTTTTATGACGTCTCACTATCCATTAAAAAAATATATTCAGAATGAATGGTGTTGTTGTTGTTGTGGGGATAAAGCCAGTTGACTGTTCTTGGGTCCTAGGCTAGAGGGAGAGTACCATCCTTGGAGGTCTTCCTAAGGGATCTTTTCTGAAACTTGAAGCTGAATTTGAGCGAAATGTGTTTTTTTTATTTTTATTATTATTTATTTAAAAACTAGAATGATGCAAAGATAATATATATATATATATATATATAACTAATAAAATAAATCATTCTAAAAAATACAATTTTTTCAATGATAAGGACTCTTTATTCAACTATCACCAGTATTTTCAGAAGTATGATTTGATATGAATAATGGACGAGTAACCAACGAAGCAAATAGTGTATTGCTACTTGTAAGATGTTGTGATGGACATTGAAGTCCCTGAGTTTTGCATCGTTATGCTGGGGTGTGGAATTAAATGGGAACGACAGAGTGTTACAGGTGACATACCATTGTTTAGGAAACATCCTATGATGATCCTCAGCGGAATTCAGAATGTAATCCTAAGGATGCCTAAAGTTTTCAAATGTCATAAATGTCCTTTTATCAGTCAAATTTGGGCCTCCTGGGATGTATTTTGAACGTCCCTCGGATACAGATTCTGCGGACATTTTATCATCCTGAGAATTAACAGAGGATGTCTATGGATAATATTTGGATATCCTGAGGCCAATTGGAGATCCGAAAAAGTTCATCCTCGGACATCTTAAGGATGATTTTGTGTTTTCTGCGTAATTAATATGTTGGCAAGTATACTCTCAAGGAATACTTTACTTTAAAAAAGTGTTGTACGTATCTGCATTTAAGAGTTTATGTGCTTCCTGAATAGCTACCCTGAATAATCATAGCACATTACTATAAATATACCAGAAGTATTTTTGCAGGTAATAACTTACTTATTACAATATTATACAATAACATACAATATACAATTTACAAAAATATAGAGAACAATATTTAAACAAAAGTCTGGGAAAGGACACTTAATATTCAATAAAAAAGAGACACTGTTCAAAAGCACTACTATTTTGAGTAATAAGTTACGCCTTTACACGTTTTCTAAAACATCAAATTATTTAACAAATTCATGACTAAATAAATGAAATTTTGTCATCAACAATCGAAACGGTAAATTTCATTCGTTTATATATGCTATCGTCTTATAAAGTGTCCGAGGACAAACTTTTTCGGATTTCCGATTGTTTGCAGGATATCCACATCCACAGACAGATCTTATCCACAGATCTTACCCACAGACATCCTCTGTTCATTCTCAGGATGAAAAATGTCTGCAGACTCTGTATCTGAGGGACGTTCAAAATACGTCCTAGGAGGCCCAAATTTAACTGATACAAGGACATTTAGGACAATTTTAAAGAACTTTAGGCATCCTGAGGACATTCTAGGGATTAAATTCTGAAATCTGCTGAGGATCATCATTGGATGTTCCCTAAACAATGGTATTTCACCTGTAACTCTTTGCCGTTCCCATTTAATTCCACACCCCCAGTTAACGTTGCTAAACTTAGGGACTTCAATGTACACCACAAAATCTTACCTGTAACCAGCGTTCCCAACTTTTATAATTTATTCACGACCATTTTTACCAACGCCTGTTTTTCATACCGGAAATTTTGAAAAATGGTTTTTTTCTTATTTAATCGTTGTAACATGCTAAAGAGAAATAATCTACAAAATTTCTTGTGCAAAAAGAAGGCGGGGCTAAAAATGCTCGTGAATAGATTATAAAAAATGAAAACTCTGTCTGTAACAGTTGACTATTTGCTTCGAAGGTTATTCGTCCAATATTCATTTCAAATCATACTTCTGAAAATATTGGTGATAGTTGAATAAAAGAGTCCTTTAATTTTATCATTGAAAAAATTGTATTTTTTAGTAAAAATTGTACTAGTTATACACACACACACACATATATATATATATATATAATTCTTATATCTTTGCTTCATTCTAGTTTTCAAATAAATTAAAAAAATAAAATAAAAACACATTTATCTTAAATTCAGCTTTAAACTTCAGAAAAGACTCATTAGAAAGACCTCCACGGAAGGTACTTTCCCTCAGGCCTATGACCCAAGAACAGTCATTTAGCCACATCTCCGACACCAACACCATTCATTCTGAATATATATTTTTTAATGGATCGTAAGACGTCGTAAAAAATGTTCTCGAGACATCTTAAAGCGGACGTTTTATTGTAGGATAACATATCTCAGAGACATCCAAACTAATTTTCTCTGTATTTCCAGTTCGGACATCCTCTGGATGTCCTAATTTTATCTATTTTATCCGAGGATGAAAACAGGGAATTTGCGACTTAAAAAGAACATTCCAGGAATGTTATGTGCTATCTGGGTATAGAGTCAAACTTGAATATGCGAAATTTGAATAACAAAATGGCGGATCAACTTGGTTAACGAACTCGTCCAAGATATTCATAAGATAATTTCACTGTCCAAATTTGTTTTGATCTGGAGTATTATTTCGGAAGTTTTCGTGATTTTAAATTTTTAAGTGGTAGCCTGATTTCAAGTGGCCCCGCTTAGTTTAAGATATCCGCCACTTTGTTAAAAATGACAGTTAAAATTCATTAATAAAGTTGATTGAGACCCTTATATGGTCTATGTATACGTCAAAATTCAAACAAATTCGGAATACGCTTTTACAAAGTGAATTTGAAATTTTCAAGTGCGCCACTTGAAAACAAAATGGCAGAGCAACTTGGTTAACGAACTCGTCCTAGACATTTATAAGATAAGTTCGCTGTCCAAATTTGATTCGATTTGTAGTATTATGTCGAGAGTTGTGATGACAATATTTCCATTATACATATAAAGTAAAGTCTCGTACAACGCGGGTGCAAGTTTGCCTCATGAATTTTACAATATTATTTTTAACACTACTAATTTTATATCAAAGCAACTGAAACTAAATGGAGTGTACGAACCAATAGGTTGGTACTCTAAAAATTTAGTCCTGTTAAAAAATAAAATTGTTTTATTTATTTTTCATGTCTGCCACTACGTTGTACGAGACTTTACAATATATATAGACAGATAGGTAGATAGATAAACGAAGTTATTGCAATAGGTCAATTTCTAAAGAAATCAACTTAAAATGAATCAAATTGCAAAAGCAATTACGTTTAAATTTACAAGCAATTTTCTGATACTCTGCATATTTTAGCAGTTAGGAGGCTGGGGGAAAGTTAGGGGTGGATCAGTGGGGACTTTTGAGAAAATGTGCCTTTCATCATGATCTATTAACTTGAAAAAATCCAGCTTTATCCAAATTTGTTCCGCCATTGGTAATTTTTTTCCCTTTATTTACTGGACCAAATATACAGTGCGTTAAGAAATTATAAGACCACAAGCGTATCGGTGCATTTCTAAAGAAGAGAGCATAATATGCAAATTTTTATTTGCGTATTTAAAATTA
The DNA here is from genome assembly GCA_963930645.1 of Salticus scenicus. Lineage (NCBI taxonomy): Eukaryota > Metazoa > Arthropoda > Arachnida > Araneae > Salticidae > Salticus > Salticus scenicus. Next base: position 14,651,941 of record OZ005657.1, on the reverse strand, counting down.
ATAGGAAAACGCATCCTATACTAATTCCACCTTTCAAAATTAAATTAAATTACATTAAAATTTATTCATTTTTCTAAAAATTAAAGACTGTGACTGTTAAGAAATTATAAGACCACCTGAGAAAATTAGCATATTATACATGACGTCAAACTCAATATAAAGCGCATGCGTCAGTATTTCGTAAGAGCATTACCTAAGAAGCAAAAGCTTAGGTTTTGAATGTGTCATCTACGATTAATTTGACGATGCCTCGAGGTAAAGAATTATCGGAGTGCGAAGTAAGAAAAATTTTATTTTATAAAGGCTCTGGTAAATCTGAAAGAGAAATTGCGAGGTTAATGAACCGTTCTAAAACTGCTATTCATAATGCCATAATTAGAAAAGATTATTCAAACAAAATAAAATGATCTGGTGGAAAAAGTATTTTGACAGCACGTGATAATAGACAAATTTTTCGACTGTCAACTAAAAAAGGACTTTCAACTCGTGAAATTTCGAAACGTTTCAGCAAGAAAACTTCACATGTAACAGTCTGGAAGAGTCTTAAATTAAATGTGAATACGAAATTTATGAAATTGAAGAAAAAACCAAAGTTATTGAAATGCCATCGAGAAGAAAGATCAAAATGGGCTAAAATGTCATGTCATGGAATGATGAGTGGAAACAAATTATATTTTCTGATGAAAAGAAATTTAACCTTGATGGTCCCGATGGCTACAAACGCTATTGGACTTACTTGAGGAAGGAACCAAAAGAATGCTTCAGTCGACAAATGGATGGAGGATCAGTAATAATTTGGGGAGCTTTCAGTTATGAGGGGTTATGTGATTTACAGCGGATTTCGGGTCATATAAACTCTACACAATATCAGTCTATGCTATATGATCATATGATACCGTTTGGACCTTTATTAGGTGGTGTTAACTGGATGTTTCAACAGGACAATGCTGCTTGTCATACATCTAAATCCACACAGGAGTGGTTTAAAAATTAAAAAAATAATGTTTTGCCATGGCCAAGTCGAAGTCCAGACTTGAACCCCATGGTAAACCTATGGGGTATATTATCTCGCAAAGGTTATGCTAATAATAAACAATTTTCATCTGCCAATGAACTGGAAGTATCTATTGTAAAAGAATGGTACAATATTTCTACAACTGAACTTAACCACCGGGTTACTTCAATGAAAAACAGAGTGTTTGAAGTCATCAGGAAAAATGGAGGACCAATCTTAATATATATAAATCTCGTGTCACAATGTTTGTCCTCAATGGACTCCTAAACCACTTAACCGATTATAATAAAATTCGCACACCATGTGCAGTTCGATCCAACTTGAGAGATAGGATAGTTTAAATCTCAAATTATAGTCGCAATTTTAATTTATTGCTAATTATTTGTCTGTTATTATTTGACAGTCACAATTATCTGTTAACTCCAAATGATTCTAACAGATGTCGATACCTTTCGACTGGGTTGAAATGAAAGCTGAAATATATTTGGTGCTGCCATCTACACAAAGAATCTTCAACTTTTTAACCTATTAATAAATTTCGTATAATTCAATTATTTCCACTTTTTAAATTTTTGGTGTTAGCATAGCCGGCCACGTGTTACTTAGACTGAAGTGTAAATTGAATTCATATTATAATGAAGATAATACAGTGAAATTAATCCTGTTTTTTACTTATTTGTGCTTCATTGATCAAAACTTTATAATTTAATCTGTATATATATATAAATTACGTGTCACGATGTTTGTCCGGGGTAAACTCCTAAACTAAGGAATGATTTTGATGAAATTTTGCACACTGTGTGCAGTTTGATCCAACTTGAGAGATAGGATAGTTTTTATCTCAATTTATTGTCACAATATTGTTTTATTGCAATTATTTGTTAATTATAGACCTTTATTAAAGTTGCTCCAAAATATCTATGAGTTCCATTAATTTAATTGTTGCCAAAAAAAAAAAAAAAAAATACGAGTTCATTTTCTTTCGACATAAAAATAAATACATTTAATCAAACGTGAACGTTAAAAAATTATAGAAAGTTAAATTATGCATCTCACGAAAATTGACGTCATAATCAATTTAAAGATTTTATACACATTGATAAAGTGCTAATGTAGTTCTATCATAGATATAGTAATATATATAGATCTCTCATCCCCATGTTATCGTAGAAAGATTTTTGATGCCGAAAAAAGATAAAAAATAAAAGCTTTGGAAACAGCCATTAAGTGGTATTGAAAAAAAAAAAAAAAAGAAAAAGAAAAAGAAAAGAAAGAAAGAAATATGAATTTGAAACTGTATCTGGAGTCTTCCATTCCCCTTTAGCAAATAAATTATTCATAAATTTTATTTGCTAAAATATTAGTATGTATTCCCGTGTGTATTCACTCGGGGAAAGACGGCCATATTTTGGTAAAAACGTCGTCTTTTCTCAAATGAAAAGGAATAACTTTTTTCTCCCCAATGATCACTCTATTCTATATATGCTATACTATATCTATGAGTTCTATACGCAAGCGAAGTGTGACTCACTGACCGTCTGTGCAGCCAAGAAAAAGATTTCCTATGTTAATTGCCCACTGGATTTTTTGTAAGAAATTATTAAAAATCGAGGAAATTTATTTCCCGATTTTAATCCTTATATTTGGGTATAGATATGTATTAGTTATCGCGGGTGTTAGATTGAATTATTTTGCTGTCAAATTGACAAAATTTTAATTTTAAATTTTTAAACTCTGTCGCCCTTGGCTTTTTTTATTATTATTATTATTATTTGGCGATCAAAAGCGTAACACGAAAATATACATGCCAGATGTATGCATTGTACGAAATGTAATATGTATTATTCATTGTACGTATGTATGACATGTAATATGTATTGTACGAAATATTGTTTCATATTATTCATTACTCTTTTAATATAAGTTGTTAAAATAACCATGATTTTTGAAAGGAATTAAATATTTTCGCCAGATAATTTGGCGATATTCTTTTTTTTTCGCCAAGGATGACAGAAATGAAATCTATTCCGCTGCAAAATATTAGTATCTTACATCAGATATTTTATTTAGACATTTGAAAACAAATTTGACTTCAAACTATGATAGAATATTTATCATTTTCCTTTTAATTTGTATATTATTAGTATATTAAAATTTAAAAGCATGGTATATAAAAAGTTTTTTTTTTTTTTTTTTTTTTTTTAAATCTTATAATTATTCTTATCTTAATCCTCAATGTTTCCCATCTTTATTGACTTGAATTTACTATTAAAATTTTAACATACTCAAAAACTTCTCATCACTTCGTTAAAATACACTAAACTTTTCCAAAATCTTTTTGTATTTAAAATGATACATGTATTTACTTTAAATGTCCAATATTTCATAAGATTTCCAATTTTAAAGTTTTAAAATATTTATCAAATTTACTTATTTTTCTGGTTTAGCCTTATTGTTTTCCCTTTTATAACTACAGCTGTTGCCCTCTTTAAAATATTTAAAATGATGAGGTCATTTAATAGTAAAATTATCCATTATAGCATATATTATATTTCACTCCTCCATAAAAATTGATTTTAAAATCGTCTGTTTCTTTTATACTTTTATTTTAATAGAATTTTAATAGAATTTAATTTATATATTAGTCATTTTAGCAATTTTATCCAAAGTAGCATTAGAAATAATATATATCACTTCTCCATTAAAATTTATAGGACCCTACAATAAAATTAATTTGTGCTTAATATCAACACTACGAAAATTTTTATCAATCGCTTCCAAATTTTGACCTAAGTTTCAAATCTCAACCCTGTGGGTTTTTACATCGGCTACAACGTTTTCGTCTTTGTTCGTAAATAATAATTTAACTGTACTAAATAATTTACAGCCGTATAATTCAACGTATAACTTAGTCACAGCAACGCGTGGCCGGGTCTGCTAGTATTATATTAATTTTTTATACAATTTTGTTTTTTGACAAGTGGTCTTATATTTTCTTAACAGGTTTTTTTTGACTTATTTATAATATATATTTTCATTTAACATTTATTGCAATATACCAGGTTAATGCAAACTAATTATAAAAAAATGTAGAGCAATATGTTATTTTATGTATTTAAATTATGGTTAGAATCTTTAGTTTTCTTATAATTTACAAAATTAAAGTGGTCTTATAATTTCTTAACGGACTGTAAATCCCATAATAATTGTTATCTATATTTTCTCTTTCTGTTATCGGCTATTTGAGAGTGTGAAAATTATTTCTAAAAACTACAAAAATTTCTTCGTTTGTTTTCGAGAATAAGGTTAGTAGCATAAAAAATATTATTTTAAACTAAATGCAATTTGTAGATGGCTTAATATTTTTAGAAAAATATCTGCTTTATTAAAATTCAACTTGGAGAGAGAGAGAGAAAAAGGAATTTTAATTACTTGGTCTATTTAACTGTTGCCTTCTTTTTTATAAAAGCTTTTCAGTCACTTTTGATTTAAAACAAAGTAGTCTACTCTATTTTGCAAAAATAGAAATGATCTAAAAACAAAATAAGATGTTTAATCTAAAAAAAATATTAAATACATTGAAGGTTAGGAGTTTTTGTAGAAAGCTCGCAGAGAAAGAGGTGTGAGGTTGTCGAGTCGGATCATCGGTTTTTACTTTGCTTTCTAAAACACTCTATGAAAGATAGATAGGTGTTGAGAAAAAAAGGGAAGCTTCGGCTTTTTCGAAAATTAACAAATAAATTAGTTTCAGTGTTGAAAACGGGGTTGAAAGAAAAATGTAAATTAGTTAAGGTATAAAAGGAATGTTGAAATTGTGCTCGGTGGGGCATTTGTGATTTAGGTGGAACAGGTGGTTCTTAGGTGGTTTTGGTGTGATTCAGCTGGAATACTGACTTAGTTAGTTGGCGGCTGTAGTTAGAGGCGATTTTTCTGTAATACAAGTTATCGGAGTTAAAGTACCTAAGAAAGTACATTAGAAGTTAATCAAGATTGTCGCCAGTTACGTCGTATGTGTAATATAGTTTAAATTATTGTTTTATAATGAAATTATCAGGTCATTGACTTTCGTTAGGTTATTGAGAGTATCTATCATTTATATTTACATGAGGAGGGTAGAATATTTCATATTTCGTAAATTTTTAGAAAAGTAGTCTCATTTCTTCCCTCAATTGCGTGTTTCAAGTAAAGCGTTCTGATAAGTTTTAAAATTGACTCTGTGATTGAAAATTGACTCTGTGTAAAAATTGTACTCATTTTTCGTTCTCATTTAAAACTTTCTACGTTCATACAAAACCTTAGTCAAGAGGGGAAGGGGGGCGAAACTTTACAGATTTATGGAAAATTTTACAATTATTCATCATTTTCAACACAACATCATGCATGAAAGCTTGAACTCAGACTTCTTTTACTTACCTCTGAAATAAACTGAACTCTTTTTTCATTCTCTTTTAAATCTATGTTTATACAAGGAACAGGAATTTTGTTGAGTAAATTGCTTATAGATATCCGATAACTAGATTCTACGAAGTTCCCCCCTCTTTCTCTCCTTGGGATAGAGGGGGGCAATAAACAGCGTTACATTGTTCCACATTATCTCAGTAAGATTAATTTTTATGTGTGGATTGGTTATGCGTAACTAACACGCATTATAAATAATTTTGTGAAATTTCCCTCTTCCCTACTTGAAAGACTGGTGGAAAATACGTTTTCAAAAGTAATTCTGCGCTAAATTATCTGAGAAAAACGATTTTTTGATGTGTTGGTTGGTTATGCGTACCCAAAATTTCACAATACAAAGATATTTTGCGAAAGTACTTTCTACTTCCCTCCTACGTGTGTGTGTGGGGGGGGGGCGGGGGAGCGCAAGACACGTTTTCAAGTTTAAATCTGCTTCAAATTATCTTAGAAGTTTTTGATGTGCGTGTCGGTTATGCATATCCAACACGAAGTATAAAGAGTTTACGAAATTCCCCTCTTTTATATCTTTTAAAGTGTGGCGAGGTGGGCAAAAACACCGTTTCAACCACCGTTTCAACATTGCTCCAATAAAAGCGATATTTTGATGTGTCTGGTGGTTATGTGTATGCAACACGCACTCTAAAGTATCCTTGGAGAAGGCGGGGCAAAAAACATGGTTTCAAACTTGAATATGCTTCAAATTATCTTAGAAGGGATATTTTCTGTGTGGATGTTTATTAAGTGTACGCAGTATGCGTTTTTTAGGATTTCTCGAAACCTTTAACCTACGCACGGAGCAGTGGGACTAAAATGCGGTTAAGTCGCTGCGAAAAACAGTGGGGACCCGGACTCCTCATGATGAGAGCAGGAAAAACTCTACCCAACGCAGTGGTAACTTCAACTTACGTTTCGGCTAGTTTCACATTTTTTTTCCCCTTGAGATTTTATTAATAATGATATAGAATTTTGAGAATTCATTTAAATATAATGTCCAGAGAAGAGGGCAAAGCCTGCTAATGTATTAAATAAAAGTATTTAAATTTTGTATGACTTTCCAGATGATTATATCTGAGCATCTATTCATTAAAATTGCAAGAAATTGCATATATAAAGTCTTTATTTTAGGCAACTTTATGAAATAAATTTTTGTGCATGTTATAAGGTTGATAACACTGTTATATAGAATCATATGGATAAAGGTTTGTACAACATGCTTGTTAAGTATTGTAATTAGAAATGTTAAAAAATCCCAACAAACTCAAAAGCAAAGCTAAATATAAAACATCTGTTGTTTCATAGAACAATTCTTTGATTATATTTTAATGTGTTTGAAAATAATTCATATTTGTTCAATAAACCGACGAATAAAATTATGATAAATATTAATGATTTATTAACAAAACTACCATGAGAAAAAGACGAATATTAAGTTTTCTTCTTGCAAGAAAAAAATATTAAATTTGTGGCACAATCGAAAACATTACTAGCTGCCTTTTTCTGGATTATTATTTGAATTAAAAAAATATGCAGCTAACCATGGCTTTAGAATTTAATTTAGTCTTTTAATAACTTGGAAAAAATGTCAAATGAATATTTCAGCTTAAAAATCTATTTTCAAAGATAGTGTTCAAATAAACCCAGGTGGAAATATACACTCATGACGTGACAATTACAACACCAGGAAGGAATGAGAATATCAGAGTAATATTTATTGGGCACATATACACTAAGCGACAAAAAAAAAAAAAAAAAAAAAAAAAAAAAAAAAAGGCCCACTGCAGAAAAATTGACTTGTACCTTTTTTATTTGCAATAACTTCAAAATGAATGGTTGAAGCAAATAAAACTGTCATGTTTGCATAATATCAAAGAGATGAAATGATACCTATGTACATTTTTGATTTAATAATTCACTTTATTACACTCTACGAAGTAATTATTAAAAACCTACATAAAACATTCTTTTTAAACGCAATATAATAAACATATACTTTGTACTGTATTATGATCTATTATATGATATAAACAAGCTATATTTTAATACATGAAATAAAACTATTTATTTGTTAGATCTAAGCAATTTTTTAATAAAAATATGTATTTTGCATTGGGTTATTCCACCTTTTTATGGAATTACTGCTTTAATGCGCAATGCAGAGCTGCCAACTTAATCCGACAAATTGTTTGTACCGCACCTTTTTCCACACAAATATATTTTTAGAGTATTTGTTTTCTTAATTCATCGTAAATATATTTGAAAAGAATTACTCTAAAAATTAAGTGGTGTAGAAAAAGTAATAATAATTTGCCGGATTAGGTTGGCAGCTCTGGCAATGGCATAGTATTATGCAGTGTTTTAATATAAATATCAGAAATTTCTCTGTGCCAAATATCATAAATATTTTTTTTCTAGTTCTTGTAGAGTTGTAGGCTGAATTCTTTTAATCCTTGCCACTTTCTCGCGCTTTTTTATGGCCTAAACATTATCGAGCGGATTGAAATTAGGACTGTTTCCAAGTCTGATGAAAAAGAAATTCTACGATATTTTTTGTGGGATTTAACTTAAAGTTAAAAAAGATATGATTGCTTTTAGAATTATAAGTGCTCATGGGACAGGATAGGTAGTTTTAACAATTTGAATCGAATAAACGCACCACAGACTCCCTTTAGTATGGTGCAATATCGTCTTGAAACTCTGTTTGAGGAAAAGTCTGAGATACATTCAAAATAGTCGCTCAGAATGTCCGCGTTTTATTTCGTGTTAATTGATCCCTTGAGCATAAAAATTTGCCCGACTTACTGAAAATTTATGCACCTCCGTAACATAATGTACGGAGAATGTGTCACTGTTTTATGAATGCAATTTTCAATAACTTGGTCACATTTTTATCATCTTACTAGGTTTTTTTTTTTTTTTTTTTTTTTTTTTTTTTTTAATCAGCCCGAAGTAAAATAAACTTGACTCATCAGAGAAAACCAGTTTGGCCTAATAATTAACCGATATATTTTTTTTTTAATTTTTGGTCAACTGAAGGCTATTACCATGTTTTTATTAACTTCAATTCTTGTTTGTTTGTTTGTGTGTTTGTCAGGGACAAATCTTGCAATCGATTTTTAACTAACTTCCCGACTAGCTAGATATTTGAAATTTTCAGGACAGCTCACAACACGGTGACAATACATTTTTCTAATAATTTTAGTCAACTATTTCAAGTCCCGATGCCTTCGGCAGCGCTTATATGATTCGACAGAAAATTTATTTAACTAACTTCCCGACTAGCTAGACATTTGAAACTTTCAGAATAGTTCAGAACACGGTGAAAATGCCTTTTCTTAATACCTTTAGCAAACCGTTTCAGGTTCCTGCTGCCTTCGGCAGCGTTATCAGTACAAAGCTTGCACTCGATTTTTCACTAACTTCCCGACTAGCTAGATATTTGAAACTTTCAGGACAGCTCAGAACACGGTGGCAATACATTTTTTTAAATACTTTTAGTCAACTGTTTCAGGATCCTACTGTATTCGGCAGCGTTCCTATGATTCAACAGAAAATTTATTTAACTAACTTCCCGAGTAGCTAGACATTTGAAACTTTCGGAATAGTTCAGAATACGGTGAAAATGCTTTTTAAAAATATTTTTATCCAATTGCTTTGGGACCCTGCTGCCTTCGGCAGCGTTTTCAGTACAAAGCTTGCAATCAACTTTTAACTAACTTCTCGGCTAGATAGCCATTTGAAACTTTTATAATAGCTCAAAAGACGATAGAAAGGAATTTTTTTAATACTTTTATCCAGTTGCTGGGGTCCCGTCTGCCTTCAGTAGCGTTTATATGATTCAGCAGAAAATTTAAAAACATGGTTTATAAAAATTTTTTTATCTTATAATTATTTTTTAATTCTTTTCCTTAGTAATGTCTTTTTTTTTTTTTTTTTTTTTTTTTTTTTTCCGCAGATCTTCTGGCTTTAACATACTTTGTTTAATTGTTCCCTCACTGATTTTGAAGAAATTATTTTGCTATGCATTTTTTTTTTTAAATCTTTTCTAAGTTGTGAGCATGTAGAAATCGATTTTTTTAAACTTTTGTTTCTTAACTTGCCAACATCTCGCTTGCATGGCCGCCTAAAGACAAATTTTCCGTTTAAACAGCCAAAAATTTTATATCTTCCTAAAAGTCATCTCAGGATTCTTTCGTTAACATTTAATTAATTTGCCATCTCACGTATTAAAATATTTTTTGACTTTCCTTCTAAAACTAATACTTTTTGTGGCATCGTTAAATGCCTTATACTTGCCATTTTTGAAATACCTTCTAAAATTATAATTTTCCTGACAGTTGCATTTTATTTTTAACACTTGGCTCAATCCTAAAGTGTACGCGGATGGCGACGTAATGTAATCTGTTCGAAAATTTGCTTTTTAAATGATAAAATTGGCGGTTGCAAAAAGAGAAAAGGAAAATATCCAAGTGTGGCTTTTTTTTTTTTTTTTTTTTTTTTTGTCGCTTAGTGTATTGTAGTAGGATGAACAATTGATTAAAATTTCAGGAAATTTGGAATAATATAAACTGAGAGAAAACAGTGCATAAAACAGCGACCTCTGTGAGCAATGGTAGCACTTATTTGCCTAGCCATTGAATCAAACAGCGATTGGATGACATATACGGGTAAAACACTTCATGAAGCTTAAACATGATGCCCCAATTCAGCGATCGTAGTCACTTGTGAATGGTAGTGGGGGCGGGGGCAGTTGGTTTTCAAAGATTAAACAGCTATTTTCATTGGTGCGAGATCAGGAGAACGCGCTGGCCAGAGCAGCAGTCGAACACATTCTTCATCAACGAAGGTCCGGAGAATACGGACAACTTACGGTCGTGCATTGCCCTGCTTAAGTTTTACGCTTCGGAGGCTTTGAATATAGTGCAGAGCGACGGGCCTTAACTCGTCAGAAATGTAATGACGAGTTAAGGCCCAGAGTAAGTCAGAAATGTAATGACGAGTTAACTCAGAGTGGCGGGAATGAAAACAAGATGTGGTCGAAACGTGTATATGATGGTATCGCATTCTATGACTCCAGGTGATAACACAGTATGCGTTACTAAAATTTTGTTTACCCTCAAAACTGCATCACTGATGTAGGCACATTTAACGTGTGATCAATGACGAACCTGGACGCAATAATGGCGTAAAGTCACCTTTCAGACAAATCACAATCCTGTTTACAGCATCAGGATTGCCTTATCCGTATTTAACGGCATTCAGAATAATGCACATTGCTAGCTGGGATTCGACATCGTCATACTGTCCACCACCTGCAGTGATGGTATAGGGTCCCACTGGAAACACGTCTCGATTACTTCTTGTTCGCATACCCGCCACTCTGAATAGCGGCCATTAAATTTCTGGTGAGTTAAGGCCCGCCCATCTGCTCTATATTCAAGGCCTTCGTAGCGCAATATTTAAGCAGCATAATGCACGACCTCAAGCTGTTTGTATTGTCTGGACAGAATCTGTTCAACCGTTGCTCCGGCCAGCGTGTTCGCCTGATCTCGCACAAATGGAAATGACTGTTTAATCGTTAAAAAGCGAGTGGCCCGCCCCCACTCACCAGTAACTACGGTCTATGAATTGGGGTATCTTGTTGAAGCTTCATCAAGTGCTGTACCCGAATATGTTTTCCAATTTCTGTTCGATTCAATGATTGAGCAGATAACTGTAGTTATTGCTCTTAGAGGTTGCTATTTTATTTATACTGTTTTCTCAAGATATATTACTCAAAACTTCCTGAAAGTTTAATCAATTGTTCTTCCTACTATAATGCATGTGCCCAATAAATATCATTCTTATATTCGCATTCTTTTCGGGTGTTGCAATTTTCACAAACATGAGTGTATATATATATATAAGTAAAAGAGATTGAAACGAAAAATGTAGCTGATTTTTTTTTTTTTTATTATTATTTAAAGAAAGGGGCTATTATTATAAAACTATCTGATTAAAAGTTTTTTTTATGATAAAGCTTATGAAAGCTTTAAAGATTCAAATTAAAAAAAAAAAAAAAAAAAAAAAAAAAACTAATTAAAAAATAAAAATTGAGCTCTATTTTTTATTGTTCAGTTTTTTAATACAAATCTGTTCAATAATATTTTCTTAAGCAAAGATAGAGTGTGTTATTTTTAAAATAGACTGGATATTTTAAAGCAAATAAAGAACCATTATTTTTTTTTCTTTTAAGGAAGCTTTTACACAAATAAGAATAAAAGATGTGTTTATATAAATATATTATTCTGAAATTAAGACAATAAAATAAGTAATACAAATTATAATGGCAATAAAACAATTTTTTAATTCATTATTATATTAAAAATATATAATAATAGTTGGTAAATAAAGTAGAAAAATAGCTTTTTTAACAAAAAAGATATCCAATTTTAATTATTAAAGGCGATATGTAAGGAAATTTATAAAAATGACATTAAATATCATTTTTGCATTATTTAAATTCAAAATTAATGTGAACACGAGGCATAATCGAATGCTTCATAAAATACATTAAAATACATTTTAAAAAAAAAATCCAAATATCTGAAGAATATGAACTATGCTTACAAATCAAAAAGAAATGTGTCTGGTACAATTCATTAGGCTTTGACGTTTCCGATTGGAAATATCGCCCATAACTGCTGTTTTGTAGCATCATTATTCTGACTAAATATAATGACATAACAACATAATGAGATTCTTTGGTCATCTATGAGAAACAATTTTTCCTTACTGCAAATTGTTTTTGAAAATTAGAAAATAAATAAGTACATAAATAAGTAAAATTAATTCGCTTTTGAGAAATAAGGTGAAATTAGACAACTCTTTTAAATAATATTTCTCTGCAAGATAAAAAGAAAAATTCGTTTAATTTTGTGGAAAAAAAAAAAATAATAAAAAATGTGAATTATATTATCAGTCTAAGGTATTCGTTTCTTTGATGTTTTAAATTAAGGTATTGAATATGAATCGTATATAAGTTATAACAGTTATTTTAGTTAATAAAAGCAGAGACAATTAATCCTTGCTCATTAATAATAATAATAATAAAAGGTATTTTAATCCTTTTATAAGAAAAAGTTAAAACTACGTATGGAATGACACATGGAGATAAAACTACTTAACTTATATAAATGTAAAAATTTAAAATACTCACACGCACACACACACACACACACACACACACACACACACATATATATATATATATATATATATTAGGGCACACACAGCATTTCACTGCTATTGCAACAGCATTATCAGGTGTAATAGTCAGTATCTGAAAAGTCAATATATATATACTTTAAAATCTTGACATTGTTGAAGATACAATACAATTGCAAATAAAGGAAATCTAAAGTCAACATGCAAATGAAACCCTGGAAGTTCACATTTGTTTTAAATTTTGTAGTAGGTTTCTTCAAAAATTATGAATTTCCATACTGACTTTTTAATTTCTTCTCTATGCACCGAAAATAGGTTTTTGTTGGGAAAACCAAATTATTTTTGTAGACTCATTTTGTAGATTTATTTTATCCTTTAAAAATAATTTTGTACAGTTAACCAAAAAGAACAAATAAACTTTGCTTCGATATTTTATTTTATTTATCTGACAGCTTTGAGACCTATAGTTACAATTTCTTTTGTCTCGATTGATCTATGTTTTTACAGAAATTCACAGAAACAAGTGCACACAACATTTTTACAAATATCCATGCCCGCACCGGGATTCCAACCGGGACCTGGGAATGGAAGGCAGTGCCCTGCCGACCGAACCACCCGGCCGGCGATTTGTTTCGATTGAACAAAAGAATTAAATTTTAATCACATTAAAAAATGAGACAGATAATATACATTAAAAATATACATTTTAAAATATTAAAAACACAAAAACATAAATTTAAACGTTTCGAGCCTTTTACAGGCTCCTCATCAGTAAAAACATTTGCTCAAACATCAGTAAACTCATCATTTGCACTTCATGTTTTTACTGATGAGGAGCCTGTAAAAGGCTCGAAACGTTTAAATTTATGTTTTTGTGTTTTTAATATTTTAAAATGTATATTTTTAATGTATATTATCTGTCTCATTTTTTAATGTGATTAAAATTTAATTTTACTACGAGACGTAATGATTTTTAAATATTTTAAAAGAACAAAAGAATATTGTTAATAAAAGTGTCACTCTCACTGGATAGTCCGATAAGCTACGTCATAAATTTCTCTCTATACAAACAATAAGTGAGCGATGTGCCTCTTTCGACTCTGGCACCAAATTTTTATTTTAAGGTATATCAAGAAAAAAGCTTGAGGGTTATAACAAAAAATGTATTGTTTCAGTTAAACGTTTCATTCTGTTTATCTGTATTGTATATCTAAGCATGTCAAGGCCTAAACATATATATTTGTTAACTGTTTAGCAACTTACAACTACATTGGATGTTGCTATACAATACTAGTGGAAAGCTTCATGTTTCTCAATCTGTAATATTTCAACGTTTAAAACTTTTTATATAAAGACATTTTTATTTGATGTTTTTAAAATAGTTTTATACTTATACCAGGGATGGAACACGGGCGCAGTATTCATACCGGAATCTGTTGAAGAAATTTATCTACCTATAATATCGTCGATTTAAGAGGTAGAAAATTTTCTTACATTGATAGTGGTATGAATACTGCGCCCGTGTTCCATCCCTGTTATACATAAAAGATAAAAGCTTTTCTGTTGAAACTCATTGTCTTAATATCAGTGAATAAATTTAAATAATTAAAACAGAAAAATAAACTGTAACTTGTTATTCTAAATTTTAATTTTTTTGCAATGCAATTTTTAATTTTTAACTTAAAATACGTGAATCCCATTTGACGATAAGGTAGTATAGATAAGAAGAAAATAGCAAAAGTCAGTATTAATAAAGAAATTAAAATTGAATATATTCTGTAAAACTTTCTGGATAAGATACTAGCGCAGTGTTCTGGTAAAAGTATTGCCCATGCTAACTGAGCTGTCTTATTTTTACATTGTGAAGCAAATTAAATTCGCTGTAATTTTTACTCAGGCGTCCTGTATCTTTCATAATTTACTTTAAAAAATATTCTTAAATTGTTACAAATGTATGCAATGTTTAGTACGTAACAATATATATATATATATATATATATTTTTTTTTTAACATACATGAGATCTTTAATCGTTTTTAAAGAACTAGCAATAAAAATGTACAAAAATTTCTACTGAACCTACGAATACTTGCCAACATCCTAATTAATATTCCGTGTTGTTGTTAGTCTCGCACTTTTTTCACACCACTAAAATTTTAGAGTAATATCCTTCAAATGCAATTGCGATTAAATAAGAAGAAAAATACTCTAAAAAGATACTGGTGTGAAAAAGAAGGCGGGCTAGCAATACTACGGAATATTGTTGGAAAGTATGTTTATGTTAAGAAAGTGCTTTATTTTTGTAGAAAGTTTTTACAGTGCAAAGAATATACGATACTATATAAATATAATACTATAAGATAAAGAATGTATTTTGCATCACATAATTTCTTAGAAAAAATTTCTTTTCCTAAACTTGTAATGTAAGAGGTTGAGTCAAGTGCAGGTCACCGCAGGTAAGCGGTATGGTGAGTAAAATCGTAGCGTAGCGCCGGAGTTGAGGCAAAAGCATGTAGGCACTTGTGAAAGAATGTTGATCGGAGATTGAAAACACGAATTCTGGTACCAGCACAGAGTGACGTAATAAAATGGAGTCGGAATGAGTTTGCGCTGGCATAGAGCCTGTAAAAGGAGAGTAAACCTTGTACAGTTTGCGTAAGGGGTATGAATATGATCGGTTATAGAAGCTAGGGGAATTTAAGTGATGAAGGTTATCGGTTTTCGAGGTAGATAAATAAGTGAAGTGTGGTAAGGGTTGGTGTTGTGTTGTGTGGTGGCGTAGATGTTAAGAGACATTACGAGCCTGTTGTATTGACGGCGTAGAGGTTAAGAGATTGTTATGTTGGTGGAGTAGATATGAAAGAGATAGTTTCCAGGAGTGGTTTAGACCTTCGTAGTGATAAAATTCTAGAGTGATACGTCGTGGAGCGGTAGTGATCTCCTCTCCATTTCACGGGGCTTAGAGTCAACAAGCGATCTCCTTGATAGCTTTTCACCTGTCCTAGTCAATCACCAGCGGTGAGTTAAAACTTTATATTTCTTTAATTCATCTATCTGCTTATTCTCTGAGTTTCTCATGGGTAATTTCCCCCAATATTCTTGAGTTAAATAAACTCTTTTTATTGATTTTAAAGAGTCCCGACTTATATTATTTAATTATTTAAATTTAGTTTAAGATGGTGTCTGCTGCAACTGATGCCGGCGTGCAGACCTCACAAACTCATAGTAAAAATGAACGTATTTTACAGAATCGTGAATTTTTCATTTGATAAAAATGCTGTTATTTCGAATGAAACTAAATACAAATTTAAAAGGAAGAAAATATTTGAAGCTACTAAATTAATATGCTTCAATTTATTTTCTATTAATAGACACATTTTCAATTTAAGTAATCATAAAGCTTTATTTAGTGTATTATAACTGAAATGATCGCTTCATTCTGGAAATCTTGCTATGCTTAAGGATTTAAAACGAAGCTCTGAATAATACTCTCAAAGCTTTTGTTTGTAGAAATACGTTTCATTTTAAAAGCCGATAATGTTAAAAGTAATGTTCTGTCAATTACAATTGAGCCGCATTTGATAATACATGTTTCGGAAATTTCCGTTTATCTCGTTTTCAGTTTATCACACTCGTGGGCTCAGAGAAATCGGGTTATAAATTACAACTTTTGAATCTGTTTTAAGATTCGAGAAATGGATTGCTTGATGTATAAAAATGAAATTTCAGTTAATAACTATAGCTAAGAATATAGTCAAGTTTCATGAATTACTTACAAATGCATTAAACAACAGTTACATTTAACTGATTAAAATTTTTCTATACATGAAGATGGATATCTTTCCTATATTTTAAATAAATAGATGCATGTATTATACGTATGTTCTACCATATGTTATTAAAAGTTTCATTCACATTTTTAGAATTATTTATAATAACTGATTAATATTAAATGTTTAATGTTAATCAATTTTTAATAATTTTATTTAGTATCTTTAATGTATGTATAGGAATTTTATTTACAATATTAATTATGTACATTGCAAGCATGACTGTAAGTTTTCTAATGTAAAAAAGGAAAATTCGCCAGTGAAATTAAAAGAAGGGGAAAATGTTATGAAGGACAATAGATAATTAAATAAATAAAATAAATAACTATTTGGTACCCGTCAACATTTAACGGCTTAATAACATTTAAAAGTGCAACTGAAATCCTCTTATAATATACCAGCCGAGAACCACTTCTTTAAATGAAATATAAAGTGAGTGTTTTGGTTTTGTTTGGAGATTTCGCTCTATGACAGAAATCGACACAGTCATTTTTTTAATATAATTATAGCAATCTTTGCACTATTCAATCGAAGAAAAATAAGTTGAACATTTATAAAATATTTATTTAAAAAAATCTGATACGTATAACAATCATATGCATTCCATTAATCGTTCTATTGTGAACAAGGGGTGAAACTAACAAACATGTAAAAACCCTGAAAACTGTTACTTACATGCAGATTCAATAGCGAGCGGAGACTTAATAATGATGTATCATACAGTTATTATTAAAAACGATTATTTATCTAAGTTAAAGTTTAAACTTTTCTTTATAGCTTCATATTTAGAGTTGGCGTACTAGCTTTTTCGAGGGGATACCCTCCATCATCAGCACCCTCCTCAGTGGTCGATGACGCTGGAGCCAAATGAGGTTTTCCTCTAACTTTCGGTTTTTCTTCCAGTAGGTGGCACCACAGTCGGTCTAAATCAGTTTCTGATTTGTTGCAAATTACAGAAATCACTATTATTAACCATTTCTACTATTTTACAAAAGAATGTGCAGTCAGGGTTATTGTAATTTGAGATTTTTGTAGTTTCATTAAATTTAATATGAATGTTGTTACTGTCTTTGTATGTTTTATTTAAGGAATTGGGAATTTTTCCGTATCTTATATCGTTTTTATGATCCTTAAGTCTGGTGTTTGTTAATCTTTCACTTGGACATTCAGATAAACCAACCTTCTTAATTGTTTGGGTATGCAAACGGGATTTTATAGATACCTGCAGTCTCGAGGAGAGGGGGAGGGGGAATATTCGTTGCTACGAATTATTTGATAGATATTGGGGCTGGGTTTAATAGGTATATTTACAGTCTATTTTTTAGCTGCATTTCTAATTTTAATTGAAACTTTTATCAAATAATTTGTAATAACAAAATATCCCATCCCTCCCACCTTCAGAACCACAGGTATCTACAAAATCCCATTTACATACCTTAACAATTAAGAATGCTGTTACATCGGAATATTCAAGCGAAAGATTATTACCAGACTTAAGGAGCATAAAAATGATATAAGATATGGAAAAATCACCACTGCCGTAACTAAAACATACCAAGACAGTAATATTGGCATTAAATTTACTGAAACTACACAAATTATAATAACCTTGACATTACATTCTTTCGTGAAACGGTAGAAATAGTTCATAATAGCATTTCCTATAATGGCAATGAATCGAAAGGTAGCTTAGACTGACTGTGGCACCATCTACTGGAGAAGAAATTGGAAGATAGAGGAAAACGTCACTTAGTTCCAGCGTCATCGAACACTGAGGAGTGTGCTGAGAACGGAGGGGTTCCCCTCGAGAAAGCGGCTACACCAGTTCCAATTATGAAACTATAAAGTAAGGTTTGAACTTTACTTTAGTTAAAATATGCTTGAATTAAAAATTTTAAAAAAGTGTTTATTTATAAAAATAATAAATGATATTTAGGGAGATTTTAATACATTATAAGGCAAATCAAACCATAACCTCCTTAACTAGATGCCTGTCGCGTAGCTCGGAAACTAGTCAACAGTTGAAGCAGTAGACAGCGCCACCTGGTACAGATTGCGCGGCTTTTTTATTCAACAGCCACCAAAATTTTTAGAAGCAGGATAGACTTTCTTGTATAAAAAAATAAATCACATAAAATGTTTTGTAACTTACTGAACTTAAAAACTTATAAAACAGCAATTTGTATTAGTGTTTTAAAAGAAAAAGCAGCCAGTGACAATGCTTTTCAATTCGGTCGTAGTGTACAAAGTTTAAAATTTCCTATTTTGAAACACAGTAATGTGTGTAATACATTTTTCTACCTATTTTCTTCCACTTTGTGTAAAGTTTACACTATTGCATAAGTTACAGTATTGTGTATAATGCTTTTTTTTTTTTCTGTTTTTTTTTTTTTTTTTTTTTTTTTCCTTTTTTACCTTTTTTTCTGGTTAAATTTTTATCCCAACTATATTTATTTATTGAAAGAAAATTTGCATAATTGAAATGGACAAAACACCAATAAAATCTTTGCAGAACTCCCATTCAGTAAAAATTAATGGTTAACCTGATTTTGTTACCTCCAGCGACGAGTATTCACGAGCATTTTTAGCCCCGCCTTCTTTTCGCACCAGAAATTTTGTGGATTATTTCTCTTTAATATGCGACAACGATTAAATAAAAAGAAAATCATTTTTCAAAATTTCCGGTATGAAAATGAGGCGGGGCTAAAAATGCTTGTGAATAAATTATAAAAGTTGGCAACTCTGGTTATCTCAGAGTTTAGGCCTTTTAAATGCAATATTAACGTACTATTTTCCTCCACTTTTTAGTTTTATAAAGTGTTAACACTTTCGCGACCGCTGACGTAGATTCACGTCATTTGAAAATCTAAAACTCTGCCAGTGGGCGTTTCTTTCGCTATTTATTAGTTACTTACTTCTTATGAATACACTCTATATACATATTTGTAAAATCAAATATACTATGGATACAAATACTCTGATTAGGAAGAATATAATTATAAAGTTTATCTATTTGTAATATAAATGTGAATACAGAATTTTTTTTACTGAAATGTTGTAACTTGAGAGAAAAACGCCCATAGGCTGACTTTAATATATATATATATAAATTAAAAAAAAAAAAAAAAAAAAAACATGCGGTCGCGAAAGTCTATCTAATAACATAAGTATAAGAGATTAAATAAAATAAAATAAAATAATCATTTTTCTCTAAGTTTATTCATACCTATTATAATAAAAGTTTGAAGCGAAACTAAATAAATAACTGAGTAATTGATAGTAAATCTCCTTTCCCATACTTATTCAACATGAAAAATTTAATAACATAATTTTAATTATCAAGCAATCAATTTAAGCGTTTACAGAATAACTTTTTTTTTTTTTTTTTTTTTTTTAATATGCTTTATTTCAAAGCATTAACGAATCGTGTAAGTGATCCGAATCATTAACTTGCCATGAATAAAAAAAAAAGAATCTGTGACAAATAAGCATCAACGCAAAAACCTTAAATGCAACATTATCATCTTTTCGTATTATATAAACAACATTAAAAACATTTCCTTTTTATACACAAAATTAAGTGTTTTGTTAGTTTTCTGTACGATGTGAACATTGAAAATTTTGATTGACCGAATTTAAAACATCCTTATATATAACTGGGCGAAGTAAATAAACACCATCATTCAAATAAATGTATAGTTATAAGGCAGAAGAAAGAAGAAAGATTAAACTACAAACAGGAATACTTTAGATAAACAAAACCTACATAACGCAGAAAAAAAGTTAAAAAAAAATATTTTTTTGCAGTTTCCTATGCTAAAAGATAAGGAATTATACACAATAACGTAGGACACATGCAAAAGTGTAAATTTTTTTTTCACGTGGAAAAAATAAAACAGAATGATCTATACACACCTTGCTACGATTCAAAGTAAGAAATTATGAACATTTTTTTAAGCTAATACTTACAATCAAATGGAAAATTGGAAGAGCAAAAAGAATTTATCATAGATGTATAATGATTATTGATTATTATTCTATGGAATTTTTGTACAGAATGAAGCTTAGATGGTAAACTCGAACGAACGTCTGTTCGCTACGGAAAGGAATTTCAAATGCCTTCTGACTGGTTCAAAGCAAAGGGAGTGCATTTCAGAGGTTGGATTCCAGTTACGTACAAAGAAAGGAATAGCCTTCAGCGCATGCCCAGATCGTGCCATTTGTGTCTTATGGAAAGTCGCTTGTGCTTTAATATATTAGATAAATTAAACCATTACTTGAATTACTTTTTGCTATTAACCATTAATGCTTACTTTATTTGAAAATAATAATAATAATTTAAAATGATAATATTTTCACACTAAAATGCTAATAATACACAAAAGAGCGTATTTTCATAAAAACATCCGATTGTTATTGTGGCGCCCCCTATCAATTCACAGATGAAAGCCGTTACATCTTCATTACTTATCATTACTCATGGTTCTTTATAAGATAGGACATGATTGATTGAAATCCCAGAGAACGATCCAGGAACCTTCTCTTGTAAGATGGGGATAAGTCCAATCGATTTTTCACCACCAAAAAACCCCAAACCCCAAACTTCAATCGAAATATTTAGAGCAGATCCCGAGATCTACAAGACAAATACACGCACACTCATACACTCACATAATATATATAACAAGTCAGGAGATTAACTCATTTGATATAAGACAAGGATGCTAAAAATACTTGTCCGGACTCTTCCTTCTTTCTTATAAGAATTTTTTCACCACTTTTCTCATACAATAAATTTCTTTCTCAATTTATATGCTTATATTATGATAAAATTTGATGTTTAAAATTAATGATAGAGAAAAGGTAGAGGAAAAGGACTGTACAAACCATGCCAATAATTAGTAACATATACAAAATGTTATTGTATATATTAGGAAGTTTAAAAAATACGTCTTTGAAAAAACACATTTTAAATTTTTAATATTATTATTTCAGTTAAAATAAGATTATTATTTTATTTAAAAAAATGTTTCAAACATTCTGTATTATTTTATACTGTAAAATAGAGCACATTTTTTAATCTTATGCAAAGAATAAGTCGAGCAGGCTTTTTTTTTAAGTAAACGAAAAATTTAACTTTTCTTTGAGAACTTCTTAAATAAATACTTTTCCCTAAGATAAGGACCATCAAACATATTTGCTCTTCTTTAACAAAGAATTAAAACTGGAAGATAAATAAGAATAAAAAAAAAGGAAAAATAAAATAAAAACTCTGTTGCTCTTCGTGCCAGCACTATTATCATAAGGCGATTTGTTTACACTTGCTCTTTAATTAATTGTTCCTTCCTTCATTTCCAGAAAAATTCAAGTCAAAAATGTGTGCATTATTTGAATCTGAATAACTTTGCTAAATAAGGTTTATAAATATAGGTGATGTATTTAAATAAATGTATATGGTAAAGGGTTGCTTTGTGAATAAGAAATAAGAACTGATAAAAACAAAGAACAAATAATAAATATAATTTTTTTGTTATACTCCCAAAGTAAAATTTCAAATTCTTCATTTTTTCTTTAGCATATAAGATAATTCTAAAAGTACTTGAATTTGTGTTCGTCCGAACCCTTCCTCCTTTCTTATTAAGGTTTTTCCATTATTTTTCTCATACAATAAACTTCTTTCTAAACTTATAGGCTATTCAAAAATCTTAAACACAATATTATGAATTATTTCTGAAACATTGGTGAATGAGATCATATACAGCAAATATGATCAAAGAACAACAGAAAAAATAATAGTAATAACCAGAAGAAGGAGGAGCAGAAGCCACCAAAAACTAAGATAGGTTTCGTGGACCAAACAAGTTCTGTACATTTAAGAAAAAAAAAATTTAAAAAGGAAAAATTTTAATTTAATTTTTTTAAGTATGTGATTCTTCACCTATCTGTAGTACATCCTCAATACCAGCTCCCATTTATTTTTCTTTTCTAAAAACATTTTTTTTTTCTTTCTTCAAATAAATTAATAAAATTTGACAATTTTTCCGGATGTCAAAATAAGACGAAATTCAAATATTATTTTGATAATGAACATGTTGACAGGATTTTATGTTCTTCACGTTTATTTCTTTAACAGTTTCATAGCTGCCAACATTTCAAAATTTTAAATAAGATTTATTGCATTATTATTTAAAAGAAGGCTATCATAATAATTTTTGGAGTTAAATAAACACACACACACACACTTATATATATATTTCTATTTTTGGAAATGTCTTGTATAAAGTGCCCTTTGAAAAAAATGGGAGTGATGGTAGCTTTGGAGTTATGTGCTAAACAAGAAAGAAAAATTTAGCCGCGAAGGTCATGGATTCTAAGGCCATGCGAGAAACTTGGAGGGGAGGTAAAGAACGTCACAAGGATTGAGAATTGTATAGAAAATCATGGCCGCAAATGTAATTTTAACCCTCTAAGAACCGTATTTTTTATTTTATTTTAATTAATTATTTATTATTATTATTATTATTATTTTACAATAAAATCCAGATAACTCCGCTTACTGTGTAAATTTTAAAATCTTACATACTTCGTTATTTCGCAAAATAATACACAATGTTTATATCATACCTGCCAACCATCTCATTAATAATCGTAACATAGTTACGCCCATTTAAAACACGCTCTTTTTTCCACACCACTTTATTTTTAGAGTAAATTTATCCAAAGGCAGTTACGATTAAATAAGAATAAAATTACCCGAAAAAAAAGACTGGTGGGAACAAAAAAAAAGGCGAGTACTAAAAATGTTACGTTTCATAATAAGATGGTTGGCTAGTATGTATATATTAATGAGATCAGTTCGATAAAATGCATCGATAAGAACAGAATTATTACTACGTATATTTATTTCTATGAACATCAGCATGTAAAACCTTAAAGAGCAAAATTCAAGATCTATGCATACTTAGTAATAATGATGCTGACAATATAATAAAACGCGAGAAAAATTTTAAGAAAGCTGCGACGCCTGCATGACCACAGAATCACCTTGTATATGTGTGTGTGTAGCATCCAAATCTTCTCGATCTGTATTCTTATTAATATTTTTTAATAGTGAACGTTAGGATAGTAAGTGGCCGAAAAATAATAACAGAGGTTTCTAAAAAAAAAGTGGTAATAAACCATTTTATTTTTGAAATATGAATGTTGGCAGCTATGTATATGTTACTTTAGGTAGCTATGCAATGATTAATGTTTGTGCACAAATTAGCAAATCATGTGTTTTTAACCAAGCAACTAACATTGTCTTAGAATCGTCAAATAATTTAATTTCACATAGATATTAAATTTTTATAATTAAATAATAATTACAATTAAAAAATATATACTTGAATTTTACTATAATATTTATTATTTTTTAAAATACGCTGTAAAAAATAAGACATTATTTAATAGAAACCTTTAGTTTTTTCCCTCTTCCAATACATTTTGATTCTTCCATTTCAGTTAAAATATTTCTACTTAATCCTCTGTAGAACCAAGAAAATATACTAAATTTTAAATAAGAGTTACATTTAAAAAATTCGATAAATATTCTAAAAGTTTCGTTAATCTAAAATCAGAGAAATTCATTTATTTTTAAGTTCAATATGAAACAAAAATAACAAAATATATTCATTTTTCTTTAAAAAAGAAATAACCTCCAAGATGGTGGTGTTAGTGTTATTTAATCAGGTAAACAAAAATTATTTTCCGCTTAGTTTTAAAAATAAGAATTAATTCATACCAATTCAAGTTTTCTTTCTTTCTTTTTTTTTTTTTTTTTTTTTTTTTTTTTTTTTTTTAATCATTATTTAACGTCAATATTTTCTTTATATAAATCTACAAAAACTAAAATTAATATACGGGATCTAATATATATACACTCATGTTTGTGAAAATCAAAATGGTATTTATTGGGCCCATATGTTATAGTAGGAAGGAGAATTGATTAAAATTTCAGGAAATGTAGAGTAATATGTACTGAGAAAACAGTACGTAAAGCAGCGACCTCTGTGAACAATGGCAGCACTTATCTGCCTAGGCATTGAATCAAACAGCGATTGGATGACATGTAGCGGTAAAACACTTCATGAAGCTTCAACACAATGCCCCAATTTCTCGATCCTAGTCACTGGTGAGTGTGGGTGTTGTGTGTGGGGGGGCGGGGGGTCAGTCGCTTTTCAATGATTAAACATTTATTTTCATTGATGCGAGATCAGGAGAATGCGCTGGCCAGAGCAGCAGTCGAGCACATTCTGCATCAAGAAAGGACCGAATAATACGGACAAATTGCGGACGTGCATTGACCTCCTTAAGCATTGCGCTTCGGATTCTTTGAATATAGGGCAGAGCGACGGGCCTTTACTCGTCAGAAATGTGATGGCTGGCATTCAGAGTGAATGGAATGAAAACAAGAGGTGGTCGAGACGCGTATCCAATGGTATCGTATACCACGATTCCAGGTGGTGACCCAGTATGCGGCTACCAGAATTTTCATTACCCTCAAAACTACATCATTGATATAGGCGCCTTTAATGCGTGATGAACGACAAACCCGGACGCTGGAATGGCGTAAAGTCGCCTTTCAGACAAATAACAATCCTATTTAAAGCATCAGGATTGCCTTATCCGTATTTAACGACATTGTGAATAATACACATTGTCAGCTGGGATTCGACATCGTCACACAGTCCATCACCTGCAGTGATGGAATGAGGTCTCACTGGATACACGTCTCGATAACTTCTTGTTCGCATTCCCTAAATAGCGGCTATTAAATTTCTGGTGAGTTAAGACCCGCCCATCTGTTCTATATTCAAGGACTCCGTTGCGCAATATTTAAGCAGATAATGCACGACCGCAAGTTGTCTTTATTTTATGGACCTTCCTTGATACAGAATGTATCCAATCGTTGCTCCGGCCAGTGTTTCCACCCAGTGTTGCCAGAATGGAAACTTTTTTTAATGAAATATCCACCAATAAATATTAATTGTAACGGTTGTCTAATCACTTCGAAGATTAATTGTCTATTATGTATATCAAATATCATTTCTCAAAATTATTGGTGAGAGTTGAACAAAAAATTTATTTATTGACTGTTTTAGTTTACTTATTATTGTTTTATTCAAATGATACATTTCAGTCCTTAAGTAAAACGAATGTGTTTATTCAAAAATAGTGAAGTAAAAAATCAAGAGATCTATGATAAAGATTTTGTTTCAACCTTTTGGCTAAACAATGGTTTTTGGTGGTATATAAAGCAGAACTCCAAGTTTCCAACCATTTTTCAGGACACTGTTAGAAATGAGAAATTTCTGACTTTTTTCTACCACTATTTTTATACAAAAAATATCTACTATATTTTTAATGTAAAGTTTCGGGATTCCAAAAGCTAGATATTATCGCATAAAAATAGTGGTAGCAAAAATAGAGAAATTTTCTTATCACTGAAAATGTCCTGAAAAAAGGCGGAGATTTCGGGCTCTGATAAAGATTCTCGAAGTTTCTCATTTTTATTTTCTGTTTGGTTTTCACTTTCAATTTTTGTTCCTTTTTTTTATAACATATACAAGCTCTATAACTTTTCCGAAAAACTTCTACCATTGAGTTCTTCCCCATAAAATCTTTTAAATTGATATTCGTTATCTTCAACAACATTATTACTTCCAGTATTGTATTCGGTCTGAAAATTCGATATCGGGTTTTCACCTGATTTACACGTTTTAAGGTCCCCTGAGTCCAAAAAAGTGGATTTGGGCAATTGGTCAGTGTGTATGTATGTGTGTGTGTGTGTGTGTGTGTGTGTGTATGTGGAGAATCTTCTGGCTATTATAGCTCAGAAACTAATAAAGATAGAGCTACAAAACTTTAGAATTGAAATACGTCTGGTGTACAGATGAAATTTCCAAATTTTGGTGAAAATTGAAAAACCGGAAGTGGGACATCGGAAACCGGAAGTGGGACCGTAAGTCCGTATCTCAAAAACGGCTCTAACGATTTTCTTCAAACTTGCTATATAAACACTCTATTAGATATCCTTTCGAATGATATAGTTGGTTAGTTCAGGAAAATGGATAGGCGTCCTGTATAAATAGTTCAATTTTAGGCCTCGCAAAGGCGTTCCTTTAAAAACGGTTGTACGGATTTTTTTCAAACTTGCCATTTTAACTCACTTTTAAATATGCTTTTGTATGTAATTATCGTTTTCGTGTCAATAATTGAGTTTAACCGGAAGTGGGACATCGGAAACCGGAAGTGGGACCGTAAGTCCGTATCTCAAAAACGGCTCTAACGATTTTCTTCAAATTTGCTATATAAACACTCTATTAGATGTCCTTTCGAATGATATAGTTGGTTAGTTCAGGAAAATTGATAGGCGTCCTGTATA
Organism: Salticus scenicus; assembly: GCA_963930645.1. Lineage (NCBI taxonomy): Eukaryota > Metazoa > Arthropoda > Arachnida > Araneae > Salticidae > Salticus > Salticus scenicus. The sequence goes on along the minus strand of OZ005657.1, from coordinate 14,625,010 downwards.
AATAGCTCAATTTCAGGTCTCCCAAGGGCGTTCCTTTAAAAACAGCTGTACGGATTTTTTTCAAACTCGCCATATTAACTCACTTTTAAATATTCTTTTGTATGTAATTATTGTATTCCTGTCAATAATTGATTTTTTGTAAAAGTTGGTATCTCAAAAACGGCTCTAACGATTTTCTCTTTAGTTCACTTTTATGTTTTCTGATCGCATTATCTCTCAAAAATGCATATAATATGTGTAATAGTGGGTAATGGAAGTCGTGTGGTTGTTTCACACCAGATTTTTTTTTTTATTTCTCTTGTTCAGAACAGCATAGCTTCCAAGCAGTGTTGTGCACGAACGCATTCATGAGCGTAGCTCAAAAATTTTGAGTTTTGAGTTGAACTTCGCTCGTTTTTTAAATTATGAACTTGAGTTGAGCAAAACTCGTTTTTTTCACGAACTTGAGCGTGAAAAAGCAGTTCAAACTCAAATTCATATTAAATATTTCTGTCTGAAATATAAAAAGGAAAGTAGAAGAAGAAAAGGCAGAAAAGATAATAATTGTGCAAAATGGATCCTGGAAAAAAGGGCACTTGGAAAAAAAGGCCCTCATAAAAGGGCACCTTGAAAAAAGAGTACAGGAAAAAAGGGTATTTTTGCAATTTGCAAAAATAATAAACATCAAAGAATATATTTAAAAGAATTATTTCATAATACATTTTTGGAAATTTCAACCAATTAAATTGTTACCATTTTCACTTAGTACATACCTGGGGGAAGGGGGAGTCAAGGAGCAGATTGAAAGATAATATTTTTTTTTTTACATTACATTCTTAGTGATTTTAATGAAAAAGTGCATCTGCATATAAATTTATATGCAAATTTGTGCTGTAGTTCCTGAGATATAGCCTTCCGGGAAATTGTAGAAATCGCGGTATAGCAGCGTCACCTGTTGAGTAATGATCACCTAAAGTTGAAAGGCACTAACCTGGATCAAAATGCGTCTGCTTATAAATTTATATGCAATTTCATGCAGCAGTTCCTGAGATATAGCCTTCCATGAAACTGTGGAAGTCGCGGCCTAGCAGCGCCACCTGTTGAGAAATTGATACCAAAATTTCATAGGCGCTAATTTTAGTCAAGGTACATCTGCATATAAATTTACATGAAATTCTGTGCTGTTCCTGAAATACAGTCCCCAAAAATTTTTGACGCACACACACAGACAGACATTTTCTAAAAATCGTCCAATCGTGTTCTGGACCTTTAAAAACGTGTAAATTCATCGAAAACCGGAAGCCAAAAATTTTTACGAATCCAATACTTTCTTTTATTGAATATGAAATAAAGTAAAAAAAAGGGGAGGGGAAAGAAATGCAAAATTAGAATCTGTAAATGCATTATACAGTAGAACTTGGATAATTCGAAGTTGAAGGGACCTGAGAAAAATTCGAAATATCCAAAAATTCGAATTACATATACTATTTCATACTTGCCAACAATACTAATTAAAATTCCGTAGTATGGTTAACCCGCCTTCTTTTTCACACCATTATCCGTTTTAGAGTATTTTTCTTCTTATTTAATCGTAATTGCATTTGCAAAATATTACTTTAAAAATTTACTGGTGTGAAAAAAAAAGGCGGATTAACAACACTACAGAATATTATTTAGGATGTTGGCAAGCATGCTACTTTGTTAAAAAGAAAGACATAAATTAAAAAAAAAAAATTAAAACTCTACGATCAAAGATTTAACATATAAACTTTATATCTAAGAAAACTGCTACATCACCCCCTCCCATTAAATCAATATTTTTTATTGCTTCTTCAAGTACAATCTTTGTGTCATAGCATATGACTTCAACCTATCAGTTGATACACAAATAGAATCGTCTACCATAGACATGACTTTCAATTCGAAAAACCCTCGAAGTTCATGTATATGCATCATATCTTCTGATGCACTACGTAGGGGCTTTTCTTGTATTTCCTTATTCTTATTATGAAAGACTATTAAAATAAATAATGCATTTTAGCTGAGAAAAATCGTGGGAAAAAATTTTACTGTAATATTTTGAAGTTAATCGCATGAAAAATTCGAATTATCCAAAATAGAATTCGAATTATCCATGATTTTTTAACATTATCTTAATACAAAATTCAAGGGACCGGGTAAAAAATTCGAATTATCCAGAATTTCGAATTAAACAAGTTCGAATTATTCAAGTTTCACTGTAGTTTTTGACTGAAAAATGTTTAAGAAGTTTGGCAACTAAGTTTGAAATTTAACAAATGTGCCAGTTTGTTTTAACATTGTGCGTGTAGGACTTGGGGGGAAGGATGAATGTCCCTCTTACTTCTCGTTAGCAAGTGTTGACAAAAAATTATGAGTTCGCCTTTATCTGCATTTTCCAGAAATTCAAAGAAATCGCCTTATATCAATAACCAATAAACGTGAAATAAAGTCTTCCTTCAAAAAATCAGCGAACTTTTTGTATAAGTTTCGTCTAAAAAATACTACATATAAAAAACAGAATTAGTCTCTCCCCCCCCCCTTCTCACTTTTTTAATAATTTTTAAGATTTTTATTCAATTTCTTCAGAAATATTAGCGAGAAAAAATGCGTACTTTTTGTAAACTTCTGAAATCTTCGTGGAATTACTAGGTATCAAAATCTGAACATATTTATAAGAAATCAATTTAAAAGGTGTTCATAGGACTATCTAATAGTTTCAAATGCACGATTTTCTCACTCATAAATTTAATCTCTGCTATTGTTAATAGCATGTACACGAAAATTTTACTATAGCAAGAAAAATATTTTAGATTATTATTTTAATTTGTCAAAAAATTATATAAACAAAACTTTTTAATTCAAACCATTTTTAGTTTTAGAATAAATATTCAAGAAATATCAATTGATAATGATCTGAAAGTGTTAAATCTTGAACCTCATACCTTGAACCTCATATCTTGAACCTCATATTGAATATACATCCTAAAATTCAATCTTTGATTTATAAAGCTCAAACTTTATTAAATGTATATTACATAAAATCTTTTTGTAAAAAAATAGAACCGACTCCAAAAAGCAACTACTATTCAAACAACTAAAAATGAAAAAAAAAAAAAAAATGGCAGAAAATGGAACTGTAAATTGCGCCTAAAAGTATAAAATAATTTCCTTCGCCAAACAACCTATAACACTACAATTAATCATAACTTTTGAAGTCGGCGCAAAATTAAATAAAATTTAATTAGTTTTTAAAGGTTTGTTTTTATAACGGAGGCAACAAATGCTGTTGTCTTGAATGATCCATTTACATGTTTCCTTTATTATTTTATCACTGTATACAATTGGTCCATTAGTAGCATCTACATAGAATAGTGAACATCCTTCACAATGGGGTATTTATGTTTCCACGAAGTTAAAGTTTCCTTTGCAAATTTGCTATAACTTTGATAACAATCATCCTTGGTGGCTTTTCGATTTGGCGATCAAAACTTACCTTACCTTATCAAAATAATCATGATATCTCAAAGAAATTAAATATGTTTGCCTGATAATTTTGCGATTTTTCTTTCACCAAGGACGTCAGATACCAGCATCTTCGTCAACTTTTGCTGCTTACTAAATCTTATTTGTTTTCTTGAATCAAAATAGTTTTCGGCTGCGTTTGACAGGTAACAATGTGAGATGTGTATTTTGAATAGGATTTGATTTTTGTATTGAATAAAGGTATCAATTTTTATTTAATTTTGCGCCGACTTCAAAAGTTATGATTAATTGTAGTGTTATAGGTTGTTTGGCGAAGGAAATTATTTTATACTTTTAGGCGCAATTTACAGTTCCATTTTCTGCCATTTTTTTTTTTTTTTTCATTTTTAGTTGTTTGAATAGTAGTTGCTTTTTGGAGTCGGTTCTATTTTTTTACAAAAAGATTTTATTTTTCTCTTTTCAGTGAAAACTTATTCATATAGCAGAACATCAGAAGACGTTCGACGGCAGTGTCACAAATCACAACTTCCAAGTAAAGTGACATAACCCAAAAAATGGTTTATGTCACTGAAAAACATAAAATGCACCCAATGTGAACAAAAAAGTTACATCTCCATCTAGAAAGTTAACCACTCGAGAGACAGTTGTGCCAATTTTATTCTAGTCAAGTTATTTTTAAGTTGATTTGTCTCAAATGCTTTTAAGTTGTGTCACTTTTCTTGCCTTTATCGGATATGAGCAAAAAACTATCTATTAAATGAACATACGTTAAATTAAAATGTCTTTAGAAATGTAAAGAACGGATACGCTGTATTCCTAATCAAAAATTCTGTTAGGCATCTATATTGAACTTTACAATGAATACGCGTCACCCGCTGCGCTGGAAATTGCGCAGCGTAAAGTTCAAACAAAGAGCAAAATATGCATCGCAGCTGACGGACAGAAGTTTCAACATCGATACTTACATACTGCTTTTACCAGTGTAGCTGCATGCGTTCAGCAGTTGGAGTGAGAACAGACTTTTGTGAGTATCTTGTAATTTGTATATACCTTAATGAAATGATAATGAAACCTATTTCAGGCCCAGATCATTACGACAAAAAAAGTATTGAAATTAAATCATCTCTTACGAAGTTATAAGCTAACAAATTTCAACAACAACAACAATGAGAAACATGGTTTGTATTGAGAACCTCTTCCTTCATGAAGTCGGTTTAAAACGTCTATGCGTTAATCTATGTGACCGCTTACAATAACCTTACTTTGAATTTTACATAGCATAAATGTCACCCGCTACGCTACAACATATGCAATGTCGTTCAAGTGTGCACAAAATAGGAAATTGTGAACAAACAAATGCACGTTTTAAGCATTCTGATTTTAGTATTAATGTCTAAAATATCTTTTCGTACTAAATCGATGTTGCTCTGCAATTTTATAACTAACTTTTTTCCCCTGTCTTGAACCGTTTCCGAGATAGGAACACTAACTCCACTGTTTTCCACCAGGTGGCGCTGTAGGCGGTTGAATCTCGTAGCACATGTCCACTTTACTATACCTACATACCACTTTCATGACTATAGCTGCAGCTGTTCAGCAGTTAAAAGAGTCGGGATTGACTTTTCTGAGCACCCTGTATTTTCTTTTGATCGTAAAGATATTACAATGGGACCTATTTCAGACCAAGAGCTTTACAATAAAATAAAAAGTATCAAAATTGGGTCATCCGTTCAGAAGTTATGGGCTAACAAACGAAAACGAAAACAAAAACAAAAAAACATACGCTTTGAATTGAGAACCTTCTCCTTTTTAAAGTCTGTTAATTAGAGCATCTTTTACGAAGTTATAAGCTTACAAACACCAACAGCAACACATGGCTCGAATTAAGAACACCCTCCATTCTGAAATTGGTTGAAAACGACTTTGTGCTAATCGATGTGACTGCTTACAGTAACAGTACTTTGAACCACAGAGTATACATGTCATTCGCTACGCTGCAAAGTGTGCAACGTAGTTCAGTGTAGGAAACATCGAACAAACAAATGCACATTTTAAGCGTTCTATTTTTAGCACCAATGTCTAAACTATCTTTTCATACTAAATCGATGACGCTCTGCAATTTTATAATTCACTTTTTCCCCCTGTCTTGAACCGTTTCCGAGATAGGAACGCTAGCATGAATGTCTAAACTATCTTTTTGTACTAAATCAGTGATACTCTTCAACTTTGCAATTCACTTTTTTCACTAGAACCGTTTTCGAGATAGGAACACTAACTCCGCTTTTTTCCAACAGGTGGCGCTGCAAGCGGTTGAACCTTGTACTGCATGGCCACTTTGCTATACTTACATGCCATTTCTATCACTATAGCTGCAGCCGTTTAGCTGTTAAAAGAGTTGGGACTGATGTTTTTGGGCACCCTGTATTTTCTTTATATCGTAAAGATATTACAATGGGACCTATTTCAGACCAAGACCTTTTCAACAAAACAAAAAGTATCAAAATCGGAGCATCCGTTCATAAGTTATGAGCTAACAAACATAAAAAAAACATACGGATTGAATTGAGAACCTTCCTTCTTTTTTGAAGTCGGTTAAAAACTAAAAATAAATCTTAATAAAAGCTTAAAAGAATTAAAAAAAAAAAAAAAAATAAATAAATAAAAACTCATCCTTTTACATAGTAATATATATTGATAAATCTGAGGTATAAGGTTTTTTTTTTTTTTTTCACAACAAATTAAACATGTTTATAAAATTTCTTGGAAATTATTGCGAATAAATACACTTTATAAATAACAGTTATATGGTAAGTTTCCTGACTATTTTTGAAGAGAGGAATTTGTTTAGTGTTTTCAGCACAATTCGAACATATAGGTGAAAGGTAATTAGTAAGAGGATACACAGCAATATTGTATTGGATTCAAAAGAAAGAAGCGTGAGAACCTTTTGTTACGTAGTACAATACTTCGGCTGCAGACTACTTCCTGCATTCTACAATACTATAAATACTAGTAACATTGCTTTACGCTGGTGCCACGATGCAAAAATCTTTGGCAAGACCACCCACAGCTACGGGAGATGTACCATACCCTATAGCCCTGAGGCAGTGTGACAAATTGCAGCCCTCTCATAAAAGTAATGGACATTTCATTTCGCTGATAGACGATGCTAATCAATGAAAGGATCTGCTATCACAGGACTCTTGCTCTATAGGCGTGAGTCCATGTTCACAGATTCTCTTTTTTCTTTAAAAATGAGATTTTTGTTATTTGCGAAAATGATTCTTATCTTTATTTGTGTAATGAAAATGGAAAAGGCTGAAAGTGCCACAAAGTAAAATTTTCAGTATTCAATAAAAACTTCCTAAAACTTTACTTTATCCTTTAAAAACGTATAAAATTCATTAAAAATACAAAATATATTTTTATTTTTGTTTTTCAAGATTTTTTTTTTTTATTGTACATAAATAACTTGATTTTGCATGTGAAAAGCTGGAAGTGGCATCATATCTTTTTTTGGGAAACGCTGTAAGTGCCATACCTTGTTAGTTAAAAGGCTGGAAGTCCAGTGCTCATTCCACGTAAAGGATTAATGTTCATAGTGGTTTGAAAAAATACGGAATCCTAAAAAAACCTCAAACAACTACAAACAAATTAATGTATTTCAAAATTAAATACAAAAGTAATTAAATACAAAAGTAATTAAATACAAACTAATTTGTTAGGCCTATTTTTTTTAATTTTTTCTCTATTTATGTTTTTTACTTTAGAATGTCAAGTTTTTAGAAGATATTACAAAATAAACTTATATTTTAAAAATAAAAAAGACTCGCATATACATATTGTCTCTCTTTTTCTTCTGTCCTATCCCCCACCTTCTCCTTCTAGTAGTCCTCTAGAAGTCGTCTTCTGCTTCCTCCTGATTGTCGTCGTCTTTTTGTTCCTCCACTGCAGGCTGCGGAGGTCCATGAACAATGGCCCTTTAGAATACCTTGTCTTCTTCTTTCTCCAGGTATTCCATCATTCCCTCTAGATCATTTTTCTTTTCTTGAGATATCTTGCATTTAAACTGAATTTTTGGTAACTCATCCACATCGGGAAGGTCTTCAAGATTTGCATTTTTCTTTAAAACATCTACCTTGTCCCAAGTTACTATATTATCATTTTCCGTTGCCAAAACCGATGCCACATTTACAATACCAGCATTCTTGTGCGAAATACGAAAATGGGAAATTTTACTGATTCCAAGGTTTTTAGTGTTGAGGAACTTGTTAGCAAGCTCTTTGAAGTCAATAAAATCCTCAGATCTCATCGAAACAACAGTAAAGGGGTTTTTTACACATGCAGTAGCAGCAACATGTTCAAGATCTTTTGGGACCATTGCTTTGCATGTTTTGCGCCGCTTTACAATGAGACCGAAGTCCCGGTCGCAGTTCATTTAACTATGTCCACTAACCAAGTACTTAAAATCTATTGAGCGATAAAACCCTTTTTTTACCAAGTAAATTACTGCCATTAAGAGGAACTGGTTCTTGTTTTGTGCTCCACAGTTGTCACACCATAAAACTAACCTTCTTCTTGTTAACAAGGCCTCAGAAGTGGCAACCTTAAAGAAGCAAGATGATATCTCATTGGCCCCTCGACCACCAATCCCTTCGTGCCCCATACACATATATGCAGACCCATGGTTACTCTCATGAATTCCCAAGTTGTAACATGAGAGCTGCCGGCAGTAAAAAATATCACTGTGTATGAGCATTGGTACAAACATTACTTGTTGCAAGTCCATACATAAGCAGTTATTATTACTACTTGGAAGTTGTGATGATACAATGTCTTCCTTCATACACGCTTGTGCTTTTTCTGCTTTTCTATGGTGTACAGTCGGCTGCAAAATTATTCGAGCACTAGCCAATATTTCCTATATTTAAAAAGTACACTTAAGACTGTTTTGTTAAGTAAATCCTTGTCGAATCATGTTCTTAGACTGATTAAGAACATGACTCGACAAGGATTTATTTAACAAAGCTGTATTAAGTGTACTTTTTTTGGGCAAGGATTATTGCTAGTGCTCGAATAATTTTGCAGCCGACTGTAACTCCTGCTTTACTTTTATGGTATTTCTGGCTTTTTCATCACTGATAGCTGCTTCAATTTCGACTTTAAACAAGTCAGATTTCTTACAAGTGTATGTTGCTAAACATTTGAATTTTAGTTTGGGAAAGTCTTGTTGAAAAACTTGAGCATAGTATTTGTAAGTTACTTTAGTTGTTGGATTTTGGGCTTTGAAAGATAAAAACATACGGTTTTTGTTTAGGTCCGGGGATAGAAATTCATTTGTTGTTCTGTTACGGGAATAGTGGCTTTCATACCTGGGAAACGAATTAATGTGGTGCCGAACTAGATTTCGATCATTTTCTGTGAACTTAACTATGTTCATGTGAATGTGGATTCTGACCTCTAGTATCTTTGTAAACCAAGCAACCCTGTTTCTTTTTTGTTTGAAGAGTTTGCAGTTTCCTGGGAGTTAGTCCGAAAATCTGACGAAATGTTTTACTACACACTTGAACATTTTTACCCGAACCATCTGGCACACAGGAAGTAAAACTGCAAGAACGCCTACTTTCCTCTGGGTCATCGTAATTTCCATGACGCCTACAGCCGACAGGTACAAGTTGTATATGGTTTAGTAAGTAGGTACCTTGTTTTTGTTCATTAACTTTGTAAAAATCCATGAACAGTAACTGTTTATGTTCATGAGTCAAGTTTTTATAAAAGTACTTACATGAGCAAGTGGCGACATCGGGGGGGGGGGAGGTTTACCAGGTACGTTTTTTCCTTTACAAGTCGTATAAGGCAGTCCTTTTTCTCGTGCTTTCCTCCTCTCTTTTCGAACGTGGGCTTTCTTCGGCGGAGGGGTTTGATTTTCACTCATTTTGAAATAACAGCAAACGTAAACTTTTCACAAAATACACACTATAACAGCAAAAGCGCACAAACTATACTCAGTACGCGAAAACGCAGGAACTACGAAACACTTGTTATTCGCACACGCCAAAAGCAACTACTGCAATGGAAAGGCACTCTAACGAAAGCACGGTCTTCTGACATTTCCGGCCTGCGCGCGGCTGCGAAGATCATTTTTTTGTTGTTTGTTTTCTTCCCCCTCCTACCCTGCCGGTAGAAAATGGCACATTCATCATGGCTGGTGGCACTTTCAGCCTTTCCCACTGACGGCCAGCGGGCACTTTCACGGTGCTGCTCCTTGCAACTGCTCTAGAAAACTAGTAGGAATTTTTCTGGCACTTTGGACCCTAGCCGACCCGACCTGCAAAATGGTTTTTGACCTTCAACCCGAACAGAATCTGCAGCTTCTGACCCGCTATATTGTTAAAATTGTGTTATATAATAAACTGAATAAAAGTTCTTTTAAACAAACTACAATTATATTATTGAAGAAATCTTTCAATTAAATATGGTATAAAAATATTACAACAGTGTATTTATCTAATTATAAACAAACTTTTAGCTATATTAAAACATATATTAAAGCATATTAAAACATATATTAAAACATAAATCCACTGTTTCAAGTATTTTGACAGTAAAATAAGGAAGCAAATATAGGTTAAAAAAAATAGTTTTCCATATAAAGCTTTAAACGTTAAGTATTAATATTTAGGTAAATGTAATTAAATTCATTTTATCAGTCATGTCTTTAAATTACTAGGAAGGAAGACAATGTCATCCAATCTCTTAATTTAAAAGTTTAGATTCACAAGTAAAGCATAAAACAATCTTCGGAGAAAACATTTTGTGAATAAAAATTAATGCAAATTTTACCTGCACCCGACCAGCAAAGCAGGTGAAAACGATTACCCGACCCGATACGTTTCTCTCTTGTGCGAAATGCGTCCTATCCTGCGATTAAAAGGGTAGAAAGTATTGCTACCAAGAATATAAAATTTTTTCCCAAAGTGCTAAGGTAGGCCTCCTAATTTCTCTACATATATTTAATCTCATAATTTAAATATTTAATCTTTCCTACAGGTTCTTAAAGGCCTAGCTTGCAAGAAAACTAAAACACTAATAAAGACTTATAACTGGAGAGGCATATACAAAAATAAACAAAGATAAGTTTACTACAAAAATTATTTATTAAAACCTTTGAATTGTAGTTATACATTATGAAATATATAACATCACTATTCAAATTAAATCAATTTTTTTTTCATTGTTGAAAGGTTTCAAGGGAACTACCCCGAGGGAATAATGATAGGGATTTTTTTTTTTTTTTTTTGATTAATTACAAATGGCTTCTCCCAATGTTTCCCCTTTTCATAGCATACATTTAAATATTTAGTTTATTATTATTATTATTACCCGAGGAATCGTTTTAAAAGTTTGCTTACCCATTAGACGGTCCATAACGAAAGGCACCAGCGTGCGGGGCGACAGGGAACCAGGTCACCGGAGATATGAGGGGTGCAATTTAATCCAGAGTGCCCTATACAAGGTAAACCACCACACGAATTCAAACTATTTGTTGCCTAAGAAATCTCATCTCCCTCCTTATATTATTTTTCAACTCTTTTTTTTATTATGTCTCTTTTCAATTCCCTCTTCCAATCGTTGGGTTACGTATACGCCCCTACAAAATTTTAGAGGTTCTCGGGATTTTACGATCGATATTATTGGGTTACATTCCCCGTTTATTTTCTTATGATTATTTTGTTTAAATTTTTTTCCAGCGTTCCTTTTTCAGACACCTGGCGGGCAGATGGTGGCGCAAGCAGATGGTCAACGGATCTGGTCACTATAATAACCCATTTCTAGATTTTTATGGACGATTAAATAATTTTATATAACTTTTCACCTAGTTTGTGCGTCAGTGACCATGTACCGGTTCTTTTATATTCTGATTCCTTTTCTTATTCCCTGTTCAATACATGTTTTCTGACTCTCGTTGCCCACTAAAATTGAGCAGCTGCTAGCAAATTCCTTTATAAATTAATTTCTAAAGCCTTAGCTGCTTCGCAGTTAAATGATTCCTTTATAAGATAATTTCTAAAGCCTTTTTCCTCAGAATTTCCACTACGTTGTGTAACGTTTCACGATTCATTCCCTACATTCTGTTCTTCTTTGAATTCGTGTGGTGGTTTTCCTTGTATCTCTGGATTAAATTGCGTATTCTAAATTCTACTAATCCCTCGTAAAAATATATGCCAGCTGCTTTGCTAGATGATTCGTATAATATCATCTCAGCAAAAGGAATAAAATCCATATGAGTTTGAGTTACTTTTCACGCTCAAATTCATGAGAAAACGAACTTTGCTCAGCTCAAGTTCACAATTTAAAAAACAAGCGAAATTCAGCTCAAAACTGAAAAAGTTTTAATTAAACTCATGAACGCGGTCCTGCGCAACACTTATTTAAAACAACGGTACCTCTAAATGATAGAATTTGTCTCCTATTAATAAGTTCTCATGCGCATAAACAAACGTATTAAAAATTTGAGAATAAAAAACCATGCAAAAACAGTGGGTACACTATTCAGAAGTGTTGGCTGAATAAATTTTTACTACAATTAAATTAATAAGTTATAATTAAGAATTTTAAGTTAATAAGTTTAATTAAGCGTAAAATTAAAAATAATTTTCATGGTAATTAGTAATTTTAGAAAAAAAAGGGAAATTACCTAAGAAAGTGTTCACAGAGGATAAGATCTATTAAAGAAAAAAAAAGTGTACGTAAAAATGAACTTTTAGTGAGCTTCGCTCGTTTTTAAAAATGAACTTGAACTGAACGCGTTCATTTCTTTCAGACATGAGTTTGAGCGCGAACTAACTCGTTTTTTACACGATGAACTTGAGTTTGAACTAGTTCGTTTTTTCGTGAACTTACAAAACACTGCTTCCAAATAATATGATTTTTGAAGGGTTCTCTGCAGTTCCTAAACTACTTCTTTATATATATATATATATAAAGCAGTCTTTGTATTATTTTTTCGAAGATATATACTATTAACGATTAGTGGAGATTACTATGAAAAAAAGCGGTACTGAAAGTATCGGCTGTTGAGAATCTTGTTTTTTAATACAACTTTCTCAAAATGTGTGAGTGAATTAGATTATTCAAAAACAGATGAAATACTTTTAGTTATAATTTGAGCGGAATTTCTCAGAATAAATCACTTTTGAGTGTAATAAGTGTAGTCTACATTCAATCACAATGAATGTTCTACAGCTCATATTCAAAATATTAGAATAATTACATTTTTTTACAAATTGAAATTATTGTTTAGTAATTTAATGTCTTTTAATGCAAATATGCAAACGATGTTTTTATTAAGAACTTATTGTTGATTAAACTTATTTATTATCTTAAAATTAATATCATTTTTGAAAGGATTAATTAAAAAAAAATATTTTGAAAAGTCAAAATATTAGAATATTTATTCAAGTGTTTCAAAATATTAGAATATTTCACATTAATTCTCCTTTAATTATCACCAATTCATAACTGGTGGCATCAATGATTAAATTCAGACGATTTTATTTAAAATCAGTATTCTTTTTGCAGTTTGCTTGTTTTTCCGTCTTAAAATGCGTGGTGTGAATGATATTCCTGAACCTGTTAAATTTCGTATGACTGATTTATATCGGTAAGATAAAAATCAATGTTTTATAGCAAATTATTCACACTGTTCGCAATCAAACGTTTATAAAATACTAAGACAATATTAATAAAATTATACTTTTAAAAAATTAAAGAAAACGCTTTTATTGTAATGTGAACTAAAAAGCACAAAATATGAATATTTATAGTATTAAAATGCAGGGTAAGAGAAAATGTGTGAGTTACACACACCATAATGTTTACATACCTTTAAATCTTTAGTAAAAAAGTAAATAATTTAGAATTAAACAAAAACCATTTTTAAAAAATCTCCCCTGACTGGGCTCGAACGTTAGACCTTTAGGTTCGTAGCCCGGAGCTTTACCTCACAGCCACAGCGTTCACGTAGGGAAAGTCTTTTTTTACAATATAGATTTTTGTTTGCACCCAGAGCGGTTACAAACATACATACAGGTGAAGCTAATAAAAACGTGTTAAAAAATGAAAAATTTCAAAATAATCACCGAAAGCCAAAAACATCTGCAAGAAATAACAGGAAACTGAAGCGTATAGTTAAGAAAAACTGTTTTTTAAAAGTGCGATTCTTGCACCGAAAATGGAAAGAAGAAGGAGTTGAAGTTTCTACTTCGACAATATTAAGACGGATCCATAAATTTAAGTTTGAATCTCGTGTACTGAAAACAAATCCTCTCATGACTGCAAAACAAAAGCGTATAAATTTGAATTGGTGTAAATCAAGACGTTTATGGAGCGAAGAAGATTGGAAAAAGTATTATTTAGTGATGAAAGTATGTTTTGTGTTTCATATGGTAATCAAGGTGTTCGAGTTTGGAGAATGAAGCAAGAAGCATTTGATAAAGAATGCCTTACACGTTCGGTAAAATTTGCAGCTAGTGTCATGGTTTGGAGTTGCATGAGCGCAGAAGGACCTGGAAAGTTATGCATCGTCTACGGAAAGGTTAACTCTCAGATATATGAAGAAATTTTGGAATATTACATGATTCCATCATCAGAAGATTTATTTTAAGATGATTTCGTCTTTCAACAAGATTTAGCGTCACCGCATATCTCGGTGTCAACTAAGAATTGGTTCCACCAACGCAACATTAAGGTACTTCCTTAGCCACCAAACTCACCAGACATTAATCCCATCGAAACCTTATGGGGTATAATGAAGAAAAAAAATCCTCCTTCAAGTAAAACTGAGTTAGTGGCACGCATAAAATAGCTTTGGGCTAATATTGATAGAAATGTTTGTAAACACCTTGTATATAGTGTACAATATCGATTGTACGTTGCTATTAAAGCTAAAGTGGGTGATAAAAAATATTAACTTCAATTAACTTCAATTTACTTCATATTCACAAGGTAATATTTTTCCGTAAAATAAAATATTCTGATATTTTGAACCAATCTAAATTTTATTCTAATATTTTGATGTGTTTCAGAAAGTTATTGTGTACCTAATTTATTGTATACCTAATTTATTGTATTTTATATTTTATAAATGTTAAAATCTTATCTAAACATCCCAGATTTAATTTATAAGAAGTTTAATTGCATTTACGTAGTGTCAAAAATAAATAAATGAAACAAAAATTCTTTCTCATTACTTTTTCTCAATTATTCTAATATTTTGAATATGAGTTGCACAATCATTTAAATTCTGAATGAATTTTGACCATTTTTCTTTCATCCCAGACAACACAAAATCATCTTAGGGTATCCGAGGATGATTTTTTTTGGATTTCTGATTGTCCTCAGGACATCCAAATCTTTTCCACAGACATCCTCTGTTCATCCTCAGGATGACAAAATGACCGCAGAATCTGTACCCCAGGGAAGTTGAAAATACGTTCCAGGAGGCCCAAATTTGACTGATACAAGGACATTTAGGACTCTTTTAAAAAACTTTTATCTTGAGGGCATTCTAGGGATTACATTCTGAAATTTGCTGAGGAACATCATAGGATATTCCTTAAACAATGGTATTTCACCTGTTACTCTTCGCCGGTCCCATTTATTTCCAAACCCCCAGTCATCGTTGCTAAACTTAGGGATTTTAATGTTCACCACATAATCTTAACTGTAACAGTTGACTATTTGCTTTGAAGGCTATTCGTCCCTTATTTATATCAAATCATACTCCTCAAAATATTGGGGATATTTGAATAAAAGAGTCCGTTGATTTTTCATTGAAAAAATTGTATTATTTAGAATAATTTGTTTTATTAGTTATATATATATATGTATATTTCTTTTAGCTTTGCTTCATTCTAATTTTTAAATAAATAAATAAAATTTAAAATGAACACACTTCTCTCAAACTGAACTTTAAATTTCATAAATGACCCCTTTAGAAAGACCTCCACGGAAGGTACTCTACCTCAGGCCTAGGACCTAAGAACAGTCAAGCGGCCTAATCCCTAATACCATACCTGCCAATATTTTAATTTACTCCGGAGTATTTTTAGCCCCGCCTTTATTTTGCACCACTTATTTTTTAAAAGAATTTTTTTCTTATTTTATCGAAGTTCTATGTTGAAGAAAATTTTTCTATAAATAAAGTGGTGCGAAATAAAGGCGGGGCTAAAAGTACTCCGGAATAAATTAAAATATTGGCAGCTATGCCTAATACCAACATCAACACCATTCATTCTGAATATATATTTTTTAATGAATCGGAAGACGTCGTAAAAAAATGTCCTCGGAACATCTTAAAGCGGTCGTTTTATTTTAGGATATTTTAAGATATTTCAGAGACATCCAAACTAATTTTTTCTCTGTATTTTCTGTTCGGACATTCTGTGGATGTCCTCATTTTATCTATTTTATCCAATGATGAAAACAGGACATTCGAGACTTAAAAAGAACATCCCAGGGATGTCATGCGCTATCTGAGATTGTGTCTAAAAAGTCGTAATTAAAGCACCTTAATTTATACGATACATGAATGTTTATTTTATGCGATACAATTTATACTTCATGTATTGCTGTTAAATATATATATATATATATATATATTGATGACTTTTGGTAATCAGAAATATAAAATATCAAGTTAAAAATCGTTTTGATATACATAACAAATGTTTTATTTACAACTAACAAAACAATGAAGTTTTCAAATCGTAAGCATTAGCTATGGAAACTAAAAGTAAGAAGCGAGAGATTTTTTAATGATAGCTTTTTAAAGAAATACATAAAATATAAAGAAAAGAATAATGTAACTATTTCATTTAAAAACTTATTTAAACCCAAAATTATTTCATGTTTTTATTATATTCATTAAAATTAATTTCTTATAATATATGCAAAAGTTTCAAGAAGACAGTTATAATGTGTAATTTATAAGTAAATTTAATACTAAAAATAATGTCCCTAGACTACGGAAACTAAGTACATTCACAGGGCTTTTAAGGGTCCCTTAATTGTATACCACATTTTTATAGAAAAACTCACCAATCGTTTATTTTGATTTTCTTTGACTGGATAATATGAAAATTGCTATATGTAAGTAGTATTCAATTAAAAGACCGCTAAACTCATTGCATTCTCTTTTATGAAATAATAGTCGGTTGTTGCCAGATCTAGCAGATTTTTTATTCAATATCACCAATAATTTTGATAAATGATATTTGAATGCATGATAGACTGTCAATCTTGAAAGGGATTAGTGAAACGTTTCAATTAAAATTTATTGGTGATTATTGAATAAAAAATCTGACAGATTTGGCAACACTGCCCATAGTTAGTGAAAAAATTCTCCAGCTTTGAATGGAAGAATTTAATTATCATTCTAAAAGCGATAACTTACATAAAATTCATTTGTAAGTTACTAAAACATCTGCCTACCAGAGAGAATCTGTGTTCAAGGATTATTTTCCAATTTTAAATCAATAATGATACTTTGAGAAGTTTAGTTGTTTTCCGATAATTTTACTTTATGCATAAAATAAGTAAAAAGAGATAAATAATATGATTTTTTCCCGTCTGAGAATGATTGAAAAAGGGTTATATAACCACTTTAACTACGAAATCATAATGCAGTGATAAAGAGCTCATCTTCCTCGGGAAAGACCTGAGTTCGATTATGACGGAATGACAATGCTTTGTTGGGCATCAAACAGTTTCAATCAAATCTTATTCCATTTTACTCAGAAACAATTTATTTCAACTAGCTCAAATCAGAACTGCGCACAGGAGCTCAATAATATGAGCGGATTTCACTCGACACGAGAAGTTTCGTATGCTAAATGAGTAAAAAATATCTTAAATGAATCAAATATTTCTTTTCAGTTTTAAGAGAGCAGTATTTTTATAGAAAGTTTTTACAAGTTTTTGTAGCAGTTTTCCACTATTAATTAAGGTGAAATTTTCTGTAAAAAGTACCTGCAGGGATGGAACATTTGTGCAGAACTCATGTCATAGTAATATTAATGAAACAAAATTTTCTTGCTTCTAAACCAACGGTATGATGGGTAGAGAAATTTTTTGAACAAATACAGGTATGAGGTTTGCGCATGTGCTCCATCCATGCACCCGTACTTAAAAAATAATAAATTAATTAAAATTCATATGGCTGTGTCTTGAAAAAAGACTGTCTTTCGATTCTTTTAAGTTTACGATCTATATTAGCGATATATAAAGATACATGGTGTGTTTCATTTTGTTGTTATTTAAAAATTAAAGTTATTTAAATTTCTGCTTTTAATTTAAATTTCATTTTGTATTATTCTATATTATAAATTCAACAAACCACTATCAAACATTATATGAATATTACAAAATTTCCTAACTAAAACTTCATATCGAAATGCGTCAGATACTTCTCAACACGTACAAGTTTGAAAAAAAAAAAAAAAAAACTATGTACGATATATATTTAATTTCAGTGGATTTTACGTATGAAATATGTTTCAGAAATATTAAAAATAACGTCACATTGCATTTTATTGGAAAATATCGCAAAAATTTAACATATTTAAAATTTATACAAGAAATATGTAAACAGGATTTTAAAACGTCAACTATTTTACTTGAAGCATGTAATTTAAAAGTTATAGAAACATTTTGACTTACGTAATAAACAAAATTTAAAGTCAAGGGAGTTAAAAATATTCCAAACAAAAATATCGAGTATACATTTTTAGTAAAAGGTAAATACCAGAAATTTTAATGCCGAGCTACCACTACTTCTGATTTTCTAATAACGCTATTTCAATATAATTTTTTTTTACTTTATTTATTAGTGAAAAATATGCAATTAAATAAGATGAAGATAACTGCTCTGAAAATTTGCTGTTAGAAAACTTGGAGAGTTGTCAGCCACGTTTAAGTAAAATATTTCAGCATGTTTCCAAACTTTTATGCATTTTGAATACCATTATTTGTAAATAGATTTCTTTGTATTATTTAATTGAAGAATTAGGGTTATTACATAAAGTAATTTTTTTTTTTCTACAGATATAATGGTATTTAAAATGAGTAAAAGTTAGTACAACAGTACATATCGGTATTTAAATGACGTAAAAGACATATACACAGTTTGACAAGTCTTCTGACTTTGCCGGAAAAAGTTACGCTAGAAAATTAACGCAAAATTTTTCACAATAACGAAAAAAAAAAAAAAACCCGACATTTTTTGTAGTATGAAATAGCCGTTGTAAGTCTGTTTTCATATTTCAAAATGTTGGTAAGTATGCATAAAAATTTACTGGTATCTGTTTTTTTTTTTTTTTTTTTTTTTTATTATTAAAGTATAAAAATTTAAACTTTGAACAGTCGAGGTTAATATGTTGTTACCTTCATACAGTGGTGTTTGTATTCCGAATTTTCGTTACCAGAAATTTTTAACAGTAATTATATATTATAGATATTCTATTATATACAGTAATAAATATTGTTGATAGTTTTTAAGTAAATTTTAGCAATTAAATATCACGAAAACTAAAATTCGCAATTACTGGTGGAAAAAAAAAAAAAAAAACCGGGGACCTAATACCCCAGTTCATAGTATACTATAGTACTGCCCAAATTGGTATCAAACTGAAATTTTCAAGCCGTGACCTTTCTTTGTTAATTTCGAAAGTATTTTATTAGACCGTAACCAGAAATGGCTCTATAAAGGGTACAATTAGGTAATAAATAGAATTCAACTTTTATTCATAAATGCCGTAATATTTTGCGTACAAATCGCGTGTTACATAAATCCGTGTTACTTCGGAAATAATTTTTACCAAATATATTTAAGTTTGTTACAGGTACTAAAATATTTCATATTTTAAAATAAAATTTCTACATGAAACGGATTTATCTGACCCTCAAATTATACGACAAAATTCTCGGTATTTCTTCATCACCAGAGTTCCAAATTCATGATTCATTCTGGAGCATTTTTAGTCCCGCTTTTATTTCATACCACTTTCTTTGTAGAGTAAGTTCCTCGAATATATAATTACGATAGAATAAGATAAAAAATGACGATAAAAAAAAGTGTTATAAGAAAGAGACAATCAATGCTCCGGAATACATTATAAGCGTTGGCAACTCTGCATCATCACCCTCACAAGATTTTTTTTTTTTTTTTTTTTTTTTTTTAATGCACTGAAAACTTTCCGTCAGAATGAAATGAACTTTTGTACTAGAATCATTAAATTTTTTATTTGTATTTGTTATGATGATTCAAATAAAATTCTAAAACACGTTAGGCAATCTACACTGTAAAAAAATGTTGTAATTTTTCCTGCACTTTCTGCGGTTTATTTTCAAGTATTTATGCTGTGAAATAAATTCAAGCACCAAATGCTGTAAAAATCGACTTCCTGTGGACTTTAGACAGGAACATCTGCTTGTGGAAACATAACATCTGCGTCTTTGAACTGAGATGCAGATGAACGATGAATGAAAGACTAGAAGATCATGGAATGAGCAATGTCCGTTCATCAGAAAGGTTAGTTATTAATTTTTATATTAATATTTTGTATTGATTAATTAATATTTCGTTAAAATGCATTAGTTATAAACATATTGTAGCATGTCTAATCTATTCTATAACTTTTGTCTTAACGATTTACAATTAATTAAAAAAAAAAAATGTTTCTTATTAATCATTCAGTATAGTCCTTTTAAATTTTCATACATTTCAGTTTTTCATGCAATTACATTTATCAAGTTATATGCTGGCCAAGAAAGTGCTAAATGCACTTTTTTATATGAACGTGTATAAACTTGCACTCATGAAAATCAACAAAAAATAATAATTATTTATCAAGTAATTAATTATAACAAATTCAATATGTTTATGATTACAAATTATTTTTTAACCCTAGAGCACTAGTGTTACGTAATTTTTACGTGCAGTCTTCATTTAATGTTTTTTTTCCGCATTTTCCCTACTATCGATACACTTATTTGAGTTTAAGTGCTTCGAAATAATTATTCAGATAATGAAAAATTAGTAATATTGGGTAAAACAGCATATAATTAAACATATTTAAAAAAAATATTAATGTAATTTTAGCAAATAAAACGGCTTTTACATGATCGCGTCAATTTTAGGTACCTCTAGTGATAAAGTATTCTGCCTGTAGCAAATTTCGACAACCAGCCGAAATTTGGCGCCAGTTGCATTCTATGCCGTTTTATAATCTGAACCTGGATGTTTGCTCACCATCCAAACGACCTTTGAAAAATTTGGTCAGACAACTACGCTAGTTTAAATTTATGTGTATATCGGCCGACATGTAGCGCTGCTGTTAATTAACTGTGATCCGATAGTGGGGTTTTTGAATCCCGGAAGATTTTTCTCTCTTTTTTATTTATTGAATTTATTTTATTTTATGTATTTATTTATTTATTTTCAAAATCGATATCTGCTATAACAGATACACCTATTGAAATTAGATTTTATATTATATTTATCTGCTTTTTAAAATTATATTACGTTTACTGTTTCCAGAATTTTTAATTTCTGTAGAATTTCAAATACCCTCCTTTTTTTCAGGACATTTTCTAGCCATTATTTAGTAACGATAATTTTTTGGTTTATTTTATGATAAAAATTGCCATTCCGATTTTGAAAATATCTTGAAAAAAGACATAAATTTCCAGCCCTGAATTTTTGTCATGAAATAAGCTATTAGAACGAGAGATCTATTTCTTTCGGACAAAATAGAGTAAATGAAAACATTTTTTTTCTTTTTCCCTTTGGCACCAAATAGAAATAGTATAAAAGAAATTTTAAAACATTAATATATGTAACCGCTGCTAAAGAACGCAATTTCATATTTTAAGGAAAGGAATGTGCAATTTTTATTTTTATTGATTTATTTATTACGCCTTTTAAATATTTTGACCAAATGGAAATAATAATAATAATAATAATAATAATAAATAAATAAATAAATAAGGATTTTTTTTTTCTCGTTTATATTGAAAAATCAATATAAACGAGAAAAAAAAAATATTGGATTCGTAAAAATTTTCGATCTCCGTTTTTCGATGGATTTAAATGTTTTCGGATGTCCAGAACTAGATTAGTTTACTTATAGAAAAATTGCTAAAAGAAAAGGATTTACTTTTCTCCCCCTCCCCCATACAATATAATTTGTGTTTAAAATGCGCTCAAAAAAAAAAAAAAAAAAAAAAAAAAAAAAAAAAACCTGTATCGACCGACTACTGCATTTCGATTTATCCGTAATAATCTATATATATATACGGTAAACTCTCGATTATCCGCAAACGGATTACACACGTTGCGGATAATTCGTGGTACGGGAAATGGGCGAAATCAGAAAGAAATGTCTTTTTTTTTTTTTTTTTTTTTTTTTTTTTTTATCATCAACAATAAACAGATACAAATGATAGGTTAAAAAAAAAAAAAAAAAAAAAAGTAAATATAAAGAATTATGTGGTTTTTGCTTTATTTGTTCTCCAGTAGAATACGCTACCAAACACGTCAACATTTCAATTTATTTCAAAACATTGACGTGACCGCTTTTTTTTTTTTTTTTTTTTTTTTTTTTTTTTTTTACACCAGTTTTTCTGGCGGGTACCTTCTTTAATATTCAATCGTAATTAAATATTGGAGAACATTTTTCTACAAATAAAGTGGTGTGAAAATGTGGCGGTTATTCACAATGCTGTGGAATAAATTAAATGTTTGCATGTCTGCTGTACTGTTTAATTTAGTGCATAAATTAGATTACAAATTGAACCATGGCTTCATCTTAAGTACATTTTTTTACTTCCATTACCCTACTACCGTAGGTAATGGAAGTATTGTATTCGGTCTGAAAATTCGATATCGGGTTTTCACCTGATTTACACGTTTTAAGGTACCCTGAGTCCAAAAAAGTGGTTTTTGGCAATTGGTCAGTGTGTATGTATGTGTGTGTGTGTATGTATGTGGAGAATCTTCTGGCTATTATAGCTCAGAAACTAATAAAGATAGAGCTACGAAACTTTATAATTGAATTACGTCTGGTGTACAGATGAAATTTCCAAATTTTGGTGAAAATTGAAAAACCGGAAGTGGGACATCGGAAACCGGAAGTGGGACCGTAAGTCCGTATCTCAAAAACGGCTCTAACGATTTTCTTCAAACTTGCTATATAAACACTCTATTAGATGCCCTTTCGAATGATATAGTTGGTTAGTTCAGGAAAATTGATAGGCGCCCTGTATAAATAGCTCAATTTCAGGCCTCGCAAAGGCGTTCCTTTAAAAACGGTTGTACGGATTTTTTTCAAACTCGCCATTTTAACTCACTTTTAAATATGCTTTTGTATGTAATTATTGTTTTCCTGTCAACAATTGAGTTTAACCGGAAGTGGGACACCGGAAACCGGAAATGGGACCGTAAGTCCGTATATCAAAAACGGCTCTAACGATTTTCTTCAAACTTGCTATATAAACACTCTATTAGATGTCCTTTCGAATGATATAGTTGGTTAGTTCAGGAAAATTGACAGGCGTCCTGTATAAATAGCTCAATTTCAGGCCTCGCAAAGGCGTTCCTTTAAAAACGGTTGTACGGATTTTTTTTCAAACTCTCCATTTTAACTCACTTTTAAATATGCTTTTGTATGTAATTATTGTTTTCCTGTCAATAATTGAGTTTAACCGGAAGTGGGACATCGGAAACCGGAAGTGGGACCGCAAGTCCGTATCTCAAAAACGGCTCTAACGATTTTCTTCAAATTTGCTATATCAACACTCTATCAGATGTCCTTTCGAATGATATAGTTGGTTAGTTCAGGAAAATTGATAGGCGTCCTGTATAAATAGCTCAATTTCAGGTCCGCCCATTATTATTTTTCTAATTATTATTTTAAATAACTTATTTGACGGATAGAGCAATTTTGTTACTTATTTAAATCAAAAATGTTTATAATGTGTGTAGTACTGGGTAATGGAAGTCGTGTGGCTGTTACACACCAGATTTTTCTTTATGTTTTTTATATCCTATAGTATATGAAGTACAGTCAAACCTCGTTGACGTGAATTACTTTTAATATGAACTGTTTCCACAATCCCCGTCAAAATGAAGATTAGTTACTGATAACATGAAAAAAATTTTTATCCCCCATAAAATTCACGTTAATGAGGTTCGACTGTACAAATAATTTTACTTTTTATGAATATTTTCATTGTTTGTATTATGTTTTATATACGATATATTCAAGTTTTTAAGCTAGAATGCATTTTTTGTCATTTCAATTTCCTATTCAGCCTTTTTTCAGTTTATGTACGAAACCCATGACTCTCAACTTTGCGGATAATCAATTATACTGTATCTATATACATGCATGTCCATTAAAAAAAATAAAAAAATTAACATCTTTTAACGCAGATCATAAACTAAGCATGTCAAAACGAAAATGAGGAATTCTCGCTGAGTAAGATAAACAAATACTGGATAAAAGTTGAAAATGAACCAGATGCCCATACCACAAATGTGACTTTTATGTTTTATCTACTGTAGATATTCAATGAAAGACTTGCTTTTTATTTTTTTCATCTGTCTCAAAGTGCAAGCGAATTACTATAAATTTATAACTGTCTATCATTAAATTTAATGCGTGTGATTGTATGTTTAATAGGAGACATATATAAACTTGGTGCTAGAGATTTTTAAATTTTTTTATGTTTTAAGATTAAAAAAAAAAAAAATCTTAACTTTAAATATTATTTCTTCTTTTTCTTTCATTTTTTGCTTTTTATTTATTCCCTTGTTTATTTATTTATTTTTACGCAATAATAACATTATATACATAAAAAAAAAAAAAAAAAAAAAAAAAAAAAAAAAAGTAGCATTTTCTTGTTCTAAGCATTAGTTAATAAACAATATCGCATTTTTAGCAGTCATAGCTACGATTAAAAGTAAAACTGCAATTAAATATGAACCCTTCAAAATCATTTAGAATTTCTGTAATCGCTTTTAAGAGTATTTTGGCTGACACAAAGAAATCTCCCCCTCTCCTTTTTTTTTTCCGTTTAACCCATATCCCACCAAGCATTGAAAAAATGTTTTTCAATGTCTGTGTATACACACAAAATGAAAAAACTTACCATTTTCACATTATAACCGAAATGTTTAAATTAGTCCACAAATAGATACAGAATAAAATTTTGGAAATTTTTATTAGGTTCATTTGGTGATTATTTATACACAGAATTCCTTTTTTAGAAAATATATATACACACACAGTAGGGTTTTTTTTTTTTTTTTTTTCTTTTTTTAATGAATTGATCACACTAAGGCCATGCCATTATGAAACCTGAATCCATTACTTTTTGACACGCTTGAAAAAAAAAAAAAAAAAAAAAATCCTTTTTATTCGTAAATACAAGAAATAGGCAAGTATTTCTTTTTCATGCACTAAAATATCTCACAGCATTTTTTTTTTCCTTAAATGTAAACGTAAAGACTAATAATTTTTTTTATAAAAGTGTGTGAAAGTGTTTAACCCATATTTCACCATCGTCCTAAAAATAGGACACCATGCATAAGTGGTGTTTATATAAATTCTTTTGAATATTTTTATTCAAATTAAAGACGATATCTTATTTAAAAGTCCAATAAATACATATGTGTCTTTATCGTTAGTTTAAATTACCGTTTAATATATATTTTTTAATTTTTAAAATGACGATTTTTAAAGATTTATTCATTACATTTTCATCATATTATTACTTAAAAGGTTTTACATTCAAGAATAATGGATATACAAATTTATTGAGGTAATATTCTACACTTTGTACTGGTAAAACAATTATATAAGTATATATATATATATATATATATATATATATATATATATATATATACATATATATATAGATGGTCTGTTTTTCTTATATTTCCGACTGTCCTAAATTATTGTCCCATTTTTAGGTACAGGCTGTCCTAAAAAATACTTTCACACACTTCTATCAAAAATTATTAGTCTTTACGTTAACATTAAAAAAAAAAAAAAAAAATGCTGTGATATATTTTAGTGCATGAAAAATAAATACTTGCCTATTTCTTGTATTTTCGAATAAAAAGGATTTTTTTTTTTTTTTTTGCTTTTAAGCGTGTCAAAAAGTAATGGATTCAGGTTTCATAATGGCCTGGTCTTAGTGTGATCAATTCATTAAAAAAAAAAAAAAAAAAACCTACTATAAATATATATATATATATATATATATATATTTTTTTTTTTTCTAAAAAAGGAATTCTGTGTATAAATAATAACCAAATGAACCTAATAAAAATTTCCAATATTTTATTTTGTATCTATTTGTGGACTAATTTAAACATTTCGGTTATAATGTGAGAATTGAAGCTGTTTGTCTGCCCTTGGGACCTAGGTTCGAGGGAAGTACACTCCACAACAGTTTTCCTGTGAATTTTGGAGAAAAAACACAGAAAATTCCGTACGGCTGTGCCAGTGGACATGACCTGGTTTTGAACCTGGTAGCCCAGTCTAAACGAATTTACAGCAGATTCGTTAAATTACAAATTGAATTGCAAGAAATAAACTGAAGATTTTTTTTTTTTTTTTTTTTTTTTTTAATTCAGTAGTTTCTACATTTGTTGTTTCCAGCACAAGTATAGTCAATTATGTGTAAATTTGTGTTATTTAAAATCAAAACTTTCCAGCGTAATATTTACAGTCAATCTCCGATTTTAAATTTAGAAATTGTAGAAGTCAATCTTTCAACTTTCAAAGTATTTCTACTTTGCTTTAGAAGCGAGTACTTTTTGTTCATGTCTTATACTATATATGAAATCTATCTATTGGTATATTAATGCGAAATCAATTACTCATTTATAAGAATTTAAGCATGTATCAGGCATAACTTTCAGCACTTTTTTTTTTTTCCTACCACTACTTCCATCACGAAAACCTTTATTGTATTTTTACTTTGTTTTTTTTCCGATTAACTAATATAGTGTGGGTGATCGAATAATTTGAAAAAAAAAAAAAAAAAAAAACTAGACGAAATGGCCTGAAACCTCATGCATGCAAAGAACATTTAAAAACTCATTGTTTCCACTATCGTTTAGTCCAGAGTGCAGTTAGCGCACCAACCACAAATTCAAAAATAGCGAAAATACTTTGGATCACCCTGTATCATAAAAAGCTACAAATAACTTGTAACTTTAATACATTGCTGCACATACTGTGCACAATATTTGTATGTTTTGGTGCGGGAATTGCGCAATTATTTAGACAGATATTTTATATTTATCTTTTTATTTTTTATTTTTTTCAAAAATTACTAATTTTTTTGACAAGTTTTTTGCTTATAACTAGAACGGATTTCCATAAAATTTTACAAAAATTGCTGAAAAATTGCTAAAACATTAGAGAAACATATTATGAAGCAGAAAATCCATACGTGTAATATTCGTTGAGATATGAGTATTTTAATAAATATTACTGCGCGTGCGCGAAAGGTATAAAAATTTTTATTGCACAGTTTGAAAGCTAGATGTACATTGATACATTTTTGTCTAAAATTCATTTGAATAGAGTAAATATTAATCAAATTGTCGGCAAAAGAACGAGTTATATCTTAGGTATTTTTCAAAGTTGAAATTTCAAAATGAGTTTCACCCATGCCACGCATTTAATTTGAAGATCCAATTATTTTAATGACGTTGCAAAAGTTCTTTTTTGGGAAAACCCCTTATGATATCATAAATCTTAGTAAATAAATAAAAAAAATGATAAAGTTATAGGTCTATAAGAGGTTTTATACAAACAAGAACTTTCGCAATATGGTTGAAATAATTGGATCATCAAATTAACTGCGTGGTATGTGAAAAACCCTTTATGAAATTTCAACTCTGGAAAAAACCTAAAATCTAGCTCGTTCTTTTGCCAACAATTTGGTTAATTTTTAAACCATTCAAATGAGCTTTTGACAAAAGTTGCTCAATATATTTAGCTTTCAACGTATGCAGTAAAACTTTTTATATCATTCGCGCATGCGCAATAAAATGATATTTACTAAAAATGCCCATATCTCAACGAGTATTACGCGTGTTAATTTTATGTTTCATAATAATGTTTCTCTAATGTTTTGTCAATTTTTTTGTATGTTTGGTAAAATTTTACGGAAATCTGTTCTAGTTACAAGCAAAAAACTTGTCAAAAAAATTAGTAATTTCTGAAAATATATATATATATATACTCACCTAAATAATTGTGCAATTTCCGCACCAAAACATATATATTGTACATGGTATGTGCAATAAAGTGTTAAAGTTATAAATCATTTGTAGTTTTTTTATGATACAGAGTGAATCAAAGTATTTTCACTCTTCTTCAATATGTGGTTGGTCCTCTAATTCCTCTCTCGACTAAATCGACAGTGGAAACAATGAACTTTTAAATGTTCTTTACAAAAACGAAGTTTCAGACCTCTTCGTCTAGTATTTTATTTTTTTAATCTAAAAAATGTAAAAAAAAAAAAAACTAATAATTTGATCCCTTACTGTAGTGATTATTGTTAGAAAATATCTCATCTTTGTTGTATTTAGATACATACTTACCAACAACAACTTTACAGAATCGAGCTTCGTTACAGTTAAAAAAATTAACTTTAACTCTTTAACTAATTAATAACTCTTTATCATAAGTTGCGCAATACATATATATTTTAATCTATTTTATAATAATAATAATAATAAATTCTATCTCTTAAAATTTAACTCTTTAACTTAAAAAAGTAATCGCAATTACAATGAATGAACGCATTTTTCCTCTAAAGCTGAAAAACATCTCATTCTCAGTGTGTATTGCTACTAACACTTATCCAGTCAAAAAAGTGCGAAAGTTTGGAAAACATGCGAACAATTTTATTGATTAACAGCAATATTAGCAACTAATTGCAATTGAACGTTGATGGCGCGCGGCGCCTGTCTACACTGAGTGATGCCAGATGGTCGAAAATTATTTCCCCAAACAAGTCTTCAAATTTTCCCAAATCAGGGATTTTTTTTTTTTTTTTTTCGAAAAAAATCCCCAGCTTGATTTCTTTGGGAAAATAAAAATTTCTTCAAAAGAAGAATATATATATAGAGAGAAAAAATATCAAGCAGATTTTTCTATGATTTAAACTCAGATTTTTCCCCAAATGAAGACAATTTTTGAAAAAAAATCCCCAAATAACAATAAAGCTATTGAAAGTCTCTAGTCGTAGGGATAAATCATTACGTTGCCAACATTGACAGAAAGTTGAAGAACTCTCCAGATTTGTCCCCAAAAATTTTAGAATTCCCCAAAAAAGTCCCCAGAAACATTTGGTCCCCAAAATTGCCCCCAGAAGCCTCGAAAATCCGCAATCTGGCATCACTGCCTACACTGTAAAAAAGAAAAAAAAAAAAAAAATCAGTATTTTACAACAAAAGGTGCTGGCACCGCGGCTGCCAGCACAGTTGCTGTAAAATTTACAAGCGGCTGCTTTTTATGGTGCTGTAAAATTTACTGCACTCTACTGTGAATTTTACAAGATGATGTTTTTAGTAGTGCTGTAAAATTAACTGCACTTTGCTGTGAATTTTACAAGATGCTGTTTTAAAAAGTGTTGTAAAATTAACTACACTTTGCTGTAAATTTTACAACACTTTTTAAAACAGCATCTTGTAAAATTCACAGCAAAGTGCAGTTAATTTTACAGCACTACTAAAAACAGCATCTTGTAAAATTCACAGCAAAGTGCAGTAAATTTTACAGCACCATAAATCACAGCAGCTTGTAAATTTTACAGCAACTGTGCTGGCAGCCGCGGTGCCAGCACCTTTTGTTGTAAAATACTGAATTTTTTTTTTACAGTGTAACATTTCAGCTACAACACAAACGAGCCAACATTTAATTTATTCTTGAATTTTATTAATACCTGCCCATTTTCACATCATTTTTCTTAAAGGATGTTTTTCTTCTTATTTAATAGTAATTACATACGGGTTAAATTGCTGTTCAAATAAAGTAGTGGAAAAAAGAGGCAGGTACTAACAGTCTTTCATAATAAATTTAACTGCTGTCATGTTGGACAACAGCACCAAAAATGTCTTACACGAATTGAAAAAAAAATGAAATTTAAATACATAAACAGCTTTAGAAAAACTAATTGCTTTTAATGGAACATTTTTCAACTTGAACCGTTGAAACAATCAGTAATGATAAATTCCAAAAGACGGAATTGATATTCAAATATTTGATATTCAAAATGAAATATCAATAAATGGTGTGAAAAAAGAATTACCGAATTATGTGACGTATAAAACCCAAGTCAAATACATCCATTTTACATCTCAAACATTATAGATATCTCCCAACATCCTAATTAATATTCCATAGTATTGTTATCCCCGCCTTTTAATTTTCCCATCAGTATTTTTTTAGAGTATTTTTCTTCTTATTTAATTGAAATTCAGAGCTGCCAACATAATCCGGGGGATTGTTAGTACTGACCCTTTTTCTACACAATTTCTTGTTTAGAGTATTTTTTTTTTTAATTCATTGTAAATGCCTTTAAGGAGAATTACTCTAAAAATTCAGCTGTATTGAAAAACGGGCGGTATTAACGATCCTCCGTATTAGGTTGGCAGCTCTGGTAATTGCAGAGCGGCCAACTTAATCCGGCAAAGTGCTAGTACCGCCCCTTTTTAAACACCACTTAATTTTTAAAGTAATATTCTTCAAATATATTTGCGATGAATTAAGAAGAAAAATACTCTAAGAAATTACTGGTGTAGAAAAAGGGGCGGTACTAACAATTTGCCGGATTAGGTTGGCAGCTCTGTAATTGCATTTGGAAAATATTACTCTAGTAATTTGCTGGTGTGAAAAAAAAAGTGCAGGACTAACAACACTACGGAGTATTAATCAGAATGTTGGCAGGAATGCATTATATAATAGAATGAAATGAATGAAATACCTATTACCAGTTGGAAGTATTATTATCTCAGTTATAAATTTCTTGATTTGAAATACATGTACATTCCTGCTAACCATCTCATTAATAAGTGTAAAATTGTTAACGCCCCTTTTCCACACCATTTTATTTTTAAAGTAATTCTCTCCAAATGTTGTTACTATTAAACAAGAACAAAATTACCCTAAAAAATGACTGGTGTAAAAAAAGGCGGGTACTAAAAACGTTACGCTTAATAATGAGATGGTTGGCAGATATGCATGTATTTGACCTTCGGATTATACGCTGGTAATTACGGTTGTAAAGTTAACTCCATTGACATAGTTCGCACAGACCTCAATTTTTATTAATTTTTTGCACCAGTATTATTTGATATAAATTTTTGTACCAGTATTATTATTTAGCAAATTTTCATATAAGATTTCCTTAAAACTTAAAAGGAAATATACTGTATAAAAATACTGGTAGGAGAGTCCTTGAAAAAAGGCGTGAACATACGAACCATGATTAAAAAAGAGCAAAATATATTTAATTTTCTTATTGAATTGAATTAATTATAAAATACTCATAAAATATATATTGCTTAAAACCATACCTGGCAACATCTCATTAATAAGCGTAAAAATATTAACGCCCCTTTTTCCCTACCACTTTATTTTTAGAGTAATTCTCTCCAAATGTTGTTACGATTAAATAAGAATAAAATCACTCTAAAAAATGACTGGTGGGCAAAAAAAGGCGGGTACTAAAAATGTTACGCTTCATAATGAGATGTTTGGCAGGTATGCATAGCTGCCAATATTTTAATTTATTCCGGAGTACTTTTAGCCCCGCCTTTATTTCGCACCACTTTATTTATAGAAATTTTTTCTTCAATAAATAATTTCGATAAAATAAGAAAAAATTGCTTTTAAGAAATAAGTGGTACGAAATAGAGGCGGGGCTAAAATTACTCCGGAATAAATTAAAATATTGGCAGCTATGCAGGTATGCTTAAAACATTGTCTTAGGAGTATTTTCTTATTTTGAACAGTCAATTTTATATCGTTGATTGACTAAGTTTAACGTATCTCTAGTGATGCGCGATGGACAATAAACAACTTTTATTTTTATTTATTTATTTATTTCATTTCATTTCATTTTTTTTTTTCTTTACGTGAGAAAAATATAGCCCTGTCTTTAATGGACTAATTGTTATGATTTTTTCTGAAAAGAGACCCTGCATTCTGTTGTACCTACATGTATATTTAATAAACTGCATGAATGACACTTATTTTTACGAAGTTTTTACGTATTTCCAAAATAATCATGAAATAGGACATTAGTATCTGCAAAATAATCATAAAATAAGGCATTCTTGTTCTTTCTTATGGTTATTCTTATTAATCTTGCTTATTGTTCTTAATAATCATTGTTATTAATCATATTTTTCTTCATTTTTAACATACTATTATCTCATCATATTATTATTAGTAGTAGTAGTTTATTCGTGCTTGTATTACTTGTTAATGTGTATATGTTGTATTCGTGTTTTTATTTAGTATTATTGTTTTTAAAAATAACTAGACTTGACGCAGAACAGAAATATCAATATTAACACAACGTTAAAAATGCCATTTTTACATTGGCGTTTTCAACGTTGTGTTAATATTGATATTTCTTTTATTGTTTTTGTAAGAAAGGGGATTGCAGGCAGATGACTATCTTTCTATCAATTTGTTTTGGGAAGAGGATCTCGCGGGGTGGGGTGGGGGAATGTGATGTAATATAAAAATTGCTAGTTAGGCCCTTTTACTTTAAATTATAGTTCAATCAATGTATAGTTCACTATTATTTATATCCTATTCGCTCATCGAATTTCAAATCGAAACTGCCACTTCCGTTTTTTAAAAACCTTCAACTGATAAAAAATGAATCTATTTTTTATCAATTTATTTCAAATTGTTTTATCTTCCAGAGATAAATAATCCGAAATATATGGAACCACATACTATATTGAAGCTTAAAACCAATTATATAACTAAATTACATTGTTATATGTTTTTTAATTAAGTGATAGTACACCACATAGGGAATTTTATCTCTCCTATAAATATTCAAATATACCTAGAATTGTGCCTTTTTTTTTTGTATCATTGCTAAACAAACATGTACACTGTCTTAGGGACCTTTTGGTCTGTTTGTTAGAACGGTATTGCTTTTATATAAAATTACATCTCATACATAGACATCATAACCGCACGCGTCTTTGTAGAAAACAACAGTTTATATATATAAAAAAAAATCACATTAAAACACGTATAAAACGATACATTTAATTAAAATCATTAAAATTACATCGTGTCAGGGCATCATCAGGATAGTGCCATTTTAACCAGAAGTACAGAAACATTTGATTTATATATACAATAGAACCATATTACGGTTGCAGTTATTATACATGAAACAGATCAATCACAGATGAAACAGTTTGAAAGCGTAGAGTCGAGCTACACTTGGTTACTATGGAGACACTTTTTGTGCAACAGTTGAGGCCTATATTTAAGAAGGCCTCAACTGTTGCACAAAAAGTGTCTCCATAGTAATCAAGCGAAACTCGACTCTACGCTTTCAGACTGTTTCATTTGTGATTGATCTGTGTTCAACTGTTTCATCTGTTTCATGTATAATAACTGCAACCGTAATATGGTTCTTTTGTATATATAAATCGAATGTTATTGTATTTCTAGTTAAAATGGCTCTGTCCTGATGATGCCCTGATGTCGGGGCGAAAAGTCTTGACACGATGTAATTTTAATGATTTTAATTAAATGTATCCCTTACTAAAATTTAAGGTTTTCTAAAACTTTTTTTATGGTTTTATCTAGGTTTTCAGGTATTTAAAAGGTTTCTTTGAAGTTTCGCTAAAAAATACTTCCTGAAAAGAAACCTTATCTAAGTTTTCTTTAGGTTTTATTCTTAAAACCTCCTGAAAACCTACGTGGTTTTATGTTTTCTAGAGGTTTCCTAAGGTTTCGGATAAATACATCGGTGATAATAAGTTTCCCTATGGCATTTGGATAATATCTACAGTCAAAAACGTTTTTTAAACGTTTTATTTTTAAAACCTTTTAAAACCTGCACTGTTTTAGGTCTTATAGATATTTCCCAAGGTTTCAGATAAATACATCGAGAATAGTAAGTTTTCCTATGGTATTTAGATAACACCTCAACTATACCTACAATCAAAAATGTTTTTTAAAGGTTTTAATTTTGAAACCTTTTAAAACCTGCACTGTTTTAGGTCTTATAGAGGCTTCCAAAGGTTTCCTAGGAAAACTTATTATCATCGATGTATTTATTTAATACATCGATGATAATAAGTTTTCCTATTGTATTTAAATAATACCACCACTATACCTGCAACCAAAAACGTATTTTTTTAGTTTTAGTTTTTGAACCTTTGAAAACCTGCACTTTTTTAGGTTTTATAGAGATTTCCCAAGGATTCGGATAAATACATCGATGATAATAAGTTTTTCCATGATATTCAGAAAATACCTCCGTTATAAGTTATACCTCAATCAAAAATGGTTTTATTTAGGTTTTATTTTAAAAACATCAGAAACCTCCCTTACTAAAATTTATATTTCTAATAATGATAATATATTTCTAAACTTGTACCTGACAACTTAGAGTAGGTTTTTAGTAATAAAATTCTCTTCTACATTTAAGGAAAATTTAAACATTTTAGATTTCAATTAAAAAATAAAATAATAATAATAATAATAATAATAATAATAATAACAATCTAAATTTAAAAATATATTTGATGATTACATAAATGAGATTTTTTTTAATATATAAATTATAAAACAATTAAATTAAAACACAATAAATCTTATATTTCACATATGTATCTGAAAAACTATATTTAAATTTATTTTATAAGTCTTTCGTCAATGAAAAGATATGTCAAACTAAATTCACTAACAAAAGAGATCATGTAACGATATTGATGTAAGATATAAATAAAAAAAATATGCATTAAAAAAATCACCTTTTTTCTTTCGGGGGGGGGGGGGAGTGGGGGGAATAACTGAATGAACTTATTTCTTGAATACTTCCTTTTAAATTATAATCTTTTAAATATTTAGAAGTAAACACCTATAACGTAAGTAATAAATAATAATAATTATGATAAAATAGAGAGGTTATGATTAAAGTTATGAATAAATGGTAAATTAAAATTTACAGAAGGAATTTTACAGCATTGATTAATCTTATTAGTGATTGCTTACAGTGTATTCCCCAAACTTTTTAAATGGTACGGGGAGAGAAAAAAAAATAAATTAATTAAAAAATAAAATAAATTAAGAATTCTGTCAAAGGAAGAATTTAGTTTAGCACGGAGGACTATTAATTTCAATCTATAAAAAAATTATTTTTGTTCTTATTTTTTAATATTATTTTTAATCTCATTTTTTGACCGTAAAACTGGGACACGTACTTTTTAAAATGACTGAAATGAATTAAAATGAAGTGTTACCACCTAAATTTCATACTTTAGTTAATTAAAAAAATGAAATAAAATAAATAAATATAAATAATTGTTGCGTCGAAAAATTTTTTGTACCCCTCAGATTCAGAAAAATCGTCCCTTTCGTTTGGTACTGAATTTGTACCGAGCCACGTACTTTTTAAAATGACAGAAATGAATTAAATCGAAGTGTTGCCACCTACATTTCATACTTTAGTTAATAAAAAAAAAAATAATAAAAATAAATATAAATAATTGTTGCGTCGAAAAATTTTTTGTACCCCTCAGATTCAGAAAAATCGCCCCTTTCGTTTGGTACTGAATTTGTACCGAGCCACGTACTTTTTAAAATGACAGAAATGAATTAAAACGAAGTGTTTCCACCTAAATTTCATACTTTAGTTAATCTAAAAAGAATATTGATTGTCGTGTCGAAAAACTGTTTGTTCCTCTGGATTCAGAGAAATCGCCCCTTTCATTCGGTACCGAATTTTTAACGATAGGACTGATATTTCTAATTTATTTTGGTGTTACAAAAGAATGGTCTATAAAAACTCCAGACTGAAACTTATAGTCCTCCGTTCCAATAATAAAATTAGGAATAAAAATTTAGGTCTTAAAATTAAAAATGGCAACTGAACCAATATTTTACAATTTCATATTAATTCATAAGAAACATTTATATTAGCTTTAAAGTTTTTTTTTTTTTTTTTTTTTTTTTTTTTCCCTCTTCTTCTTTATTTCTGATTTTTTTATTCGTTTATTTCTTTTACATAAAAATTATGAAGAGACTCAAAAATATAATACATGATAAACAAAACATTTGGTATCTAATATAATACATTTCTTAAAGAAAAGAAAAGAGTGTATTGTTTTCTATTCAAAATATTTATTTTATTTACTATTATTACGGTTAACATTTTTATTTCATTCCGATATTGCTAACTTAAAATCGTTTACATTAAAAAAGATAAGTTTTTTATTCCCTTTAAAATATTTTCCATCAAAATTCTTGAGTACATTTTTCATGTAACTTTTTATTTATTTATTTTTTTTTTTTGTTTCATTCAGAATTTAAAAGGAAAAGTACATTTAGAATTTAACCTGCATAGTACAATCTCTCTCTCTCTCTATATATATATATATATATACAATACATATATTTCTTTTTTTTCTTTCTTTTTTTTTTTTTTTTTTTTTTTTTTTGAAAGTGATTAAAATCCGAGTTTTAAAGCCCTTCAATACTTTCATATCTCAAGCTCTAATTCATTATTTTCAAGTTCAATGGATTTGCATAATAAAGATTATTCCAAGTAAAACTTCTAAATTCTTTAGATAGTATTATCTGTATGTTTCAATCTGCAGAGAAAACTATCTGTTCAACAGTAAGATAGTATACTATACTATATCTCCGAGATACCATATTCAATGAACAAAGAGATTAACATTTGCTTCTGGAAAAGTATTTAATTTCCCCTTTCAAAGTTGTCTTCTATGGAATTTCTCTCTTAAACCCTACTCCAGGGAAACTGCTGATGTTTCACTTGATTCTACCTCTCCCATAGAAAAACCTAGATTCTACCCCTCCCATAGATCCTTTTGCGATGACATTTGACATGCAAAGAAGTGGACAAAAAAATTCCGTGCGTTTTGGTATTTTAAGCACACAACTGAAATTCCAGCTACAGTAAAGAAAGGGTTAAGGTTTTCTAAAGCCTTTTTTATGGTTTAATATAGGTTTTCAGGCATTTAAAAGCTTTTATTGAAGTTTGATTAAAAAAATACCTTCCGAAAAGAAACGTCATCTAAGTTTCTTTTAGGTTTTTTTAAAAAATCTCTTGAAATTTTACATGTTTTTAGGTTTATAGAAGTTTTCCAAGGTTTCGGTTAAATACATCGTTGATAATAAGTTTTCTTATATTATTCAGGTAGTACCTCCATTATACTTGCAATCAATTTTTTTTTTTTTTTAAGTTTAGTTTATTTTTAATTTATTATTACTCATTAACTTATTATTACTCATTGACTAAATATTTTAATTAGTAAAATAATAACAATTTTGTGTATTATTATTAATAATTATCAGTTTCAATTTCTACGGAACAAAACATAATAATAATAATAATAATAATAATAATAATAATAATAATAATAATAATAATAATAAAACCCTATAAAACAATTATTTTGTACTCAAAGTTAATTTGAGATTCATTAATATTCTTCCATTAATTTATCAAAAACATAATAAATATTAATACATATATCTCATAAATAATAAAATAACACGCATTTAAAATTAATTTCAGTTTTAACCCATTAACCGCCAAAACTAGAAATAATGATTTTTTTTTTTTTTTTTTTTTCTGAATAAAAACAGTAAAGTTCATTGTTTTAATCATATATAACAATAATTTAAAATAAAATTATAAAAATTAGTCTTATCTTACTAAAAATAGTGTTATATTTGTACAATGTCAGTGGAATAAGAATATAGGATTAAAAAATATAAATGTTTACGGAAATTTCCTTGAGGGCGCATAAAACAGAAAAATCTACAGATGACTAAAAAAGTAATTATTTTATTTCGACAACATTTTTAGAAGCTTTTTATATGAAATTGACTTTCTCATCGTGTCTTTGTCTCACGCTAATAAACAAAGCGCCTCCATTTTAAATTAAATATAAGTTGCTCAGTTTGTCGCTTCTTGGCCAACTGGTTAAATTTTACAGATAATTAGTAAAAAATGTGTCAATTGATAAAAGAAAATTTTTTGTTCACTACACAGTATTTCAAGAAGAGTTTTTTTAAAGAAGTTTTTTTTCTTTTTAGATATTAGAAAACGCAAAATATTTTTGATATTAAAAAAGCTCAAAATAAAAAGTTTTAAGTAAAAAATACATTAATTAATATTTTTAGAAACTTTTTATTGAAATTGAATTTTGTTATCGCGTCTTTATGTCACGCTAATAAACAAGGCACCTCAACGTTAAAGTAAAGGTCAGCGGTTTTTATTGCCGTTGGTTGGCTCAGTTGGTTAGAGTGTCAAGTTCTTAATGCGATGATTATGAGTTCCATTCCCGATTCCCGGGGTAGCGATGTGTTAAAATTTGCAGATAATTAATAGAAATTATGTCAGTCGATAAAAGAAAATTTTCCATTGTCTACACAGTACTCTAAGAATTTTTGAAGAGTTTTCTTAAGCAGCTTTTTTGTTTCTTTTTTTAAAATACTAAATAGCACACACACACAAAAATGAAGTTATATATATATATTAGAAGCTTTTTATTGAAATTGGATTTTTGTCATCGTGCCTTTGTGTCACTCTGAAAAATAAGGCATCTCAATTTTAGTGTAAATTTAAACAACCCTTTTCGTCGCTCGTTAATGCTTTTGATTAGAGCATCATAGTGATAACGCGATGCTCGTGGGTTCCTTCCTCGAACGCTGATGCGTGACTTTTTTACAGAAAATTAATAGAAAGGATGTCAATTTATAAAAGAAAATCTTTCATTGTCTACACAGTATCCTGAGGAATTTCGATAGTTTCTTTTAAGAAGCTTTTTGAGTTACAAAAAGGCATAAAATAAAAATTTAGTAAAAATAAAAACAAATAAATAAATAAATAAATGAAAAATAACACTGAAAGTTTTTTATTGTTGTGAAGCCATAAAAAGCCTGAAATAATAATTAAAAAAAAAATATTATTGCAGAGACATACTATAAAATCATAAAAGTTTCAACAACAAGAAAATTTTAAAGAATTGTATACATATTTCCTTTTTGCAAAAGATAAAAAACTTTAAGTATTCCAAATATTTCAAAAAGCATTCGAGAAAAATATCTTTTTATATAAATATTTGATAGATTTTTCTACAATGTTCTATGACTTTTCTTGAATGTTCTTAAATTTTTGGTTAGAGCGTCATGCTGATAACTCGATGGTCCCGGATTCGGTCCTCGAAAGACGATATGGTACTTTTTTGCAGATAATAATAATAAAAAAAAAAAATGTCAATTGATAAAAGAAAATCTTCCGTTGTCTACACAATATCCTCAGTAATTTTAATTATTTTTTTTAAGAGGCTTTTTTTTTTTTTTTTTTTTTTTTTTTTTTTAACTAAAATGCACAAAATAAATTTTAAGTAAAAAAACCATTTTTTAAAGTTAAAGTTTTTTATTGTGAAGCCCTTAAAAGCATAAAATAAAAATTTATTCTGGCAGAGACATGCTACAAAGAAATGAAAATTTCAAAACTAAAAAATTTTAGAGAAAATATAGGTATTTCCCTTTTATAAGAGATGGATTTTTTTAATGTTCAAAATATTATTAAAAGCTTTCGAGACATTTGAAATTTATAGCCTAACTAATGATTATACAAAAACTAATAACTAAGAATATTTGTCTCGAAAGCTTTTTAAAATATTTTGAACATTAAAAATTTTCATCCCTTGCAAAAGGGAAATACCTATATTTTTCTCTAAATTTTCTTAGTGTTGAAACTTTAATTTCTTTGTAGCATTTCTTTGCCAGAATAAATTTTTATTTTGTGCTTTTTAGGGCTTCACAATAAAAAGCTTCTAACGGTAAAAAATTGTTTTTACATAAATTTTATTTTACAAGTTATTTAAACTCATTCAGATATGAAGATATTGAAATTTTTTTGTTTGAACAGTGTTTCACGTTTGAAATCCATTTTAAACTTAAAACTATTTTTCAGATCTTTTTTTTTTTTTTTTTGTCATAAAAAAAAAAATCTATTCTTTTCTCACTAAAAAACAATACTAAAAAAATACGTTTTTTGTCAACTATTAAGCGCGACACCAGCGGGCAATAGGTTAATCTCAAAACGCTACTTTAAATATTCAAGAACGAAATAATCAGAGCCCGCCGGCCGATTGGTGAGAGCACGCAACTGCAAACCCGAAGTCCTTCAGTTCGATCCCCTCCGGAGGCAAGCGTGAAAGAAAATGATTGAAAGTACAGAAGTTCAGTAATTTCTCACTAGATGGCAGCATCAAACATACAAAATGATACCGAAGCCGACTTCATGGTTCTTTATAAAAACCCTTTGGTATTTATAAAAAACCTGAAATAAATTTTATAGAAATACCTTAACCTATAGAGGTATTGATGGAGCTTTTATTATGGCTTTATTTTGCACCATTAAAACCTTGATAATACCTTATTTTAAATACCTCTAAAACCTGTAAAATACCTGTTAAAAAAAACCTAAGGAAAAACCTTCAAAAAAAAATTGGGAAGGTATTTAAAAAAAAGCTTTGTATGTATATTAAAAATACCTACATGAGTCATGGTATTTTATGAAAACCCTTTGGTATTTATAAAAAACCTGCAATAACTTTCTGAAAAATACCATAATGTATTCGTGAGAAACCTGTGGAGGTATTAATAGAGCTTTTATTATGGCTTTATTTTGCACTATTAAAGCCTTGAGAATACCTTATTTTAAATACCTCTAAAACCTGTAAAATACCTGGTTAAAGAAACCTAAATAAAACCTTAAATAAAACCTTAAAATTTTAGTAAGGGTATCGTTTTATACTTGTTTTAAAGTGAATTTTTCTGTAAAAATTGTGGTATTGCTTTCTTAAACCCGGGTATCAATTCAAGCTTTTGGGTCAATTGGCCCTCCCTTATCGGATGAAATCCTTCAATCTCGAAATTATTTGCAATGGCTGGCTTTAAAGAAGACGTGTGTAACTCTTTAGTGAATATCTAAACATTGTGGAATTTTTTGGCACAAACAGGCTGATTCTCCTGCAAGAAAGGAATCAAAATTGCTCAAATCAAGATGTTTACCATATCATTCTATGAAACGCATATCAAATGACTATGGCTCGAAATTAAAAATTGCAAATGCTTGACATAACACACAAAGCGTGGAAAGTTGTGACCATCTTCACAATTCTAAATGGCCAACATAGTGAAACTGTTGCTCACTTCCGCCTTTTAATGGGTCACGATGTTTATAGTCAATTTCCTCATCAGAGGCACTTCAAGGCCACGGAATTCAGAGAGGGAGATCACGTGACTGAGATCACGTGCTCAAATCCATCCAGTGAGATATCGTTGTTTCTTCAATAACCTAGCAACGGAGGGGGGAAGTGAAATCACAGTTCATCTAACCGTGGCCTTGAGGCGACTGCGTAAAGGTAATAGAGTATAGTCACTTGTCATGGTGAACATCTACATCCAGAACCAGTGGACCAAGCCAATCTTCTTGTTTGGTACTGTAATTTTTGGCGTATAATCCTCAGGTAAGATATGTCATTCTTCCATCAGAAATATTATAAATATTATTTAACAGAAAAAGCTGTACTTTTTTGAATAAACGACTCGTACAATTATAATTTATTTATCAATTAAAATTTATGATACAAAGCTGACTTATTTGACCCGCGATTATACGCCAAAAAATACAATACTTCATGGTGATCCTGAGACGGTGAGATATTGGCTAGCTAGAAAGAAAACAGCTATATATATATATATATATATATATATATATATATATATATGTGTGTGTGTGTGTGTGTGTGTGTATTTGTGCAATGCACCATGTAAAGTAAATTTTTTATCCTTTTTTAAACTATTTTAGTGCAACTTATGAATCGTTCTTATACAAAATTTGATATCCACTCTCTCATTTTAGCTCCAGTATACTGCTTGTAATGACAGTTTAATTAAACCACCCTATATAACATAGAAAGCACATTTATGAAAAAAATATTTTGTTTGTGAATGTTTAAGAAAAACATGTTTTACCTTGTAAAATATTGGCATGTACTTCGTGAAAAGGCATTTAATATCGTAAAATATTAGGACAATTCCTTATTTTTATGAGTAAAATTACTGAATATGCCAAAAATGCGTGTTGCAGGGTTCTCAGCAGTCCCTATTTTGAAAGTCACTTTGCGTATAAAGCCAACTTTGTAATATTCTTTCGAATATATATACTACAAATGATTAAAGATTGCTATTAAAAAAAAAAAAAAAAAAAGTAGTTTTCAAAACAGTGATTGCTGCGAATCCTACATGATAGCGAAGATTTTCTCATTTACAGAAACACAACTATCAAGATAAACTTGTCTTTCTCCTAAATAGATAAAGAAAAAAGTAGCAACTCCCATTTCTTCATTTAAATTTGTATGATCTTTCAAACATTTTTCGAAAAACATGCATGAATAATTAAATTTAGGAAAATGCAAGACCTTAAAAGACTGATAAATGTAACTTTGTAATTTAATCAATGAAAAAAAGAAGAAGAGCAATTTCTAAGTTAAATACCTAATATTTGAGATTTTTGTATAAACCCTCTAGGAAAAGTTATCTGAAAATAATTACTTCAGGGTTGTCACAAGTGACTTTTATTATTATTATCGTACCACTTTTCCAGTAATATAAAATTTATAATAAATTTATGCACGTGAAGTGCGAATTTACGAAAATATATTAAATTTTATTTTTTGGAAATAGTGGTACAAAAAAAAAAAATCGTCTGTGGCAATCTTGTTACATTTATATATTTGCAGGGCTGTCACAGGCAATGTTTTTTTCGTACCACTATTTCTATAAGACAAAATTTATAATAAATTTATGCAGGCAAACTGCAGATTTACCTGCGTAAGTATATTATACATTTTATTTTTTGGAAATAGTGCAACGAAAGGAATTAAATAATAATAATAATAATAATAATAATAATAAAATTCCCCTGTGGCATCCCTGTATTTGGAATACCATGACTTAATTTGTTTAAAAATCCATTTAAAAATATACCTGATAAGCTAATTTAGAATAAAGGGGGATAAAGTTTCCTTATTTGCCAGAAATTCATTATTTTTAAAAGTCTGTTAAGTGTTTTATTTATAGTAAATTTGTATGAGTATTGTTGTCATAATTTCAGTTGAAGCTTGATGAAACGTAAATTTGCCAGGAAGTTTCAAAAAATACCATAATGGAGATTTTTTCTAAAATCATTTGCATTAAATAATCTTTATTAACCCATTTTTAGCCAAACTTTTATTTATTTATTTATTTTTATTTTTATTTTTTTCAAAAAATTCTTTAACGTAATATATGATTTTCTAGTTTATCATCTAGTAAACTTTTTTTTTTTATGATACATTCAGATAGATCTTGGTTCGCTGCCATCTTGATTTTAATTCAAAATAACAACGCGAAATCTTGTAAAACAATGAATACATTTGGTTATTATTACTTCCTGTGTACAGAGCCTGATTAAGGGGGAAGCACACATTATTTATACTTACACCGTTATTTTTTTAACAAATGCTTTCCTCCTATAAAAAACAGAAAATTCTCATTAAAAATTATTTTAAAAGAATTCTGGTGTCTAATAACGGTAAGTAAATTGGATTGTTTTACACCGTTCATTTTTTATAAAAAATATTTCCTCGTCAAAGCGTGGAATTTCTATGACATGAAGTAAAAATAATTGTAAAAATATTCCGGTAAGAGCGGAGATAATGTGTGCTTCCCCCTTAATCAGGCTCTGCCTGTGTAAAGGACTGTGGCTTCCAATGGGTTAACGCATTACTTGCGGAAAAGTAAGTTTTTTTTTTTTTTTTTTTTTTTTTTTTTTCCCGAAAAAATACACCCCGACTTCAGGCGTTCCTAAAACAACATTTGACTTTAAAAATGGATCTTGCGTTATTCGTGCCAAACGATTTTGTGTCATGATTTATATATACTCCAGTGGCATTTACGGATTCGATTACTGAGGAGGAAATTTAATTCATCTAATGACAAATGCGTAAAATCATTTTGTTAAGTAATGTAACATTTAAAAAAAAAAACACCAAAAGGGAAGGCTTACAGTTCAAAATAGGAAAACAGTGCGATGACAATGTATTAATTTTATCTTTTATATATTATTGAAATGAAAATCTGTAATCACGTCTTGGATATGATAAATAGTTATCTAATTAAAGTTATATTATAATTCTGCGTATGGTAAGTATAAGTATTTACTTTCATTAACTGTGAACAGAATTTTCTGAGTAAAAACATCAACAAACTCATAATAATCCAATTTTGCTCAATTACAGAAATACGTCTAGCAAGATAAATGCGTCTCTTTACTAGATAGATAAAGAAAAACTCGCAGAAACTTCCGATTCTTCATTGAAATTTATATGGTCTTTAATATGTTATTTGAAAGGCATACATATATAATTGAATTTAGGAAAATACGAGGTCTTTTAAGAGTTGCTGAGATGAATGTTACTATGTAATTTCATTAAAAGAAAGAAATTGAGTTTCTAAGTAAATATCTAACAAACATTCGTTACTTTTATGCAAACTTCAAAGAAAAATTACGTAGATCTGAAAAAAAAAAAGCTTTTTTTTTAGCTGCATGAAC
The DNA here is from genome assembly GCA_963930645.1 of Salticus scenicus. NCBI lineage: Eukaryota > Metazoa > Arthropoda > Arachnida > Araneae > Salticidae > Salticus > Salticus scenicus. The sequence goes on along the minus strand of OZ005657.1, from coordinate 14,580,523 downwards.
ATTTTTTTGGTTCATTTGGGAATGCTAAATCCAAAAATCCCTTGTTGCCCATCACGCACTTTTATTAAAAATTTACTTTAATAAATAATGTATAGAGTAAGATATAATTATTGAACATGTTTTTGATAAATAACAATAGGATATGAAATACCCAGACCTGCCAACCTAATCCGGCAAATTGTTTGTACCGCCCCTTTTTCTACACCAATATATTTTTAGAGTATTTGTTTAACCGTTTGAATGCTGAAGCATTTTCTGAAATACATCCTTAAATTGTTATCGCTATTTCAGGCCTCAATAAAAGTTTTTCCGGTGTGAATATTTAATTTTAGTTTTATAAATAATTCGAAACCCGATCATGCCAATTGAAAAACCACGCCTTGCAGTAAAAATTTAAAAAAATCCAAGTAAGCAGAAAGCGAAAGGAAATGTATAAATGTGTATTTTTATGCCTAAATTATTTACCCTCGATAGCTCTTTCTACAGAAATAAAATATGAAATTTTCTAATGATCAATAAAAACACACCTAATTAATGAAAACCACGCCTGACTGTAGCGTTTGTAAAAGGCCAATTTAAGTATCATTAAGGGATGAATAAAAGCAAAAAACGTGTTTTACCATTAATAATTGTTCACACACAATGTTTTCCGAAAATTTAGGATCAGCGAAAAAGTCCAATTTTGTTTTCTAAATATGCAATTCAGCGTAGTGAAGGGCGTATTTTGATAAAATTTTATCGAGACTCCGCCCATTCTTATTTTTTTCACTTATTTCACAAATATATTTAAAATATTTTAAAAATGATGTAACGAGCGTCGTAATATTGTATGCTTCAAAAATCATTTTAGATAGTTCTCTTTTGAAAGAAATACATTTAACTGATTTCAGTGATTAGAGTATTGGCGTTGTTTTCTGGTAATAGTTTTTGAGTGTTAAAAAAAAATAATAATAATAAAATAAAACATAATCACTCATACAATTGTCAGTTAATTTATTAATTCTTTTTATGTTTTACAAATAAATAATGAAAGAAAAGAACTCTATAAAATAAATAAACAAATACATACATATATATATATATATATATATATACAGACCTGCCAACCTAATCCGGTTAATTGTTAGTACCGCCCACTATTCTACACCACTTAATTTTTACAGTATTTGTTTTCTTAATCATCATAAATATATTTGAAGAAAATTACTCTATTTAAGTGGTGTAGAAAAATGGGCGGTACTAACAATTTGCCAGATTAGGGTAGCAGCTCGGTATAGATATATATACTTACTTCTTGTAAAAGGTTGGTTGTAGGATTTAAGGCCGATTGACTCCTGATGTGTCCTAGGCCTAGAGGGGGAATGCCCTCCGTGGGGGTCTTTCTAAGGGGTCCTAGCCCGTATTTACGCGAGTTTCGGAGGAAACCACGGAAAACTGCGAACGGCTAGGTCGATGAGCGCGACCTGGGATCGAACCCGGCACCTCTCATCTACCAGCTTTGAGCGCAGAACCGCTCGGCCGCTGGTGGGCCAACTTCTTGTAAAAGAGAATAATGAAAAGCTAACGTTTACCAACTGTGTTTTGGTTCTGAATGGTTGATTTTTATTTACGTAAAAAAAAATTAAATTAAAAATTCCGGTGATATCTGAATTGTACCTCTCGCAGCGCGATAGCGCTGCTTCGCAGTTTTCGAGACTGATCATTGCAGCGCTATCGCGCTGCTTAGCAGTAAAACGGTTAATTCATCGTAAATATATTTGAAGAGAATTACTCTAAAAATTAAGTGGTGTAGAAAAAGGGGCGTTACTAACAATTTGCCGGATTAGGTTGGCAGCTCTGAATACCATACTCAGAAATGGAACACGGGCGCAGAACTCATACCGGTATTTGTTTAAGAAATTTCTCTAGCAATGTCGTTGATTTAAGAAGTAGAAAACTTTGTTACGTTGATAGTGGTATGAATATGAATTCTGCGCCCGTGTTTCATCCCTTACTGAGTTCCCAACTTTTATAATTTACTCACGAGCATTTTTAGCCCCGCCTCTTTTTCATACCGAAAAATTTTGAATGACCTTTCTTCTTATGTAATTGTTGTCACATATTAAAGAGAAATAATCTACAAAATTTCTGATGCGAAAAAGAAGGCGGGGTTAAAAATGCTCGTGAATAAATTATAAAAGTTGAGAACTCTGATCCCTGCATTCTTACCAACCAAACGCGGACGATTGTTAACCCCGCCCCTTTTCGCTAATTTTTTCACACCAATATTTTTTTTAGAGTTCTTTTCTTCTTATATAATCGTAAATATATTTGAGTAAAAATATTCCATTAATTAAGGGTGTACAAAAAGGGGCGGGAACTAACAATCTTCTGTGTTAAGTTGGCAAGTATGGAAATACATACCTGCCACCATTCTAATTAATATTCCGTAGTACCTCAGTACCCGCTTTTTTTTCACACCAATCTTTTTTTTTTTTTACAGTATTTTTCGTCTTATTTAATCCCAATCGCATTTAGGGAAATGTACTCTAACAAAAAAATGGTGTGGAAATAGGGACGGATACTAACAATTCTACGGAATATTAAGTAGAATGTTGGCAGGTATGTATATATCATAATTTTACGCAGAATTCAACTAAAATTTACTGTGTTTTTCCATTTCAGTGAGTTAAAATCTAAACAGCTAAAACATCTTGTGCAGGTTTTTGGTTCTAGAGCTCTGTTATTTGAGAAGAATATTATACATACATATTTAGAGTATAAGGTTCTTATCTGTTTGAAAAAAAAGAAGAAAAAAAGAAGCTGCATGGCTGATAAATTAATCTTTAATAATGCTGTAAAGACAATAGCGTTCTATTCTTTATCATGATCTCATCATTTTAGAACACTGTTGAAAGATTCATTCTTAATCTTAAGTTATCTTTATATAAATATTACTGATAAAAATTCAGTTAGAATTAAATGAAACGAAAATTTTCCTGAAAGTTTTCGAAATAACACAATAGAGATGTTTTTAATAGCTTCTGTATATTTAAAAAAAGTGTAAGACTCGTTAAAATTTTTATCCTCGATTTTTGATGGCTTTGCATGTTTTGAGACTTCCTGAACACGAATTTTACCATTTTAGAAATATTTGTCTGTACAGTTTCTCTGTGTATTTAAAATTTTGTTGGCGCTGCATCTCGCGAACCAATGGAAGTTTACATTTGGTTGAACCATGACTGAAGTTGGTGGAAAATAGCTTATGGGGAAAATTGCTCAACGTGTTTCTATCCCGATTTTTTTTTTTTTTTTTCATAATTTTTAATATGGTAGCATAAGGTACAATTTTGCGCAAATGAGAACAATTAGGCTTGTTTTTAACGAATCATTGAAATTAAAAGAATTATTAATTTATAAAAACAACTGTCATCAAAAAACAAAGTTTTGTATATGTATCGCTTTTCCACTGGAGAGAAAGTAACCCCCAGGGAATGTAAATTTTCAATATGAATATTTTTCAGACGATCTCATTAATACATTTTTAATGAATAGTTGAATTGTCATAATGAATGATCTGTAATAATTTAAAACAAAGTAATCTGTTTTTTAAAACAAAAATGAAAAAAAAAAAAAAAAAAAAACACTTCTGCAGTTGATTTTTTTGGGCACAAAATTGACTTTCTTTTTACCTTTAATATAATACTTCTCTGAAACGAAAATCATCTGCATTAATCATGGAAAATAAATTTAGTAACTAATAATTTTAATAAATAATTTGTGACACTTTATTTTCTATAGAAAAATATAAAAGAAATTTTTGTGATGGCCACAAGCAGTAGTTTAATTTTCAGTGTTACAAGTATTTGTTAATTTCGTATTTTATATAAAATAATGAAATGAAAATTTATAATCGCATCTTTAGTGCGTAATTATTTATAATTACACATTGGTTAGTTAATTAGCACAAGTTATGTTATATTATATATAAGTTATGTTATATATACTACTTGTAAGTTATTTTATGTAAGTATTCACTTTCATTAAATGTGAACAGAGTTTTATGAGTAAAACGTAAACAAACTCATGATAATGAATTTCTCTCATTTGCAGAAAGAAATACGTGTAACAAGGTAAATTTACTCTTTTCCTAGACAAGAAAAAAAAAATGTAGAAATTTTAGATTCTTCATTTAAGTTTATATGACCTTTAAGATATTATACGAAAGACATACATGAATAATTTAATTTTGGAAAACACGATGCCATAAAAGAGTGATGAATGTTACTGCGTAATTTAATTAACAGAAAGAAACTAAGTTTCTAAGTAAATACCCAACGTTTGTAATTTTTATGCAAAACGTCAAAGAAAAATTATCTATAAGGAATTACTCTTGGATATTTGGAGTGTAATGATTTAATCCGTTTGAAAATCAGAAGAAGGAAAGTTGTATGACTGATAAATGAACCATTAAAAAGAATGGAGCTGTAAAAAGAATAGAACTCCATTATTTATCATGATCTCATTATTTTAAGACGGTTGTTGAAAATATTTATTTCTATTTTTCAATATTATTATTTTTATATGAGTTTCGTGAATAAAAATTAAGCAAAGTTTAATGAAATGGAAATATGCGTGAAACTTCTGGAAATAACTCAATGGAAATTTTTTGATTAGTAGTCGATTTAAATTCTATATACAACATACAACTGTAATAATAAAGATTAAAGAAAAAAAAAAGAACTTTATTAATTTTAAATGATTTGTATACCAATGATATGAATACTAACTGAAAATCACATGATGACTTAACTAAATAATTATTAAAATTATGTGTTAGCCTCTTCCCCATAATTTTCAACACTATTATTTTTGTGCAGTAATCTTTATTCAATCGTATAAAAATATTACGAAAGATTGTTATTTTAAAATAGTGGCGAAGAAAATTATCGGAAAGGGTAACACTGTTTAGCGTAATATTCGTTAAATGTTAATAGTGTTTAAAAATCTGCATGGCAAAGAAGGTCAAGCCTGAAGGTTTGGTTGTATAATTATGAAAATTTCAGGGAATATGCATCACTATGCTCTAAAAATGCAGGAACTTTTTTAATTAATATCGATCAATTATTTTGATGAATGGTGTTTAATGTATATGAGAGTATCTTATACAAACATACAATTAGACAAAGTTTACGGTTAAGAATTATTAATTGATATTGAATATAAAAGTCTCTACAGAAGTTAGCAATACCGTTGTGCATTTAAACTATTTATAGGAAAAATTTTTTAAACTGAGTTTTGTCACGTGATTAGCTACCCGCATAAAAACGGAACGTAACGCTAAAAGAGTCAACAACTATTTTTCTCTGTCACATAATTTTTGAGGGTTTTTTTTTTTTTTTTGTCTTCATTTTATGCAAAGTTAAAGACTGACGAGAATGCAGTTGATTTCGGAAATTGAAGGTGTTCACAAATGGTTCTGATTGATGGGTATGGATGGCTATTTGATTCTTCGATTACGTAGCAACTGAAACTGTCATTTAAACGTCCGTTGTTTCATTTGGTAAACTTTTTCTCTATAGAACTTAGTAATCATTTGTTGAAATGCTTCTGGAAAGGTAAAAAATTTTGAAGTGTTTAGTAATTTTTCATCATTTATTTATATTTCATTTTTATTATCAAGGATGTAAATAAAAATTGTTTGTTAATTTTTATTATATCTACATAAAGAGATAAATACGTACTAAAGAATACAAATCAATATCATAAGCAAAACTTTAAAAATCATGAAGTTTTTTTTTTTTTTTTTTTTTTTTTTTTTAAACAAATAGTAGTTAATACCTTATGAATTATATTTTATATCTTCTTTTAAATTATATATTTTTCACATACAAACAATTCTACATTAATATGCAATATTTCATAACAATCGAGTTTTTTTTTTTTTTTTTTTTTTTTTTTTTTTTTTTTTTTTAACTAACGTCTTAAACTGTTATGTAAGCTGTACAGACTTTAAGAATGCCACGATAAAAATAGAAATCCTTCTAAATTCTTGTAATGAAACTCTTAAAATGATTTTCTTTTAGTACATTGTTTATTACTTTTACAAAGTATTTGGTTATTAATTTTTATACCTTAAATTACAATTTAGTTCATATTAATACCGTCACTTAAATGTGCAAAATATAAAGATATATTTTTTTAATACAATTATTAGTAACTTATTTTAACAATTAAAAAAATGTACAAAGATTAATTATATTTCCTTTGTGAGTGAAAGTTTGTTTGATTTGCCTAAGCAATGAAACGTTAGAATGAATAGAGTTTTACGCTTCAACTTATAGTGAAAAGCGTATATGATTTCACAGTCCAATACATTGCATTGTTAGAAGATCTTTGTCATTACGTCATTCCTCTCATTTAATCCCTTTATAGAGACAGCATTTAGTTTTAGAATACATTCACAGTTATAATTTAATTTTAGTAATGAGAACAATTGATTGATAATGCCAAGGGAACAAATTGGGTGTGCATGGAAGTATGAATGATTATATAGAAGCAAAATTATATATGTGTTAAGATACGTATAATCTTCAATATCTCATTTGAAATTATTCATCAGAAGAAAAATAGATTGTATAAATATATATCGAAGAATGTGATTTATTAGTTTATTCTAAACAATGGAAATATTTTAAAAGGACTTTATATCTAAATGTAAATTTTAAGAAAATTTTACATGTATATTAGCTTCCAGTGAAATTCAAAAAAGAAAAAAAAATTAAAAATTTTATTAAACAGTAAATTACTGTGTTTTATATAAAGTATTCAATACATATATCCCATATAGGTATACACAAAAATCATTAAGAGTATTTTTTTTGTCGACAAAATTTAATAGTTTATTTTAAATTAACCCATTTTATCTCATTATCCTATTTAAAGGACAGCTGAAAAATAGCATATAGAAATCAGAATTTGCTTGGTGCGAATATTTTGTCCACTGGAATGTATAATGGTATATATAAACTTCTGCTAGCGTGTTATGTGACTCACCTCCTCCTCCTCATTCATCTGGAACCTTTATTTAATCATTACATTAGGGGCCGTGGTTTATCTTCTCTTTGCGGTTGAAAATTTTTCTACAGAACTATCATGTAAATAAGAAAGTATTATACAGATAAAACAAAACTTTATACTCGGAAAGCTCTTTTCACTATTGAAGAGAAACAAATAAGTGCGAATTTCATCCTTTTTATTTCAATGTCCTGCGTACAAGGTGGATAAGGTTTCTTATACCGAATATATATATATATATTGTTGTATTTAGTTTATTTAGGTTTAATTAACCTTAAAAAATATAATTTTTTTTAATTTGAGCAACATAAATAAATTGGGATATAATGGGTTAAAACAACTTGGCATAAATATTTTAAAACCCGAAATTACAATAACGACGTAAATATGTCAGAATTGCCAACATTCTAATTTAATCAGGAGCATTTTTAACCCCGCCTTCATTTTATACCACTTTTATTTAAGAGTATTTTTTCCCCTTAATTTATCGTAGTTATACAGAGTTGCCAACATTTTAATTTATTCCGGGGCATTTTTAGCCTCGCCTTTATTTCATACCACTTTTATTTTAAGAGTGTTTTTTTCTTACGATATCGTAGTTATATATTGAAGGAAATTATTCCATAAATAAATAGGTGCGAAATAAAAGCGAGGCTAAAAATTCTCCGGAATAAATTAAAATATTGGCAACTCTGATTTATTTTTATAGATTTTATATACAGTGACATCTTATTATATTTCAGGAAAAAGCTTTTTTTCTAAAATTGATATTTTAGGAGGCTAGCAGAGCTCGTGCGGATCCGCCGTATTGTAAGGATTCTCTCACCACAATATATCTATAATAAAATTTTATTTAAAAATCATAAGCATATTTTATGACAAAAATTGCTATAAAATTTTACCAATGCCGAGAAATAAGGACCCTGGCTAGTAAGTCAAGCCCTGTATGGAGCAAAACCCTACAAACTTGTATGGAGCTTAAATTACAAAACACTACGAAATTGCTGAATTACTACATATTTAAACTCTGTCTAAGTATCGCATATTTTGGATGTTTGGGGATTTAAATAAGATCCTACTGCTACATCTACAATTTATTGCTGCAAAGTGTCTATTCAGAGACTCCAACATACTGATTAATATTCCGTAGTATTCTTAGCCCCGCCTTTTTTTCACACCAGTATCATTTTAGAGTATTTTTCTTGTTATTTAATCGTAATTGAATTTGGAGACTATTACTCTAAAAATTTACTGGTGTGTAAAAAAGGGCGTGACTAACAACACTACGGAATATTAACCCGTTAGTAATCGCTATAAACAGCGCCACCTATTACAGATTGCGCACTTTTTATTTAACTGTCACCAATAATTTTAAGAAGTGATGTGATCGACGTTACTTCGATTTTATTCGCATCTTATGTATGTCAAATGCCACTTCTAAAAATTTTTGGTGGCTAGTGAATAAAAGAATCTGGCAACACTGAAGGATGGGCAGCAAGACTAGCGACTACTAACGGGTTAATTAGGATGTTGGAGTCTCTGCCTATTTATTTTAAATAACGATCAAAATTACTTATATTTTTAGCCTCATTGTCTTGAAAACATACGAATTTCACATTTTATTTTGGCGTTTTTAACATTGCTGTAAATTATTTTTACTATATGTATTTAACATCTAGTCAAGCTTTTATATCACGTTATAATATGATTATTTTGTGTAAAACTTCATTAACGTGTACAGTCTATTCTTTCGCAATATTTTTTACCAGTGATGGAAACATTATTTTTAATTAATAAGTTATTTAATTTAATTATTTAAAAATAAATAAATGGATAAGATTAAGCCTAGTAGAACACAGCTTTTTCTATATCAGTTGAATGTTCAACTATTTATTTGTTCAAGTCCGAAATCAGCTTACGTAAATAAGAAATTTTCTCTTTCTGTTGAAGCACTAAACCAACTTTGAAGACTTCGAGCTCAAATAAATCCATCCCTTGAATTTTCTCCAGAGAACAATTTTTCCACCTCACTTATTAACTTAAAACTTTTTTCCGCAACTTGAAAGAGATATGCTAATTTGCAAACTATCAAGAAATCGTGCTTGTCATTCTATCCAGAGAATTCCGTAAATTCTGAGATAAGCTGTAGTCCATAACTTAAATCTTGGAAATGTGCCACTCAATCAGGTAAAGGCAAGTTCAATTTTGGGACTTTGAAATCTTTGTATTCAAACTTTCTTCTTGGTCTGCGGCAAACAAAAATTGATGAACTGCTACCTCGCGAGATATGTTTCTGCTTGTTTGAAGATATATCAAAGGAATGTTTTCATGAAAATTTATATCTGACAAAAGATTTCTAGTAAGATATGTAGATAGATGAATTATACCATACCTGCCAGCCATCTCATTAATAAGCGTAAAATTGTTAACGCCCCTTTTTCCACACCACTTTATTTTTAGAGTAATTCTCTCCAAATGTTGTTACGATTAAATAAGAATAAAATCACTCTAGAAAATGACTGGTGAGGAAAAAAAGCGGGTACTAAAAATTTTACGCTTCATAATGAGATGGTTCGCAAGTATGTTATACGTTATAATATAGTTGCCAACGTTTTAATTTATTCCGGAGCAATTTTAGCTCCGGTTTTAATTCGCACAAATATATTTATAGACTATTTTTCTCCCATATGTAAGTATAATAAAGTAAGAAAAAAATACTCTTAAAATAAAAGTGGTACGGACTGTATTAAAATGTTGGCAAATCTGGTTATAAGTGTATGGCCTTAATCTTGCGTGATTAAGATGGCTTTATTTTAAAAAAATTAGCACCTAGAGCTTGACAATACGAAACACTAATGATATAAGATTCTGTAAACGATTTGGCTCAGAAATGTGTAAGTGCAAGATGCGATGAACTGTTGTCAACCTCTTTGTGTGTGACACATTTCCAAGATTTCTGTCAGCTAAAATTTGAGAACATCCATCTCTAGTTATAACATATTGCAAGGAAAAGCTTCTGATAGGTGCTTAAATATTTAAAAGAAACTTCCAAAATCGATAATTGGGTAAAAATACATTTTCAAGAACATGTTCAGAGCTTCCAATCTTATCAGGCAAATTGTTTGTACCGCCCCTTTTCCTACACCACTCAATTTTTAGAGTATTTGTTTTCTTAATTGATCGAAAATATATTTGAAGAGAATTACTCTAAAAATTTAGTGGTGTACAAAAAGGGGTGGTACTAACAATTTGCCGGATTAAGTTGGCAGCTCTGCATGTTGTTGCACAGCTGACACTATTTTAATTTATTCCGAAATATTTTTAGCCCCGGTTTTATTCTATCACTTATTTTTTAAGAGTAATTTTTCTTATTTTAACCATAGCCTTCTTAACTTCCTGTCGCGTAGCTCGGAAACTAGGCAACAGTTGAAGCTGTACACAGCACCATCTAGTACAGATTACAGAACTTTTTTATTCAGCTGTCACCAATAATTTAAAGAAGTCACTTTTTAAATTTTTTGGTGGCTGTTGAATAAAAAAGTCGCGCAATCTGTACCAGGTGGCGCTGTCTACCACTTCAAATGTTGCCTAGTTTCCGAGCTACGCGACAGGCATCTAGTTAAGGAGGCTGTGTTTTAACAAAGTTATATATTGGAAAAAATTTTTCTTTAAATAAAGTGATGCGAGATAAAGGCGGGGCTAAAAATATTCTGGAATAAATTAAAATGTTGCCAGCTATGGTTGTTGTTCAAAATTTATCAGGAAACTATTTTTTCAGTCCTACAAAAATAATCGTGGTCTAACAGTAACCCTATTCATATTTATAAAGTACCTGAGCTGTAGCTAATTATCGAGAAACAGTCAAATTTGCTATGCAGTGGCTTCCAAAGTTCTCTTTCCAGAATCTTGATGAAACCATTTTTACATCCGGTGTTGATTATAACGCCATCGCAGACAACTACAAATAATGTGTTGGAGTTATTGTTTTTCTTTAAAAGATGGTCCATAATGTCAGTTTTATTACATACTGTTGCCCAAAATCCGGAATATAGATTCGCACATACAAAAAGAATTCTGACACGATCTCACGAGAGTGAGCTCGTTACCAATTACTCTTATTAAAAATTTTCAGTGAAAAAAAAAAAAAAAAAATGTGTAAGTTGGGCAGCCATGGAAATAAGTAAATATGTTGTGTGAGAAATACATTATCACCAGTACCGTTTGATTCTTATTTATTTTTTATTTTATTTATTTATTTTATTTTATTTGTAATTTTCTCCATTTTTGTACATCTCTCTTCGTTGCAGTGGACTCTCAAAATATTTTCCCGTAATATAACTATTTTGTACAGCCTTAAAATAACATGCATTTCAACGTTTTATTTATTTATTTCATATTGTTCTTAAACAGAGAATTTTAATAAAATCTTTTAAATACAAAATTACTCACTTTTGGAATATTTACATTACTTTTGTGCAAAAGTGGACCATAAAAATGTTTTATGAAAATTACTTTTTTTTTTTTTTTTTTTTTTTTTCAGACTTTAAACAGCATTAAATGGATTTTTTTGGCATTCTTATATAAAAAGATACTTTAAACTATATGTTGTAAATAACATTAAAATACTCAAATTTTCAAATTATATAAAAATTTTATACAGTAATGTACCCTCAAAATATATTCCAAAAATTCTTAAATTCATCATATTTCTTGTTACCGTAATTTCTGGTAGATAACCCGCAGGTAAGATGTGTCATTTCTCCACCAGAAATTTTACTTAATAGAGAAATCTATACTTTTTGGAAGGAAGAGCTCATACAATTATAAATTTATTTATCAATTGAAATTTCTGGTGCAAAACTGGATTATATAACCTGCGGGGTATCTACCAGAAATTGCGGTAATTGTAAACCAAACTTTTGATCGGAATTGCATAGTTGCCAACTTTTATGCTTTTTGGATACAGGGAAATTTGCATAGAAATTTTTTATATATTTATGTAACAGTTTGTGCTTATTAAATAAAACAAAAAAATATATTTAAATTTTCCGGCAAAAAGTGCAAAAGGAATATGCAATTGGATTTTGAGTTTAAAATATTTTTTTTTGCACTATACTTTATTAAGTAATTCTTAACGCATTGCAGTTTATGCATATCAAAGTTTGTACGATACATATCCCCCCCCCCCGAGTCTTCTATCATTATTTATGTAGATTCTTTTGTAATAAAATAAAACAAGCATTGAAGTCATACGCATTTTTTTTTCCCAGTACATTTTTAACCACTAATTTTTGACTGGACTATTTCTCGTAAAATAAATCTATAATTTAATTAAGAAATCTATTGTAAAAGAATAGTAGTGGAAATCGATCTGAAAAAAGATAGAGTACTTCGATGCCTGAATAAGCCTTATAAATTTTAATGGAACTTTAGTATTTAAGAATGTTGGTGGGAAGCTCAAGGCAAAAAGACGGAACCCGTCAGAACTCTGAATACCTACTAATAAAGCTCAACAATTTGTTTAGGTATATTAATGTATTTCTTTAAAGTTTATCAATATTAGTTTCAATTTCAGTTTTAGAACATTTTCAATTAAATACCACCAAATAATGCTGATAGAAAGGGCCCGAAATTTTATACTCGCAAATTTACATAAAAACCAAGTTTAAACCTGCAGATAAATACACCAGAATTTACGTTAGTTAAAAGCAAAAGAAGCGTGTTTGGCCATTATTTTGAATATCAAAACGATGAATGAATAAGAAAACTTTAGGCCTGTTATATGACTATTCTTTTCTAATGCAAGCCGTTTATCTTTAGCAGACCTCCTAATATGTCTAATTTAGTCTAAAACATTGTTAGTACACAGTTTTCTTTCACGCCACTTTTATTGTAGAGTAATTTTCTCTAATTATAATTGCAATTAAATAAGAAAAAAGTGGTAAAATTTTTTATAAAAAAGTGGTGAGAAAAAAAGCTTGTACTAAAAAGGCTAGAAAATATACTAGATATGTTGGCATGCCAGTTTTTAGTCATGTCGTAATTCAAATCAACTTAAATCTAGTTTATTTAATGTGGTAATTTAAACAAAACAATCTCTCTCACTTTATTTTTATATCCACAATGGATTACATTTAAAGAAATTTTAAATTTTATCTATGCATATTTTAAAGTTTCTAACTTGAAGGAGTTTTTGCTGGAGCATTTAAACAAATTATTGAAATAAAATATAAAGTTTCAGAAAAAACTTCAATTTACTGATTTAATTTGCCGACCGATATTTTAATATAAATATTGATTTTTGTTATTATTCTTATTGCATATTTCAACGTAACACTTATATATAACATTAATCCATCATAATTATAATTGAAACTTTCGACATTGTATAAATCAATGAAAACTATGAACAATAGTAGTAAACAATATATATATATATACATAATAATATGATGGATGATTTAATTTTCTTCCCAATGAATTATAGTGATAAAAATCAGAGCAACTTTGTTTTGTTTTTTGTTACTTTGTTCTATTGGAGTATTAATTCTGGAAATGAGTCAAATTCCATAATGAAATTTATCGATCGCTCACAAGTTTATTGAGATGCTCGGAATAAAAATGGGAAATATTTTTCTTTTTATTGAATAAACCTAGTATTCCTTATCTGCAAGATTCCTTGTTTAAATGAGTTATACATTTTTTCTGTTTTATTAATAATGATACAAAATGAATTATTTATTAGATTTTAAACAATATGCTTTGAATAGTCAATAGCTAATAATTTTTTATAATTCTTTCTTTATAAATAAATATTGTGTTCTTATTTATTTTAATTTACTAGATGTATTCAAATAAAAAATGAGTTTTCCTTTTTTGTTCTGCTGTAATATTTACTATTGTAAAATCATATTTTAAAATAATGAAATCAGTTTTATATTTTAACTCTTTGAAGCATGGTGGTACACATTACACACTACACGTCTTTTACAAGATTCTTCTTAATTTATTTAATTTAATTTATTTATTTTTAATTTATTATTATTATTTTTTTTTTAATTTAATTTAATTTTATTTATTTATTTATTTTTTAATTGTTGTATTTTTATTTATTTTTATTTATTTATTCTTGGGGGTTGGAGTGTTACAAAATTTTGATTTTAAAATGAAGCAATAAAAAAAAAAAAAAAAAAAAAAAATTTTTTTCTTCTAACTTTCATTGTAATTTCTGGTGGCAGTCGATATTAAATGAGCATAATTATTTTGTGTTTCACAGAGTTAAAAATAATCAAAATAATATCTTTTAAATCTACGGAATTTGATAGGTGAAAGTATTAAATTGTTCTCCTTAACCTCCCTGGAGCATAGTGGTGTGGTAAACTTATCACATATTCGAGCTTTTTATTTTTGCTACCAATTATTATTTCAGTTCAAATACTTCTATTTAAAATTGATATTAAATATTATGTACTATATTTTAAAAATTATTGTTTTCAGTTTTAATGACAATCTTCACTTTGTAAATATGAATAATTTTGTGTTTGTAAGTAAAACAAAAATCTGTGCTATAAAGAGTTAAACAATACAGTGGGTAACAAAGGTGTCTGAACACTAGCAAAAATTCCTATGTAAAAAAAGTACACTTCGTGCGGTTTTGTTAAATAAATCCTTGTCGAATCCTGTTCTTAGTCAGTGTAAGAATATGATTCGATAAGGATTTATTTAAAAAAAACCGTATGAAGTGTACTTCTTTTACGTAGGAAATTTTGCTAGTGTTCGGACACTTTTGTTACCGACTGTACATAAATATTAATCGCATATTTTAAACATCATAGAAAGAATCTCGGAGCGTCTTTAATTAACTTATTAATACATTAGTTTAAATGAATATTTTCTGTATTCAAATTTATAATATAAATGGGCATTCATTACAGTTATACTCTTTCTAATCAAAGTATTTGTATCCATAGTGCATTGATTGCACAAATGTGAATATTGGGTATATTGTCCAGAAATAATATAACCGATGTAACCTAAAGAACTGCCCACTGGCGTTGTTACAAATTTTCAAATGATGTGAATTCCCGTCAGCGGTCGCGAAAGTGTAAAATACACATTAAATAGTTTGCCACCATTTTGTTAACCCGTTAGTAGTCGCTATAGACAGCGCCACCTGGTACAGATTGCGTACTTTTTATTCAACTGTCACCAATAATTTTAAGAAATGATGTATGATATGTATAATCGACGTTTCTTCGATTCTATTCGCCTTTTATGTATATTAAATGCCACTTCTAAAACTTTTTGATGGCTATTGAATAAAAAAATCTGTCACAGTGAAGGGATGGGTGGCAAACCGACCAACTTAAAAATACTACTGCATTTTGCTTAACACTGTGTGCATTTTCTTAAATTTTCCATAAAAGTTGTTTTGATTTTTGTTATCTATACGTATTATTTCCAGTATCTATTCAAAGTTATCTATATTATGCGTAAATTATATTTATCCCAATACAAGAATTAAATTTTACATGCGAGAAGGATAAATTTTAGAGAATGCTCTTCTACTAGAATTAGAGAAAGGTAATTTTTTGTTTACTAAATTATGGAATAATGCCATTTTATAATTTTATTAGATGTTATAATGTAATTTATGCTTCTGGAACTATTATTTTGATTAGACTGCAAATGAGAAATTTAAATACGAAACTTTAGATTTATACAGGGTCGCCAGTTTACCCTTCCACTACTATTTTACCACCAATAAATTATTTAAATATTTATAGGATTATTTTATAATAAAAGTTCGTCTAAAAAAAATAAGTGGTATGCGTATTAAACGACTGTGAAAGTTATGTATGTATTAATCATCTATTTTAAAACATTCATAGACTAATTTGTCATGATTTAGCAGTATTATGAAAAAGGTACAGTCGGTAACAAAAGTGTCCGAACACTAGCAAAAATTCCTATGTAAAAAAAGTGCACTTCATACGGTTTTGTTAAATAAATCCTTGTCGAACTTTGTTCTTAGTCAGTGAAAGAACACGATTCGATAAGGATTTATTTAACAAAATTGTATGAAGTGTACTTTTTTTACATAGGAATTTTTGCTAGTGTTCGGACACTTTTGTTACCGACTGTATGTTTGAAAAGAAATGTCAATGGCGATTATTGCGTGAATGTTTAGGATATATAATTTCATATTTGAGTGATAGATGTAAAAACCAATTCCAAAAAATGATATGTGAAATCTTTAATATTTATCATCATATTCGTAGTATTGAATAAATACATTATTTTTGCATATAAAAAAGGGCGATTATTTAATATTTCAAACTATCTTTAAAATCAAAATAATAAATTAAGACATAAATAATTTTTATTTTATGGTTTGGTAATAAAATAAATTCTTTTATAAAAGTATTCTATGCAAAATAAATTTTTCTTTTGCATAGAGATTAATTTATACTGTCATTCCACATATCTCTTCGTTATAGTTTACCAGGGAAATGTCAGAAATAATTTTCTTCATCTCAACAGTTAGAAAGCAAATGATGTTGAATTTATTTTTATACCATTTAGACTTTATAATTTTTTAATGAGAAATCTATATTAATAGAAGAGAATATCTCACTTCCGAATTGCAGTGTATAATACTTCTTTAGGTTACTAAAATTATCCTACTTAAACAGGAAAATTAGTACAAAAGAAAATTACGATTATGGTCATACCAATGTAAAATGTACTAATATAAAATGAATATTTTGAATAATTTTACCATTAATACTAAGCTTGTTTTTTAAAAAGAATTTGTTTTTAATTTCTTTAATAGCAACAAAGGAAAGAAAACTACTTAAAAATATTAAGTTTTTGTATAAAAAAATAAATAATTATATATATATATATAAAATATAACACATAATTAAAGACGTCTGTTATTTAACAAAGTAATCTCAAAACATCAGTCGGACATCACTTTATTTTTCAGAAATTCATTCGTATAACCCGTTATATACATATGTATATCCAAAAGGGTCCGCAAAAAGTGCCACCCAAAGTCCGCCAAAAGTGCCTTTATGTCGGAAACGTATCTGAATTTCTTAAAACTGTGAAACATGTGTCCAATCAATTTGAAGAGAGTTTAGTTTAATTAAAAAAAAAGGTTGGGTCTGGGGGTCACAGGGGACCATAAAGGGGGAAAACTTTAAAATTTCAAATTGGATAGGGGTCTTTTATTAGCTCGTTCGAAAAATCTTTTTAAGACAAGCCTTTTGGCAAAAAAAAAAAAAAAAAAAAAAAGCTTTGTCCTACTACGACTTTTTAGAAAGTTATGACGAATTAAATTTTCGCTTAAAGTACTTACCCCTCCCACCACCACCCACTTTCCACCGAAACTTGAAAAAACTTTGAAAATTCTAAAAATGTAAAAAAAAAACAAAAAAAAAAAACGCTTAATCAGTTTGAAAAGGCTTTATTTGATTTAAAAATTAAAGATGGAGGGAAATCAGACCAACAGCCGGGTGAGGGGCAAATTTGAAACTTGAAACAGGAAATACTTTTTTAGCTTGTTCAAAATGTCTTCTCACAACAAACATTTTTAATTATATGTCTTTTTTCTCTTTTTATTAAAGATTTTTTTAAGAAGATTATATATGATTAAACATTTCCCAAATAGTCGCACTGTCTGCCTTATATTTCATTGGGAGTCGTACTCCCCGTCACTTTTACAGAACACTTTCAGGGATAAGAAAATTCTGCCTTTTTTGCTACCGCTATTTTCGTACAAAAATGTTTATTTTATTTTTATAGCAATGTGTTGCGATTTAACTAGATAGGTACTTTTGTATAAAAATAGTAGTAGCAAAAGAGACGAAATTTTTTCCTTCTGAAAGGGGTATTGAAAAAGGGCATGGATTGCAACCCCCTGATTTCATGAACACAGCGAATTTTTTTTTTTTTTTTTTTAATTATAAAAAAAAAAAAAAAAAAACGTATTTCATTAAGCTAATGGGGAGTTTCGATTTTCAAAAAATGGAGTTGTGAAGTCATAGGGGGAATCTAGGAGAGTGAAATAGGAGGGTGATTCTGAGCTAGTTGAAAAATCTTTTTAGAGATTCAAATTAAATTTTTAGTTTCCAAAAATTCGGAGGTGTTTTCCCCTACTTAGAAAAACCTTTATATTATTATGATAAAATAAATAAAGTCCCCCCCCCTCCTTCCCACTGAATCTTGAGTAAACCTTGAAAATTCTGAAAAATGTAAAAAGAAAAAAAAAAAAAAAAAAAAAAAAAAACACGCTTAATCTGTTCGGAAAGACATTATTTAAAAATAAAGATGGAGGGAAATCAGGGCATCCGGCGGGTGAAAGACAACTTTGAAACTTGAAACAAGAAGATCTTTTTCAGCTCATTGAAAATGCCTTCTCAAAACAAACATTGTTAGTTATGTGTTTTTTAACTCTTTAACTCCTAAAAAATTATCATAAGGCCTTTTAACTGATTGTATTTAGAAGACCTTTAAAAAATGTGGCAAACTCCTAGCTTTATAAATTCCAACATTAGTCTCCTAAGATACAAAGAATAATAAAAATGAACCAGAAAACTGGCATTTATAAGTAGTAAATAAAAACTTTGAAAAAGTTGGTGCGTTGTCGCTTTACCTTGGCTTATCAGCACTTGGGCTACTTTGCTTGCTTGACGAAGGGTCGCTTTTTTTTTTTACTCGAAACATTGAAGCGAGTTTTTTGCATTTTATGGTGTTTTTTCAAAGTTTTTTACTTATTCCTTAGCTACACCCTATACCTCACATACCTAAATTTATAAAATCGAGCGAGGCTACCCTTAGGTTCATTGAATACATTTTTTATAGTAGTCAAAAATTACGACGTCATCCCGAAATACCGGTAAGAGTGTGGGGATTATTTGCAGTCTGTTTAATCAGATAAAATAAAAAACTTATGTATTTTTTTTTTTTTTTTTTTTTTTTTAAGATTAGAAGCTTTTTATTGTGAAGCCCTAAAAAGTATAAAATAAAAAATTATTGAGGTAAAGGCATGCTATAAAGAAATGAAAGTTTGAACACTAATGAAATTTTAGAGAAAAATACATATATTTCCCTTTTACAGAGATGAAAATATTTAAATATTCAAAAAAATTTTAAATGCATTCGAGACCAATATCCTTAGTTATTAGTTTTTTGTATAAGTATTCGTTAAGCCATAAATTTCAAAGGTCTCGAAAGTTTTTAAAAATATTTTGAATATTTAAAAATTTTCATCTCTTGCAAAAGGGAAATAGCTATATTTTTCTCTAAAATTTCATTAGTGTTAAAACTTTCATTTCTATGTAGCATGTCTTTACCTCAATAATTTTTTATTTTATGCTTTTTAGGGCTTCACAAAAAAAAAAAAAAAAAAAAAAAAAAAAAAAAGCTTCTAATCTTAAAAAAGGCTTCTTTTACATAAATTTTTATTTTGTGCTTTTTAGTTATAAAAGAAAGCTTCTTAGAAATCTAATCAAAATTTCTTAGGATACTGTGTAGACAACTAAAGATTTTCTTTTAGATAGACATTTTTTTTTTAATTATCTGAAAAAAAAAAAAAAGAAAAATATCACGTCAGCTCTCGAGGATCGAACCCACGACCAACGCGTTATTAGCATGACATTCTAACAAAAAGTCAAAAAAAGTCATAGAACATGTTAAAAAAACCCAAATAATGCAAAAAAAATATAGTTCTTGAATGCTTTTTGATGTACTTTGAATACTTAAGAATTTTCAACTTGTGTTAAAGTGAAATATCTACATTCTTCTTTAAAATTTTCTTATTGTTAGAACTTTTATTTTAATAGCATATCTCTGGAAGAAAGTTTTATTTTATGATTTTTAAGGCTCCACAATAAAAAGTTTACAGGCTTTTTTTTTTTTTTTTTTTTTTTTTTTTTTAGTGTGTTTATTCTTTTTAGTTACTAAAAAAAAAAAAAAAAAAAAAAAGCTTCTAATCTTAAAAAAGGCTTCTTTTACATAAATTTTTATTTTGTGCTTTTTAGTTATAAAAGAAAGCTTCTTAGAAATCTAATCAAAATTTCTTAGGATACTGTGTAGACAACTAAAGATTTTCTTTTAGATAGACATTTTTTTTTAATTATCTGAAAAAAAAAAAAGAAAAATATCACGCCAGCTCTCGAGGATCGAACCCACGACCAACGCGTTATTAGCATGACATTCTAACAAAAAGTCAAAAAAAGTCATAGAACATGTTAAAAAACCCAAATAATGCAAAAAAAAATATTGTTCTTGAATGCTTTTTGATGTACTTTGAATACTTAAGAATTTTCAACTTGTGTTAAAGTGAAATATCTACATTCTTCTTTAAAATTTTCTTATTGTTAGAACTTTTATTTTAATAGCATATCTCTGGAAGAATAAAGTTTTATTTTATGATTTTTAAGGCTCCACAATAAAAAGTTTACAGGCTTTTTTTTTTTTTTTTTTTTTTTTTTTCAGTGTGTTTATTCTTTTTAGTTACTAAAAAAAAAAAAAAAAAAAAAAAGATCTTAAAAAAAAAAAAAAAAAAAAAAAATTCTTAGGGTACTGTGTAGGCCATGAAAGATTTTGTTTTTAACAAATGACATCTTTTTTATTAATTTTCTATAAAAAAGCAACACGTCGGCCTTTGAAGACCAAACCCCACCACAATCGCCTTATCAACATGACTTTTTAACCAACTGAGCCATTGAACGATGTAAAAATTTCTTATATTTACTTCAAAGTAAAAGCTTTTTTTTTTTTTTTTTTTTTTTTTTTTTTTTTAAGCATGACACGAAGACAAAATCCAATTTCAAAAATAAGAAATTTCTAAAAAAATATTTATTTATCTATCTTTTACTTAAAACTTTTTCTTTTGTGCTTTTTTTTTTTTTTTTTTTTTTTTTTTTTTTTTTACTATCAAAAATATTTTGTGATTTTTAATATCCAAAAAAAAAAAAAAAAAAGTTTCTTAAAAAATATTTTCTCAAAAAATTCTTAGAATACTGTGTATGCAACGAAAAATTTTCTTGTATCAATTGACACCTTTTCTACTAATTATCAGCAAAAATTAACACGCCGGACCTTCCGTGGGCCGAACTCTTCACCACCGCGTCATTAATATGACGCTCTAACCAACTGAACCAAGGAGCGACAAACGGAAAGGCATATATTTACTATAAAATGAAGGCGCCTTGTTTACTAGCGTGACACGAAGACACGATGACAAAGTCAGTTTCATATAAAAAGCATCTAAAAAACTATTGAGGTAAAGGCAAGGGGAAAAATCTGCTTTACGATACTGCTTGGCGATGTTTTTCCGAACTCGCCAATTTGGTGCTGTTTCACGTTTTCTTTCCTGACCTTTCCAAAATGTCCGATTTTACGTGTTTTAAAGCAATTACCTAAAAATAAAGCGTAAAAAGTACCTTTCAAGAACTTGAATAAAGGAAAATACAAATAAAAATATAAATTTTAAAAGTTTGCACAATTTTCGTAAACTAAAACTAACAAGTAATAAATATTAAAAAACAAAAACAAAAACAGCGTAAATAACTCAATACACATAACAAACAAATATTTAAATAAAAAAGGTTTTTTTTTTTTTTTTACTTACCCGTTTCGGAATTTTTGTACAAAACAGCACTATCCTTGGAAAAACGAAGAAAATATCCCCTCTGCAGATTCCGAAGTAATCATGTACAGTCAGCCAAAAAAAAAAAAAAACGCCACCCCCCCCCACCTAATTTCGCCGGAAATTATCGTAGAAACATTTGACTGGTACCGATCGATTTGTAATAACGTCTAGTTTATAACAGTATAGTTACATTTTGCCTAGGGGATCGTCTACATATTAAAACTGGCATCAACTTCATTTTTTTCAATGGTAACCCCTATTTTTGACTTCATATTCACATTTCTGAGATCAAGGCGGTTCGGAAACATACCTATTTATATACTTTAAATTAATTCTAAATAGAGTTACACGTGAAAATGTATTAGGAGTCCGTCTATACATTTAGAAAATATAAATCATGATCTACCACGCAGTATACATTATTTATTAAGTTTCACACCGGAGAAAAATTTTAGAAATGTTAATTATAAAATTAAAAATAACAGAACTCTCTGAGTTAGTTCATGAATGAAAAGATTTTTATTGGTTTCTATTGATTAAACATCACATAGTTCACTTCATACGAAGAAAATTAAATAGCTTGAATATATCTATCAAAAGAAAAAAAAAAAAAAAAAAAAAAAGGTAAATGGTTTTAAATTTGTTTGGAAATTCAAAATTATTTTAACTCAAGCTGCCGTATAATTGTCTGAAACGGTGGCACTGAACCTGGTTCCCACGGCCGTTTCACAGTGACAATGGGAGTTTGTTCTGATACTGCAGTACTTTCATTTTCTTTAATTTAATTAACTTTTTAAAAATATTAAAACCGATTTTTTTATATTTATTTTTTTAATTAATTATTTTTTTTTTCATGACATTATTAAAAACTTTTACATAAATCTCCGCGATATTCTTTTGCTTTTATATTTTATAATGTGTAACAAATTAATATGCAAAATAATAAACCCTGCTACTTAATCGGATGTTCTAAAATACTACTCTTAACACAGATACCGAAGTGGACGGTGGGTGTAGAAAGGCTGACTATCCTTAATCTAAATCTTCAGTTGAAAAGGTCAAAATGTTACATTACTCTATTTAAAAAAATATATAAAAAATAAAAAAATAAAGGAATAACAGTGGGCTAAAAATACCCCGGAATAAATTAAAATAATGTTTATTCTGGTTTTAGTCAGGTGATATCACTTGTGCTAAATAGCTGGATCCGCCCTCTCTTAAGCTCATCATTTAAATATTGTTTTTAATATCTGCCGCACGAAAATGTTCAAAACACAAATGCCAATTTTCATATATTTTGGAATCTTCCCTTTTCAACTTTAAAAGCATTTACATTAACTTATTTTATTTTGAATTTTTAAATTTAGACGATTAAAGTCTTTTAAATGAAATTTCAGGATTCTGTAAGATCAATATCTATATATTTGAAAGTAATAAGACTATTCCTTTGTTTTAAATTTTTATTCCATAATAACTGTGACTTTGATTTCATGATTAGAAATTGAAAATATAAATACTATTGAGCTATGTTCCAATAATAAATCTTATAAACTTAAAAAAAAAAAAAAAAAAAAAAAAACAATTTTTCACTATTTGATTCCGTATTAAAAAACTTTTAATAGAAATTTGATATTTTATTATGTTACATTATCGGATACATTTTAAATAACACAAAGCTTACAAACGGTACAGTAACCAAATGCAAATATGTCACAACAAAATTTAAACAGAAAATTCATGGTAAAATATCTTTTTAAAATTATTAAATATTCATAATAATAATAATAAAACGATTGTCGAATGAATAATTGCTGTTTCATGCAATCAGTTTCGCTGTACCGTGTTTTCTAAAACATGATATTTAACTAGAGGTGTACGTACTCTTGAATATTGAAATGAGAAAAAAAGTGTAACAGGGTTAAAATAGAGTTTTAGCAGCGAAAAACTAGAAAAAGATATTTAATACTTATGAAGAAAGACTTAACATATTAGGATCTGATATATTCCTCTCTTGTACTGTAAGCCACGCCTTTTCACAAATTTTCTAAAACTTTATAATATAAAACAAAAAAATTATGCATATTTGTAATTAAATCATTTAAGTCTTGTCTTCAATAATCGATGTAGTAAATACCATTGTGATTTATTCATACCAGCGTCACATATAGAGTCAAATAGAAATATGCAAATTAGACTTTTTTTTTTTTAAATAGTGTTTCAGCGAATCAGAGGCGGGGCTTCTTTATTTTTGAAATTCTTTCACAATCCCTCGCCTATATTGTGATAACTTTACAAAAATATGCCAATTTGTATAATAAACATCGAAATATTGCATAGGAAACAATAAAAATAACATAAAGTAAATTAAAATAGTTTTCCGTCAAATTATATACAAACATTTACTTATAGAGGATACAGATTATAAGAAGTGACGGCCCCCTAACAGGAATAATAAGTGATATATCACTATAACTCAAAAAATAATGTTAGGAACGAGCTGTAAATTTGGAATCCCATGTTTTTGATGATGCCCGTTCTATTCGTGCAAAAATTAACATAGGTCATAATTCATAATTTTTTCAAATATGAATTTATTAATAATTTTCATAATTCAAAAAATGTTTTTTTAGCAAAAATTTGCATGGAATATGTTTGGGTCACTTCATTTTAACGAATAAAAAAAAACAGAATTTAAATATCATAATTATTTCGGAAGATATGATTTAATGTTTGTCACATTCATTTAACATTAGCATCCCCAAACTTTGACAGCTTATAACTCTATGAAAAAATGAGCGAAATATATAAACTATACCATTTTCCGTGATGATTTGATCCAAAGAATTCAAATAAATTATAAAAAAGGAGGGTTACCATTGAAAAAAATGAAGTTGATGTCAGTTTTAATATGTAGACGACCCCCTAAGTAAAATCTAACTATAACATTATAAACTAGACGTTATTACAAACTGATCGGTACCAGTTTCTACGGTAATTTACGGCCAACTTAGTTGCGGGGGTGGAGTTTTTTTTTTGGCTGACTGTACATCACCCAGACAACACAAAATCATCCTCAAGATGTCTGAGAATGAACTGTTTCAGATCTGCAATTGTTCTCAGGACATCCAAATCTTATCCATAAACATCCTCTGTTAATCCTCAGGATTATAAAATGTCCGCAGAATCTGTATGTCAGGGACGCTTAAAATCGTCCAAGGAGGACCAAATTTGACTGATACAAAGGCATTTCAGGGCTATTTAAAAAAAAAAAAAAACTTTTGATAGCCTGAGAACATTCGAGGGTTACTTTCTGAAATCTGTTAAGGATATTCATAGGATGTTCCCTAAAGAATGGTATCTCATTTATAATTCTTTGCCGGTCCCATTTAATCCACACCCCTGGTGAGTGTTGCTAAATTTAGTGACTCATCCGCATTCTGCATGAACCTTTAAACTGCATGAAATTTCGTTTTACAGCGATCAGTAATATGCAGCTCCACGTACATGAACACACACACACACACACACACACACACAAAAAAAAAAAGATCACTGGATACCTCAACCGCGTTCTGCATGAATCTTTAAAACGTACGAAATTTCGTTTCGCATCGATCAGTAACGCGCACATAAAAACCACAAAAAAAAAAAAAAAAAATCACTAAATTCGTCTCCGTCAAACTCCATGAATCTTTAAAACATGCGAAATTTCGTTTGGCAACAATCACAAAAATCACACACGAAAATCACACACCTTCAAAACAATATGGTGCGGTTACCACGTATCAACCATCTATTGTTGAACGACGCATAAACATCGAAGGTACCAAGGTTGGCATCTTTATCAGCGATCGGAAACAAGACGCCAAGCAGTATCGTAAAGCACATTCCACCCAAGACAAGCTATAAAAAAATGAAATTTAGAGATCAATGAATTTTAGAGAAAAATACACATTTTTTCCTTTTGCAAGAGATGAAAATTTTTAAATACTCAAAATATTTTAAAATGCTTTCGAGACTAATATTCTTAGTTATTGATTTTTTGTATAAATATTCGTTAAGCCATAAATTTCGAAGGTCTCGAAAGCTTTTAAAAATATTTTGAATATTTAAAATTTTTCATATCTTGCAAAAGGGAAATGTCTATATTTTTCTTAAAAATTTCTTAAAAATATTTATTTATGTGTTTTTTACTTAACCGTTAAACTGCTAAGCAGCGCGATAGCGCTGCAATGTTCAGTCTCGAAAACTGCTAAGCAGCGCTATCGCGCTGCGAGAGGTACAATTCAGATATCACCGGAATTTTAATTTAATTTTTTTACGTAAATAAAATCAACCATTCAGAACCAAAACACAGTTGGTAAACATTATCTTTTCATTATTCTCTTTTACAAAAAGTAAATATATATATATATATATATATAACGAGCTGCTACCCTAATCTGGCAAATTGTTAGTACCGCCCATTTTTCTACACCACTTAAATAGAGTAATTTTCTTCAAATATATTTACGATGATTACGAAAACAAATACTCTAAAAATTAAGTGGTGTAGAAAAATGGGCGGTACTAACAATTAACCGGATTAGGTTTGCAGCTCTGTATATATATATATATATATATATTTGTTTATTTATTTTATATATTCTTTTCTTTCATCATTTATTTGTAAAACATAAAAAGAATTAAAACATTAACTGACAATTGTATGAGTGATTATGTTATATATATATATTTTTTTTTTATTTTAATGCTCAAAAAATATTACCAGAAAACATCGCCAATACTCTAATCACTGAAATCAATTAAATGTATTTCTTTCGAAAGAGAACTATCTAACATGATTTTTGAAGCATACAATATTACGACGCTCGTTTCATCATTTTTAAAATATATATAATTATATTTGCGAAATAAGTTGGGAAAAAATGAGAATGGGCGGAGTCTCGATAAAATTTTATCAAAATACCCCTTTCACTACGCTGAATTGCATATTTGCAAAACAAAATTGGATTTCATGGTAAAACACGTTTTTTTGTTTTTATTCATCCTTTAATGATACTTAAATTGGCCTTTTAAAAACGCTTTAGTAAGGCGTGGTTTTCATTAATTAGGTGTGTTTTTATAGATCATTAGAAAATTTCATATTTTATTTTTGTAGAAAGAGCTATCGAGGGTAAATAATTTAGGCATAAAAATTCACATTTATACATTTCCTTTCACTTTCTGCTTGCTTGGATTTTTTAAATTTTTTACTGGAAGGCGTGGTTTTCCAGTTGGCATGATCGGGTTTCGAATTATTTACAAAACTAAAATTAAATATTCACACCGGAAAAACTATTATTGAGGCCTGAAATAGCGATAGCAATTTAAGGATGTATTTCAGAAAATGCTTCAGCAGTCAAACGGTTAAAACTTTTTATTTGTGATTTTTTTTTTTACTATCAAAAATATTTTGTGATTTTTAATATCTAAAAAAAAGTTATCAAAAAGTTCTTAGGATACTGTGTAAGCAACGAAAAAATTTCTTATATCAATTGACAACTTTTCTACTAATTATCTGCAAAAATTAACACGACGGACCTTTCGCGGGGAAAAAAATCTCGACCACTGCGTTTCTTAACGTGAAGCTCTAACCAACTGAACCAAAGAGCGGCAAACGGAATTGCTTATATTTACTTTAAAATGAAGGCGTCTTGTTTACTAGCGTGACACGAAGACACGATGACAAAGTCAATTTCATATAAAAAGCTTCTAATAAAATGGTATGACAAAACATATTTTAAAATACACTTGTTTTGAAAAAAAAAAAAAACTTTTCCAGAGAATTAACAAAGACCTTTTCACCGTTTGAAATTTAAAATTTGACCCCCTGGATGTTCTTCATTTTCCAACAGCTCCACTTTTTTTATTACCAAAGGAAGTCTCCTTCAATCTGATTAAGTCATTTTTTCTTTTTTTTTACAAATTTCAGAATGTCTAAGGTTTTCTCAAAATTCATTTTGAAAGAAAAGACCTTTTAAATCGAGTTATTAAAAGACCCCCCCCCCCTCCTATTTACAATTTTAAACTTTGCCAGCCTAGTGGCCCCCAGACCCAATTTCTTTAATTAAACGAAATCCCCCTCAAATTGCTTGGACATGTGTTTTACAGTTTTCAGTGTTTCCAAGATACAATGCATAGGGTGAGACGTTTGGCGGACCCTTTATTAATAGCTGCCAATATTTTAATTTATTCCTGAGTATTTTTAGCCCCGTCTTTATCTCGCGCCACTTTACGAGGTGTGGCTATTAATAACGAGACTATTGCTGTAAAACATTTAATTTTAAATTTATACATATTTAGTTATTATCACCTTCAATATACACCCCTCCTCTATCCCTACAATACTCCATGCGAATTTTTCATTGCTCGAAACAGTGCTGGAAGTCTTGTCCTGTGAGCTCCTGCATGAGGCGTGTCGCTTTTTATTTCACAGCTTTAACTGACTCAAATCGTGTTCCTTTTAATGCAGATTTAACTTTGGGGAACGGATAAAAGCCACATGGGGCCAGATCAGGCGAATAAGGCGGATGGTCTAAAACTGGGATGTTGTATTTGGCTAGAAACGCCTTGACAGACAATGACGTGTGATCCGGCGCGTTGTCTTGATGGAGAACCCATGACTTGTTTTTCCACAATTCGGGTCGTTTTTTCCTTACCCGAGCAAGCACCTCAAGATAGTAACGTTGATTATTATAGTTTGATATTCACGAACCCAGTGAAGGTACACAATACCATGAATGTCGAAAAAAAGGGATCATCATCGCTTTGAATTTCGGTCATCATCTCCAAAGTCTTCTCAGCAAATCTTGGAAATTGTTGAACCACTCATAAAATCGCACACGTGATAAACATTCATCGCCATAAACTTGTTTTAATAAAAGATAAGTTTCACTAGCGATTTTACCAAGTTTCAAGTGGAATTTCACGACAATTCGTTGCTCTACTTTTACACTTTTCGGCAAAACGAAACAAACACCTCTTACACAAACAAAGGTTACGGCCAGACTGATTTCTCTACAAAAACGGGAAGAGCTGCAATCAAAAGAGAAGGCTTTACGCTGCACATCTGTCGGTCGTTCGTATTTGGCGCATATGTAGTTCATCTGTAGCAGATATAGTCTCGTTATTTAATAGCCACACCTCGTATTTATAGAAAATTTTTCTCCAATATGTAACTTCGTTAAAATAACAAAAACTTACTCTTAAAAAATAGGTGGTATGAAATAAAGGCGAGGCTAAAAATATTCTGGAATAAATTAAAATGTTAGCAGCTATGTGTGTATATATATATAAATCATAGCTGCCAAATTTTCCCGATTTTCGGGAAGACTTTACACCAGAATTTTATGATAGTGATCTTCGAGATCTTTAATCACCGTAAATTAGTATAAGAAATTTCTATAAAAAATTCACGCATCTTTTAAACTAGTAGGTATTAGTATACTTTTCTTGGTTCTCATAGAAAGGTATATCAAACGTACACAGCTGCAAATTTTTCATTTTTGAGTACCACTATGTCAGAATAGTTATCTTCCTTTTACAACAGTTATTTCCGTATATAAATAAAGCAAAAATTTGGAAATTTTGCTCTTCAGTGGTGACAGCTGTAATATAACTTTTAGAGAAATTTAATTCTTTGAGTGTTAAAAGGGATTTCAATTATGATACAGAAGTTTGAACATTTAAAATATAACTTTTTTGAAATTCCTTTATGTTTTACTTTATTGTGGAAGATTTTATTGTGGAGTAATTTTCCAACAATGCACACAACAGACATGTGAATGTTTTAGTTTTTCCGCTCTTTTTTTTTTTTTTTTTTTTTTCACCACTTTTTTTAAGGGTCTTTTTATGCATGAGTAGAAGTAATAACATTCTAGAGAAAATGTCACTATAAAATTGTGTAAAAAAAGGGTGGTTACTAGCAGTGTTCTGGAATAAATTATAATGTTAGCATGTCTGATACCGTCAGGCTAACACGCTGAGAATGAGTTCAATTACAATGATTAACAAAAAAATTTAAATGATAGGAGTTTTATCAATATTTACTTATCGTCAACGAATATTGGATTACCATTGATTGAATCAGAATGATATGCAAATTTAATATACAAACAAATGATCATAGAAACATATTCCAATCGAAAATTATTAAACTAACTTTTGAATTCTTCATTGCCTTCGTAATGCGGCAATCGTCATTATATTACAGACACAATATTTTCAAATTGTAATATTGTGTAATTGTTTTATAAAGCTATATAAAGTGAAAATATCTGTATTATATTTCTGGTTCTGGAATGTATGGTCATTAAATAAGGAGTGTTACAAATATCAGGGATAAAAATTCCGCTTTTTTATTTTATTTTATTTATTTATTTAATAAAAGAATTAAAACTTTTCGTTTAAGTACATTTAAATTACACACAGATAATGTGTTGATAGAAATGTACTTAAATGGGAAGTTTATTCTGGTGTGAATGCAGGATTTTGTTTTCGTTTAAACAAGCTGATGCCTCATCCTTGAAATATAGGGTTCAGATCGATCACTCTCTCTGCAAATTACAATTACTTCTTTTTTAAGTGACCTTAATTATTTTTAAATTACAAGTTATTTTATATCATTTACATATATTAATGCGTGTGTTAGTTAGTATCACTCAAGAAATTTTTTTTCAACTAAATAATTTCAGCTTCTAACTTTAAGTCTTTCCGGTGTTTTTATTAATCAATTGGATCATATCCAACCAAAATTAAGACAAATTTATTTTCTGGCTTTGAATATTTTTATCATTCAAAGGAAAAAAAAAAGAAGAAGAAGAAGAAATGGGATTCAAAGTTAGTTGAACATAAGGAATGCCATTTTTTTTTTATATAAGAGAATGATAGATGTATCTTTTTCTCGAAATGAAATGACTTGAATGAAACCTCAGATCCATCATTCGGATATTTTTGTTGTTACAATAATATTACAAATATTTTTATAAAATACATTTTCGACACAAATACAGAAATCCATAAAATTCCTTGATATTGATAAAGTATAATTTAAAATTTAATATCTGTACACTGAAAATTTTCGCGTTCATAAAAACCATCAAACTGAAACAACTAGTTTTCAGTTAGTTAAAATAAATTAATAAGTTTTCGAATGCTAATAAAAATCTATCTCCTAAAAGTTATTTTTTTATTTTTTTATTTTAATTTCAAAACTTTCAAAAGAGGTTCTTGAAACATAAGTAAGAAAAAAATTAGATATAGTTCCTTTTGTTGTTTTGTACCTAAAAGCATATACCCGCATGTCAGAGAAATTTGTTAAATTTTTAGAAATTTATTTAATTTGTTATATCTGTGACTGATACTAAAGCAACAAAAAAAGTGTCTCTTACACGTGGTCTAAAATTTACTTTTTCTTTCTTTCTTTCTTTTTTTTTTTTTTTAATTTCAGCGTTTGAAACGACCTGCATTTGTACTAGAATTGTTCAACCACAGTTTTTAAAGAAATACTTGTTTTTAAAATTATAGGCACATATTTTACCAAAAAGGGTCCTTCAAAACTAATGGTAGAAATAAATATGCATACCTGCCAACATTTTAATATATTCCGGAGTATGTCTAGCCTCGCCTTTATCTCGTATCCTTTTATTTATAGAAAATTTTCTTCAATAGAGTATAATTTCGTTAAAATAAGAAAAAATTACTCTTAAAAAATAAGTGGTATGAAATAAAGGTTGGGTTAAAAATATTCCGGAATAAAAAAAAAAAAGAAAAATGTTGGCAGCTATGAATATGGACAAAGTAAACACATTTCCTATAATTAAATTATATAGTTTTATTTTCAAACATCTTTATTACTTGACGTATAAAGTAATATGATTTCCTGTCATTTTCATATGTTTCATAATAATTTTTAAAGAATCTGTCTTTGAAAGGTTTATTGTAAATATACAAATCCAGATGAATTCCAAATTTCCTTTTAAAGATTGGTCATGCATTCTTTTTTCCCACATCTTTTAAAAACACATCTGTTTTTTTTTCTTCAATTTAAAATAAGATATTTCTAAATATTCAAAATCTGGCAGCTGTTCGTAACATACGTTTTTTTCAAATGTTTAAAAAACATGCGAATCACAAAATTTTTATATAAACATATCTTGGAAATCTCATGAATCTGAAAAAAAAAAAAAAAAAAAAAAAGATTTTTATGTTTGAATTCGTTGAACATTGTTTAAATAGTGTAATTTCACGAGAAAAGTTTGAAGCACAGCGTGAGGCAAAAACGTGTAAGAATTCTGTTAAAATATGATGCTTGAAATATTAGCATAATATACATATAACATATGAATCTGAATTATGAATGTGCTGCATTAGTAACAAAATATAATAAAAATAATTTAGTAATGATGATTGATTTTAAAAATGTATTCCCCAAAAGAAACACAAATGTCTCTGACACGCTCTAAAAAATCTGTACAGGGTGATTCAACGATGATGGGACAAACTTTGAGGGAGGTAGGACACATCAATAGGACTCAGAATTGCGTGGGAACCCATGTCCCCAAACGTCATTTTAACCCTTTATAGATCTAAGATTCAAAGATTCTAAGACGGAAGGAGGCCACTCACCACTATGCAGCGGTTTTGAGCGTTTTTAAGCTTTAGAGAGGGGCTCCAAAGCCACTGTGGAGATACACAAGAGCCCGTCTCCAAAGGTTAAGCCTCCCCCGTTGTTTATTGCATAGCAAATAAAAAAAAAATTACAAAAGTCGCCAGAGAAGAGCTCTCCCGCGACAAAAGGCGACAAAGTTGCATGAAAGTGAAGAGGACCGGAGCCAAGTGGTAGACTGTTTACAAAGTTCATTCAGGTAATGTACAAATTTCACAGTCTTTATACAATGTTCTCGCAGTCTTTATATCGATCCCAAACACCCTATGAAAAAAGTTGGTTAATAGCAATATCATGCGCAGGATGATTACTTCCCGAGAGCACTTCCGTGGAATACTGTAGCATCAGACATGACCAGTATTCGCCATGTAGGAGAGGAGGAAAAATTTAGGAAAGACAGAGAAGGAATTTAGTTTGTTGAATTTGATAAATCTTGAAGGACGGCATAGATGCGCTTTAATTTGAGCCGTAGGGGCTTTCTAGTTATTATATTGTTCAGCCAAGTTGCTGGTCTAGGGTTAGGGTACCTTAAATGGTAAAGTATTGTAAGTTGACAGTGAAAGTAGTAATGTTGTGCAGTATCCTCCTCACCGCATGAGCATAAGGGTGATCGTCGGCAATGAAATCTGTGAAGGTATTTGGGGAAGGGGCCATGACCTGACAGAAAGGCAGATATTTCCGGGGAGAGGTCCCAAATATTGAGTGAGACATTTGGTATAGCTCGTGAGTGTGTCTCCTTTTTGGAGACACACTCCAGAGACCCTGCCAGTCATTAATTAGTTTTTGATTTTGGTTATATTTTATGTAAGAAGGGTGAGCTGGGAGTGAAGAGGCTATGCCACTAGATTCTGTTGCTAATTTTGCAAGAGTGTCCGCTACTTCATTTCAGACGACCCCCTTATGGGCAGAAACATGTGCCAGGGAGATTTTAGTTTTTAATTTTGAGAGCTTTATTTTAATTTGAAGTACTTGTGGGTGTCTGCTCTTGTGGCAAGCTATGGCCTGCAGGCTCGAGAGGCTGTCACTGGAGATTGAAATTTGATTGTAGTGTGGAGAGTTTTTTTCTGACCACTCAACTGCCTTCAGGATGGCAAAGAGCTCAGCCTGAAAGACCGAATTGTGGTCTGCGAGCCTGCCTGCCCACTGATGTAGAACGTTGTTATTGTTTAAAACGCAGAGCGCAGCTGCCACTCCATGATCGATTTTGGAGCCATCAGTGTAGATCGCCAGTTGAGCAGACGGGGAGAAGCTGTTTTTTGAACAATTTATGAAAAGGGAAGCAGCATCCTGTGCTGGGTGTATTTGCCAGCTTTTAGAAAGCTGTTGGACATGAATATCAGGAAGGAGAGTGTCTGTGAGAATGGAATTATTTAATTGCAGGACGTTAGTTTTGTTAAAGTTGTATTTTAATTGGAGTTGAGCGTGTGGGATACTAGTGATGACTGTGATGGCATCAGTAGAGATTGTTTTGTAACCTCTAGAAATTTGGACCAAAAACAATCTCTGTATTGAATTAAGTTTATTCGACGTTGCTTTGGTGAGGTTGCCCCCCCCCCCCCCCCGCCAAAATGCCAGCGCCGTAGATTAGGAAATTTTGTACTACTATTTTATACCAGGTTTTTAGGAAGAAGGTGTATATACCCCACCTCTTCCCTGCCATTTTTGCTGAATTGTGGAAGATTTTAAAAGTTTTTATCTTTAGGTCTTGTATATATGCCAGCCAGTTTAAGTTTTTATCTATTGTGATTCCCAATATTTTTAGTTGTGAAACATGACGGACACTGACACATCAGTCCTCATCACTGGGTTCCGTTTAAGGAGTCTTGAGAAGGAGAAGGTGAGTGCTTGCGTTTTCGAGGGTGAGAGTGTTAGATCTGCTCGTGTGTTTTCTCGGTGCATAGCCTCCTAAACTAGATGCCTGACACGTTGATCCTAAACTTTGCAACAGTTCAAGCGGTAGACAGCGCCATCTAGTACCGATTTCGCGACTTTTTTATTCATTTGTCACCAATAATTTTAAGAAGTGATATATGATATATGCAATCGACGTTTCTTTGACTCTATTCGCGTTTTATGTAGATCAAATCCCACTTAAAAAAATTATTGGTGGCTGTTGAATAAAAATGTCACGCAATCTGTCCCCGGTGGCGCTGTCTACCGCTTCCACTATTGCCAAGTTTACGAGCAACGCGACAGGCATGTAGTTTAGGAGGCTATGCTGGGTGTTTTAACAGAAAGCTACGCCTACTGCCATTGCTTGTGAATGGTGCATTATTTAACAAAAAGGTTCTGTCTTTTACTGCTAATCTTACAAAATACATGATAAAAATGTTATTTGCGAATACTTCACACAGATTGAATAAATGCTTATATTGTGAATAATTTTTCAGATGTACTGTAACACACAAAATGTAAAAATTACGCAGTAGGCGGAGTTTCAAATACATCGCAAAGTATTTTTTTCCAGTAATATTGACAAAAAATGCTTAAAATTGCAATACTAATACAATTAAGCAAAATCGGGGTGATTGTCTAGTAATGCTGAAGGTAGAAATTTTTAGTGTACCTGGTCATCCGTTATCTGCATCTGTTGCAAAGTATAATTCTAAACTGTGTTTTTTGACGGTGATGGGAGATTTTACTAATATTAAAAAAGCAGACATGCATCTAATATACGGTGCTGCTGCTATATCAGGAAGGCTTTCCAAACAGGCGCATGCAGAATTAAAAAATGTTTGAACGGTTTCATCGGAACCTTTTTGAAAATGGAACATTTCTCGCTTATTCTGACGCAAGGACAGGAACAAGAACTGCTCGACATCCAGACATGCAAGAAACCATTCTAAACATTGTGGATGAAACATCCGACACAAGTACAAGAGATATTGCACGTTGTGTACATGCGAGTCAGTCCATTCTTTGGAGAGCCTTACATGAAGAATATCTACACACATTCCACATTCAGAAAGTCGAAGCATTGCCAGTAAGTACTCTCTGTGCGTAGAATTCTACTAATGGTTCTTGCAACA
This sequence comes from Salticus scenicus, assembly GCA_963930645.1. Taxonomy (NCBI): domain Eukaryota; kingdom Metazoa; phylum Arthropoda; class Arachnida; order Araneae; family Salticidae; genus Salticus; species Salticus scenicus. Next base: position 14,545,065 of record OZ005657.1, on the reverse strand, counting down.
GTGTGCGTTGTAGCAGGATTTTCCACCTTTTGTTATGTTGTCATCAGGAAAACATCCCAATAGTGTAATACTAGAAATAAATTAAATTGTGTTCTTTCGAGAGGGCATAATCTAATGTGAGTTTTGACGCATAAACTATTAGCCCTCGTAAGCCCGTTATAAAGAAATCTATATTTAAGTTTGAATAAAAATGTAGTACCTTTTAGACATTATACCTCGATTAAATATATCTCAAAGCTGAAATGGGCAACTGATTATATCATCAAAGAACACGTTTGTCTATGCTCTTTCGATCTCTGTTTGTTTTGGATTTCATTCATTATTTCAGTAAGGTATGGTGTTATCGATTCAGGCGTGGTTGCACTAATTATTAGAGAATTTTCAGAATTTATAACTCGAAAACCAGCTGACGTGGGCTATTGTTTTATGCGTCAAAAAACATATTTATATATGCTCTTTTGATTAATGCTGGCTTGGATATTTTTATGATTACTGTATCTTTGATGCTAACATTTTAATTTATTCCGAAGTATTTTTAGCCCCGCCTCTATATTTCACCACTTTATAGAAAAATTTTATCCAATATATAAATTTGGTAAAATAAGGAAAAAAAATTACTTTTAAAAGATAAGAGGTATGGAAATAAATGCGGAGCTAAAAATAATCTGGAATAAATTAAAATGTTGTCATCTATGCTGTATGGGATGGCTTTTTGGTCAGATGAGGCAATTTTTACACAGGAAGGAGTTTTCAATGTGCACAATACTCATCTGTGGGTTATACAAAATTCACACGCTATACGCCCACATTCATTCCAAAAACGTTTCTCTGTTAATGTTTGGGCAGGTATTGTGAACGATTATCTCATAGGCCCATATCTTTCACCAACGCTCCTCAATGGCTCACGTTATGCAATTTTTCTAAAAGAGGTTATGCCAGATATGTTGCAAGGTGTTTCAGTTGTCGTGCGCAACCAAATGGGGTTTCAGCATGATGGTGCGCCAGCACATACATTTCGATATGGAAGTGTTCAATTACCTGGATGCCGGTTTTGCAGGGCGATGGATTGGACTGAGCGGGCCAGTCCGGTGGGAAACCCGATCCCCAGATTTATCGAAGATCTATTTCTTCTTATGGGCACTCTCTCACCGGAATATTTTTACAATTATTTTTTACTGCATATCGTAGGAATTCCACGTGTTGACTAGGAAATTATTTTTATAAAAAATGAACGGTGTAAAACAATCGAATTTACTCACGGTTATTAGACATCAGAAATCTGTTAACCCCTTAACGCGCGCTGTCCTCGCTGCGAAGATGCAAAATTCATGATCCAGCAGGAAAAATTCATCCCGGAAATTTTTTAGCAAAATTTTACGTTCATAACAAGGCCGGGTTTTTTAACCTTAAAATTTAAAATTTCTTTTCGTTTAATTTAGCTCATGAATTCCGGTGGTAGTATAATTTAAATGATCAGAATTGTCTTGCGCCGCAAAGGGTTAAAATAATTTTTAATGAGAATTTTTTGTTTATTATAAAAGGAAAGTATTGCTTAAAAATAATAGTGTAAGTGTAAATAATGTGTGCCCCGGTCTAAATCAGTCCCTGCGTATGGGGGCATCTCATAGCCATCATTTAGGAGACTTCTCTTTATTCCCCAGAGGGAATCGTTGCTCGACTGTCCATTGCTTCTGTACAAGTGCGCGAAACACCTGGCATTTTTGGAGCTGTTCGTCAATTCACACTTTGACGCTATCAAGAATGCATTACGGCTGTTGGTCACAATTTTAAACACTTATTTTAAATATTGATGCAAAGAAGCGCTTTGTTTTTAGTATTTGTTTTTATACGTTTTTACTCTCGTTTTTTGCCAAAAGTTTTTATTTCATATTTAATTTTTGTGTTATGCCTATACAAAAGATGTATGTTTCAATAAACTGTTCAACCCCTTAACCCTTTGCTGCGCAAGAAAATTCAGATCATTTAAATTACACTGCCACCGGAATTCATGAACTAAATTAAACTAAAAGAAATTTTAAAATTTAAGGTTAAAAAAACTGGCCTTTTCTGATATGTTATAAACGTAAATTTCTGCTAAAAATTTTCCGGGATGAATTTTTGCAGCTGTATCTTAAATTTTGCGTCCTTGCAGCGAGGACGCCGTGCGTTAAGGGGTTAATGTTTTTTTTTCATGAAACTCCATCTGCGTTGTAACTTTTAAATCCTGTATGTTATAGTATATTTAAAAAATGTTCAGAATATTAATATTTATTCAAGCAATGTGCATTATTCGGAACAAAAATTTTAATATGTATGGCCTTTTGTATGATAAACAATTATAAATTGAATTTCTCTGTTAAATAATACACCATTCAAGAGGAACGGCAGTAGGCGGAGCTAACTGGCAAAAAAACACAGAAAACACATGGTCCGTAATGGGTTTAAAAAACGTTTGGGGACTTGAGTTCCAATCCAATTCTGAGTCCTAATGATGTGCCCTACCTCCCCTTAAAGTTTGTACCATCATCGTTGAATCCCCTTGTATATCTACCTATCTCTATATATACAGAGTGGGAAAAAGTCCGTAAATACTTTAAAAATTCATAAAACCCGAAAAAATATCCGAAATAAAAAATGGTTTTTAGGTTTTGCTTTGATAGGTCACGAATTTTTTTTTTTTTTTTTTTTTTTTTAAGATAAGAAAAAAATAATAATTCACAAAACAACCGACAGAAGGCGCTGATATGAACGACTTAGTAGGAAATTTGCAAATGAGACAGGCGATTATGAATACTTTTGGCTATGGGGATATCCCGTCCATCCAACCTGTCAGAAATGAAAAATGCCATCCGCCGAGAGCTGTCAGGTATACTGCTGGACATGCTGCACTCTGTCGTTGCTGGATTTGTGACACGCCTGCAATGTGTTATCACCTGTGCTCAGGGCCTGATTAAGGGGGAAGCTCGCTCTTCACACATTATTTATACTTACACCGTTATTTTTTAACAAATACTTTCCTCGTATAATAAACAGAACATTTTCATTAAAAGTTATTTTAAAAGAATTCTGGTGTCTAATAACGGTGAGTAAATTGGATTGTTTTACACCGTTCATTTTTTATAAAAAATATTTCCTCGTCAAAGCGTGGAATTTCTATGACATGAATAATTGTAAAAATATTCCGGTATGAGCGAGCTTCCCCCTTAATCAGGCCCTGCCTGTGCTGGTGGACATGTGGAACACATATTGCTATAATAAATGATTTTGTAACATTATTTTTGTTATTTACACGTCTTTTCTTTCACTTATGTACATAACGCCCCCTATCGGCTGTTCTTTTTAACTTTTTTTTCTTATCTTAAATATATATATATATATATATATATATATATATATATATATATATATATATATATAGGACTGTATGGATACCCCTAGTATCTGTGACAGTCAGTGTTGGGGCGCGCATGCGCCTGTCTTATCTTAAAAATATCCCGTAATTTATCGATGCTAAACCTGCAAACCGTTTTTTATTTTGGTTAATTTTACGGGTTTTATGAATTTTGAAATTATTTACGGGCTTTTTGCCCACCCTGTATAAGGAGACTAAGAAAGTCAAAACTAGCATACTTGCCAACATACTAATTAATATTCCGTAGTACTGTTAGCTCCGCCTTCTTTTTCACACAAGTATCTTTTTAGAGTATTATTCTACTTACTTAATCGTAATTGCATTTGGAGAATAAAAATTTATTAGTGTGAAAAAAAGGGTGGGGCTAACAATACTACAGAATATTAATTAGAATGTTGGCAAGTATGAAACTAGTATTCTTAAGTAATTAAGATTTAAAGAGTTAACGAATAGATTACTTACCTCAGTTTTTCGCCCGCGGTTAGAGAAGCTTCAACACTGCACACGCCAGAAAATGTGGATCACAAATAAAAACAAAAACTTCATTTAATGGGACATCGCATCTAATTTATGAGATTTATTTTGGTTCATTTTAACGAACTGTAGAATTTGAGCTTTGATTTACATATCCAGAGTATTGAATAGAATTTTATTATACATAACAGTTTATTTCAATACAGCTGGTTTTTTAGGAATATCAATTTAGAATGTTCATAGACAGTCAATAATAATAAAAAGGGTTTTCTCTGCATGTGAGATATTTAAATGTAAAAAAAGGGAAGACCAAAGAAATTTGTGATGGTGACACCTAATGACAATAATTTGACTTAGTTTGTCTGCAACCTTGAAAATCCTCGGGGGTAGGGGGATGGGAACTGACACAGATTGAAGAGCGATTCTGCAGAAGGGTCTCTTGCAACTTCCAGTTTGTGTCTGTAGACTAGCTGATCGAGGGAATCAGTCGGTTCCTAGATGAAGGTCTTTAATCCGAGTAAGTTTCTACTGGGCAGGCTGGGACGTTAGTTTCTGTAGTAAGACGAGGTCTTCTTGGTGTAATTCAATGTTTCTGGACGTCCAATTGCAACGCGGATTCAATGGTGTGAGATAGCTCTTTTGCCACTCTACTCAAGGAATGCATGAAGTTCTATCAGAAAGAAAGCTTCTATCAACAAGAGAAGCTAATACAAGGATTAATAGGATGACCAACCGGTTTTTCAGGCAATTGGTCATCAGTAGAGATCCGATCGAAAAATGTGCAGGAGTTAGAACTTAAAAATCATCGTCAGTGGAAAGGGTGTAAGCCTGAGCTGTTGCCTCAAGACAGTTTGAAGCCTTTTTTTTAAATTGAAAACCTCCTGCAATGATTAAAGCTTAAAGTTCTATGACAAGCTTTTGAGCGGCATTAATAGAATATGCACCACTCAGGTAGTCACCCAGATACATGTGGTCACGAGTAGCCTTTACTGCGACTGGATAGCTGTCACGTTCCTCGATTAGTAATTGTTGAATGGTGCATAATGCTAATTACTAGACACAGGCTGTTCAATGCGTGACGGTATTCTGTTTTTAAATTAGAAGAGGATTTGGGAATTTTGATCTCCAAAAATATGCAGCGATTGCCTATCAGGGTCCCCCACCCAAATCTGCCTGTACATTTTTTCCCCGTCACAGCACAAAACGATTTTATTAAGCCTAAACTTTATTAAATTGGTATTATACTGGTTTGGAATGTAGAGTCTTTATGCAGGATAGAATTTAGTGACTGTCCATTTGAGGTTGATGCCGAAGCTTTAAAAACAATCCTCAATTTAGTAGTGTAGCTATTAGCATCTCCATTACCACTCCATGATGAGGTAGACAATTATTAGGGACAATATTCAATTCTTCAGTGTTAATCGATGACATGTGACCAACGAGTAGAAGATGTTTAAGACCTTTAGGACCAGACCACCGCATTTTTAAAGGGCTCAACTTGCTGAGAAAATGTCTCCGAATTGCACAATCGACGAAATTTTGTTTACCGGGAAGGTGGTGCAATCATGCCGTATCCATAATAGTAGGAATATTGTTGTCTGGATGAAGAGTGAATTGGTTCCCCTTAGTATAAGTATTTGAAACTATGGGTTATCGTGAAATCGGTCCACAGAAAACTTTTTGTGACTTGAAAATCTACACTTCTTTAATAATAGTAACTATTTCAGCTAGGAGTAAAACTGACGACAATTTGTGTCTCGGTAAGGTTATAAGTGCAAAAGGTGCTATTTGTGTTTTGGCTGCAATTAATTTTAATGGAAATTTGGGATGGTTTCACAGGTAAACAATAGCAGCATATGCCTTGGTTAAGAAATCACAGAAACAGCGAAGGTGAATAGTCTCACCATTATTAATATCAAGAGATCTTTGTATGATTTGGAAAGCTGTAATTTCTTCGTAAAATTAATTCTATTTGCCTAGAATATCAGTGGGTAAATTAACCGCCCACAAAAGTGGAAATTTCCACAATTCCTGTAAGAGCAATTTGAGTATTATGGTGGAAGAAGATAATAAACCAAGAGAGAAAAAAATGCGCTCAATAATTTATAGAAAGACTCTTTTTGTTGTAACAGTTTTTCCCTCAGTTCCTTGAACACGTAAGGTATTTGCAAACGGATTCTAGTCCAAACCAAAAATTCTTTGGGGTTGATCAGGTTTAAATGAGTGTGAGGATAAACTCCACTTGAGTTTTTCTTATATATGGGCTATTGCCTCAAGACAGTTTAAAGCCCATTTTCATAATTGAAAACCTCCTGCGATGATTAAGGCTTGAAGTTCTAAGCCAAGATTTTGAGCAGAATGAACAGAATATGCACCACTCAGGTATTTATCCACCTACATGTGGTCATGAACAACCTTTACTGCAACTGGATAGCTGTCACGTTCCTCGATTATTAGTTGCTAAATGGTGCGTAATGCTATGAACTGGGCGCAGGCTCTTCCATGCATGACGGTATTCTGTTTTTAAATTTCAAGAAGATCTGAGAATTTTAATTTCTAAAAATACGCTCCGATTGATATTCCAGGGTCCCCTCACCGAAATCTGCCTGTACATTTTTCCCCGTCACTACAAAAAGCGATTTTATTAAGTCTAAACTTTATGCAATTTGTAAATATACTGGTTTGGAATTTAGAGCTTTTATGCAGGATGCAATTTAGTGACTATCCATTTGAGGTTGATGCCGAAACATTAAAAACAACCCTCAATTTAGTAGTGGAGCTATTAACATTTATCACTCCAAAATGAGGTAAACAATAGTTAGGGACAATATTCAATTCTTCAGTGTTAATCAAAGACATGTTAACACGCGCTGAATATTCGAACATAAAATTAGTGTATCCTTTTCTCAAATTAAGGTCAATTTTGAAACTTTTTCTAGACCCTTGAATACATGCTGGGCACGACTGACACTTTCATCCAATTTCTTATCTTGTTGAAGTGGTAATTTGAGAACATAACGACCATCTTTATTACGATTGGTGGAACTTTTGAATATTATTTCAGCTAGATCAGAAATGCCTGAAACATTTGAAGTAAGTGTAGATTCCGTAAAACAATTCTGTAAAATCTAGACTATGGCAATTGATGAATTCTTGGTATCTTACAGTTGGTAGCAAAATTATTGAAGCACACATCCAAATTTTTCCTATTTTTATCACTAATTTTTATCATTAACTTACTTTTTTTTATAAATGGAATAAAGACTAAGATCATAACTCGACAAATATTTACTTAATAAAACAGTATTAGGTGCACATCTCTTAAATACAAATTATTGCTAGTGATTCAATAATTTTGCTGCAGACTCTATGTACCTTTTGTGATTGGATCAGTTAATAAACAGCCCACAGAAATTGGGATGGCCATAAATAGGAGGACCACATATCAAATGAGGAAAGATGCCTATTCCCAATAATATATAGAGTCGGCAGCAAAATTATTGTTAAATTGAATGTTTATTTTACATTGACTTGGTGACGGTTTCTCCTTACACAGTTTTCGTATAAAGATTTAGACTTCACAAATTGCCATCGTTCACGCACATTCATTTTATTGAGTTTGGCACATTTAAATAGTTGGTGGACTTGTAAAAAGGTTAAGCACTTGCTATCTTTATCAACGACTGAATTATTAACACTCGACGTTTTTGTGCCAATAGACTCTGAAGTTTCTTAAGCCTTTTGACGGGCAGGATAATTATGCTCCTTTAAATTACACTGCTACCAGACTTTAAAAATTAAATTTAAATACATAAAATAAATGACTTTTTCGATATGTTATAAAAGAAAAAAATTGCTAAAAAATTCCGGGATGAGTTTTTGCTGTTGGGAGTTAATAATGGCGTCCTGACGGCGAAGACACTGCGTGTTAAAGTCTTAAATATCCCTGATTTAGATTCAATTTTTGTATAACCAGGGGCTTCCTTTTCAATGAAAGTGTGAAACGAATTTAAATTGGGGATGGTTTGGGTATTTTCCAAACTAAGCTCCACCTGTGTCTGACGGATTTATCTAGCTTTAATAGCATAAACTTTACAAGAATTAGATCACTTAGAGGATTCGATTACAATCCAAGTGTCTTTAAATTTCACACTGATTCATTACAGGTATCGTTTAAATTAAAGAATTATTTCGGATCATCAGCTTTATTTACTTTCCCTAAAAATATTTTATTTATATGTGTTATCGGTAGCTGACGTTTATTTTCAAATCGATTACAAAGGATTTTCCAGCAGTGTTTAAGATTTACATGTTGAAATGAAAATCCACGAATAAATTGTCTCTAATAAATTAACGCCGTCTCTAACACATGATTAAAGTTACTACAACTTATCCACATTAGAAGACTGTCTGCTGTTAGAAGATTACTACAACTTCTCTACATTACTAACACTATTATTACTCATAATTTATGAATTAAATAATTAATTAAAAGAAATCCATGCTTCACTTTCTTTGCAAAAGTAAGGAAACTTCAGTTTGGAACGCTTATATGCGAATTAACAGAAGTTACAGATTTAAAATGTTGTTTTGTGTTCGTATTTACTTTATTATTAATTAGCGATTCACTCTCCATACTTGCCAACATCTTAATTAACATTCTGTTGTGTGGTTAGTCCCGCCCATTTTTTCACACCAGTAAATTTTTAGAGTAATATTCACCAAATGCAATTCGGATTAAATAAGAAGAAAAATACTCTAAAAAGATACTGGTGTGAAAAAGAAGGCGGAGTTAACAATACAACGAAATATTAATTAGTATGTTGGCAAGTATGACTCTCTAATACGATTAACAACTCTAGCAAAATATCTCTGTGCTTTAATACATCATCAAAATTTTCATAATTTTTGTTTCCCGAGAAATTCGCAACTGTTTCATGTAATTTCTTCTCTAAAGAATTTATCTCATGTTTTCTCATTGTTATCGCACGAGTTTAATTTTCATTTTATAAAATCCATTTCCTTTCACACTTGTTCAAATTTTATTGTTTTGTCAGATTTTGGAAATACCGCAGTATTTTCCGAATCATTGACTCTCGGTCAGTGATGGGCATAATTGATTGAAAAGTAATTGAATTACAATTAAATTACAATTATAATTATTTTACTGTCAATCGATTAATAAATAATCAATATTAAAAATAAATTGAATAAGTAATTAAATTTATTTGTAATCAATTTCTTGTTAATTGATTGACAGTAAAATAATTAAAATTGTAATTCAATTGTAATTACTTTCTAATCAATTATGCCCAACAATGCTCTCGATGGTATTTTTCAACCAATTTTAGAACAATAAGAATTATTAAGTTTAGCGTTTAATTAATTTCTTTGATTCTTCATATAAACAATTATAACTTTAAATTTTAATTTTTAAGAATAAGAGCACATATAAGATTATTTTTTAAATATTACTTTAACATTTGAAAAATTCAATCAAATAATATATTAATATTTCAAAGATTTAATCAATTAAAAAAAAAAAAATCAACCAAAACGTAAACTTAAATGTGAATAAGAATTTGTTGAAACCAGAAAACTAGTTTTCTTGAGTAATTAATATTTATCGAAAGAACTACTTAACCCAGTATTCCACGAACCGCTATCCGAGAAAATTCAGCATTGCACACATCAGAAAATACGAATCACAATTAAAAACAAAAACTTCCTCAACACTTTCGCAACCGCTGACGTAGATTCACATCATTTGAAAATCTCTAACTGCACCAGTGGGCGTTTCTTTCGCAATTTGTATGTTATTTATTTCTTAAAAATATACCCAATATTCATATTTGTGCTATCAATATACTATGGATATAAAAGCTTTGATCAAAAAGAGTATAATTATAATGTATATCCATTTATAATATAAATGTGAACACAAAAAATTTTGTTCTGAAATATTGTAACTGGGGAGAATAACGCCCACAGACGGACCTTACTACGAAAAAGACAAAAACATGCGGTCGCGAAAGTGTTAACCTTTTCAGGGGCGGTAATGCCACAACAGCATCACCTAACTTTAACTTTCAACTGCAAAAACTCATCCCAGAAATTTTTTAACAAAATTTTACTTTTATCACATAGTAGAAAAGGTCGTCAATTTCTTTAATTTTAATTTTGTTCGTGAATTCCGGTGGCACTGTAATTTAAATGATCCCAATTACCCTGCGCCGCAAAGGGTTAAATGTGAAATCAAATCTAACTTATAATATTTATTTTTCATTGTTACGAACCATGGAATTTGGGCTTTGATTTACATGCCCAGAACACTGAATAGAATTTTATTATAAAAATTAAAATAATTTTATGGTTATACTACAAAGGTTCAATAGTCCTTGAACAAAGACGGGTTCGGTCAAACCTTTTTTTGCATACAATTTGTTTTAAAATTTTGAAATTATAAAAATTATTCAACCTACTTTTTTCTTTTAAAGTATTTCACGAGTTTAATATTTAATATTCCACTTTCTGAAACATTTTATCTATCTGCTGAAATCATCAGCCTATCACATACCTATTTCTTTAAATTCGACTAAAAAGTCGTTATTTTTAATTGAAAAATATAATAGTGACACACGTTTTATATATCAGTATCTCTCGAATATATTTAATATATATATTTATGCAAATAAATTCTTTCTGAAAGGAAAGGGTACATTAATGAGAAACTTTCGAAAAGGTTTCCTCCGCAGTGAACGACAATTGTGATGGTATGTTTCGGATCACCTTTAGGGGTGAACATCTGCCTCTCCAGAACCTACCACTGCATAGCATTAGCGTAACGTAAAACCCACTCAATCTCAGCTTAAATGCATCAAAAATTACATTTTATTCAAAATTCCATAAAATAAACCAGTGAGAAGGATTGTATGTGTAATCCTTGAAAATTCATAAATATACTCTTTGTGTATCCATTTCTGCATTACCACCTTAAAAAGTATGTATTATTTAACACATTTTCGTAGGGGTATTTTCCTGTTTTAAAATGCAAACCGTACCTTCTAACGCTTCTTTAAAATGTTCCATTATTTGCCAAAAGAGTTTTACGGATTTGTCATAAGATCAATTAAATTTTATCCTCAGCAATTGATGCAATAAATGCAACTGCCATACATATACGCCGGCGCCACCTACACAGGCATGCAAAAATTCTAACCTTTTCCGGACCATTGTTAATACCAGTCTTTTTTTTTTTTACACCACTTTTCTTGAAGGGTATTTTTCTTCTTATTTAATTGCAATTACATATTAGAAAAATTAGAAATGAAATCTTCTGGAAAAAAATGGCGGATACTGACAGTGCTACGGAATAAATTAACTCTTTGCTGGCCCTACTAAACTTAAGCACTCTATATATGTAAGTGTCCCCTGCCAGCATAAGCGCTCTAAAACGCTCGTGTTGCAGTCTCAGTAAATCTATTAAACAACAGCTATATATATATATACACCGTGACCAATAAGTTCTCATACAACTTTTGAAGCACGTTAAAAAGTTATACATATGTCTTGATGTAGTCCCAAATATTTTGCAGGCAATTTAGTGTAAGTTATAAAGCTATTCCAAGTGTATATGACGTAGTAATTATAATTTTTCTTTAATTAGGTAGAATGAAGAAATTGAGAGAAATTGTGATAAATAAATTCGTCAAAGAAGAGCAGCCGGTGAAATTTTCAGAGACTTCAAAGCCCTGGGGGTGAAGAGAGATTTCATTTACAGAACTATCAGAAGGTATAATAAGACGTTCTATGTCGATGACAGAAAAAGATCTGGCAGGCCGAGGTCCGTTCGGACAAAAGAGGCTGCGAAAAGGGTCAGGGAAAGGATACGACGAAACGGATAAAGATCTGCTAGAAGATTAGCACGAGAGCTCAAAATATCGAATGAGTCAATGCTAAACATTCTGAAAAAGGACCTTGGGTGCAAGGTTTATAGAAAACTTAAAATTCACGGAGTTTTAGAGTCTGCTAAGATGAAATGGAAGCAAAAGGTGGAAGAAATTCTTGCTTGGCACGCTGGGGATGAATTTGTCTTTTCAGACGAGAAACTATTCAGTTTACAGCAAAGTCTCAACCCCGAAAATGACAGAGTATGATCAGTTTCTATTGATAACATCCCTGAGAACCAACATTACGTTCCGCGTTATCAAAATGCTTCGTCTGTGATGGTTTGGACCGCTATTTCCAAAAGAGGAAAACTCCCGTTAGTCTTCGTTGATAAGGGGTTAAAAATCAATGCCTAATATTATAAAACTGAGGTTTTGGAAAACGTTTTACTCCCAAATGTCCAGAGAATGTATGGGGCGGAATATTTCTGCTTCAAACAAGATGGTACCCCTTCTCATACCGCACGTGTGGTTCAGGAGTGGTGCAGTCAAAATTTAGCTGACTTTTTGCCAAAGAATGAATGGCTCCCCAACTCCCCCGATATCAACCCCCTTCATTATTTTGCGTGGTCATATTTGCTCTCCTAACTGAATAACTATAAAATCACTGATTTGAGCAAATTTAAAAATGTAATTCAAAAGATATAGTAGGAAATGTCAATGGAAGCCGTGCGTGCCGCATGTGATCGATTTCAAAAAAGACTTAAGCTCGTTAAGAAACTAAAAGTCGGAATTATTCCAAAGGATTTATTGTAAAGATACTTAATGATTGTTACTTTAATTTGATACAAAAAGTTTTTGTATGATTTATTTTGTGTTCTTGTAATAAAAATTTGAAAGTGTATGAGAACTTATTGGTCACGGTGTATATATAAGATACCAAAATATGTTTTTTATTAATACAGTATATTAAAATTATTAAACAAAAATAACTTATAAAAAACTTACATGCAAACAAAAATTGTAGAACTGAAACTCGAATAAAACTTAATTCAAAAACAGGGAAAAATGAATTAAACTGAGAAAAATGCTTTATATGGCTTGAGACTTACGAGCGTGTTTACAGCATACTTTTATAAGATTTAAAATCTCCCCTAAGCAAATAATTTAACTAAAACATACAATTAAGACTAATATCAAGATGAATTTAATAAAATGGAACAAGCAATAATTGATTAAAATTTGCACAAACTACAGCATAAAATTTATTAAATCTCTAGTTAAACAACTAACAAGGAGAGGTCACGACATGGAAAATTCAAATCGGGACGAAATTACGCAGGATTGTAGTATACTATGAGGGTAACAACATACTAAAGCAGCAGGACCCACTATCCACAAAATTTCGAGAAAAAAGCATTTAAAGTTTCAGTAATTTTTAAAAACAAGTTATTTCGTGAATGAGCAAGCGCCCCAGTGGTGTGATCTTAAAGCGCGAGTCTGCTAGCCAGACGACTTGGGTTCGACGCTACCTCGAGACAACTTTTTTTTTTCTTCTTTAACTTTTTATGTAATCTAAACTTTTTATTTATTTTATTTTACAATTCAATTCAAAATTTGAAAATTTTAATAAATTATTTAATTTTCTTAAGTATAAAATAACTTTTTCTATTTTTAATATTTATAACTTAAAAATACAATAAATTTCTATAACTTAAAAATAAAGTTTAGTTTTACAAAATCCTAAATAAGAAACATAAAGAAAAACAAACAAATATTTAAATAATTAAAAAATAAGCAAGCTGTAAACAAAGTGTAAAATAGTTAGCAGGTGTTACTTAAATCTTGGTTTGAGCTTCCTTATTTTGTTTGAATGTGTATAAATTACGTAAATGCTTCTAGCTTGTTAATAATAAAGGGCAGGTGGAATTTTATTTTGTGCAAGGAAGGATAAAAAAAAGGAAGTCGTTATCGAAAAAGAAACGATGTTCATTAACATTTAAAATCTACATTTAAAGATAACATTTCTTTACCTGTAATAATCTAATAGCATCGTAATCCTATACTATAATTTTTTCAAGAAACTGTATTGATTGGAGAAGTAATTATTTAATTTGGATAGTAATTATATATGCAATTAAAATGATCATTTCTCTGTATTATTATTATAATTATTTTAAATTTAAAAAACAAAATGTACTATTGTTTCAAGCATACCTAAAATAAAATAAAATATATTTCGATAAATAATCAAAAACAGTTTCTTTAGTTTTATCTTATTTTACATTTAAAATAAAACTAAAATTTATTTTTTCAGTTATAGAAATTTATTGTATTTTTAAGTTATAAATATTAAAAATAGAAAAAAATATTTATTTTATATTAAAAAAAATTAAATAATATTTTATTAAATTTTTCAAATTTTGAATTAAATTATAAAATAAAGTAAAAATAAATGAAAAGTTTAGATTACATAAAAAGTTAAAGAAAAAAAAAAAAAAAAAAAGTAGTCTCTACCCATACAACACAATGACATCCAGAGTAAATCTAGAACTGTCATATGTGGGATAATACGGCATCCTGTGGACATCACGCAATGGACGTACCTTGGCCAGAGGACATCCAGAGCTGAGCAAAATGTGACACCTAAGCAAATCCAGAGGACAGCATTTTCAGGCAGTCACAGGATGAGTGCAGGATGCTCACAGGATGAGGTAAAATGGCTATAAATGATACCTATGAGCATCTAGAAGAGGTCTTTTTTTTATGTTCATACAATGGCTGCAGTTTTTCCACAGGACAGCACAAATTAGACTTGGGGAAATCTTTTATTTGTATAAATGAATGCAGAATTGTGAATATATTTAATTGGTTTATTATGCAATAAGTAACGCATAATCTCAAGTTTATTTCAAATGTATTTCTTATTCTCATGTTTATATACAAGCATAAGAGAATAAAAAATATATTTGAAATAAACTACATAAAAAATAAAACAATATACTATATTTTAAATAAAATTTGTATATTTTATTTTTTTATGACAAATTTGAGAATATATATTAAAAATTATTGTACAATAAACATGCTATAAAAAGATTTTTGTAGTTTTCCATTTATTTGCTATCAAAAGCTTATATTAATATTGTACAGTTAAAGGAAGTGAGAATAAATATTTGTAATTTTAAATATTTTGCTTCAATCAAGGCTGCCAAGGAGAGATTTGGTGATCCCTCCCCCCCCTCCCCAATCTAAACATTTTAGACTTTTATTGAATTTAGTTGTAAACTGATTGCATTATAAACCCTATATATTTGAGAAATGACAAGGAACTTTGTCATTTAATGCCAAATTACAAAAAAAAAAAAAGAATGACCAGTCTAAACGTCAAATTATTGTATAGTGATTTTCTTTTTGACTTAACACGTGTGACTAAGATTAATTCAGACTTGAAACATTCAGCAGTTCTATTGCAGTTTCCTTTGGTGTGGTTTTTTAATAGCTGTTACCTTCAAGACGTGTTAGGACAGTTTCAACTGTGGCAACTTTTACTGTCACCTTCTGCGGTGATAATTGTCATGGAAAACTGATTTATTTTGTAAAGTTTTTCAAGGAAAACAAAAATGTCATTGGGAATTTCCCCTTCCACCAAGGACGTACCCAGGAAGGGGGTCCATGGGGTCCGGACCCCTCCCAAAATATAATTTAATAAATAATCCTTCTGAAGTTAAAAATTATTTTATAATAATCAACTTAAAAAAAGAAAAAAAAATTTCATTGTAAGATTTTTAATCGTATCGTTTGATCAGATTAGTTCTCCTGGGCGGAGGGGATGGAGCAATGGACTCCCACATTAATGACATTTTTAAAATGTATCAAACTGATTTTGTATAGCTATTTCTCATACACGTTCAACTTTTTAGTTACTTTTCCAAGTATTTTTACTTTTTTTTTACAATTTATTGGAGGCAGTACTTGCTAACCACTACTGAGTTAATAAATGATATAACTATAAATCATGTGTTTATTCTATTCACATGCTTTCGCTCTTCTTCCTTCTTACAAACTCTGAAAAAACTTTTGTCTTTTGTGTTATATTCTTCGGAATTGGAGCTTAGCGAAGCGACTCCTAGTTGGAATAGTATTTTAACACAAATTTCTGATATTCTGCCACAGTATTCAAAGCAATTTTTTTTATTTATTTATAAAATTCGTATTTTTTTTTTCCACAAGTAAATGAAATTAACGGACAGTTTACTTGTATCTATAACGAGCACAGTGAGATCTTTTTTTTCTATGAAAAGTGCAAAGACATTCATTAGAAATAGAACTGCACATGAAAGACTATCTTGTTGGCATTTCTTTGAATTCATCATAATGGAACATTAAAAAATTTTAAGATGGACTGAACAAAATGGCCTCAACACAACAAAGTCTCAATTTGCTTCTGTAATTATTATTTATGTGTAAGCAATTTCATAAATCTATTTATATAATTTGCAAGAGAGGTGACCATTCCGGTTCGTACTTATCTTTATAGCAAGTTACCTTTCATACTTTAGTTAATTTTAAAAAATCTAATTGTCCGATCAATAAGCTGTTTAGATTGACGGATTCAGAAAAATTGCTATCATTTGGTACCTTAGTTTTGATTAGATTTTTTAAAATTAATTAAAATATGAAAATAATAATCTGGTAATAACTTCAAAATTGGACATTTAAATTCATAATTGTTGCCAAAGAAATTTACCTGTTAATTATTTTTTTCTTTTCTTTCTTTTAGCATAAAATGAAATGTGCTTTCACGCGAAAAATAAAAAATTATCTGCATATGAAAAAATGAAAATGGAACAGAAAAAAAAAAAAAAAAAAAAAACTTTTTTAATATATTTCAATTTTAGATTTTTTTCTTTTTCATTTTGTTTAAATAGTATGGTTTTGGCACGGATGCATTGTGCTTGGCATGAAAGCTAATTCATTGATAATCCATCAAATTAGTAATCCTCAGCATATTTAATTGCAGAACTTAAGCAATGAACCATTTAAGAAATTATACTCTTGTGATCTTCCAGTAAAACTGAATCTTGTGTGAACCTACGGAAAACACTTTAGATAATTACGTAACATGTAAAATTTTATTAATCCAATTTCATTTACATCATCCAATTTTTCATTTACATGACTTTATTACATATTTATATCTGTCTTTTGCATGGCGCAACCATGTTTTAAGAACCTCTTCTATTTTTGCCCTTGAGACATGACTGTTTTCTTTTTCCACAGCATCTGGAAAAAAAAATTAATAAAAATTTAGTATAATAAATAATACAGATGAAGTGTCCTATAAAAAATTTAATCATACTTTTAGAGCTTTATGTTGATACTTTGCGGTTCTTTTTTCAGCCATCTGTATATTAATAACAAAATTAACATTCAACTTCTCAACCTTAAAACTAACATACTTTATCGAAACCTTTTTTTTCTCTTTCCCCTACCAGAATAATCAGTGAAGTTAACTAGTGAATAGATAATCCCATAACATTTTAAAATAGGAGGAGCGATAACATTCCAGTACCGAAACAGGAGGTTTCCGTACAGCTTTAGTATGGACAACTCCCCCCCCCCCCTCAAATTGGTGACTTTT
Organism: Salticus scenicus; assembly: GCA_963930645.1. Lineage (NCBI taxonomy): Eukaryota > Metazoa > Arthropoda > Arachnida > Araneae > Salticidae > Salticus > Salticus scenicus. Next base: position 14,527,649 of record OZ005657.1, on the reverse strand, counting down.
AAATACTTATTGACATTTTGGAGATAAATTAAAATGGCTATTATAACTGCGTAACTAAAGACCTTGGCGAGTAATGTCTGACCAACTTCGGTGCCAAATTTAAAAAAAGGTCATATTAAAGCCAGGTTGGCCAACATTAAAACTTTTTCAAATTTTCTCTATTTTCCCTCCATTTTCTTTGGCTTATGCTGTGCCCCCTCCTCTCCCCCCCCCCCCCCAAAGAAATTTTTTTTTCCAAAAAATTAGCAATTTACAATAACATACTTTCAAATATGGCTTACTTCAACAAAAATTATTACAATTCCCCGACTTTACATAAAATAAAAAAAAATTATTGTATTAATTTTTATTAGGTAGATTCCTCATAGGAAATGTACCTATTGCAATGGTTCTCATGACATGACTTCTGGAAAATTTCTTCATATCTTCACCGATCATGACCCCCTAGAACCCAAAACCATCCTCTGTTCAAAAGTATATATATGTATATATATATATATATAAAACGCTTTTTCCCATCTTAAGTTGTGAACACGATAACTAGAGTAATTTTTATTTAAATTTAACCTGCTCGGGATATGTTGTCAGGACAGCAAAAATCTCGGTCGAGTTCGTAGAGGGGGTATACAGCACAAAGGGGGTGGAAATAATGGGGGATGGAAATTTTCATTTGTCTATAATTTCTTTAATATTGAAAATAGGAAAATATTTCAAATCAGGCGAATTACCGCCTTACCCTAAAGAACAATTTTTGCATTTACACTTTTTCGATAGCTTCAGCTGTTTAAAAGTTACAAGTCAAAAAGTGATTTTTCGTCAATTGTGATGAAGCCGACTTTTTCTATCTTTATAATATTACTCTTACGTGGTCCAGTTACGATTAGATTTTGTTAAAACGATACGATTGTAAAGTAATTAATGAAATACGTGAGGATAAAAAAGTAATATTTATACATTTGCAATATATAAATATTAGTTATAAATATTTGCAAGCGGATTCAGTTCAATGGTTTAATTAGAAAAATGACATTTATCTGATAAGATCACTTTGTAGAAAAAATTTGTATAGTTTTAGAAATTGCATATTTACAATCTTTGCATGCGTTATTGTAAAGCACAGCCCTACTAAATCACTCCTCGGCGCCAACGCCGTTGCCGCAGAGTGATCTAGTAGGGCCGTGTTTTAAACAAACATAGCAATACTTTAAAGATATAAACAGAATTGAACTATTGCCATAAGTTGACTAAAAAATGCAATAGTAAATAGTATAATCAAAATAGGTACTAGATTATTTTGAATAAAATTATATCAAAATAAATAAATAAATAATAAATAAAAAGGCATGCCAATAAGCAAATCATCAACATGGCATCAAAAATTAAAAAGTCGCCATGGGGGTTCTATACTAAAGCTGTACTGATTAGGGAAGTATGAAAACCTGATCGTCAGAGATTAATTTTATTTTGAAACCTTTCTTTAAATGATTTTGGTTTCATTATCACACAATATTAATTTGGTTCTAATAATAATTTGGATTTTGTTGAATTAAAATTTAAATTAGATGATGAAAGGAATAAATTAGATGAGAAAAGAAATAAAATGCGAAAATTTCGCATGGGTTTGCTAGTAGATTTAATTGCTTAAATTTATAATCTGATGCTTACGTCACGTGCAAACGATAAAAAAGATGAAACTGAAAAAATGAAAAACATGATAACTGCTTTAACTAATCATTTAAAAATATAAAATTAAAATAATACATTAGTCTTAATAAAAATATCGTTGGTGGTAACTAATTTAGAACGCCAATTTAGGCAAGAATTTAAAATTTACGGTTGAAATTGAGAGTAATATGTTACAGCTTCCTTTAACTTTTTATCTTGTGGAAACAAGGTATTGATTGGTCTGTGAAGAGATAAGAGGTTTTCAAGTGGGAAGAAAATATAATGACGCCAAAGTTGTCATTCTCCATCGCTATATTTTGCCGCCAAATCACAAATTTTATTGCTAAGTCACAAATTTTGTCACCAAAAATCTCGCCAAATCATACAATTTAATAAATTCTTAACAAATTAACATTGAAATTTAGTGGTGCCCAAATAGTCCAATGTTAACTAATGTTAATGTTATAATTGCAATTTGAAATTGTAATTCCATACAATGTAAAGGAATCTAACTTTGCCTTTAAGCTTGCTGAAAAGGGATTTTTAATCAAACAGTCTTGTATTTTCTTTTCTAGCCTTTATCCTTAACATACTAACATAATTATATATTAAGTTTATTCCAAATTAATCATGTTTTTAATCAACATAATGAAACTAAGAATTATATTTAGAGAACTTTAAAATATAAAGATCAAAATTTATTTATTTATTTATTTATTTTTTTAATGATTGTCACACTTTTTTTATTTGTGGTTGCGAAATAAAAAAGTAAATATAAAGTTAAACAATAAACACTTCTGCAAATACAGACCTATAATTTTGCTACATAGCTTCAGGGCAAAAATATCTTTTTCCCAATTCCTTGAAAACTGTACTGTTGTGCTACATCATTCGTAAACATATATTTCAAGATCCTTCGTGTGTGGTCTTGATACATGGACTCTCCAAATCTTCTTAGTTTTGTGAGCTAAATGAAAAAAAAAATAAATACAATAAATAAATGATAAATTTAATTTTAGATGATGTATAATATTTGATCAAATCACAAAAGCATTGCATATATTTACAATTAATTTACATGAAGTACACAAAAATTTCTTACATATTTTAGTCTATAAGGGGACGGAATAATTGAAATACATTTTAGAAGTGCTTCAAACTCTGTAAATTTGATATATCTAATTTAAATTTACATATATTCATGCATAAGGCAAAAATAAAAAAATAAAAATTTCAGATGCTAAGTCTGAAAGTCACAACCAGAAAGAATTCCCTGTCATTTTCTGTAATTTTTAAAACTTAAAAAGTTAATTTTTATAATTTTTAATAACTCCAATATCAGGAAAAAATTCCCTGATGGAATAATTGAACGGAAGGAGTTTTCCAGATAATTTTAGAGGCAATATTAACGACATATTACAAGAAATACTCCTCTAGAGAGGAGAAAATACATCTACTTCCCCTGTATGTCATGTTACTGCCGATTATGATAGAAGTTCAAATAGAAATCATTGTTTACATAAATATTTCCACTATACTTAATATCATTTGAATTTTGATATGCAGTTAAACAACAATATAATTTAAGAGAAAGGAAAATGTTTGTTTTTCCAAGTTTTATTACCTATTTTTCCCTGACTTTTGATAAAAATCATTTTCCTTTTTTTTTTTTTTTTTTTTTTTTTAAATAAAATCTAAATTCCCTGAGTATTTATTCCAGTTTTTCCTTGATGAGTATGAACGCTGAATATACTATATTCTTAAAACATTACTATTATATGTATACAGCTCTAGCATGAGAAAAATGAGTCTACATTTCTTTCTTTCTACATCTCTTTTAAAAAAAGTTATGTAAAAGAAATACGAATATTTTCCAAATCAAGACTTAATAAAAGAAAAAAAAAGAAAAGAGAGGCTTCTATAAAATGACAGAAGTCAACAAATTCATAAGACTTAAAGTGGACACTGAACAGCACCATGGAATATTTTATATAAAACGATTTATAATACAAACAATGTTTATGCATTAACTTCGGTTAAAGATACACTATTTAAATGTGTAATGATCACTTTATTATGGATTTGCTGGAATAAATAGACCCCTTCCTCTGAGCGGGAAAAAAAAAAAAATAATAATCTGGTGTGTCACTCACACGACTTTCTCTTACCCTGAAATTCAATACTATAAATACAGGTTGCAGATTAAAAGGTAAGATAACGAGTACTGTTATGTAAACCTGTGTTAAACAATTCGTATTACGCTTCTGAAGAGTTTTATATGATAATTAGTTCTGTGTGAGGGGGGCTACCGCTCCCCTGAACCCTCCGTTTCATTAATGCACCTACATTTATATAGAATTTAATTCGGTTATTAAAAAATAATTGTTTTTAAAAAATAATTTATTAAAATTATTATTTAAAAAAAAAAAAATATTTTTTATGATAATGCAGACGATTTCCATATTAGAGAATTAGTATAACACCAAATATCCAAAAAAAGTCCATTTTATTATCAATTTGTAAAAAAAAAAAAAAAAAAAAAAAAAAATCTATTTTTTTTCTAAGTCTTTTTTCGTTAAAAAAAAAAAAAAAAAAAAAAAAAAATAGATAACTTTGTTTTAAATTATCGCAGATCGATGGTTCAACCATTCTTTTTAAAGGTATTGGCGAGCTCTTTTGAAAGATACCCATCATGAAAATTTACTCCCCTCGAGGGGGGACTTCACCCCCCAGGGGGGGGGAGGCCGGGGCTCCTACATACACAAAATTTTTTTCCCAGTTAACTATCTCTATTACAAAAAATATATATTCGTTTCATTTGGTTTAGTGCAGTCTATAGACGTTAAACTCTACTTACCTGTAATTTTCTCCATAGACGTAATGTATTAGAATTCTCTTGATTGTCCCTGTACACGAACCATTTGCTTGATCTTAACGAAAAGCTTACTGTAGCATCCCTATATGATACACATTTAGAATGCCAAGTTTGAACTTTGTACCATAATTTGTTTTTGAGATATGCTGATAACAGACACACACAGAGACACACACACACACACACACAGACACACACACACAGACATACACACAGACCATTTGCTAAAAACATGATTTTCGTATTCAGAGGATCTCAAAACGTGTAAATATAACAAAATCTCTCGTTCGAAAATTTGACCCAAAAACAATACTTTCTCTACCTTATGGGTAAGAGAAAGTAAAAAATGCTCAAATATCATTGAAATTCAGAAAGTTGTACGAAAAAAAGTAAGTTTTGCACAATTACTGACCAAAGTTTATTTTCTTTTCGGGGGTCATTCCCACATTCACGTTTTTCCTAGTAAATGAATAGAGAATTATGCTGAATTATAGAATTTTACTTCATGTTTTACATAGAATCATCACATTGTAAATTTTAAGCATGCATAGTCTCTTGACAACGTTTGGAGAAAGCATCCCCCTCCCCCCCCAACTTTAAATGCATGTTTAAATACACCTTTTTTAAACTAGTAATAACTGTTTAGTGATAAATAAAAAAATATATTAATGATAATGAACTAAACCAAAAAATGCACAGAAAGATGAGAATAAAATTACAAGCCATTTTTGTACGTCTTTTCTTTTTTTTAAGAATTAGTTTGCCTAAAATTCTAAGGATTTAACAACAAATATTAAATATAGAACAAATATAATATACTGACTTTGTAAGGTTTGCTACGTGTAAAAAATAAAGTTCTTTTGTTGCCCCTCGCAAACTTTAAATTCATAAAAACAACCTTTTAAAAAGAGTTTTATAAAAGTGATCTTTTTATAAAAATTTTCCCTGTTTCCTGAATTATTTTTAATTATTACCTATAACTTGGTTCAATGAAACATGAACTTGATAATAAACATTTATATAGAACAACTGAAAGTGGAAAGTGTTACATTTTTTTTTTTTTTTTTTACTAAAATTGTACCAAAAAAAAAAAAATTAAAACCTGGATCTACTCCTGACACGTAAAGACTAAAATACAGACAGCGATAACTTTGTTTTGTCTTTCTTTAAAAAAAAAAAAAAAAAAAAAAATCAAATATGAGTAAAATATGTCAGTATCAATATTATCAAAAATTTTGTTAAGACCACCTCATTCAAAAAATGCGCTACTTCACCAGAGATAGTAAACGCAGCCAGTGGAATGTTGCACGACGATTTTTTCTAAATGATACAAAAAGGCGCGGTGTTGGTGATTTTCGCCAAACATGCCAAGCAGCACCTGCGAGCAATTTTTCTTCAGTAACGCCTTGATCTTGGGAAAGCGAGGGTTAATTACATAAAAATTTCTATATTTTATATTTTAAAATAATTTTATTTATAATTTCATAATAAAAATGTAAGTAATTTAAAATTATAAGAATTTTAACAACTTTATATATATATATATATATATATATATATATATATATATACTACATGCATGTGAATGAATGATTTTGTTGATATTTGTTTCACACATTTAAATGTAACCACATAAATTTAGAGATTTAGATTGTCGAAGAAACTATTAAATTGGTATTTATAATAACTTAATATTCTTTATCATATGTATTATTATTTTGCAGTTTACTGTATTTTTATACAACTAATTAAGAAATTTTAGCAAAATAAAATATTCTATGTGAGTTGGCAAATAGGTCAAATAGTATAACTATTGTCTTATAATAATTACTGCACAAAATATTACAAATTGGTACACATCATTAGAATGTCTTGTTGAAAGCTGGCAAATATTAAGTATTAATAATTTAAATAAAAGAAGATCTGGAAAAAAAAAAAAAGACTGGAAATACAAAATTTTTTCCTTGTACAATAATAAACGCGTTTGACATTGAGTGAAATATATTCGAAAATGAACAGTTTAAATATAAACTATGATGTATGATGAATAAATATTGCATATTTTTATAAAGATAATGAAAATGGGAAACTATTGTTTATCTTAAGCTGAACAATGTCAGAGTCACGATTTGGCGAATACTGCGTACAATAAAAGTTACATGATAAATAGTAGTACGTAATACTATCTTTGTAACACAAAAACATACAGAAATAAATAAGAAAAATAAAAATAAAATAAAGCTTGATCACTGAAATGATTTTTTCCCCCCAAAGTATACACAAACACGCGTACTTAAATTGGAATATTTTGATAGATTTTACAAAATGTCTTTTCACAAATAACATAAGGCAGTTAAAAAATATTTTTGCGAAATTAAGTTTTAACATTTTTACAGAATAAATATTGCACATAAACAACAACAACAAAAAAAAAAAGCGTCACGATAATGAATATTAACCTTAATGTTATTCATGATACATTTAAAAACATTTGATTTATTACAGAAAATTCAGACAAATCATTTTCTTTGAGTGACATTCGAAAATTTACTTACGTGAAACAAATCAATGTAATCTTCCTTAATTAAACATGAAGTACATACGGATAAAATGACGAGAAACACCAATCGTAAGCGAACAAGACCTCAAGAGCAATGGCCGACGCAGGAATGAGCGAGAGCAAGCGAGGTGTAATACCGTTGCCAATAATATATGTGTTCTGCTCCCGCCAGTGGACGTTCTCCAGGGAGCTTAGTGTGCTTAGATCCCGCATATATCATCCTCCGGCTGCCTTTTTATGCTTCGTTCGGGATATAACCTATTTAGTTTGCTTAGATCCTGCATATGTCATCCTCAGGCTGATTTTTAATGGTTTGTACGGGATATGACCACTTTAGGTTTTGTAGGATCATTATGGGATATCCAGAGGTTGATTTTGGTTGTATGGGGAGGTAGCCTCGAACCCAAGTCGTCTGGTTAGCAGACTCGCGCTTTAGGATCACACCACTCAGGCGCTTGCTTGCTTGCGAAATAACTTGTATTTAAAGATTACTAAAACTTTAAATGCTTTTTTCTCGAAATTTTGTGGATAGTGGGTCCTACTGCTTTAATATGTTGTTACCCTCATAGTATACTACAATCCTGCGGAGTTTCATCCCGATCTGAATTTTTCATGTCGTGACCTCTCCTTGTAAGAACCACTTCAAAATACAAACACATCCCGGTAGTTTCCACAGCCACATCAAACCATCTCAAAACACAAGATTTAATCCAAGACAATATAATATCCTAGCGCCATCTATATTATAATAAGAAAACTAACGTAATAGATGTGGATATTTTAACAAGATGTGACTATTTTGTCAAGAATTCTTATGTATACAATTCTTATATATATAGATGTATATATCTTAAATATACATCTTGAAACTTTGGTAGTGTAAAGAACATGTTATACCTCATATTTTTCAGTAAAACTTGTGTCAGGAAAAGAAAAAGGGGACCAGTAAAAAATAAAAAATAAATAAAAGTGTTTTGGATCATCCTGTAAAAGGTAATGCTTTAAATGCATTTTGGCTGTAGCATGTGATTATGAGGTCTTTTCTCATTATCTACATAAAATTTTATGAGGCTATCACATATATTCATGGAGATATAACGGTGTCTTTAAAAAAATGCAAAAACAATTTCTACTTTTTAATTATAACACGTAGGATATTAGGCCCAGTGCAAAGCCATTTTCTGGAAATATGGCATACTACATTAGACACAGCATACAGCAATCAGAAGGAAAAAATATTAAATATCTTACGAAGTACGAACACTTTTATTAAATAATTTTTAACAATGCATGCGCAAGCTTTATAAAAAATTCATTTGCATAATTTAATAGCCAAAGGTATTGAGCGACTTATATGAAAACCTCAAACAAATATCACGTAAGTTCAGAACAGTGCGAGAGATAGACTGAACAGAATTTCAGTTTTTTCAAAATAAGAGCTAAACTATAAGGGGTTTTACTCATATTTTGATTCAATCAATGTCCAGTGATATTACAGTGTTTCTGCTGATTGTAAAGAAATGTTGATAAAACACCCTAACATTTTTCATTTTTTTAGATGAACTTAAATTCTGTTTATTCTGTCTCTCATAACGTTTTGAATTTACATGATATTTATTTGGAGTTTTCATATAAATTGCCCAATACCTTGGGCTGTTAAATTATGGAAATGATATTTTTATAAAGCTTGAGCATGCGCAGTTCAAAACTATTAAGTAAAAGTGCTCGTATTTCGTAAGATATTTAACATTTTTTTCATTTTGATTGCTGTATGCTGTGTCTAATGCAGTATGCCATATTTCCTGAAAATGGCTTTGCACTGGGTCTAATACCCTACGTGTTATAATTAAAAAAGTGGAAATTGTTTAAGAAACCGTTATATTGAATATATGTGGTAGCCTCATAAAAGTTTATACAGATAATGAGAAAAGACCTCATAATCGCATGCTACAGCCAAAACGCATTTAAAGCATTACCTTTTACAGGGTGATCCAAAACATTTTGACTTTTGTTTAATATTTTACTGGTCCCCTTTTCCTTTTCATGACACAACTTTTACTGAAAAATATGAGGTATAGCATTTTATTTACACTACCAAAGTTTCAAGATGATTCCTAAAGAACTCTTCAAGATATTTAACAAAACGTAAAAAAGCGAAAGTGTTCACATTATTTTGTCAGCCATCTGTATATATATATATATGTAAGAATTATGGGTACATCTGTTATAATTTAATAATATAGGTTTTTCAGAAAAGAGAATGTACTTTTTAATTCGTCTGTTTGTACATTTATCAAATTATATGCGGGACACGTATTTTAGGAAATTTCTCTTCGATAGGACTTTGCCCTCTTTCTATCATTTTCTCCACACTGTAGTAATTCATTATAGGTGATAATTATGCTCATAAATCTTCATTATTAGATGTATCGTAATTTTTTAACACTACTTTTTTAATCATAACACTAAGTTATGCATTCATTTATATTTTAATTATAATATATCTATCGAAGCATAAGTTATTGCAATTTTAAATGACCAAAGCTTTACCTTGAAATCGCATGAACATCCACATGCAAATAAAAGGACTAATAATTTGTTAAAATAAAAGGACTTAAACGAGAAGTTTATTCGGTGTGAATACTGGATATCATTATCGATTGAAAAAAAGCGGAACTTCATTGCTTAAAAGAAAATTCAGCTCTTCTGAACCAGATACGTGAAATTAAATAGAATCATCAAAGGGTTAAAATGTTGGGATGTTTGCATTTAATGTTTAACAAGAATGCACAAAATATTTTTTTAAAGTAAAATATTGCCTTATGGCAGGGATCGTGCTCTTCGCCCTTTTTTCAGGACACTCTCAGAAATGAAAAAAATGTTTAAATTTATTGCTACCACTACTTTTATACAATAATCTCTACCCTATATGAGCGGTCCCTCCTCCCTGTTAATCATGGCACATTAGCATAAATATATCCAGAAGTATTTCTCAATGACATTAGTGGTGGCAAAAAAGTGAAAATCTCTTATCTCTGAGAGTGTTTTGAAAAAAGGTTGGAGAGTACGACTCCTGCTTATAGGCAGGGCTGCGAGATTAAGTGAAATTTTTATTTATTACCCACCACTAAAGTTTAATTGTAATGGTTTGCTAATTATTTCGAAACATCTTACGAAAAAGACTTCGATGTAATTAGTTAACCGTTACAAGGAAAATTGAGTAGTGGCTATTGAATAAAAATTTCCGTCTATGTGGCAGCAGTGCTTAGGTACAGGAATATTCTTCTTTAAAGAAAAGTAATTTTACGAGACCCGCAAGCGATATGGTGATACATTTCTCTTTCACTGCGGTTGTTTTTATGTATTCTTTTAGTAATACAGAAATAAAAAAGGAAGTTATTACTCATGCATAACATACTTTTAACGTATTTATAAAAATAAAACTAGTATGTTGTGGGCACCACAAGACTTTCTTCTATATTTTCCTATACAAATTCACTCAATAACAATAAAAAAAAGTTACGTTTTTTTTCAAGTATTTTTTCGTTAAAAGTGAAAAACAAAAATCTATAACTTTGTTTTAAATTATCGCATATTTATAGTTCAACCATTTGTTACAAAGGTATTGACGAGACCTTTCGAAAGATATCCATCTTGAACATCCCCCCCCCGGGGGTTCTTCCCCCCAGGGGGGGGAAGCAATGCCCCCACATGCACAAACTTTTTTTACTAATTAACTACTACTATTATCAATAATTCATATTAATTTTACAATCACAGGTTAAGAATAACTCTCATTATGTACATTTATACGGAATTTTGCCCTATACTGCCATGTTAAAAATTTAGAAAAAATTCGATCACAACGCCACCTGTTGAGCGATTGATCCCCAAATCTAATCGGCACCAGTTTATGTCAAGGGCCAACTAAATACCAAGTTTAAATTTCGTTAAATTTCGTTAAAAAAGAAAAAAAAAAAAAAAAAAAAAAAAAAAAAAACGATTATTTTTCTGAGTTTTTTTTTTCGTTAAAAGTAAAAAAAAAAAACGATAACTTTGTTTTAAATTATCACAGATTTATAGGTCAACCATTCGTTTTAAAGGTGTTGACGAGATCTTTAGAAAGATACCCATCTTGAAAATTTACTCCTCTCGAGGGGGGACTTCCCCCCCCCAGGGGGGCGGCTCCTACGCATACAATTTTTTTTCCCAGTTGACTATCTAAATTATAATTAATTCTTGTAAATTTCATAATGATAACTAAAAATTAATTCTCTTTATGGACATTTATACAAAATTTTGTCCTATATCACCATGTTAAAAATTTAGAAAAATCGGGATGCAACGCAACCTGTAAGACAATTTTTACCAAAAGTTGATAGGCACTAATTTATGTCAAGGTGCAACTACATACCAACTTGTATGAAATTCTGTGAGTAGTTCCTGAGATACAGTTGCCACAAAATTTTGTCACACACACACAGACAGACAGACAGACATTTTCTAAAAATTGTCAAATCGCGTTCTACAGCTCTCAAAACATGCAAATCCATCAAAACCCGAGGTCGAAAATTTTTACGAATCCAGTACTTTCTTCTATTGAATATAGAAGAAAGTAAAAAAAATCTATTTCATTTATAAATATTTTTAACGTACCTGACAAACGGCACATTAAAAGAAGAAAATTTAAAGCGCATAATATTTATATTTATTCATTATATGACCTACGCAACGAAATATATTTAACTGGAAATGTATAATTCTTCTTTCTAAACTTAAAACTTATTGCCGATTAAAAAAAAAAAAAAAAAAAAAAAAAAAAAAAAAAAAATCTGTTATGAAAGTATTTTTATTTATAGTTTTTATACATATTTTCTAAACAATTGCATGGTAATGATACTTTAAATATCATTTTTCAGAATAATAAATTACTAAATTAAGATTTTTTATTAAAAAAAAAAAAGTAGTTATATTGCTGGAAAAATAATTAAGGATTTACGAAGAAAAGCTACGTTAATCTATTAATAAATGAATAATTCTCCAAAAAATGTAATTGATTTTTTATATATTCATTAGAGTATTTTTATAAAATTAATTACTTTCGCTACAAGAATTTTCTTCAATAATTAGAGATTTATTCTTTGAATTTGAAAGAAAAAAAAAAACAAAAGTTGATATAATTTTCTCCACTATCATTATAATTCGTATATTGATAGAAAAGTGTTTTACTTTTCGTATATAATGATAATAGCGAAATCAATATAAAACATAACCAGAAAAAAATTTTAAGTATCAAACACATTCATTTAATAAATCTGCTTATTTTAACAATTGTATCTTACAACTTTAATTAAAATAACAAAACTCATTTAAAATCATACGTTGAATGTTGGAAGTTCATTTATAGCAATTAAAAAAGGGAAAATTTGGGGGAGGAATATATTGTTGTATTTAACGACATAGTTACGAAAAATTCCGATTTTTAAAAATATTACAATATGAAATAACAAAGATAGTCATTTACTTAGCCTAAAGTGACATAGGGCTTTTAGCTTTCAGTAAAAATTTATAAACGAATATATGAGGGGCTAACTGTTCCAAGAAAAATACAAAGTGGTGACCAGTGTATTCTTTATTCAATAATCACCAATAATTTTGAGAAATGATATTTGATATACATAACAGAGTGTCAATCTTCGAAGTGATTAGGCAAACATTACAATTAAAAATTATTGGTGATTATTGAATAAAGAATCTGCCAGATCTGGCAACACTGGTGATGACCGGCAACATTTTCCCCCCTGATTCTTCCAACAGTATTTTTCTTACGGAATTTTTAATAGTAAGTTTACACGATTGATAAAGTAAAATATTATCATATAAATGTACTGGTGGAAGAATTAAGGGAAAAAGTTGGGACTGTAACAATAATGAAATAGGATCTCAGAAGACGCATGCTCCTTATTTCAACTCCAAAAATTTATCTCCCAAATTGGTAAGGGAATAACAAATTTTTAAATTCAAGTGACTGTCCAGGGCAGTTCAAACCAGAGTTTAGAGACGGCTCAATTCTATTAAATTTATAATGTAGTACTCAAAAAAATATAGCTATAATAATAGTGACTTAGATTTACTGAACTGTGTAGTATTGTCTTTGAAAGATTTTTCCTTTTGTAAAACTTTAACTTTCTTTAAGGGGAATCAACTTATCGTCTGCGGAGGGGAAAAGTTTTGCTGCTTTAAAATACATTAATTGAGATATATTTTTAAAATCGGTTTTCATATTCAGAAAATTCACAACTGTTAAAGGGATTTTCTTTTACAATTTTTTTTTTCATATTTATTTTAAAACTGTAAAAGGGAGCTACATACAGTAAATTCGTATTTTCTAGATTCTAAAGAAAATTTTAAAATTAAATTAGAAAACAGTAACCCCTTTAATGATTAGGAATTTTCTGAATTTGAAAGTGGAATTTAAAAATATTTATTACCTAACGAGTCATAATGCAGCAAAATTCTGCATAGAAAAACATAGAATATCTTTGGCTTCAGGTGATTATAAGTAGGATTAAAAGAATATGATTAGATTGTCATTTTACAAGAAAGTGCTACCTGGATGACCAAGTACCCTCGATCTCATTATATAACTAATTCGTTGTGTGGATGCAGCAATTTCTTCTCAGATAATTACATTTCTTATTTTTTTGCCTAGGGTTTATTACTGAAAGCTAACTTTATATGCGGTTTATTACAGAAAGTTCATTTTTAAGGAGATCGGTAAAATTCAAATTGAATTGTTATATCAAATTCCTAACTATAATTTCTTAACACAATCATTCAAGCAGTTTTTTATAAGACCAGAATTCTGCTGTTTATACCTTTCCAGGTAAAAACAAGAGACAGCTAATTTTTCTGAAGAAGAATTATTTGTTTTTAAGTTATGCTGATAAGATATATATATGCAGATCAACCGCTAAAAATCGGACTTTCGAAATCAAGGAATCTGAATACGTAATATTATACAAAAAAAAAAAAAAAAAAACAGTGTTGGAAGTAGAACTTTAAAAAGCACTTTGTTTACAGTATGGGTATGAAAAAATAATTTTGCAGCGTTCGTCGACATAATAAAATGTACAAAGCACTTCCATCAATTACATCCCAGGGTTCGTACGGGTCTTGTTTTTTCCCTGAGTCTCACACCAGTATTCCGAAACAATAAAATTCATCTTAATCAGAAAGAGTTATTTTATAAGGAAAATCGTTCTAAAAAAATACTGGTATAAGATTCAGGGAAAACAATAAGGCCCGTACAAACCCTGCATTCATTGTAAAAGAACGTTTTGCTTAATTTTAAGTAGCCCTGTATATTGTCTATGATCAAAATGCAGTTTAAAAAATATTATGTACTTAAATTTCAGTGAAAGAATTTGCTAAACTATTGGTGCTTACTTTTGAATCGAACCTTCTTTGCATTTCCATTACTATTTAGTTATTTTGTTATAATTTAAAACAACAGTTGTAATAAAACTAAGAGAGCTATTTTGTGCAATCTCTCTTTATAGGGTAGGGGAGATTGCACTTAATTATAATTGTAATTACATTGTTAATTATAATAATGGTACTTAAATGGCATTGTTGTAAGTAATTTGTAAACAAATATTTTTATATTGGGAGTGGGTATTTCAATTTAATAGTTAAAAAAAAATAATAATAATAAATAAATTTAAAAAGAATCAGTAATACCAACAATGCTGCGAATTGTGTCAAAAAAGTTGGTTCGACGTGTTCATGTCTGCATTCAAAATGGTGGGGAACATTTTCAACGCTTTCTGTAAGGAATGATAATGTAAAAAATTTGAATTAAATTACGTTTGACAAAAATTAAATTAATTCAGGATTAAGTAACACTATGCGTCTTCATTTCTGTTTTACCTTACAAATAAAGTTGTAACAGTCCAACAGTGTTAGAATGTGTCGCCCACACTTAAACAAGGTTCAAACAATTATACTTTAGTATTAGAATAGTTGCCACATCCGTCAGATTTAAGAGTAATAAGAAAAACCAACGGGTACTCTTTTAAACTGATCACCCTGTATACTGTCGGAAAATATTTATAATAGAAATATTAAAAAATAAATAAAAATAAAATAAAAATAAAAAATCAGCGACTATGGAAATAGCAGCTTTTTTTCTTCTGCTTCTACTTTCCTTTCCTTTCCTTTCTTTCTTTTTCCTTTCTCTCTCTCTCTCTCTCTCTTTTTTTTAAATATTTGTAGCTCTAAATTATGTCCCTGTTTGATATTGCTTTCAATTTTTAAAACAGTAATTATAAAGATATAATCACAAAAATGCATTTCTTTACTAACTTTAACAATAAAATTGCATGTCTTTATGAAACGCAAAATTAGTTTTGAATACCTAAATAAGTAAAATTCTGATTACCGTTAAAATAAGATAAAATAAGATCAATAATGAGTCCTTTCTTTTGTTGTCTGAATATCGCTTTCCCATTCAGATCTTAAGTTTATAATTTATCTAATAATGTTATAATGGAAAATGTTTTCAATCCCATAATTTAACGATCCATTAATGACTTAAAAGAACAATATCTTTTATGCGATTCTTCTACTACTTTACGCAGCATTGCGTGTATTTTGTTTCCATGTTATAAGCAGATGAAGTAATAAGTGAGATAATTTTTATTACATGAAAAAAAAAAAAATCTTTTATGAAGACTGAAATTTATAGAAAAGTAATACGCAAATTTAGTCAGTTGGAAAATTTTCAATAAAAGCTTTACTATTTATGACTCAAAAACCGGAAAGTAATGAGTGCAGTTATTTAAAATAAATTTCAAGCTTGACAACATATTAATAGATATGATAAGACAAATCTTGTTTAAAAGTACTTGAATAAGTATTGTAATGTTAAGATACTTGAGATGATGCACATGATATAGAAGTTTGCCATTCTTTAACTTCAAGAAAAAATATTTTTCGATACTATCAATATTAATAATTTAATTAGATCAAAAGAATGTAGAAATCAATTTTCCTAGATTCAATTTTAGTAATTTTTAAGTCTTTGAATTTAAAGACATTTGAATTTTTATCTGGATTTTTGATAACTTTCTATTAAGGGGATCAGAAAGTAATGTCGTTTTTTTACAATAAATTTGAAGAGCTAATTTTTTTTAACAAATTTTTACTTTTAATCAATTATGTAATCACCCTCGTTATCAACAACCTTTTGGCATCTAGTGTGCAAGTTTTCAATTTCGAGTCAATAAAAATCAATTGATTTTCGAGCAAAATGTCTAGGGATTGAATTTTTGATATCATCCAAATTTTCAAATTTGTTGCCGCTCAGAAAATATTGTAGCGGTGAAAGTGAATGAAAATCCGTTGGCGCAATACAGGACAAGTATGGTAGGTGAGAAAATACTTCCCATCCCAATAATAGCAAACATGACTTTTTAAAACGAGCTGTGACAAAAAACACGCTAAGCTGAAGCAGCAAGGTTTTGTAAAAATACGCAGATATTTTTCCTTTCATTTCTTTCGCGGCCGAGCGGTTCTGCCCTCAAAGCTGGTAGATGTAAGGTGCGGTTTCGAAACCAGGTAACGCTCGTCGACCTGATTATATATTTATAAGGATATAGTAATTACTGAAAATGGTTTTTACACTGAAATTTTGAATTTTTATTTTTATTATTTAAATGCTTATTTTAAATGGATTATCGCGTTTCGACCACTGGTCAATTAGTAGTCCCAATAATTACACATTATTATATTACATTTGTTCTTAATACTAGCATAAATAGGAATTTTTCTGAAATCACAGGATATTATTATCATTTTAGATTTCAAAAGTTAGCTTCAATGGAGTATAATACCTAAACAAATAACAATTACAAAATCAGCAATTCCATTTTTGTTTATGTGACAGAGCTCATTTGTAAATTTTCGAAATTTGCGTGCGACACAAATGAACAAAAATTCAATCATACTAGTCTAAACAAATAAGTATGCTTTTAATTCCTACATAAACCACACTTAACTTTATTTATAATACAGTATTATTTACCTACCTTTAAAACTAGATAAAATATCTCTATTACAAATAAGCAGATTCCGTCAAAAACACTGGAATCCTCTCTCTTTTAAGGAAAAATATATTCTTTTCGCAGTAGCTCAGTAAGAATATATTTCCTTTTGTTTGACATTATATCGCTTATATGTGATTTAATACGATGATTTACTATAGGTTTCAGGACAAGAAAATATCACTTATAAACACATGAAAAGAAGAAAATACACATACACACACATACGTGAACGGAAAAAAACTGAACAACACCATTAACGGTTACATTTCTAAGTAATAAATATAGAAGTTCTTAATACTGATTGATAGAGTGAAATATACAGTTAAGAAAAATCCAAATGTAAGACTCGCAAAATGCGATACATACAAAATTAAATTTCTGATATCGGAACTTTAAAAGTTGGGACAAACGGGAAAGAAATCTTAAAAATGGAGATCCTCAGATAACAAAATATTTCCTTGGGTCAGAAAGAGTCAAAGATTGGAGACTGTTCCCAGAAATCTGGGACAAATGGTCACCCTTCTACAATGTTGCCAAATTTAGGGACTTTTTTATTCAATATCCACCACTAAAATTTAATTGTAACGTTTGCCTAATGTCTTCAAAAATTTATCGTCTATTATCATACGTGCCAGCCATCTCATTATGAACCGTACAAATTTTAGTACCCGCCTTTTTTTCTACACCAATAAATTCTTAGAGTAATTTTAGTCTTATTTAATCGTAACAACATTTGGAGAGAATTACACTAAAAATATAGTGGTGTAAGAAAAGGGGCGTTAACAATTGTACGGATGTTAATGAGATGGTTGGCAAGTATGCTATTATGTATACCAAATAACACGCCTCAAAATTATTCATGAAATTTGAATAAAAAGTTCATAAATTTAGCAACACTACCCTTATATAACTACGATCAAACATACTTCTCTATGAAGTAAGAAAATCGAGTTTAAGAGTTCCAAAAGGTTTATACAAAACTCGTTCGGTTCTTTTTTTTCCGAATCATTATTTTTGAATAAATTTTTTTCGTATAACCGAGAATTTGTAAATTACCCTGAGTTATGAACGTTTTCTTATGTGAACATGGATGTTTTCTTTTATCTTTATTGTGATATATTTTCTAAATATCGATGTAAATAGTAATCGAGAACTCCAATTAACTTCCTCAAGGAAGAGAAAAAAAAATTACATATTTAGTTATATAATAATAAAGTAAAGTAGACAATTTTGTGAGTTACACAAAAGTAATTAGTATAAGAATAGCATAGTAAAAGAAATGTATAATTTATCTTACAATAAAATCAGTTGTAAAACATAATTATATAAAATGCAATGTCTTTGAAATCCTTATTTTAAAAGCCTTTGTCTTATTTAATATTAGAATATGGTTACAAAAGATTGGTATTCAGAAGCAAACAACTTCGGAAAATAGAAGAAAAGCGAGCTCTATCTAAGTACTAGTCTTCTATAACTAGTCTGAATAAAATATCCATCCCAATTAAAATTCCTGTTTCATTCCAGACGTAAAAACATTCTAGATTTCTTTATCTGTTAGTCTGATGACATCTTAATAAATTCCAATTAAAACAATGAAAAGTACATCTTATTATCAACACCCTAGAAATTTATTCTGTTTGTTTTGTTATTCTAAGTAAATTAATTAATGAGTACATTAATTTCCGAATCTTAGAAAGAATAGTTTTCTTTTCATGAAGTTTGACATTAACGAAGGTTACAAACTTATTTATTCAACTGGAAAAATTTCGATTAAACGATAATCCTTTAAGACTACAGAATGGAAATTATAAAGTACAGTTGTTTAAAATAAATTTTACACAATATTGAATTTTTATAAGATACTATAAGAAAATTATTAATTAAATATAATGAATACAATAGTGTATTTTAAAATGCTTGAGAAGACAGAAAACGTATTACGTCTTTTAATCTTTTGTTTTAAATTTAAAAGATTGCATTTTATCTGTAATAAAGACGTTTCGTTAGTTAAAATAAAAGAGTTACACCGTTGACAGACTGAATGATACTTTATTCTTTTTTTAAAATGAATTTAAAATCGTTTATTTAAAACGCGTTTATACAAAACGCGTAAATCATTATTATAACTAAAAGTTGGGTTAAAACAGAAAATTACCTTTCATTTGATTATAAATATTCAGTAAACATTTCTGTCAACATAAGCAATTTTGTACTGCTAAATATCTAAGCACTGCATGCATAAATAAATCCAAACTTTTAAGTATGCACATATCTTTTGAATTAAATAATGTATAATCACTTATAAAATGTATACTACATTGATTTTTCTGCTTTTTCTCTATAATGATTAATGGGCAGAACTATACATAGAAAAATGAAACAAAAATTAACCAACAAAAGATTTTTTTTTTTTTTTTTTTTTACTTGAGCAAAACGAAAAATTTAATCTCTGTGATATGAAAAAATACTTCATAATTTTATGATACTAAAGTCCTTAGTTGTTGAAATCCATCGTGATATTTTCCATGATAGAAAACATTACCACCTTTCGTTTTAATAATATATTTTCTTATTGTGCAATACAATTGTCTTGCTTTCATTGAAAAATGATTTTCAAAAAGATTAGAGCTGTTTGCGAATTGTATCTGTACATTGCGAAGTAGACATAAATAAATAATTGTTGCTTATTTAACTCTTTTTGGGACAATTCAAATACGCTCATGTATATATACAGTCGAACTTCGTTAAAGTCAACACGCTTAACTTGTACAACTTTGAATATGAACTGTTTCCACAATCCCCGTTAAAATGAAGATTAGTTTAGTTATATGAATATTAGTTACTGATAGCATGAACTACTGATAATGGGAATAATTTTTCCCTCTTGGGATTCACATTAACGAGATTCTACTCTCTATCTCTCTGTATATATATATATATATTTGAGAATTGTAAATCATTATAAAATTTAGCATTGAAGAAATACATTCTTATCCCAACATCATTCAAAATATAATTTTAAATCAGGGTAAACTTTAGCAAACGGGAGATACATTAATAATATCAGTTACTTGCAATTAAATAAAAATTATTAAACCTTTAAAAAAATGATTACAGCCTTTATTGTTGATTAAATCTGAAATTAATAATTACGGTAATGATTACTTACTAACACGCTCACGTAAGCCATCGAAGAAGGAAATTTTCTTTCGAAATTTAAGAAAATTAGCCATCAGAACCATCAATTAAAAAAAAAAAAAGGATAAATAATGTTTTGGAATTGGAAATAGAGTTTTAAATTGCTCAGAACTAAAAGTACTCCGTCATCAGGGAACTTTTAATCCTACAGAAAGAGCTTCAATATCGCACGATTTCGCAAACTGTATAGCTGTATTGAAGCCAAAAAAGAAAAACATTGTGCGTCTTTATTTTGTGACAATACCTATCATTGAAAAGGAAATAAAGAAACAATTTTAACAATTCAGAGATTTACCCCGCCATATAAACAAGAAAGGAAATATTTCTTGTCCACATTACATACAGCACATTTTGTTCACATTATGTTGTAACCATTTAAATTTGAATGTATTAACATACCTGCCAACACCCTAATTATAAACCCGTAAACGTCTTTTTTTCCACAACACACTTTATATTTGAAGTAATTATCTCTAAACGTAGTTACGATTAAATAAGTATAAAATTACTCTAAAAAAGTCTGATTTGAAAAAAAACGGCGGTACTGAAAAATCTTCTGTTTATTAATGAGATAGTTGGCAGATTATGCACATGTTTTGTAATCTCCAAATCCAGACAAAACAAGTTACCAACAGTATTTTATCTAAGTAAGTAGCGAATACAAATGTGAAAATTATCCTAATTAAACTTATAAAAAGAGCTTCAAGTGAATCATTACAAAAATTATTAATATTAACACTTTCGCGACCGCATATTTTTGTTTTTTTTTGACAGAAAGGTCTGCATGTGGGCGTTATTCTCCCACGTTACAATATTTCACAACAAAATTTTCTATATTTAGTTTCATATGACAAATGGGTACACAATATAATTATACTCTTTCTAATCAAAGTATTTATATCTATAGTACACTGGTTGTACAAATATTAAAATTGTGTATATTTTTAAGAAATAAATGACATACGAATTGCAAAGGAAACGTGCACTGGCGGGGTTACAGATTTTCGAATGACGGGAATCTACGTCAACGGTCGCGAAAGTTTTAATTTAATTAAGTGAAGAATATTTAAAACTTGAAATGAATTAAATTAAATTAATCAATTTCACATTATTATTATTTTTATTTAATCTTTTCTCTTTCGTTTAAATGCGTTAAGTTTTGAGAACTTGCGCCATATCTCGGAAAAAATGATAAATTTTGCAAGTCAAAACAAGTGAATTATTTGAAAAGGTGTATTAATTTTTGTTTTAACATAGTTCATACAGTCCTTGAATTTTATTAATTTTCTGCACCAGTATTATTCCTTAGCAAACTTTGATGTTAAAAAAGCCTTAAAAGGAAATATATTGTATAAAAATACTGGTGGAAGAGTCCATGAAAAATGGCGTGGTCGTACGAACCATGTTTAAATAAAAATTAAGCTTCATTTTAATTGGATAAAATTGAAAGATAAACAAATAAATCAATAATTAATTAATAACAATTTAATTTCAATGCTAAAAGACGAGAGGAAAAAAAACAAAAAACAAAAAATAAATAATAATATTTCAATTCTATGTTTTAAGACGACAGGAAAAAATGAATAAACAAATAAGCAAATAAATAAATACTAAGTTTTAAGTTTCACATCATTTATAAAGAAACCTAAATTACATTAGCATTGGCTTTTTTTTTTATTTATCCATTCATTCAGATATTCACTTATCCATTATATATATATATATATATATATATATATATATATATATATTCTAATTTAACTGTAATTAATTTTCTTCTTTCAGGGCTTTAAATTTAAGATTCATTAAATAATTTAATTTTAAATTTTAAGCAGTCTTGAAACTGTTTCTATGACATTTTTTTTTCATCTTGTTAAACGGCAAATAAGAGTGAAAATTTTTTTTTTTTTTTCTGAAATTTCTTATTACTCTTAAAACTTGAAATTCTTAACCGTTTGCCCTCGAAACCTTTTTCGCACGGGTAAACCACAGCCTCCTTAACTAGATGCCTGTCGCGTAACTCGGAAACTAGTAGACAACAATTGAAACGGTAGAGAGCGCCACCTGGTACAGATTGCGCGACTTCTTTATTCAACAGCCACCAAAATTTTGTATAAGTGGGACATGATATACATAAAAGGCGAATAGAAGAAATGTCGATTATACAGAGTGTTTATAAAGTCTCGGACCCATTTTGATGTTTAATAACTCATAAAATAATAAATATAGATTAAAATTAATAACATAAATGGTTAGATAGACTCAAAAAGTTTCATAACCCTTGTCAATGAACTTCCACGTGTGCCCCCTTCGTCGCACGGAGAATATCAAGTCGATAGTCAATTTCACGCCAGGTCGCGGCAAGCATGTCGGCATCCACAGAGGCTATTGCGGTTTTAATTCTGACTTTTAGGTCATCGATGTTCGACACTCTCCTCCTGTAAACATTGTCCTTTACAAATCCTCAAAGGAAAAAGTCCAGCGGCGTTATATCAGGTGATCTGGGTGGCCAAGGAGTTGGACCTCCTCGCCCAATCCATCTTCCTGGAAAATGGTCATTCAAAGAACTACGAACGTTGGTACCCCAATGAGGTGGTGCACCATCTTGTTGCAAAAAGACATGTGGCTGAAGCTCTTCTAGTTGTGGAAATACGAAGTTTTCCAACATGTCTAAGTATACGACTGATGAGACCGTCTTTTCTGTAAAAAAGAAAGACCCAATGACTCGGTCGTGCATTAGTCCACACCACACACAAAAAACACACAACAAACGCATCAAAAGTAAACATAACATTGCAATAGTTGCCAAAAACAAAAATGCAATTAATAAATGCAATTAATAAGCAAACGATATTTAGAAAAGTACAGATATTTAGACTGGAAAATGAAATTATCTGAAATTAACCACACGCGCAGACGATATTTACAAAAGTAAAGATATTCAAACCTGAAAAGAAAATATATGAGTTATTCCATCAATAAATGTCATAAGTTTCTTTATATCTTCACTATTTTATGAGTTATTAAACATCAAAATGGGTCCGGGACTTTATAAACACCCTTTATATATCATGTACAGAGACTGATTAAGGGGGAAGCACACATTATCTCCGCTCTCACCGGAAAATTTTTACAATTATTTATTACTTCATGTCATAGAAATTCCACGCTTTGACGAGGAAATATTTTTTATAAAAAATGAACGGTGTAAAACAATCCAATTTACTCACCGTTATTAGACACCAGAATTCTTTTAAAATAATTTTTAATGAGAATTTTCTGTTTATTATAGGAGAAAAGTATTTGTTAAAAGATAATGGTATAAGTATAAATAATGTGTCCTTCCCCCTTAATCAGGCTCTGGTCATAAACTGTACTATGCGGCGCTGTCTACCGCTTCAACTGCTGCCTAGTTCCGAGCTACACGACAGGTATCTAGTTAATGAGGCGATGAGAGAACCAACCACTTGAATCTATTACCCAGATATTTGGAAATCGGCATAAAAAACTTGCTAACTTTTCCGGTACTGATGGAATAACTTTTCGCACTAGAAAATGCTTCTTAAAATGGCGTGGCTTGAGAACAGGAATTGTGTAAGAGATCTATTCAAAAGTATAGAAGTACAGCAGGGTTCGTAGTTTCCGCCTTTTATCTAGTCTAGCTAAATCTAATCTAGCTTAATATAAGATCTGGTTGGTTGTCCTTATGTTATGTTGGCCGCGTAATAAAAGGCTAGCATAATGCAAGTTTATACCCCTTTCAGGGATGGAACACGGGCGCAGTATTCATACCGGAATCTGTTGAAGAAATTTATCTACCTATAATATCGTTGATTTAAGAGGTAGAAAATTTTCTTACATTGATAGTGGTATGAATTCTGCGCCCGTGTTCCATCCCTGCCCTTTTACGAAGGCCACGCCGTCTTTTTTGTCAGTGGCCTCTTTTATGTCGACCACTTTGTATTTTCCAAATGTGCGGGGTTGAAGTGTGATGAAAAATTAACCTTTTGCATTCGAACCTTCTTTTAGTAAGCGTAATGAGCTACCGGACAATAGATTTAATAAAAAAAAAGTACAACATATAGAACACAAGAGTTTTAAATATAAACATTTTATATCTATATTTGATGTATATTTACATATTGCAAACATTATGTAGGAATATTACGATTTATAATTTTCCAATGTGTGATATTTTGCAAAGTATTCTTTACCAATGACCAAGCCAAGCAACGCCTAAAGACACTTAATAAAAAATGTGGGTGGAGTCTCTTTCTTAACGAAGTATTACACCTATTAAAACACTATTAGTTACAGAACATTATTGGTGGATATAAGATATATAGTAACTTAATTATTCATGGCGCCTCTCGAGCGACGTTCGAGTTGAAGTAATGAATAGAATGTCGCCTGAGAGGCGACGTTCGAGAGCAAACGTTTAATATTTAGTAATGGATAGTTTGCCGGGTCTGGCGGATTTTTTGTTCAATAATCACCAAAAATTTTGCAAAGTGAAATGTGGTATTCGCTACACATAATAGACTATCAAGCTTCGCAGTGATTAGACAAACGTTACAAAAAAACATTATTGGTGATTATTGAATAAAAAATCCGCCAGATCTGGTAACATTGGTTACAAAACACAAACTAAAATTTCTGACACATTTTTTTTTAATGAATGAATACGGCAAAAGTAATAAATACGGCAAAATAACCAAAAGAAACCATTAATAGATACTACACAAAGAAATGAATTTTTTATGTATTAGTTATTTTGTTGTCAATTTATAAACCAAAAAACGATGATAATGAAATCCAGTAATAGCAAAAACTCTTTCATTTATCTTCTTTTAAATTTAATTCAACAACTCTCCCAACCAATCGTCCATACAAAGCCTTCCAACCTCCTTAATGAAATGTCTACCATCCTCCACTTTTTGTATTTTCTAATTCTTAAATCTGATTCACCAGATCTGATTTACTAGATCAGATCAGCAAAAATTTTTTTTTAAGTAATACGTCGTATATATATATTCGGCAATTAAATAAAACTGTAACTAGTATAAAAAATATCCGGTATTTAGTCTCACTTGAAAAACGGCAGACTTGGCACGTATGAGATATGCAATATTTCTATTTATTCCGGAGCATTATTTTACCCGCCTATGTGTACACCGCTTTATTTTGAAGAATATTTTTCTTTTTATTTATTCGTAATTACATACTGGAGAAAATTTCACTACAAATAACAGAGTTCGAAGCCTCCTTTTGAGGACACTTTTTATAGAGGAGAAATTTCTGCCATTTCTGCCAATTAATAAATAAATTTATATTTGTACGAGCTCCTCCTTCGAAAAAGTATAAATTTCTTTATTAAATAAAATTTCTGGTGGAGAAATGACACATCTTACCTGCGGGTTATCTACAAGAAATTGCGGTAATTATAACAATTACGGTAAATATTTCCGTATAAAAATAGCGGTAGCAAAAAAGGTTGAAATTTCACATCCTTGAAAGTATCCTGAAAAAAAGACGGAGACTTGGAACATTGAAATAAAGTGGTGTGGACAAAGGCCTAGTATACTAACAGTGCTCCGGAATAACCTATGAAAATATCTAATTTATTCTGTAACAATGTTAGTTCCCGCTTTCTTTTCCCACCACTTTCTTTGTTGAATAATTTTCCTCCCATATGTAATTACGATTAAACAATTATGTAAATTGAAAATTTCTTTTAAGAAAAAATGGTATGACGAAAAGACGAGCACTAACAAACTACGTCCAAGAAGACGAGGGTGGTATAATTTCCAGAGATAAAACTAGAAGTGCAGGAAAAGAGAATACCATTTAGTGTCATTTCACATAATATGCCCTTTCTGTACCAGAATTCCCTTTCACGTAGCAAGCTATTAGATTCAAGAAAGTGATTGAGGCTGATTACAATTCATTTTTCTAATAGTGTTCCTAAAGTTGGAAGCAGGCAGATTGGGCGGTAAGACTCGGATTCAGAAGGAAATACCTTTTATTTAATTGAAGAAAATATTTAATTGGAAATACTTTTTTGGAAATAATGTTATGCGACATGTCCATTACTGCCAGCCGTGAATATGCAGCGGCTTACTAAATTAAAAATCAATTTGATGAAAATTAGTGGTGAATCTGTAATCCCTTTGCGTGTAAGAAAATTATGGTCGTGCGTATAATCCGAAAGCAAGATAAATCGGTTCCACTGCTGTTCTCTAGCTGTAAAATTCTTTTCAAATTTATAGGATTATATTAGGTAAAATATTGCTACTAAAATTTAGTGGTATGCAATTTTAAGGACTGTGCAAATCCTGGTAATAATAAAAAATGTTTAGTTGTTGATTATATTAAAATAGTAACAAACATGTATGTTTTATAATATCTTTTACTTTTTTTAATACCAACCGTTTCTTAGAACAACTGTATTAATATTCTACATCTAAATAATAAGTTTAAAGGTTCTTTATTATTTTTCTCAGAAAAATTTTGGCGTAGATTACAAATTAAAAAGAGTGGCAGAAACAAAGATAATACTTATATGTAAAAACATAATTCTTATCGAAACAAAATAAATAATTATCTTTTGCTTGGTAAGCCATGTAAATTTTTGAAGAAAATTAAACTTTTCGCAACAAACATAAAACTAAAGTAAATAAATTTCAACATTTTTTTTTTTTTTTTTTACACATGTACATAGCATTCTTTTGTTGAAAAAATATTCTCCGAGAGTTAATTTTTGGCTTTAAATAAGATAATTAACTCATTTCTTTAATTGGTTTTATTACTAAAAAAAAAAAAAGAAAGAAAAAAAAAAAGAAATCGTAACTATTTTTTTTTTTTTTTTTTTTTCGATTGCGGCTGATCCCTAATAATCCAAAAAGCACTAAATTTGATTTCTTGAAAGAGAAGAAGTAAGTGAATTAAGAAACTCGACTTACCGTTCAATAAAAAAAAAAGTCTGTTGACAGATGGTATTAAATTTACTTAATCAGGTAATGTATAGAAAACATTCATTTGGAAAAAACAAAATCCATTCACATTACATGGTGGCTCTTTGTAATCATTCTTTTTATAGTTTAATTAGATTGTGTATCTAAGAATTTCGAGAATAATAATAGAGTTATAGAAAAGTAAATAAGAATTACTTTATACAAATTTTCTGTTTGGTGTTTTATAAAAATAAAACTTACTCGGTTTAAATTTCTTTTCTTTGTGAATTATCTCCTTCATCGTAAAGTAAATTGTATTATTATTATTATTATTATTATTATTACAAATTACAAATAAAAAAGTAACAGCGGTAAAAAGTGTACCAATACCATAATTGAGAAATATTTGGTACTTTTGATACTGATATTTTCCTATAGCATTATTTCCTAAGTATTTATGGCAGTTTTCTGTATTTTAATAAGGTGAAAATTTATATATATATAAATATATAAAAAAGAAAAAAAAAATACTGGTATCTAAAATAAGAAGCACTTTGTAGCTAACTAGGAAACCATCCCAATAGTGTAATAATAGAAATCAATTGAATGATGTTCATTCGAGGGGGTTACTATTAGTTAGCAACTATGCCCTCCAGTAAAAAACAAACAAAAATATTTAAAAGTACATTATTTTCTTACAAAATTCGTAAGAATAATACCGACAGGTTTCGAATCTACCGACTATTAACAACACTCTTTGAGAATTCATTTTGTCTACTGTCACTGTAGAATTTGATTCGTGTGCTAAATAATATAAAAATGCATTTAATCGCAAACGTAGTGGTATTAAAAATCAGAAGATTTGTCAGCCATACATCACCATCCTAGGAAGTGCATGAAGCGAAAATAAACTTAAATTGAAACTATTAGATGGGAAATGGTAGCATTTTGTCGAATAAAAGAAAATAGGTATTGGAAAACGATTAAAGTAAGCAGTTTTTTCTGAGCGTTTTTTTTTTTTTTTTTTTTTCATTATTATTTGATAGCATTGTAAAACGAAAATTTTATTTGTAATGATATTAGGAATGATATTTGATTTTCAAGTCCTTATTTCCCAGAAACATGTGGCATATTACAAACATTTACTTTGAAACTTTTCTTAATGCAAAGTTTTAGACTACTTTAATCAAATATGAATTTATGTAGATACAAAAAGAAATAAAAAAAAATTGCTAATGAATACTTTTTGCGAATATTTTATAAAATTTTTATGAGAAGTTATCCGGAAAAATGATTTATTATATAGCGTCAATTTCTAAACTTTTCTTTTTTATATACAATAATTGATACTTTTTATCAGTCTACAGATCAAGAAAATACAGCTGTATTATATTTGCTAACTTTATTGTTTTTCGGAGGAGATTTAGCACTGCCTCTACTCATTCCTACCTGCCAATTTTTATGTTCTTCGTCAACTTGTAATTTTAAATAGAAACCTTTTATAAATTTCAGTGAAAATTTTCACTAATAATAATAATAAAAAATAATAGGAAAATTTCTACTCAGTTGCACCAGTGTTACAAAAACGGAAAAGTTGCCAGATATTCTCTTTTCCATCACTACTTACGCAAACTCACTTTACTCACTTACGCTGACGTAGAAAACTTCTGGTTAAAATATCGATTAATATTATCTTATACAACAGTTACATAACTGTCAACATTTTAATTAATGTTTTGTAAAATTGTTAGTACCTGCTTTTTTTTTTTTTTCCACGATAGTCTTTTTTAGTCTTTTTCTTCTTCTTGAATCGTACTCTTAAAAAAAAAAAAAAAAAAAAAAAAAGGTGTGGAAAAAAAGCGGCTGGTGGTAAAAAATTTACAGAATATCAATTAGTATGTTGGCAGGTATGTCGGTATAATGTACCCCAAAATCTGTGCGTCTGTATGACAATAAACACGAAAAAATTTATAATATTGCGAAAATTATGGCTCCAAAATGCCTTCATTTTCCATTGTGATGATTTACTATAATTTCAGATCAGTAATTGTTTCTGATAATATTCGTAATTAAATAAAATAAAAGTTATTGTACGGAATTTACTATTATTATCAGAATTTCTGACATAAATTCCACTGCCTAGATAAACCTTGCGTGTTATAAGTAAAAAAATGACCTTTTTTTTTTCACAATTTAAAAAAGAAACCGTTATATCTCCGTGAATATATGTGGTAGCTTCATAAAAAATTATGCGGATACTATAAATCAGCCTCATAAACACATGCTACAACTAGATTACATTTCAAGCATTACTTTTTTTGCAGGTCGATCCCAAACATTTTCACTTTTATTTAATTTTTTACTGGTACCTGTTTTACTTTCGGAGCACAAATGTCACTGAAATATGTATGGTATAACATGTTTGTTAGGTATTGGATATAAATTTGTCTCACTAGAGGGCGCCAGAGGTCCCGTTGAGATGAGATTCGAAGAACATTCTTGTTGATTCTCCCGGGACTTATAGTTTTTAGTTCTGTTTTAGAATGGAGAGCAACGAGTCATGAAATAGTAGTTTGCTCTCGGGGCCTTTTTGGCCTGATTTTATTATTCATGGAGCTACCGTTTAAGAATTAGAAAAGGTAGCTCATAGATTAGTTTAGTTTTAGTTTGGCTTTAGTGAAGAGAGCAACACAATGAAATAGAATGCTTGCAGGCCACCTTTGGCCTAATTTATTTTTATGGAACCACCATTGTCATAACGAAATAGAAAACTGGTGGCTTAGTTATTAAAATATTACGAATAGAAAGTTGTTTTCGTGAAATTTCGAATATGTAAGTATTTTTTGTAAATAGCGTTTTTTCGTCATGTAAATATTTTATTTAATAAACTGTATATATTTACTCGTCTTAAAGAAGAAGCTGTTGTTTTCTAGAGAAACTTGCATATTATTCGTCTTCATTTTTTAACGTCGAAGAATTCTACAGGTAAGAAGAATATTATTATATCATTTTGAAGATTATTACTAGAAAATTAAAATGATTTGAAGATATTAAATAATTAGTCTGATTAAATGAAAGAGCCTGTAATCCATATTTTACAAAGAGTTGAGAAGACTCGCTTTAAGCCGTTCAGAAGAATGGCGTTTTATAACATATTTTATGGCGTCCGCGACAGGACATCTTGTTTATATTAAATACAGAAAATATTGTTTATATTAATATTGTTTATATTAACTGAAAGGAACAGAATTATTTGCATTTGAAACAAAAATGTTTTAAAGATTATATTATTATTGTATGAAATGTTTTTCAAAAGATATCTTAGATTGAAATTATTTAGAATATTCCTTTTTCAAAGTAAATAAAATTAAAAGTGTCTAATTGATTGAAATGAAACAAGATTTTTTATTTGCTGTATTATTTGTACATTTAAAACGTAATTTTATCAAGGTCAAAATAAGATAGTTGTTTTTTATGATTGAAATAAATAAAAGTAGAATAAAAAAAGCAATTGAGTATTGAGTTGACCTTGAAAAAGAAGCATCATTTGATGAAAGAAAAAATAAAAAAGTATTTTTTTTTCATGGTAAATATTAGATGATGTAGAAAACTGATTGCAGTGAATGTTTATTGTTTTATTTTTTATTTCGCAATGATAATGAAATTAAGTATTATTTTAGAATTTGTGAATGAAAACAGAGTATGTAATTAATGAAAGTTTCGATTTTAATTTGTTCTTGGATTACATTTTGTGATTGTTTAATTCAATAATTTTTTACAGTTAATAAATGAATAAAAATTATTTTTCGGTTGAAAATAAATATTGCTATATGAGTAAAATAAAAAATAATAAAATGTTATTTTCTTTTGTTTACATTTTACAAAAGGAAAAATTGTTCTCGGAATAGAATTTTTTCCGAGTTGTTCTTAAAATAAAATCTTCTTGGTAAATAAAAAAGTGAAGGTTTTTCATTTAAATTAAAAGGCATAAATAACGAATAATTGGTTAATTAACATAAAACTGTTCTGTTTTTGTTTAAAAATCAGAAATGGAAAAAATAAAAAAGCGAAGAACGCCATTACGATCTTCCTTTACTAAAACTTTAAATATTTTAAAAACAGAACTAGAGAAAGAAAATCTTGAGAGGGGTATACTTTTAGATAATTTAAATAAATTAGAGGGTTTAATGACATAATTAAAGACATTCGACAATGAGATATTAGACATTATGTCGGAAGATAGTAAATGCGATGAAGCTTTGATTATAAAAGAAGCGGAAGAAAGCGAAGCATACTGTGATGAATTTATCACAGTTAAAAGACTAATTAATGAAAAGTTGAATTCAAATGTGAATTGTAATTGCACAGGCCAAAATAAAATGGAAAACGAAACACTTTTGAAAACAAAGCGATATAAATTACCAAAATTAGCTATCAAGAAATTTGATTCAAAATTGATAAATTATTTGCCCTTTTGGGCCCAATTTAAGAAAATTCATGAAGATGAAGAATTAGACAACGCTGACAAATTTTAGTACCTTTTACAGTGCGTAGAACCAGGAACTCGAGCCAAAGAATTATTCGAAAGTTACCCCGTAACATCAGAAAATTATTTAAAGGCAGTAAAGGCTTTTGAAGAACGCTATGGGGATAAAGATACCTTAATCGAAGTATATGTTCGGGAATTTTTGAAATTGATTACAGCTAATGTGCAGACTAGGGGAAATAGCAAAAATTTGTGTAATTTAGTGACCAAGATAGAAGCACACTTGAGATCGCTGGAAAGCATGGGTGAATTGATCAGAACTCTGCGTGGCTGTACCCAGTGGTAGAATCCTGTTTACCCGAAGATATTATTAGAACGTTTCAAAGACTTAATGTGGGGGCCAGGGAAGATTCTACTGAGTTAGATGATAAGGAAACCACACAGAAATCAAACTTGTCACTATTGCTGATTTTTTTGAAAAGGGAAGTGGCAGGTGAAGAAAGGTTACAATTAGCCAGGTCGGGTTTTGAAATTAATTCACCCAGGGAAAATGTTAAAAATAAATTCCACAAGGGAGATAACAGGGTCCCCACTGCTACAGGCTTATTCGCTGCAAAAGAATTAAGCTGTATATTTTGCGGAAAAACGCATGAGAGTAAAGACTGCATAACAGCCAGATCGCTCTCCTTTGACGAAAAGAAAAATAAAGTAAAAGAAAAAAATTTCTGTTTGAAATGTTTACGTTTTGGACACCGGGCAAAAACGTGCAAGGTTTTTATTAAGTGCCATGTTTGTTCGAAACCACACACAGAGTTATTTTGTCCAGAGATAAGGAAAGGGGGTGAAAATAGTAGAAGCAAACCTCCCGAAGTAATACAGAACACTGTCGCCAAACAATGCTCGCAGGAAATAGCCCTTATGATGTTAGAAATAAATATAAAAGGGGAAAAAGGCCAAAAAAAGGCGCGTTGTCTTATGGACAGCGGTTCTCAGAAAAGTTACATCTTAAAGCAAACAGCAAAAGAGCTCAAGCTAAAACCCATTGGTACAGAAGTAATTGCCCATATAGTTTTTGGGGGTACACAGATAGAAGCTAAACAGCATAATATATTTAGAGTTACAGTGGGTGCATCGAATAATCGGGTCAGTTCCATACATGAGCTCGATCTTTTAGACAAAGAAAAAATTTGTGGTGAAATTCCTCGAATTCCTAAGGAAAATCTATGCAGAGAACTCAAGAAAAATAAGATATGGTTGTCCGATATCGGCCCTGGTAGTACAGAAATTGAAATCTTGATCGGGAGTGACGTTTACGGTCAACTGTTAACGGGTCGAGTCAAGCAATTAGAAAATGGACTCACAGCAATAGAGACCAAACTTAGGTGGACAGTTTGTGGATAAACAGGGATTCCATCTCAGGGTTGCTTGAATAGCGGTACAGCAGTATTAATGACAAATCTGTACATAAAAGATTGGAATGGTCCAGACTTGAGGCGACTCGAAACGATAGGAATCAACGACCCTGGACAAATCTTGTCCAAAAGAGAAGAAGAAGAGCAAGCCCACGATATGTTTCTTAGACAACTCACCAGAAACGTCACATCTGTAAACAACCCGTCCAATTTGGAAGAATTTAAATCTAAGGCAACAGAAATCATGGATGAAGCTAAAATGGACCTAAGATTGTGGCAATACGGTCCTGTAAAAGAAATAACAAAGTTGTCTTTAGAAAATGAAAAGGAAGACTTCTCAACTCCAATTCCAGTTTTAGGAATCAAATGGGACAGAACAGATGAGAGCTTGATGGTCGGCAATAAATTTGATTTAGAAATAGTGAATCCATCAAAACGTCAAATTCTATCCATAACTCAAGGAATATTCGATCCCATCGGTTTTCAAGCTCCAGTATTTTTACCAGCCAAGATAATAATTCAGGATTGTTGGTCCAGCAAATCAGCACGGGACACTCCACTTCCAGAGAAAATTCAAAGAGACTTTCAGAAATGGTACAGCGAATTAAAACAGCTAACAGAATTGAAGATCCCGAGAAGAATAGGTTATGGAAATAAAGAAGATTGGTCCCTACATATTTTCTGCGATGCAAGACATAGTGCCAATGCAACAGTAATTTTTGTACGGTGCGAAGAAGAAAAAAGAGTTTCAATTCAATTTTTGGGAGCAAAATCACGGTTGGCTCCAAAAAAGGCTCTAACGATTCCTCGTCTTGAGCTGCTTGCCTGTGTGTTGCGATCCAGACTATCAAAGTATGTCATAGAAGCTTTGGACTTCCCTACCGTACCAACTTACTTTTGGACTTATTCTTCGACAGTTTTGGCCTGGATTAAAAGAAATGACCAGTGGGGTACCTTTGTTGGCAACAGAATCAGAGAAATATGCCAACTTACGAACCCTCACCAGTGGTACTTAGTTCCAAGAAGTCAAAATCCGGCAGACCTGCCTTCCCGTGGTTGTAGTCCTAAATACCTTCTTGAATCGGGATGGTGGGAGAGACCTAAATGGCTAGAAGATGAAAAAAGTAACTGGCCCCAACCGAAGATTGTCCCTAATGAAGTCTTAGTTATGTCGGAAAGAAAGAAAACTGCAGTGTCATTATTTTCGAGTCCAAATGTAGATCCATTTATGAATTATGAAAGAATTTCGAAATTTAGTAAACTTGTAAATAGTATTTGTTGGATAAGAAGATTTGCAACAAAATGTAGAAATAGAAATCATATTTTTCCAGCTCAACTTTCGGCAGAAGAAAAGGAAGAGGCGGAAAAATTTCTCTGGTCACGCATACAGTTAGAAAGTTTTGGTGATGTGCGAGAAACAATAAAAGGACTTGTTGTTATCAAAGATCAAGACAATATTCTAAGAGTCAAAACAAAGTTGTTAGATCGAGAAGACACTTTTTCTTTCAAGTATCCTATATTGTTGCCATCAAAACATCATGTTGTAAGGTGCCTAATTAGAGACTGCCACTTGAAGAATTGCCATGCTGGACTTCAGACAGTTGGTTCGATCTTACGTGAACATTACTGGATTATTTCTGCAAAGCGTAACATCCGAAGTGAATTGATAAAATGCACAAAGTGTAAAATTTTTTCTTCCAAACCATTTGTTACTCCTCTCATCCATTCACCTTTTGACAGAGTCAGAGACTCAAAAGTTTTTGAAGTTGTTGGCATCGACTTATGTGGCCCTCTTTTCCTGAAAAATAAATCCAAATTATGGATAGTCATTTTTACATGTGCAGTATATCGAGCCATATACTTGGAATTAGTGACGAATCTATCAACAGAGGGATTCATACAAGCGCTAAGAAGATTTGTTGCCCGAAGAGGAAGAATTTCAACAATCTACAGTGACAATGGAACTAACTTTCGCGGCGCCAACAATCACTTTAAATCTCTTGACTGGAATCAAATTCAAAAGACGGATGACATAGCTCAAATAAAATGGAAGTTCATCCCGCCAACCGCTGCTTGGTGGGGCGGATGGTGGAAGAGTCTCATTAGAAGTGTAAAAAACCTCCTACTGAGAACTCTTGGGAAATCTTCCCTCAATTTTGAAGATCTCTCTACTATCTTGTGCGAAGTTGAAGCCATAATGAACAGTCGACCTTTAACATACCTATCAGAAGAACCAGACAAGTTCATTCCTTTGGCACCTTCCTATTTTATGCAAGACATTCAAGAAATTGGTGTACCAGATCTGGATGCCATTGATGCCAAAAAACTGAGAGCACGATACAAGCACTGCCAAAGTGTTCGAAAGCAACTAGCAAGTAGATTTCGAAAAGAGTATCTAGCGCAGTTGGTACAACGAAGTAGAGAGATATGTAAACCTGTTAAATAAGGCGACATTGTGCTAGTAGAAATCAACAGGGTGAAAAGACTACAGTGGCCAATGGGAAGAGTAGTGAAAATTTTTCCCAGCCGAGATGGCCGTGCCAGGGTTGTGGAAGTGAAAATGCATTCTGGGACATTGATTAGACCACTTCAAAAACTCTATCCCTTAGAGATATCAGATGCTGAGGATCCAGTGATACAAGCAGTAAAAGAGACAATAAACTGAAAGTGGTCAAAAACTATAAAAAACTTTTCTAAAGACAATCACAATTGTTTAAAATTGCATTGAACTTTAAAATATTTTATTTTTATTTTTCTATATTTTTATTAGTTTGTAACCTTAATTTTTACTATTTGTAGTTTATAGCTTTAATTTTTCGTAGTATGTAGTTTTATAAGTTCAAATTTTCTTAATTAATTAACTGTTTAATTTTTTATCTCTCACCTAAAAAAATAAAGGTGGGAGGATGTTAGGTATTGGATATAAATTTGCCTCACTAGAGGGCGCCAGAGGTCCCGTTGAGATGAGATTCGAAGAACATTCTTGTTGATTCTCCCGGGACTTATAGTTTTTAGTTCTGTTTTAGAATGGAGAGCAACGAGTCATGAAATAGTAGTTTGCTCTCGGGGCCTTTTTGGCCTGATTTTATTATTCATGGAGCTACCGTTGAGGAATTAGAAAAAGTAGCTCATAGATTAGTTTAGTTTTAGTTTGGCTTTGGGAAGAGAGCAACACAATGAAATAGAATGCTCTCAGGCCACCTTCGGCCTAATTTATTTTTATGGAACCACCATTGTCATAACGAAATAGAAAACTGGTGGCTTAGTTATTAAAATATTACGAATAGAAAATTGTTTTCGTGAAATTTCGAATATGTAAATATTTTTTGTAAATAGCGTTTTTTCGTCATGTAAATATTTTATTTAATAAACTGTATATATTTACTCGTCTTAAAGAAGAAGCTGTTGTTTTCTAGAGAAACTTGCATATTATTCGTCTTCATTTTTTAACGTCGAAGAATTCTACAGGTAAGAAGAATATTATTATATCATTTTGAAGATTATTACCAGAAAATTAAAATGATTTGAAAACATTAAATAATTAGTCTGATTAAATGAAAGAGCCCGTAATCCATATTTTACAAAGAGTCGAGAAGACTCGCTTTAAGCCGTTCAGAAGAACGGCGTTTTATAACAATGTTCTTCACACTCCTGAAATTTCCAAATGATTCGTGTAGTAATTTTTGAGATATTAAAAAAAAAATGTTTGAAATCAAAAGTGTTCGGGAAAAGGTGTGTATAAAAGCAAAAGTGTAAGTAAAGATAGTGACAATAAACCGAGAGATGAAAGAGTTTCGTTTCTTCTGCCACCAGTATTTGTAAACAAAATTTTTTTTATCATACTTTTATAGAAATTTTTGTGATTTTACAGATTGGAAATTTTTGTAGGAAAATACTGCTGGTAAATAAAGCGGAATACTCATTCCTCCTTGTAAACCTGTGCTTTATACAAATATAACTTTGCTTGTCAATTAAAAGTTCTGATGTGAAACGTACTTATTTCCCCTGTAGATAATACGATGGGAACTTTAATTTAAAAAAAAAAAATCCAATAATTGATAGAGATACTCATGGTTTTTTTTTTTTTTTTTTTTTTTTTTTTTTTTTTTTATCTGACAAATATAAACTATTTCATTCAAAAATGATTATGATATATTTATTCTAAGAAATAAATATATCTCTTTTACGATATTAGAAAATGTCACAACTCATTCTAATATCACATGGCGCTGCGCCAATTTCAGTATATCGCAAAATGTCTATAAAAATATTAATAGTGATCATAAAAATAAATAATTCCATATATTGACTATAAACATAAAATAAATAATAATAATAATAATAAAACCTCTGAAATTAAAGTTAATGGTTTGAAATTAAATGAAAGTTTCAAGGTAATTGGAATACAAACATTATTAATTGAGAAAAAAAAAACTTCACCGTAAAGCTTTCTACAAAATCATTACATTATTTGAAATATGTTTCCGGTACATGATACAAAATATAATTATGTGTGTTAAAATTTCTGATATGAAAGAGGTTTATCCGAACTGTGGATTAGACGCCGAAAATTACGGTAAAAACGATTTTTTTATTCATGTTTAACTCATTGAGTACCACAGCCGTATATATACGCCAGTGGTATTTCTTGCATCAGTTGCTTGTGGTATACTTAGAATGTTTTAAACACTATTACGTAAAAGCCTTTTTTATTAAATAAAGCAGAGTTGCCTAGCACCAGTGGCTGAGCGGTTCTGCGCCCAAAGCTGGTAGACGGGAAGTGCCGGGTTCGATACAACTTCACGCACATCAGCCTAGCCGTTCGGAGTTTTTCATGGTTTTCTCTAAAACTCGCATAAATATGGACTAAGACCCCCTTAGAAAGACCCCATGGAGAGCATTTCACCTATAGGCCTAGAACCGTACCCAGACAACACAAAATCATCCTCAAGATGTCCGAGGATAAACATTTCGGATCTCCAATTGTCCTCAGGACATCCAAATTTTATCCATAGACATCCTCTGTTCATCCTCAGGATGGCAAAATGTCCGCAGAATCTGAATGTCAGGGACGTTTAAAATACGTTTTAGAATACGTTTAAAATACGGACCAAATTTGACTGATACAAAAACACGATGAAAATGTGTTAAAGATGAGTTCAAAAATAACTCATAGCTGCCAACTCTTACGATTTTAGAGCACAATTTTTTCAGAATAATTACCTTTCTCTTGTTTGATTTTGGAATCTCAGGCTTTAAATATTGTTAATTTTTTTAATTTGGAAATAGTGTTACAAAACATTTGGGAACGTTTGCCTTTATGACAATTACAAATAATTATTTAATAGTAATAAAAAATAGTTTCTTGTGTCTGAATGTCCGACATGTTTTCCTTTTCGCTTAACTCACTCAGAATTTAAAGTAACGATTTTTACTTAATATAAGAAGAAATGTAGTGGCTACAAGGCTGTGGAAGGAGAAAGTTTTTTTATATTCTTTTCCTATCACTATTTTCGTAAAATAAAGTTTATAATATATTTATATATTGGTAAAATGCAGTTCTACCCTTATAAATATATTATAATTGTTTTGCTTGGAAACAGTGGTACGAAAAGAATAAAAAAAATTCGCATGTGGCAGCCCTGTATACTACGTTTCTATTCAGTTAATATTTTGAAAGCTCAATTTTATTATTCGCAAGAAACCTTTTTCTGTAAATTTCAGTTATATGCCACAAAGATATTAAAATAAAACTGATATTTCCTTCTTTGCAGTTGGTATATTTTTCTTTCTTTTTTCTGTTTTGTAAAGTAAGCTTCGCTTTTAGGTGTTTCCGTAAAATGCTACTATAACTAGTAAAGGAATTTTAAGTATTCGCCTTTAAAATATTTAAATTTTATACTCATATATCGATGCGTTAAATTCTGTCAACACACACACACATATATATATATATACGCCAACAGCACTTACTTGATTAGACACAAATGCACCCTCCCCCCCCTTTTTTTTAACTCTTAAAAATGCTGGACACATTTTTTCTAACACTGTGGCGGCATAGATCGCATTAGTCAACCCTTCATATGTACGCGGAAGAATATTCCCCGCGAAATTCGTACAAATTCCTAAAAATGTCCTATACGCACCTACGACTGTCGCATTTCCTAGAGATCTCTTTTACAAAGCAGCAACCCTGTCCCCTGAATACAATCAAGAATAATCGATTTTCTTCTAATGTCTTTATTACTGAAATGTAACTGTTGTGATTAGGACATTTAGACACTAACGAAGGCTGATTTATAACCGAAACATTTGCCATGTTATTATTGTTCTTTTACATTGTGCTTCTTTATCATTTATTGTAAGATATTTAATTTTAAATGTTGGTTTAGTTTTATTCAACACTTAAACGTAGTAATGTTTTATGAAGTTAAATTAAATAAGTACTTAAACTATTTCAGTTTAACTAAACGTTTCTCTGATGCTCACTCCTGTACAGAAATGCTTAACATTAATACTTTTGAATCTTCTGTTATCACTTAAAGCTAATCTTTTTTTACACGCATTTCAATTTTAAAATATTTATTATATTTACACTTTGCATTTGAATAATTTACTTGTGTATACACATACACACACATATGTGTCTGTGTGTATGTTTAATCACAGTAATCAGCGTCCTGTTATTCCAAAAGCACTTTTTTTATGTTGTAGTTTTCTTTTTATATCATGGTAAAAAAATATTACTAAATAATGCTATTTAACGGCTCTCTTCACTCAACGTAGCCGGAAGCCCGTGCCAAGGTTATTCTGTGGGAAATTTTCTTTACTTATAACTGATTAACTAATACATATTTTAAAATTCTGTTTTCACATTCAGAAAATTCGCAACTGTGAAATTGACGCAACTCTTTTAAAAATGTATTTTTAAAATTTTTAATATTTTATTTTGAAATTGCAAAATGAGAAATTTCACATATTGAAAATTCGTATTTTACAGCTTCAAAGTAAAATACTAAAAATTAAAAAAACAAGTTTTTAAAAAAGGTGCGTCAATTTAACAGTTGGAAATTTTCTGAAAGTGGAAACTGAATTTAAAAATATGTATTAGTTAATGAGTTATACGTAAAGGAAATTTCCCATAGAATAATATTAGCTTCGGCTTCCGGCGATGGTGAGTGAAGCGGGCCCTTAAAGATTGTGGTTATGGAATACAAGGATGACGGCTACCCTGTATCTATATTGTAAAGGTACTAAATTATTTAATCTGGCTTTTGTTAAATTTCTTATGAGTTGTATTTTTTTTCTTTTTTTTTTTTTTTTTACTTTTTTTTACGCTTAATTTCTGTTTAATCACATGTCATTTCTTTTTAACCATATAAAACCTAAAATCGAAACTTGTGTACATAAGATTATATTTGAAATTATCCATATGTTTCTAAATTTATAAAATATAATTTTTACTGTTTGAGAACAACTCAGAATGTTACTGTTAAAATCAGCCTTTAACCAATATTCCAAATACGGTATAATTCTCAGTAATTGGCCATTTAAAAGATAAATGTAATTTAGCTAAGAAGGCAGATGAATCAGTAACGATACCATTATAGTTTCAATTCATGGGTAATTTAATACCGGAGATGGACTTGAACATCATAGCTTGAGTTCGATATTTATTCTAGGAAATTATAAGTGTAATTGTAGGAAAGATGTATCATAATATTTTCCTATTCCCTCTTGCCTCTTTTTCAAACATTTATAAAGATTACTTAAATAGATGTAAAGCTTCTATTATTCTCTGGCGATAAGAATTGTAAAACTAAATAATATCTCTCTGAAAGTGAGCGCTATTTGTTTTCATGGCACTTTATTTATTTTACATAATTTTTAAACAAACTTTGTAAACTTTAGAAATACCCAATAGTTATTTTAAGCAACATAGAAATAGATTATTTAACATTAAAGTTAACTAAACACTTATTAATAAAGCTAAATTTTTAATGAAGGCATATTCTTTACTTTCTGACCTAGTAAGGAAAAAAAATCTATCTAACGGAGGCTTAGAGACTATTTCCCCAGTATATTTTGGGGTTGGTCTCAGTGAAGATATAAAATATTACAATTCTGACAAAAGGAAAAGAAACGACTTATCATTACAACCAATATTGAAAATGTAGTTAACCAAGTTATAAAATAGGGCTAAGTTTTTAACAAATGATAAAGTAGGAAAGTGTGAGTTAGCAAACAACCTGAAAAAGTTTCTCGATAAACAATAATAAACAAGTCTTTCTATTACTTTCTTACTGTAGTAAAAGAAAAATTTAGTTTATGAGAGCGTAATTGTTATTTGTCACGATGTATCTAAGGTGGGTGGTCTAAATGCTAAAAGACTCATCATTAAAAAAGAAATTTGAGGAAATTAAAAAAAAAAAAAAAAAAAAAAAAAAAAAAAAAAAAAAAATGAAACCAGTAAATTTTTACATGTGTCATCAGAAACGAGAGGGGATAGCAAACAATGCGAGAAAGATTTGTAATAAATAATAAGGAACCCTTGCCACTACGTAAAACAAGGTTGTGCAGAAAAGGAAATAATTTATTTTATTCGAATTGATGATTCAGCTGATAATTTTTAACAATGGAATTCGTGAAATGAGATATTTTATCGGTATCATAAACATATCAGTGCTGCCAGACTGGGGACTTTTTTTTTTTTCAATATCCACGACTAAATTTTAATTGTAACGGTTGCCAAATCACTTCGAAGATTAATCGTCTATTATGTATACCAAATATTACTTCTCTAATTTATTGGTGGGAGTTGAATAAAAAAAGTCCCCAATCTGGCAACACTTTTTAGAATCAAAGATCGTGAAAATCTGCCAGTGTACCATGTTCAAACAGCGGAAATATTATTTTTTAATTATTTAACAGCTTAACTTTTTAATACTTGTTTATTATTTAATTAGTTAACAGCTTAACTTTTTAGTATGTATTTCTAGCTCTATTATGTACCAGTATTTTTGAATAGTATATTTGGATTATTGAATTTTCAAAAATTGTTAGAAAAAGTTTCTTTACGGAAATATTTGGGTTTAAAAGTATAATCTGTAACAGAATTAGTGTCCCTGTACCATAAGGGCAAAACTGTTGAGTTGTTAAGAAGAGCATTTTCACACTATTATATGCATGTGTCATGTGATATAAGGTTAACTACTCATTGCAAAACATTTATATTGCTTGTGTAAAAAGAAATTATTTTGCTAAATTCCCGTATACATGAGAGCATTAATTTATTCAAATTGAAACATGAAAATGAAATTTGCGAAGTATTTTCTACCCACAAAAGCGAAACCTTTGAAATATTAGTACAGAAAGATTTGATATCAAAATCATTAGTAAGATCTGTAAACGGGTAAACTCATAAGTTATGAAATCTATGGAGTGCCGCCGTCCACATTTCTT
Organism: Salticus scenicus; assembly: GCA_963930645.1. Taxonomy (NCBI): domain Eukaryota; kingdom Metazoa; phylum Arthropoda; class Arachnida; order Araneae; family Salticidae; genus Salticus; species Salticus scenicus. The sequence continues at coordinate 14,484,929 of OZ005657.1, read as the reverse complement.
TGCACCACTATTTTTGCATAGAAATTTTTGTTTTATTCGTTCACATAAACATATTATAAAATACTGCTGCTTATTAAAATATAATGAAGAAAAGTTCGGGAAACGGTTACGCTATAACGACAAACCTCTAATTAATGGAATTTCTTTGCACGCTGCAAGATACTTCTAAGAAAACAAAAACTCGTTGGAATGACTTGGGTTTCATTCTCGACCTAAAATTTAGCAATCATTTGTTTCTTACTTAAATTTATCAAAATTTTTAACTAAAATATTTTTACCTTTAGATTCAAATTTAACAGTTAAAAATTCCGTTATGTTTTCGAATTAAATTTTATGAGTAGTCCTTTATAAAAACGTTTGCTAATTGCCTCAACAAACTTTTAAACAAGTGATTGTATTCCACTTTTACTGATCAAAACAAGTATATTCAATACACATACTTAAGGAAAGGACATAAAAGGGGAAAATCAAAAATTATTCGGACAGGTAACTTCAGCCTTTAATGCGCAGTGACGTGACCTCGCTGCAAGTATCCAATTGCTGACTGCAACAAATCAGCCTCGATTTGTTTTTCCCTTTGATAATTTAACGAAATTAAAATTTATTTATTGCTTTTATTTTAACTCTGTTCGTAAATTCTGGTGGCTGTTAATATTAAATAAATGTTATCCCCTTGCCCTTCGATGGGTTAACCATAAAATTGGAAAGCACAAGACTTGAAAACAGAAAACAATATCTTTATTTAAATATTTATAAAGTCATTTTGAAAAAAAAAAAAAACAATTAATGTATGCGTTGATCTTTCCGTAATTTTACCTCATTTAGAAGTATAGTTTAAATGTAGGAGTTAGTTTAATCTTACAAATCGTAAAATAATTTAAATTGAACTTAATTGAAATCAGAAAACACAGCTCAATTTTAATAGAACAGAGTAAATAAAAAGTAGTTTAGCAAAAATGAATATGTCCTTCAGACTTATCGATATTACTGTTCACTAATTTTTAACAGCCGATGTTACTTTATGTCTTTTTCTCCCCAATAGGAACGGTATGGCCTGTTTTAAGTTATATGCAGAGTTGTCAACATTTCTAATCTATACCGTAACATTCTTAGATTCAACATCATCGTACACCACTGTTTTTTTCTTCTAGAATAATTTTTTGCGGTATGTAATTACGATTAATTAAGAAAATATTGCTCGTTAAAAAAATTGATATGAATAAAATGGGGGTACTATCAATGCTACGAAATAAGTTAAAATATTTGTAGCTCCGTATACGCAGATAATGCTTAAGGCCAGAGTAGCCAACTTTAGCACTATTTGGCTAAAGGAAATTTTTACCGTAAATTTCAGCGTATAATCTGCAGGTACGTTATGTCTTTCTTCTACCAGAAATATTATGCAACAGAAAAATCTATGTCTTTTCGAAGAAACAGCTCCTACAAATAAAATTTTATTTGTCAATTAAAGTTTCCAGTGAAAAACTGACTTAATTGGTCGGAAATTATGTTATTTTATTCAATTAGTGAAAGCTGTTACAGAAATATATAAAAAATTCTATTAGAATTTTCTGGTAGCCTAAAAGTGATAAATTTGGCAACTATGTTAATGGTTACTGTAATGATCGATTTCGTCTTTGAGTGAACCATTAAGGTTTTCAAAAATTATGACACCTGCACATGAAATCCTTAAAGACTGCTTTTGATTTTGTCAACTAGGAAACTTTTTACAATCCTTGTTACAGGTTTGCTTCAGGGAACTTTTTATTTTTATTATTATTATATTTTTCATACCACTATTTCCATAGCATAAAACTTATAATTGATTTATACAGCCAACTTGTAACCTGCGTAAATATACTATAAATTTTATTTTTTGGAAATAGTGGTACGAAAAGAATAGTAATAATAAAAAGTCGCCTGTAGCATTCCTGTTACAAGGTTTTAAACTTTGCAAGCTTTGAAAAGTCTTTCTGTCTTTACAATCATAGGGTTAAAAAGTCTTTTAAAAATATTTCAGAATAAATTAAAATGTTGGCAGTAATACATAATCATAGTTGCCAACATTTTAACTTATTCCGGAGCATTTTTAGCCCCGCCTTTAGTTTGCACCAACTTATTTATAAAATAAATTTCTCCAATACGTAACTGCGGTTTTTTGGTTGGGTTTTTACGTCGCTATAGTGCTGTGCAATTCACAATACATAACTGCGGTAAAATAAGAAAAATATATTCTAAAAAAGTGGTATGGAATAAATGAAAAATGTTGGCAACTTTGCATAACGCTTACATGTACTTAAGCATTAAAACAGTCAAAAAAAAAAAAAAAAAAAAATTCTTATTACCGGTAATGGTGACAACATAAAAAAAAGGAGGTAAAATTTTAGGAACGCTGCAAGGCAAGTGTGATACGCATAAAATTGCTAAAAATATTACCTATTAACCCTTTCAGGGGCGGTGCTATATATTTTAACCACCTAATTTCAGTTTTCAACTGCAAAAATTCATCCCAGAAATTTTATAAAATTTTACTTTTTTACCTTACCCGAAAACTTTCATTTATTACTTTTCTTCTAATCTTGATCTCAGACTCTGGTGGCATTTGATTTTAAATGAACTTAAATTTATTGCCCCTAAAGGGGTTAATTTGTAAACAAGAAACTTTTTTAGCAGTCTTGTTATAAGTTTTTAAGCCTAACTCTCAAAAGCTTTTCGAAAGCCTTTATGCTTTACATCTGTAGGTTAAACAAAAACTTTCAGAAATCTTAAAATGCTTCGGATATGTACTGTTATTAGAATAAAATTGTTTTGCTCATTTATATATGTTTTGCATTGTTTGAAACAAGGCAGATAGTGTTTCAGATATTAATGCATTTTTTTAGGAAATTTATAAAGTAGTCATTTATTTATTTTCTATAGTACTGAAATAAAAAAAAAAAGGTTCAAATATAGCATCTTTGCAAATCATTTATTATTAAAATTAAAAGAAAAAAAAAACTGCAACCCTTTAAAATTGGCATAATATATGGAATTTACTTTCTTCAATTCATTTTAAAAGTATTATGCTAAAGAAAAGTCTAAATCTACTAAGCTCCGATTTCACATAAGAAAAAAATATTTTTAAAGCGTGTATAAAAGACAGTAATTTCAAATAAGTACAAATGCAAAAGCTATTCTCTAATATATTTTTAAAAATACACCATTATGTTATTGATCAAATGTGTGCATTTTTAAAGAATATTAATGGTTTTTATGCATTCTTTATGAAGGAAAAATACTTTTCTATATCAAAAATAATCCTTTGTCAAAAAACAGCAATTGCTTTCAATAAATCATCAGTTTAACATGAATTTGTTTTCTATAAAAGTGGATATCAAAAGTATTTCCTTTAAAAAAAATCTAGAATAAATAAGATTACTTTTACAGAAGTCGATTTTTTTAAGTTTTTCTTCATTTTAAAATACGGTAATGGAAATATCATTTTTTGCGCCACAAAAACATTTTACTTTTTATCATGTGATTTTTTCCATCGGAAACTTTCGTAATTGCTTCATAAGTTTTATTTATTATTTTCTTTATATATATTACTATTTTCTTTATATATATGTATATACATATATAATAAGTAAGTAATACAGTGGAACCAGTAAAACTGACCACCTTGGTAAAGTGACCACATGACTAAAGTGACCATTTTCCTGACTAAAGTGACCATTTTTCTATTTTAAAGAGACTTTATAAAGTGACCACCTGCATATAGTGACCATTTTAGCCGGTCCCTAGGGTGGTCACTTTAGACAGGTTCCACTGTATAACATTTATAAACCGATGCTTATAGATCAAATACTGAATACCATGCCTACCAACTTACTAATAAACATTCTGTAAAATTGTTAGTATCTACTCTATTTTCACACCGCTTTATTTTTAGGGTAATTTTCTCGAAATATAATTACGATTAAATAAGAAGAAAAATTCTTAAAAAAAGAAAAAAAAAATGGTGTGTGGAAAAAAAAAAAAAAAAAAAAAAAAAAAAAGGCAAGTACTTATAATACTACGGAGTATTAATTGGAAAGCTGGCAGATGTGGCATAATGCATTCTGCATGCATGTGCGGATACGTTGAAAAGATGAGCTTATTTAAATAGTTTTATTATTTAATGCTAAAGTTTAATGCAAATTTTAGCATTTAAACATAAAAATATATTCTTTTAAATAGAACAATTAATGCACAAAGTAATATTATGAATATGGTTGGACTATATTGTTAAACTAAAATAAAGTAATAATGTGGGTGGAGGGAGAATTAAAATAAAATATCAGGGTGCATTTAAAAAATTATAATTTCAAATTTTATTCAGAGATGCCAAGTTATTACGGATTGTCCGTAATATTAATACCGGAAAATTTTTAATGTATTCTTTTGTAATAATTATCTGCAGTTAAATAGGACAAGTTTTATTTTTTCTTTATTGTGGTATGAAATTGATTTTTCGTTAGTAGTAACTTGGCATCTCTGATTTTATTTTATTTATTTAAAGTTTTAAAATTTTAAAAATTTAAAAATACTTCATATTATTGTACTTCAATGCATAATGTAAGGTGATTTTCATAACTATTTGTTATTCATAATTCTTGTTATTCATAAATATTTGTATCAACTTCATTGCTATTTAATTGCATAACATATCGGAATTATTTTGTGTGACCCTGTAATTAGTTACTTAATTTTCGGCGAATAATCCGCAGGTCAAATTCAATTTTCACCAGAATTTTAATTGAGGAATAACATTATATATGCTGGAGCTGTTTCATCGTAATGTCATTTATTCAAGGTTTCCCAGAAATTTTCCCATCCTAGCTGTTTTATGCTCAAGTTGAGAAGTTTGTACTCCAAGTTGGTTTCCAGTCTTCAAAAAAATTCCCTATTTGTTTAAATACTGTTTTTGTGGATGGGATGTTTTACAGTTTACGTATAGTATTATTATTATTTTTAATAGATATCAACGGATATCAAGAATTAATTAAAATTTAAATTACTTTAAAAAAATAGTGGTATTCAAATTTTCCTTTGTGATATCCACTGATACTAATACTGTGAATCTTATGAAATATGTTAATTAAAATATTAAAAAATATTCTAAAAAAAATAAATAAAGATTAATAAGAACTGTTTATTTATGTTGATTTTTTTTCCTGTTACAGAATATATTTCTTTCCTAAAGACCCATGAATATTCTAGAGTCTGTGCTCTCAAATCTGATAGTTTGGAGGGGCCGAATTCAAACCTAGATCATTTCCATTGACCTAGTCGTCGAGGTTCTTCGTAGTTTTCTCCAAAATTCGTGGGAATAACAGCGAGGCTCCAACAGAAAAATCTCCATAGAGGGCATCTTACCCTCACTTAGGTCCCAAGCGTAGAAAATTGTCCTCAATCCACACTCATGTAAGTACGCACACATACACTTACTCCAATCTACCAATAACAAACTTTTCATTCAATCACTTTTTTTTGTGAAAATGCTTATTACATATATATATATATATATATATATATATATTTAATATTTATATCTAAATACGTTTTCGTTTACAATGTGTTTAGATGTTTTTCAGATTGTGTATTATTTATTCCGTGATTAAGCATGTGATATAAAAAATAAATAATCACTCATGCAATGTAAATAGTTTTTTTTTTAATTTTATGTATTCAATTATTATAAAATTTAAAATTAAAATAGATTGTGTTTTACGATTATCATTCAATTTAGCGCATGAAAATGTTTAAAAATTTAAGAATATTTTGACTTTTTACCAGCTAAACGTAATATATACTTGCCAAAATTTCTGAATTTTTAAACCAAATTTGTCACCACTATATTTTAATATATATGCGGATTATTATTTTTCAAAGATTAAATAAAGTGAAAATTGTAGTAGAAAATTTCTGGTATGAAGTTTCTCGCCGAAATTGGAAAACTATGGTAATAGCTTAATTTTACAAAATAAATAAATAAATAAAATTAAGAATTATTTCAATTGTTTCGATATTTTTATAATTATACGCAGGCAATGTAAACTCATTAATTAAAATTAGTTTGATAAACAAAACATTTTGGCATAGTATTTAAATAAATTCCTAGAAGAACACTATTTTATCAAAATAGTATTCTTTCATTATCTTAGATACTATTAAAGTTTTTTAAGTCGTTGAAAATCTTATTGATCAAGCTATATTATTACATATCATTGTTCGACTTATACAGAGGCTGTTTGCACATTTTTTTAGACGATTTTGATGGAGTTTACTGAAGCAATTTCACTCATATTTCGAGTTTTATTTGTTCAGTTTGATAGCCGTTGTTCTTAACTAACATTCTACATCATAATTTCTATGATAATAATGCTTTTTATAATATCGGAAGAGGTATATTTTTCTACTCCTCTTGAACGGCTTTCCAGAGTCCACAAAGCGTTGTAGGTCGGTGTTTGGATAATGTTGATTTTAAGAGTCGAAAAACACAAAAATCCAACAGTGATACATCAGAAGATTTAGCAGGAATGTCAGTGAAGTGTATGGTTTTAATTCCCGTTTTTTGTTCCATTTTTTTCTAGAAAAGCAATTGCGGAATGTGATGTGTGGCTGCTTGTTTTGTCTTGATACAGTTCAACGGATTGATAGCATTGTGGATAAAGATCTGGATTTTCATTTTTAAAAATTCGAATTAAAATATGTTCTTGAGAGTATTTAGAGTTGATTTTGACATTTTTGTAAAATTTTTTTGCTTTTATACGGCGCTTGTAGAAAAAAACAGTGGCAATCATAAATCCTTTAGAAAAGCTTTCTTTTGATGCTTTGAGCCATGTAGCAAATTTTTTTTCCACTTTTCTGATAATAAATTGACCTTTTTTTATTGCAACCACTTAAATAGACCCAAGATTCATCTGTTGTTGCAACATTTTTCCATTTTTCTCCTGATAAATGCTTTTCATAAAGATTTCACTAAAAACTATCTTTGCACTGCAAATAAAGGTGTCTTAATTTAAGACATAAAAACAACTGAAAAATCATTTAAGATACGTAAATGCCTTAATATACACCTAAGACATTATAGTTATCTTAATTTAAGACAGAAATGTGTTTAAAATACCAATTCAGACACAAAAAGTATCTAAAATGCATAACTATGAAAAATTTCAGACAGCAAATGCGTCTAAATTTTCATCCATTTTGGAAATTCAGACACTTGCATTTCTTGGCATTCTTTCTTACATGAAATCTACTTTAAGCAACATATTTAGCCTAATTAAATTTCTTTCCTCATTCAATAAATATAATACATTTTACATATTAAGTTGTAAAGCGTAAACAACTTAAACAATATTAATTTATGAAATTAAATTTTTAATGAATATTACTCTATATATGTGTATATTTGCATGAAATTATGTTTATTATAACTGATGAAGCAATATATATTATAACGCAAAAATTATTCGGTTAAAAAAAAAAAAAATGTATTTAAAGCTAATATTTGATATTTAAAGAAAAAGTATTAATATGAAAGCAAGTAACTTTCAGCTAAGAAAGCGAATCTTGAATAATTTGTGCATCACTGTTCTTTATTTATTATTCTTAATTTCGATTTAAAATCTGTTTTCATCCACATATTTACTTGTTCTTAAGCCCTTAAACGTAAAACAACGAATTTTCAGATATTCGTGTTCATAATTTGTTTTCTTTTAAAAAACTGTTTAAAGGAGGGTATCGTTATCCAAAAATATTGAGGGCGAAATAAGGATAGTTTTTCACATATTTTCTATGCATTTTTTAAAAATTCTAAACCTCTAGATACAAAATTTAATATAATAATGCATATTAACTGTTAGATAGTATATTATTAACAGTTTTATAACAATAAATACGAATTATAACATATAATTACCTGCGTTTTGCTGATACTGACTTACATATAATTATAAAAAACACCTCTAGGATGTGAAATGGTGGCTTGATTGGTAAGGTACATGGCATTAACTGCGACTTCCGATGCTTGGTTTCGTATTCCGCAACTGATGTGAGTTCGATTCCAACGCTGGGTGAAAGGCATTTTTTTTTTTAAATGTTTTTTTTTTTTTTTTTTTTTTTTTTTTTAATGCTCTAGAAAGTTCTGAAATCTATTTTTAACAGAAAAAGAATCGCAGGCCACCTTTATTTATTTATTTATTTATTAAAAAGCCTTAAAAATAGCGGTGCTTTTAAGCCTAACATGGCGGTATTTCTAAGCCTAAAAAACATGGCGGTGTTTTAAGACATTTTAATGTCTTAATTTCAGTTTCAAAAAAGTGTCTTAAAAAGTAAGACATTTTTTTTTTCGCTTAAAAAATGACCATACGTTTAAGACACTTTTTTAACTGAATTTAAGACGTTTACGTTTACAGTGTGGAAAGAGCGGAAACCTATCCTTCCATCCACTGTCATTTTAAAAGCGCATTTTTGCATCTAAACAAAAATTCTAAATATCAGAAGATAAATAAAACTTCCAAAAATATAACTGTTGTTAAAATAAAATTCTCCATGCAAACGATTTTTTCTTACTGCGAAATAAAATCGTCTAAAAAATGTGCGAACAAACTCTGTATATATATGTATATTTTTATAAATATAGATTTAGTATAAAGTAAACATTTTTCTATTTTTTAGGTATGATCTAAAAAATTGAAGATCGTTAAATTATACATGATGATTTGACACATGTTTTTCTATTTTCATGGAATTTTTTTTTTTCCAAGGAATAAAATTTGAATGAAATACCGAAAAATATTAATTTATCATAACAAAAAACAGTCAATGTCTGAACCAATAAAAATCTATGATAATTCAGTAATTTTATTTAAATTCTTACCGATAAAATTAAATCTTTCTTTCTTTCTTTTTTTTAAACTAATATACTCTCACTTGAAACATTGTTTTATGAGATATCATGAATGATTCATTATAAAATTCATTTAAAAAATTACATGTTAGAATAATTAGTAAAATTTCCTCAATCCTGCAATCAGACGTAAAGTAAATATTTGCTAACCTTTTAAAAAATTTTTGAATAAAAAAACATTAAAAGTGTTAAATAATTAAATATATATAGCACATCATAAGAATGTTAATCAAGTTTAAACGAATATTTCACCATTTAATTTAAAAACAAATCCAGAATAAAACGACAAATAATTTTTAGTTAATCATTTACCAAAGTGCATCGCTGAAAAGAACACAGGGATCACAGCCAACTGTACTTTAAATGCCACTAATTTTAAAAATAAACCTTGTCTCAATTTATCGTTGAATTTCTGCGATTAAATAACGAAAAAATTGCTATAGAAAAAATATAGACGGTATTCAAAGGTATTAATAATAGCCGTACTCAAAGTACAGAAGGTACGTCCGCTTAAAACGCATACACAAACACAAACGCAGACACACATTCATCTCTATATATGCCAACATTCAAACTAATATTCCGTAAAATTGTTAGTACGTCCCCACACCAGTCTTTTTTTTTAGAGTACTTTTCTTCTTATTTAATAGTAATTATATTTAAAGAAAATTACTCTAAATATAAAGTGGTGTGGAAAAGGGTTGGGTGCTAAAATTTTTACGGAATAGTAATTAGTATGTTGGCAGGTATGAAAGGGCATTTATTATCTACTTTTAATTAGACAGCACAGACAAGGTCTAATGCAATTTTTCATGATGTAATAAATGTACTTTAACGATTTCACGTCCTCACATTTCCAATTTTTTAGCAGTAAGCCCCGGATTTCGACGTTTATCTAAAACGCTACATTATTTAAGGGGACGAGGGATGATGCAAATTATCAAAATCGATGCAATTTAAAATATCTAAATAGTTATTACAGAATGTAGTAACCGTGATGTAATATTTTTTAGATAGTTATCATTCTATAGCTTCTTAAACTCTATTTATTAAAAATCAAAATTTTAAACTTTAAATTTAGTTTCCTTGGGTTCCGAATTTTGAGATTAATTAGTTACTTATAATGTTTGTTGCTAATTTATTTTGATCTAGTCTTAAAAAAAAAAAAAAAAAAAAAAAAAAAGAATGTTTATCAGTGTATTTTTGACAAAATCTGGCATTCATTTTGAAATCAAGAAAATATCACATATATTACGAACTCAGATTGCATGACAGATGCATGACAAAAAACATGAAAATTTGAAGTTTTAAACTTCTTCTTCTTCTTTTTTTTTTTTTTTTTTTTTTTTTTTTGTAACTGATGCTGAAATTGAGATACAGAAATGTTAAGGCACAAATGTGTTCAATTTTACACAAAAGACACTCAGTAAAAAATAAATAAATAAATAAATAAATAAACTTTAAAATAACATAGCATCGATCATTTTGAAGTTGGGCATTATTTTGTATTATTTTTTTAAACAAAGAAGCCTTTTCTCCTCAAAAATTTCTTTTTATTATTTAAAATATGCTACATGCATAAAGATGATAGATTTCATGGCAGTAGTTAATTCGAGAAACAATAGAATGCAAAAAGAATTAATTTCAACGCCCCTTGACCCCTTAAGTGAACAAATTTGCGCGTTTGTGTTTAAATCATTTAAATTTTATTATCAGATTCGGTGTAGTAAATAACACTCGTATACATACGTCGACAGCACTTAATTGATTCAACACGCAAAATTCATTTTGCGTTGTTTTGGAGTAACACATAATGGTGATCATTTTTTTTTTTTTTTTTTTTACTATAAGGTCATTGTGCCTAAATGCGACGGGATTTTTGGTAAGTTTATCGCATTTAGGAAACTTATGACATTTTAGTAAACAAATAATTATGAAAAGAAAGAAAAAATGGTTGAATATTATACTCATAGTTCTAAACTAGTGTTTTGAGTCATTTTTTTTTTCAAGAAATTAAAAAAATATCAGTAATTTATGAAAATATATACCAGCGTCGCATTTAAGGTACTATATCCTAAATGCGATGTTCAAACTCCCTAAATGCGATAATGCATTTAATGCATGGAAGTTACTTTAATGTTATTAACACTTTCCAAAGAAGGTTGAAAACTGTTATTAACACATTCCAACAAGGTTGAAAAGTGTTTATGACTTCGGTTTCTCTGTCTGTATGTCCGTCTGTCTTTCCGTCTGTCTGTCTGTCCGCGCTCTAACTCCCGTAAATATTTATGGAATTTCTTGAAACTGATATATGTTATTCAAGATTACTATTGGACGTTCCCTATTGAAAATGGAGTTCATACCTCTACTAGTTTGTGTACAGGGACACCCGAAAGTATTTCAAAGCATTGTGTTCTATGAGAGGTATTTTTACAAACCATATTTTCTTAACTTTACTGTAGACATATCTTAATGAAATTGCAATATGTTATTAAAGTTTACTATAGGATGTTTTCTGCATAAAATGGAGGAAATATCACCATCGGTTTATGTACAGGGACACTCAAAAGTATTCCAAAGCATCGCGTTCTGTGAGAGATATTTCTATATATCAAATTTTAGTAACTTTACTTTCCACGAAGTTTTTGGAAATTTAAATATGGTATTTATATGCACAAAAGAATACTTTCACAGAATATAGCATGATTAGCATTAGATTTACAGGGTGGCACAAAAATATCCAGTTACATTAACAGCTATTAAAAAAAATGGCTAGAATTGTACTTTCGTTTACGTTAAGCGTTTTTAACACATTCTAACATTTTTTAAGGGTGAATATGATACCTCTACTGGTTTGTGTACAGGGACACCCGAAAGTATTTTAAAGCATTGTGTTCTATGAGAGGTATTTCTATAAACGATATTTTCATACCTTTATTGTAGACATATTTCAATGAAATTGAAATATGTTATTCAAGATCACTATCGGGCGTTCCCTATTGAAAATGGAGTTTATACCTCTACTGGTTTGTGCACAGGACACCCAAAAGCATTCGAAAGCATTGTGTTCTATAAGAGGTATTTTTATAAAACATATTTTCATACCTTTACTGTAGACATATCTTAATGAAATTGAAATATGATATTCAAATTCCCTATTGGATGTTTCCTGTATAAAATGGAGGAAATACTACCACCGATTTATATAGAGGGACACTCAAAAGTATTCCAAAGCATTGCGTTCTATTAGAGATATTTCTATAAGTCAAATTTTAATAACTTTACTTTCCACGAAGTTTTGGGAAATTTAAATATGGTATTTATATGCAGAAAAGAATGCTTTGCACAGAATATAGCATGATGAGCATTAGATTTACAGGGTGGCACAAAAATATCCAGTTACATTAAGAGCTATTTAAAAAAAAATTACTAGAATTGTACTTTCGTTTACGTTAAGCGTTTTTAACACATTCTAACATTTTTTAAGGGTGAATATGATTTCAGTTTTGTGTATCTGCCTGTCCGCCTGTTTGTCTGCCTGTCTGTCTGTCCGAGCTCTAAATCTCATAAATATTTATGGAATTTCTTCAAAGTGACATATGTTATTCAAGTTCACTATCGGATGTTCCCTATTTAAAATGGAGTTTATACCTATACTGGTTTGTGTACACGGACACCCGGAAGCATTTCAAAGCATTGTGTTCTATAAGAGGTACTTCTATTGGTTTTACTGTAGACATATCTCAATTAAATTGAAATATGTTATTCAAGTTCACTACTGGATATTCCTGTATAAAATGGCGGAAATACCACCACCGATTTATGTACAGGGACAGTTAAAAGTATTCGAAAGCATTGCGTTCTATGAGAGATATTTCTATAAATCAAATTTTAATAACTTTACTTTCCACGAAGTTTTAGAAAATTGAAATATGTTATTTATATGCAGAAAAAAATGCTTTGAATAGAATATAGTATGATTAGCATTAGGTTTACAGGGTGACACAAAAATATCCATTTATATTAAGAGCTACTGATAAAACAATTTTAGAATTGCACTTTCGTTTACATTAAGCGTTTTTAACACTTTCTAACATTTTTAAGTGTGAATATGATTTCAGGTTGTGTATCTGTCCATCTGTCTGTCCGTCTGTCTGCCCACGCTCTAACTCCTGTAAATATTTATGGAATTTCTCGAAACTGATATATTTTATTGATGTTCACTTTCGGATGTTCCATTTGAAAATGGAGTGAATATCTCTTCTGGTTTGTGTACAGGGACACCCAAAAGCATTCGAAAGCATTGTGTTTTATGAGTGTTATATTTATAAACATTATCCCTATAGAATGTTCCCCATTCAAAACGACATTAATAGGTCCTGTACAACTAGTTTGTTTACAGGGACAAAAAAAAAAAAAAAAAAAAAAAAAAATGCCAATGCATTACGGTTTAGGATAGAATTTTTTGAAAGTTAAGTCTTTCTACTGCAAAAATCATAAAAATATTGAAATGTATTGTTAATATTCTAAAATAATGTTTTGTATAGAATATGGTATGATTAACTTTCTGATTTAAAGGGCTACACTAAAATATTCAGAGAGATCAAAAGCTGTAAATATAATTTAATGGCTGCATTTTATTTTGCGTTAAGCCTTTTTAACTCTTTCCAAAATGCCTAAGAGTAATTTTAAAATCAATTAGTCTATCTGTATATTTTTCAGTCCTTCTGTCTGTTGTGTGATAACGTTGTAAAGTTTGCGTTGACGCAAACTCCATCTTAACTTAATTAGATCACTAAATGGATAAGTAAGAGAACACAAGACTTGAATTAACAATAACTAAAGTTTATTTGAGCAGATTAATGGGGAGGGTGGCCTGGCAATTAAACTAGCTCAGTCAGTGTATTACTCAATCAAAATATCTATATCAACAATTAAATTAGATTATCTTAAATATCTCACCCCAGCAAGCAATTGAAGGTGTAGCGACGGTTGCACTCGTAACTCCACTGCTGCGACTTCACTTTCGATCAGAGGATTCCCTACAGATCGAAATTCACTTTCACGAGCGCTAGCAAATACTCGTACTAACACTCATCATGACTTATTCCTCACTCCTCTAAATTTCTACTACTCAATATTCGCCAAAATAAGACTTTCAACAATCCACTATAATACTCCAATATCCACACTATAATATGCTCCGACATCCACTATAATATCCTCCAACATCCACTATAATATCCTCCAACATCCACTATAATATCCCCCAACATCCACTCCCATCTACTAAAACCATCGCCATTTTATACTTCTTCCTACATCCTCCTCTTTCTTCATTTCAATCCGTCCTTTTAAAATCACTTCTAATTTATCTAACATTCAAAATCTAAGTCTTTCATTGCAGCACCCTGCCGACACAAAGCTAACTCGACCGCAACTTTCGCCGAGTCACTGGCGACGCGACGAAGCGATTTTAAGCGTCCCCACTTTCTACTTTGCTGGATCCAGCTTAATTAAAACAACTGTGGTGACGTTCTGACGTCTCAACCTCACAACGTAGGCAAAGAATATTAAAAGTTATTCGATACAACAATTACGTACAGTTGGAAGGTGTTACTAATCAATGAGTACTGCATGATTTTTCTTTCTTGTTTTAAGTCTTAAAGTGTTTTCAATTTCTGTATCTATGTGCCTGAATCTCCATTTGTCTATCTGTCCGTGTACCACACTTAGCGTCCGGAAATATTTTCTGAATTTTTAAAAAAATATATATGTTGTTCATATTCACTATTGAATGTTCCCAAATAAAAAGGGCATTAATAGGTACTGTACAACATGTTTATGTACAAGAACGCGCAAAAAATGCCAATGCGTTGCATTTTAGGACATACATTTTTATAATTTACATTTAAAGAACTTTCATACTATACTTTCAACTGTGAAATGATAAAGAAATTGGCATTTATTGTTCATTTGCTAAAATAATGTTTTGTATAAAATATGATTTTGTTAACCTTCAAATTTACAGGGCTACACTGAAATTTTCAGATAGATTAAGGGCTGGAATTACAATCGAAGGGCGACGGTTTCTTTTGTGTTAAGCATTTTTAACACTTTCAAACAGTGTTTAAGAATGATTAGGAATTCAATTAGTCTGTCTGTATGCCTTTCAGAACTACTGTTTGTTTGTTGTGTGATAACGTAGGTACAGAAGTTTCAAAGTTATAAGATACAACAATTACGTGCAGTTGGAAAGTGTTAATAATCATTGCGTAATGCATGATTTTTCGTTCTTTTTTTATAGTTTATAAAATACTTAATACCGCATAACTATTTCAAGATAAAATGTTGTGTAACTCTATGTGCAACTCTGCCTTTAACAGTGTGTGTAACTCTTCCTTTATATTAACAGTGTGTGGAACTTTGTGTCTAAATCTGCTGTTTGTTAACAGTGTGTAACTCTTCTTTTTTTTAACAGTGTGTGTGTAATTCTGTGTGTATTGCTGAACTTTTCTAACAGTGTACGTAACGCTATGTGAAACTGTCACTGTGTGTGCAACCCTGTATGCAATGAACAGTGTGTGTGTAGCTCTTCTTTCTTATTAACAGTGTGTGTAACTCCATGTGTAATTTTGTTTTTTATTAACAGTTATTTTTTTTACATTGTGTGTAAGACTGTGTGTATCGCTGATTTTTAGCAAAAACGTGTGTAATTTTACTTATGTGTAACTAACAGTGTGCGAGACCCTGTACGTAATTGAATGTGCGTGTGTGCAACTCTGCCTTCTTATTAACTCTGTGTGTGTAACTCTGTGTGTAACTCTTTATTAACAGCGCCTTGTTATTAACAGTCCAGGTAACTCTGTGTATAATCCTGCCTTTTTATTAGCAGTGTGTGTAATTCAATGTTCATTTCTTTTTTTTTTTTTTTTTTTTTTGAACAATGTGTGTAACTTTGTGTGTATCACTGATTTTTTGCTGTGTATAATTCCGCCTTTTTATTAACAGTGTGTGTAACTCCGTATGTAAATCTCTTTTTTTTTTGACAATGTGTGTAACGCTGTGTGTAACGCTGTGTGTAACGCTAATTTTTTGCTAACAGTGTGTGTGTGTATTTTTATTAACAGTTTGTGTGTAATTGTGTGTGTAACTCTGCATTTTTATTAACAGTTTGTGTCTAATTGTGCGTGTAACTTTGACTTTTTATAACAGAGTGTGTAACTCCGTGTTTAACTCTTCTTTTCTGAGTAGTGTATGTGTAACTCTGATTCCACGAATATTAACGGGAGATAGGGCACGGACAGACAGACAAACCTAAGTCATTAACACTTTTCAACTTTATTGGAAAGTGTTAAAAACATTTAGAAAGTGATAAAAACACTTTTTGTAAACGAAAATGCAATTCAAGCAATTTTCCAACAATACCTCTTAATGTATCTGAATATTTTTGTGTGGCCCTGTAAATATAATGCTAATAATATTGTATTTTATGGAAGGCATTCTTTTATGCATATGAATAATACATATATATATATATATATATATATATATATACGACTTGTGCAAAGTAAAATCATTAAAATTTGGTGCTGAGAAATACCTTCCATAGAACGCAATGCTTTTAAATACTTTCGGATGTCCCTGTATACAAACCAGTGATGGTATTTACTTCAATTTACATGGGGAATATCCGGCAGTGGACTTAAATGATATATTTCAATTTCATTAAAATTTGTTTAAAGTAAACGTATCAAAATACGGTTTATAGAAATATCTATCATGGAACACAGTGCTTTGGAAAATTTTGGGTGTCCCTGTAGACAAATCAAAAAAGGAATTCCCTCCATTTTCAATAGGGAACATCCGATAGTGAACTTGAATACGATATATCAGCTTCAAGAAATTCCATGAAAATTTACAGGAGTTCGACTGCGGACAGACAGACAAACCGAAGTCATTGACACTTTTCAACCTTGCTGGAAAGTGTTAAAAAAAGAACGAAAAATCATGCAGTACGCACTGGTTATTAATACTCTTCAATTGTACGTGCTTGTTGTATCGTATAACTTTCAATATTCTTTGCCTGCATTATCAACAAAGGAGAGAAGCACAGAAAAATATGCAGATTGACTAATTCAATTTAAAACCGCTCTCAGACATCGTTGAAGAACGTTAAAAAGGCTTAATGAAAAAGAAAATCCAGCCGTCAGATTATAATTGATCCCTTAATGTATTTGAATATTTTAGTGTAGTCCTGTAAATCTGAAAGTTGATCATATCATATTCCATACAAAACATTATTTTAGAATATTAAAATACATTTCAATTTATTTATAATTTTTACAGTACAAAGTTATTTAGATGTGATTTATAAAAATGTCTGTCCTAAAACGCAAAGCATTGGAAGTTCCCTGTACACAAACACGTTGAGTAGGACATATTAATAGCATTTTAAATAGGAAACATTCCATAGTGAACTTTAATAACATATATCAATTTTTCAAAATTCTGAAAACATTTAAGAACTCTTGGGACGAGAGCCAGATAGAAAGACAGACAATCGGACAGAAAGATAACCGAATTGAAATTATATTCACAGATGAAAATTGTTAGACAACGTTAAAAACGCTTAATGTAAACGAAATTGAAATTATAGCAAATTTTTATGAACAGCTCTTAATGTAACTGAATATTTTTGTGTGGCCCTGTAAATCTAATGCTAATCATGCTATATTCTATGCAAAGCATTCTTTTGTGCATATGAATAACACATTTCAATTTCATTAAACTTTGTGGAAAGTAAAGTCATTAAAATTTGGTTTATAGAAATACCTCTCATAGAACGCAATGCTTTGCAGTACTTTCGAGTGTCCCTGTGTACAAACTAGTGGTGGTATTTATTCCATTTTATATATGAAACATCCGATAGTGAACTTGAATAACATGATTCAATTTCACTAAGATTTATACACAGTTAAGGTATTAAATATGGTTTACAGCAATACCTCTCATAGAATACAGTGCTTTGGAATACTTTCGGGTGTCCCTACAGGAATTAGGGCGCGGACAGACATACAGACAGACGGACAGAGGGACAGACAAGTCTAAGTCACTTTTAAACCTTGTTGGAAAGTGTTAAAAAGGAAAAAATGCTCAAACTTCCCTTAATATATCAACTGTAAAATTCGCCGCATTTAAGGGATAAAATTTGTCGCATTTAGGAAAATGGTGTAAACAGACCCTTAAATGCGATAAAAATTTTAAACCCCTCTTTTTAAAAAAATGTAGTAATTTTTTTTATTTTCTTCTGGTAGGTATGAAGGGTATTCAAACACATGACGTAACAGTGGTTATTTGATCTTGAAAGATGAAAGGATAAAATCACAGTTACTATTTGAAAATATTTTATCGCAATTAGGAAAAGACGTCGGAAAGCCATAATGGACAATGTTAACTGCAAAAGAAAATTCTACTAGAAAAAACCTTTAAAATTTAATGAAAAGTTTCGCGAACCGTTCTTGAAATGTGCATGTTCCATTATGATTTATAAGTTTGTGATTTAAGCATTTAGATTTTCAGTAGAAGAACTTTGTCGCATTTATGGGTTATCGCATTTAGGCACAATGACCTTAATACGGAAATTCTCACTTTTGGTCGACAATGTATTCAGTATAAAGGCATAAATGTTTTATTATATCCATGACACATAATATGGTGTTATGGATTCAGGGGTGTCGTTGCTCGTAATTTTCTTATTTTTAAAGGGCATAGTTTTATAATAATTTTACACGACTAAATGTAAAGATTACTGTACCAAAATAGTGGTAAGAAAAAAAATTGCAGATGGCAGGCGCTATGTTGGTGTATGTATATTTATTCAATCTTTATTTAGAAAAAGGAATTTATGCCGTAAGAAATAGCAGATAGCAACTTTGAGCAGACTCCTACATTTCATTATATTATGTTTTCCATTATTTTTTATAAAATGGACGTTTTATGGCATACGTGATGGTTTTCCACCATTACTAGAACTAGTATCGTCCAGTGTATCGCCCGAAAGTAAACTTTTAAATAATAAAGAAATATAGTTTAAAACTTCCTTGTAAACAAAGCTCTTAGACTTTGTCATAAAAATAAATAAATAAATAAAATACGTAGCCAGATTGTTGCACATATATATATATAATACAGAAGCTGAGATACAGCCATTTTGTAAATGAAAATCAACTGCAGCATAGCAGCGCCACTTTTCAACCGATGTGCACCCAAACTGAATCAGCATGTTTTTACACATTATACACCTCAAATACCAAGTTTCGTGGATTTATATATCACAGAAGCTGAGATATTGCCTTATCGTAAGCGGAATTATTTTGCATCATATCAGTACCACGTGTCGGCCCTTTCTATACCCAGGCAGAAGCAGCATCGTTTTACAAAATATCCATCTTATATACAAATTTGACGTATTTATGCACAACAGAACTTGAGACAGAACCTGTAATTAAATGGAGATAAACGCTGCATATTACAGCGCTACCTATTGAGTGATATATTTCAAAAGGTAATCACAACCACTTTAAGCCAATGTCTAAAGAAATATCAATTTTTGCTTAAATTCCGTCCATTGTCTCGAATCAATACAAAATTTTTCTAGTGCATCACACACACACACATGGAGCCATTTTCTAAAAATGGGCGAATCCTTTTTAGTATATCTCAAAACGTACAAATTCATAGAATATAATCTATATCTATGTTTTCACAATTAACATTTAGATATGCAATTCTGTTCAATTTTCACCAGTACTTGTTGAGATATAGTCATCTGAGAGATCGCAGAAAGTATACTAGTGTCACTTTTCGGTCTATATACACCAAAATTCAATAAGAATTATTTATGTTAACATAACGTCACATACAAGGTTTAGCGTATTTATGTAGCATAGTATGTGAAATATAGCTTTCGCTTAAACGGAAAATAAAGCAGAAGAACAGCTCCACCTGCATCCGATATGTATTCAAAGGGAATCAGTATAGTTTTACCTAATATCCATCTCACATGCTAAGTTTTGTACATTTATACACTGTACAAATTTAGATATAGCCTAACCCCAAAAATTGCAAAATAGCAGGGCCATCTGTTGGCTGATATGCACTCAGAATGAATCAGCAGAACTTTACATAATATATACATGCCTTATACCACAGACTATTATACAGATGGGACACTCCCGTATATTCTTAGGTAACCAAAATTTAACTGCAACGACCCTATTGTCAACGGCTGTAAGTTTCTCGAGCTCTCCAGCTTACGCAATAGCTCGTCTTATTTTTATTGTATCTATGTTCATATCGTAATATTAGTGCAACGTTAAACCCAACATCCAACCAACTAACCATTGTATTGATGTTTACGTTTGGCAACTTTGTTATTGTTTACGAACTTGATTGTCGAAAGCAATTTATTTTAAGAAGCAAGTACTAAATATTAAGCAAATAAATTTCGAAAATATACATAAATCTATAATATTTTTTTCATTTTAAAGCATTTTGTGCTATTTAAACCAAGCAATGTTAAATATTTAAGATTTCACTCTGCTATTGCAGAGTTGCAGTTTGTTATTTTAATCTGTGCTTGAATAAGAATATGCTTGGCAAAATATATTTTAAAACATAATAAAAATAAATTTTATTTCTTAGAAGAATAGCTGTGAACGTTTTTATTATGATTTTGTGAATTCAAAAATAATAAAAAGGAAGAAAAGGAAAACTTCACATACTAACCTGCTAGTAACTAATCGCGAAAGAGAAAAACAATGTTCGATCAAAGATGCTAATCATGTAGACTTCACACATGCAGTTTCCCTCTGTTGACACTTGTGGTGCCACTATATTTCCGGTTCGCGTTTTAGCTTCACTGCCTTATCTGTATAGTAATCTGTGCCTTATACTAAGTTTGTACACTGTAGATACTGAGCTGTAACTGAAATAAAAGGAAAATGCAGCGTGGCAGTGCTGCCTTTTGGGTGATGTAGCCTAAATGCTAATCAACACCAATTCAAGACAAGATCTAACCAGATATGAACTACTGTGCTTAAATTAAGTGCATTGGTTCACGAGGTACGGTGTTCACACTCATTTTGCTAACTCAAATGACAAATAATGCCTGAAAATGATCAAATCGTGTTTAGGAAATCTCAAAGCATGTAGATTCATCAAAAACTGAAAATCGAAATATTTTTAATAGTATATACTTTCTTCTTATGTATGCAGAAGATAGTAATAAACCACACTTTAAAAAATAATTAGTTAATATCAGTTAACAGAAATGTATCATGTTTTACCTACAAAATTTGTCTTTCAATTAGATCTGAAGTAAATTCCAAAGGTTAGATTAGAAATAAAATAGAGAAAAAAATAGAATTTTCATAAATTAAATCCTTTTTTATTTTGTATATATGTTCAACAGTATAGAATTTTGATCTACCACTGACTCACTCAATAACCATTTCTACCACGCTAATGGCTGTTGTCTCTTAGAATGAAAAGTCTGTAGCCAAAAGAATAGGGATGCTACATCTATACAAATTACTGTGTCTATATTTTTTATTTGAATTTTAAGAAATTGCCAGATTTAACAACTTTCTTTTATAGAAATTTTTAATACAAAAGAATGCATGTGTAAAATGAAAAGAAAAATTGCATAAAAATAAAGAGGTAATTTCAAATACCTTCTTGACATAAGATTTTTTTTCACATTAATCATACTTTTCGAATGGTAGCACTTTCAATTTTCCACTCTTATAATTAATATGCTAAAAACTTCGGACAAATTTCATGTTTGCGTATAAATTTTAAGAAATTGCCAGATTTAACAACTTTCTACTATAGGAATTTTTAATGCAAAAGATTATGTGTATGAAATGAAAAAGCGCATAAAAATAAAGCTATTTTTGAATATCTTATTGACATCATAAGAAAAACTGACATTAACTGTACCTATTGAACGCTACCGCTTTCAAGCCTCTAATCTAATACTTGCATTATTTTTCAAAGCCTTTATTTCGAATAGCAATTTTAGTTTTCTTCTTTAGAATTAGAAAAGCTTAAGATATCTCTTCAACAAAATAAAAATTAGAAAATCATACCCATACTTATTCAAAGTATTCAGAACTTCCACTACAATAAGGTGCTTGCAAACATTTAAATAAAACAGCTCGGCTCTCCCATGCAGAAGTTTTTTTTTTTTTTTTTTTTTTTTTAATTATCATTCATGTGTATATTGTACAGTCGGTAACAAAAGTCTCCGAACACTAGCAAAAATTCCTATAAAAAAGTACACTTTATACAGTTTTGTTAAATAAATCCTTGTCGAATCTTGTTTTTAGACTGACTAAGAACAGGATTCGACAAGGATTTATTTAACAAAACAGTATTAAGTCTATTTATATATATATATATATATATATATATAGGAATTTTTGCTAGTGTTCAGATACTTTTGTTACCGACTGTATGAAGGTGGATCAAAAATAACGTTTTATACGTCATAAAATTTTTATTAATGAACATATAGCTGTGGGAGTTATTACAGATCATAGTATAAATTGTCCTGTATACAAAACTACCGTTTAACATAATCACCATTCCTTTGCACATATTTGCAGAATCGGTTAATTCTGGCTTTAAAAACATTTTGGAAAAATTCAGGGTTTTACTTTCTGACTTATAATTTTAAAGAGATGTTTTAACACCACTAAGTAATTAATTCTACATGACATAGGTTATATTTCACTGGTCAGTTAAAGTAAGAAAGAGCCAAATTTAGGCTGTATCACTCCTGACTAGCCTATTTTTGCAATCGTCTGTGTTTCGTATAACGACATGTGTGGACGTGTATTATTATGATGAAGCTTGATAAAATGAATGTCTTTTTGTGACCTTCTTTCTTTTTACCTCCCTAAATTTATAAAGTGTTGTTACATAGGTTTCGGTGTTGATTGTGGCATGGTGTTGCAGAAAAGCAATCAGAATAACACACTCTGTTCAAAATGCTCTTGTCATAAACTTCTGTGTTAAACTGGAAGAGAGAAATTTTTTAAGGTATAGAAAGCTACTGTGGTACCATTCCTCGAATTTCACTGTATTCATTGTGTCATATAGATTTCCTGGTGTCGTCTCCAGTGATTGCATTCTTGAAGAATTAATTTCGCTTCGCTTCAAATACATCCAAGAGCTCTTGACAAACTTCTACTCATCTCCTGAAATTATAGAAGTCAATTGCTTGGGAACTCACGGAGCGAAAACTTCGTGATATTCCAAGTCAAAAATTATTTCTAGGGCCCAGGAGACTTTTAATGCATCAGGTACATTCTTAACTGTAACGGGTTTATTGTCTTTAATGTGTCAGTAATTCATTGAATTTCTTTTTTTAGCTTTACTTTCATGGTTCTAATCAGTCAGTCTGAAAAAGTAAAGATTAGAGAGTAAGTTTACCTCAGCATTATCATAAATGGATAGACCAGTATCTGTAAAAGAAATATAAAATATAGAAGGACGAAGACATTGCTTTTTCATGCACCCTCGTATATTTCTAATAAAAATGTTTAGTATAACATAGTATAATAATTTCTGGTATACAAGCCGCAGGTCAGATAAATCTATTTTAAAACAGAATTTTACATAACAGAGTTAATTATATTAGTAACAAGTTTATATTTCATAAAGTCAAATTTCTTGTGCAAAACTGTTGTATTTGTCCAACGGATTCTATGCCGGAAATTATGTAATTATTTATTATTATTGTGCACATAAGCGAAAGATAAAATGAAAAAAAAAAAAAAAAAAAGAGATTGTGATATAAACATGCAAAACTTACTTCCTCTAAAAACTAAACTGTATTAAAATACAACGAAATTACAGAGTTTCTTTTAATAATAGTACTGTTTAAATATCTATGAAATTTAAATGTTGCATTTAGGTTGGTTGAATAGTATGTAACTTCGAAAAAGCATTTAAGTTATCGATTTAATTTAAAAAAAGTAATAATAATAGAAAAGTCTCAGCTTTTCATGATAGAAGATTTCCAGTTATTTATTATTTAAAGAACAAAGAAGTTTCATAATAGCTTCATATTTTTTTTAATTTGAATAACTCTAAATTGTAAAATGGCGTAAAACGAGTGTTTTCTTAAGTCTGATAGTGAAATTGTTTAAGAATAATCGTAATCTTCATTCAATTTTTCATTAAAAAATATAACACTAATTCTTTAACTATGTAAACGTTTTTACGGTAAATATTTAAAATAATAGAGTAAAAACACTTTGAAACTATTAAAATTCGAAAATATTACCTTTAAAACAATAACAGCACATGAAACGATTAACAGATTTGCCAACATTTCTAATTTATCGCAAAGCATTATTAATGCCTACGTTTATTTCATATCATTTTTTTAAATGCAATTTTTTCCCTATTTAATCGTAGTAATATTTAAAAAAGTACACTGCAAAAATAAATGGTGGAAAAGGAAAAGTTGGATACTAAAAATACTCTGGAATAAATTAGACATTTTGGCAACTCTGCAATTAAACATATTATTAAAATAATAATATAACATATAGTTATTTAGTGATTTTTTTTTTCCTTTTCACATGAAAGTTTAAATTTTAAAACCAAGGACAAGACCAAAAAAATAATAAAACTGGATTGCATGGTTCTTAAATTTGCATACGAATAATTTTATATACTAATTTTTGTTACAAAATAAGCCTGAAAATTCAGTGTTGCTAATTTGTCAAGATTTTTTTACTGAATGTTCATTATTAATTACTAATTGTTAGGTTTGTTTAATTTAACTGATTTTGGTCGCTTTAAATGTTATTTATTGAAAGTTATCCTAGAATGAATAGAAAAGAACTTACCAGTTGGGAATACATGTTCTATTATCAAATACGATATCATCTCTCTCATCAAATTTATTCCTAGAATAATTATTTTAGAAATGGTTTTCCGAAAATAGCAATTCTGCAATTTTACGTAACGTAATTACTTTTTCAATATAATGAATTTAATTCCCATTTGTACTGTTTCTACAAGCTTTTTTTTTTTTTTTTAAACTCTACTGAGGATTAACGAAGTTGAGGAGCCATGCCTTTCGCCGATCATAAAAATAGCGATGGCGTTTCCTCGGACCAGCCTTAGGGACTAGCCACCGTCAATTTCTAACTGCGTAGCTCTTGTGCAGAGTTAAAAATCCCTTAACCTCAACCTCACTTATTGTTTTCATTTGACTAATGATTGACAGCCGCCTTGTCACATAAACAGTTGTTATTTAGAAATCGGAAACCAGATGAATTTAACTAACAAGGAGAGGTCACGACATGGAAAATTCAGTTTGGAATAAATTTGCGAAGAGTAGTAGTATACTATGAAAGTAACAACATATTAAAGCAGTAGCGCGCACTAGCCACACAATCTTGAGGGAAAAAAAGCCTTTAAAGTTTCTGTAATTGCTTAGGTACAAGTTATTTCGACAAAATGTCAACTCTCCAATGGCATAGTTGCTAGAGTAAGCGGCAGCAAACCGGAAGTCCTGAATTCGAGATCTACCTAAGGGAACAACTCCCCCCCCTTTTTTTTAACTAAACATTTTATTTTTACTTTCTTTTATAATTAATTTGAAATTTTCTTAAATAATAATAATTTAATTTTTGTAAATTAAAAAGTATGCAATTTTTATCGTTATATTTTTCTATTTGTAGTATATAGAATGTTCTATAACTTAAAAGATATATTTTAGCTTCGTTTTAAATATAAATTAAGATAAAAAGAAAGGGAAATATTTTTTTTTAATTATTTATTTATCTAAACATTTTATATTATTTTTGCTTTAATTTATAATTAAAACAAAGCTAACATTTATTTTTAAGTTATAGATTTTTATAAATATTACAAATAGAAATATATATTACTAGAAGGCGACGCCCGCTTCACTGGTCCCTATTTTTAAATTAATCACTATACTTACTGAATTTTCAGAATTGCATTAATTTTTTATCACGTGAAAAAAAAGAGAAACAAAATCTGATTGGAAAAAATGTCGCACTGGGTTCTCACTGCCTTCGGAAAAAATTCCCAAAGTGCTCTAACTCTTATTTCTATTATTTTCCCCCTTCGCCCCCCCCCCTCCAATCTATCCTAATATTTTTACAAATACGAAAATATCCGCAATCGATTTGTAAATATCAAAAACCTCTATGCACCAGTTTTGAACGACCTATCTCTATTTTTATTTTTTTGCCCCTCCGCTCCCTCCCCCTTTTCCGCCCTCACAATAATTTTAAAAATTCAAAAATATCCGCAATCGATTTATAGGTATCGAAAACCTCTATGTACCAATTTTGAATGATCTAACTCTATTTTATTTTTTTGCCCCTCCCCCCCCTTCCCGGCCCTTCTAATAACTTTACACTTTCGAAAATATCCCCATTCGACTTGCAGGCCTCTAAAACCTATCTGTACCAATTTTGAACGGCCTAACTGTATTTCTATTTGTTTTTGCCCATATCCCCCTTTGCCGCCCCACCCCTTCCCGCCCCTCCTAATAATTTTACAAATTCGAAAATATCCGGAATCGATTTGTAAGTATCGAAAACCTCTGTATACCAATTTTGAACGATCTAACTCTATTTTTATTTTTTTGCCCCCCCCTCGCCCCACCCCCTTCTCGCCCCTTTTAATAACTTTGGACTTTCGAAAATATCCCCATTCGACTTGCAGGCCTCTAAAACCTATCTGTACCAATTTTGAACGGCTTAACTGTATTTCTATTTGTTTTTGTCCATAGTCCCTCTTTACCGCCCCACCCCCTTCCCGCCCCTCCTAATAATTTTACAAATTCGAAAATATCCGCAATCGATTTGTAAGTATCGAAAACCTCTGTATACCAATTTTGAACGATCTAACTGTATTTTTATTTTTTTTGCCCCCTTCTCTCCCCTCCCCCCTCCCCTCCCCCCTTCTCACCCCTCTTAATAACTTTAGACTTTCGAAAATATCCCCATTCGACTTGGAGGCCTTTAAAACCTGTCTGTACCAATTTTGAACGGCCTAACTGTATTTCTATTTGTTTTTGCCCATAGCCCCCCTTACCGTCCCACCCCCCCTTCCCGTCCCTCCTAATAATTTTACAAAATCTAAAATATCCGCAATTGATTTGTAGGTATCGAAAACCTCTATAAACCAATTTTGAATGATCTAACTCTATTTTTATTTTTTTTGCCCCCCCACTCTCCCCTTCCCCCACCCCCTTCTCGCCCCTCCTAATAGCATTACACTTTCGAAAATATCCGCACTCGACTTGCAGCCCTTCAAAAACCTATCTGTACCAATTTTTAACGGACTAACTGTATTTCTACTTGTTTTTGCCCCTAGCCCCCCCCCCCTGCTGCCCCACCTTTGGGCTCAATTTCTAAAATTCCAGAAATTGGTTTTTAGATATTTGCATTAGCTATATTTTACAGCAAAAATTTCACGTATATCTGTTTTTTTGTTTGAGATATATAGGATTATGTGAAATCAAGTTTAACGCATGGAAAATCACGTTCGCTCCCTCCCCCCGCCTTGAGGACCAAATTTGCAAAAATTTCAGAAATTTATTTTTAGACATTTTTATTAGCTATATTTTAAAGCAAAAATTTTACGGATATCTGTTTTTTTGTTTGAGATATGAAGGATTTTGTGAAATCACGTTTTGCCCCCCTCCCCCCCTGGGGGGCGAATTTTGTAAAACCGCTTGCGGCGTTGAGTTTCTCGGGTCGTAAACATTAGTCCTGCCGAATTTTGTCCCCATATGTGAAACAGCCTAGGATTCTATAGCGGACAGACAGACAGGCAGACTCTGCTCTTTTATATATATAGATACAAGCTACAGATGGCTGAAAAAATAATGTGAACACTTCCGTTTTTTTTTTTTTTTACGTTTTGTTAAATATCTTGAAAAGTTCTTTAGCAATCATCTTGAAACTTTGGTAGTGTAAAGAACATGTTATACCTCATATTTTTCAGTAAAAGTTGTGTCATGAAAAGTAAAAGGGGACCAGTAAAAAATTAAACAAAAATAAAAATTTTTTGGATCACCCTATAAAAGGTTTTGGGTGTAGCATGTGATTATGAGGACTTTTCTCATTATCTGCAGATATAATCTTGAGATATAACGTTTTTTTTTTTAAATTTCAAAAACAATTTCCTCTTTTTTAATTATAACACCTGTGAAGTTTGCGTTGATGCAAACTCCATATTAATTGTTTAACTAGATCACTAAATGGATAAGTAAGAGAACACAAGACTTGGATTATAAATAACTAAGAGTTTATTTGAGCACATTAATGGGAGGGTGGCCTGGCAATCAAACTAGCTCAGTCAGCGTATTACTCAATCAAAATATATGTATCAACAATTAAATTAGATAATCTTAAATATCTCACTCCAGCAAACAATATAAGGTGTAGAGACGGTTGCACTCGTAACTCCACTGCTGCGACTTCACTTTCGATCAGCGGATTCCCTACAGATCGAAATTCACTTTCACGAGCGCTAGCAAATACTCGTACTAACACTCATCATGACTTATTCCTCACTCCTCTAAATCTCCACTACTCAATACTAACCAAAATAAGACTTTCCACAATTCACTATAAAACTCTAATATCCACACTATAATATGCTCCGACATCCACAATATAATATACTCCGACATCCACACTATCTACTAAAACCATCTCCATTTTATACTTCTTCCTACACCCTCCTTTCTCTTCATCTCAATCCATCCTTTTAAAATCACTTCTAATTTGTCTAACACTCAAACTGACTCAGGATCTTCTAAATACTTATAGATTAATCCAAATTCGGGATCATTTTTTTGTTCATGGATTAATTGATCTCTCGAATTTAATACAGATGCTGGCATAAGGGCTAAAGCTACTTTTTCCTTAGCAGATACGAATTTTTCGTTACGAATAAGTAGTTACTAGATTTGTAGAAGCACATTTGTTTAATTGTTCACTTCCAATTTCTTTTACACGAGTTTCAGTTACATTTGATAGTATTTCGAATTGAACCGGTTCAGCATTTAAATGCGAATAGTGAATATATGAAGCTTGAACAGTAGAATTTAACTGAACATTCTTTTCATTTAAAGCAAAGGATTGATTTACACAATTAGATTCAATCTTATTTTCTTGAGTTGGGGTAGTACGTGAAAGAACGTCAGCTACGATATTGGCAGAACCAGGTCGGTGTTCAATGTTCATATTAAAGTTAGATAACTTAAGAGTCCATCGAATCATGCGAGGGGAGAGATTCTTTCCAGTTGTTAACCGAGCTAATACCGCATGATCCGTAACAACTGTTACTGGAAGGTGCGTAAAATATAAATGAAATTTTTGCAGTCCCCAAAGCACTGCTAAACATTCACGTTCAGTTACCGGGTAATTTCTTTCTGCAGCGTTAAGCGTTCGGGACGCATATGCTATTGGGCGGCCTTTTTGGCTTAAAACGGCACCAATGCCGTACGAAGAAGCATCAGTTGCTACTTGAAATTTTATATTATAATTAGGATGAGCTAATACAGGAGGAGCACTAAGTATAGATTTTAACTTATCAAAGACTTCTTGTGCTTCATTTGACCAGTTAAATTTAATTCTTTTCCTTTTGAGTTTAAAGAGGGGCTCGCATCCCTAACAGCACAAAATGTTCCAGAAACGTAACAATCATATAACATTGAAACATTATAAACATTTCCGAAACGTTTAAAAACGTTCGGATTGCTTTCCGATTAGTTTCAAAAACGCAGAAATGTCCGTGATCGTAACAAAAAATCAGATACGTAACAGAAACGCTACAATCACTTAACAGATAGAAAATTAAAAAGGGTGAATGATTCAGAAAGGTATCAGAGAAGTACTAAAACGTGTTACGTTTTTGAAAGATTGTAAGCTTCTTGCAACGTAACTGAAACATTCTGTGCTGTATGGGATATGTGAGCAAAATTAGGTATAAATTTGCCATACCAGGCACACATGCCTAGAAATCTAGAAACTTGTTTGGAAGTTGTAGGGAGGGGGGGGGGGGGATGTTTAAAACTGGCTGAACTTTTTCATCATCTACAGAAATACCAGCAGGCGTTATTTTGACGCCTAGATACTTAATTTCCTGTCGTGCAAAATGGCACTTAGAAGAATTTAAAGTTAATCCTGCATTTTTCAGTAGAGTAAACACAATTTTTAAATGATTTAAATGCTCATCGTAAGATGAGGACGTGATTATTATATCATCGAAATAAACATGTACAAAATTATTCAAAACAGGTTTAAGTATAGTTTCCATAACTTTTTGGAATGTTGCAAGTGCCCCTGAACATCCGAAAGGCATTCGTTTAAAACCAAACGTGCCGTTTTTATTTATAAATGCTGTTTTTGCTATATCAGCGGGTTTCATTGTAATTTGGAAATAACCCGATGTCAGATCGAGAGTAGACATAAAATTGGTCGTTGTGATATGTGCTAACAAATTATCAATTATAGGCAAGGGATACTGAGGATATTGTGTATTAGAATTGAGCTTACGATAATCTATTGCAAATCGCCATGCCTCAGGATCGGTAATAGGTTTACCATTTTTCTTACGACATAAAACAACAGGAGATGCGTAAGGAGAAGTTACAGGCATAATAATATCGTTTTCCAACATTTTGTCAATATGCCAATTTACAATATCTTGTTTGGCCTGATCATAACGATAAGGCTTACTAAAGACTGGTTTATTAGTTCCAGTGTCGATTTCATGGCAAACAACATGGGTTAAGCCAGGTGTATCAGAAAATAACTGCTTAAACTGATTGAGAAAATTAACAAAATCAATTTTTCCAATATGAGTGAGGGCACTTTCCTCTAGATTAACAATTAACTCTGTCGGCTCGACAGGTTTAGAATTTGACTTAGAATCATCAATATGTAAAGATTTATTGGCAAAATTTATTTCAACGTTATTTGCTTTCATAAAATCTAGCCCTATAATGCAGGGATGCTGAAGATTGTCTATGACGTAAAAAGGCCAATTAACACTTACATTATGAATTTTAACATTCAGGCGGACTTCGCCTCGATTAACACAGGACTGGCCTTGAGCCGTTCTAATATTTAAATTTGTCCGCTTTAAAGGTTTAAAGGCAAAATACTTTTTATAAGTTTCATATGACAGAAAGGAGGTGGGGGGGGGGGTGAAATTTTCACGCCTAGAATTTTGCATATTTCCAGTGACTTGCTAGCGACTAAAGTTATTTTCCATCCTTGGAGGGTGACGTTCTTGGTAATTAGCTATGGTTTAAAACAGACTGTCGTAAGAAGTGACAGGTTTCAGATCAAGGTAATCTTGAATAGGAAAAGTCAAAAGCGGGGTTATAATTTCCATTGCAACGGCAAAAGATACCACTAAATCCAGCTGCTGTATAATATCTAATTTACAGAATAAAAATGTTGTAGGTTTATCATAAAATGACATTTTGCTGGTATAAAGTTCCTGACGCAGACGGGTTTTATCAGCAATAGAAGAGAATGAACTCTTAATTTTAAGTTTTAAATCCTCATACGTAGGATTTTGTCCTAGGTCTCTAAAGGCAACAGTATCATACCAGATTTTAGCAACTCTTTTTAAGGAGTATTTTAATAAATTAAGTTTATCAGCTTCGTGAATTTTACAAACATTAAAATATTGTTCAAGATCCTCAAAAAATTCAAGTACGTTATTCGAGCCGGTAAAATAAACCCGAGCAGGGGGGATGTCGAACTGATTAGGGCGCCACTGTGAAGTTTAAGGTTGATGCAAACTCCATATTAATTGTTTAACTAGATCACTAAATGGATAAGTAAGAGAACACAAGACTTGGATTATAAATAACTAAGAGTTTATTTGAGCAGAAAAATGGGAGGATGGCCTGGCAATCAAACTAGCTCAGTCAGCGTATTACTCAATCAAAATATGTGTATCAACAATTAAATTAGATAATCTCAAATATCTCACCCCAGCAAACAATTGAAGGTGTAGAGACGGTTGCACTCGTAACTCCACTGCTGCGACTTCACTTTCGATCAGAGTATTCCCTACAGATAGAAATTCACTTTCACGAGCGCTAGCAAATACTCCTACTAACACTCATCACGACTTATTCCTCACTCCTCTAAATCTCCACTACTCAATACTAACCAAAATAAGACTTTCCACAATTCACTATAAAACTCTAATATCCACACTATAATATGCTCCGACATCCACAATATAATATACTCCGACATCCACACTATTTACTAAAACCATCACCATTTTATACTTCTTCCTACACCCTCCTTTCTCTTCATCTCAATCCATCCTTTTAAAATCACTTCTAATTTGTCTAACACTCAAAATCTAATTCTTTCATTGCAGCACCCTGCCGACACAAAACTAACTCGACCTCAACTTTCGCCGAGTCACTGGCGATGAAGCGATTTTAACCGTCCCCACTTTCTACTTTGCTGGATCCAGCTTAATTCAAACAACTGTGGTGACGTTCTGACGTCTCAACCTCACACATGTAGGGTATTATACCCAGTGTAAAGCCATTTTTAGGAAATATGGTATACTACACAGCATAGTACACAGTATACAGCAATCAGAATGAAAAAATGTTAAATATTTTACGAAATGCGAGCACTTTTACTAAATAATGTTTGACTATGCATGTGCAAGCTTTATTTTCCTTTGCATAATTTAATAGTTAAAAGTTTTGAGTAACTTCTATGAAAACCCCAAACAAATATCGTGTAAATTCAAAGTTATGAGCGATAGAATGAACAGAATTTCAATTCTTCTAAAAAGACAAGGAAGGTGATAGGGGCCTGGCTTTGTCATTATTTATTTACAAACAGCAAGCACTGTATTACCATTGGGCATTGATTGAATCAAACTGAAAATGTGAGTAAACCCCCTCATAGTTTAGTTTTTATTTTGAGAGAACTGAAAATCTGTTCATTCTATCTATCATAACGTTTTGATTTTACATGATATTTGTTTGGGGTTTTCATATAAGTTGTTCAATACCTTTGGCTAATAAATTATGCAAATGAAATTTTTATAAAGCTTACGCATGCGTAGTTAAAAATTATTTAGTAAAAGTCCTCGCATTCCGTAAGATATTTAACAGTTTTTTATTTTATTTATTTATTTTTTTCATTGTGAATGCTGTATGCTGTATCTGATGTAGTACGCCATATTTCCTGAAAATGGCTTTGCACTGGGTCTAATATCCTACGGGTTATAACTAAAAAAAGGGAAAATCGTTTTTGCAAGTTTTTAAAGAAACCGTTATATCTCCATGAATATATGTGATAGCCTCATAAAATTGTATGCAGATAATGAGAAATGCCCTCACAATCACATGCTACAGCCAAAACGCATTTAAAGCATTACCTTTTATAGGGTAATCCAAAACATTTTGATTTTTGTTTAATTTTTTATTCGTCCCCCATTCCTTGTGACACAATTTTTACTGAAAAATATGAGGCATAACACGTTCTTTACACTACCAATGTTTCGATTCCTAAAGAACTTTTCAAGATATTGAACAAAAAGTAAAAAAGTGAAAGTGTTCACATTATTTTGTCAGCCATCTGTATACATTTTTTGAATTAACAAAAAACTCAATAATTACTCTCTATTAAATTTCAAATTTTGCGTTTCATTATTTAAAAGATTCAATTTTACAGTCATCCATCCTCACAATATTTCAATAGCAAAATAAGTAAATAAATAAAATAATCAAATAAAAATAAACATCAAATAAAATAAATAAATAAAACTTGAATATTAAATGTAGAAATAAAGAAAAAACAGAAAAAAATTAAAAAAAATAAATAAATAAATAAATAAGAAAATAGATCGAAGTGCAAAATAGTTAGCGGGTGTATTTAAATCTTGGTTTCAGTATACTGTTTCCGTTTAATAAGTTTATTTTACGCAACCGGTTTTAGCTTGTTAATATTGGAGAGTAGCTGAAATTTTATTTCAAGCACAGAGAGATAAAAAATAATTAATTGTGGAATAAAAATGTTTGTCGATTAATATTTAAAATCTAGATTTAAAGTTGCTGCTGTATGTTTGGAAGATTTGTTTGTCCGTAATAATTTAATAGACCGGAATCCTGTACTATAAATTTTCAAGAAGCTGTATTGATTGGAGAAGTTATTATTTAATTTGTTTGAAGAGTAATTATATCTGTATATTATAAAATTGAAACTATTATTTCCCTATAATATTTTTTACTTTCTAGAATTTTAAAAACAAAGTTTAACATTATTTTAAATATAAAAAAGTAAAAATAAGATAAAATATTTAAATAAATAAATAAAAAATAAAATAAAGTGCTCCCTTTATTTTTACTTTATTTTACATTGTTTAAAAAAAGCAAAATTTGTTTTTGATGTTCTAGAAAATTATAAATATAACAAATAGAAAAATATAGCTGTAAAACCTACATATTTTCTTAATTCACAAATATTAAATAATTACTATTTATTAAATTTTCAAATTTTGAATTCAATTATAAAAGAAAGTAAAAATAAAATGTTTAGTTAAATAAATAAATTAAAAATATAAAAATTCCTTAGGTAGCATTGAACTTTGGACATCCGCGTTGCAGCCGCTTATGCTATCTACTACGCCACTGGTACGTTGACTCGTTGCTGAAATAATTTGTGCTTAAGCAACTATTGAAAATTTAAAGGTTTTTTTCTCAAGATTGTGTGGATATTGCGCGCCACTACTTTATTATGTTTTTACCTTCATAGTATACTATAGTTCTGCGCAATTTCGTCGGGATGTGAATATTACATGTCATGACCTCTCCTTGTAAGTATATCAATCGCAATATTTCATTTTCGTTTCTTTCCCATGTTTGAATTTAACATGTTCATTTTACTTACATTTAAAAATAGGATTTTACGTTATATATGAGCAGAAATTAAATTTTTAATTATTTTATTAAAGATTTTTCCATGAAATTTGAAAATTGGTGCTGAAAATATTTTATTTAATGGTATGCAATATTGTCATACTTGCCAACCATATTATTAATAACCGTACAATTGTGAAAAAACGCCCCTTTTCTCACACCACTATATTTTTAGAGTTATTCTCTTCAAATGTTGTTACGATTAAATAGGACTAAAATTACTCTAAAAAATTATTGGTGCGAAAAAAAAGGCGGGTACTAAAAATTGTACGGTTCATAATGAGATGGTTGTCAAGTATGTATTGTTACGTATGTGAGGTTTCTGTATTGTCCGTGAATGAATGACTGGTATTAAAGAAGTTTAAAATTTCTTAACAAGATATTTCAGAAGGTTACAAGTCCGTTACCTAACTATCAGCTTCAGATACACCTGAAAACACAGCTTAACCCATTGCGGCACACTGTCCTCGATGCGTAGACGTAATCATTATGTACCAACTGCAAAAACGCATCTCAGAAATTTTTTAGCAAAATTTTACTTTCGTAACATCACAAAACAGGTTGCCAATTTCTTTTATTTCAATTTTGTTCGCGAATTCTGGTGGAAGTGTAATTTAAATGATCCCAATTACCTTGCACCGCAAAGGGTTAAATAATAGCTGACAACATAAAAAAAAATCACACCTTAAACTGTGTCATAAGCATAACACAAATCATATTCAGTAACAGAGGCTCGGTCAGACGAGAGTTCCTAGCGCTACCAGTAGCTGTCTTCTACTGAACTCGGGACGGCGAGAACGTCTGTCTATTATGTCTCATACATTTCCAGAATTTCCTGGCTATTTCGTGAAATACAAGGGTCGTACTTTCCGCCTTTTTTTTTTCAGGACACTCACAGAGACAAGAAATTTTCGCCTTTTTTGCCACCGCAAATTTCATGCAGAAGGCCTGCTGGAATATTTATAGTAATGTGTCTTTATTATAGAGAGTACAGATTATTTTATAAAAAAATTGGTAGCAATAAATTATTTTTTTTTTTCATTCATGTGAGTGTCCTGAAAAAAGGGCAAAGAGTACGACCCCTGGAAATATTTTATTTAGATCTTCGATATATCGACAATAATGATTTCCTCGCCATTTCCGCCTTTGGGAGACTGTTTAATGGCTTTTTAAGGAGAAACTAGCTATTGTAATGACAAATCAAGGCAGAAACGTGGAATATTAACATTTTATAATCTGAGTATACCTCTTAAGATTAAATTACATGAATAAAACCTATTATTTAGAAACTCGTAGCAATATATTCAGGCAGGTGACGGTCTATATTTTCTATTTTGTCTCTTTTATTTTTTAAATTAATTATTTTTAATAATTCTTAAATTAATACACCTTTTAAATTTTATATTCAAAATGTTAATATAATACGTAATATCTTCAAATTTAAAATTGTTATTACTTAAAGAATCGTAAAGTGATTTTTTTTTTTTTTTTTTTTTTTTTTGCCAGAAGGTCTGGATGAATCAAATACAGACAAGATATTTTAGAAATCATCTCATTTCTACTTTTTAGTGAATATATCTTTTAAACGGTATGCATTTAATTCCATTTACTAAGTGAAATTTCTATTCCATAACATAGTTAATTGAACTGGGATGAACTATCTATTCTGAGACTCTAGTGATTTAAATAAAAATTGCAATATGTCTAGAAGTAATTTTAGAATTTAAGACTCTAGGGAAATATTTTATGCTGGAAAAAAATTACCTTTTGAAATCATTAAAAACTGTTAAATTAACCGTATAAACTCAGTAATGTCTTGTACTTAGGGTATTTGAAAGATATAAAAGTTGTTTCAAGCGTAAAGTTCAAGTATTTATTTTTAAAAAATCGTAATAATTTATTTTAAAAATATCTAATAGGCATATATATTTTTTAAGAACTGGTTTTGGTATGGACATCATTTTTTAGCATTATTTCTTAGCCTTTTTTATCATAAAATAAGCTGATAAATTATTATTATTATTTATATTTTCGGAAATTGTGTTGGAAGAATTCTTAAAAAAAGATGCATCTTAGAGACCCTTAGTATATATCCATCAGATCTCAACTATCTTGATTCATATGAGAAATTTTATACAATGTTTTTACATTCACTTCTAAAATTTAAACATGGAGCTATAAATTTTGAAAAATTCTCAAAATACTGCTTTGATTGACATGGAATGCAGCAAAACAGCACCATTCGCGCAGTCCGTTCACTCTCCATGCAGTCGTTGACGATAACAGCTGCAGGGGTGGAACACTGGCGCAGAACTCATACCGCTATTTGTTTAAGATATTTCTCTACCTATACCATCGTTGATTTAGGAAGTAGAAAATTTTCTTACATTTATAGTGCTATGAATTCTGCGCCAGTGTGTTCCATCCCTGCACCTGTTTGGGGGCACGCAGAGCCTGATTAAGGAGGAAGCACACATTATTTATACTTACACCGTTATTTTTTAACAAATACTTTCCTTCTATAATAAACAGAAAATTCTCATTAAAAATTATTTTAAAAGAATTCTGATGTCTAATAATGGTGAGTAAATTGGATTGTTTTACACCGTTCATTTTTTATAAAAAATATTTCCTCGTCAAAGCGTGAAATTTCTATGACTTGAAGTAAAAAATATTTTTAAAAATATTCCGGTGAGAGCGGAGATAATGTGTGCTTCCCCCTTAATCAGGCTCTGGGGGCACGCATTACCGTTGAAAGCAAGGCCGACTGCAGCAGCGCACAGTTTCACAGCGAGGTCTAGATCTTCATATCGACAACGTACAGCCATCACATAACCCTGGCTGTGGATGTAAGGAGTTTTGTTCTTTGCGATATCCCAAAAAATTTCTGCGCAGGCCACGATACTTTCCCCTTAAGAGTGCCTTTTGCTCTCCAGACAAGATTGTCACATAATCAAAGCAAAT
The DNA here is from genome assembly GCA_963930645.1 of Salticus scenicus. Lineage (NCBI taxonomy): Eukaryota > Metazoa > Arthropoda > Arachnida > Araneae > Salticidae > Salticus > Salticus scenicus. The sequence continues at coordinate 14,446,977 of OZ005657.1, read as the reverse complement.
TTCAACTCATTCGTGAACATAACGCTGTTCCAACCAGACACGGGGAAACTGACATGCTGACAAAACAACTTTAACCTTGTCTATCTGCGTTGGTTGGATAGAGGAACGCAAAATCGTAGTACCCGGGCGCACAGCCCTTTAATGTGTAGTCTTCGGCATAGAGTAGCGTACTAAATCGTCTTACTAATGCCTGCTTTAACCATAGATGCCACACGTACTGAGATCGCTCTTCGATTCCACTTGCTTCTAACAGAGATATATAGATGTTCAAGGAGTCTTTTTTTGGATAACCGGGTACATCAAACCCCACTTTTAAAAATGTTTGGTGGCTGTTGAATAAAAAAGTCGCGCAATCTGTACCAGGTGGCGCTGTCTACCTATTGAATTGTTGCCAAGTTTCCGAGCCACCCGACAGGCAATTAGTTTAGGAGGTTATGGTTACACGTACTTTCCTTTCCAAATCAGCATTAAATTTGGTAGTTTTTACATAAGAAAGTCAAAATAATCTATTAAAATGAAAAATACTGAAATAATTATAGAGTGAAAATTTTATTGTATGCTTATGAGATATTATGTTTATTTATACATACATTTATTTCATTACCAATTATTATTATTATTATTATTATTATTATTTTGTAATAACTGCAATATTAAAATATGGGAATGACATTAGCTACTTGTATGTATTAGAATAATTTAAAGGAATATTATACTTATGAAAAATTTTTAATAATTTAATCTATGTAGCAGTACTATTTCAGGTAGTAAGTATTATTATTTTTATGCCTTCAAAGTGACTATTTGCTAGATTTAGAGTTCTCATGTGATGGAGAAGTAGGCCTAATAAAGATATTTTTATCCTTTCCCAGATAGCACATGATATCTCTGGGATGTTATTTTTATGTCTCGAAAATCCTGTTTTCATCCTAGGATAAAATAGATAAAATGAGGACATCCACAGAATGTCCGAACAGAAAATACAGAGAACAAATTAGTTTGGATGTCTCTGAGTTATCTTAAGTTATCCTAAAATAAAACGTCCGCTTTAAGATGTCTCGAAGACATTTTTTTACGACGTCTTACGATCCATTAAAAAATATATATTCAGAATGGATGGTGTTATTGTTGGGGATAATGCTAACTGAATGTTCTTGGGCCCTAGGCCTGAGGGAGAGTACCTTCCGTGGATGTTTTTCTAAGGAGTCTTTTCTGAAATTTAAAGTTGAGTTTGAGCGGAATGTGTTCTTTTTAAATTTTATTTATTTATTTAAAAACTAGAATGAAATATATATATATATATATATATAACTAATAAAACAAATTAATTCTAAAAAGTACAATTTTTTCAATAAAAAAATTAAAGGACTCTTTTATTCAACTGTCACCAATATTTTCAGAAGTATGATTTGATATAAATAATGGACGAATAACCTTTGAAACAAATAGTCAACTGAGGCAGGTAAGATTTTGTGGTGGACATTGAAGTCCCTAAGTTTAGCAACGGTAACCGGGGGTGTGGAATTAAACGGGAATGGTTACAGGAGAATTACCATTTTTCAGGGAACATCCTATGATGATCCTCAAACGATTTCAAAATGTTACCTCTAGAATGTCCTCAGAATGCCTCAAGTTTTTTTAAATTGTCCTAAATGTCCTTGCATCAGTCAAATTTCGGCCTCTTGGGACGTATTTTGAACGTCCCTCGGATACAGATTCTGAGGGCACTTTGTCATCCTGAGGATGAACAGAGGATGTCTCTGGATAAGGTTTGGATATCCTGGAGACAATCGGAAATCCGAAAAATTCATCCTCGGACATCCTGAGGATGATATTGTGTTGTATGGATTTTACATGCATTTTGCATTATTAAATTATATAATTACCCGTAAAAACTGTTTAAATATTTTATTAATTTTATTTCATTTTATTTAGTTACTTATTTTATTTTATTTTATTTTTTATTTATTTTGCATGGGCAGATTGTTTAGGCATTTATTTTCATAATTGTTATTTAAATCGTTAAGTAATTATTTTGATTTAAAATGCATACATATATATATTTAATATTTATATATTCAGTTATTTGTTAGAACATTATTTATTAACCCTTTGCTGAGCCTAACGCTCTAAAGCAAATCTATGAAACAGCAACTACCATAATTTTTTTTTTTTTAATTTCCTTTTAAAATAAAATAAATAATAATAGTAATAAGTTATATATATTGTATATATAAAGAATTATGGATCTATTTGTTGTAATTTAACAGTTGTGATTCTTTCCGGAGAGAGAATATGCTACATCCACGTATACGTTTAACAAATTGTATGCAGAACACGTATTTTTACGACGGTTTTACTCTATAGGAGTCTGCAGTTTTCCTATCGACTTCTCCCCACTATAGTAATTAATTCTAGGCAATATTTATGCACAGTCGGAAAAAAAATACGCAACACTCGACGTAACTTCGTTGCTATTCGATACACAGAAACGTAATAGGTATCATTCGACAGGAATTGTGAGTAGTTTCGGAAAATTAAGTGAAAATTTGAATTGACGGCCATCTACAAATTAAAACGCGGATGGATGCTAATGTTAAATTCCTATTTCAAACTTTTATTAGTATCTTCACAAAAAACAACAAAAAAAAAAAAAGATCGATATATATATATTTAAGAGATACAGTGAAGAAACCCAAACATAATCCATCATTACTTTTGATTGTAAAAAATATTTTTAATTCTGAAAAATATGAATAAATTCATATTCATAAAAATTATGAATTATGACCTATAATAATTTTTACACAAAATGAATCCTAATGCTGAAAAGTATGGGTGTACAAATTTGCAGCTCATTCCAGTTATTAGTTTTCGAATTTTAAATAAATATTTCTTTTGAAGTGGTTTAGGGGGCCGTCTCTTATAAAGTGTTGCATGAGATAACGAAGCAAATCTTAAAAAATAACAGAGAAAATTAAACAAAATATTTTTATTTTTTATTTGCGGGTCAAATTATATAACAACTCCAAACGCAAAGAAATGAAACAAAAATGATGATTTTTAGACATTAGTGTTAGCATCACGAATTCCGGTTTTCTAAAGAAGACAATCTCCGCCTTTCATCGTTCTTCAAAACAAAACAATACAGAAAAGAAAAGTAGATATGACTTTGAAAATACGAGTTAAACCCCTTAGTTTACGCTGACAAAAACATACACAAGTGGTCTTTACTTCATCATTTACTGGTGATAAATTTTGAATCCTTTAAACGAACAAACGAACACTAGAAGAAAAAAATTAACTAAATAGGCGGGGTTTACTGTTTAAAACATAAAAATAGGTTGAATGTAAAAATTGTAAATAAAAAAAAAAAAAAAAAAAAAAAAAAAAGAATGGAATTAGAATACAAGACAGACTTGTAAAATCTCTTCTTAACTACCGTCATAGTTTAAGGCTTAATCATTTACTTCATATATTGCTTTATTATTATTATTATTATTATTATTTTGTGTGTGTGTGAGGGGGGCGGGTTATTAATTTAAGGATACTTTAGTCTTTAAAATTTATAAACATATTTTAACCCTTTGAGTACTGAATTATTTGAAGGTTTTTATGCCCATGGGACGAAGATTTTTATGCAATTGGTCCTGTTTATCCACGCCTCCCATACATGTATTATATTCGATTACATATGATGATTTGATAATTTTGTCAAAATTGTCATCATTCCTTTTTCGCTTCCCTGTATCAACTAAATTAATATTTGAATGTTTTGTGCTAAGCATGTATACATCTTTCTTATCTTTCCATCTTAGTGCTAACAAACCGTGGGAGGGTAACATTTTGGCCCCTCCTTTTTTTAGTTTGAAGGAAGCAAATTCTTTTGTCATGTGTTTTCTGTTCTTTCGCACAGTTCCAACTACATTTGTAACTTGCTGTTCTATTAATTTTAAATATAATTGTGGAGACGAATACCAATTATCCATGTATTGTGTGTAGCCTTTTTTCAAAATTGGTTGCGCCACTTCTAGAACAACACTCTCAGACACTAGTACATAAGTCCCCGCCCACCGTCGGGACTGCCGAAAACATCAATGCCTGCTTCTTAAATTCAGATGACGAGTCTCACTCGTCAAATGTACTCAAAGGGTTAACATTATGTTTTTTAAAAATATATTTTAACTTTTTTAAATACATTCGAACACTTTTGCGACTGCAGGATTTTGTCATTTTGTCAGTAAGGTCCACCTACGGGCGTTATTCCCTCAACATAAAATATTTCAGAACAAATTTTCTGTATTTACAATTATATTACAAATGGATATACATTATAATTATATTCTTTCTAATCAATATATTTCTATTCATAGTATATTTTATTGCAAAAACAACACTGAGTATATTCTTAAGAACTAAGTAATACACAAATTACGAAAGAAACGTTACAGATTTTCAAATGACTTGAAACTACGTCAACAGTCGCAAAAGCGTTAATTAGGAAATTATATTTTCATAGAAATTATAAAACAAATCGTTCAGTTCCGAACAGCTCAACTGACTCAAAACTGGTAAGTGCGATTAAAATTGTTTAATATTTACTTCATGAACCCTTACAATAATTTATCCGAAAAGATTTAGTTTATGCGATGTTGTATATATATAGCTATATTATTTCAGTTCGTATATTATGTCACACCTACGAAAGAAAATTTGAGCTTTATTGGTGATCAGTATAGCCCAGACACTTTTAAAAATGTTGCACTTTTGCTAAGAGTATTGTCTGACCAATCGTAAGTGTAATGTATTTAAATATACCTTAAGTTATCTAAAACACTGAATTCAGGATGATTAAGTTACTGTAAAGATGTTAACGTTTTTATTAATTTTTATAACACTTTTTTCTTAAAACATTTCTGGTGTGAAACAACAAAATTTTGTCTTGCTGTAGGATCTTAATTCTTGTAGGATCTTAATTTTATTTTTCTACATTTACAGATACCCCCCTAACACATTTTTGATTATAACTCTATGTATGCTAAAGATAAAGTATACAAACTATATACATTTCCGCAGTGCTAGAGTCTCAGAAATTCGAATATGAAGTCAAAATTGGGTGTTGCTACTGAAAAAAAAATCAAAGTTGGCCATCATTTCAATATGTAGATAACCCCTAATTAAAAATTCGAGAACATTTTCAGAAAGTGCATTTAATTTCCTGTTGAATTATGTCTATTACATGTTTCTGCGTCAATTAATAACGAAACTACAGGGTTGCTTTTTTTTCCCGCGACTGTACATAAATATATATCTTATTTATTAGATATATCGTAATTTTATATTTATTCGTATCATAATACTACTTTATGCATTCATTTATATTTTGATTTTAATATACATATCACGACAGAAGTTATTTTAATTTTAAAAGGTCGACGGTTTACCTTGAAATCGTGTAAACACCTACATGCAATATGTTAATATAAATGTACTTAAAAGAGAAGTTCATTTCGGTGTGAAAACTTCATGTCGTTTTCGTTAAAATTTGATCGTAAAAAATTCAGACTTTTTAACCAGAGGTGTGAAATTAAATAGGATCTGCAAGGAGTTAAAAATAAGTTTTATTCATTTATTTATTTCATAATTACTTCATAATTTTTACTTTATTATTTACTAAGAATATTTTTTTTTCTTCATAAACAGTGGTATGAAATATGCGGCAATTTCCCGTCTCTGATGCTAAAAAAAATCGAAAAGTGAATAAAACAGTGCAATAATAATATAAAATATTATAGTGTATATAATGCTGATAAAAGATATCAAAGTTATGTGATCTCATATGATGAAAAAAAAAAAAAAAATAAATAAAAGATCGTAATAAGTGACCTACTCATGGTGGTATTCCATTTGCACAAGTAAGTGTACTTTTTACATTTAAATGAAAAAATTACCATTTCATCTAAGTAAGAATAAAAAAGATGAAATAACCGCAATGTATTAATATATATATATATATATATATATAAATTACCCACTGCTAAAACAGTACATTTTATGGGTGCATTATTTGTGTTACGTAGGTCACGTTACGTTTGTCACATTAATTTTTATTATTATTTACCTCCAATTTCAATGTGGGACGTAATGAGAATAATTATACAAAGATTGCTTTTATTACTTACAAACTTTGAATAAAAGCCATAAAATGCAATAAACTCGCAACAATTGTTTCGGGTCGAAAAAACACACGAACCTTCATCATGCGAATAAAGTAAGCACGTGTGCTGCAGTCAAAGCGGCAACGCACCAAAGCGTTGCCGCAGTTAAAGCGTTGTCGCTTTGACTGCAGCACTCGTGCTTACTTTATTCGCCTGATGAAGGGTCGTGTGTTTTTTCGACCCGAAACAATTTTTGCGAGTTTATTGCATTTTATGGTGTTTATTCAAAGTTTGTAAATAATATTTTTACAACGCCAGTTTTGTAGTGCTCTTTTACTAAAGATTGCTTTTCATAAAATACAGAATTCAAAATCGTGACCCTGTATTCCTGACACATTTTACGATTTCTGATCATAATCTAATATTATAAGACAGAAAAGATGTTCCAATAGGTATATTTTAATGAGATTATAAGTAAAATAATTTGTTTTAAATATCAGGTTCCTCATGATGGGGTGAACCTATATTTATTGAGATGGTTATTTTTTTTTTTTTTTTTTTTTTTTTTTTTATTTATTTATTTACTTATTTTTTACAGCTAATTTGCATTGAGATTTATTTTTTCCAGTAAGTTGAAAACAAATAATGCGTACGTAAAATTTAGCTTCCTAAGAGAACGCCTTTTTTAATACAACTTCTTCCGAATGGACATTATTTTATTTATTGAGTCATAGAAAAAAATAATAATAATAATAAAATTTACACTGTAGAAAGCATGTTAGAAAATATATAGATCTTTCGAATCTTGAGTTAATCTAATAAAACAAAATCTGTATGAATAAAGCATAATATAATATGCTTTCAAATCATGAAAAAAAAAATCGAAATATAATTTTAAAAAGTCTTCATAAGAAAATACAAAGAAAACAGCGAATCGATAAACCAATGCAAATGAAGAAAAATATTCTTCGATGAATGACGTGACTGGATGAATTAATCTGGCATTAAAAATAAAGAAGCAGAAAAGAAATTTAATCGTTCGTATTTATAAAATACATCATAGCCATAAAAATTATTTAAATTAAAATTTGAATGAAAGTTACATTTTTCTTTTAGAAAGCTTTAACGAAACGTAAATAAAAAAAAAAAATTTAGTAACTTATCATAGATGAAATTTTTTTTTTTTTTTTTTAATGAAAACATATATTTTATTTATCTTGTGAATAAATAGTATACAATTAATTCACTTTACTTTTTATCCATAATTATTGTGAAAAACACTGAAATATTTTTTCTATATATTTTTTTAATAAAGTATTAGAGATAGATTATATGAATCATGTTTTTTAAATATAGTTTTGTTATATTTATTTAATTTTTCTTTTTTTACTTTCGGTTTAAATTTTACATTGATTTGAGCCAAATTTCAGAAAATATGATATGAATACAGATTCTTTCTTTCATTTTTCTTTTTCTTGTTTAAAAAAAAGTAAAAGTTCATCTTTATTGGTTATCCAAAAGAAATTTACTAAATTGTCTTACGTATTAATAAACAAAGATCTCTAGATCTATAATTAAAGATCTCAAAGATATTATTAAACAAAGTCTCTTCTCACATAATTTCTTTGGATAAACATTAACTAAATTATATTTTCAAAAAAATATGTAATTGGTATTAATTTATAATACATTATAGATTAAATTTTTTTTTAACATTATTTAAGATGTAACTTTAAGTCACTGTTAGTGATATTTGATATGCATAATAGAAGATTGATCTTCGAAATAATTGGCAACCGTTACAATTAAAATTTAGTTGTGGCTATAGAATAAAAAAAGTCTCCAATCTGGCAACACTGCATGGGTTGAAGTGTTCTTAACTTTTTATACGCTTTTTATAATTTTATCATCACTATTTTAGAATGTTAATTTATATGTACTATTATCATACGGAAAAGATCTTATAAAATATTTATTCGTCGAAAATATATACGACAGGTTTCTTTTTAAAAATACTGGTTTTAAGTACGATTAAAAAATTAGCAATGTTGGCAACTATGAAAATAATACTGTAATTTTATGCGTGTAATCCGCAGGTAAGGTATGACATTTCTCCACCAGAAATTTTATTTAACTGGAAAATCTATATTTTCCAAAAAACAGCTCGTACAAATATATATTCCTTTATCAATTAAAGTTTCTCGTGAATAACTGACATATTTTACCTGTGAGCTGAAAATTACAATACCTCAAAGCAATCGGATAGTTTTGATAAAATAATGCTTTGAAGCAAATAAACGTATCTTTATGAGATTAAAATTAAAAAAAAAACTTCCAGCTAAATATCTCAAAAACTAATAAATGTTGTACAGAAAATTATGGGAACTTTAAAATTATATCATATTCCTGATTAATTTAAAATTTATTTTTATAGTTCCACCTACTACCACATTATCACATAAGCCCTGAAAAAGAAAGAAAAAAAGAATAGTACGAGAGCTAGCAACGTGGAAAACACAAGAATTTTAAGAAAGCTGGTTCTTTAATATATCTTTCCCTATGCTCTCTCGAACAGCGTACGGGCTACCTGGCTGCAGTAAACGTTGCGTTTATTAAAGCCCATCACACCTTTACAGGTAAAAAAATTGATTTTTAAATCATTTTAAGAAGAATGGGGTTTTTTTTTCATTAACTTCTAAACAATATTAGAAACATGAATTTATTATTGCCAGACATTTTTGTTATTAACAATAATGTGCCAGATGCCATTTTTTATAAACAAAAAAGAGTAAATTTCAAACCATTTTAGTATGTCTGTAATTTTAATATTATTTTACTTATATATAAATAAGTACAAAATTAATTTGCTAGACATTAATTCGGTTGCTTACACAACAGCCAGACCGATTTATTGCTATACAGTACCGCGCCATTGTGCCAGTTGTTAGAGAGAGATAACGGCAAAGTAGATAGGCGGAAGAGAAACAGGAATAGATTACACTATTTAAAGTATCCTAAGTAATTTTTTTTTTTACTTTCAATTCTTCGATTATGAGAATAATAAAACATTATTATTAAAATTTTTATCAAAATAATAAAAAAATAGCTAAACAAATTATTTATTAAAGACAGGGAAAAATTACGTTTTTTAGGTATCAAAATTTGATTGTTTATGGATCATATTTAAATCATAAAAATCAAATTGTAACTAAATTAAATAATTTCATGAAAGATACAGGAAAAATTGACATTAATGTAGTATCAAAATTCTTATTTTTATTTATAAATATTGTATTTAAATAATTACAATCTGTTTTTAACAGAATTAAGTATTTTCAGTCCATAATTGCATCTCAAAAAAGTGATGCATCTCCATAGTCCTCATCATCGTCACTGCTCTCATTATTATAATTACCATCATCATCATTTTGTGTAGTGTTCTCGTTATCTAGTAGTGTAGGTTCTGTAACCAAAAAAAAAAAAAAAATCATTATTAGGTTACTCTTTCTATATGTTACTTTCTAAATATAATACTTTACCTTTTATAATAATGTCAGCAACTGATGATGGAAACTGCTCCCCTGCAAACCAGACAAAATCGTGTTTATCATCGTTGATGACCCAACCAGAAGCTAATGACAATAAAGATGTAGGATTTTCAAATGAGCGTTTCTCCTAAACTTTGTCACGTACCGCTTTTGAACCAACAAGGTTGATATTGAAAAAGTACTGGGATTTCCCCTAACGCCGGTACCGTCATCGATGTGTCATGCAGATGGTAGTATTTGTAAAACAGATACAGCACAATTTGTCAAAGTATTCGAGAAGAAAGTTAGCAGTGTCAACCAGCAATCGTTATCTTTTGATAACAGTATTTTAGACGGTTTCTTCATGTTACACCTTATGAAAAAAGTACCGCAAACTTTCGATGGCATATCGAAGAAATTTCTCAAAATGATTTCACAATTTAAATCATCTCGCATTGAATTTGTGTTTGATCAGTACTTCACACCTTCCATAGAAGTTTGTGAGCGTTTACGTCGCAATGAATCAACCAGTATCGTTTCCATCAGACCTAATCAAATTCGGCTTCATAATTTTGCTGATGAACTCAAAAATACACAGTTCAAGGAAGTCCTCGTAAATTTTTTTTATTGATCATTGGGCTAATGATAACATGTTTTCTTTTATTAGGAATAAAACTATTTATCTGAGTTTTGATAATTGTTACTTACATCATGTTAAAAATAACCAAGTTATTCGAATCATTGAAGAATCATCATCATGTGAAGAACATGAAGAAGTTGATACTCGAACAATATATCATATTTTCCAGATACATTCTGACGCTCAAGTTGTTATATGCTGTTCAGATTCCGATATTCTGATTATACTTCTCGGACACATGGATCACCTGAATGCATCTTTAAAGCTTTGGATTCAACGGAGGGTAGAAACCATGAACGTCTAACAAACATCAATGAATTATACCAAGTTCTTGGTATTTCTTTATCGAATGCTTTACGATGTTTCCACGCAATAACAGGGTGCGATTACACAGCAGCTTTTTTCCGGAAATGCAAACTAAGGTCTTTCAAGTTGCTTGAGAAATCTGCTGAGTACCAGTTAGAATGTCAAGAGGTTACAACAGACGATGAGCATGTACTCGAACGTACATTTGCCAGGTTAGAAAAATTTATATGTCACGTGTATGGGGTTTCTATCTCTTCAAATGTTAACGATGTTCTCTTCTATCTATTTTCAAAAACTTATCAATCGAAGAAATGTAATGATAATTTCGAAAAAAAAATTTCGAAATTTTGATTCATCGTTCTTACCACCATGTAAAACTGAATTATGTCAGCATTTATTGCGAGTACGGTGACAAAGTTTTGGAGAAACGCTCATTTGAAATATCTACAACTTTATCGCCGTTAGCTTCTGGTTGGGTCATCAAGGATGATAAATACGATTTTGTCTGGTTTGCTGGGGAGCAGTTTCCATCATCAGTTGCTGACATTACCTTTTATAATAATAATAAATAAGTATTATACATATTAAAAAGAAATTGATACCTTACATATCACTTCGTTCTTGGCAGAAAAGCTTTTTTCGAAGGGGATCCCCTTCTTCGGCGGTGCCGTCTGCACTCCGTGGCTGGCAGTCGCTGACTAGTTGTTCTCTTTTGTTGATAAGTAGGTGACGCCAAATTTCCTTTACCTCCGCCGATTCGTGGTCGTTAATGACGTCAGGGTTATGCGCTATCTCGATGCTCTCTCTTAGGTACGCGTAGGTGGGATTATTGTAATTAGCTAATTTTTTTACATTTTCAAATTCGATTTTAACATTCATTTGTAATAAATAATAAATAATGTTAAAATCGAATTTGAAAAAGTAAAAAAATTAGCTAATTACAATACTCCCCCCTACGCGTACCTAAGAGAGAGCATCGAGATAGCGCATAACCCTGACGTCATTAACGACCACGAATCGGCGGAGGTAAATGAAATTTGGCGTCACCTACTCATCAACAAAAGAGAAGAACAACTAGTCAGCGACTGCTAGCCACGGAGTGCAGACGGCACCGCCGAAGAAGGGGATCCCCTTCGAAAAAAGCTTTTCTGCCAAGAACGAAGTGATATGTAAGATATCAATTTCTTTTTAATATGTATATTTAACTTCGTTTAAGTATAAGTTATTATGTAAAGTATTATATTTAGAAAATAACAAATAGAAAGAGTAACCTAATAATGATTTTTTTTTTTTTTTTTTTTGTTACAGAACCTACACTACTAGATAACGAAAACACTACGCAAGATGATGATGATGGTAATTATAATAATGAGAGCAGTGACGATGATGAGGACTATGGAGATGCATCACCTTTTTGAGACACAATTATGGACTGAAAATACTTAATTCAGTTAAAAACAGATTGTAATTATTTAAATACAATATTTATAAATAAAAATAAGAATTTTGATACTACATTAATGTCAATTTTTCCTGTATCTTTCATGAAATTATTTAATTTAGTTACAATTTGATTTTTATGATTTAAATATGGTCCATAAACAATCAAATTTTGATACTTAAGAAACGTAATTTTTCCCTGTCTTCAATAAATAATTTGTTTAGCTATTTTTTATTATTTTGATAAGAATTTTAATAACAATGTTTTATTATTCTCATAATCGAAGAATTGAAAAAAAAAAAAAAATTACCTAGGATACTTTAAATAGTGTAATCTATTCCTGTTTCTCTTCCGCCTATCTACTTTGTCGTTATCTCTCTCTAACAATTGGCACAATGGCGCGGTACTGTACAGCAATAAATCGGTCTGGCTGTTGTGTAAGCAACCGAATTAATGTCTGGAAAATTAATTTTGTACTTATTTATATATAAGTAAAATAATATTAAAATTACAGACATACTAAAATGGTTTGAAGTTTACTCTTTTTTGTTTATAAAAAATGGCATCTGGCACATTATTGTCAATAACAAAAATGTCTGGCAATAATAAATTCATGTTTCTAATAGTGTTTAGAAGTTGGTGAAAAAGAAAAAATTCTTCTTAAAATGATTTAAAAATCAATATTTTTACCTGTAAAGGTGTGATGCGCACTAATAAACGCAACGTTTACTGGCAGCCAGGTAGCCCGCACGCTGTTCGAGAGAGCATAGGGAAAGATATATTTAAGAACCAGCTTTCTTAAAATTTTCTCTCGAAAACGTTGCTGGCTCTTAGACTAGAAAGAAAACTTTGAAATTTTAATTTTAAAATGAAGGTTAGTTAGTTATATTAATATTTTTTTCTCAAAAAAAAAGTCGTATAAATTGAGAAGGTAACATAAATAAATATTAAGTAATTTAAAAGAAATATTGAAATTTAAAAATGCACCTATTTAAATTTCACGCGTATTTAACATTAGCGATTTCTAGTTATGTTCTAACTCTTTTAAAATTTAAATAAAAAATGCAATCTATGTATCTTTCTAAAGCTCAAATAAGTCATCATATCCTACTGCTATTTTTTTGTAAAATCAAGCAAGGAGCAAGTTTTTTTTTTTTTTTTTTTTTTTTTTATTTTTTTTTTTTATGTTTCTTCAAACTCCAAAAATTGTTTTCATAACCAAAATGTATACGGAATTGCCAGTCGAAGGATACCTGTTTTACATAGATTTTTTATTGATCTAGCACAGGAATCGTATTCCCTTCTCTATCTTCAGGGCACTTTTAAGAATGAGAAATTTCTGCCGTTTCCGCCATTAGTATATTCATGTAGAAAGATTTACAGGAATGTGCCGTGATTAAATGGGATAAAAATTATTGTATAAAAATAACGGTAGCATAAAAGGTAAAAATTTCTTATTCCGGAATGTGTCCTAAAAAGAGGAGCTGAGAATACGACCCTCAAGGGTGCAAAAGATTCCGTCTCGAGACAGAACAAAGACAGCAGTACTTTTTGTCAATCATTTCTATCATATCCACTCACAATAAATTGCTGTACAAATATGATAGAGATTATTGATAAAAAATATTGGTGTAAGAGTTCCGTCTGGAGACGGAAGCCCTTGCACCCTTGCATCTTTGCACCGATGCTAGATCAAAGGCATCATATCTACCAACATTCTAATTAATATTCTGTAAATTATTAGTACCCACCCCTTCTTCCAGAACATTTTATTTTTAAAGCAATTTCCTCCAAATGTAACGGGTGATCTAAAAGTCAGTTAATACTATTTCAAAATTTAGTTATTCGATGAATAATGTAGGTAGAGAGGTAAAAATTCAAACACATAGTTGAAATGTCATGAGGTTTTATTGAAACCGAAGAAAAGTGGAAGAATTGGTCAATAAATGTCGTTAGACAGGTAAATGTCAGTGTCGTCGCATGAGAAAAGTGTATAAAATGAACTGTAATGAGAAAGGGAATGAGGTGCAATAGCAATCGCGGCATCTTGATTTTACCAGTAAAGACACTGATAGTGAAGCTGTACTACCAGAATGGAGAATATGCTTTGATTAGATGTTCGGCCCCCGTAGAGGGCAACCAGCTGTATTGCAAAATTTAGCAACTTTTTTTATTTAATACCGACGAATAAATTTTAATTGCGTACTTGCCAACATCCTAATTAATATTCCGTAGTGTTGTTAGCCCCGCCCTTTTTTTCACACTAGTATAATTTTAGAGTAATATTCTCCAAATGCAATTGCGATTAAATAAGAAGAACAATACACTAAAAAGATACTGGTGTGAAAAAGAAAGCGGGGCTAAGAATACTACGGAATATTAATTAGTATGTTGGCAAGTATGCAATTGTAACGGTTGCCTAATCAAGATAGATCGCGTATTATGTATATAAAATATCACACTTCAAAATTATTGGTGATTATTGAGTATAAAAGTCCTTAAATTTAGTAACATTGGCGACCAGGTATAAGTACTGGTTGAACAGTTCAGGGGGAAATTGGGACTTCAGTGGGTTCGTCTAGGCATTGGCAGATTCAACGCTCATGATGTCGCACGTCACGCCGTTATTCCACGCACGAATATTTGCAGAGCATTTAAGCGTGCCCTCGAATGATATACGGGCAAAATCTCGTCATCATGAACTGCTAACCGCCGATTTGTGGAATTAGGTTTCAATAGAACCCAGTGTTATTTCAAGCTTGTGTGTCAGTTGTGACCTCTCTACCTATATTATTCCGTGAATTATTGAATTTTCAAATAACAACGGACTTTTGGGTCACCGGGTAATCACGATTAAATAAAAAGAAAAATGCTTTTTATAAAAAGCGGATATTAACAATTTTACAGAATACTAATTAGAATGTTGGCAGGTATGTAGCATCTTTTTTTCCCCCAAGACTGTACAAAACATGTCTCTTTTTTAAAGAAATTTTCAGAATTTAATATTACAGGGGAAAAATTACGATAAAATTTTATCTATTATAATTGCGTTCGTTTATGAACAATTCTATTCTTTGCACTTACCAATGAAAAAATATGAATCTCACAGCAGAGATCATTTTTTACTGTAATAATTGAAAACTGCTTAGACGTGCAAAACTGTTTGCTTTTGAGATATAAAACACTTATAAGTTCAATAAATCTTGCGAATTTTGACTAATGACGCGCAACAACCATCTCTCATCCTGTATTAATCCTTTGTATTGACAATTTATTCTCGCAGTCATATATGATTTATATGTTCTTTTAAGATATTGCAAATGTTGTTTGCAAGCTATAAAATTTTAGCCGTTGTGATAAATAAAGAGCATGTTTCGATATTTCTCTATATTGTATTCCTCATGGAAATATTTGTGTATTCAAACAGTAAAAGAAAGTGAAACTTTTACAGACATTTTGTACCTTTAATTCGCAAATTATTAATCACATAAGAAATTGTAAAATAATAAGTACTATTTATTCCTTACGTTACACACTATTACACATCGGCTAACGATCCCCAGTTCTCAACACCACTATTTTAGAATAGTTATATTTCTCTCATTCAGAGCTGTCAACACAACCGATTATTTTATACTACTATTAAAAAAAAAAAAAATTACTTTTATCTGTCATCGAAATTTCTATCAATAAATAATACTAAAATAATCTGGTGTGGAACTAACACGACATTCTTTTACCCTATATTTTAACACTATAAAAACAGATTGCTGGTTAACGCTAAGATAAGAAGTATGAGAGCGTGGGAGTAGTTGTAACAAGTGTAGGAAGTAACACACAGTTTATGATATATTTTGTAAAATTTTTGATTATATATTTCGATAAACATAATTTTAATGACGCACTTTATTAGTCAAGCACAATCAGTGTTCTGCAAAAATGGTTTATGAGAGTTTCTGTACATGTGCTTCATTTTAGCTAGCTAGAGGAAAAAAACGTATTTCGTAAATTTTGATTAAAGTTATGTTAAATTGTATTTTAAAGCGTTTATAGCTATTTTTTTAGTCTGTGTGTTGAGTTAAAAAATGCATGTTTAATTTTTTGTATAAATCGTTATATTTGTTTTATAAATAAACAAAATGTCCAAAACTATACAATGGGTTAAACTGAAACAAATTTTGGGGCAAGTTGTAACATGTTACAATTTGCTTTTTGTGTTTTGTTTCATGCCATTAGATATTCCACTTTAAATGTTAACAAACAAATTATTTATTGTATGCTTTTTTTTAATATGAGGAATTATAAAAAGGAATCTGAAAGAGCTTCAAAGGGTCAAGATATATACCATTTGGTTACAGCTGAAATCTTCGAGAAAGGTTATAGGATATTAGACACTCATCAACCGAAAGAAAAATATTTGAAAAATAATTTGAAGAGATAATTAAAAAGTAACTCAAACATTAAGAGAAATGAACACAAAGAGAAAGAAAAAGATTATAGGAAAAAACAAATAAATAAATAAACTAAAAGATAAAAGTATAAATAAAATGTCTTTTACTCCAGATACAGATTCTGAATTAGAGGAGTGGCTTGAGGAGATGCCTACAGCTAGAGCTCGAAGTCTCCGCCCATTTTCAGGTAATTTTCTGAAATGAAAAATTTTTGGCTCCTTTGCCACTACTATATTTATACAGGAATATTTTCTGTGTTTTTGTATTACAGTGTCGTGATTATTTAATCACGAATTATAATCACGATTTAATCACGAATTAGAGAATATTGCGTAAAAATAGTGGTAGTAGAAAAAGAAGAAATTTCTTATTAATGAGAGTGTACTGAAAAGAGGGCGGAGAATTCGAGCTCTGTTAAACCCTCTCTGAGGCAGAAGAATGGGTATAATGCTTAATCTGCAAACTGGGAACACACATTAAATGTACAAAAGGGACCAAAATATCATTTGTTTGAATCAATTTCAACTTTGTCTAAGATTGACCTATATGTTGATTTTATATTTAATTTTCTCTTTATTTTACTATAATCCGTTTGATATAATTCATTGTTACTATACCAAGAAGGTTATATTTAATATTAGTTATTAATTAACTTTTTTATTAAATTAATAAATGATCGATAACAAAACACATTTTGAAATGTTGACATTTTTATTGTTAGTGTTCCCTTCGTATCTGTTACAATTTGCCCCAAATCCGGGGCAAATTTGTAACAGGCAAATAATTTTGAAAAAATATTTTTTGTGCTAAAATTAGCAAAATTAATGAAAGTTTTCATTTTATTTTATTTTTATTTATTTATTTATTTATTTTTTATGAATGTGATAGATGAATACGTATGCCATGGAAAACAAACATTATAAACAGGAAAAAGTAAATATATTTCAAAATATATTTAATTTTCCAAAAACTGTTACAACTAGCCCCACGCTTCCCTACTGTATATAAACCTACTTTAAAAAAATTCAAAGTATGTTTAGGAACAGTTTTATTTAACAAATAATTATGAGTGAAGATCGAGGGGCTATTGCTTATACCCTCATCACCCCTTTTGAATATTGAACCCACATTTCCACAGATTTTTACGTTCTTTTTAAATTTAAAATAGTATATCAAGTTATTCAGACAATTTTTGGTAAAATATAGAAAGCACATCCAACAATTACATTCAGTAGAAAAAAATGTTTTTGCTTAATTATGTATTTCTTCTTTAAATTACGCACATACCATATTGCGCATTTAAATATCGTCCTGTACTCATAACACACAGCACAATCTGAAGCGCTCTTTCAGCAATTTCAAAGTATTGTACCAGTATTTTCTAGTTCTTTCAGGTAGCCTTAAAAATGAATGGTGAATGATTTCCATTCTATGTTCTACACGAAACATGCTTCTATGCATATAAAAATTTATTTTCATTTTTTTTAATGCAGACAATTGATGCTAAACTTTACCTACCAAAAATTTAGCCTATAGACGTATTCCCTTTTATCTCCCTGTACACGGACCATTTGCTTGATCTCAACGAATAGTTTATACATATGGTACAGGTTTAAAATACCTACTTTGGAATTCCTACTACTATTTATTTTTGAGATATGCTAATAACAGACGCACACACACAGAATAATCACTACAAAACTTATTTTCTAATTGAGAGGACCTTAAAATGTGTAAGTATAACAAAAACACAATTTCGGAAATTCGACCTATAAGCAATAATATCTTTACCCTATAAATGTGAAAGAGAGAGTAAAATATTTTCCAGGAATAGTGGTATAAAATTGTCTGGAGTGTTGGTAGCTATGCTTATTTAGACGTAGAATTGTACACATTAAATAAAATAAAAATTTATGTAGAAATAGTAAAGTCAAAAGACAAGAAAAGTTGGCAAATATGCTAGTAATTTTTTTTTCTTTTTACAAAAAGAGTCATTTTTAATTTTTTAAATAATAATTCCTTTTTTCTGCATTGAATACGAATAAAATATTCAAATTAATATTTTGCGTTTCAAAAATTCGCTTTGATACTCATTTAAATATTAGACAGACATTATTGATTGTAACATCATAGCCTCCCAACCTACATGCTTTCCGCGTGGCTTGAAAACTTAGCAACAGTTCAAGAGGTAGACAGCGCCACCAGGTACTACGCACTTTTTATTGAACTCTCACCAATAATTGAAATATGTGATATATGACATATACAATCGACGTTTCGTCAATTCTATTCGCCTTTTATAAATCGAACTTTTAAAAATTTTTGGTGGCGGTTGAATAAAAAAGTCACACAATCTATACCAGGTGGCGCAGTTTATTGCCAAGTTTCCGAGCCCCGCGGAAGACATCTAGTTTAGGATGCAATGGTTAAATGATAGAAATGTATAAATTTTAATTAAATAATTAATAATTAATAATTGAATAAAAATGCATTTTGAAATATAATATTTAGTTTAACATTTAAAAGAAATTCTTAAAAATATATCAGAGTTCTCAGTAGTCACTATTTTGAATATCACTTTTAACACTTTCGCGACCGCTGCCGTAGATTCACGTCATTTGAAAATCTGTAACTCCGCCAGTGGGCGTTTCTTTCGCAATTTGTATGTTATTTATTTCTTAAGAATATACTCAATATTCATATTTGTACAATCAATATACTATGGATACAAATACTTTGATTAGAAAGAGTATAATTATATTGTATATCCATTTGTAATATAAATGCGAATACAGAAAATTTTGTCCTGAAACGTTTTAACATGGAAGAATAACGCCCACAGGCGGATCTTACTGTCAAAAAGACAAAAGCATGCGGTCGCGAAAGTATTAATTCTAGTGGATCTACAGAACAGGAGCCCCAACGTCCTATTTGTATCATTCAATTACTCAGCAGATCATTTTATTTATTACATATTATTAAAAAAAAATTATATATATATATATATATATATATATATATATGATTATTTCACTACATAAACATATACGTTTCTGAGGGGGGCTGCCAAACCCCTTCAACCACCGCCGTATGTATGTCTATGTTTATCTGTGTAGATGTGTATGCATACAGTGCGACCTCGTTTCCTACGACTAGCAGTGAGGCCGAGTCCAAAAGTTTAGAGGGATGCAAAATTGGCCGAGAGATAGTTATTTGGCAAACATCCAGTTATTCGGTGTTCCCTTATCGCTTGTTTTCTCTCAGTCACCCCTATTTTAACACTGGACTCGTTCAATCCGCAGTTGCGCAGAGGCTTCCATGGTCGCAAGAAATGTGGTTAAAGAATACATTTCTTTGGAATTCAAAGCCATGTGTTAATTCCTTGTTTCTCATAAATACTTGTACCAGATTTGATGAGAAAGAATTAAATGATGTATCGGAATTATTTTGTGTAGCTCTTTAAACTAATTACCAATTCTATGACTACCATTTTCCACAGAAACCATGCTTTTAAACATTTTAAAAATGCACGTTTACTTCATTGTGTTTAATGGAGCGAAACCATGTTAAAATGATCTTATAAGATATACCGTCTGTGACTGTAATGGTTCGAAATTCTTTTTTATATCCCTGTACAAGACCCATAATAATTATGTACACCAATAAAAAGTATACAACTAATTAATTGTAACTCATTAACATTGGAACTAAATTTGACATCATTTGTATAATAACAGAATGTCATCGGAATTGTTTTGTGTGGTCCTGCTAACAAATTATTTAGTCTATACTTACTTTTTTCTAGAGAAAACAGGCTTTTAATCATCTTAATAATGTATGTTAAATCTATAATATTAAATACAGTTTAAAAGTTTTAAAATGTGCTTAAACAGAAATCTGTCCGTAGGCTCGAATATCACAAAATTATTTTGTGTGTTCCTGTAAACGACCGAACAAAACCTGATATGATGGCCAATTCGAACCCAAGTGACGTCTTCAAGAGTGACTGCAGCTGAGCTGCTGATGGCAAAAGTTAACGGTGCCGAAGGGGACTTGTTACGCCGACCGGCAGGCAAAGTTCGACCGATCTACTGTTGACAGCCGAAAGTGCGACTCAAATAATTTAGTAGGCCACTAATGGATAACAATGACAGTTGTAGGCCAGAACGATCTCATCAGTATAAGTTTTACAAGGAAGCCATAAACATCATATACAACCGTAAAAACTATATAACTTATGCTGTGTAGCTCCTGAAAAATTGTTCGAAATTTGACAAAATTTGAGTGATTACGTGGCATTTCCGAAACATTTAGTAAGGTCCTGTAAATTTATTATTAAGTCTAACAAAGGGAGTATGAATCAGTAAAATTCCTATTGAAACCAAACCAAGCTTAAATTAAAGAGCATGGTCGAAAACAAAGGGTAGAGTGCAAAATTTGCGTACCCTCCCCCCCCCCCATGGATCAAGAAATAACCTTTAGAAGTTTTAGATGCTTCTATAAAATACAACAAAACGCATTCCTTATGATGAAAGGGTGGTGTAGTGGTAGCGTGCTAGACTCGTGAAACGAAGGCCCTGAGATCAAATCCCGCCAATGGCAGTTTTGTATTTTAATTTTTTATTTCAGTTGAAATATTTTTTTACGTCTTTAATTAAATTATTATCATTATTTATTTATTTATTTATTTATTTTTATTTATTTATTTATTTTTATATATTTATTTATTTATTTATTTATTGAGTATAAAAATTAATAAAGTATTAACTACGAATTTATATATTTTTTATTTTTTAATTTATAAAGAAGAAAATCTTATTTGAAGCTACGAATATAGTTCCTAATTTATAACGAATATGATAAAAAGTAGAAAATTGATGAAAGCATGGGTATTTTTAACGTTGAGAAAAAGAAATATAAGAAGATTGATCACAATTATTTGAATTACAATTTTATTCACCGACAAATACGGTTCATCACGAACATTCTGTTAAATATTTAGCGTTTCTTCAAGATTACTGGATTTGTAAAATTCATATTTACCCAAATTTTGAAATTTTTGAGATGTAAACTAATTATAAATTAGTGAAATCATTTTCAGAAAATTCGTCATTGTATTCAATTTTATTGCCAGTTCTTTCGACACCACCAAATTTGGCAGTTGTTTAATAAAATATTTGAAATAAAAGTTAAATTTGACGTCGAATAGTTAAGCAAGAGTTGTTCATTCAGGATTTTTTAAGTAAACTATTGCATGAACAATTGAAAACAATTGGGAGTAGATAGTTAACTCTTGCCATTAATGACATCGATAAAAAATAGTAATTAAAAATTTACAGAAAACACTTGCACAAATCATTAACAAAGTTTTATCTAAATGCAATATAAAAGTATTTCCAGTTAAATTATTAATTTCTTTTAATTTAATAAATAAATAAATATGTTGGTTGAAAACTAAAAAAAAAAAATATGTATATTAAATTGTCCGCGTTGAAAAAGACTTTTTTAATTTAATTAATATTTTCTCTTTAAATAATTATTTTATTTAATTTGAAATGTAAGAAAAAAAAATATATGTATATACGTACATTTCAGTTGAAATAAAAAATTAAAATACAAAACGCCTGTCCAGTGACTAGATCTCAGGACCTTCGCTTCACGACCCAAGCACGCTACCAATGCACCACCCGTTCATACTACGTTGTGTGTGTGTGTGTGTGTGTTATTGGTTTTTATAGAAATATCTAAAACTATTAAGGTTCATATTTTGATCCATAGGGGTTGCTGCGCAAATCTTGTTTCTTGCTTATGTTGCTTTAGTTTTCGACCATGCTATTTAATTTAAGCTTGGTTTGGTTTCAAAAGCAATTTTACTGATTCATACTTTCCCTGTAAGCACATGCCTTTCTAGAGAAAGTATGCTTTTAACCCTTTCAGTCGCAGTGTGCCCGCTGATGGAACACCTAATTTTAATTCTCAAGTGCAAAAACTCATCCCGGAAATTTTTTAGCAAAAATTTACATTTATAACATAGCAGAAGAGGCCCTTTTTTTAAACTTGAAAACTTAAAATTTCTTTTATGTTAATTTTGTTCGTAAATTACGGTGGCAGTGTAATTTAAATGATCCGATTTACCCTGCGCGGCAAAGGATTAACCATCTCAATAATGTATGTTGATTTCATTTTCTTAAATGCAGTGTAACCGTTATAAGATGCGTTTAAACGAAGTTCTTCCCATAAGCCATAATGATAAGAAATACTTTGGTATGGTACTGTACACGAACCATAATAAATGTACTCGTGAAAAACGGTACAGCTATTTCTGTATGGTGCGTGAACACGTATACAGATTTTCATTTGAGATTTTTGAGGCTGCTATCACGGTAGAGAGAATTTCTGTCTTTAGAACGTAATAATAACAAAATTTTTGGTATGTCCCTGTGCACGAATCCTGAACAGAATATACACCTAAAACTATACAACTTATTCCGTGGGGTACATGAACACGTGTACGAATTTGCAAGTCAATGGGGGTGATTTTTGCATTCGCTGATTCGAGGCAGACACACAAACAGAACCCAAAATCCTTTTGAGGTCACTATATGGAGGCCTCCACTGAAGTTTCGGGAATAAAGCGATCCTTGCATTCATAGCTGACAACTTTTATAATTTATTCCGGAGCATTCACAGCCCCATCTTTTCTTTCATACCACTCCTTTTTTAACTGTAATATTTTTAGTACGACAGGGCTACTTCTTTCAATCTGCCATTTTGCGTCGTTACCAATCTATAGTGTTCCACTTCGAAAATGCCTGCCAATATCCAATTTTGCTATTTATATTCTTACTCTAACCTAAAATACTTTGTGAAATCCGCAAAAACTTTTACATATTTTTCACTTCAAACGAGGATCGAACTCATAACCTTGGGGTTCGTAGTTGTGTATTCTGACCAGTAAGCCAACGGATCTTGGCTGAATATTTCCTGATTAATAAGACTAGTGTTTTCAGATATTTTTAGACTAGAGCTGTGAAATTTAGTAAAAATGTGTGTTATTTTCCGATTTATAAGGTGAGTATATTCATATTTATTATGTTTTTGAGAAATTAATGGACTAATATGATGAAATTATCTCATACACAAAATTTCATCAGCAGTTTTTATTATTATTATTATTATTATTATTATATTATATAACATTTTTTATTCCAAATTTTAAGCAGATAAAAAATTAAAAAAAAATAAACAATATTTTATAAAATATTTATTAACCCTTTGCGGCGCAAGACAATTTGAAACATTTAAATTATACTGCCACCGGAATTCATGAACTAAATTAAACTAAAAGAAATATTAAATTTTGAGGTTTAAAAAACCGGCCTTTTCTGATATGCTCTAAACGCGAATTTTTGCTAAAAAATTTCCGGGATGAATTTTTGCAGCTGGATCTTAAATTTTGCGTCCTCGCAGCAAGGACACCGCGCGTTAAGGGGTTAACCCGTGAGTAGTCGATTTGCCGCCCATCCTTCGGTTTTGCCTGAATTTTTTATCCAATGGCCACCAAAAAGTCTTAGAAATAGCATTTGATATACATAAAACGCGAATAAAATCGAAGGAAGGTCGATCACATCACTTCTTAAAATTATTGGTGAGAGTTAAATAAAAAGTGCGCAATCTGTAATAGGTGGCGCTGTCTATAGCAACTACTAACGGGTTAAAAATTACATTCTAAGGATTACTTTCTGAAATCTGCTAAGAAACTTCGTTGGACGTTCCCTAAACAATGCTATTTCACCCACAACTTTTTAGCGGTCCCATTTAATTCCAATTCAATGCCCATTACGCAATCTAATCTGTAACAGTTGACTACTTACTTCGAAAGTTATTTGTCCATTATCTATATCAAATCATACTTCTCAATATATTGGTGGTAGTTGCATAAAAGAGTCCTTAAATTTTATCATTGAAAAAATTGTATTTTTTAGAATAATTTGTTTTATTAGTTATATATTTTTTTTATCTTTGCTTCATTCTAGTTTTTAAATAAATAAATAAAATTTGAAAAGAACACATTTCGCTCAAACTCAACTTTAAATTTCATTCATTCTGAAGATATTTTTTTAACGGATAAATAATGGATAAACATCGAGAAAAAAATGTCCTCGGGGCATCTAAAAACGGATGTTTTATTTTAGGATATCCAGATATATCAAAATTGGTTTGTTCTCAGTATTTTCTGTTCGGGTATCCTGTGGATGTCCTCATTTTATCTATATTATCCAAGGATTAAAACAGGATATTCGAGACTTAAAAAGAACATCCCAGAGATGTCATGTGCTATCTGGGATGCTAAACACAGTACAATTTTCGGTACATTTTACCTTATTTTATCGTACTTTCACTGGATAAAAATTTTCTATAAATAAAGTGGTAAAAGATAATGCCGGGGCAAAAAATGTTTCGAAATAAACTAAGAAAGTTGGCATCCAGTTTGTATTATTCTTTTGTAGATATGTACTACAAACGATTGATAAAAATCGATATATTAGTACGCAAACATGAAATTTGCCGTACGTTTTTAAGACATTAATTATAGGAGTAGAGGATTGAAAATGATATCATTAATGTGAGTTTGAGGGGGGAGGGGGGGGGGAATATTCTGTTATTATGTCAAGAAGGATATTAAATAATGCCTTTATTTTTATGACGTAAACTTTTGCATTATAAATTCCTATAAAAGAAAGTTGTTCTATATCTCAACTTATGCAGTTTATAAAACATCGAACTTGGTATATAAAAGAGATATTATTATATAACTATGCTGCTTCATCTTGGGAGCAAATAATCGGACACGTGGCGCTGGTGGGCTGTAATTTAATTCCATTTACTAGAAGGCAACATCTCAGCTTCTAAAATATACAAATGCCTCAAAATCCGTATGTGAAATGGATAATATGCAAAATAATTTTAATTCAATTTGGGTGTATGTCGAAAAAAAGGTGGCGCTTTAATTTATTTTCATTGATTGAAAAGCTATGTCTCAGCTTCTATGTTATATATATATGTAACACACTCTCTATGTATTTTATTTATTTATTTATTTTTAGGGTATAGTATGAAAACATTGTTTACTCGTAAATTTTGAATTTCTATATTTATTATTTAAACGCTTACTTAAAAAAATGATCGAGTTTCGATTACCGGGTGATACCGAATTGCCAAATTTTATAACTTATTCCGGAGTATTGTTAGCCTCACTTTATTATTCACACCAGTGTATTTTAAGAATAATTTTCTTCTTACTTAATCATTGTCCCATATTAGAGAGAAATAGTGTCCAAAAATTCTTTTACGAAAAGAAGGCGGAGCTAAAAATGCTCCGGAATAAATTACAAAACAACTCTATTTATATTAGTTAATATAAAAAAAAAAAAAAAGAGACATTAAAGAAAAAAAAAAGATTGCTGAAAATCCTGATTATATGAAACTCTTTTTCTAATATTTTTAAAATATAAATAACTTTTATTATTTTTTTTGTTTTATCAGTTATCGTATAACGTGTATCAGCTCATTGTGTACTGTAAGGAATATAATATTAAAGCTTTAGTATATTGTGTTATGGTAAATAGGCTCTTTTGTCTTGCTATACATTCAATGCGTCCTTGTGAGAGCTATCAAAATTTTAAAAAAAATCTTACGCTATATACGCTGTGGGAAACTCTGTATTTGTTCGTTTAAAGAAAATCTTTAATTTAACAGGTTATATTCCCCGTAGCTTAAAAAGAAAAAAGAAAAAAAAAAAAAAAAAAGAAAAAAAAAAAAGAAAAAAAGAAAAAAAAAAGAAAAAAAAAAAAAAGAAAACTGAAAAAAACTGCAGACCATCTGAAAGAATTTGGAACAAAGGAAAATTACAGGTAATAAAACCTTTTTTTTCTCTAGTTTTTTGCAGGCCTCATACTCAAAACTGCATTTTTTTGCAGTGATATGTTTCAAATACCTTCAGACTATCTGAATTTTTTTAGAACTTTTCTGCAGATTTTTTTAGCTGTGTTTTTTAAATGCTACTCTTAAAAAAAATCTTATTATTATTTCTATGCCTTAATTAGTAAATTATAGCAGAAAATACTCATAGTATTTTTTTTTTTTTTTTTTTTTTTTAAGAAAGGAAGAATAAAATTAAGCACTTTGACAAGCCAAACTAATTCTGTTTTTCACCATATTCATTGATCAGAAACATGGCGTTCTTTTACAAGTACAAAGATAAATTTGTATTTAACAAGTTGCTTCTAGAAAAGAATGTAAGTCAGATTCTTACATAAGATTAATGATTGCAGCAAAGTCATTTATTTCAATTTTATCGTTTGAACAATAACACTTGTTAATTTTTTTTCTTCATCTGGATTATTTATTGTTCATGAAATTGTCAAAAACATTAAAAACAAATAATAAATCTTAAAAAAATAAACAAATAAATAAAATAAAATGTCAATTAATTCATTTTTAAAACAAAGATAAAACAAAAAAGCAGTTTTTGTTCTAACTCATACTTGAAAAGCGTATTAATTGTTTTGTAAAAGTTTTAAAAATGTACGTGTTTAGTTATGTATATAGTTAAAAGTAGTTTCTTAATATATATATATATATATATATGTGTGTATATGTTAAAAAATGAATTAGCTGTAAAAACCTAATAATTAAGATATATATATATATATATATATATATATATATATATATATATATATTTTTTTTTTTTTGTCTTATGTTTCATTGTAATTTTAGGTTATTATACGTACTGTTGCATTTAGAATATATATACTATGTTATATTTCAATAGTTAAAAATTGTGTTTGTACAATATATACATAATCTAAGACTGTTTCAGTGAAAATGGAAAAGCGTATTTCTATTCGTTTACTTATCAGTTTCATTGTTTGGCATAGAAAATTTCGCGAGGTTGCATCGATTTCCATTTTATTCTTGTTGAATGCAACAATTTTTGTATTGAAACTGATATAAACAGAATTTCTTCTTCATTAACTGGGCACGGGCGCAGAAATCATACCTATAACATCGTTGTTTTAAGAAGTAGAAAATTTTGCTATATCGATAGTGGTAAGAGCATTTCCAAAGGTACACCAAAATAATTCGTTTCTATAGCACATAGACTACTGACGAATAAAAGCTTTGCAAGCAAATAATAAATTCCAAAAAATATGCAACCTTTTCTTCAGTGAGAATAATTAGGCACCTTCTCATCTAGTTAAAAACATACGTATAGAGGCAGCTGAAAACCTTAATTTTAACTTAAAACGACACACTTGTGATTACATTTTTATTGCATTTTTTGTGTCTGCTTGTAATGTTATTCGATTTCGTGCAAAACACGCGATTTTTAGTTCCCATATTCCGGGAGAATATCACTTTGGTTTCAAGTTTCTAGGTGACGGGTTTGAATCCTGTCTCACGTGTGACTTGCATTCTACTTTAAGTTATAGGTCTATATGTAATGAACTTTATATGCAAGAAGTGATTTCAGCAGAGCCTGATTTTCGCAGGGGCATTCTCTCACCGGAATATTTTTACAATTAATTTTTACTGCAAGGAATTCCACATTTTGACTAGGAAATTATTTTTATAAAAAATGAATGATGTAAAACAATCGAATTTACTCATGGTTATTAGACACCAGAATTCTTTTAAAATAATTTTTTATGAAATATTTTTCTTTATTATAAGAGGAAAGTATTGCTTAAAAAATAATATTGTAAGTGTAAATAATGTGTGCCCCGCTCTAAATCAGTCCCTGCTTATAGGGGCATCTGATGGCCATCATTTACGAGACTCCTCTTGATTCCCCAGAGGGAATCGTTGCTCGACTGTGCATTGCTTCTGAACAAGTGCGCGAAACACCTGGCATTTTTGGAGCTGTTCGCCAATTCACACTTTGACGCTATCAAGAATGCATTACGGCTGTTGGTCACAATTTTAAAAACTTATTGTAAATATTGATGTAAAGAAGCGCTTTATTTTTACTATTTGTTTTTATAAGTTTTTACTTTCGTTTTTTGCCCAATGTTTTTATTTCATATTTAATTTTTTGTGTTATGCCTATACAAAAGATGTATGTTTCAATAAACTGTTCAACCCCTTAATGTTTTTTTTTTTTTTTTTTTTCATGAAACTCTACCTGCGTTGTAACTTTTAAATCCTGTATGTTACAGTATATCTAAAAAATGTTCAGAATATTAATATTTATTCAAGCAATGTGCATTATTCGGAACAAAATTTTTAATATGTATGGCCTTTTGTATGATAAACAATTATAAATTGAATTTCTCTGTTAAATGATACACCATTCAAGAGGAACGGCAGTAGACGGAGCTAACTGGCAAAAACCACAGAAAGCACATGACCCGTAATGGGTTTAAATAACGTTTGGGGACTTGAGTTCGAGTTCCAATGCAATTCTGAGTCCTAATGATGTGCCCTACCTCCCCTTAAAGTTTGTACCATCATCGTTGAATCCCCTTGTATATCTACCAATCTATCTAACTATCTCTATATATACAGAGTGGGCAAAAAGTCCGTAAATACTTTAAAAATTCATAAAACCCGAAAAAATATTCGAAATAAAAAATGGTTTTTAGGTTTAGCTTTGATAGGTCACGGGATATTTTTAAGATAAGAAAAAAATAATAATTCAAAAAACAACCGACAGATGGCGCTGATATAAACGACTTAGTGGGAAATTTGCAAACGAGACAGGCGATTATGAATATTTCTGGCTATGAGGATATCCCGTCCATCCAACCTCTCGGAAATGAAAAATGCCATCCGCCGAGAGCTGTCGTGTATACTGCTGGACATAATGTGTGCTCCGGTCTAAATCCGTCCCTGGATTTCAGAGTGACATCCCAATCAATTTTAGGGTTATTTACCTCTAAGTTGTAATGTCTAATATTTGTAATTTATTTGAAAAATTATTTAAAAAAAAAATGAATTTAAAATGGTAATGTTTTAACTGGAATTGTTGAATAAATTATAAAGATCTGCAATTTAAAAGATAAAGGATTTAAAGTACGTTATTTAGGCTGATGCCTGCAAGTTTCTATAAGTTTATTGTAGAATGTGTAACTGTTTTATGTATATCAAAAAATGAAGACAAATGACCTGTTCTAATGAGTAAAACATGTCCTTAAAAATTATTATAAATTTAATAAGTAATTTTTAACGGGTTCATACCTTTTTTTATTTAACAAAGTAATATTTATATATATCGGCATATTATTTTATGATAATTTTTGCACTAAGAAACCTTTTTGTTCCGTTTCATTGTTCTTTAAATAGTATTATTTTGAATTTAATATGCGCTTAAAAAAATATAAAAATAGATTAAGACTTATAGAAACAATTTTATGGTGAATGCAAGTTTAGATTTATTACGTAGCTAAACTAAGATTTTATTTTTCATTCCGTTGTAAGAAAAAATGTCTTCCGAATTTCTCGGAAATGTTTTTGAATCAATCACCAAATTTTCCAAATAAATCGCCAATATTTTCAAAAAGAATATTTTATTATTTTTTTCAATGATTAAATACGTTCACAATTATTTTTAAAAAATAATTATGATATTTATAGTTATGACATTAATTCTGGCAAAATCAATAGATTTACGCATTTTCCATTGGATTTGGAGTAAAAATAACAATTTCATAAGCAATTTCATAAATGACATATATTCGTAAGTAGTCTATTGTTTTGCTGTGAACTACGGAAACGTATGCCGAAATTGTTTCTTTCGTACTTGCCGACATTCTAATTTATATCCCCATACCTACCAACTTACTAATTAATATCCGGAAGATTGTCAGTACCCGACCTATTTTTTTTTTCTTATCTTTTTTTTTTTTTTCTACACCAATCTTCTTTTAGAGTATTTTTCTTCTTATTTAATCGCAATTACATTTGAAGCAAATTTCTCTAAAAATAAAGTGATGTGGAAAAAGAGACGGGCTCTAAACATTTCTGCATATTACTTAGTAGGTTGTCAAGTATGTATTCCGAAAAAAATTTAATATCCAACCCTATTTAACATCACATTATTTTTAGAATAATTATCTCCAAACGTAATTACGATTATATAAGAAGGAAAATATTCTAAAAAAGACTCCTGTGAAAACAGGTGAATACTAAAAAATTTACAGAATATTAATTAGAACGTTGGAAGGTATTTTATTTATTTCTGAATATTTAAATATCATTTAGAAAAAAGAACTAATCGCGTTAACACTTTGATGCCACAGTTGCTAATTTTAACAATTTTTCCAACAGAAACTTTTAATAGATGTTGGTGTACAGGTTTTGGCGAATTCTCGACTCTAGGGACCTGGGCCTAAAGTAGGTTGCCCTCTGGAGTAGTCTTTCTAAGGGGCCCTACTCTGTATTTACGCATGTTTCGGAGCAAAACACAAAATTCTCCGAAAGTCTAGTTCGACGAGCGCGACCTAGGATTAAACCCGACATTTACCGTCTACCGGCTTTAAGGGCAAAACTGCTCGGCCACCGGTGGGGTAACTTTTAAAAGAAAATTTTATTTGATTTGATTAGTGAAAACTGTTAAAAAAAAAAAAAAAAAAAAAAAAATCTATTAAATTTTCCGCCAGTCAAAAAATGCTAAAGTTTGCAACTATATTTGAAGATTGTATATTTTTCTATTTTTAAGAGTAAGTGCCGCCTTCTGGCTTTCCATTAAACCCCTTTCAGGGGCAGTGGTATATATTTTATACCATCTAATTTCAGTTCCTAACTTCAAAAATTCATCACAGAATTTTTTTTTTTTTTTAATTTTACATTCTTACCTTAAGCGAAAATATTAATTTACTAGCAGGCTACGCCCGCTTCGCTGGTCACTATATTTAAATGAATTTTTGAAAGAATTGAATTAATATTTATTTTTACATCACATTATAGACAAAAGCTTAAAAAAAAAGAAAGAAAAGAAACTGAAATTGACCCAAAACTCGCTTCGTGTACCCGCTGTCAACGGCAGCTCTTTTCCCACCCGCACTGCATCAGATCTAGGTTTCCCATGCCTGCAGAAAGATCTTTCCCGAAACTCTTCAATCTGGATATTTTTCGATGACAGGGGGGATCTGCTACTATTTAAGAACTACGATTTTAAAGATGACTGTATCTCAGCATCTATTAAATATTTCAGTTTTGAAACATGTATTTTATAGCCCATGCTATTTACACTATATTACGATTTAATTCCGATCAATGTAATAAAATAAAATAAAATGTAGATTTAATATATATATATAGAGAGAGAGAGAGAGAGAAATAAATGTTAATCATTTTAATCCTTTTTACTATGCATATACTACCATTTTTCCCGACAAATACTGTAAATAATAATAAAAAAATTGATGAATAAAAGTTTTTTTCTTTTAAAGGAATTAATTAAAAAATGAAAAATAAGAAGTTGTTCTACTATAAAAAATTAAACATAACTGTTATAAATACGTTTTAAAATTTAAAACTAATTATACTTAATTTTTTCTACTGCATTACGATTTTATTTTCAATAAATACATCAAATTAAAAAAAAAAAAAAAATCGCCTTCAAATGAATGTATTAAATAAAAATAAGTTGAGTAATAGCCGTTGCTATGATACGCAGAGGATCGAAGCAAAATAATAAATCTATGAAAAATGAAACAAAGAAGCCAATATTTAAAATCGGAAAAACATTAATTTAAAAAATTCAAATTCGAAATTCGAAAAAATCTTGATGAGGTGCAAACCTGCAGGGTCCCAGGTACCTATATCCTAAAATCTAAATATTTAATATGTTTGATTTTTCTACTGTATGTGTATAACTATTTGATTTCAATAAATAGAATAAAAAAGATTTCTTCCTCAAATGAATTTAAATAAAAAAATAGTTTAATAGCCGTTGCTAAGATACGCAGACTTTTGAAACGAAAGAAATTTCTGAAAAATGAAACATTGAAGTTAATATTTAAATTCGAAAAAACATTAATTAAAAAAATTCAAATTCGAAATTCGAAAAAATCTCGATGAGGGGCACACCTGCAGGGTCCCAGGTACCTGTATGCCAAATTTGGAGGCTCTGCGATCAGTAGTGTGAGCACCAGAGCGCAGATACACAGACACACACACAGACACACACACACACACAGACACTTCTCTTTATTTATATAGATTACTTTTCTTCTAATCTTGTTTTCAAACTGTGGTGGCACTTGATTTTAAAAGAAATGAAATTCATTGCTCCTGAAAGGGTTAACAGAAGAATTTTTCGTACTTTGCAATATCCTATTTAATAGTCCGTCGTGCTGTTAGTCACGCCCTTTTTTCACACCAGTAAATTTTTAGAGTAATACTCTCCAAATGCAATTACGATTAAATAAGGAGAAAAATACTTTAAAATGATACCGTGTGTAAAAGAAGGCAGGGCTAACAATACTACGGAATATTAATTAGTATATTGACAAATATGGTGCTAGTCTTTAACCGTTTGACTGCTAAGCAGCGCGATAGCGCTGCAATGTGTAGTCTCGAAAACTGCTAAGCAGCGCTATCGCGCTGCGAGAGGTGGAATTCAGATATCACCGGAATTTTAATTTAATTGTTTTACGTAAGTAAAATCAATCAATTAATCGAAACTTCAAGGTAATGTGAAACGGTTGATATTAAAAGTATGGATGGCTTTCAAAAGTAGTGAATTAATACAAACATCTCATTCGAACAAAAAATTCGACTTAGAAAAATTATCTGGACGAAATTTACGTCAATGTGTGGTCTGCAATAACAAGCCGAGTGGGATAAAGCGTTCCAACCTCATCTGCGCTCGCTGTAAGAAACGGCTACATGGCCTTTGTGCAGGAAAACTCAGTTGTTGAACATCATCTTTTCATTATTTTTCTTTTACAAAGAATATATATATATATATATACATACTTGCCAACCATCTCATTATGAACCGTACAATTTTTAGTACCCGCCTTTTTTCTCACACCAATAATGTTTTAGAGTAAATTTAGTCTTATTTAATCGTAACAACATTTCGAGAGAATAACTCTAAAAATATAGTGGTGTGAGAAAAGGGGCGTTTTTTCAGGGGGCGTTAACAATTGTACGGTTATTAATGAGATGGTTGGCAAGTATGTATATATATATATATATATATATATATTATAAAGTACTTTTTTTCATTATTTATTTGTAAAACACAAAACGAATTAATAAATTAACTAATAATTGTATGAGTGATTGTGTTTTATTTAATAAAAGAGAAATATCTAACGTGATTTTCGATGCATAAATTATTACGACACTCGTTTCATAACTTTTAAAATATATATCTTTATATTCATGAAATAAGTTGGGAAAAAAATAAGAATGGGCGGAGTCTCGATAAAATCTTATCAAAATACACACTCCTTCACTGCGCTGAATTGCATATTTGGAAAACTATATTAAAATTAAATTTTTTAGCTGCTCTTATATTTTCGTAAAACATTGTGTGTGAACAGTTATTAATGGTAAAACACGTTTTTTGATTTTATTCATCCTTTAATGATACTTAAATTAGCCTTTTACATACACTACAGTAAGGCGTGGTTTTCAATAATTAGGTGCGTTTTTATAGATCATTAGAAAATTTTATATTTTATTTCTGTAGAAAGAGCTATCGAGGGTATATAATTTATGCATAAAAATACACATTTATATATGCTATTTCAATTGCTGCTTACTTGGATTTTTTTTAATTTTTACTGCACGGTGTAGTTTTCCAGCTAAGCATGATTGGTATTCGAATTTTTTGTAAAACTAAAATTAAATATTCACACCGGAAAAACTTTTATTGAGGCCTGAAATAGCGATAGCAGTTTAAGGATGTGTTTCTGAAAGTGCTTCAGCATTCAAACGATTAAAACAGAGAAATTTTATCATCAGAAATCGATGCGCTATTTGCCACTGATATATATATATATAAACACACACCGAAGATACTTAAAGAATAATATATAAATGCTTTTTTTTTTTTTTTTTTTTTTTTTTTTAAGTAATGTATTGTTTTAGAGGGCGGTCTAAAGATGGAGTTCATTTTTGCATTAAATGAGTTAAATCATGACCTATCAACAATGTGCTAACAGCATCATTACTATAGAAACAGTTTCACATGAAATCGAACTTATTTCACGTAAGATCTACGTCTATAAATTTGGAAAGTAACTACTTTATGCTGTAAAGTGCAAGCTGTTTGTAAACAAATATGTTGACAATTTTGCATTACAATAATACACTGCTCATGCAATTAACATTTAACAAAAAATTTAGTAAAAAATAAATAAATAAATATTCTTCTAAAACATCTATTCAAAAGTTTAGATAAAAAGCAAATTATACTAAGTTTAAATGCTCGTCGGTTCGAGGCGCTAGAAATAAATTGTTGTAAAGTAGGAAAAATCATCTTATATATTAAAGCACAAAGGTATTTCTTTAAGACCAAAATCGCACGATCTGAGCATGCACTGAAGGCTATTCCTTTCCCTAGATGCAATCGGAGACCAATAGCTGAAATTTGCGCGCTATTCTCTGAACCAATGAGAAGCAACCGAAGCAGGCTCTATTCCTTTCCGTAACCGTAAAGACGATCATTCGTGTTTACTTTATCGCATCGAGCGACTACTATCTTTCGTCGTTTCTTTTCAATTTGGTAGTAAGTATTAGCTTAAAAAGTTCACAATTTCGTACTTTGAACGACAGCAAGTTGTGTATAGATTCTTTTGTTTTATTTCATCCACCAAAGCTTATTCTTTTGTAGGTGTCCTACATTATTGTGTATAATTCCTTATCTTTTAGCACAGGAAACTGAATTTTTGAACTTTTTTTTCTGCATTGTGTAAACTACTTCGTTTATTTAAAATATTCCTGTATATAAATATTTAACCTTTCATATGCACTGTATCTATATGTTTATTCCAATGATGGTATTTATTTACTTTGCCCAGCTATTAAATTCGATTAATCAAAACTTTTAATGTTCACATCGTACTAAAAATTAACAAAACACTCGATTTTGTATATAAAGAAGTGTTTTATTTAATTATTTTTTTTTTTTTTTAATCTATGGCAAGTTAATGATTCGAATCACGATTATACATGCTTTCAAAAGAAGCATATATATATATATATATCTGTTGTTGTTCTGTAAACGTGTAAATTGGTTGCTTGATAATTATAAATGTGTTATGTACTAAGTTTTTCATGTTAAATATGTATTGGAAAGGAGTTTTTATTATAAATTACCGCTTATTTATTTGGTTTAGTTTTCAACTTTTATTTTAATGGTATGAATAAAGTTAGACTAAAATGATTATTTTATTTTATTTATTTTCTTATATTTATGTGAGTAGATAGTTCACTATGAGCATTTATAAAACTAAAAAGTGATGGAAAATTAAGTTGTTAGTATTACATTTAAAAGGCCAGTTTGAAGTAACAAAATCAGGTAAACTATTAATTGCTACTGAATAGTAGTTCTAAAATTTTTATTGGTGGTTTGTCTGTTTGAATTAGGCAAATTTTATTTCAATAAGAAATAAAAATTTAACCAGAAAAAAGGTTTAAAAGTAAAAAATTAAAAGCTGAATTTCCAATGCTAAAAAAAAGATGAATTATACATAATATTGTAGAACTCATGCAAACGTGTATAGTATACTTTACACAAAGTGAAAGAAAAAGGAAAAAATATATATTACACACCTTGCTGTTTTCCAAAAAAGGAAATTATGAATCTTTAAGCCAATACTTGCGACCAAATTGGAAAACATTGTCGTAATTCATTCAGACATTAGTTGCTTTTTCACATATTTTCTTACATATAAGTTTTTTACGTAATTTATATGTTTTAAAGTCTC
Source organism: Salticus scenicus (assembly GCA_963930645.1). NCBI lineage: Eukaryota > Metazoa > Arthropoda > Arachnida > Araneae > Salticidae > Salticus > Salticus scenicus. Next base: position 14,410,499 of record OZ005657.1, on the reverse strand, counting down.
CTTAGTCCTATTTTTCAAAGATTGGGTAATATGTATTGGTCAAAAAAGGGTGTGTGTGGGGGGGGGGGGGATTTTCTGTCTGTCACATCACAAAAAATATTATAATTGCGAAAAGTCAATTTCGTATGGCTATTCCGATGTAACAACTTTGTTAATTGTCAGACAGGATTTTGTAGATACCTGTGGTCCTGATGGTGGAGGGGATATTTGTCATTAAAATTATTTTATAGTTTCAATTAAAATCAGAAATGCAGCGAAAAAGCAGAATGTAATTGTATGTATTAAACCCAACCAAAAATCTATCAAATAATTCGTAAGCAACAAAAATCCCCCCCCCCTTGGAGATCGCAGGTATGCACAAAATCCTGTTTACATACAGGGTGCTGATGATCGAGGGTGTCACCTCACAAAAACGGCTACACCAACTTCAAATATCAAAAGCTTTAAAGAAAAGTTTAAACTTTAACTTAGATAAATAAACACTTTTAATATTAACTATATAATATACCTTTTATTAAATCTCTGCTCGCTTTTAAATCTGCATGCAAGTAGGAGATTTCGGGTTTTTTACATGTTTGTTACTTTCACCTTTTGGTTTACAGAATGCGTAATTGATGGTAGTGGAATTCATGGGGTTGTTATATATCAGATATTTCTAAATAAATATTTCATAAATGTTTAACTTACTTTTTTTTTTTTTTTACTAAATAATATGAAAATTGCTAGAAATATCTTAAAAAAGTGACTGTGTCGAATTCTATTGTAGAGCGACAACTCCATACAAAACAAGCGCACCCACTCTTTAACTTTCATTTAAAAGAGTTAGTATAAAGTTAGTATAAAACAATGGTTCTCGGCTGGTGAACTATAAAAATATTTCAGTTGTACTTTTAACTGTTATTAAGACGTCAAATTTTGACGGGTACCAACTAGTAGAATATAAAATCTGGTTAAATTATTTTGTATTAATGTCTAAAGCTCTTTAGTTTTTAACTGAAGAGATTGTTTTAATCCAAAAGTTAAAAGCTAAAAGGAAAAATTGTAAAAGAAATTTCAGAAGATCTAAATCGTTTCATATGCAATGTTCACTGTTTTAGAAAACTCCTACAGCAGAGTTTTCAACTTCTATAATTTATTCCGGATCATTGTTAGCCCCAACCTTTTTTTTTTTTTTTTTTTTTTCACACCAGTATATTATAATACTTTCGCGATCGCATGTTTTTGTCTTTTTGACAGTAAGGTCCGCCTGTGGGCGTTATTCTCTTAAGTTACAATTTTTCAGAACAAAATTTTCTGTATTCACATTTATATTACAAATGGATAAGAATTATAATTGTACTCTCTCTAATCAAAGTATTTGTATCCATAGTGTATTGATTGTACAAATATGAATATTGTGTATTTTTTAAGAAACAAATAGCATACAAATTGCAAAAGAAACGCACACTGGTGGAGTTTCAGATTTTCAAATGACGTGAATCTATGTCAGCGGTCGAGAAAGTGTTAAGAATGGTTTTCTTCTTACTTAATCGTTGTCACATATTAGAAAGAAGTAGCCTAAAAAAAATCTGGTGCGAAAAGAAAGTGGGGCAAAAAGCGCTTCGGAATAAATTATGTAAGTTGGCAACTCAGTCTACAACCAAGCACTGTTTAAAGATATGCCATTTACTAATCTACGAGATGATAAGATTCAAAATGTAGCTGATATGAAGAAAGTATTAGGTCTACCGCAAAGTTCTGTCCTTTTGAATTTAAATACGGACATCAAAAATTTATCCTGGATAATATTTAAAATATTCTTGGGAAACTTTTACTATGATAATTTGTCAAGTTCCTTATACATATTGATAAACAAAAATTTCTGGTGTTATTAATTCAAAAGAACAGAACTTTCTGGTCGACCTATTACAGAGTGGCGATAAGCCAAATTTTTCAATCAGGGAAAAAGATGGGTCTGTCGCCACCACGATATATCAATCTGTGAAATTACTAAAGCTTCATAGATGAATACTTTAAAGAATACAGTCCATAGAAAGATTTTAATACCGAGTACTGTAACTTTCGGCATATAATCCGCAGGAAAGATATGTCAGTTTTGCACCAGAAAACTGAATTATCAAAAGAGGCTATATTTGTAGGAGATTTTTCTTTGAAAAAATATAGATTTTTCAGTTAAATATAGATATAGATAGTAAAATATAGATTTTTCATTTTAATTTATTCCAGATCATTTGTTAGTAACCGCCTTTTTTTTTTAACACCGCTTTATTTTTAATTAAATTTTTTCTCTATTTGTAATCAAATATGTAATTATGATTAAATAAAATGTAAAACACTCTTCAATAAAAATGGTGTGAAAAAATGACGGATACTAACAATGTTCAGGAATAAATTAAAATGTGTTGACATATCTGATGTGAACGCACCTATCCATACTTCAAAAGTCTCAAAATACTCTCTTAGAAAGACAGCCATGGAGGACATTTTACCTACAGGCCTAGGACCTTAGTTAATCAATGGACCTTAACCCACACAGCCCATCAACCCAAAAATCTTTTTTATCTCGGAAAATTTTAGTAACTCTGCATTGACCTTCACTGAGCCCAGAAATAAACCCAGTTGTCAACTTTTATAATTTATTACGGAGTATTTTTATCCCCACCATCTTTTCGCACAAGAATTTTGTAGACAATCTCTCTCTAACAAGTGACAACGAAAAATAAGAAGAAAATCATTCTTAAAATATACTGGTGTGAAAAAAAGGCGGAGCTAACAACGCTCCGGAATAATTTACAGGGGTCGTACTCTCCGCCCTTTTTTCCAGGACACTCTCATGAATGAAAAAAAATTTAATTTATTGCTACCAATTTTTTTATAAAATAATCTGTACTCTCTATAATCAAGACACATTACTATAAATATTCCAGCAGTTCTTCTGCATGAAATTTGTGGTGGCAAAAAAAGCGGAAATTTATCTCTGTGAGTGTCCTGAAAAAAGGGCGGAGAGTACGACCCTTAAATTTATAAAAGTTGGCAACTCTGAATAAACCCTTGTGATTATTTAGGGAATTCTTACTTGCAAATTTTACGTAAACGGGAAGTAGTGTTTCTTTATAGATGTTACTAAGGATGCATTTAAGAAAGCATGGTACGATATGAATTCCCAAACACTAAACAATTTGATACTTTAAGTAGAAAATCCAATTTTGAATTTTTTAATATTAATTAGAAAATCCAAAGGTTATTAAATTCTTTAAGCGTTCATAATTTTTTTATGACTTTATGAAAACTTGTGCTTTAAACTTTTAAGAAGTATATTTTTCATAACTCATTTACTTTTTCTGGAAATAGCACTTACATTAATAGTGAAATGAACCATTAAATATTTTTGTTGTAATTATTTTACAAATGTACTTTTATCTAAACTTTTACTGCATACTGAAGTAATATATTGAATCGTTGTATTATTGGGTTGCGAGAGTGCATGAGTTCCCGTCGGAAGATGGAAATCTTACCATAGCCTCCTTAACTAGATGCCTGTCGCGTAGCTCGGAAACTAGGCAACAGTTGAAGCGGTAGACAGCGCCACCTAGTACAGATTATGGGACTTTTTTATTCAACTGTCACCTATAATTTAAAGAAGTGATGCATGATATATGAAATCGATGTTTCTTCGATTCTTTTCGCCTTTTATATATATCATATCCCGGTTTTAAAAATTTTTGGTGGCTGTTGAATAAAAAAGTCGCGAAAATTGTACTAGGTGGCGCTGTCTACCGCTTCAACTGTTGCCAAGTTTTTGAGCTACGCGACAGACATCTAGTTAAGGAGGCTATGCTCTTACACTATATATATATATATATATATATATATATATATATTATGAATAATTTCTATCATGTTTGTGCAGAAAATTATTGCGATTCAATATGAGATAAATTATTGATAAAAAATACTTGTGTCCGTGTTTTGTCTCGAAACGGAAATGCTTGCACCTCTGTAGGGCTGGAAAGTTCTGTAGTATTGAATTACACCGAAAAATGTTTTAGAAAATTTATATATTACTTTTAAGAATGTATTTCATATCACCTTCTTGAAATTTATATAATTGCTGCTCAGGATAAATTTCCGGTGTAAACGGTTTAATTCAATTTGACAGAACTCTCCCGCCAAACAATAATACATTTTTGTTTCATTTTGGCTTCAATATTCAAGCAAAAAATTATTTTTATACATTAAAAGAAATATATATATATATATATATATATAATAAAATATAATAAGATAAATAAAAGATACCTTAACACGAGATACTTTACTTTTGAAATATGCTAAATTTACAAAGTAGTTAAGTAAAAGTAAAACAAATTAGTAGTACAAGAATAAATAAATAAATAGAAATAAAAAACAATTTATCGTCGTTACCATTATGAATAATAATAATAATAATAATAATAATTTAAATCAATGAATTTTACATAAAATTTTCATTAAATTTTGAATAACTTATTTCACATATCTGGACCTTTCAAAAATATTCAATAATAAGTTTTGTATTTATTTCAATAACACGGCCTCTTTATTTATAATGGCAAATTTCTGTGGCGGAAAAATCATTATTTTCTGTATTTAAACAATGCGTATTACACCTAGATACGAAATACTCGAAACTTATATTCATTGCATTTTAATGACGAAATGATTTCTATTTCTGAAATTTGCATATATTTTTGTACAAGAGCTTTTATTCTAACAAAAGGTTTAATATTGAAATATTATATTGGAACGAAAGCGGTAACGTGGAAGTTAATTTTGTATCTTTCTCAATATGAAAATAAATAGTGAATTCTCTACCAACAGCTAGTTTGTGATGCAAATGTAATTTAAATATGAAACTCATTTCGCTTCATATTTATAAGTACTCAGAAAAATATCTGAGGAACATGAGGACTATCTACCAATCATTTCATGAAATACTATGGGAGAAATAATTTTCGCAAAAATTTAAAAAATATGTATACGAGTGCATATGATTTAATATTTGTACAGGAAAGGAAAATTTTATTTAAAAAAAAAAAATGAAATTTATGAAGTAATTTCCATTTTTCATAATTTGTAAACTTTAATATAGAAATATTTTCTATAATTTCATGGAGTAGTATGCATTATATTATCAGTATATTATCAGTTAATTTTATGAGAATCAAGGAGGCATTTTGTAAAATATCTAATTGTACTTCACATGATTTAATTCACAAAATAAGATTTAAATACGAAAGTTGAGTTACAAATAAAAATTTATCTTAAAATAATGCTTTTTTTTTTCACAGATTACAATCCTAAGGCAAAAAAGTTGAAAATTTCTAAAATATATATTTTTTATTCCTTATCAAATCCCACGATTTTAAATTCAAAATTCCGTTATATTCATTATTAATTTAAAAACTACTAGTTAACACCCGTCAAAACTTGATGGATCAGTGATAAATAGGCATTCAACTTAAATCTTTCAAAGCATAAAGTTTAAAAGACCCCTGCTTTAATATTTTACATTACGTTTAACCAGTTTATAAACCTTTGCTTTAATCAATTTTACTTTGATTGGAAGGGGGGGAGGGTAATTTCATGAAATTCCAATATATAGAATTTAAATGGGCACCACAGAATAAAAATAAAATCCCAAGCTTTTCAAATTTTATTCTAAATAAGAATAAAATAATCTAAGTAGTAATTGAAAGAAAGTCAGAATTAATATAAGTTATGGAAAGAACCAATATTTATAAATAAGGTAATGCCAATATCGGATAATACTTACAATAGAATTATGCATATCTCCTACAGAATTCCTTCCTACCTCACTAAATCGACTAATAATCCACAAAGTTATACTCTTCGTGTTCATACGTTTACTGTGCTATTTGTCTGTTGCTTTTTACGCACAGTGAAATAATGCAAAGATTTGCAGGGCGGCTATAGACCGGACATTTTCCCATGATTCTTCCACCAGTATATTTACATGATAATTTTTTATTTAATGAATCGTGTAAACTTACTAATAAAAATTCCCAGCGAAAAAAATCTGTTGGAAAAATCAGAGGAAAATGTGGCTTGTCTCCACCCTGATTTACTTCCAGATTATACTTATATTAAATTATTATCAACGGTAACAGATAAATAAAAAAAAAAAAAAAAAAAAAGCATGAAAGACCAAGATTTCTTTCTGTAGCAAAAATATATATCTAATTCTAATTTGTCAAGGCAATAATAAGTACATTTTAAGTGCAAAATCATACTCTATTTCCTTTAACAAAATTCTTTGAACTTTGATTCTGTATTTCATTCCCATATTTGTAAAACTAATTGGATTTAATCCAAAACATTAATTCGTTGTATTCTAAAAATAAACTGTTATTCGGATTAAATTGAAAATTTATTTTTATTGAAATAAAAAAAAAGCACAATATTTTAATTTATATGTAGTTTTGTAAATAAATTTTTAAAAATAACTCAAAATTAATAAAATCAAGCACTCACATTCAATGATAATATCAAGATTATTATTCCTCTCAAATATTCCGCTTCGAGCATCAATGATACTTCCCTTTCAGTCCCAATATGACAGTTTTGACACAATCTATTAGCTATTAATGTAAAACATATACTTTCATGAATTAAAAATTCTTTTCTTATCCTTTTAAAAATCATTAAAATATTAAGTTTTTTTTCTTTTATTTATAAAAAGATACATTTTTAAAATCAAACAAATTTATAAACCAAAATAATTTAATTAAAAATTTTTTTTATTAGTGATTGGTATTTTCCTTATTTCATAGTTGAGATATTGCTAAGTTTCAGGCTTGGTTTTATTTGAAAAAATGGCAGCAACGAAAATTGTTCTTTATTTATTTAAAAACAATAATTAATATTATGAACAAATGACAAAAAATCATAATTTATTTAAAATAACAATGGTTAGGTAATGAAACACTTACACTGTGTAAAAAAAAAGAAAAAAAAGTAGAAGGACACTAGATAGTTAAAAAAGTTTTATCAGTAACATTTTGCAGATGTTTTAACAAGAAAATATCAGTGTCGTTACAATGATATTCAAAATTAAAATATAAAAAACAACAGAAATATTTTCTACAATTTCAGACTCTGTATAAAAAGTAGAAGGACAGTAATACTATCTATAAAATACAAGCCATATCAGTAAGGAATACTCTTCCCATTAGCTTTTTTGTCTTCGAATATTCTATTTGGTAGTGATGTAGTGAACCATACAAAGATTGGATGTCTATTTGGCATAAATTATCCTATGAACTAATCAAAGGTTCTCTATGCTCAGTAAGGGGTTTAAACTATTTTCCACAAGCATATACTCGGCGAATAAACATTGCTGAGATGTTTTCCACTATGTTAAGATCAGAGCTTTTAGCTGGCTATGATAAAATCCGCACATTATTTGCAGTGAACCAATTTAACTCCATTGGTGATGTGAATGGAGGCTCCATCTTGTTGAAACATCCACTCTTCTCCTCCTAATTCGGAGCCATAAGGAAGAATCTCAGAATTCAGCACTTCATTATAGTTTGTATGTTTCCGCCTCTCACTGAAAAAGACCAGACTTCTTCTACTTCCATATCCAATATTTTACCAGGTCATCAACTCCATCCCCCTCCATATTTTGAATTGAATAAAATTTGTCTGCATTCTTCAGACAACGCCAGTAATATTGGTAAACACTTGCACCGTCTAAGTTAAACTTTTTCTCGTCTGAAAATATTACAGAAATCCCATCTGAGGTTACTGACATATGCTCCTTAGCCCAAGATGATTGTTTATCAATATGTGTTTTTTCCACTTTGAATGATACTTCTCCTTTTTCAAAATAAATTATTTGGATCTTGTTTTGTAGCTGTAAACTGTTTCCCTTGACCCATAAGTAAATACTGCTTGATTTTGAGTCTTGTCAATACTTCCACTGCTCTTTTTAAGCTCATGAGAAAGTTTTTTTTTTTTTTTTCATCACAAAACTTTAAATTTTTAGGCCTACGAGTCTTCTTTCTTTTTCCATTTCTGTCTGGCTTTCTGATAAAGTTAGAAAATGCATTGGGGCTGACGTTGCACGAGCAATCTGTCTGTGCAACAAATCGGCCCTTTTGAAAATCATCTAAAGTTAATCTTCTAGGCAGTCTGAAAAGAAAACAACAATGCAGTTTTTGACAAAATACGTTTTCCCCAAGAAAAGCAGTTAAAGAAAATTCTTCACCTTTTCTTTTACTCGTGTACAATTCACCAAAAAAAAAGTTATAGCAGGAGTCCTTCTATTTTTTTTATACTCTCGAATTTATGAATACTAGTTTTTCTACAATCCACTAATTAACAATAGGGGCAAACATATCATTTTTACGTAAAATTAAAGAAAGTTTTGTAAAGAGGAAAATCTGCATAAGAATCTGATAGCCAAGATAAAAATACAGAAAATAACTTGCAAAAATCGACTGTCCTTCTACTTATTTTACACAGTGTAAACTATACATTGGAGAAATCCTAAAACAGAAGTGAAAATCGCAAAATATACGAAAAAATAAATAACATCTTTATTTGATTTTTATCGAAATCCATAACAATTTATTTAAAAAAATATATTTATTAATTTGATTTAGCATTATAACACTTTATTCTCTCAAAATAATATATTTCAGCAAAAGTATACTGTTAAAGAAAATTAAGAATCAGTCTAATATTTTAATAAATTAATTTACTCGTAATATTTCTAGTAATAAATTATACAATATAAATGTTTACATGCATAATATTTCAACTATTTTAAGAATTTTTAAAAATATCTGCAACATAGTACGGAGATAAATTATTTTACTACAGAGATTATAATAATTAGATTATAAAAAGTTCCTTTAATTTTAATATCTATTTCTATTTCTAAACATTAAAGTTTTGAATTGATAAAAGTTAACTTTAAAAGAACAATAAACTCTGAGAATTTGTTAAATTAATTTTTTTTCTTTTAAGTAAGAAAAAAGAATTATGGATATATGTGTTTGCATTAGACGCTAATAGACGACCTAAAACTATAGATATTGAGTCATTATCAGGTAAAGAAATTTTCCGGGAAATGTGTACGGCGGCGGTAACAATTCAGGAATTGTTTTGTTTATAACATGTTTCCTTGGAAAGTATTAATCAATGAATTAAGCGTACGAATTAGTCGGGTCATCCAGCTTTAATTAGGTATAGTTAGTATATCTGTTCGATGGTTCATACATGTAAAGAAAGGAAATATCCTGTTCCGGATACGTTCAAACATTTCTAGTCCAGAATGGTTACAGACTCGCCTTTTTTCTCTGATTCTTCCACAAACAAATTTTTTGATAATTCTTTACTTAATTAATCGTGAAATGATACTATTAAAAATTTCAAAAGAAAAATACCGGTGTAAGAATCAGAGAAAAAATAAGGCCTGTCACCACCCTGTAGTTCATGCTTAGATGCACGGCAGGGGTCACATCCTCCGCTTTTTTTTTTTTTTTTTTTCGGGCACTTTCAAGGATGAAAAAAATTCGACTTTTCGCTACCACTTTTTTTTAATAAAGACTCTTTTTATGGTATTTTCATAGTAATGTGTCGTAATTAAACTCGATAGAGATTATATATCCCAAGCAGCACGGAAACGTTCTCTGAACGTTTAAAAATAGTTCTACTAACACGTTCTATGAACGTTCAGCTTGAACGTTTTATAGACGTCTATTTGTCCATCTTGAAGACGTCGAATAGTACGGTACAAAACACGTTCTGCACACGTGTAAACATCACCATTGTTTCTACAGACACGTTCTCAGAACGTTCTTCATATACGTTTTTGCAACGTCCTGAACGTTGTTTGAACGTTTTAAAATCGTTCTTTGAACGTTTTAAAACGTTCTTTGAATCGTTCTTCGAACGTTCTTTGTACGTTTTAAGGGGACATACGACCCTTAGAACATCGATTTAATTATAGTCTTTTTAAAAGTAAATCATTGTTAACTAAGCTTCATTGAACATGTCTAATTGTTATCTATAAGTTTATTATGTATTTTGGAATATAATTTAAATTCTATGGTGAATTATTTAATAATTTATGTGTTAATAATAAATGTGTTTTTTTTTCACCTTACGCGCAAGATATCTCTGAAACTATTTAATATTTTTTTCTTGAAATTTTCACAGATTATGTAAAATATCAGATCCTTTAAACTGAATTTGTATCCCCCCCCCCTCCATATTTTTTTATACAGGTGATACTTAGATTTTATTAAAAAATAAATTATCTTTAAACATTTTTTTTAACCTAAACTGGAACAAATTTAGGTTCAGTTTGAAGGATCTGATATGTTACATAATCTGTGAAAATTTCAAGAAAAAATATTAAATAGTTTTAGAGGTATCCTGCGTGCAAGGTGAAAAAAAAAAACACATTTATTATTAACACATAAATTATTAAATAATTCACCACAGAATTTAAATTATATTCCAAAATACATAATAATCTTATAGGTAACAATTAGACATGCCCAATAAAGCTTAGTTAACAATGATTTACTTTAAAAAAGACTATAATTAAAGCGATGTTTTTTGAAGTTCTAAGGGTCGTATGTTCCCTCAAAATTGTGTGACGTGTGTACTTTATTTTTTTTTTCTCTCTTTCTTTTCTTTCTTTCTTTATTTCTTTCTTCTTTTTTTTTTTTTTTTTTTTTTTTTGTGTGTGCGTGAATGTGTGTGTGTTTGTTTGTTTTTGTAAACTGTCATAGTATTATGCAAATTTACATAAATGTATTGAAGTATAATATTATTACATACAAAGCAATTTCTCGAAATCTATTTAAATTGACAATGACAATAATTTTTTTAATTTCAAAGTTTTTTTAATACTTTAAATGTAGATTTTAACAAAGACATTGTTAAAACACACTGTTAACATTTAAAGACACTGTTAACATTTTAAGATTCCTCTTAACAAAGTTTTATTTTATTTTTCCATCGATTGTGCATTATTAACGTTTAGTTACAGAATTTAGACTTTTCTGACTATTAATTAATCATTCATAGATAAAATTTAAGAAATATTTTTTTTTTTGAATGCTGAAATTTATTCCCAAGTTTCAGCATTTAAATATAAAAATATTTTTAAAACATTAACTTATGAATAAAATTACCTAAACGTGTATAGATTCTATTTCAAAATTATTATAATGCGCAACAGATGGAAAGCTAAAACAAACATTTGTCAAGAGGTACATCTAAAATATTTTCAAAAGACTAAAATTAAAAAAAATTTTGCTACTGTAAATTTAAATAGATTTCGAGAAATTTTAATGTACTTAACAATATTATATTTTAATGCATATGTATGAAAATTTTATTTAAGTTATTGACTTACGAAATTATAAATTTTCCATCTATATGCGCTGAAATAAAACAATATAAAATATAAAATTCCAGAAACGTACTCTTTTTTTTTAAGAACTTCCTGCCAACTAATTTTTAATATTATCCCTTGATTTTACTATAATGTAATAACATCTAAACATATCTGATTTTATTTTTTTTTTTTTTTTTTTTTTTTTGTGGATTCATTAATAAGTTAATGTTTAAAAATATTTTTATGCCCAAATGCTAAAAATTAAATTTCATTTCTCAAACACAAAAATATTTTTAAGAAGTAAACTTATCACTCTACTACAAATTAATACTCAAATATATTTATCGTTAAACTATAATAATATAAAATTAACGGAAAAAAGAAAAAACCAAAATGGAACATTTTAAAAATTTGAAAAAAAAATATTAGGTTAATTTGGCTTTAAATTTAAACAGTTTTCGAGAATTTTTTACATGCTTAATAGAATTGTTAGATTTTTATGTATATATATAATGTAAAATGAGACTTATCTGTGTTCTGTAGCTGTCTTTTTTCAACGTGTCGGGTAATGTTATGTTAAACACTCATTGCCAATTGCCATATGCCATTGACTTTGCACTTTGGCTCGCAACATAGGCTGGCAACCTAGAGGAAGTTCGGCGGCAGCGATTTGGCGTTTGGCGAGATTTAACAAAACACACTATTATTATTTTAATTTTATTATTAAAAAGGAATTAATTTATTTTTAGTCTATGTATTTTTTTTTTTTTTTAATTTTTAATAAATTTTTTAAATTGATCGTAGTTAAAATACTAAAGGCCTGTTTAATTGGTTTGCTTAAATGAATTACACGCACTGTTATTTTTATGAAAGAAAACTATTAATGAAAATCAATAAAAATTGCATAGAAAAAATATAATCATAAAGAAAGAAACATAATAAAATTGTTAGCTTTTTTATTTGTTCCAGACTGAATATTTTAAATTCATATGGAATATTTAGAAATTTATATTTATTCTTGTTGTTGTGTTTTGTTTTTATTACTTTAACTCATTATTTTTTATTGTCACTTTTTTGGGACGTAACTTTTTTTTTTAAATAGTTTTAGACAATATGATAATGGAAATATAGTTTTACATAATGCATTCTGCCACTGTCCCAAAAACAAGACGATCTGCGGTAGTATGCTTAATTTCTTGAAATTTGTTATAATTCTTAAATAGTTTTTACTAAAACTTATAAAACTCACTAATTAAGAAAAAATTTGAAAATTAGTTTAGCAAATAATGGGTTAATAGAAAAAACTGTTTAAACGGTATGAAACATAACTATTGCATTATGTAATTTGAAAAAAAAAAAAATAATTTTATTCAATTATTGCAGCAATCACACATGTTTTACTAATTTATTAATTAATAAAAGAGAAAAGTTTTGCAGTTCGTATAAATTAGAAAATTCTTTCCAAGTACACTTTATCCGTTATATCGTTCAATCTGAAGTGAAATTTACCTCAATGATGATGCCTTAAACTGTATAGTGTTTTTAATTACGGAGAAAGAAATCTCATAAAAGCTTGCTTTATACCTTTATTATTATTATTATTATTATTATTATTACGAAAGGGAAAGCATGAAGTGGATCATTATTTTTTTTTATAAGCTTGTATATCATTTAAAGTTTCCATACGTTCTACATACAATACCAACGAAAAAAGAAAGGGCGAAAAAACCTTTACAACACAGAAAATTTACATGCGCAATTTCGACTTATATCTCATAATGTATCTGAAAACGATTGTAAAGCCCTATAAACTTATTAATTTTGCTAATTATATTCTACAGGAAACACTGCATTTTACAGCAGAATAATGTATGATAATTCTGTTATTTTGTGCAAAATATACAATTTTTAAAACATGCTTTAAGGAAAGACCTCCCATAGACCCTAAATGTGTCGGAATTGTTTTCTGAGTTTCTGTGCATAAAACAGTACTATTTTTATTATTCTCAATAATGATAGAGCCAAAGTAAACCTGAACAACATATCAAAAATATAATATTCTAAAATTATTTACTGAATAAATGAGCAAAAATACAGATAGACAAACAAACCAAAATCACAAACGCTTTTTGATTTTGTTAGAATGTTGAAAAGCGTAAAAGAACTAAATATGAACTCAGAAATTCTCACATATATCCCCCAATGCACCTTAATATATATATATTTTTTTTTTGTCGCGAAGTGAATATTATGCTAATCATGCCACATTTTATACAAAGCATGCATTTAGGCATATGAATTACATTAATTATGTAATATAAGTGAACGTATGTATGTAATATATGTTTTCTTATGTTTTACGCTGTATAAAAATATAATAAAATAAGTTTTACTTAAATATCTCTGGTAGACCATAATATATCAGAGTTCTTTTCAGGCATCACCGCATCTAAAGCACTAGTGCTATTTATACCATTTTCAGTCAAGAGCAAGGAATAGTAAAATTGAAATATATACATATATATATAGGTTTTGGAGCATGTTAAAAATGTTTATAAAATTAATTCGCGAAGAAGCAGATCAAGAGATAGAAAAACCGGTATCATATAAGCTTGTCAACTTTGCTGGGAAATGTTAAAAAATAAAAATAATAATGGCTTGTGTATTGCTAAATAAACACACACAAACACATATCTGGGATCGTACAGCGCAAGTATTATTCAACACAATTAACGCTCTATCTTTTTTAACACCTTCCAAGAAAACTGAACAGTATTTAAGATTTCGGTTCATCTGTTTGTCTACTCTTTCCTTTACTTTATTATTTTTAGAATAAGTTTAATCTGATATACTGATATATTATTATTCAGCTGATTATGTCATGTTCTTTATTGAAAATAGTATAAAAATACGACTAGATTTTATACAAGGATTTACGAAAGAATTAGGATATATTGCGTTCTATGACGAATATTTTCTAAAACATCCTGAAAATTTCGCTGTAATATCCTGAATATGAATGGAATTTGATCGAAGTGCATTTCTGTTCAGTTATCAGTTATACGTTTTTAAAATTTTCAAATAAAGTTGAAAAGAATTAATAAATTTTGTTTGTCTGTAGAATGGTGTATCAATCTGCCTGCGTTCACATTTTCATAAATAGTTTTAGAATTCATTGAAATTAATATGTGTCGATCAGGTGTCTAGTTTTATTAGAAAATTCCTTATTAATTATCTTGCATGTGGTACGAGTAATTTATGTAAAAGTATAAAAAATAATTCGAATAAATATGGTCTGAAAGAGATATTTTTACTAGTTAAATTCTAAAATAGTACGCTGCAATAATCATAAAAAAAAAAAAACATACATATTTCTGATTAAATAAATTAAACTGAGGTTGATTAACTGTAATTGATGTAAAGGGCCTTAAAAATATTCGATATGATTGAAAATTTGTTGATGCGCATTTTCATAGTCTTATGCGTTTTAAATGACCAGTTAAAAAACCAGTTATTATTAAAAGAAAAAAAAATCCTTCTTTAATCCATTACCGTTTAAAAAAATGAATAGCAGCACATGGAATCGTAAAAAGTGTACGATTAGCTGTTATGAAGTTGTTATTTTTAAGTTGATGTTTGATTTCAAATCAAATTAATAGCAAGAAGATTAAAATTCTACAGATTGTTTTGAAAATCTATTTATTTATTTATTTTTTTTTTTCCAAGTGCAAAACAAACATTTTTACAGAAATGCATTAAATTTGCTTAATAACTGCGAGTGAAGGTATACAAAGTAATGAAAGTGGGAATACCTTGTATCAAGTTTTATTCATTGCTGAAGTTATACATTTTAAGGAATTCTTCAAAAGATATTAATCTATATTCTAATAATCTATATTATTTTTCTTAAGAATGATGTAGAAAAAAGAATTATAAAATTTTATTTCTTTATAAAGAAAAAAAAAATCTAAAATATGTAATATATGAAACTTATATAAAAAAAAAACCTTCATTATTTAATTAATTAGAAATAACTAAATGAAAATACCTTTTTGCACTGAGAATTACGTTGCATATTTTTATATATTTTTTGTTATTAATAAGTGAAAACTAATGTCAGATTAATAAAAATAAAAGTTTATAATTTAAACATTATTAGAGATTACAGTTTTATATTTACTGCCCTATCTCTAGTAAAAACTGTTCTTTAATAGTAAACTTTAAGCTTTTAAAATTGACCATTTGCTATTTAAAAGCAAAAGGGGAAAATAACAAGTGAGAAAATCGCCAAGAAGCGAAATACGCTCCTAAATTACAACCATTTCTCTACCAGCAGATGTTTTTGCGGTTTGCGATAATGTAAATAATTATGAGTTTCCTGTTTCAGCCAACGTTTCTAATAGATAGAATTTTACATTCAAAAATTAATCCTTTAATATATTTCATATATATATATATATATATATATAATTCAAATTTATTTTATTATTTCAAATTATATTAATTTTTAAAATATTTTGTAAAAGATAGATTGTTATAAAAATAATGAATTGGTAGATTCAAGTAATATTATAACATTTAGTATGTAAGTAGTTCAACATTTGAATAACTTCTAAATCAAAGAATTTTTCATCATCAAATGTATAATATGTGTATATAATTATATTAAAATATTTTTGACGATTTTTTTTTAACAAAATAATGAAGTGAAATTTGAAAAAAAAAATCATGAATAGTGTAAAATTTTTAAAATATTTTTATTTTATTTTATTTGTAACAATATGACTTCCATAATTCACTACTACTCTTATTATATGCTCTTTTACATATAGTGCGATCAGAATACATAAATTGGATTAACCATATTAGACATATAACAATTTTCCTGTAAGAAAACCTAATGCATGCGTCGTGAAAAACACATAAAAAGGATTTTACATAGCAAGTTAAAAAAAAAAAAAAAAAAAAAAAAAAAGATAAAACCTTTTTTTGAAACACCAATTTCCGAGCTACTTAATCAGGATGCCTGTCAATTTTCTTTTCTTGTAGTAATTAAGTAATATACGTGGAAAGACATCTAAAAAGGGTTTATGTAGCAAATTTGAAGAAAATCGTTCGAGCCCTTTTTGATAGAATTATATATATTCTCACTTACGATTTTCTACAAATAACCTTTTCACCGTAAACCTTAAATTACATACGAATGTACATCTAGATGAAAGGTAAAGTGGCGAGTTTGAAGAAAATCCGTGGAACCATTTTTGCGCACTTGCGAGGTTTAAAATTTCCATATTCATATAAAAGGCTTATATATATATATATATATATATATATATATATTAACTAACCAACTAATACATACGAAAGGGCATTTAAATCGCGTGTATACACATATACACTGACGAATTGCAAAAACCATTTCTTTGTACTCTAAAAACATATAAATTAAGCAAAAGTGTAATATCGAAATACTTGATCGAATTAAATATTTCCATTTTATTCCAAATTATTTTCTAATACAGCAAACTAATATAACAATCAAATAATAATTTTATATAGAGTATGTCAACAAAATTACATGATTATGCGTTCATTTTAATTAGAGTTTTCGCGAAGAGAAATTCAATTGCAAATATCAGATAATTGTAATTTGAAATTATGTTAAAAAACAAAACCACCTCTTCATTTTTATTTCCCAATGAATATTATTATAAATTGTATCAACAAAATCAAGTTCTGTCTTGTTGTCAAAAATTTTATACATTATAACGGAAAATAGAGCACTTTGTCATATTCGTTATAATTGTACTAAAACAGAACGTGTTACGACGGTGTTTCCCTTAACGTTTTTTATAAAACTGAAATTGTACGTTTTATGAATGGTACAAAACACACCTTTTTAGAACGTTCTGAATAATACTGCTTTTGAACGTCGAGTAGAACGTTCTTTTGACACGAAACACGGTGTTTGAACCAGTGTAACCGTTATTAGACGTTCAGAGAACGTTCATGTGCTACTTGGGTATATATATGTGTGTGTGTGTATGTGTGTAAAATTAGTGGTAGTAAAAAAGACAGATGCTACCTTTTGGTCTTACAAAAGAACTTCGTGCTTTAATATATAAGATTATTTTAAAAAAAATTACTCATAACAAAAAATCATAAATACGAGCTTAAACATCAGTTTTCTAATCTAACCTTTTTTAATCTAATATTAAGTTATCTATTCTATTGCATAAAGGTTTATATTTACAACATTTCATATGTGTATTGAAGGATAATGATATATATATCACTAAGCGAAATCTTTTCGTGGTATTTCTTTTAACATGCACTGGTATTTGGCCTTCCTGAGGAATTATATCACCCGCGAAATTTTATTTTGATTATTCAAGTTTTATTAATTTTTATGTTGTCACTAAATAAACGCTGCTTAATTCCAAGCACAGAAGAAAAGATATTAATGTCATTCATGTAGGGACTATTCAAAAATTACAGTTATACTGATAAAATTAAAAAAAAAAAAAAATATTTTTCTTATTTTAAATTAGTGTTAATTCAAAAGTATATTTTACCTTTGTTAATGCTCATTTTATGATAAGTACGAAGAAATAAAATAAAATAGTTAATCATTACCCCTATACATTAAAATGGGGTTGCAATGAAGATATTAACTGAAAGTTTTCAGAGTTGCTAACATTTTAATTTATCCTGGAGTATTTCACAGCACTTTATTCATAGAATATTTTCCTCGAATGTATACATAACTACGATAAAGTAAGAAAACATACTCTTAAAAGAAAGTGGTATGCAATAAAGTTGGAGCTAAAAATGCTACGGAATAAATTAAAATGTTGGCAAGTCTGATTTTCTATTTTTTTTTCCATTTTGTATTTTAAGGGACATTTGCATGTGTCTTTCTATTCAAATTTAAAACTGAATACTACAAAAGCTTTACATTTAATTTTTCTTTGAAATTCCAGGCTTAATAATATTAACCCTTTGCACTTGAGAGGTGACTGTCGGTCACCACTTCATTTGATACTGTAATATTGGAGATGTTTAACCATACCCTCCTAAACTAATATTATATAGATAATGGTATAGATAACGCGACTTTTTTATTCAACAGCCACCAAAAATTTTTAAAAGTGGGATTTGATATACATAAAAGGTGAATAGAATCGAAGAAACGTCGATTATATATATCATATATCACTTCTTAAAATTATTGGTGACAGTTGAATAAAAAAGTCTACCAGGTGGCGCTGTCTATCGCTTGGACTGTTGTCAAGTTTAAGAGCCACGCAGAAGGCATCTAGTTTAGGAGGCTATGATTTAACCTAACTCCTCGTTAATATTCCGTAGTATTGTTCGTCCTGCCTTTTTTATCACACCAGTAATTTTTTAGAGTATTTTTCTTCTTATTTAATCTTAACTACATTTAAAGACTATTACTCTAAAAAATTACTGGTGTGAAAAATAGACGCGGTTTAACAGTACTACGCAATATTAATTTATGTGTTGCCAGGTATGGTTTAACCCACAGATTACTTTACAGATAGGACACTCCTGTATACTCAATGAAAACAAAAATG
The DNA here is from genome assembly GCA_963930645.1 of Salticus scenicus. NCBI lineage: Eukaryota > Metazoa > Arthropoda > Arachnida > Araneae > Salticidae > Salticus > Salticus scenicus. The sequence continues at coordinate 14,391,479 of OZ005657.1, read as the reverse complement.
CGACTGGAGTGACCTTGTTGGCAACGGCTATAAGTTTCTCGAGCCCTCCATCTTACACAGGCACTCGTCTTATTACTTTCCGAACACTATAGTGAGGAAAGTATTGTAATCATGTCAAAAATCCGAATTCGAGATTTTGATGTTTCTATACGTTTTGAGGTCCCCTGAGTCCGTTTTCACTATTTTTACGATGATGTATGTATGTGTGTATGTGTGTATGTGTGTATGTGTGTATGTTTGTGAACACGCTAGCGTCTAAAGGCTTTGTTCGATTAACCTGAAAGTTGGTACGTTTATTGTAAGTCACCATAGTACGAACCCTATAGAGTTTGGTGAATCTAGCACTTATAGTTTTTTTACAGGGACACAAAGAAAAATTCTTTATCATTATGGCCTATGGGACCAAAATCTTAAAAGTGCGATAGCATCTAAACGCCTTATTCAATTGAGCAAAAATTTTATACCCATATTATAGGTCACAGATACTCAATCTGTATAGATTTTGGAGAATCTAGCACTTATAGTTTTTTTACAGGGACACAAAGAAAAATTCTTTATCATTAAGGCCAATGGGGCCAAATTTTTAAAAGTGTGATAGCGTCTAAACGCCTTATTAATCTGAGCAAAAAAATTGTACACATGTTATAGGTCGCATTTGCACCAACTGTATAGATTTTGGTGAATCTAGCACTACAGTTTTTTTACAGGGACACAAAGAAAAATTCTTTATCATTATGGCCTATGAGACCAAATTTTTAAAAGTGCGATAGCATCTAAACGCCTTATTCAATTGAGCTGAAAATTTGTATGAATATTATAAATCACTGTTGCACTAACTATAAGCATTTTGGTGAATCTAGCATCTATAGATTTTTACAGGGACAAAACGAAAAATTCTTTATCATTATGATCTAAGGGCTCAAAGTTCAGTAGCGTTAAATAAAATCTCGTGTGATATATGGAGAAAAAAACACTCTATTATGGTTTTCTCTCTTTTGTTTGTTTAGCAATTCCTCTTTCTTTATTTTATCTACAAAACTGTTAGTTATTCAATGTTCGGAAAGTCGAGTGGAGTCACTCCAGATTTTTTTTATTGTAATAATGTTTTCGTCTGGCATCTTTGTTATTATTTGCAAACTTGATTGTTAAAATCAATTCATTTTAAGAAGCAAGTACTAAATATTCAGCAAATAAATTTTGAAAATGTACATGGATCAAAAATATTTTTCCATTTTAAAGTATTTTGTATTATTTAAACCAAGCAATGTTGAATATTTAACGATTTCATACTGCTATTTCAGAAGTACACTTTGTAATTTTAATTTGTACTTGAATATGAATGTATTTAGCAAAGTATATTTTTAACCGTTATAAAAATTAACTTTATTTCTTAGAAGATTAGCTATGAATGTTTTGAGTATGTTTTTCTGAATTTGAAAATAGTAGAAAATGAAGAAAAAGAAAACTTCACATACTAAAACTCCAGAAACAATTTTCGATCAAAGATGCTATTCATGTAGACCTAATACATGTGGAAGTTCTTAGTTCCCTTCTGTTGACACTACTGCGGCTACAGTCGCTCCGGTTCGCGTTTTAGCTTCACTGTCCTATCTGTATGATAATTTGTTGTTTAACCTAAGTGTATGGCCACCTGCGTTTCTTTCGTGACTCTACACGACTAGATTTATACAGTATTTTTTCCTTTAATTCATCCTACAGAATTATGCTCTATATGTATAGGGGTATAGAAGTCACAAAAATAAATCGAGTCACACTTTAATTTAAGATATATCCAGTGTACATTTTCCAGTATAAATTTCCATAAAATGGTGAAATAAAATGTTTTAAGCGTTAAACTGTTTACGAAATCATTTTATGTTAGTGGAAAGAAATTCATCAAATATGTGGAAAATCGACTCTGTTCTCCGGAGCAAAAAAAAAAGCCACAAGTGCCCTTTTCGCTCGGCATATTTTCCGTAAGACACGCCTTTTGGCGTTCCTTTAAAACACGTACAGTTTCCAACTTACTACCTTTCGGCTGCCGAAAAATTGTAATAATTTGTTTTATTTTACTTCATCATTAAATAAAATAAAGCTTTCTGTTAAAATTTTCCGGTAGCCGAAAGGTAGCCTATGGTTACACATTTTAGAAAAATAACATTTCATTTTCAGGGGAACACCTTAACCCTTTAACGTTCACTACCTAATTTATTTTAAAAATTACTAAACTAATTTTAAAAATGGCTTTTAGACACATAGCTGATCATAAATATTTAAAAAATAAAAAATTAGCATTGTTCCTTTTCGAGAAATTTTCGGTTTGAAACATCTGTAAGTAAACCTTATTAAATTCAAATAATATTTAATTTAATAAATAAATCACTTTATAAGTAAACGTTATCGACAACAAAAATTCGTAAAAGTTGCATAGATCCCAACATTTCAATTTATTCCGGAGTATTTTAACCCTTTGCGGCGCAAGGTAATTTGTATAATTTAAATTATACTGCCACCGGAATTTACGAACATAATTAAAATAAAAGAAATTTTAAATTTTCACGTTAAAAAAGGGCCTTTTCTACTATGTTATAAATGTAAATTTTAACTAAAAAATTTCCGGGATGAGTTTTTGCACTTGAGAATTAAAATTAGGTGTTCCATCAGCGGGAACACTGCGACTGAAAGGGTTAAGGCGTGACTCGATTTTTTAATGTCCCCTCAGAAGGCACATACGAGCGATAAGGCTTAAACCTTTGCTTATTCAATTGAAAACGCAGTCTCTATTTTGCATACAACTTTTTATAAAGAATTTTGAATACCACTTTTTATAAAGAAGAAGTAGAAATTCAATCGAAGAAAAATGCTGCAAACAATTACTAAATATTACTTTAAAATTAATAGTGATTTTCAAAATAGAGACTGCTCTAGTGTCTGAAAATGTTAACACATTGCTTGCGGGTTAAGTAAAAGTGCGTTTTTTTTTTTTTTTTTTTTTTTTTTATTAAAACGAATTCACCTTTAGGCGTTTCGCTAAAAGAATATTTTACTTAAAAAAAATATTTTGCGTATACGTGTTAAAACACTTTATGTGCTGCCAGCGTATATATAAGCTATTTGTGTTTTCCGTATCGATTGATAAGAAAAAAGCTTTAACATTTTTATAACAAATATGTGAAATCATTTTGTAAAATAGTATCGCGTTTTAAAGGAACACAAAAGGTAAGGATTACTGTTTTAAAATGCTTGAGTTTTTGTTCGTAATTCTTAAATTATCAAATAGTAAAATAGGATTGTAGTTTAACTGAAAACATTGATGTAACTTCATGGCACATATTTACAATATAACATCTAAACAAAAACGTAATGCATTATTTAAATTTTGACGCTGTCAAATTTTGCATTTTTTCCAAAGCAATTATTACTGCTATTTTTATGTAATAGGATTTACACAGTCCTTTTTCGTTTATCCTAAATTGATATTTGCTACAAGATTTTAGGATTGTGATGTACCGTATTTTCCGGCGTATAACGCGCAGGTTTGTTATATTAGAAATTTTCTGGTGTGTAACTCATATATGTGACCTGCGCATTATACGCTGGAAAATAAGGTATGCAGGGATGGAACACGGGCGCAGAATTCATACCACTATCGATGTAAGAAAATTTTCTACTTCTTAAATCAACGATATTATAAGTAGAAAATTTTCTTAAACGGATTCCGGTATGAATTCTGCGTCCGTGTTCCATCCCTGGGTATGTTTCAAAATCTATTTTAATTTATAATTAAATCAGAAAAATAAAAGCATCATGTAATTTTAGAAAGTACTTTATTCCCCACTATGGCCCAACTAGTGGACAAGAGGTTCTGTTTTCTAAGCTAGCAGACAAGAGGTGCCATATTCAATCCCGGTTCACGCTTATCGGCCCAGAGGTTTGGAGTTTTTTGTGGTTTTATCCTCAATGCGCGTGAATACGGACTGAGACACCTTAGAAAAAGACCACGTAGGGAACTTCCTCCAGGACTAGGTGCCTAGTTCAAAAAATTCTCCTTAACCCTTACACCACAACCACCACCACAGAGTTATATTGGGAACTCAACTTATACACTGCGTTTGTTATCGTCTTTTCATTGCACATTTAATTTAAAGTAAGTAGCAAAAATTTGTGAATTTCAAATCCGTAGCTTTTTGTTTGCTATGTGAACCATTAGATTACATAAAAATTGCTAAAATTAGAAACATTTCTTTTATGCTTTCAATATAGACATCTGAAAAAAAGTCTTTTGTTTACTTTTTTATATAATTTAGATGAAAGGTATTTTGCTATAGAATTCAAAGAGCTTTTGTTTGTGTAGTATGAAACTTATGGCTAATTACTTACACTAAGGACAAGACGTAGAGAGAGAATGTCTCGTGCGTCTTTCTAAGGGTACCTACAATGTTGCCAGTTTTAGGGACCTTTTTTACTCAATATCTACCAATACAGTACAGCCACATATCCTAAAACTAGCAGTGAGGACGCGTCCTAAATGTTGGAGGGATGCCAGCTTGACCGACAGCCTGAAGTTTGGAAAACATCCAATAATTCCGCGCTCTGTGTTATTGCTCATTTTCTCTGAGTCAGATGACTGTCACCCCTATTTTAGCATTGTACTCGCTGAGTTAGCACTTGCGCAAATGCTTCGAACGTTTCATGAAATGTGCTCGAAGAATAATTTTTAATTGTATTGTTTGTTTAATCACATCGAAGATTAATCGTCTACTATGCATAACAGACATCATTCTTCAAAATTACTGGTGATTTTTGAATAAAAAATCCCTAAATTTGGCAACATTGGGTTTCTAGCCAACCGAGGATGTGGAGGTGTCTGGTCCTCGTTAAACGGTTTTCTACCTCCAAATGCTCGATACGATCCTCAGCAATTCATCAGGCTACTAACTCAAGGAAATCACTCTTCCCCTCTGGTGGCTCTAAATTTCGGTGGTCCCTCTTTTTTCACCATTACACATGCCAACATTTTAATTTATTTCGGAAAACTGTTTGTACCCGCCTTTTTTTCTAACTACTTTATTTGTCATGAATGTTTTCAAATATCTAAGTACGATTATATAAGAAGAAAATTATCTTTCAGGAAAAGTCGTCGGGAAAAAAAAAAAAAAAAAAAAAAAAAAAGCAAGTTACTAATAACACTTATGATAAAATTAAAATTTTGGCATGTCTTCCACCCCTTTTCGATTTTTTATTCCTGTACATAATTTCAATCTTTTGGCTGTGATGATCCTCTTTGTCACTTAAAATTCATTTCAAAATTAAGTTATGAAGCTTAGGTCATTTATCAAGTGGTGGGTCACTATGCGTTGACATGGATTGTTTGCCCCTGTAAACGGAAAATAACTTGTAGGCTTGGCTTTGCGAGATAGGTGGAAGCAGACCAGAGTTTTCCACGTTAACCCATATCGTACCAGGCATTGAAAAAATATTTTTTCTTTATAAAATCTTAAATATATGTTTCTTTAAGCCTACGTATACACACAAAATCAAAAACCTACGAAACTTTCATTAGCTTAATTGGTACAGGCTGTCTTAAAAATATGACAATGGTTTAGGACAGTGGGAAATATAAGGAAAATAGACCATTTATATATATATATTTTTTTAATTGTTTTATCAGTACAAAAGTGTAAAATATTAACTCAATAAATGTATATGTCTATTATTCTTGAACGTAAAACCTTTTTGAGTAATGACGTGTTGAAAATGTAATGAATAAATCTTCAAAAATCGTCATGTTAAAAATAAAAAATATATATATTAAACGTTAATTTAAACTAACGATAAAAATACATATGTATTTATTGGACTTTTAATTAATATATAGCCTTTAATTTGAATTAAAATATTGAAAAGAATTTGTATAAATATCACTTATGCATGGTGTCCTATTTTTAGGACGATGGTGAAACTTGGGTTAACCCCTTAACGCGCGGTGTCCTCGCCACGAGGACGCAAAATTTAAGATCCAGCTGCAAAAATTCATCCCGGAAATATTTTAGCAAAATTTCACGTTTATAACATATCAGAAAAGGCCGGTTTTTTAAACCTTAAAATTAAAAATTTCTTTTAGTTTAATTTAGTTCATGAATTCCGGTGGCAGTATAATTTAAATGTTTCAAATTGTCTTGCGCCGCAAAGGGTTAAAAGGGTTTTTAATTTGTATTTACGTAATTATTATAAACAAAAGTAATAGTTATAATTGTATGAATAGGTATATAAATACTATCTAAACAAATTAAGTAATTTCTTCTCTAACGAATATAGCATTTAGAAATTTTTTAGTTTAAGATTCCGATGCAATTAAATTATTCTAGCCTTTTCGGATAAATAAATATTTGAAATATACGACAGCATCCTTTAACCTAGATATCAAAGCATCACTGTATAATGATGATTCATCGACAGTTTTCCTACCATTTCTGATACAATAGCATACCTGCCAACGATCTCTATAATAAACGCAAAACTGTTAACACCCCTTGAAAAAAAAAAAAACGCCTCTTTTCCACACCACTTTATTTTTAGAGTAATTCTCTCCAAATTTTGTTACGATTAAATAAGAATAAAATCATTCTAAACTATGACAGGTGTGAAAAGAAGCCGGGTATTAAAAATTTTACGCTTTATAATGAGATGGTTGGCAAGCATGCAATAGAATTTGTGCCAAATCTTCCCTTTTTCAAGGGAGACTTAATACTGGATTTTTTTTTTATAATTGTTTTCAGCTTATTTAATCGACAAAAACACGAGTGACATATTCCTTTTAAAAGTCAATGGTGAAAGCGTTTATTAAAAATTTAGAAATGTTGGCGACTATGCAGTAGCAATATCTTCTTTAAACCTGACGTTTAACAATTGATGATTATTTTTACAAAACATTGTTTAACAGTGTAACCGGTAACAAATAGTATTACATTATTTAACTACAAATTTCAAAGATAACAGTTACATTAAAAGAAAGATTTTTCTAACTGCACAGAATAAATAGTTATGGAATTGGATGGGTAGGGGTTATACAATAGCAAAGAAATAATTTTTCCTTATATATTAATCAATATTTTCTTTCATTATTTGTTTTTCCTCTTCCTGTATCCGAAATAAAATTTAATCTGTTCTCTAATATTTACAAGTCAAAGCGGTTTTTTAAAATAAACACATTAAAGCTGAAACAGAAAGCTTAAACCAAAATTTAAATAGTGCTGCATCTGCCACCTTTCTTAACCCCTTAACGCGCGGTGTCCTCGCCACGAGGACGCAAAATTTAAGATCCAGCTGCAAAAATTCATCCCGGAAATATTTTAGCAAAATTTCACGTTTATAACATATCAGAAAAGGCCGGTTTTTTAAACCTTAAAATTAAAAATTTCTTTTAGTTTAATTTAGTTCATGAATTCCGGTGGCAGTATAATTTAAATGTTTCAAATTGTCTTGCGCCGCAAAGGGTTAAACTTCAATCTATTTTCTAGTTATTTGAATTTTCCTGTCTGTTTTTTTTTTTTTTTTTTTTTCTTTCTATATTTGTCATTTAGAATTTTATTTTATTTGTTTACATACATATTTATTTTGCCGTTAAGGCTGTAGACCAGAGATGCCAACATTTTAATTTATTCCGGAGCATTTTTAGCCTCGTCTTTAATTCATACCACTAAATTTTTAAGAGTATTTTTTTTCTTATTTTATCGTAGTTATATATAGTGGGGAAAAATATTCTATAAATAAAGTGGTGCGAAAAAAAAGCAGGGCTAAAAATGTTCCAGAAATAATTAAAACTATACTGTACGCGAACGACTACATGGATGGATGATTGTAAAATTTGAAATAAAAAAAATAAATGTTAATTACTTAATTTTTGTAAATTAAAAAATATATACGTAGGTATTATAGTTACATTGCTCTGTTTGTAATATTTATAATTTTCTATAACTTAAAATAAACTTTAGTTTTCTTTTAAATGTTTAATGAAGTACAAATAAAATAAAATCTATAATAATAAATGGAAAGGTTTGTCTGTCTGTCTGTCTCTTCTTTTATACGTTCAGCCCCTCTTGAACGCAGAAGTACAAGAATTGACATACGGATGCTCTGGAGCCTTTCAGAGGTCCTCCTCAAAACAGAATTTAAAAATTTTAATTAGTTGTGGAGATATTAATTAAAATGCAGAATCATGCCTAATCAGAAAGCGATCTCAATGACTGAGAATTCACCGCGATTGGATAAAAATAGATATTTTAACGGTGTTAAAAGCAGAAAAAGTGGAAAATAAATTAGAAATATTAGTCCGATCGTTACGATTTCGGTACCAAATGAAAGGGGATTTTTTTTCTGAATTTAAGTGTGCAAGCGGCTTATCGGTACAACAATTAGTGTGGCAACATCATTTCAAATGCCAGACGACCGTCTGGAAAAAGGAAATGATAGTAACCGATCAAGATGTCACGTGTTTTACAGTGGGGATAAAAATTGCAATTTTAAAACTTTTTCAAATTTTCATTCACGTTACATTTGAATTAATATTCGGCTTAGACAGCATATTATAAAGCTACTGTTCAATTTTCATGAAAATAACCGAATAAAAAAAAATAGATTAAATTTTGTTTTATACTTTGCAGTATATATTTTAAATTGAGATATGCCGTTGAAATTTCGTAATATTTGGTTTTAACGTCCGATAATTCGATTCTGAATATTTTTGAAAGTGTAGAATTATTAGGAAGGGCTTGAGGGAGAGGGGGGGGGGGCGAAGGGGAAAAAAAGAGTTACAGCGTTTGAAATTGGTATTATTAGGTTCTAACGAAAGATACATCGATTGTGAATATTTTCAAGTGTACAATTATTAGAAGGGACGGAAAGGATTGGGGGGGGGGGGCAAAAACGTAGAAAAGGAACGGTTGTTTCGGGGAAAACAACGGAAAACCCAGAATGCCTTTATTGTTTTATATTTTGCAGAGTTTCGAATTCTGATACTCCTTTCACATTTCATACTATTGATTTTTAACAGTATTTAGCCCGTAATTACGCAAGTTTCGGAGAAAACCACGAAAAAGTCAGACATAAGTCGTTTTATAATAGTGTTTTTATCATTTTTGTATCTCAGCTTCTAATTAGCATAATTTCAAAAGTAATATGTCATTTTGAAACTTATTTTAATTGAATTTCAAGAGTACAAATTTTTGTCACCTTCCATTAACCGACTACCGTAAGTAATGGAATTCGAGATTTTACGTGATTCACACGTTTTGAGGTCTCCTGAATCGGTTTTCTTTTGCATCTCAGCTACTAATTAAAATAATTTCATAAGTAATACATCATTTGAAAGCTTTGTTGATTTGGAATCGAACAGTAGATTACAGAAATTTCTACCGCCAGATGGCGCTGTAATATTTTAAAATTTCAGTATTTCAAATTCTAATTATTATTAAATTATTTTTTTTATTCATCATTCGAAAAATATTTTAAAGTACTTTTATATTATCGAAGATGAAATTTGAGATTTCACCTGATTTACAATTTTAAGGTGTCCTGATTAGGTTTTCTTTTGCATCTCAGCTAATTGAGTTAGACCGTTCGAAATTGGTATATGTAGGTTAATTAGGAGGGGCTGGAAGGGTGGGGAAGGAATAGGTGCGCGCAGCGCGCACGAGACTGCGCTGCCGAAGGCAGTGGGGACCCGGTCCGACTTTTTACCTGATGAGAAATGATTTTTTAAATTTTATTTTCTTAAGAATAAAAGTCTGATTTCAGAAAGAATGTGTGCGCGCGAAGCGCGCATTGGACCCGGTGCAAGTTTTTACCCGATGATAATATATATATATATATATATTTTTTATTTTCTTAATAATAAAAGTTTGAGTTGGGAAAGAATATGCATGCACAGCGCACGTATATCCTCACACGTGCGCGCACAGCGCGCATGGGTCTGCGCTCCCGAGGGCAGTGGGGTCCCGGTGCGAGTTTTTATCCGATGCTAAATGATATTTTTCTTTAATTCCTTTTCTTAAGAATGAAAGTTTATGAGTAATAACATGGAATTTTGAGAATTCATAAGGATGGTGATGGAATACGCGCGCGCAGCGCACGGGTCTACGCTGCTGAAGGCAGTGGGGACCCGGTGCGACATTTTTCCCGAACAGAATTTGTTTTTTCTTTTTTTATCACATGATAAAAATTAATGAAATTTTGGGAATTCATTAATTATTGTGATTCGTTTAAAAATAGTGACCAGCAAAGCGGGCGTAGCCTGCTAGTGTTTAAATAAATAATAAATTAAAAAAGCTACCCTTAGTTAGCAGCGAACCGCAGCTCTCCGAATTGCAGCAGCGCATGCTACCATGTATGTTACTACTGCGTTGACTCTTTTGCAAAAGAATTTGTACCTAAGAAATTACAAAAACTTTAAAGGCTTTCATCCAAAAAATGTTTGGCTAGTACGTGCTAATGCTTTAACATATTGTTGCCTTCATAGAATATTATGATTCTGAGCAAGATCGCCCGGAACTGAATTTTTCATGTAGTGACTTCTTGTTACTTAAAGAAAATACCATCACGCGTTTTCATAATTTCACTTCATTATATAATCAGAGTTGTTTACTTTTATAATTCGTTCCGAAGTATTGCTCAACCAACCTTTATTTCAACCGCATTAATTTGTAGAGTAATTTTCTACAATACATAATTGCGATATATATACATATATAATTCTTTCTAGTAATCAAACACGAGGATGTAAAACCAAATTTAATGAACATAAAAATAGAGGCTTAATAATAATTTTTAAAAATGTACAGAACAACCAGTATCATAACATTATAATAGAACAAAATTTATTGGTAGCAAAAAACTATTAATAGGAATAAAAAAAATATACCAATGGATAAAGAGCAGAAACAGCAAAAATCCAGGTACATAACGCAATAAAAAATGAGTTAATTCCCCAAAATACAGCAAAAGCTAGCGTTGTGTCATTTAAAGACATAAAAGTTACCAATATAATATAATAGGCATCATAAAGAAAAAAATTGTTTTTAAAATGAATATAATTCACAAAGAATTACAAAGATTTTCAAATTATTAGCGCAATAGTAGCATGTTTAATTCGGTTATCATACATAAATAATAATAATTCCTTACAATGAAAAAGAACGACTCAATTTCATCGCATACACACACGCACACACACACACACACACACACACATATACATGTGTGCGTGTGTGTGTTGATATATAATCAATTTAACCGCTTTTGCTGTTTTCTAATTAGCAAGATAAATATTATATAACATTTTTAAAACGTATAGAACTGTGTTTCTTACTACAACTTTTATAGCATTGAATTTCCTTTCCAGAAAAAAAATAAGGAAATATATTTTGAAAAAATTTTCTGGATTACTTGTTTACACGCGAAAACTAAATTTCATGATAACGCGTATCAAGCAATTCTTCACAAACACAACTTTTCATTTCTTTGTATTTACATTAAAATTGAAAAACATTTGAATCCAATTCTTTTGAAGTTGTGTTTTCCCTTTTCAATTACATATAGAATATACTAGCTTTGAAAGATTTTCACATCGAATTCAATTTCAGAAATCATTGAATTACTTGTATATTTTTACAGTAAGTACAGTTGTTCTTCCATATCTTCCGTTTTTATTTTATTCAAAATTTTGCCGTTATTCATTCCACTTACTCAATAGTATTTAATTTTATTTTAGAATGTGAAGAAAAATAAATACTTTGAAAATTATTTTTTATTTGTTTTTACTTTCTAAATAAAATTTATTACATTAATTTTTTTTTCAGTGCTTTATCCTTTGATATAAATTTTATACCTTTTTTTTTTTTTTCTTTTTTGCCAGTTGCAAACATTCAGCCAGGATATTTTTAATAAATTTTTACTTTTTAAACCGAAAATAATCATTTGCTTATTTTCTTCTAATCTTATTGTCAAATACTGGTGGCTCTCATTTTTAACTGAGCATAATTATATTGAACCTGAAAGAGTTAATCAGCATAATTATTTTCATTTCCGGAATATGATTGAAAATACTTTTTACTATAAGGAAACCCACTGTACATGAACATGGTCTCTTAACTGCAGTTTAAAATATATATATGGAAAATTACAGCCCACCGTGCTGGTAAAATTATTGCCTGTTAACTGTGCTGTATTTTTACAATGCGCTGTAAGAGAAATTTACTGTATATTTTTTTTCACGTGTGCTGTATTTTTTTTAGTGTTTTCTGTAAGAAACACGTGACCTAAAGTAATCAATAGTAATCAAACAAAATCTCAAGACCCTGAAGTTCGTCCTGTTAATTATTTTTGACGAATAGATTTTTGACCTATAACTACAATAGCGGTTGTCGCGAATATTCCTTATTACATAAAGTAAATTCACAACGATGCTCATTATTCTTATCCGCATAAGGACTTGCGCAAACGTTCTTGCCTTAATATAAATTCTGGGTAAAAATCTTCTATTTCAGAAGCAGCTCCCTGCCCAACTGTACTATCGGGGTACAACGTTTTTTTTTTTCTTTTTATCATTGAAACAACAATTAAGGTCATGATTGATGCTGAACTTCTTCTTTTGGGTACATGAAAGCATCGGCATACGAGTCACACATGTACAGCATGGTATTCTTTAACTACGTTTCTTGCGACCATGGGACCTTTTGTGCAATTGCTAACTCAACGAGTCCAGCAATAAAATAGAGGTGATAAAATAGAGGTGGTTCAGAGAAAATAGCAATAAGGAAACGCCGAATGACTTGATGTTTACCAGATCACAACTTGCTGATAAATTTGGTATCCCTCCAAGTCTTTAGAATCGTCCTCAAAGCCATTCTCGAGAAACGTAGTTACACTATAGTCTTGTATCGAGAATTGTTATTGCAGCAAACAAGACAAACACAAAAACTGGACTTTTTAAGTTGACGTAACAGCTTCGAGCATCCATTTTGAGTCTTTTTCTGATGACAATGCATGCCAAGTGAAACTTAAGTTTTCCCCTTTTCTGTGCTTTTTCATTGTTTACAATTAAACTTGAGGAACTCAGCTTACATTTTTCTGCTATTCTGCTATAAGAATGAATCGGAAGCTCTATAAATTTTTTTTTGTCTTGATCAGTATAACGTCACCTTTTATTTTAAAAGTATTCTTTTGAAACACCCTGTATTTATTTAAACTTATTTATATAGGAGGTATAAACAGGAATAGGTTTCATTTCCATCAAAAAGTTTTGATACAGGTGTAAGGAATTTGAGTACATCCTAATCCTGACTGAAATGCCCACCGTTTGGGTCATTTTAAAATGTATTAGCTCGTATTTACTCATTCGGAGAAAACCAATGAAAAATCAGAAGAGTTTGGTCGAGGAGCAGGAGCTGGGGAAACTTCAACAACAGAACAAAGAATATTTTGGAAGATATCTTTAATTAGAAATAAATCGGCAAAAAAGTTAAAAGAAATAAAAAAAAAAAAAAAAAAAATATTTTTTTTTTTGTTATTTTTTTCTGATTACTGTACTTTAGTCTTAAATCCAATAATTTCGAAGTGTAAATGGGTGCTATAAATGTGAGGTGTGTCTGTTTTTAAACATTGCACAATAGCTAGCGAAATTTAAATTAATTAATAATATTTTATATTTCGATTTATAATGTTTCCACTCCTTAATGTTGCACATCACTAATTTAAAATATCCTTTTTGTCCTGAAATAATCCTGTATACTTAAAAATTGTTATTTTTTAGAAAATAGTGGGGGAAGATTCCATAAAAAAAGGGTTAATAGGGGGAAGAATTCTGCTGATTAAATAAAACTAATTCTTTCTGAATAACAGTAATAATAATAATAACTAATAAAAATAAGCATAATGACAAGAAATTTTTTTATACATTTTAAAATAAAACACAAATTAAACTAAATTTATTAAATTCTCATAGAAATTACTTTATATACCCTGATTCTTTCGCCAATATTTTTCTATCCGAACATTCAATAGTGTTTGCACTATTAACTAAGTAAAAATTATCATATAAATATTCTGGTGGAAGCATTAGGAAAAAAAGGTAGGTCTGTAACCACCGTGTGTTTATTTGCAGCAAATACACTGCCCTATATAGAATATGCAACAACAAGAAGGAATGTACATATCAACATGATATTTATTGGGCACATACATTGGAGCAGGAAGAACAAATGATCAAAATTTCAAGGAATTTTGCGTAATAAATTCTGAGAAAACAGTACATAAAGCAGCGACCTCTAGGAGCTATAATTGTACTTATATGCCTAGGAATTGAATCGAATAGCGATTGTATGGCATATTCTTGTACAGTACTTCACGAAGCTTCAACACGATGCCCCAGTTCATCGACCGCAGTTACTGGCGAGTGGTGGTGCGCCTTCAACGATTAAACAGTTACTTTCTTTGGCGCAAGAACAGGAGAACGCACTTTCCAGACCAACAGCCGAACACATTCTGTATCAAGGCAGGTCCGGACTATATGGAAAACTTGCTGTCGTGCATTTTCCTGCTTACGTGTTGCGCTACAGAGGCCTCGAATATCGCACAGAGCGACGGGCCATAAATCGTCAGAAATGTAATGGCCGCTATTCAGAGTGATGGAAAATCGAACAAGAGATGATAGGAACGTATATCCAGTAGTATCACATGCCATCACCCCAAGTGATGACCCAGTATGTGGTTACGAAAACTTTGGTGACCCTTAAAGCTGCATCAGTAATACGGGTATCTTTAAATTGTGATCAACGGCAAACTTGGGCGCAGGAATGGCGTGGCATCACTATTCTGACAAATCCCAATCCTGTTTACAGATTAAGATTGCTACATCCGTATTTAACGGCATTGAGAATAATGCACATTGCCAGCTGGCATTATAATCATCATACTGGCCCATAATTAGCAGTGATGGTATGGAGTTTCATTGGATACACTTCTCTATTACGTTCGCATTCTTGCACTCTAAATAGCGGCCATTACATTTCTGACGAGTTAAGGACTATCGCTCTGCCCGATATTGAGGCCTCAGTAGCGCAACATTTGAGCAAGACAATACACGACCGCAAGTTTTCCATATTATCTGGACCTTTCTTGATGCAGAATGTGTTCGATTGTTCCTCTGACCAGCGCGTTCTCCTGATCTCGCGCCGATGAAAACGACTGTTTAATAGTTGAAAAGCTACTGGCACGCCACCACTCACCAGTAACTGCGATCGATGACCTGGGGCATCGCGTTGAAGCACCCAGACAACACAAAATCATCCTCAAGATGTCCGAGAATGAACGTTTTCGGATCTCCAATTGTCCTCAGGACATCCAAATCTTATCCATAGATATCCTCTGTTAATTCTCAGGATGATAAAATGTCCGAAGATTCTGTATGCCAGGGACATTTAAAATACGTCCCACGAGGACCAAATTTGACTGATACAAAGACATTTCAGTGCTATTTAAAAAAATACTTTTAGTATCCTGAGAACATTGTAGGGATTACTTTCTGAAATCTGTTAAGGATCTTCCCTAAACTATGATATTTCACCTATAATTCTGTGCCAGTCCACATGTCCGGTCAATGTGGCTAAATTTAGAGATTTCAATGTCTACCACAAAATCTTAACAGTTGACTATTTACTTCGAATGTTAATCGTAAATAATTTATATCAAATCATACTCTTCAAAATATTGGTGGGAGTTGAATAAAAGAATCTTTAAATTTTATTATTGAAAAAATTCCATACTTGGCGACCATCTCATTATGAACCGTATAATTTTTAGTGCCTGCCTTTTTTTTTTTCACACCAATATTTTTTTAGAGCAATTTTAGTCTTATTTAATCGTAACAGCATTTGGAGAGAATTACTCTAAAAATATAGTGGTGTGAGAAAAGGGGCGTTTTTTCAGGGGACGTTAACAATTGTGAGGTTATTAATGAGATGGTTGGCAAGTATGAAATTGTATTTTTTAGAATAGTTTGTTTTATTAATTATATATATATATATTATCTTTGCTTCGTTCTAGTTTTGAAATAAATAAATAAAATTTAAAAAGAACACGTTTCGCTCAAACTCAACTTAAAATTTCATTCATTCTGAAGATATTTTTTAATGGATCGTAAGACGTCGAAAAACAAAAAGTCCTCGGGACAGCTTAAAGCGGATGTTTTATTTTAGGATAACTTAGGATTTCCCAGACATACCGAAATTGATTTGTTCTCACTATTTTCTGTTCGGAAATCCTGTGGATGTCCTCATTTTATCTATTTTATCCTAGGATGAAAACAGGACATTCGAGACTTAAAGAGAACATCCCCCGTATGCCATGTGCTATCTCGGTAATGTACCTGAATATGCTATCTAATCTTTCATTTCACACTAGCATCTCCATATTTTGACAGCTTATAACTCTATGAAAAATTGTGCTAAATATGTAAACTATATTATATTCTGTGATGATTTGATCCAAATAATTAAAAAATAAATAAATAAATAAAATAAAAATTGGGGGTTACCATTACAAAAATGAAGTTGATGCCAGTTTTAATATGTAGACGACCCCTTAAGCAAAATAAAATGGTACCGTTATGAACTAGCAACAAATGAAAATTGGTTGGTACCAGCCGCGTGTTTCTATGATAAATTACGACGAAATTAGTTGGGTGAGGTGTGGCGGTTTTTTTCCCGACTTTTTCTTTTTTTATATTTTTGTTTATTTTAAACTGAATCATTTTATAAAATCCATGTCAAACCTTTTCTTCCAGTAAGTGAAAGAGTATTTTTTATTTTCAGTGCTGCTGTTTTATTTTGTGTTTGTGTGTTTAACAATCTATTGCACGCAACCAATTTTCTACATATTTGGCAATACATTTGAGAATTTCACGCGAGTTTGTCTTTCTTAAGCTATTGCAAAACTCATTAAATTTTTCGAAAACTGTTTCATAAGTACACAACATGGCCTATTTTTTCTGTAAATGAAATGTAAGTTATATGCATAAAAATTTCAAGAAGAAAATTTTGCTTTGAATCGTGTTAATATATACAGAGCTGCCAACATTTAAAATTTTCTCCATAGCATTGTTGATATAATGGCTTTTAATTCGCACCACGTTTTTCTACGAATAGTTTTCTTCTTATTAATTGTAATACATATTGGAGAAAATTATTCTGTAAATAAGTGATGTCAAAGAAACAGTCTCGTATTAATCGTACATGCCAACATACTAATTAATGTAACGTAGTATTGTTAGTTCCGCGCTTTTTTTCACACCAGTAAATTTATTGAGTAATATTTTCGAAATTCAGTTACAATTGCATAAGAAGAAAAATACTCTAAAAAAATACTGGTATTGAAAAAAAGGCGAGACTAATAATACTACGGAATATTAATTAGGATGCTGGCAGGTATATAATAATGATGCTACGAAATAAATTAGAAATGTTGGCATTGTATATTTGGGCTCAAATGAATTCATTAAAGAAAAAAGCATCCATTTTATTGAATAATTTCATGTTTTAAAAACTTTTAAATAAATGTATAAATTAGTAAAAATAAAACATTTATTAAACAACTTTGGCTTAAAAAATAAAATTATTAATTATTAATTCTTCTTTGAATAAGAATTCACTGAATAATTACTAACTCTAATCATAATTCACTATTTCTGACTTTTTAAAACATTCCTTAATGCTAGTGGCTGACAAAAAATATACTTTTACCTTTCATGTTAATGGCTATAAAAACAACAAATGTGCTTTTCACGTGAAAAGAAAACTGTTTTTTTATTTATTTATTTTTTTTTTTCATATCAGTTTAAAAAAATATTTTACAATTTTTCCCCCCTAATTTTTTTAAGATTTCCATTAATCTTAAACTTAACAGATGAAGAGAAAATAAAGAAACAAATTAACAAGCGTTAATGATCAAAAGATGATAATGAAATAAATGGCTGCGTTAAAATCATTAATCTTTCTTAAGAATCTAATGCATTTTATTTTTTAAACGATTCTTTAAATGAAAAATGTCTTTGTAATTCGTAAATGAATTTCTGAAAAGTACCATTTATTCAACTTGTAAATATCTTGCATATTTATCTATATTTTTCCCTCTTTAAATGTATATATTCTGAAAACTTTTAAATTTGTAGCCTGTAAAATATAATATAGGCTAAAAGTATGCAATGAAGCATAATAAAATTGGAAACTTTTAAGGATTTGGCTTGAGAATGCAAACTAATAAATATATACATTTAATTTAAAAGATGTATTACTTGTAACAATGTAATTATTTTTTCACTAATATAATATTAATTTATTTCAGAAAATTTTGGAGTGGAAGGCGGATTTTTTTATACCAACTATGTGAAAAATACCAGGCCGGGAATCGAACCCGGGCCTTCCACATTACGTGCGGATGCTCAAACCATTGAACTACCCTGGCTGATTACCAGCTAGGCATTTCTCACATAACAATCGTTGGCAAAGTCACCGAGTGGCACAACTCCAATAGACCATGAAATTTTAATTTAATTTAGAAATTTATTCATCAACCCTGAAAGTTCATTTCAGAAAATTTTGGAGTGAAAGGCTCATTTTTTTATACCAACTATGTGAAAAATACCAGAGCCGGGAATCGGCTCTGGTATTTATTCTGATATTTCCTTCCATTTTACGTGCGGATGCTCAAACCATCCGCACGTAAAATGGAAGGAAATATCAGAATAAATACCAGAGCCGATTCCCGGCTCTGGTATTTTTCCCATAGTTGGTATAAAAAAATCAGCCTTTCACTCCAAAATTTTCTGAAATGAACTTTCAGGGTTGATGAATAAATTTCTAAATTAAATTAACATTAATTTGTTTTAAAAATAGCGAAATTTTAACAGCTTTTCTCTGATCTCTCTTTCGGCTTTCGAAAGTTAAAATGTAAGTTAATTTAATATAAATCGAAAAGCATGTAATATATGTAATTGTATTGCGGGTGACCTGTCAATTCGCAAATACTTTAAAAAATCATTAAAAAAAAAAAAAAAAAAAAAGGATTTTTCTATGCGGTTTGTGAAGAAAGGGAATTTTATAAGCAATGAAAAAATTTTGTTTAACTTACACTGGCAAAGGGCACTGCATGCAAAAATGCAAGAAACTACTTTAGAAAATTACGTTCATTTTCATGCAGAGAAATGCTTAGCAGGATATTACATTAGCGAACTTCTTCTATGCGTACGCCAACACAAATAAGTTCTTAAAATAATTTTTTGTTTAATTGCATACTTCCTCAGATTATTACAGATCATAACCCTCTCTTGACGAAAATTCTATTCTGATTTAGAATTTTATTTTTTAACTACTGTACACTTCTATGCAATATATATATATACACATACTTGCCAACCATCTCATTAATAACCGTACAATTGTTAACGCCCCCTTTAAAAACGCCCCTTTTCTCACACCACTATATTTTTAGAGCAATTCTCTCCAAATGTTGTTACGATTAAATAAGACTAAAATTACTCTAAAAAATTATTGGTGTGAAAAAAAAAGTCTAGTACTAAAATTTGTACGGTTCATCATGAGATGGTTGGCAAGTATGCATACAGGGTTGTCAACATTTCCAGAAGACCGGAGCATTTTTAGTCCTGCCTTTATTCCATATCACTTATTTTTTAAGAGCAATTCTTTCAAGTATTATCTTAGTTTTATATTGAAGAAAATTATAAATAAATGAAGAGTGCAAAGTAAAGGCTGGGCTAAAAATGCTCTGGAAAAAACTAAAATGTTCTCAACTATGTATATACCGTAATTTTTGACGTGTAATCTACATCTCAGATAAATTACTTTTGTACCGGAAATTTTAATTGATAAAGTTATATTTGTGGGAATTGTTTCTTAGAAAA
Source organism: Salticus scenicus (assembly GCA_963930645.1). Classification (NCBI taxonomy): domain Eukaryota; kingdom Metazoa; phylum Arthropoda; class Arachnida; order Araneae; family Salticidae; genus Salticus; species Salticus scenicus. The sequence continues at coordinate 14,371,510 of OZ005657.1, read as the reverse complement.
ATTAGGATTGTTCTGTTGTGCAATGAATTATATTTTGCAGAAGTATGCTTAAAAATGTAACAGAAACTTTCTAATAGTAACAGAATTTGGCATGTAAAAAACTAAAACATAGTCCCCCCCCCCCCTTTTTTTTAACTGCTAAAAAGCAAAGTTGCCAAGTTCTTGAACACTTTCGCGACCGCTGACGTAAATTCACGTTATCTCAAAATCTGTAACTCCAGGGCGTTTCTTTATATATTTATGTATTATTTATTTTTTAAGAATATACCCAATTCAGTAAAACCCCGATCCATCGTTCCCGCATCCATCATTTTCCCGCATTGGTTGTTTTATTTCTATGGTGCCTGCACAAACTGTATTTAAATAATGTTAGCGAAACCCGCATGTATCGTGCTTCAAAAAGTCGTTTTCCTGCATTCATTGTTGCAAAAATTTTCTCCTGACCTTATAAAAATTTTCTCATGAAGCGCAAACGGTCCCATATGGCAAACAAACTGGAATCACTTCTTTATCCTAAAATAACTCTTTTCCCCATTTCGATGGAGGATCAAAATTGTGATGCTATGTCTCCGGACCATCTATTTATTTTGTAATTACAGCATGGCAGGAAGTAACCTCTTCAGTAATCCAGAAAACTGTTTCGTGAAATGCGGTTACATGGGGGAAAAAAACGATGAAGAATATTAAACTGTAGAGCAAGAAAATGATAATGGAGATGATGGTGATAATGTAGATGAAGAGTGGTTGTATGTAGCAGAGGATGCGTCTGGCATAAAATTTAGTGATAATATTTGTATTAAACAAGACGTTGCGACATGCAATATCCTAAAGTAGGGAAGAAATGTGTGATTTCAAAAAATAAAAATAATGGCAAAGAAAAAGGATAATTTTCACGCCGATGATTCAATTATTGCGTTTTAAAAATGCGCGAACTTTTATATCAGCACATTACAGAAAAGCACAAGAAAAATTTTGTAAGTCTGGATAAATTCCTATTTAATTTATAAAAAGAACAAAAACCCATCATAAAATTTTTGGTTTTTAAAAAGAATTTTTACTTAACATTCTACAATATTGATTTATTTCTTTGACAGTTTGGAAAGTAACAAAAATTAGTTTTTATTAATAGTATACTTGCATACCTTGTGTCTATTAATCTATTAATATTGTTTTTTTTTTTTTTTTTCGTGTTTTGACTATAACCCGCATTCGTCGTTTTCCCGCTTTCATCGTTTTTTTTTCCATGCACCCCGTGAAAAACGATGGATCGAGGTTCTACTGTATTCATATTTGTGCATTCAGTATACTATGTATACAAATTCTTTGATCAGAAAGAGTGTAATTATAATGTATATCTATTTGTCTTTTAAATGTGAATACAAAAAATTTTGTTCTGAAGCATAATATTTTGGGAGAATAACGCCTACGGGCGGACCTCGCAATCAACAAGACAAAAACATGCGGTCGCGAAAGCGTTACTATTTTCCGGAATTTCTTTAACCCCGCCTTTTTTTATACCACTTTTATTAAACGAATATTTTTTTCATATTTTATCATAATTATATTTTATAAAAAACTGTTTTATAAATTATGTGCTGTGAAATATCAGCGCAGTTAAAAGTGACCCGGAATAAATTTAGGAACTTGGCAACTCTGAAAAAGAACCATATTATTCCTCATTATTAGTATACTTTTAGTTAAACACGTAAACTCAAAGTGTTTACGGCTTAAATACTATTACATAGATGCCAACATTTTTATTTATTCCGGGGTATTTTTAACCCAGCTTCTGTTTCGCACCACTCTATTTATAGAAATTTTTTCTAAAATATATAATTTACATAAAATAAGAAAAATTTACTTTAAAAAAAAATAAGTGCTATAGAATAAAATCGGGGCTAAAAATACTCCGAAATAAATTAAAATGTTGACATCTATTCTATTATTTCTTTATATATAAAAAAAAAAAAAATCCCTAAATGTCAATTCAAAAGACTTGATCTATTTTATTAGGCATACAAATTTATAAAGACTTGTTCTGTGGAAATCGCAGGGGTCGTAGTCTCCGCCTTTTTTTTCAGGCAATTTCAGAAATTTATAACTTTTTGCTACCACTACTTTTATGCAATAACTTCTATACTGCTTAACCCTTTATGTCCTAAATTACTTTATTTTTGGAAAAATAGTTTGTAACTTTTTTCTTATATTACTTTATGCATGAGAATCATCTCATATTAACACTTTCACGACCGCATTATTTTGAAATTTTTATAGTAAGGTCTGCCTGTGGGCGTTATTCTCCCATGTTACAATATTTCAGAACAAAAATTTCTGTATTCACAGAGCCTGATTAAGGGGGAAGCACACATTATTTATACTTACACCGTTATTTTTTAACAAATACTTTCCTCCTATAATAAACAGAAAATTCTCATTAAAAATTATTTTAAAAGAATTCTGGTGTCTAATAACGGTGAGTAAATTGGATTGTTTTACACCGTTCATCTTTTATAAAAAATATTTCCTCGTCAAAGCGTGAAATTTCTATGACATGAAGTAAAAAATAATTGTAAAAATATCCCGGTGAGAGCGGAGATAATGTGTGCTTCCCCCTTAATCAGGCTCTGTGTATTCACATTTATATTAGAAATGGATATACAATATAATTATATTTTTTCTAATCAAAGTATTTGCATCATAATATACTTCATTGTAAAAATGTGAATATTGGTTATATATTTAAGAAAAAAATAGCATACAAATTGAGAAAGAAATGCCCACTGGTGGAGTTACAGATAATCAAATGACGTGAATCTACGTCAGCGGTCGTGAGAGCATTAAATTTAACTTAAACTATAGCTTAACTATAGGGAAAGCTTAAAACTATGGGAACTAAAGCTTAAGCTATAGTCCAAATGAAATCCTGTAGTAAATTTAGGCTATATTGAGGGATTAAAAAAAAAGCCCCCCCCTCCCCATTTCTAATTTCGCCGTAAATTATCGTAGCCATTCTACACTGTAAAACATGCGTAATCGGCCACTTATACGACAGTTCACACCACTATATATTGGTAGGTAGGTAGGTTGAATTTAATGTCGCACCAGTACTTTGTTATTGGTTATTGGCGACGGTCTAGGACGCAACCCTAGGGATGGTCTGGAGACATGTCATCATAATTTTCATCATTCACGAAGGCGGTGGCTCCCCTGCTTCGGTCCCCATAGTTTATTTTTCAGATTTTCTTTTTCTTTTCTTTCTTTTTCTTGATCATTTTTTTTTTTTTTTTTTTTTTCAAATTTCATACACTAGCTACAATACGCTTACGTACTCTTCGCATTAAGCTTTTATATTGAAGCTATGTTGCTGTTTTTCATTGCTGTGAAATTTACAAAATATATTTATGGTAATATATTATAGAGATAGAAAAATAATTATATAATTGCAACAAAACATCTTTAATCGATATATTTATATAAATATTTGCCAACAAGCCAATTAATATTCCGTAGTATTGGTAGCCCCGCCTTCTTTTTCACACCAGCATCTTTTTAGAGTTTTTCTTATTATTTAATTGCATTTGGAGAATAATACTCTAAAATTTTACTGGTGTTAAAAAAAGGGCGGGACGAACAACACTACGGAATACTAATTAGGATGTTGGCAAGTATGTTTATATACATAATCATATGAAATGCTTATATATGAATATTGTATTTATTTTTATTGAAACATATAAGCAGAAAATATTAAAAAAAAAGAAGAAAATATGCTATAAAATTTTATAAATCAGGCAAAATATGTATGCATACTTGCCGACCTAATCCGGAAGATTGTTAGTTCCCGCCCCTTTGTGTACGCAACTTAAATTTTAGAGTAATTAACTTCAAATGTATTTATGATTAAATAACAACAAAAATGTTCTAAAGAAAGAGAGATGTGAAAAAAATGGGCGGAAAGGGGAGGGACTAGTAATATCCCGTGTTAGGTTGGCAAAAATGTATATACATAGCCCAATGCCAGAAAATGTTCTTTATTTTTCACGAACCGGGTCAATGGTACTTTTTTTCTGAATAATCAATGTATATAATATAATGCTGCTTTAAATACCTTTTAATTGAAAAGTTTTATTACATAAAGTAATTTTCTGGCACTCTACAACTCGCAAATGATCCGCCGTTTTCCTGTGTTTAAAGGGTATTAACGCTTAATATGCTTTCTATTCGTTTTGATCTTTCCTCCTCCTCCTCCTCATCATCATCATCTTCTTATTTTTATTCTTAAAAAATAAAAAAATAAAAAAAGGCTGCAACGTAACAATCTTTTGTTAACTTAGAATGATAATTATATAGAGGATTACATTTTAAATGTATGATTGGTAAAAAAATTCTATTTGTATTTATTTATTTTATTTGTGTCATGCAATTAATTGTTTCCTTGTGTTTACGAGAAAATCTTATAATTTTAAAATTGTTAATTTATAAAATATAATCTTTTGTTCTCGATATATATATATATATATTGAAATATATATATATATATATCTGCGAGAGCATCGAAAATTTCTCTTAATAATAATTAAGTCAAAGCACATCTTTAAAATGATCGATAATGAAATTATAAATATCTGCATTCGAAAAGCTTCATTTATGAGCAAATCACAAAATATTATTATTTAAAAAGTGTAGCTAATCTGACGCAAAAAAAATTAACTTTTATTTAATTTCAAACTATTTAAATTTTGAATACATAAATTAGCGTTATAATCTATATTCTTTTTATGAAAAGTTTTTAAAATAAAGGCTTAACTTATAAATTGTATTAAAAGAAAAAAAGAAACTAAAAAGAAAAAAATACATATATGTTAGGCAAGTTTTATGCATATTTTGTGAAATCATAGAATTTAGTAAACTTAAATATTTGATATTTCCCCCCTAAAGTAATGATAATCACGTGTACTTAACATAATTCTGATGAAAAAATGATTTGTTTTATTATAATGTTACTTATTCTATTTTATTTTATTTTTATTGAAAAAAAAATTTAGAATTTGCTCTTTCAGAATTCTTTAGCGTAAATGATCTTATTAAATATGAAGGTAAAAATATTAATTAGGTCCTATTAAAGAAGAATATTTGATGCGTATGGATCATATTAATTATTATTTTTTTTAATATATATAACATTTTGACCTCTTCAATGGAATATTTAAATTAAGGGTAGTCAGCTTTTCTAGACCCACCATCCACTTCTGTTTCTGTGTTGATAGTAGAATTTTAGAACCGCCCATTACGTAGTAGCATTGTATTATTTTGTGTTGTAATTTGTGAAACGTTATAAATTATAAAAGCAGAAGAATATCATGAAGATCAATGTAGTAGTTTTTAATAATGCTGTAAAAAAAAAAAAAAAAAAAAAAAAAAAAAAAAAAAAACTATTTTAATATTTTTAAAAAGTCAAGTAAACTAAAGAAAATGAAAGTACTGCAATATCAGACAAAACTCCCATTGTCACAGTGAAACGGCCATGGGAACCAGGTTGTGTGTCACTGATTCAGACAATTATGTGACACCGTGTGTAATGTGTTAAAGCTATTTCCAAACAATTTTCAAACTAATTACATTTTTATTTTTATAATAGATATTTTGATACTTTTTTTCCGGTGGTAACTGAATTATTGTTAAACACTTTTGTGCGTGATCGAAAATTATTTTTTTCTAAATTTAGATATTTACCCCTAACACATTTTTGCTTGTAACTCTATCAAGAAATAATTTAAAGTATATTAATGGGACAGCCTTGATCTCAGGAATTTGAATATGAAGTCATAACTAGGGGTTGCCATTGAAAAAAAAAATGAAGTTGATACCAGTTTTATTATTTAGACGACCCCCTAAGCAAAATATAACTATACCGTTACAAACTAGACGTTATTACATATCCAGAGCTGCCAACCTAATCCAGCAAATTGTTAGTACCGCCCCTTTTTCTACTCCACATAATTTTAAGGGAATTTTCTTCTTAATTCATCGTAAATAAATTTGAAGAGAATCACTCTAAAAATAATGTGGTGTACAAAAATGGGCGGTACTAACAATTTGCTGGATTAGGTTGGCAGCTCTGCATATCTATCGGTATGTCACATATTTCTACGATAATTTACTGCGAGATGAGGTGTTTTTTTTTTTTACTGACTATATAGTCAGCAAAAAAAAAAAGGGGGGGGGGGTCACTTAATATAATTTGTATCCTCTGTGAGAAAATATCTGTTTGTATTTTGCCGAAAAACTATTTTAATTTATCTTTATGTTATTCTAATTGCTTTCTAAGCAACATCTCGATGTTTATCATACAAATTGGCTTTTTTTATATAAAATTATCTCAAAGCAGGCCAGAGATTGTGAAAGAATTCCAAAAGAAATGAAGTCCCGCCTCTATATCGCGGAAACTAAAAAAACTAGTTTGCATATTCGTATATGACTCTGTGTGTGACGCTGGTATGCATAAATATAAATGACATCTAATACATGGAATGCTGAAGACAAAATTTAAAAGATTTAATTGGAAGTAAGTAAAATAATTTTGTTTTATAATGTTTTAGAAAATTGGGTAAAGGCGTGGCTTCCGTTGCAAAAAAGAATATACCCGATCCTGAAATGTTAAGTCTTTGTTTTTAAATATTACATAACTTTTCCTAGTTTCTCACTGCTAAAATTATATTTTAAACCTGTTATCTTTTTTTGTTCTTTTCTTTTCTTTTCTTTTTCTTTTTTTTACTTGAATATTCTAGGATTCGTGCACCTCAAATTTCAGACGTGAAGTAACAAATCAATTCGAACATTCGAACATCTGCGAGTCTTTAGCCGGCGTTCATAATATTGTTCTTGTATTTTGTAAATAAAATAAAATAAAATAAAAAGTAATTATATAAAAGAAATAATTCAAGCTTTTTGCTTGTATAATGGTGTATTATATCAGTTTTATCGCCAGAAATTTCTTGTCTATTTCGCGTGCAGAGATAAAGTTGAAAATATTATTTTTTTAATAGGATATTTTTTGTAATATATTACAGTGCTAATAGGCTACAATGCAATAATAATATTACTTATTATGTTACGTGAAATAACGGCCATCTCTACTATAAACGTTTTTACACTTCGATCGGTACCAGCCGCTTTTTTATACGATAATTTACGGCGAAATTTGGTTGGGGAGTGATTTTTTTTTTCTTTCTTTTGCTGACTGTACACAATAAGAAAAGCGCAGGTGATGTCACGCTCAGACCAAAACACTCTACTCAGGGCAAAACATTGGTATTTCCACCAATACAGATTGTCCTTTTGCCACTCGTGAGTGGGAAAGATTGATTAAAGGAGCGTTTGTTTGTAAACATGCCCTTTCCTTATAAAGATTTCTGTAATAATACAAGTGGTGGCAAAACAGGCGGAAATTTTCCGCCCATGAACATGTCCTGAAAAAAAAGATGCAGACTACGATCCTATAAAACAATAAGACTAACATGGAAATTCTTTCAAGTCAGGTTTGCAAGAGTTTCTATATGAAGAAAGAGCACTGATATCAGTGCTTTTTATGAAAAATTTGTATCATACTCAATCGCAATAAATCACTGCACAAGTATGAGAGAAAATATTGATAGAGATTACTGGTGTCTGTCTTGAGACGTACACTCTTGCATTCCTGTTTGAAGTGCTAAACGACAATTGTCTTGAAATAATTACTGAAAACGTTTTCATCAAGTATCGTAATTTTTAGAAATAATTTATGATGAATAGCAGTTGAAAAGCTAGATAAATTATTCAAAATGAGTTCTTGTCTGATATATCCCCAAATAAGCACCCTGTTCACGATTCTACGATTGAATCTGAGGTTTCTAAGAGATATGCTATAGATTTATTTATTTAAATATTACTTTCAATTAATTAGATATACTGATATGATGTAATTTCTTTGTAGAATCATTATATGATCGTTACTGATATGATATAAGTTCAAATATATTTCATTTTATTAATATAGTCCTAAAACTAAAGTAATGTACAGTCAGCCAAAAAAAAAAAAAAAAACGCCACCCCCCCACCTACTTTCGCCGTAAATTATCGTAGAAACATGCGACTGGTACCGATCAGTTTGTAATAACGTCTAGTTTATAATGTTATAGTTAGATTTTACTTAGGGGGTCGTCTATATATTAAAACTGACATCAACTTCATTTTTTTCAATAGTAATCCCCCTTTTTTATAATTTATTTGAAATCTTTGGATCAAATCATCACGTAAAATGGTATAGTTTATGTATTTCGCTCAATTTTTTATACAGTTATAAGCTGTCAAAGTTTCGGGATGCTAATGTTAAATGAATGTGACAAACATTGAATCATATCTTCCGAAATAATTATGATATTTAAATTCTGTTTTTTTTATTCGTTAGAATGAAGTGAACCAAACACATTCCGTGCAAATTTTTGCTAAAAAACATTTTTTGAATTATGAAAATTATTAATAAATTCATATTTGAAAAAATTATGAATTATGACCTATGTTAATTTTTGCACGAATAGAACGGGCATCATCAAAAACATGGGTTTCCAAATTTACAGCTCGTTCCTAACATTACTTTTTCAGTTACAGTGATATTTCACTTTTTATTCCTGTTAGGGGGCCGTCACTTGTTATAATCTGTATCCTCTATAAGTAAATGTTTGTATATAATTTGACGGAAAACTATTTTAATTTACCTTTATGTTATTTTTATTGTTTCCTAAGCAATATTTCGATGTTTATTATACAGATTGGCATATTTTTGTAAAGTTATCACAATGTAGGCGAGGGATTGTGAAAGAATTTCAAAAGAAAAGAAGCCCCGCCTCTGATTCGCTGAAACACTATTTAAAAAAAAAAAGACTAATTTGCATATTCCTATTTGACTCTATATGTGACGCTGGTATGCATAAATCACAATGGCATTTGCTACATCAATTATTGAAGACAAAACTTAAATGATTTAATTACAAATATGCAAAATTATTTTGTTTTATATTATAAAGTTTTAGAAAACTTGTGAAAAGGCGTGGCTTACGGTACAAGAGAGGAATATATCCGATCCTAATATGTTAAGTCTTTTTTCATAAGCATTAAATATCTTTTTCTAGTTTTTCGCTGCTAAAATTCTATTTTAACTCTGTTACACTTTTTTTCGCATTTCAATATTCAAGAGTACGTACACCTCTAGTTAAATATCATGTTTTAGAAAATACGGTACAGCGAAACTGATTGCATGAAACAGCAATTATGCATTCGACAATCGTTTTATTATTATTATTATGAATATTTAATAATTTTAAAAAGATTTTTTACCATGAATTTTCTGTTTAAAATTGTTGTGACATATTTGCATTTGGTTACTGTACCGTTTGTAAGTTTTGTGTTATTTAAAATTTATCCCATAATGTAACATAATAAAATATCAAATTTCTATTAAAAGTTTTTTAATACAGAATCAAACAGTGAAAAATTGCTTTTTTTTTTTTTTTTTTTTTTTTTTTTTTAAGTTTATAAGATCTATTATTGGAACATAGCTCAATAGTATTTATTTTCAATTTCCTAATCACGAAATCAAAGTCACAGTTATTATGGAATAAAAATTTAAAACAAAGGAATAGTTTTATTACCTTCAAATATATAGATATTGATCTTACAGAATCCTGAAATTTCATTTTAAAGACTTTAATCGTCTAAATTTAAAAATTCAAAATAAAATAAATTAATCTAAATGCTTTTAAAGTTGAAACGGGAAGATTTCAAAATATATGAAAATTGGCATTTGTGTTTTGAACATTTTGGTGCGGCAGATATTAAAAACTATATTTTAATGATGAGCTGAACCTGAGCTTAAGAGGGGGCGGATTCAGTTATTTAGCGCAAATGATATCACCTGACTAAAACCAGAATAAACAGCATTTTCATTTATTCCGGGGTATTTTTAGCCCACTGTTATCCTTTTTTTTTTTTTTTTTTTTTTTTTTTTTTTTAAGAGAAATTTATCTTACTTTAACATAGATTTTTACTTTTTACCGCTATCCACATGTGACCTTCAGCATTAGCGTTTAAATGAGGAGTCATCATCTTCTTCTAAAGCAAATTTTAAATAAACTTAAAATCATATATATTTGTGAAAATCCAAACAGATTTTTCCTACTAAGAAAGCCATTCCACTCTGAAATACATGCGTAATCGGTCACTTATACGCCAATTCACACCACAATATATTGGTAGGTAGGTAGGTTGGGTTTAATGTCGCACTAGTACTGCGCTATGGGTAATTGGCGACGGTCTGGGACGCACCCCACGATGGTCCGGAGACACGCCATCGTAATTTTTATCGTTCACGGAGACGACGGTTTCCCTGCTTCTGTTCCCATAGTTTATTGTTCAGATTTTTTATTTATTTATTTTTATTTTATTTATTTTATTGTTATTATTATTTTATTTCTTCCCCACCTTTTTCTTTTTTTTTTTAATAGAGTAATGTAACATTTTGACCTTTTCAACTGAAGATTTAGATTAAGGGTAGTCAGCCTTTCTACACCCACCGTCCACTTCGGTATCTGTGTTAAGAGTAGAATTTTAGAACATCCCATTAATTAGCAGGATTTATTATTTTGCATATTAATTTGTTACACATTATAAAATATAAAAGCAAAAGAATATCGTGGAGATTTGTGTAAAACTTTTTAATAATGTCATGAAAAAAAAAATAATTAAAAAAATAAATAAATAAAAATAAAAAAATCTGTTTTAATATTTTTAAAACGTCAATTAAATTAAAGAAAATGAAAGTACTGCAGTATCAGAACACACTCCCATTGTCACTGTGAAACGGCCGTGGGAACCAGGTTGAGTGCCACCGTTTCAGACAATTATACGGCAGCTTGAGTTAAAATAATTTTGAATTTTCAAACAAATTTAAAACAATTTACCTTTTTTTTCTTCTTTTCTTTTGATAGATATTTTAAATCTATTCAAGCTATTTAATTTTCTTCGTATGAAGTGAACTATTTGATATTTAATCAATAGAAACCAATAAAAATCTTTTAATTCATAAACTGACTCAGAGAGTTCTGTGAATTAGTTATTTTTTTTTTTTTTTATTTTATAATTAACATTTCTGAATTTTTTTTTCCGGTGTGAAACTTAATAAATAATGTATACTGCGTGGTAGATCATGATTTATATTTTCTAACTGTATAGACGGACCCCTAATACATTTTCACGTGTAACTCTATTTAGAATTGATATTAAGTATATAAATAGGTATGTTTTCCGAACTGCCTTGATCTCAGAAATCTGAATATGAAGTCAAAAATAGGAGTTGCTATTGAAGAAAATTAAGTTAATGCCAGTTTTAATATGTAGACGACCCCCTAAGCAAAATGTAACTATACCGTGATAAACTAGACGTTATTACAAATCGATCGGTACCAGTCAAATGTTTCTACGATAATTTACGGCGAAATTAGGTGGGGGGGGCGTTTTTTTTTTGGCTGACTGTACATGCAGGGTAAATTTATCATAATATAAATGCAATATAATGTGAAAAGGATATCCGAAATTTAGTTTGAATTATTTTAAATCTAAGCATTATTTAAATGACGTAAAATACGAGGGGAATTCAAAAAGTAAAGGCACATTTGCAAATTCTCTTTCCAGGGATTGGCAACACTGCTAGTAATCAACGCTGAGTAAGTGTAGTTGGCAACACTTCGAGACAACGTGTCGCTTGTATTCCTGCATTCTGCATTAGTCATTGGAGTGTAGCATATATACATTGGAATAAGTACAGCTTTTCTCAAATGTGCCTTTACTTTTTGAATTCCCCTCGTAAACAAAATCTTTAGATGTAATATAAAGACGGCATCATATTTTAAGAACTAATGGTACTAACGATGGTTAATATAATTTGCTTAGGATTTTTTCGCAATTAGAGTTCATAATGAGAAATTTAGCATTATTTTTTCTTCTCTGTTATAACTCGGGAGCTAAATACTTGTCAGAATTAAATACAATTTGCACAAATTTTAGTAATATTTTTCAAGCCATTCTAAATTAATACTTGAAAGAGTTTCTTGTAAAATAAATTTTTAAAATGTCGTTTCAAAAAGCGAATCGCTTGGCAACTCAGGATATACTTCTTTTACGTTATGCCCAAGTTTACGATTAACTGTTGGCCAGTCAAAAGACAATGTTATTTTACATCTAAGCCACAGTGAAGTTGAGTTCAAAATATAGGTTGGGGCATTGTTTTATTAAAAGAAAATCGTGTCTCCCTAAAATTTTCCCTTCAGTAAATAAATGACTGCCAAGTATATTTTGATACTTTTCAGAATTTCTACAACTATTGTTAAAATTTAGGTATGCCTGACTATTGAAATCAATCACCCCATACTGTTGTTGAACTGTCATCATGTAGTCTGTTAAACATACTCCTTGATTCAAAATTTGTTTTTGCGTTTAAACCTTTGGCGTATACATTAGAATTTGAAAATAATGATGGTTATTTTTCGAAAAACACTAGGGAAAAAAAAAAACACAACTTTGAAATCTTAGGCACATTTTTTTTTTTTTTTTTTACTTTCTTGTGTTTTTCTGTGTATGTTTAACATTCTGTCTGAATACGTTTATCGACGAATTTGTCACAAAATCGATAAAACATCTCTCATAATCTGCATCTACAAAATTTAATAAGGTTTCATTTATTCAAATCAAGGTAATTTAGGCTTTTTTTTTTTTAATTCCAATACATAAATATATACAAGGAAATTAAGTCAAATTTTATTACATATCCATTTATTATTAAAAAATTCAAGGATGAATAATATACATTTTACAGCTTTATTAATATTAATTTTGAAACAATTAGGTACATTTTTATTAATACACATTCTATAAGCATATCTTTGATAAATCACACGCCTTTATATTTTGGACGGAAATCTCCTATCCCATTAAATTTTGAATAAATTATTACCGTCAGTAGTTGCTTAAGCTGAATTTGCGAAACATCAATTATCGTCTAAAATTCAATACAAGAGCATGTACTTGAAGCTTTAAACTTCTCTAATTTACATTATAGTTTCTAAATTACCTAGAAGGGTATGCTTAAGTTAAATAGTTTCTGATTAACGATATAAGATAAGAATTTTTATATTTTACTTGGTAATATTCTAAATCGACGTTGTACCTCATTTCGGAAAATTTTTATCACTTTCGATTCGTCAATGAAAATAAAGTGATTAAAAATTCTTAAAAGTTCATTTTTTAATAAATATCAGGGATGGAACACGGGCGCAGAATTCATACCACTGTCAATGTAAGAAAATTTTCTACTTCTTAAATCAACGATATTATAGGTAGAGAAATTTCTTAGACAAATTCCGGTATGAATTCTGCGCCCGTGTTCCATCCCTGAAATATGTTTAGGCGCATCGTTTAAGTTCCCTACATTTCAGTTTTACTGAAATATTTTCATATTTTTATATAATAAAATAATTTAAAGTTTAAGAAAAATCACACAGAAAAAAAAAATATGTATTCTAATCCCGCACTGGATGAGAATATTTTCTAGCCGATGGATTCAGTACAACTGCTATCTTATAGCGTTTTTTGTAAATACGTTTGCAATAAATAAAGAAAAATAACTTTTCGTAAATAGTACTCTCCGGCTGCGTTAGATTGATCCCCGATTGGCAAAGTGCCAGGACGATTCTACTCACGCGCTAGGGGAGGCAGCAAAGGAAGAGAGACGTGAAAATTTTCAAATACTCTTGTTTCGTCTGCTATATGTAGAATCATCGATACTACGGAATTCCTATTTTATAAATGGACCAGCCCTTTTCACCCATGCGCAGATGACGCCAGGAATCTTTCTTCCGCGATTTATCAGTAGTATTTAAAGTAGCACATAGTTGAACTATTGTGACGGTTTTTCTATGACGTAAAAAAACCTTTTTTGTTATATCCTATTTTAATTTCGACAAGGATTTCTAATCGGACTTCTAGTCAAGTATAAAGGTCTGATACACCGAGTAGCGTTCCTATATTTTTGCGTGTGTTTTATTGTTTTGTTATCAGTACTCTTAAAAAGAAAGTTTACTTGAAGGTTTATTAATGTAATATTATTATTTAAAATTTTTCTTTTGTGAAATAAAGGTGTGAATTGCATAAAATGTATATTAAAATATTGGAAGGCTGTGATTTCTGATTCCGAGTAATACGTGTATTATGTATAACTATGTACAGTCGGCAAAAAAAAAAAAAAAAAAAAAAAAACGTAACTTCGTTGCTAATCGATGTAGAAAAATGTAATAGGTATCATTCGACGGGAAATTGTGAGTAGTTTTAGAAAATGAACTGGAATTTTGAATTGGGGGTCGTCTACATATTAAAACACGCACCAACTATGATTTTTTCAATGGTAACACCCTATTTTTATTTTATATTTGAATTCCTCGGATCGCGAAAACCCGAAAAAGTATATTGGTTGCATATTTTACTTATTTTTTCACGGAGTTATAAGCTTTCAAAATTTGAAGGTGCTAATGTTAAATTCATATTTCAAACATTTATTAATATCTTCACAAAAAATAACTTGATCGTTATTTTTTTTTTTTTTTTTTTTTTTACGAGATACAGGGAAGAAACCCAAACATAATCCATCATTACTTTTGATTCTGAAAAATATTTTTAATACTGAAAAATATTAATAAATTCATATTCATAAAAATTATGAATTATGACCTATATTAATTTTTACATAAAATGAATCCTATTTCTGAAAAATATGGGTGTGCAAATTTGCAGCTCATTCCAGTTATTAGTTTTCGAGATATAAATAAATCTTTGTTTTGTAGTGGTTTAGGGGGCCGTCTCTTATAAAGTTTTGCATGAGATAATGAATCAAATCTTAAAAAATAACAAAGAAAATTAAACAAAATATTTTTATTTTTTATTTACGGGTCAAATTATATAACAACAACATCAAACGCAAAGAAATGAAACAAAATTGAGGATTTTTAGACATTAGTGTTAGCATAAAGAATTCCTGTTTTCTAAAGAAGACAAGCCCCGCCTTCATCGTTCTTCAAAACAAAACAATACAGAAAAGAAAAGTAAATGTGACATTGAGTATTCGTGTTAAACCCCTTATTTTATGTTGAAAAAAATATGCACAAGTGGTATTTATTTCATGGATTAATTGGCAATAAATTTTGAATCTTTTAAACGAACACTAGAAGAAGAAAAAATAACTAATTAGGCGGGGTTTACTGTTTTAAATAGAAAAATATGTTTAATGTGAAATTGTCAAATATAAAAAACGAATGGAATTGGAATGCAAGACAGACTTGTAAAATCGTTTCTTAACTACCATCATAGTTAAAAAAGGATTAATCATTTGCTTTATATATTGCTTTATTTTATTTATTAACTTATTTATTTATTTTGTAGGGAAACGATTATTATTTTAAGGACACTTTAGTCTTTAAAATTTTATTAATATATTTTAACTTTATACATTTTTAGAAACATACTTTAAATTTTAGAAATATATTTTAACACTTTTGCGACTGCAGGATTTTGTCTTTTTGACAGTAAAACCCGCCTACGTGCGTTATACTCTCACAATAAAATATTTCAGAAAAAAAATTCTGTATTCACAATTATATTACAATTGGATATACATTATAATTATATTCTTTCTAATCAATATATTTCTATCCATAGTATATTTTATTGCAAAAATATGAACACTGGGTACACACTTAAGAAATATGTAACACACAAATTACGAAAGAAACGCCCACTGACCGAGTTACAGATTTTCAAATGACGTGAATCTACATCAGCAGTCGCGAAAGGGTTAATTAAGGAATTATATTTTCATAGAAATTATAAAATGTATCGTACAGTTCCAAAGAGTAAAACGGACCCAAAACTGGTAAGTGCGATTAAAATTGTTGAATTATTACTTCATGAACGCTTACAATAATTTTTCCAAAAAGATTTAGTTTATGCGTCGTTGTATATATATATATATAATATATATATATATATATATATTATTTCATTTCTTATATTACGTTACACCTACGAAAGAAAATTTAAGCTTTATTGGTGACCAATACAGACATAATAGACACTTTTACTTAAAAAAATATTGCACTTTTTTCAAAGAGTACTGTATGGACAAATCGCAAGTGTAACGTATTTAAATAGACCAAAAATTATCTAAAAAAGTACTGAAGTATACACAAATCTGAAAAAAAAAATGAATTGAGGAGAATTAAAGAACTGGAAACGAGACAGAGTTTTATTAATTTCTTTGTATATATTTTTTTTCCTGAAAGATTTCCGGTGTGAAACATTAAAAATTCCTCCATTTCTTATAGGAACTTAATTTTATTTTTCTACATTTATACATAATCCACTAACACGTTTTTAATTATAACTCTATAAATACTAAAGATAAAGAATACAAACAGTATACTTTTCCTCACTGCCAGACTCTCAGAATTTCGAAAATGTAGTCAAAATTGGGTATTGCTATTGAAAAAATGAAAGTTGACGCTCATTTCAATATGTTAATGACCCCTAATTCAAAATTTGACGCCATATTCAGAAAGTGCTTTTAATTTCCTGTTGAACGATGTCTATTAGATGTTCCTGCGTCAATTAATAACGAAATTACAGCGGATGTTGCGTTTTTTTCCCCCCGACTGTACAGGTAGGGGAAAATAAAAAAAAGTACACCTGCAACCCAATTTCGCCATAAGTTGTCGTAGAAACATGCGGCTGGTACCAATCGAATTATTATAACGTCTAGTTTATAATGATATAGTTATATTTTGCTTAGGGGGTCGTCTACATAATAAAACCGGCATCAACTTCATTTTTTTTTTTCAGTTGTAACCCCCAATTTTTTTAATTTATCTGAATTCTTTGGATCAAATTATCGCGGAAAATGGTATAGTTTATATATTTTGCTCAATTTTATACGTTATAAGCCGTCAAAATATGGGGATGCTAATGTTAATTGAATGTGACAAATATTAATTTATGTCTCCCAAAATAATTATGATATTCAAATTCTGTTTTTTTTTTTTTTTTTTTTAATATATATATACAATAGAATGGAGTGACCCAAACATATTCCATGCATACTTAAAAAATATTTTTTGAATTATGAAAATTATTAATAACTTCATATTTGAAAAAATTATGAATTATGACCTGTGTTAATTTTTGCATGAATAGAACGGGCATCATCAAAAGCGTTGGTTTCCATATGTACAGCGCATTCCTAACATTATTTTTTTGAGTTACAGTGATATTTCATATTTTACTGCTGTTAAGGGGCCGTCGCTTATTATAATCTGTAACCACTGTGAGTAAATATCTGTAATATTGACGAAACGCTATACTGACGAAAAAATATTTTAATTTAATTTTATGTTATTGTTTTCTAAGAAACATTTCGTTGTTTATTAAACAAATTGGCTTATTTTTGTTATAAAATTTTCGCAATGCAGGCGAGAGATTATGAATGAATTCCAAAAGACGAATTCGCTTGTAAGCTAATGCTATTTAAATTTTATCGCATGACGTAACAAAATAAAATATTAAATGTTTTTTAATACTGAATGAAATAGAGGAATTTCATTTTTATTATTTTTTTTAGTTTACAAAATCTATTATTAAAACAAAGCGCAATAATATTTGTTTTCGATTATTCTAATCACGGTGTAAAACTGGCGTAAAATTTATTCTGGAAAAAGAATTTAACACAAAGTAATATGTCTTATTACTTTTAAAGATACGGATCTTACACATTTAAAATTAAGAATTTAAGTAAAGTAGACGACTGTATAACGGGCAATATGCGTTCTAGGTAATAGGAAACCGTTTTATGCGGGACATACTTTATCAGAACAATTTATGCAAATTCAATCCAAAACAGAAATTTTTTATTTATTTTATTTTATTTTATTTTTGTTTTTTGTTTTCTAAGTAAGGTTTCGATGTTTACTATGCAAATAAACCTATTTTCGTAAAATTAACGCACCGCAGGCGGGAAATTTTGATGGCATTCCAAAAGTATAATAAACCCCACCCTCTGACTTTTTCTAAAACAATACTTTAAAAAATGTTTTTTTGTTTCCTTAATTTTAACTTGTTTGACTCTTGCACATATAAAGGAGCGAAATGTACTGTTTTGATTGTTCATGACAGAATTTCAGTTATTTAATCATGAATTTGGAAAATTCATGATTAAGTCTGTTCCGCCTATGGGTGTTATTCTTTCAAACTACATTATGTCAGAACAATGTTTTCTGTATCCATATTTATATTACATATGAACATACATAATAATTATATTCTGTCTAGTGGAAGTATTTGTATTCATACTATTTTGTTTATATAAATATAAATATAAGGAATATTTTTATGAAATATAGTAACATATAAATTGCGATAGAAACGCCCATTGGAGGAATTACAGATTTCCAAATGACGTGAATCTACACGGCGGTCGCGAAAGTGTTAAATATCCTTTCTCAAATTTAATCTTAAATCTTGTTATCTATACTTTTGTGTATTATATGTTATTGGTTTGTACGCTTAAGGGGTTACATCCAGTTGTATGCACGAAAAAACGTGTTTTTTTTTGTGAATTTTTTGTGAAGAGGCCTTTTATTAAAGAAATATATACAATACATATACATATAGCAAATTTAATGTATGTTAAGAATCCGTGATGAGTTTACAAAAATATTGGGTTCCGCTGTTCCTGTAGTAGATCTCCTAGAGGACTTCCACAAAAAGGTGTCTGGCGGTGAGAAAGATATCTCTGATCCAAATTATCTGAAATGAAAAAACCAAAAGATTTATTTTTAGGATAGATGAATACAGGTAATGATCGTAGGAATAGTCAAAATTTTGATTTTTGACAAAATGGCGGCTTCCCCCCCCCCCCCAAAAAAAAAAAAATCGTTTTTTTCATGAAAATTTACACTTGAAAGTGGCTGAAAAAATCGAAATTATTATCAGAAACCTTATTCCAACGATCATTACCTGACAAAAATATCTAAGAAAATCGTGTCAAAACTTCAAGTCAATCGGTCCAGCCGTTTCGGAGAAATTTTGCTCACCGACTTTGAAAACACCGTTTCGAGATAAACGCGTTTAAAGTTTTGGGAACCATTTAAACTAAGTTAATTTTTTTTTCCTACTTACATCGAGTCATCTATTCCAGGACCATAAGAGGAACCCTCTGCTTCATCATTTGCTTCTAGTACAGCCAACTGTTGTCTACGTGACATTCTCCCCTCGCGGGTGCTCCCTTGCGCTCGTGCGTCAGAGATCAAGATGCGCTCTGCGTCCTCTTTTTCTACATAGGCATGGACATTAGGCCCAAGCGATAGTCCCATTGCGTTCATGAAGTATAGAAGAGATGTTTTTCCTTCATTGAACATGCCGGCAGCAAGATAAGCAGCAATTTCAACGATCTTAGAGCCACATGGGATTAATTTTGGAGTTATTTTCCATATCAGCTGATTATTACTTACTGTATACCTAAAATTTCTAAATATAGCTCTCAGATATAAGATAAACCTTTTATATTCTTATTCTAAGAAGCAAAACATTATGAAGAGCATGGACAAGGGCATAGGGATAATGAAAAACAGCTGCTACTCTGGTTTACGCTCCGCCTACTTTAAAACGCTCGGAGACGTCTTTACAAATATGCAAATTTCTCCGAAACTAATTGCCGGATCGATATGAAATTTTCAGACAATATTATCATATATATGTACATTCAAAATATGTAAAAAAAAAAAAAAAAAAAATCGATTTTTTGAAAATTACAACTGGATGTAACCCCTTAAAATTAAATGTAAAAATTCATAACAGTTTGTCTTCGTTTTTTTTTTATATAATTACCTTTTCTGCACTTTTTTTCCGGTGTTAAACTTAATAAATAATGTCTATTCTGTGGTACAGTCAGCAAAAAAAAAAAAAAAAAAAAAAAAAAAAAAAAAAACGCCCCCCGCCATCTAATTTCGCCGTAAATTAGATGGGGGGGTACCATGCGGCTGGTACCTATCGATCTGTAATAACAACTAGGTTTTAATGGTGTAGTCAGATTTTGCTTAAGGCGTCATCTACATATTAAAACACGTATAAACTTCATTTTTTTCAATGACGACCCCTATTTTTGACCTCATATTCAGATTTCTGAGATCAAAGCAGTAAGGAAAACTTACCTATTTATACATTTTAAATCAATTCTAAACAGAGTTACACGTGAAAATGTGTTAGGGGACCGTTTATACATTTAGAAAAAATAAATCGTGATCTACCACCCAATATACATTATTTATTAATGTACATACACACTGGAAAAAAAGTTCAGAAATGTTAGTTATAAAATAAAAAACGATTCAAATTCGCAGAACTTTCAGTGTTAGCTTATGAATTAAAAGATTTTTATTGGTTTCAATTTATTAAACATTTTATTGAATAGTTAAATACAACACTTCATATAAAGAAAATTAAATAGCTTGAATCATATGAACCCTACAATGTTGAATTACAAAAATCTAGATACCAAGGTAAAAGAACAATAGTTATAAAGGTAATAATATTAATAGCGGTTTAAAAGAAAAGTGTTTAATATTTAAGAAAAAGAATTGTCTACTTCTTAAAAGCAAAAACTGTTTCATTTAAGAGACAAAAATTTAAGTTCAAATACATATATAATGAAATATATGTATATAAACAATTAAAATCTACTAACTAACATTTATTATCTACTTCTTGTTGGGTATATTTTTATTTTATACAGTAAGCCTCGCATGAAAGTTTTACTATAAAGATTTACATTTAATTTTTGGCGTACAAACCAACAATAGATAATATACAAAAATATAGATAACAAGATTTAAACTAAAATCTGAGAAAGGATATTTAACATTTTCGTTTTACGTCATTTTGAAATCTGTAACTCCTTCAGTGGGCGTTTCTTTCACAATTTGTGTGTTACGATATTTCTTAAGAATATTCCTTATATTCATATATATATAAACAAAATAGTATGAATACAAATACTTTCACTATTTTATTATGTATATCCATTATATAAAAAGAAATATCGATATAGAAAAAACTGTTTCCTATTGCTTAGAACGAGTATTCCCCGTTCTGCAGTCGTCTACTGTACTTGAATTCGTAATTTTAAATGTGTAAAATCTATATCTTTAAAAGTAATAAGACATGTTACTTTTGTTTTAAATTCTTTTTCCGTGATAAATGTGATGCCAGTTTTACGCCGTGATTAGAATAATAGAAAATAAATAATATTGCGCTTTGTTTCAATAATAGATATTAAAAACTTAAAAAAAAAAAAAAAAAAAAAAAAATTACCACTTTATTACTCAGTATTTAAAAAAAATAGTTAATAAAATTTTTATATTTTATTGTGTTACGTCATGCGATAAAATTTAAATAGCATAAACGGTAGAGTAAGCGAATGCGAAAATGTCACAACAAGATTAAAACAGAAAATTTGTTTTAAAAAATCTGATAAAAATTATAAAAATCAATTATATTAATTTAAAAAAGGAAAAAACAAAAGTATTGTTCACTGCGTATTGCTCTTTCAAATAATAGTCTTCGTCTTACTGCGTTTTTTTACCGTCATGATACTTAACTTGAGGTGCACGAATCGTAGAATATTAAAGTTAAAAACAAAAGACCAAAGCATACTTGCCAACATCCTAATTAATATTCCGTAGTGTTGTTTGTCCCGCCCCTTTTCTCACACCAATAAATATTTAGAGTAATATTTTCCAAATGCAATTACGATTAAATAAGAAGAAAAATACTCTAAAATGATACTGGTGTGAAAAGAAGGCGGGGTTAACAATACTACGGAATATTAATTAGTATGTTGGCAAGTATGCAAAAGGGACAAAATAGAATTTTAGCAGTGAGAAACTGGGAAACGTCAAGAACAAAGACTTAACATTTCAGAATCGAGTATAAACCTCTTTGCAACGTAAGCCACGCCTTTACACAGTTTTTCTACAACTTTACATTATAAAACAAAATTATTTTACATACTTCCAATTAAATCATTTAAATTTTGTCTTCAGCATTCGATGTAGTAAATGCCATTGACATTTATGCATACCAGCGTCACATAGAGAGTCATATACGAATACAGAAACTAGTTTTTTTTTTATATTGTTTCCGCAATATAGAGGCGGGGCTTCATTTCTTTTGGAATTTTTTCACAATCTCTCGCTTGCATTGCGATAATTTTATAAAAATGATCCAATTTGTATCATAAACATCGAAATGTTGCTTAGAAAACAATTAGAATAACATTAAGGTAAATTAAAATAGTTTTTCGTCAAAATATATACAGATATTTACTCACAGAGGATACAAATTATTATAAGTGACGGCCCCCTAACAACAGTAAAAAATGAAATATCACTGTAACTCAAAAAATAATGTTAAGAACGAGCTGTAAATTTGGAAACCCATGTTTTTGATGATGCCCGTTCTATTTATGCAAAAATTAACGTAGGTCATAATTCATAATTTTTTCAAATATGAAATTATTAATAATTTTCATATTTCATTTTTTTTTTTAATTAAAAATATGCATGGAATATGTTTGGGTCACTTCATTCTATCATATAAAAAAAAAACAGAATCTGAATATCATAATTATTTTGGAAGATATGAATTATTGTTTGTCACATTCATTTAACATTAGCACCCTCATAGTTTGACAGCTTATAACTCTGTGAAGAATAGAGTAAAATATATAAACTATACCATTTTCCGCGATGATTTTGTCCAAAGAATTCAAATAAATTATAAAAAATGGGGGTTACCGTTGAAAAAAATGAAGTTGATGCCAGTTTTTATATGTAGACGACTTCTTAAGCACAATCTAGCTATGTCATTATAAACTAGACGTTATTACAAATCGATTGGTATCAACCACATATTTCTACGATAATTTACGGCGAAATTAGGTGGTTTTTTTTTTTTTTTTTTTTTTTTTTTTTTGGCTGACTGTACATCATGATTTAATTTTTCTAAATGTATAGATTTATCTCTAACACATTTTCGCTTGTAACTCTATCAAGAAAAAATTTAAAGTATATAAATTAGACCTTTTTCTGAACTGCCTTGATCTCAGAAATTCGAATATGAAGTTAAAAATAGGGGTTGCTATTGAAAAAATGAAGTTAATGCCTGTTTTAATATCTAGATGACCCCTTAAGCAGAATCTAACTATACTTTTATAAACTAGACGTCATTACAGATCGATCGGTACCAGCCGCTTGTTTCTACGATAATTTACGGCGAAATTAGGGGGTGTGGCTTTTTTTTTTTTTTTTTTTTTTCCTGACTGCACTAAATGACCTATAAAATCCTAAATTTTAATGTTGATTACGAAAAAGGTATTCTCTCTTTTTTTCAATAAAGAAAAAAACATACTTTAAATGTTAGACGAGAGGAGAGAACACGTTGCACTCATGAAAACATCAGACTGCCTTGAAAAACACGTTTATTTATTTGAAGTCAAACGTTTGCAACTATGTCACAGCGTTCGAAAACTTCTATCACTCCATCCTCAGAAAAAACAACTTAACATTTCATGTGGGTGACGTAAAAGTTTTCTTTTTAAGGAAAAGGAGTCTCACTTCTAAGCGTTCCTCTGAAACAATACATGAAAGAAAAAAACTTCAAATATTCGTGTTGAACACATTATGTGCCGTTGGCGCATAAACATACGTGCCAACATTCTAATTAATATTCCATAGTCTTGCAGTCCCCGCTTTTTTTTTTTTTTTTTTGAGTATTTTTCTTCTTAAATTATCATATTTGAAACAAATTACTGTAAAAATAAAGTGGTGTAGAAAAAAGAGCGGTACTAATAATATTACAGTATTAATTAGAATTTTGTATACAAGGTGGCCATAAGTAAACTGACATCACTTACAGTGTTTTTTAGGGCTATCTAGCATTGCAAGTATAGCCACAAATATTGTAGGAAGATTAAACAAGAAGGGGAACAAAGGATTCTAAAAATAACTAAATAAATAAATAAATAAAAACTATTATAATAAATTTTAAAATTTAACGTTAAGGGAATATGTGGTGCTTTTTTTTTTTTTTTTTTTTCTATGTAACGCTTTTGTCGCGAAAAAATTACTGCGGTGTTTCCAATTTCCGAATAATAAAAGTACCAAAAGTGTTTAAAAAAGTGCGCAATCATCAGTTTTAAATTATAAATTGCGACAAAAGCTTTTCTTCTAAAAACAGCACCAAATATCTCCCCAGCGGTAAATTTTGGAACTTTGTTTTTAATCCTTTGTCCTCCGTCTTGTTTAATATTCCTACAAACTTTGGAGCCATTCTTGCAATTAGATTATTATTAGAAAACTGGGTTATTTCACAGCCTAAATTACAAAGGTTTAAGCAGACATCCTTATTTTCAAAAAATAATTACAGGGATGGAACACGGGCGCAGTATTCATACCACTATCAATGTAAGAAAATTTTCTACTTCTTAAATCAACGATATTATAGGTAGTAAAATTTCTTAAACAGATTCCGGTATGAAATCTGCGCCCGTGTTCCATCCCTGTAATTATCTTCTTACTTTAACGATGATTTTTGTCTCACTTAAAAGTCAGGAATATTTGTTATAAAATGCTGATGACAGTGCGTCCCTGCTATAGTTAGTCTTGCTTACATGTCCAGTTTTTAATTTTTGTTACATTTATCCATGAAAAAATGAGTTTGTGTTTTTCAAAGTACTCTCTATTTTAACCCGTTAACGCTCACCTTTTTAAGCGTATTTCAACGTAAACCCCGCCTATGGGCGTTTCATTTAAACGGTGTATTATTTTAATAAAATTTTTATGCTTTAATTTTTATTTTACAAAAGGATAATACATGTAATAATACTGTTACTAATCGATGCATTTAAAAGTATAGCACATATCATACATAAATGTAAATACCGTGTTTGTTTCTTAAAAAAAATATAACACACTAACTTTCAAAGTTACGCCTGTGGGCGGAGTTACAAATACACTAGCGATCTGTAAATAGATCACTGGGCGGTGACGGATTAATTATAGAGTAGTATGCTGTATTTTTATTCTCAGCAAAGTTTGAAGTATTTTTATTAATAAGGAAATTTATTGGTTATCTCTATGAAACAAATTTTTAATTCGATGATAATTTAAATTGTGTATTAAAGGATCATAAAAACTTCTTTCGTATAACGTAAAATTTAATAACATCAAAACTAATCTAACATAATAACTAAGATATCAAGAATGCTTTACTGATGCGTTATGAGGCTTTTTGGAGGTGTGATCTGCCCATCTTCCGGTTATTCTAAAATTGCTAAAGCCGAAGAGTTACCGTCGCTCTATTTTTCAATGAATTACTGCCTTTAAGAAAGGGAATATTTCTGTTTTATAAGTGTTGCTTGTAAGTTGACAATTAAACGTTTGAATCTGAGTTTTTGGCAGCTCTGCCAGTGTGTTAAGCTTCTTACTGGAAATAATGGGTGTCTCATAAAATCTATGCATTGGTGACAATTAATTAAATTTATTGCATTTATCCCATAAATTTCTGATTATTTTTCAAAACACTTTAACAATGTTTTGTTCTCACCTCTATTAAATGTATCACGGGAAAAATACCTTAAAAGAACATACTTTGTTTTAACTATGATTTACAGCTAAAAAGTAATTTGTTGTCAGTCGACAAAAATGAGGCATTAGAGCTTCAATATTATTCTAATAATACTTCAGAAGACAAAATTGGGTATATTTTCTGAAAGGCAAAACACGACATTTAAGGGTTAAAACGATGTAAAAAACAAAGTTACACTTTAATAATGGTATATGCAGGAGTCGCAGTGCTCCTATAATTTTACGAGTAATTTTTTTTTTTTTTTTTTTTTTTTTTTTGTCACCACTATATTTATAAAGAAATTTTAATTGCAGTTTTCATGCTATGATAGTATCTGAAACAATGCTGTTTTAGAATAGCGGTGACAATACGATAAAACACACGTAAAAATTGAGGACGCCAAAGAAAGCAATATTGCGAGTGTAAAACTGTGTACAGGAGTGTATTTTTCGGGGAACTCTACTTGGATCATTGACCTCACACCACTATACCTATTGTTGTCCTTAAATTAAACATAAAATCTGAGCCAAAAACAAAAGTTGCATTTGAGCATGAATGTGCCACAAGACTAAATAAAATGGTAATTAAAAATACTAAATCAATAACCTACCAATAGTCGCTAGGGACAGAATGGTAATAATTTAAACATCTGAGTGAGATATAAGAAAAAGTTAAACAAGTTATGTAATTTTTTCTAATTTAGCTATTAATTGTACAGAATAAAAATTTAAGTTATAATTATTAAAACTGAATATACATTTTTGAGATACCCTGTATGAGATTTAAGTGTCTGTATGTAAGAAAAATTTGGCACCCGAATAAATACCTCGATAGATTTTAAGATTTTTGAAAACTTTATTTACCTTATGAAAATAAATTCAGAGAGACTTTTTTAAGGCTTTTATTAAAAATCTGAACTCGTATTACAAGGGTTGTTAAAAGGTTCCTAGTTAACAAAATTAAAAGTAGTTTTAAAGAATATCACGTGCAGATTTTTCAAAGGCAAAAATTCAAACGTAATAAATTTTCCAAATGATCTTTGACAGAATTTGCTTATTGACAGTAAAGAGTTATGTGTGAAAATATTATAATGTTTCATCGTAAAACCATGATAGCTGGTAAGATTACTAATTTATTCCGGAGTATTTTTATAACCCGCATTTTTTTTTCACAACACTTTTATTGTAACGTAATATTCACTAATATGTGTTAACGATTAAATAAGAATAAAATTACTTTTCAAAAATTGTAGCATTAAGAAAAAACAGAACAATGCATAGGAATAAATTAGTAGTATTACCAGCTTTGGTCATCTAATATGTTTTTGCTTTGATTATCTAAATGTTAAAAATAATAATAATAATAATAATAATAATATAATGCTGAAATGTAAATTCATGTGATTTTCTTTCATGCAGTTTTCATACTCATGTTAACTGTGCATCGCATATGCAATACCACATGCTTTCGCTTTCTGAAGAATTTTCAGATTACCTTACTCTCGAATTAAATGTTTTTCTTCAGTTAATTTTAGCGTCAAAAATTGGCAGTAATTAATTATATTTCTAAATGTTTTGATAAGTTTCAGACTAATAAGTATGGAACCTATTTTATACAAAAATTTCCTTTAATTTTATTCTTTTTACTAACAGACTTGTCAACTTACAGGATTTTTGAATACCAGTAACCTTTTATAGAAATATCTGATTAATATTTTAGCGAAAATTCTCTGATTAAATAAGCCGAAAATATCTATTGGAGAATAGTAGTATGAATTAAACTTCAGAGTTCGCAGCTCTGCAATAAGAATAACAAAATGGTATTTTTTCTTATGATTAATGATTTTACACATAACATATTTGCATAATTATACTCAAAATGAAAACGATTACTGTCACTGACATCTTAAATTACTTTAGGGCTATATTCAAGTTGCTCCGTCTTATTGCACGACAGTTAAATATGCTTTCTAATAAATTCAAACTCCTTTAAATGTTTCAGTGACACCAAAACGCTGAAACTGCATTACTTTTCTCTTATGCTTTTTTTTTTTCTTTTTTCTTCTTTCACTTTAAAGAATTTCTCTTCATGAAAAAGCTATTGCGAACTGTACAATTCAGTAGCAATCATTCAGCACTTTTTCGTTTATTCTACGATACAATAAATTTTGCTTTCATCAATTTATCCATCTGACTTTCCTAAACAAAAAGAATAAATATTTTGCGTAAATTTATGTAGTAAATCTCCAAAAAGCTATACCAAAGTGTAGAAATTAGTTTAAACAATATCTGCAAAATAAAACTTTACAGGTTATTGGTATATTTTATTATAGATATGTTAAAGGTTTTGTTAAATTTAATAATACATTTATAAATAGAAGATGCTATCCATATGTTTTAAAATTGAAAGAAACTTCCTCTTTAGTTCTATCATAAATTTCATACATGTACAGAATAGCCAATTTTTAAAATTTAATCCAGAGCATTTTAACCTCGCCTTTAATTCACACCACTTTATTTATGGAATAATTTTCAACAATATATAACAATGATACAAAAAAGAAAAGGTACTCTTAAAAAAAGTGGTATAAAAAGAGAGGCGGGATTAATAATGCTCCGGAATAAATTATAAAAATTGGCAACCTTGCATATACATAGCTGCTAACTTTTTTAATTTATTCCGAAATGCTATTAATCCCCGCCCTTTTTTCATACTATATTCTTTGTAGAGTATTTTTCTTTAACACTTTACCGGCCCTAACGCCCTAAAGAGTTCTAAATGTAAATGTCCACTTCTGGCCCTAAAACGCTCGCATTGCAGTCTCAGTAAATCTGTTAAATAATACTACCAGAAAACTTTTATGAATTTTCTTTTTAAGTGAAAATAAATAATAATAAATCCAAAATATAGAATTATGAGTGTATCTGTTATAATTTATCAGTTATGATAATTTATCAGTTATGATAGATAGAAAATACTTTCTGATATGTATATATGTGCATTTAACAAATGGTATGCAGAACAGGTCTTTTTACGGGGTTTTACTCGGTAAGAATCTGCTTGCACTCTTCCCAAAATAGTAATTTATTCTAGGCAATAATTATGTACATAAATGCGTATCTTCTTCATTAGATATGTCGTAATTTTACATTTATTTGTATCATAATACTACTTTATTCATTCATTTATATCTTAATTATATTATAAATATCGGGACAGAACTTATTGTAATTTAAAATGGGTGAAGCTTTACCTTGAAATCGCATAAACCATAGATGTCAACATTTTGATTTATTCCGGAGCATTTTTAACTCCGCCTTTTTTTCCTACCACTTATTTTTTTAAGGATAATTTTTTCTTATTATATCGAATTTATATATTGGTGAAAAATTTTTAATGAATAAAGTTTTGCTAAATAAAGGCGAGGCTAAAAATACTCTGTAATAAATAAAATATTTGCATCTATGCGTAAAAACCAACATGCAATGCATTAATATAAATGTACTTAAATGAGAAGTTTACTCCGATATAAATACTGAATATCGTTATGGCTAAAAAAGAAAAAACGAAACTTCCTTGCTTAAAAAAAATTCAGCCCTTTTGAACCAGAGATGTGAAATTAAATAGGACTGGCATAGGTTTAATATATAATTGCGATTAACTATGAAGAAAAATACTGCGAAAAGAATGCAGTGTGAAAAAAAGGGCGGATACTAATAATAATCGGTAATAAATTAAAAATAGTTGGCAGCTATGCATATATTTAACTATTTGAGGATGGTAGTAGCGGCTGTTTTAAACTGTGAACCCTCACCTTTTCGACTTTCTTTAAAACTTCCTTTAACAAAATAATTTTGACTAGTCGAGATTATATTATTTGAATTTCATCCTCAGAAAATCGATGCGATAAAATCATCTATTATAAAGATACGCCGACAGAATTTAAGAATTAGACACAAATACTCATAATCCTTTATTTTAAATAATGTGTAGTTTTGGAGGAACGCTTAAAGTGGACATGAAAAATATACTCCGGCGTCCATCTGCAGACACTTATCCGCAAAGGGTTAATAGCACTAAAACATTCCATTGAAACAACATTAACATTCAAGAATCATAACATTACAATCATTAACCATAATTAACCACAGTATCTCGTTAAATATTTCACCCATATTTTTTATTATTGTAAATCAGCATTTTATTGAACATGTTTACATGATCTTGTTTTTTAATTTACAGTCATTCTGAAAGGGTCATTTTAAAAAAAAAGTGTCATTTTAAATTAAAATATTTAAATATGGTATACTATACCGCCTGCCGCAAAATCGTTTACACAAATTAATAAAGGTAATGTACTCATTAAGCCAAATAATATTTACTATGGAAGCCAAGGTTGCATTCCATTTCTTGTAGAAGAAAAGACTGTCTTTAAAACACGATCAGCAATTACATGTCGTCACTTATGACATGATTTCTCTTCTACCAGAGAAGCAGCAAAACTCCAAAAAATCCCCGCCAAGCATTGAACCGTAGGTACTGATTCTCCCATTTTTCAAGAGATACTTTATACCGGAAAGATTTTATAAAAGATTTTTGTATATTTAATCGTCAAAAATATGCGAGAGAAATACCTTTTTAAAAATCGTGGTGATAATTCTGATTTAAAAATTAGAAAGGTTAACAGTTATGATTGAGTATATTAATAGATTTCAGGTTGAAAATAATCGCACAATTTTATCTGCAGCGAAAATGTCCTAGGCCAAGAATCCGTCCCGAGAATTAAAGGTTAACGTACTGATGCCCTACTACTGAGCTATCTCGAACGATTTCTTACCGAAGTATTTTCATAGTCATAATTTTCATTTTAACAGACATGAACAAGGAGAAGCACAAATTACACTGCATTGCAGAATCTATATTAAAAGTTAGATTTGTCACTTCAACTTGATCAATTACTAAATTTGCTGTTGAAAATTCAATAACTTTAATCAGAGGGGAAAATTTCCTAAGCCAGTAAATTTCTTAATATATTAAGCATAAGCAAATTTTCAGTAAGAAGAAGCAACATTGACGTTTGCAGATGATTGCCTTATCAAGGTTTGGTAAGAAGTCAGTGAAACCAAACATTGTTTCTGAAAAGTGGAACATTCTCAGTGCAATTTTTTTCAAAGATTCTTCCACCTCTATTCTCTAACCATACAATTCTTTGTAAATTCATAGGCTTATTTCACGTAAGATATTGCTATTAAAAATTAGAAATTAGTGATATGCAATTTTAAAAACCGTGCGAGCCCTGATAGGAAGGGATGGCAGACTTGCAACTAACGTATGGTTATACTTATGGAAATGGATACGAAGTACGAAGATTGTACTATGAGCGATTTCTGAGATATTGCCTTCCCAGCCGCCCTACTTTCTTTAGTGCTCATGAAAAACAGCAGAAAAAAAATTATACTTGTTCACTATTTGAAATAAAGGTATGAGGTATCAATGAAATTTGGGGATTTTAGAAGCGAGAGAGCTCATTTCACAGCAATCAAGTGGTAAAAGACAACTTTGATGTATGTCACTGTGCTGTGTGGCATATTCTGCGTTAAAGAGACACGCTAACTTTCCAGGTGGAAAGAATCGAGTGCTTAAAACTGATGCCCACGCTGTCTAAGCTTTGTGAGTTTGATGCTCAAGATGATAACAAACAATTCTTATTTTCCGGCTGCAGTGTTATTCAGTGAGAAAGTCTCATTCACAAGAGAAAGCTTTTGGAAGCTCTGATTCAAAGCGGTATGGGCTTGAGACCAGTTCCCACGTATAAGTCGCAGGAAAATACCAGAATAGGTATTCGTTGTTTTTTTGGGCAGGTATGGTTGATGATCGACTGATTAGCTTTCACCTTAACACGTTGACTGCCACGCGTGTTTACAACAAAATCCCCGTCAGGCCACCTTCGCCTGCTGTTACTCCGCCCCCAAACCTTTTTTGAGTTTCACTGAATTTTATTCAAAATCCGATTCCAAAGCAACCAAAAGAGTCTAGTGATCGCAATCACTTTCTGAATCTGCCAAATACATTCTAGTTTCATAATAAAACAATCGGGAAATTTGCACGTTGAACCATTTGGCCAGGGGCCTTTTTCGTGAAGACCTTCGCCTGCTGTTACTCCGCCCCCAAACCTTTTTTGAGTTTCACTGAATTTTTTTCAAAATCCGATTCCAAAGCAACCAAAAGAGTCTAGTGATCGCAATCACTTTCAGAATCTGCCAAATACATTCTAGTTTCATAATAAAAAATTCAACAGTATTATTATCTCCTGTCATATATTTATCTAAATATGTTCGGAAATCCTTTGGAAGGAGTCACCCGACGTGGCCTGATGAGAACTCTTGCTGTCACCCGAATACGGGTGACGTGGCCTGATGAGAACTTTTGCTGTCACCCGAATACGGGTGACACGGCAGTTAACGTGTTAAGCGATATCATTTGACAGACGTTGAAAACTGTGCCTTCCTAGAGCAAGTATTTCCTGATTTATTGCAGTCTTTTACGTTCACCACCGCTAACGCAATCTTTGACTTTCCTCGCTTATATTTAGTATGAAATCTCGCAGTTTCGAAAGTTTTCTATTGTTTGGTTTTGATAGTGTTGTTGGTGTGTAGTGTATAGTTGTCCAACCCTTAGTTATAGACTGTACTTTTACCATTAGTTTAAAAAGTACCATTAGTTTAAATTACCAGAAGTACCATTAGTTTAAAAGGTGTATAAAATCGGATTTACGAAAGAAATATCAAAGGTATTTATAAGAATAGAACGTATATATCTCGCTTTAACCTCACTAAAAAGCAGTAGGTTCTACCTGTAATAGTTTTTGTACCAGAAAGGATTTTATAGAGTACTATTGCTGTTTTTGCTTGGCATTTTTCACGTCTTTTATAATTCATTCCCATATTACATCAAGAATCCCCCTTCAATCTTAAAAAAAAAATAAAAGAAACACGCAAAGTAAATACGATTTTACACTTTTAAATGTGCAAATGTCTTTTTCGATTCCTATGTCCAGTGGTACACTAAAGTACCATCTCACAAAATCCTCATTACATATTATGATGAGGTCATGTGAATAATTTTTAGTGCAGATATGTTTAGGAAGTACCCTTAACCGTTTCAGGAGGAAACAAATTTTTTTATTTAAAATCAACAGCTACCAGAAATCCCCATCAATATCAAAAGACAAGAAATAAATGAAGTTATTCTTCTAACTTATAAAAAAAAATTTTAAAAATTTCCGGGGCAAGTTTGAATTTAAATTTGCAGTTGCACTATGCAACCACCGCCCCTGAATGGGCTAAGTAACTAAAAAAGAGTTTCAAATACATTTTTTGTCTGTTTTGTAATGCAGTAGATGAAAGGTTAAGTCATGTGTTCATCCAAAATAATACATCTGGGGGCCACCGAAGCAGGGAAGTCATCATCTCCGCGGAAAATAAAAAATCTGATGGGAACTGCAGATTACATTTAGTTGTGAGTGCTATATCAAAGTCAATTGCTCATAGTGTAACTACAGTGACAAGAAGTATGTAATGTGTTTATCGCACTATAGCAGAATATCTCTGAAAATAGAAAAATCGCGAGAAAGCGTCGAGTTCCCTACGTCGTTTATTTACGTTTGAAATCGTATTTGAACTGCTCGATCGCCACTAACATTACGATTAATCAGTTTAAATACCATTTCAAACTTTAACGACGGTGGGAACTCGACGTCTTCTCGTGGTTTACCACCATTCTGAGATATTTTTTAGTACGGTTATAGTGTGATAAACTCATTACATATTTCTAGGCACTACAGTTTAATACTAGTGTGACGTAAAAACCCACTCAACAGATCAACTATTCATGAAATAAACTTCACGCCAGTCTATTAGCTATGGCGAATTAGAGTGCTTTCACAAACACGGAATAGTCCAACGGATGGAGCCGTCTCAGTTGAAGTTTATACGGTTGCTCATTTTTACCTTTTTGGCTACGGAAAATTTTAATAGAATTTTTTATTTTATTTAAACAATGAAAACTGGTAATGAAATACATAAAAAATTTCTATTAAACTTTGCTTGTATCTACAAAGCGCTAATATTAGGAGCGGTGAATTTAGCAAATGCAATCCGTCAAAAAGACGGTTTTAGCGTTAGAACAGAAATATTTAATTAATATTAGTTATTTAAGTCTGTAGTTTCACTAGGAACCATTACCCAAAATAAATAGATCTTTTAATTTCGCTTTAAATTTAAACCATGAAAGATTTTGGGGGATACTTATGCAAGTGAATACTTGTACAGCACAAATGTGCCTTACAAAAAGCCCATTTCCTACAACTAAATACCAAGTAATGGTACAGCGCAAACTGAGATGAACAATGGGCGCGAATCTTATGTTAAAATTTATCATTTTAAAACCATAGCCTCCTTAACTAGATGCCTGTCGCGTAGCTCAGAAAGTAGGCAACAGTTGAAGCGGTAGACAGCGCCACCTAGTACAGATTATGGGACTTTTTTATTCAACTGTCACCTATAATTTAAAGAAGTGATGCATGATATATGAAATCGATGTTTCTTCGATTCTATTCGCCTTTTATATATATCATATCCCGCTTTTAAAAATTTTTGGTGGCTCTTGAATAAAAAAGTCGCGAAAATTGTACTAGGTGGCGCTGTCTACCGCTTCAACTGTTGCCTAGTTTTCGAGCTACGCGACAGGCATCTAGTTAAGGAGGCTATGGTAAAACGTAATTTGCACACCTACAGGGTTAAAAAATTAGCGCAAAACTCATACCAGTATTCGACTAAAATAATTGTTTACTTATAAAACCTTTGGTTTAAATAAGAAGATTTTTTTTGTTGTTGTTGTTCATTTATTGTGGTATGAAGTCTGCACCAAATTTCCGTCCCTGCACCTATATAAATATGCTGAAGTGGCATATAATATATATTGAGAGAGATAATTATTGTCAATAAGTTTGATAATCGTCAACGATTGCCTTTAAGAGTGTTGTTATAATGAATGAATGTTTGTAGCTAAATTGAAGAATACTATTTATAAAGGATATGAACTAAAGTAATATTTGCTTCCTTATAAATAACTCCAATTTACATTTTTCCAAGAAACAAAATAAAAATAGAAAATGCATAATATTAAAACTTAAATTTGGAGTAATGCAGTTTTGGCAAATTTTAAAGTTTATTTCTTGCATAACCAGAAATTACTTTATTTGTAATGCTGAACTTACCATCTTAAATGCCAAATATTTGTATTCAAAATTAGTCGTAGATTTTTAATGAAAAAGAAGTATAAAAGAATCTCCGTATTATTCAATGGAATCTAACTGCTGGAGCACTAAATTTTCTTCTAATGAAATTTTGTTTCTTAGAGTAGTTAAATTATCTTTAACAAATATGCATGTAGTTTAAATCATTTCCCTTTTCTTGATGCAACTAAAAAGCAAAAACTAGTTCAATTATCGTCGGAAATGCTTAGTTTTCAACAAAACATAACAGTTTTAGAACAATTATCTCAATCGTTTAATAAAGGAAGGGTTAGACAATAATGAGGAATTTTTTGCTCCAAGAATATCGAAAGCTGAGAGGTCAATATATGTGTAGATAACGCGAGAGGGCAGTAGTACTAATGCACCCGTTCGCTTCCCCTCTTTTCTTTCCAATTTATCCTACATAAAAATGTAATAATACCTGTTTTGTTTCAAATGTTTTCCATTTTTAGAATTTTAACTTTCTTTTTTTCCTTCAAAAAACTGTTTTGAGGTGTATATATATATATATATTTTTTTTAATAAAGTGTAAGGC
Source organism: Salticus scenicus (assembly GCA_963930645.1). Lineage (NCBI taxonomy): Eukaryota > Metazoa > Arthropoda > Arachnida > Araneae > Salticidae > Salticus > Salticus scenicus. Next base: position 14,335,850 of record OZ005657.1, on the reverse strand, counting down.
ATGAGGAAGTTTTGTTGGGAAGTTGAAAATTGAGATTTAGCAATCACAAACACACACACACACACAAAATAAATAAATAATAAAACATAAAAAAAATTAAGCCAATTTTCAGAATTACCATGATTTTTTTGCAGGTAAGGTTCAAATACGATCTTTATTTCTTAAACTAAGAGCCTTATTAAGGATGAAGCACGCTGTCACCACTATTTTTAAACATTAATTTTAGGTTATAATTGATACAATTTCATAGTAATACCAGAGGTTGTAATCTCCGCCTTTTTTTCAGGACACTTTAAAGAATGACAAAATTTCGTCTGTTTTGTCCCAACTTTTTTCTTAGAGAAATCTTTATTGTATTTTTAGAGTAATATGTCGTGATTAAACAGTATACAAATTATTGTATATAAATAGTGGTAGCAAAAAAGACATAAATTTGTAATTTCTCAAAGTATCCTGAAAAAAAGGCGGAGACTACGACCCTTGTAAAATCGGGTTCACCCAGTCCTTATTTTTCGCACCAGAAAAATTTTCTAGCAATTTTTGTCATAAAGTAAGCTTATAATTTTAAGTACAATTTTATTACATAAATATTGTGATGGAACCCTAACAAAAGAGTGGTACGTACAAATTCTGAAATAATCAGATTTTTTTTTTTTTTTTTTTGAAAAATTTGTGCCTTACTCTGCATCAATTAATTTCTAAGAGACTACTACTTTTTCTAAAGGGAGTGTACTGCTTTCGACCATAGAAGACGCGTAACACATCGCTCCGACGAATCATTGATCTTCAGTAGGAACGGTGTATATACTAGCTACGTACTACGTTTCATTTGAAGTGTGAACGTATGCCCTTTAAAGTGGTAAAAAAAATCTGTGTCTAGCACTAATAGTTTAAAAGGAATGAATGTTTAAAATTTTAAAATAATTTAACATTGTTTCCCTACTTTTCCCTATCTTTCGGAGATAAGGGACTTTTAGAAACTATAACTATTAATTTAAAAGTAGATTAATGAATAATACCAGTTAATTTTATATCCTCTTCTTAAAAAAAAAAAAAAAAAACTTTTTTAATAAAATTTTAATTTTTTTAAAAATTAATTAAGCTAAAATAAATCAAAAAGCTATAATAACCACCTTTCCCTAAATGCTCTCCGTCTCTGTGATGGCGTTCAGTAAAAACTAATCAAAACAAAAAATAATGTTAAAAGTTCAATTTTATTTAATAAATGAGTTCAGGGAATTATGATGTACTTCTCCCCATTAAGTTTTTAGAACATAACTTTCATTATTAATTATATAATGGGCTAATTAAATATGATGCTTTGAGGTGCACTTCCCTTAAATTTTCCCTCAATGTATATCTAATGAAGAATCAATAGCAAGACAGCCTTTTTAATTTATACTTTTAGAAGCTAAAATTATATTTTCTGCTCTTAAAACCACTCTCCCCTCAAAGTTAATCAACTAATGAGTTTTTCTTCGCCATCATTCCCGTTTAAAAATTTTAATGTTAACCTTGTAAAATAAGATCATATTTACACTTTTTATATGACGTTGAATTGCTCTGATTACACCATTATTCTGTATCCCGCCTACGCATGGTTCACTGATGGTTATTCAAGAGATTCAGTATTTAAATAAATAATCCAAACCAATAGCCCCCTACTTATTCCAAAATTTTTAAGGACAAATTTTCAAGTTAATCCCTAGTTTGACGGAGATGCCAAGTTATTACGGATTGCCCATAATCTTTATAACGAAAAATTTTTAATGTAATTTTTTGTAATAATTATCTGCAGTTAAATAGGGCAAGTTTTATTTTTTTTCTTTATTGTGGTATGAAATTGATTTTTTGTTAGTAATAACTTGGCATCTCTGGTGCGATATAATTTTAAGTCTGTAAACGAGCTCTGTTCTAATCCACAAATCTACCAATCATAAAGTCTTTTATTACATCTCCAATACAAAAAATTAAAATAAGTTCCAAACCTACTAACTGATTTTAAATTTGAGCTAAATTAACCTCAATAATATATTTTAGAACAACTAATTCAAAACCCCAACCTAAGTTGTACATTTACAAATTCATTAAATATCAAACAAAAATCTATGCACTCAAAAATTACTAAAAAATACTCAAAATCAACTTCTATTAGCATAATTAGGCTAAGTAAACCCAATATAATAATCTCACGCTTAAATTAGCACTTGCACATTGGAACAACATCCGTACACTCAAAATTAAAAATTAACAACAATTTAGAAATAAAGTCAAATAAAACAAACAATTTATCAAAAAATCGCATAAATTACTTCAAAACGTCCTCTGCCAAATTAAATCGACATCTACACATTCAAAAATTTCAAAAACCAAGTACACTTTTTATTTTCTGGCTGTACTACTTTCTTAAAAGTTTCGCGACCGCTGCCGTAGATTCACGTCATTTGAAAATCTTTAAATCCGCCAGTGGGCGTTTCTTTTGTAATTTGTATGTAATTTATTTCTTAAAATTATACACAATATTCATATTTGTACAGTCGGGGAAAAAAAAACGCAACACCCGCTGTAATTTCGTTATTAATTGACGCAGGAACATATAATAGACATAATTCAACAGGAAATTAAAAGCACTTTCTGAATATGTTGTCAAATTTTGAATTAGAGGTTAAAATGAGCGCAAACTTTGATTTTTTTCAATAGCAATACCCAAGTTTGACTACATTTTCGAATATCTGAGAGTCTGGCAGTGAGGAAAAGTATACTGTTTATATACTTTATCTTTAGTATTTGTAGAGTTATAAACAAAAATGTGTTAGGGGGTTATCTGTAAATGTCGAAAAATAAAATTAAGATCCTATACGAAATACACAAAATTTTAATGTTTCACACCGGAAATCTTTCAGGAAAAAAATAATTATAAAAATTAATAAAACGTTGTTTTTTTTTCCAGTCCTTTAATTATCTTAAATTCAATTTTTAGATTTGTATATACTTCCAGGGATGGAACACGGGCGCAATATTCATACCACTATCAATGTAAGAAAATTTTCTAATTCTTAAATCAACGATATTATAGGTAGTAAAATTTTTTAAACAGATTCCGGTATGAATTCTGCGCCCGTGTACCATCCCCATACTTGCCAACTATCTCATTATGATCCGTAAAATTTTTAGTACCCGCCTTCTTTTTCACACCAATAATTTTTTAAAGTAATTCTAGTCTTATCAAATCGTAACAACATTTGGAAAGAATCACTCTAAAAATATACTGGTGTGAGAAAAGGGGCGTTTTTTCAGGGGGCGTTAACAATTTTACGGATATTAATGAGATGGTTGGCAAGTATGCATCCCTGTACTTCAGTACTTTTTTAGATAATTTTAGGAATATTTAAATACATTACACTTGCGATTACCCTTTGAAAAAAGTGCAATATTTTTCAAGTGAAAATGTCTATTATGGCTGTACTGATCACCAATAAAGCTTAAATTTTCTTTCGTAGGTAGGTAACATAATATACGAAATGAAATAATATAGATATATATATATATATACACAACAACCCATAAACTAAATCTTTTCGGATAAATTTTTGTAAGGGTTCATAAAGTAAATAGTAAACAATTTTAATCACACTTACCAGTTTTGGGTCAGTTGAACTCTTTGGAACTATACTTATAATTTCTATGAAAATATAATTTCTTAATTAACCGTTTCGCGAATACTGACGTAGATTCACGTCATTTGAAAATCTGTAACATTGTCAATGGGCGTTTCTTACGTAATTTGTGTGTTACATATTTCTTAAGTGTGTACCCAGTGTTCATATTTTTGCAATAAAATATACTATGGACAGAAATATATTGATTAGAAAGAATATAATTATAATGTATATCCATTTGTAATATAATTGTGAATACAGAAAATTTGTTCTGAAATATTTTATTTTGAGATTATAACGCCCGAAGGCGGGTGTTACTGTCAAAAAGACAAAATTCTGCAGTCGCAAAAAGTGTTAAAATATATTTATAAAAGTTAAAATATGTTTTTAAAAATATTTAAAGTTAAAATATATTAATAAAATTTTAAAGACTAAAGTGTCCTTAAAATAATAACTCTCCTCCCTAAAAATAAATAAATAAAATAAAGCAATATATGAACCAAATGATTAAACCTTTTTTAACTTTGACGGTAGTTAAGAAACGATTTTACAAGTCTGTCTTGCATTCCAATTCCATACGTTTTTTATATTTGACAATTTCACATTACACTAATTTTTCTATTTAAAACAGTAAACCCCGCCTAATTAGTTTTTTTTTTTTCTTCTAGTGTTCGTTTAAAAGATTCAAAATTTATTGCCAATTAATCCATGAAATAAATACCACTTGTGCATATTTTAGTCAACATAAAGTAAGGGGTTTAACAGGAATACTTAATGTCACATTTACTTTTCTTTTCTATATTGTTTTGTTTTGAAGAACGATGAAGGCGAGGCTTGTCTTCTTAAGAAAACAGGAATTCTTGACGCTATGTCTAAAAATCATCATTTTTGTTTCATTTCTTTGCGTTTGACGTTGTTGTTATATAATTTGACCCGTGAATAAAAAATAAAAATATTTTGTTTAATTTTCTTTGTTATTTTTAAAGATTTGATTCGTTATCTCATGCAAAACTTTATAACAGACGGCCCCCTAAACCCCTCCAAAAGAAAGATTTATTTATATCTCGAAAACTAATAACTGGAATGAGCTGCAAATTTGCACACCCATGTTTTTCAGCATTAGGATTCATTTTATGTAAAAATTAATATAGGTCATAATTGATAATTTTTATGAATATGAATTTATTAATATTATTCAGAATTGAAAATATTTTTCAGAATCAAGAGTAATGATGCATTATGTTTAGGTTACTTCACTGTATCTTGTAAAAAAAAATTATATCGATCAAGTTATTTTTTGTGAAGATATTAATAAAAGTTTGAAATATGAATTTAACATTAGCACCTTCAAACTTTGAACGCTTATAACTCTGTGAAAAAATAAGTAAAATATACAACCAATATACTTTATCGCGTTGTCGCGATCCGAGGAATTCAAATATAAAATAAAAATGGGGCATTACCATTGAAAAAATCAAAGTTGGTGCGCGTTTTAATATGTAGACGACCCCCAATGCAAAATTTCTATTCATTTTATGAAACTACTTACAATCCCCCGTCGAATGATACCTATTACATTTTTCTACATCGATTAGCAACGAAGTTATGTTGAGTGTTGCGTTTTTTTTTTTCCCCGACTGTACAACCAATATACTATGGATATAAATACTTTGATTAGAAAGAGTATAATTGTAATGTACATCCATTTGTAATATGAATCTAAATATAGAAAATGTTGTTCTGAAATATTGTAACTTAGGAGAATAACGCCCACAGGCGGACTTTACTGTCAAAAAGACAAAAACATGCGGTCGCGAAAATGTTAATGAACGTACAGAATTTCTAACATAAAAAAGTCAAAATTTCTTGTTGAAAGATAGTGATGGAGTATTGTTAAAATATAGTGACCTTGGGTTATCAGGTTTGCTTGACAATGTGTTTTCTTTGTCTGTATCAGTTTCCGAGAATTTTTTAAAAGAGTTCAATGAACATGTATCAGGGGTCGTACTCTCCGCCCTTTTTTAAGGACACTCTCATGAACGAAAAAAATTTCAATTTATTGCTACCAATTTTTTTATAATATAATCTGTACTCTCTATAGTCAAGACACATTACTAAAAATATTCCGGCAGTTCTTCTGCATGAAATTTGTGGTGGCAAAAAAGGCGGAAATTACTTGTCTCTGTGAATGTCCTGAAAAAAGGGCGGAGAGTACGACCCTTGCATGTATGTACGGTCGTTCAAGTTTTATTAAATAGCACTATTTTGAATGAAATTGCATAAAGTTTTTATTTACATGTCCAGGAGGATTTATGGTGTCGAAACTTTGAGTAAGGTTATGCTATTCTTAGCTCCTATGGCGGGCTAATTTTCACCTGGAACGGGGTAAGTACCAGTCGCACTTTATGTCTCATTTTATTTATGAATGTCTGAGCGTTATTTTGATACCTTGTTTCTGTAATTAAGATAATTAGAACCAAAGAAATTAATAAAAATGTAACTGCTAAGATCACAACTTAAAAACAACACGTTTCCCTAATCTTCCCTAACATGGCCGATGGAGACCGCTCACTTAGGTCATGTTTTTCAATAATTTTAAGTATTTAATGATTTTCTCAAAGTTCTCCTGCGATTGGTGTTGATGCTACTAACCTAGATCTAACTTTTAAAACTGACCTCATGCAATTAGCACAATTAAAACAAAAGTTATTCAAGTTTAAGAAATTAAAAGTTTCCCTACCAATTTCCCTAATATGATAGCTCTAGTTCAGCACAAGTCACTTTTCCCTTCCTCCAGCAATGATTTCCCCTCCTTTCTCAAATTTAAATCAATACTCTTGGGTGGTTGCCACTAATTTTATAACAAATCTTTTCCTGGTATTTTCCGAATTTCCAGAACTAACGAATTTTAACCAAAACAGAAATGTTTTAAAACAGAGTTTAAAAAAAAAAAAAAAAAAAAAAAAAACATCAACTCACTCACGATAAATTAATCAAACTTAAAAAAATAAAAAATAAAATAAAATAAAAAATAAAAATAATAATAATTATTCTCAGTAATTAGAGACAACCATCCAAAGATAATAATTTATTACCACTAACTGCAACTAACTACTTAGACAAATGTTGTTTGTGTTGGGAGCATTTACGTACTCACCGCAACAATGGGCAATTTTACTCCCCATAGTAAAATGTTAAGTTAGTACTTTGTTAAAGAAAAATGTAAATTCTCATATTGGAGATTTCCATACTTGCTAATGAACATACATCTTTTAACTCACAGACACTAATCAACTCTGCGCACACATAAACCCTCAACCAACGCTCCAAATCTTTAACTGAATAGAATCAAAGGTAAATCCTTTCTTACACACACATGGTTGCTGTTGTGAACATCAACACACTTACAAAAGACACTTTTACTCTTAAAAGCTAAGCAAAAGTAGGTTCTAAACATAATAATTAAGTACAAACTTCATCCTGGCGAAACAAATAAAATACATAAAAAATCGCTTAATGTCACAATAAAGGCGAAACATATATGTGCTCGCAGAATTTAATCATCTCAGCGCTCACCGCGGCTATCGGCATGCATTCCCTTTCTACATAAACTTTTCAAGGGTTTTGGGAATAGGATTTAGGTCTAGAAATTTAAACTTCGCAGAATTCAAAATTGTTATAGACATCATCAAATCAAACAAACACCATCCTTTCGCAATTGAAATTCAAGGTAGCGAACAATTAAACTAATAACAGTACGCTCTAAAACTTTTCCAGCTAAATAACAACGTAAAGCCTCTAGAACACTTACGCTTAATCGTTGCAAGGAATATCTACTTACTCACCGCAAATTTCGGCTTGCTTTTCCTATCTACGTAAACTTATTGAATGTTTTAGGTTTCAGTTTAGAAATTTAAACTTAGCGGGAATCAAAATGATCTTTGACATCACCAAAACAAATAAACACCATCTTACTCAATATAATTATAAATTGATTTAATGCATAATTCAACTTTACCTAACGTTTCAAAACTTTTTTAGCAAAACTAACCAAACGTAAAACCTCTATAACACTCACACTTAGTCGTTGTAAGGAACATCTACATACTCTCCGCAGCTTTCGGCACGCTTTCCATACATTCATTCTAGCTCAGTGATTCTATGTAAAATTATCAAAGGTCTTAGGATTAAGATTTAAGTTTGGAAATCAAAATTGCTATAGACATCACCAAATTAAACGAACACCATCTTTCTCGCAGTTTAAAATCAATATAGCGAACAATTAAACTAAATTCCCTATACTCCAAAACTTTCGCAACTAAAATAACAATGTAAAGCCTCTAGAACACTCATGCTTAGTCGTTATAAGGAACCTCTACCTACTCATTGAAACTCTCGGACCGCGCTTATTCCTTTCTTTTCCTTTCCTAAAATACATCAAAAGTTTTAAGATTGGAAAATTAAACTTGGCGGTAATCAAAATTGTTATAGACATCACGAAATCAAACAAACACCTTCTTACTCGTAGTTGAAAATCAAAGTAGCGCACAATTAAATTAATAACAATACGCTCCAAAACTTTTCCAGCTAAAACAACAATGCAAAGCCTCTAGAACACTTACGCTTGGTTGATGTAGGGAACTTCTACCTACTCACCGCAACTTCCGGCACGCTCTTCCTACATTCATTCTAGCTCAGTGTTTCTAGGAAAACTTTTCAAGGGTCTTAGGTTTAAGATTTAAGTTTAGAAAATTAAACTTAGCAGAAATCAAAATTAATATAGACAGCACCAAAACAAACAAACACTATCTTACTTGCAGTTAAAAATCAAGGTAGGTAGCGTGCATTAAAACTAAAAACCCTACGCTCCAAATCTTTTCCATCTAAAATAACAAAGTAAGGCCTCTATAACACTCACGCTTAGACATTGTAAGGCATATCTACTTACTCACCTCGCCCCGCTTTTCTCATCTAGGTTAACTTATCAAGGGTTTTAGGTTTATGTATTAAGTTTAGCAAACTAAACTTGGCGGAAATGAAAATTATCTTTCACATCACGAAAATAAATGAGCACCATCTTACTCAAAGTGGTAAATTAATTTACTGCAAAATACAACCTAAACCTAACGCTCCAAATCTTTTTCAGCAAAACTAATCAAACGTAAAGCCTTTATAACACTCACACTTAGTCTTTGTAAGGAACATCTACATTTGTTAGGAAAGGACTGATATAAACTTTTAGTTATGATTTAGTAATCTGGCAACAGCTAGATATTGTCTTTGTGTTTTAGTTTTGGAATAAAGTTGCTGTGTTATTAGTGTCATTATGTTTTGGCGTATTCTTCTTTTGAGTTATTTTAGTAATGCGTCAATTTATGTTGAGAGTTAAATAATATGAGAGTTAAACCTTTTAGTCAGATATAAAGTATCTATTTTCTTCTGAGTTATTCGAATTCCAATGAAAGTTATTAGTTCGGGATTCAACATTTGGCGTCCGCGACAGGATAAAGACATCTGCAAGTAAGCTGGTTTAACTTTATTGTGTAACATGGATAAATTAAAAGCATCTCGTAAGCAGAATAGACGATTATTTACCATTGCGTGCAATGACTTTTGTGAAAGTGAAAATACAATACCTAATGATGAGAAAATTTCAAAGTTAAAATTAATAGAATCAAAAGCTAAACTGATGCTTGCATGTGAATATGAATATAGAGAGGCTTTATTAGATTCTAAGGAAAAAGATGATCAAATCGATAAAGAAATTGATGAATCAGAGTGTTATATTGATAAATGGAGAATTTTAGAAAATAAATTAAATGACCTTTTGAATGAGAAACCGGAAGTTTTAGTTGCCAATAGTTTTAATAATTCGCCAAATACTTTACTGCATTATCCGAAAATTAAACTACCCTCATTTGATGGTGATATAAAGAACTGGCTAGGCTTTTGGGGACAATTTCAAAAAATAGATAAGGATCCAAATTTGGATAATCATGATAAATTTGCATATTTAGCACAAGCCATGGAGAAAAACTCGTCGGCTGAAGAGTTAATAAAAAGTTTTCCGCCTGGTGGAGAAAGTTACGAGAAAGCTTTGAAGCAGTTACAGGTTCGCTATGGCAGGGATGAACTGCTGATAGAAGTCTACGTGCGAGATCTGCTGTCAATAATCATGTCAAGACAAAAATCAGAGAGAATTGTTCTACGCAAGTTGTATGATCAATTAGAATCTAAATTAAGAGCTTTAGAGACTTTGGGAGTAACGAAAGATAAGTATGCTGCTATGCTTTATCCGCTTGTTGAATCCGCTATCCCTAATGAAACATTGCGGGCATGGGAGAGATTTAGATCTGCTAACCGTCGATCTAAAGAAGAGTTGTCACAGGAAGGGCAATCCGATGGTTCAACAAAGGCCATAAGTAATTTAGACCGTCTTCTTACCTTTTTACAAGATGAAGTAGAGAGTGAAGAGAGAATTTTGATAGCAGCACAAAGCTTTAATCGTTCGGTAAAAGTAACCAATTTTGAGGATCGCCAAGAGACTCGCCAAAGAAAGGGCCAACCCCGTATTTCCACAGCAACTGAGCTTTTATATTCTTCACAGAATAACAAAAAGCCTTGCATATTTTGTTCTGCTGATCACAAATCATGGAATTGCAGAAAAGCTCAAAAAATGACCTTGGAAGAAAAACAGACAGCTGTAGAAAATGCACGTTGTTGTTTCCTTTGCTTGAAAGAAGGACATGCTGTTAAGAATTGTAAGTCAAAGTTCAACTGCCAACTATGTGGGAAAAAGCACAACTTGCTATTATGTAAAAGTATTTTCGGGGAATCTACTTCAACGTCTCAAAAGAACGAAGCGGAAACAAAGATGATACAACAAGATGAAGCTTTGGCAAATTTGTCTAAAACTCCGAATGTTATTTTACAAACATTTGCGGTAGTCATGAGAGGACAAGGAATGAAACGTAAAGTTAGGGCCATCATAGATACTGGATCACAAAGGTCATATGTTTTACGGTCTACTGCTGAAGAAATGAAGTACCAGTCTAATGGAAAAGAGTACCTACAACATTCACTGTTTGGAGGTTCTAATACAGCAGTTTGCCAACATGATGTTTTTACAGTGTATTTATCCAATTCGTCAGAAACTTATAACTGTCACTTTAATGCTTTGAGCCAAACAGTAATTTGTGAAACAATTTCTGCTGTGACACGGGAACCATATATCCAAGAACTTTCCAAGTATGGTATACGCCTTACAGATGATATTGATGGACCCATTGAGGTACTTATAGGAGCAGATATTGCGGGTAAGCTATCTACTGGAAACTGTAAACAATTAAAGTCTGGAGTCACTGCTCTGGAAACAAAATTAGGTTGGACAATTATTGGCCGTACTAACAATGATAGCATAGCTGTGACAGTTACTTCTATGCTTACTACTAATGCTTGCATTTCTCAATTGTGGGCTCTTGATTCACTGGGCATAACTGACCCATCGGAAAAGAAAACAGCTATTGAATTACAAGAGGCAGCAAAGCAACATTTTTTAAATACAGTTAAAGTTGAGAATGATCGTTTTGTAGTACATATGTCTTGGATAGAATCCCACCTTCCACTTCCCGACAATTTTGATTTGTGTCTGAAAAGGCTTGACAGAGTCAAGAATAATTTGAGAAAGGAAGGACTTTATGAGCTCTATGGAAACGTATTTAAAGATTGGTTAGATGAAGGAATAATCGAGTTAGTGCCTCAAGATGAATTGGAACTATCTGCACACTATCTACCTCATCGCCCTGTGATAAAGGAAAACAGCACTACCAGAGTCCGACCAGTCTTCGATGCTTCAGCAAAGCAGAAGGGCTCACCTAGTCTCAACGATTGCTTAGAGAGTGGCATAAACCTCATTGAACTGATACCGACTGTGTTATATCGTTTTCGGCTAGAAAGAATAGGTGTAATAGCGGACATAAGAAAGGCTTTTCTACAAATCAGTATCTCGCCCTCTGACAAGAATTATTTACGTTTTTTGTGGTTTGGAGAAAACGGCGAGCTGAAGCACTATCGTCACTGTCGTGTGGTTTTTGGGGTGTCATGCAGCCCTTTTCTTTTGGGTATTGTGATTCAATATCATCTTCAAAATGTTTTGAAAAGTAATAATGATGAATATCCTGAGAATATGATTAAATTACTTATGAACAGTTTTTATGTTGATAACTGTGTTACAAGTGTGCGAAACAAAGACGAATTGGAGTTATTCATGAAAATGGCCACAAACGTTATGGCCCAAAGGAAGTTTGAATTGAGAGGATGGGAATACACGAACCTCACCGATGAAGCTAAACCTGAAACAAATGTGCTAGGGATATTGTGGAATAAAGAGGCAGATACATTGGGTATTAATTTAGCTAGCTTAAAAGAGCTATGTTTCGAGAAAGTTACAAAGAAAGTTATATTGTCTGCAGCCCATCGGATTTTTGATCCAATTGGAGTGGCTTGTCCAGTTTCATTATTCCCTAAACTGCTTTTGCAGAAACTTTGGATCATGAAGGTAAACTGGGAAGAAGAAGTAGACCCATTAATCAAGAATGAATTTTTGAAGTGGCTAAAGAATATTTCACCCTTAGAAAATGTTCGCATTCCTCGATATTTAAGAAGTGGAGACATCAATGATAAATGTTCTTTGCATTTTTTCTCCGACGCAAGCAAATATGCTTATGCTGCTGCAGTTTTTATCAGAGTAGAAACGAGTGAATCTGTCGGAGTACAATTATTACAAGCACGAACTAGAGTTTCTCCGAGTGGTAAGAGGGCAACAACAATTGCGAGGTTAGAATTGCTTGCGGCCACTATTTCATCTCGACTTGCACCTACAATATTGAGTGAGATTCCGCATGAAGAAATTTACTTTTGGACAGATTCTACCACTGTGCTCACCTGGATAAAAAGAGAAGAACCCTGGAACACTTTCGTAAACAACAGAGTCCAAGAAATTAGAGTTTTGACTTCCAAGGAAAAATGGAGGCATGTGCCTGGACCTTTTAATCCTGCTGACTTGCCTAGTAGAGGTTGTTCTGGTCATCAACTACTGAAATCGAAATGGTGGGAGGGACCCAAATGGCTGTATTTAGAACCTGATATGTGGCCCTCTACTGAGTATGTTGCTGATGAAAATGAAGTTCTTAAAGAACGGAAAAAGAGTATTCGTTCCTCCTCGGATATTGTCCTGATTGCCAATAATGAAAATCTTGAAACTGATTGGTATTATCGCTATTTTTCCCAATACGAGAAGATTGTATATTTGATTGGATGGATATTGAGATTCGTAAGAAACTGTCGTCTTTCAGAGGAAGTCAGAAAACGTAGCAGCCTTGATTCTGAAGAGGTTGTGGAAGCTGAAAAAAGAATATTGATGATGATACAAAGGGAGACATTTATAAACGAAAAAGATGAAAAACTGAAGTCCTTAGAAGTATTTAAAGATCCGGAGGGCATTCTCAGACTTAGAACTAAGATTGTTTATAGAGAAGACTGTGAGGATTTTAGGAAACCTGCAATTCTTCCTTCACAACACGAAGTAGTGAGACTTTTGATATTTCATCATCATGTAAAAAATGGCCATGCAGGTACTCAGATTTTATTAAATATTTTGAGAGAACATTTTTGGATACTAAACGGCAGAAGAACGGTGAGATCCGTTATTTCTAAATGCGTTAGGTGCAAAAGGTATTCTGGTAGGAATCTAGATGCCAGTACAGCTCCTCTTCCAGAAAATCGTGTTCGAGATGCTGCAGTATTTGAAATCACCGGTGTTGACTGTGCTGGACCTTTAATTTTAAAAGGACATGAGAAGGTTTGGGTTTGTCTTTTTACTTGTGCAATTTATAGGGCCGTCCACCTAGAATTGGTTTCAGAAATGACAACTGATGCTTTTTTGTTGGCATTGCGTAGATTCATAGCAAGAAGAGGAAGATGCTCTGTAATTTATTGCGACAATGGAACCAACTTCGTTGGAGCTGCAAACGTGCTGCAGTCCTTAGACTGGAATCGCATAAGCAAATATAGTGCAGTTAATCGTATTCAATGGAAATTCAACCCTCCAACTGCCTCATGGTGGGGTGGCTGGTGGGAAAGATTGATAAGAATAATGAAAGATCTATTGAAAAGAATCTTAGGTCGAGTATGTTTAAAATATGAAGAGCTGATCACAGTATTATGTGATTGTGAGTCCATCATAAATTCCCGACCTCTCACATATGTCTCAGAAAAGGATTCTGAACTTGTTCCTCTGACTCCATCATTATTTCTGCAGGACATAAAGGAATTTGGTGTTCCAGATTGTGATGCTGCGGATCACAACAGCCTTAACAAAAGGGTGAAGTACAGACTGGCTCTACAAAAAGAACTGAGGAAGAGATTCAGATCAGAATATTTAGGTGCACTTGTTCAAAAACCCAAGTCTAAAAGGTGGTCAACTATAGCCGTAGGTGATGTGGTTATTATTGGATGTGACAACAGAAGACGTATTGAATGGCCTCTTGGACGGGTCACAGAACTCCTTCCTGGAGCCGAAGGAGTCGTGAGATTGGTGAAGCTCCAGACGGCAGACAGAGAGTTAATTAGGCCTATTCAGCGTCTATATCCGCTAGAAATAACAGCGTCTGAAGCCAAAATTATTCAGAAACAAGTAGTAAAAAATCATGCGCCAAGACCAAAGATGTCTGAACAACGTGTAACAACCCCTGTAGTCTCTGAACGAGAAATTAAAAGAACAAAATGTGGACGGACAATTAATGTTCCTGTGAGATTGGACTTGTAGTGTTTTAGTTTGTTTTGAGTCGTGCCTCCCCCACAACTCAAGGTGGGAGGATGTTAGGAAAGGACTGATATAAACTTTTAGTTATGATTTAGTAATCTGGCAACAGCTAGATATTGTCTTTGTGTTTTGGTTTTGGAATAAAGTTGCTGTGTTATTAGTGTCATTATGTTTTGGCGTATTCTTCTTTTGAGTTATTTTAGTAATGCGTCAATTTATGTTGAGAGTTAAATAATATGAGAGTTAAACCTTTTAGTCAGATATAAAGTATCTATTTTCTTCTGAGTTATTCGAATTCCAATGAAAGTTATTAGTTCGGGATTCAACAACATTTCTCCGCAGCTTTCGGCACGCTTTCTCTACATTCATTCTAGCTTAGTGCTTCTAGGTAAAATTATCATAGGTCTTAGGATTAAGATTTAAGTTTTGAAATCAAAACCGTTATAGATATCACCAAATTAAACGAACACCATCTTTCTCACAGTTTAAAATCAATTTACCGAACAATTAAACTAATTTCCCTATACTCCAAAAGTTTTCCAACTAAAATAACAACGTAAAGCCTCTAGAACACTTACGCTTAGATGTTATAAGGAACTTCTGCCTACCTACTGCACGTTTTTCCTTTCTCTTCCTTTCCAAAAATCTATGAAAAGTCTTAGGATCAATATTTAAGTTTAGGCGATAATCAATAGTTATTGACACCACCAAATCAAACAAACACCATCTTACTCGCAGTTGAAAATCAAGGTAGCGCACATTTAAACTAAAAACCTTAAGCTCCAGAACTTTTCCAGCTAAAATAACAACGTAAAGCCTCTATAACGCTCACGCTTAATCGTTACAAGGAATATCTACTTACTCACCGCAATTTTCAGCTTGCTTTTTCTATCTACGTAAACTTATTAAATGTTTTAGGTTTAAGTTTAGAAATTTAAACTTAGCGGGAATCAAAATGATCTTTGACATCACCAAAACAAATAAACACCATCTTACTCACAGAGGTAAATTGATTTATTGTGTAATTCAACTTTACTTAACGTTTCAAAACTTTTTCAGCAAAACTAACCAAATGTAAAACCTCAACAACACTCACACATAGTCGTTGTCATACTCTCTACAGCTTTCGGCACGCTTTCCCTACATACATTTAAGCTCTGTGTTCCTAGGTAAACTTATCAAATGTCTTAGGATTTAGAATTAAGTTTTGAAATTAAAGTTGGTTGAATTCAAAATTATTATAGACAGCACCAAAACAAACAAACACTATCTTACTCGCAGTTAAAAATCAAGGTAGAGCGCAATTAAACTAAAAACCCTTCGCTCCAAAACTTTTCCAGCTAAAATAACATCGTAATGCCTCTATAACACTCACGCTTAGTTATTGTAAGGCATCTACTTATTCACCGCAACTTTCGCCTCGCATTTCCTATCTAGGTTAACTTTTAAAGGGTTTTAGGATTAAGTATTAAGTTTAGAAAAATAAACTTGGCGGAACTCAAAATTATCTTTCACATCACCAAAACAAATAAACACCATCTTACTCACAGTGGTAAATTAATTTACTGTAAAATTCAACCTTAACCTAACGTTCCAAAACTTGTTCAGCAAAACTAATCAAACGTAAAGCCTCTCACACTTAGTCGTTGTAAGGAACATCTACATACTCTCCGTAACTTTCGGCACGCTTTCCATACATTCATTCTAGCTCAGTGATTCTATGTAAAATTATCAAAGGTCTTAGGATTAAGATTTAAGTTTGGAAATCAAAATTGTTATAGACATCACCAAATTAAACGAACACCATCTTTCTCGCAGTTTAAAATCAATATAGCGAACAATTAAACTAAATTCCCTATACTCCAAAACCTTTCCAACTAAAATAACAATGAAAAGCCTCTAGAACACTCATGCTTAGCCATTATAAGGAACTTCTACCTACTCATTGAAACTCTCGGCACGCGCTTATTCCTTTCTTTTCCTTTCCTAAAATACATCAAAAGTTTTAGGATGAAGTTTTAAGATTAGAAAATTAAACTTGGCTGTAATCAAAATTGCTATAGACAACACGAAATCAAACAAACACCTTTTTACTCGCAGTTGAAATTCAAAGTAGCGCACAATTAAACTAATAACAGTACGCTCCAAAACTTTTCCAGCTAAAATAACAACATAAAGCCTCTAGAACACCCAGATTTAGTCGTTGTAAGAAACATCTACCTACTCACTGCAACTTTCGGCACGCTTTTCCTTTCTAGATAAACCTATCAAAGGTTTTAGGAAAAGATTTAAGTTTAGAATTTTAAATTTGATCGAAATCAAAACTGTTATAATCATCACCAAATCATACAAACACCCTCTTACTCGCAGTTGAAAGTCAAGGTAGCGCACAATTAAACTATTAATCCTACCCTCCAAAACTGTTCCAGCTAAAATAACGATACGTTTAGCCTCTATAACACTCACATTTAGTTGTTTTAAGGAACATCTACTTACTCATCACAACTTTAGGCACACTCTCTCCTTAAGGTTAACTTATCATAGGTTAAGATTTCATTTTAAGTAAATACTCTAGGCAAATCTTAAGTTTTTTTTTTTTTTTTTTTTTTTTTTTTTTTTTAGAACACCAAAATAAACAAACACCTTTTCGCTCGCAGCTGTAAATTAACTTAACGCACAATTCAACAATTAACACAACGTTCAAAGACTTAACAACTAAAATAACCAAACGTAAAACTTCAATACCAGTCACACTTTGCTGTTGGAAGGTACATCCATTTACTAACAGTGGGTTTGAGGTTTTAGTACTAACTTAAGAAATTTACTCAAGGCGAAATTCAAATTTAATTTATTTAACTTTAATTTAATCTAGTTTTTAATTTTCTGTTTAATTACATCACTAAAACAATAATCACCTTCTCGCTCGCAGACAACCACTTTCTCTCCTAGGTCTCTTTTCAATAGTCCATTCACTCGTCTAATTCATCAACACCCCCCTGCTCATTAACTCCTTACTCACAACTAGCATCGACACCAAAACCCTACCTTAACAATTAACTTCACAATCTTAAACTTAAAATTCACTTCCTGAGCTCAGACACCCCCCCTTTTTTTTTTTTTTTTTTTTTTTTTTTTTTTTTTTTTTCCCCTCCCTCTTCTCTCTTTTCACTTGCACATAATCTAAAGAACACACAAGAAACTAATAAAAATCAAAATTAAATTTTTCTTTAACTAATAAACAAATAAATAGCATTTTAATTATTTTTAATTATTATAAACTTAATTTTTTTTTTTTTTTTTTCTGAGACATGGTGTGACTGGGAAAACCCCATCCACTTTTCTGAACGTTATTCTTAATTTTTGTATTTTATTACTGTGCTCTCTTTTCTATACTTGTGCTTTTCCTGGGACACCTTCCAGGCTTTCTCCCAAGAGGTACATCATAATCATTTAAAGCCATGACACCCTCGATGGGTGACTCGGCATCGACTGCCACGTCCCCCACTGCAGAGGAACTCTTGCAATCCATAAAAGAATCCCTTTCGAACAATATAAAAAACCTTGTAGAAGGGAAGACAGATCTTGAGACTTATAAAACAGAATCTCTCAAACATGTCAAAGTAACACCAGTCAACAACCACCTTTCCTTGTTGGACAAAATTATCAGATCTCTTACAGCCTCATTAGAACTTTTGGCAGATCCACCATCAATCCCTTTATCTAACAAACAAGATCCCTTCATAATTTCTACACAACAACAGCTAATCCAAGCAACGGAACAAATCCTGAAATCCTCAATTTCCAACATTATAGAATCAAACGCAACCTCATCACTTGTATTGGAAGGTCAACATCTCCAACCTGCAAGAAATCAATCATCATCCTACGAAACCAACTTCCCACCACTTCCTGCAAGAGACCAGCGAGAAAACTTAAGAGTAATAGTTCATCCCCTCGATGGTACCAACAAAACAGATATTTCAAACGCATTACGCAAAACAGCGCAATCCAATGAATTTCACACACAAATAAAAAATATCAAGGAAACGAAGAACAATAACCTAATTTATAACTTTAACAATCAAGCAAACATGGAAAACTTCGTCAAGCTTCTCAGAAACTCCGAGATCTACGGCACAAAAGTAGAACTGATAAATCCAGCCCCCAAAAGGGAAAAACTACTGCTTATGAATGTGCCCACAGACATAAGTGAGGAAGACCTTATGAAAGAACTGTTAACAGAACTTGATATAAACAGCAATGACCTCAACATTCTCAAACCAATTAATAGCAGATCAAAAGACACTCAACACTGGCTCCTGGAGGGAGACAAAGCCCTCGTCAATTTTCTCATTGCAAAAAGATCGCTCACCATCCTGTATACCAAAATTGCAGTACGGCAATATATCAACATCGCACGCTGCACACGCTGCCAAGCATTCAATCATACAAAGTCAAACTGCTCATCACACGTTGAGGCATGCGCAAAGTGTGCAGGACCTCATCACACAGACAATTGCACATCAGATCGCAGTGCCTGTATAAACTGCAGAAGGCACAGCATTAACGAAGATAGACATTACGCATTCGCTGCTACCTGCCCCATCTACAAGAAAAAGAAAGACCAACTCTTAAGCTCCTATTACAACAACACAAGAGGATCATCATCACCACTTGCCCAATCTATTCACCCGCCACCAACATCAAGCTACATCTCTCGCCCGCAAGCATCAGTCACGACATCTACACACTCTCATCAGCCCAAAACATCCGTCAGCAGGACAGCCAACACAGATTTCAGCAACAATCTAACTCCACCACCTTCGCTACCACCATACTTTTATCAGCATTTCCCACTCCCATTCAACCAACAATTTCAGGACTATTTCATGAACTCGAACTATCATGGCAGGGACTATACATATTGATTCACAACCAACTCAATCACAAAAGGTAAGTCAGCAGCTTTCAAATGATGCTAATGATAACAATAATACAAATTCCATTAACTTCCTGCAAATTAATTTAAATAAGAGTGAGGCTGCCATAGAAAATCTGATAAAATATGTAGACACAAATAAAATCGACATTATCTTAATGCAAGACCCTAATATAAAATATCAAAAAATTACCCATCTCCCACAAGGCTGGGCCTCCTTCCTCTCTAAAAATCTTAATGCTGCAATAGTTGTAGTAAATCCGCTATTTTACAGTATATTAATAGAGAAATTCCAAAACTCAGTGTTCATCAATTTAACAACAAATCAAGGAAATTTAACTTTAGGATCACAATACTCCCCACCGAGATCTCACGAGGAGCTGGAAAATGATCTTCAAGAATGGACAGCTAAATTCAACACTCTGGATAAATTTTTAATTGGGGGGGACTTCAATGCTCACTTAAGATCTATGCATTACACTAGAAATGACGCCAGGGGCCTTGTTATTCAAAATCTCCTAGCAACATGCAATTTAACAATCATCAATGATCCATCAAACGAATACACATTTAACATACACAATTCTTACGGTAATCCTGACTTGACACTTTGTGGCCCAGGGATCCTCCCTTTCGTCGACACATGGTTTGCAGATCATGATAATGATTCACAAAGCGACCATGTTTACATTAGATTCAAATTAAACTTAAAACCAGAGAAAAAATATGACTTCAGATACAACACCAAATACACGAATTTCAAAAACTTTAATAACAACTTTAAAACACATCAAGTAACACTACTGGATTCCCTTAGGCGCGCACATGATTATGAGAAATTAAACGAATGGACTAATGAATTAATACACATAATAACCTCAACAATGAATGCCACATTGCGAAAAAGAAAACTAGAATACAAAGTTAATGTTACCTGGTTCACATCATCCCTCAAAATTCAGAGAAACAAAGTTAACGCCCTATACAAAAGATCAAAGAAAAACCCTGATAACGAGCAATACAAGTTAATTTACAAAAGAGAAAGAGCGAGGTACAGGAAGAACTTGTTAAAGGCGAAAAAGGATTCCTGGGTTACATTCTGTCAAAAACACAAAGAAACATTTGGGAAAATATTTAAAATTATCAGGGGAAAAAATCTCAAACATACTGATTTAGTATACACACAACTCTCAACATCCAATATTGCAGATACTTACATAGAAGTTATTAACACACTCATAGAATCTCACTACCCGTCATTACAAAGAACACTTCACAGCACACAAATTTTAACTAATGACTTTAATAACGATGAAAAAATTCACCTAAAAGAATTACACTACTGCACTAACTCACTACCACCAAACAAGGCCCCTGGGGTTGATTTAATAGATTCAAAATTACTAAAAAAATCTTGTCAAAAATTACCCGTCTCTCTTTATAACTTTCTTCAATAAATGTTTCTCACTAGGGTCCTTTCCAACGATCCTGAAGAGAGGTCTAGTCATCTTCTTTTCAAAGAAAAACAAAGATCACACAAATCCCAACTCCTATAGGCCTATCACTCTTCTGCCCACATTAGGCAAACTAATAGAAAAAATCATAAAAAATAGAATTATGACAGCTCTGGAGAACTCAAAATTTTTTGACGAATCACAACATGGTTTTCGAGAAGGAAGGGGCACCATATCAGCGATCAAAAAATTCAAACAACTAAAATCAGAAATTCAGGAGAAATTCAAATATTGTTGTGCAGTCTCTTTCGACATTCAAGGGGCTTTCAACTCCCTGGATTGGGGGCTTCTCACTGAAATCATTGGGGCCTTACCCATTCAAAACTACTTAAAATTAATCCTGTTAGACTTCATCAGAGATAGGGTCTGTGGAGTGAAGATCGCGGGGTCGATCCAATGGCGGGATGTCGGGAGGGGGTGCCCTCAAGGGTCTTGCCTTGGACCGATGATGTGGCTTTTCGTCGCAGACCGGATCCTCAAACAATTCAAACTTCATGATAATAACATAATAGCCTACGCAGATGATTTTATAATTTTGGTTGGAGAAGACACCAGGGCCAAACTAGAAAATAAAACGAACGATTTAATCAACATCTTTAATAACATTTGCAATAATTTAAAACTTAAACTCTCAACGAACAAAACGACCTCAATAGTTTTTGGCACTGGGGTTTTCGTTTCTAGAACACCAATTTTTAAATTGAACAATAAAAGTATTCCTGTTAAAAATACTCTTCAATACTTAGGCCTAACAATTGACAAATCATTTTCCTGGATCCCTCATCTACAAGCTATAAGAGAAAAAATTTTAAACAGCACTAGTGGCCTGGACGACCTGGACTTTCTACATTCTAAAGTGGCCACCGCCACTTTAGAATGTAGAAAAAGAAGGAAAAAAAGGCTAAAAACCCCATAGGAATAGCATGGGAAGAAAAGCAAAAAAACTCACAATGCCAAGTGTGTTAAAAAAAAAAAAAAAAAAAAAAAATTCACACCGGAAGTAATAAGGGGACAAAGTTGACTAGAAAAATACATTGAACAGCGGGAACCGGGCGGGCTGGGGCATGGGTCCTATCGTCCAGGATATCTAAGAAATAGAGATAGGGGTCTTCAATCAGACATCTTAAAAATCTGGTATCTAACAGTTTTTCAAAAACAGATTGAGTATGGCTTCGAGATTTGGTGGGAGGACCTAAATTGCCACGGGGTACGAAACCTCAAGTCTGCACAACGTCTCGCTCTCTTGAGCGTTATCAAACCCTTCAAAAGTATTTCAAGTGACGCCCTTTGTGTCCTGGCTGGTGTCCCTCCGATCACGATCTACATAGCAAACAAATTCAGACAATATAACATTCTCCATGGAACCTCATCTATTCAAATACAAAATACAAATATTTCAAAAGAAAATTTAATGCTTCCCATCCCTACCTTCACTTTTCCGAACTACTATAAACATAACAAAATTAAAATAATAGAGAACCCACCATCTTCAGAGCTACAAATTTATACAGACGGATCAAAAATGCCTGGCGGGACCTCATGCGCTTTTGTAGTCTACTACAAAAACAATATTATTCACACATATCAAATTAAACTTCACCACCTAAATTCAATTTTTCAGGCTGAGCTCTTGGCAGTAATACAGGCAATTAAATGGCTCATAAATTCATCCTACAAAAATTTAAACCCAATAATATTCACAGATAATCAATCAACAATTAAAATCCTAAATCAACCATATCCAAAATACGAACTTATTAGAGAACTATATGAAAGCATAGATCAATACAAAGAGCAAATAATCCTAACTTGGACAAAGGCGCATGTGGGAACGGCAGGCAACGAAATGGCAGATTCACTTGCAAAACAGGTTATTTCACAAAACATCTTCGATGAACAGATCTCTCTTCCTCTTCCAGCTTCACTAGTAAAATCATCCATTAATAATAAAATTATCACAGATTGGCAAAGAGAATGGGGTCACAGCGAAAAGGGTAGGGATACGTTTTCAGTCCTTAATAACGTAAGCAAAAGTTTTATCAGTCCAAATAAAATAGTTACATATTTTATCTCAGGCCATGGCAGCTTCCCTACATTTCTACACAAAATTAAAGTATTAACATCAGATAAATGCAAATGTAACAACAGTAAAATAGGATCCCCTTTTCATTATCTCTTTGAAAAATGCAATTTAATCCCAATTAATTTCAGATTCAACAGAAACCAAACAATTCGTAAAAACATGCAAACAGTTCTTTTAAACACAAACAACTACAATAAATTAAAAGATATCTACAACATTCTAATACAAAACTTTTCCACCATCAAATATAAGATTTAGCATCGTTCACTGGCAGCTGGCTTGCTCTTTTTTTTTTTTTTTTTTTTTTGGTTTTAATATGTGTTTGATCCAAAATTTGTAAAAAATTTGATTTCTAAATAAATTAGGGAACTCTTCCACTTTGATCCCCGGGCCTGTCGCCCGGGATGCGGAATCGCTAGATAGTGGCAGTCAGGTTCGCCTGCCTGCCTAAGATGCATTTTTCCCCTGCGGGTAGATGTGTCTTTCCCGTGGTCACTATTGAACTCAGTGGCGACGGTAAATACATGTCTATGGCACTAAATCGTGAGATGTGCCGCTCCATGGTGGAAGTTTTCCTTTACATGTTCAGTAGTTCTTACGAATGTGACATTTTATAAAACATTCACTTTTATGAAGTGGAAATTAAGAAGAACTGACATGTCATAACCACGAAATCTTCCACGTAACCCTGTCCCTTAGAATAGAAAACTTAACTCTTCGTTGCCAGTCTTATGCAGTCATGCAGTTACCAACTTAGCACCTTTTGGTTAACAGAAATTTTTTTTTTTTTATTTATTTATTTTTTTTTTTTTTGCTTAATCAGTGAAAACCGTTACAGTTCACTGATTAAATAAAATAACTATTTCTATTAATTTTTTCTGGTAGTCAAAAGGTGATAAGTTGATATGGCAGGGATGGAACACGGGCGCAGAATTCATACCGGAATTTGTCTAAGAAATTTCTCTACCTATAATATCGTTGATTTAAGAAGTAGAAAATTTTCTTACATTGACAGTGGTATGAATTCTGCGCCCGTGTTCCATCCCTGATATGGGCAGTGGTAGTGAAAAGACGTAGATTTAAGTGCCCCGTCCATTAACCCCTTAATTGCCCCGGGCGTATATACGCGTCTTGCCAAAGTACGATCCTTTGTGTTACTCTGTTACAAGTGAAACTAGTCTCACATTCCGGCTTTGGCGTGCAATTAAATGAGCGTTTTCGAAGGATTTTCTTATTTCAGAGAAGATGGGGAGTGAAAGGAATCGGAAAGGGAATATTTCTGGAAGAGTCAACGCATAAATAAATACATGCGCCTTTGTAAAAAATGGGGGCACTGGAAAACGAATCGCGTAATTTTTCGTCGGCAGGTAAGGGGTTCAGTGTTAAATTAGTTTAACGAAAAAGTAGATTTATTCATCAAATAAATTCAGCTCGTACCAGGAATGTATTAAGCATTTGTTGATGTAGTAAAATACTGCAAAGCTCTCCGTTACTTATTAGTTGTATAAGCATCGTTATATTTGAAAAGCACCGTCGTTCTACGAAGGGTGCATATTAGCTGTAGTGTCTTGAGGTCATAGTTGGAAACTATTGGTTACCGGAAAAATTAATAAAAATATTTATTTTATTTTATCAGTGAGTTGTAACGGTTTTCACTGAAAAAGAAAAATAACAATTTTTTTTTAAATTTTCCGGTAGCCAAAAGGTGGTAAGTTGGCAACTATACTTGAGGGCACTGTGTGTCATCTTTTTAAAGGCATTAGTTTTAGTTTAGGAAACAGCAGCATTAATTGGCCGAAGTTGTTAATATATATGTATATATATATATAACTTTCCAAAATGTATTATCACAAGAAATTGAATACAAAAAATCTTTTTTTTTTTTTTTTTTTTTTAGATTAAACTGCTGAATCTAATTTCACACTTGAACCAAGTTCTAACCGGACGATACTGAAAACATTTCATTGGTTAGCATATTAGTAAGAATTTATATTTTTTTCAATTGTTATTAAATATAATGAAAAGTAATTTAATAAAAAAATGCCGACAACACTTCTACATTGCATAAAAATGTAGTTGTACACTTCTTTGCAATTCATTAAAGCCACAAAATTGTCTTGACAAATGAAATGTTTACCTCATTATTCTTCATATTTTTGACAGACGAAAATAAATATTCATTTATTTAAACTCTTAAAAAAGGGAAATACAGAAAACAAAAATTATACACATTTTTACAACAGTTTTTAATTAAAAAAAAGTAAACTGGCAAAAAACAGTAATTTCCATGTTAGGTGTTGCTTGTAAAATATGGACTACGTATCTACAAGTAAACGTTTTGTGAACTTTTAACTTGCTCAAAAGCTAATTTTAACCCTTTAAGATACAAGGTAATAATGTTTATTTAATATCAGTATTGCAAAATTTAGGGACTTTCTTTATTCAATATCTACCACTAAATTTTAATTGTAAGAATTGTTTAATCACTTCGAATGCTAATTGTCTATTATGTATATCAAATATCACTCCTCGAAATTATTGTGATTACTCAATAAAAAAATTCCTAAATTTGCAACACTGTTTAATATCAACAACTACCAGAAAATACAATCAAAGTTAACACTTTCAAGACCGCATGTTTTTGTCTTTTTGGTAGCATATTCCGCCTTTGGGCATCCTTTTAAGCTACATTATTTCAGAATAAGGTTTTCTGTTACCATATCTATATTTCATATGAATATACGTATTAATTATACTCTTTTTAGTGAAAGCATCTCTATCCATAGTACTTTGATTGTAGAAATATGAATATAAGGAATATTTTTATGGAACATAGCAACACAAAAATTGCAAAAGAAACGCCCACTGGAGAAGTTACACATTTCCAAAACATGTGAATCTACGTCAGGGGTCGCGAAAATGTTAAAAGAAAAAAAATGGTTATTTTTCTGCTCAGTTTTAAAAGCAAAATTTTGTCAAAATTTCTGGTATGAATCTAAGCAGTTGGGAATAAAACTGAGTGATGTAAAATATATATACCACCGTGCTTCAAAGAGTAAATAGTTAAACTTTTTGAAGATAAATGCATCTTGTGCCGAATAGTTATCTAACCGATTATAAGAAAGAACTGAGTATAACACTGAAAAAGTTTTTTAAACTGTCATAGTAATTAGTAGGATACTTCTAGTAAGCAGGTATGGTCTCAGTGAATTTCTACAAGCAACTGAAGTTCACGGCGTAAAAAAAAGCGTGACTGGATGTAGAAACGTTGCTTTAGAGGCCAAAACAAATTTTACAATTAATCATACTTACCAATATATTGGGTAATATTACATAATATTGTTAGGCTAAAAGTGTTCCGGAATAAATTAAAATGTTGGCAACTCTGATATTAAACATCTTTATTTTATTCGGCATGTTACAAATTCCTTTCATCTCTTACAGTGGCATAGGTGGCAACTTTTACGTATTTTGAATACCATAATTTTTGTAGATTTTTTTTATTTATATAAAACTAAGATTCTTCAGTTAAATAAGATAAAGAAAAATATCTTAAAATAGTGGTATTAAAAATGCGTAAAATATGGCAAATATGTAGTGGCGCATTAAGATAATAAATAATTGTAAAATTAAATTGTGATTTCAAAATGCTATTACTTTAGAACTACCGGTGGACTAGAATAGTCGTGAGGCAATGGAATTTTGTTTGGCGAAGGAAAAAAAAAGTGGTTCCAAAATGTGCTGTTAACCATCTGTAAGGTCTTTGTTTCATGAAGCACCTCTTTTTTGCTTGTCGCTGTCACTGTTTTCGCTATAGATACGCATTCTTGTCTTTTCGCTAATAAATTTCTCGTAAACCCTTGAAGTGCACTATTTCCTTCGGTTAACAACATTCCTGTGTTTAACGAATCCATTTCACATGAGTCCGAATGCCTTTTCTCTGACATTACCTTGAAAGTGCCTTCCTTCTATCGGCACATTTTGGAACCACCGTAATTTCTGGTAGATAACCCGCAGGTAAGATGTGTCATTTCTCCACCAGAAATTTTATTTTATAGAGAAACCTATACCTTTTCCAAGGAAGAGCTCGTACAAATATAAATTTATTTATCACTTGAAATTTCTGGTGCAAAACTGGATTATATAACCTGCGGGGTATCTACCAGAAATTACGGTATTTTTCTTTTCTATCGCCCAACAAAATGCCATTGCCCCACGATTGTTCTGGTGATATATGAAGTCATTCCGACTAGTAGTTTTCTCGATCTCTTGGCTAAGATCCTAGTGTAGTTTTATGGTTAGTGCGTTTTGAAATCTCAGCTTTAATTATAATCACTCAGTATGTGTATGTAACGTTCCGAATCCCATGCATAGGGAAAATATGATTTCTTCAAGCATCTTAAAAACCTAAGTAGAGTTTTGACGAAAACTCTTTTATTATAGTTCCAAATTTCAGGCTTTCTGGTTACCGGAAAATATTTATTGAAAATTTGTGTATATTTCTATAACTGTTTTCCAAGGTAAAAAAAATAAATTAATTAAAGTAAATAAATTAAAAATTTCTATAAAAAAAATTCCAGTAGCTAAAAAGCGTAAAACTCGGCAGCTATGAATTTTACGTCATAAGTCGAAATGAAATAATTATAGTTTTGTTTAATATTAAATAAATGTTAACTTTTTATGTTATTATATTTTACATATGCCCTATGAAATCAATTATTTTGTGTTAAAACAGAAAAGTTCAATTTCTTTGTTTTAAAAATTATAAATAAATAAATAATAATAATAACAATAATAAGTTAAAATTCCTTTTTGTTATTTCTCTAGAATTTGCATGTTTATTAAAAATTAATTTAGTTGCCTTTGTGAAAAAATTATGCTAAACATTGTTTTGCACTTATTTTTAAAAACTCATTTTAAATTTCTAAAAGCGAAAATAAAAACAATATAAACATAATTTATATTTGTTTTTACGTTTACCTATGTTTCGTGATTTTTGTTTCCCCAGATTACAAAAGAAAGCGTTTCAATCATATATGCGAAAACAACAGGATAGGAAACAATTTTTTGAGTATGAAGAAATTGTTTGCAATAAGATTATTTATTTTGAAAATTTATTTCCTCGCAAAGCTTCCGAAAGCTAACAACAAATTCTTTAATATATGATTTCATTTCCAATTTATAAAAACATTGAAAAATGTGATAATATTCAAAATGAAATTTATTCAAACAATTTTTGAGAAATACAGTAATTTTGCTACAGATAATATTTTTTTATCACGTTAACTATAAAGAAAATATATATAAAATCGTGTAAACAAATTTATTTGTTTAACAGTTAGGAGTTATTACAAGTGAGTTTAATAAATACATACAAATAAATAACTTTCTTTTATATAATAAAATTTAAATGAAACCCATAACTGCCAACTTTTATGCTTTTGGGCTACCAGTAATTTTTAACATATATGTCAAAACTTCTGATTTATTCCGCAGCACCGTTAGTACGGCTTTTTTTTTTTTTTTTTTTTTCACATCACTTCTTTGTAGCGCAATTTTTTCTACTATGTAATTATGATTAATTATTTAGCATTCTCTACAGATTTTCTTTTGAAATTTGCTTAATTAGTTTAAAAAACAGCTTAAAGACACATAATTGATCATAATATATATATATAGAAATCAGTATTTTTAATTTTCGAGAAACGTTTGGTTTGAAATAGAGAAGAGGAGGGTAATATGGAATAGTCGGGAAAAATGGAATACGGAGGTTTCGGTTCTGATTGGCTACCTCTTCAAAATGCCATGAATTACTCAAGAAGGATTTCCATGAAGCAATACAGTAAGAAGCAACCGCTTATTGTTGTCGTACCATTCTCTACAGAACAAAGTATGTTTTGTGATTTTCAAGAGCTTTTGCAGGTAAGTTTTCAAACATTTAAACTTACTTGTACACATGGGATTTGAGCATTGATGTTAAGCATAATGTATGTTCAAAGAATTATATTTTGTTTTACTTTGGTCATTTTTTAGCTGAAAATATTTTGTACATCAATTTAAAAGTTCATTTTCAAAGATGGCGTGTTGGGTTTTATGGAATACTAGGTATTTCATAATATCATCTGTAATTGACATCATGTATTAAAAATAAGAACCAGAAAATAATGACGCTGAATGTATCTTCTGTTACAGAACATTCTCCGAAGTTTGGATTAAATGTTTCAGCTGTTCTGTGTGGGCTCACCTTGACTGCACCAGAGCAGAGAACGAAGATTATATATCTTCGACTTTTGTAAATAGACTCGAAGCAGAAATAGCATTCACATAATCTTAAAATTAAAGTTATTTTTAGTTAAAAATAACTATATTTTATTGTGTCCAATTAGTTTTTCTGTGGTTTAAACAACCTATTCCATATTACCCGACTATTTCATATTAACCTTCATTTGTAACTTTTTTTATATAAACTTTTTATAACAACAAAAATTAATTAATTTATTTATTTATTTTCAGTAACAATTCATTTCAAATACTTACGCTATGTACTTATCATGAATTTGGGGATTTTTATTAAAAACAAGTAAAGTTATTTTGAGTAATGTAAATGGTATTTAATGATACCCTCCTCTGATCTATCTATATGCAAAGCTGATATTTCTAATTTATTCCGTAGCATGGCTAGTAGCCTTCTTTACTACATATTTTTATTAGTAACCTTTTCCTTCTTTAATCGTACACTCCTTCTCATATTTATAAGGAAACTTTATATTTTTAAATAACTAACGTAAAAATAATTGTAAACAAGATTATACTAAGTGCACTTAATATATCTAGTATTCTAAAAACCAAAACTGTTATAATTTTTTAATATAAAATAAAATTAATAAAAAATAATGCAAAATGTGTTTTTCTCCACGTTTTTAGATGTTCATAATTATAGGGACAATCCAGATTTTTTCATTTTATTAACTTACTAGCGGATAAATTACAGTTGACATGCGAATTTGTTAACTACTGGGCTAGATTAATTCATATATAAGCCTTCAATTTTTCTTGGAAGGACATAACTGATAATTCCTCGAAAAAAAAAAAAAAAACGTTCAAGTAGTGAAGTATGATAAATGTGTTTTTTAAGTGGAAGGATAATTTCAATCTGCCGAATTTCTAATGAAATTCGAAGGTCTAAAATTGCTGAAGGAAATGTGATCAAACATTGAACTGCTGGTTCTATAGGAGAGAGATCTGATACAAAATCAGAGTTATTTTACAGAGATCGAAGACTCCTAATTCCTCTTACTGTTCTACTCATAATGATTGCTGCCGAATTTGCTCGTAATTTTTAACGAAAGGTTAGTGTCTAGGATCATTTATGCATGTTTAAAATAATTAATAATAGGTTAAAATGAATAAAAAACCTGTAATAATCAATAAGCATTTAATGGGGGAAAGAACGTCTGTGTTAAAGTTGAATAAAGACAATATTAAATGGTAAAATGTTGCATTTTCGGATGAAAAACATTTTATTCTTGATTAACCAAATGGTTTTAACAGTTACTGGCACGATCTGAAGGTAGTAAAAGACAGAGCAGATTTTTCAAAGGCAGATATGAATCTGGCATTTTAAAGGTGGATCTATGGTGCTCTGGGGAGCTGCTTCTACTGAAGGCAGTATGAATATAGTAATTTTTTCTATTATTGTGAACATCAAGAGATTATCCGCAAATTTTAAACGTGGAATTATCAGATTTTTGTTAGATTTTGGAGGGTAATGATATTTTTTTCAACAAGACTTACATTTTTGCTCTACTTTTAGAGCAATAGGAAATAGTTCGAAAAAGAAACTTCTGTATTATTGCCTTTCCCATGGCCTAAAAGTTGAAAAAACCTTAACTTATGATATTAGAAAAGTGCATGCAAGTGGAAAGCAATTTTAAATAGTTTATATGTATTAAGAATATCATATATGCTATATGAAATGGTATTAAATTTGAATATTAAAAAAAAAATGTATATATATATACCAGAGAGAATGTCTGACTGTTTAACCCTAAAAAGAGACCCCATAAAATATTAATTTAAAGAATAACTGAAAAAAATTACTAAAATTTGAGTTGTCCTTATAATTGTGAACACCTGAAAAATCATCTTTTTACCATATTTAAAGTTTTATAAGATAGAAAAACGATAAAACTTTTTAAATATAGTCGATTAATGAAATTCAAATTAATTAAAAATATATTTGTTTAAATAATAGTGTTCAGTGTTTAGTTAATATAGAAAAACGGTTGTCTTTATAATTATGAGAAGGAGTGTAATTATATATTAGCGAAAATTACTTTACATAGGTGCACCGGAATGTACTGTCCTTTTCAATTAGTAAAATGCACTGTATATTTTTCAGCAGGAATACAGTAAGTTTTGGTGTATAATCCGCACGTAAGTTATATCATTCCTGTACCAGAAATTGTGCGTAACAGAAAAAAATATATTTATTTGAAGAAACGTCTCGTGCAAATATAAATTTATTATATTACGCCAATTAAAATTTCTGATGAAAAACTGACTTATCTTACCTGTGGATTAAGCGCCGAAAATTACGGTACTTTACAAATACCTACTGAAGAGTTATATAAATGCTGTCTAGGAAACATTTCCGATATCAGATTTTTAAAGGAAAATGACAGACCTCTGGTACATTTGACATAAATCTGTAAACAAAAGGGTACTAAACTTACCTGCTAACATTCTAATTAATATTCCTTACTATTGTTAGTAAACGCTTTATTCCTATTTAACACTTTCGCGACCGCATGTTTTTGTCTTTTGTCCGCCTTTGGGTGTTATCCTTTTAAGCTACATTAATTCAGAATAAGGCTTTCTGTAATCATATCTATATTTCATATGAATATACGTATTAATTGTACTCTTTCTACTGAAAGCAATTCTATCCATAGAATTTTGATTATACAAATATGAATATAAGGAATATTTTTAAGAAACATAGAAACAACATAAAAATTGCAAAAGAAACGCCCACTGGAGGAGTTACAAATTTCCAAAAGACGTGAATCTACGTCAGCGGTCGCGAAAATGTTAATTGAAATTACATTTGGAGAAAATTACTCTAAAAATAAAGTGGCGTGGAAAAAGGGCGGATATTAACAATACTACGGAAAATTAATTAGAATGTTGGCAGGTACAGTAGTCTTAACAATGTTACTAAATAAATTAGAAATACTAGCAGAACTGTGTATGCTATTCAAATCAAATTGAAATAATAATTAATTTAATATATGAATAACTTTACAAATAAACACTATAAATTGCAAAATCTCGCAACAATCGTTCTAGGCCAAATTATTTGTACGACGCATCGGCGGATGAAAAAACAAGGCACGAAATCAGCAACGTGTACTCGGGCCAACTAAGCAATTCAAAGTCACTTCCGGATTTGCATACCCGTTAACATTTATAATTTATTACGTGGCATTATCCTCGCTTTTAGCACACCACTTTTTTTGTAAACTAACATTCTTCAGCATATAATCACGATTAAGTAAAAAGAAAATTACTCTTTAAAAATGTGGTGTGAAAAATTGTCGTTATTACAAGGCGTTACGAAATAAATTAGTAATGTTGGCAACTATGAAATTTGTCTGATCCTGAAATGTCGTTCGTTAAATTTCTTAGTAGTTCTGCTGTCTTTCGAGAAGGAAAAATAAATTTAAACAAGGAAAGAATATTATAAAGTTACTGAAATTTTTTTTTTTGTTTTTAGTGCAATATAAATGAACGTCAGAACGTAATGGCAAAGTCTCCCGTTTTTCAAGGGAAATTTCAATCTTTTATTGTTGTTTTCATTTTATTTAATCGTCGAAAATATATGTGATAGATTCCTCTAAAAAGATACTGCTGATAAATCTGATTTAAAAATGAGAAAGTTTGGCAACTATGGTTAAAAGGTTAAAGAAAAAGAAAATTATTCTTCAGAAAAAGTAGGGCGGTATGAAGACAGATACTAACAATGCTCTGGAATAAATTAGAAATATAGGCATATCTTTTTTAACAAAAAATATTTTGTAACAGTTTTCATCGATTAAATGAAAAAAAAAAATGCTCATTTATTAAAAGGAGCATCAAAATTGGATAAAATGATAACCTAAAAATACATTTTTTCTTATTAGGCGAGGTATATTTACGCTTTAAGTTATATCCTTTCTAAAATTTCTTTCTTTCTTAAAAAAATTAACTTTCAAATCATTATGAAATATCAAAATGAATAACACGCGCGTAGTTGCCAACTTAGCACCTTTTGGCTACCGGAAAAAATTAATAAAAAATATTTATTTTATTTAATCAGTGAACTGTAACGGTTTTCACTGATTAAGAATAATTAAAAAAAATTATTAAAATTTTCCGGTAGCCTAAAGGTGCTAAGTTGGCAACTATAAACACGCGATGTCAGAAATATCCTTGATCGATGTTCCGTGATTTAAAAGAAAGCATATGTTCATCATTTATATTTTTACATTTGTAAAATTATATTCTGTCACTTATGACAGAGCAATTTGTTTACATTGTTAATTCCATGGCAAATTAAGGACGAATTACCAGTTTTTTTTAATTGTTATTATTTTGTAGCATTGTACATATCCACCTTTTTTTCACACCACTTATTTAGAAAAGCATTTTTTTTTTTTTTTTTTTTTTTTTTTTTTTTTTTAACCATAATTACATATTGGTGAAAATTACTGTATAAAGAATTTGTTGTGAAATAAAGGAGGGTACCAACAAAGTTAAGCAATAAATTAAAAAGTTGGCTGCTTTGCTTTATGTTTTAGTAACTCATGTACAATGATGAGATTTCCACTTTTTTTGCTAGCATTAATTAGGGTTCTCTGTAATCGCTATTTTGAATACTATTTCTTTTAATATTAACCTCCATTAATCGTTTATAGTACAGTCGGGGAAAAAAAAACGCAACACTCGCTGTAATTTCGTTATTAATTGACGCAGGAACATCTAATAGACATAATTCAACAGGAAATTAAAAGCACTTTCTGAATATGTCGTCAAATTTTGGATTAGGGGTCATCTACATATTGAAATGAGTGCCAACTTTGATTTTTTCAATAGCAATACCCAATTTTGACTTCATTTTCAAATTTCTGAGAGTCTGGCAGTGCGGAAAAGTATACTGTTTGTATACTTTATCTTTAGTATCTATAGAGATATAATCAAAAATGTGTTAGGGGGTTATCAGTAAATGTAGAAAAATAAAATTATGATCCTATAAGAAATAGACAGAAATTTAACATTTCACAACGGAAATCTTTCAGGAAAAAAATAATTATAAAAATTAATGAAACGTTGCGCCTTTTCCAGTTCTTTAATTATCCGGAATTCAATTTTTTAGATTTGTATATACTTCAGTACTTTTTTAGATAATTTTAGGTCTATTTTGAATACATTATACTTCCGATGAGTCCATACAGTACTCTTTCAAAAAAGTGCAATATTTTTCAAGTAAAAGATTATAGCTGTACTGATCACCAATATAGCTTAAATTTTCTTTCGTAGGTAACATAATAGACGAAATGAAATAATAACAACGCATAAACTAAACATTTTCGGATAAATTATTGTAAGGGTTCATGAAGTAAATATTAAACAATTTTAATCGCACTTACCAGTTTTTAGTCAGTTGAACTCTTTGGAACTGCACGATTCGTTTTATAATTTCTATCTTCTATGAAAATATATTTTCTTAATTAACCCTTTCGCGACTGCTGACGTAGATTCACGCCATTTGAAAATCTGTAACTCTGTCAGTGGGCGTTTCTTTCGTAATTTGTGTATTACATTTTTTTAAGTGTTCCCATTGTTCATATTTTTGCAATAAAATATACTACGGATAGAAATATATTGATTAGAAAGAATATAATTATAATGTATATCCATTTGTAATATAATCGTGAATGCAGAAAATTTGTTCTAAAATATTATATTTTGAGAGTATAATGCCCGTAATAGGCGGGTCTTACTGTCAAAAAGACAAATTCCTGCGGTCGCAAAAAGTGTTAAAATATATTTATAAAAGTTAACGTATGTTTTTAAAAATATATAAAGTTAAAATATATTAATAAAATTTTAAAGACTAAAGTGTCCTTAAAATAATATTCCTCCCCTCTATAAAATAAATAAATAAGTAAATAAATAAAATAAAATAAAGCAATATATGAAGCAAATGATTAAGCTTTTTTTAACTATGACGGTAGTTAAGAAACGAGTTTACAAGTCTGTCTTGCATTCCAATTCCATTCGTTATTAATATTTGACAATTTCACATTAAACCTATTTTTCTATTTAAAACAGTAAACCCCGCCTATTTAGTTAATTTTTTTTTCTGCTAGTGTTCGTTTAAAAGATTCAAAATTTATCAGCAATTATTAGATAAAGTAAATACCACTTGCGCGTATTTTTGTCAACATAAAATAAGGTGTTTAACACGAATACTCAATGTCACATTTACTTTTTTTTTTTTTTTTTTTTCTGTATTGTTTTGTTTTGAAGAACGATGAAGGCGGGCTGGTCTTCTTTAGAAAACTGGAATTCTTGATGCTAACACTAATGGCTAAAAATCATCATTTTTGTTTCATTTCTTTGCGTGTGACGTTGTTGTTATATGATTTGACCCGTAAATAAAAAATAAAAATATTTTGTTTAATTTCCTTTGTTATTTTTAAAGATTCGATTCGTTATCTCATGCAAAACTTTATAAGAGACGGCCCCCTAAACCACTCCAAAAGAAAGATTTATTTATATCTCGAAAACTAATAACTGGAATGAGCTGCAAATTTGCACACCC
Organism: Salticus scenicus; assembly: GCA_963930645.1. Lineage (NCBI taxonomy): Eukaryota > Metazoa > Arthropoda > Arachnida > Araneae > Salticidae > Salticus > Salticus scenicus. The sequence continues at coordinate 14,299,965 of OZ005657.1, read as the reverse complement.
ATATTTTTCAGCATTAGGATTCATTTTATGTAAAAATTAATATAGGTCATAATTCATAATTTTTATGAATATGAATTTCTTAATATTTTTCAGAATTAAAAATATTTTTCAGAATCAAAAGTAATGATGGATTATGTTTGGGCTTCTTCACTGTATCTCGTAAAAAAAAAAAAAAAAAAAAAAAAAATTATATCGATCAAGTTACTTTTTGTGAAGATATTAATAAAAGTTTGAAATATGAATTTAACATTAGCACCTTCAAACTTTGAACGCTTATAACTCTGTGAAAAAATAAGTAAAATATACAACCAATATACTTTTTCGCGTTGTCGCGATCCCAGGAATTCAAATATAAAATAAAAATGGGGCATTACCATTGAAAAAATCAAAGTTGGTGCGCGTTTTAATATGTAGACGACCCCTAATTCAAAATTTCAGTTCATTTTCTGAAACTACTCACAATTTCCCGTCGAATGATATCTATTACATTTTCTACATCAATTAGCAACGAAGTTACGTTGAGTGTTGCGTTTTTTTTTTTCCTCGACTGTACATATCTTCAAAATAATAATGCAAACAATGTTCATTCAAAAAGTGATATTCAAAATAGTGATTACTGAGAATCCTGCATTATTACTATACCGACAAATTTATTATACTCTTACAGAAGCATTTTGTGATTAAGTATGTTAGTTATTCCCAGAGCTCGAGTCTCAGCCCATTTTTCAGGACACTTTTAGGAATGAGAAAATTCGGACTTTTTTGCGACCATAATTTTTATAGAAAAAATATTTACCGTGTTTTTAAACTCGTGTCGGGACTAAATAAGGTAGATGTTATTGTATAAAATAGTGGTAGGAAAAATGGAGAATTTTTTTCATCCCTGAAAGTATCCTGAAAAATGGCGGAGATTTTGATCTCTGTTTTTACATACCTGCAGGGGTCGTACTGTCAGCCTTTTTTCAGGACACTTTCAAGGATGAGAAAATTTCGCCTATTTCGTCACCACTTTTTCGTTAAAGAATTTTTTAATGTATTTTTAAAGTAACATGTCGTGATTAAACAGCATAGAAATTATTGTATAAAAATGCTCGTAGCAAAAAAGGCATAAATTTCTCATGTTTGAAAGTATCTTGAAAAAAAAGGAGAAGACCCCTGATACCTGCCAACGTTCTAATTATTATTCCGTAATTCTGTAGTTCCCGAAGTTTTTTTTCAACCAATCTTTTTATAGAGTATTTTTCTTCTTATTTAATCACTAGCAGGCTCTCCCCGTTTCGCTGGACACTGTATTAAAATGAGTTCTCAAAATTTCATATCATTAATAATAAAAAAAAAATCGCTGAAATTAGTCGAAATCAAGGTTAAAGTTGCCGCTGTGTTTGGGCAGAGGTTTTTCCGCTCATAATGTGTGTTATTCGGGCCCCCATTGCCTTCGGCAGCAACTTACTCGCTTTTTACTTCCCCTTCCCTAACGGGAAAGTTTGAAGTTTCGCAAAATCCCCCCAAAGTGCGAAATGTGTGCACTTAATCGTCACCAAGATGCCAAAATTCTCCATTTTAAGATAAGTTGAAGCAAATTCAAACGTGAAAACGTATTTTTTGCCTCGCCCGTCCAAGAGGGGAGGCTAATTTCGCAAAAGAGAGCCTACATATAACCAACCGATACATGAAAAAATCTCTTTCTTCAGATAACTTGGGGCGGAGATATGTTTGAAAACGTGTTTTTGCTCACACCCACTTTTAAAGGGTGGGAAGGGGAAGGGGAAGGGAATTTCATTTTGCAAAATCTCTTTATAGTACGTGTTGGGTTAAGTACTATATACGTAGCCGACCCACACATAAAAAACCGTTTTTCTAAGACAATTTGGAGCAGATTTAAGCTTGAAAACGTTCTTTCCCTCTCAGTGTAGAAAGTAATTCACAAAATTTGTTTGTAGTGTATTGGGTACTAGACAATCGATGCATCAAAAAACCGCTTTCACGGTATAATTTGGAGCAGAGTTATTCTTGAAAACGTGTTTCCTCACTCAAACTTTAGAGGGAGAAGGGTAAATTTCCCAAAATCTCTTTACTATGCGTGTTAGGTGCGCATAAACAATACACACATAAAAAATAGCCTTACTGAGATAAGATGGAACAAGGTTGCGCTTGGAAACGTATTTATTGCCCCCTGACCCCAAGTGGGTTAGGAGGCGGAGAATTTTGTAAAATCCTATTACAGTAGGTGTCGGACGTATGTAAACAATTTACACACCGAATTTCGTGACGGCAAATCCCATAGATTTCCCAAGACAAATTTAGCGCTAAATGGGAGGTCTCGAATCCCCCTCCTCCCCAAAAAAATGGAAAATCACACATGTGTGATGTAAAGCGGATGTTTTATTTTAGGATAACTTAGGATATCCCACAGACATCGAAATTGATTTGTTCTCAGTATTTTATGTTCGGACATCCTGTAGATGTCCTTATTTTATCTATTTTATCCTAGGATTAAAACAGGACATTCGAGACTTAAAAAGAACATCACAGGAATGTCATGTGCTATCTGGGTGCTACTATTTGTATACAATAATGTTTACCCTGTACAATCATGACACATTATTATAAACTTACCAGAAGCAGAGTTGCCAACTTTTACAATTTAATCCGGACCATTTTGTAGCCCCGCTTTCCTTTCGCGCCATAATTTTTGTAGACTACTTCTCGCTAATATGTTACAACGATTAAGTAAGAAGAAAATCGTTCTTAAAATATACTGGTATGAAAAAAAGGCGGGGCTAACATTGTTCCGGAATAAAATATAAAGTTGGCAAATCTACAGAAGTATTTCTCCATGAAATTAGTGGTTGCAAAGAAAGCTGTAATTTCTTATCTCTATCAGTGTCCTGAAAAAAGGACGGAGACTACGACTCCTGCCCAACTGCGAAATATTATCCCATAATTTTCCAACGAAGTTTTACTTTTATAAATAAGCACAACCACATCGCTTTTATATTTTCTTTTAAACTTGTACGTATATTCTGGCAGCTTTTTATATTAATTGAGCGTAATTACCGTACTTCACAAAGAATTGAAAGGAACTCTTTTTCTTTTATCTATAAATAATTTCTCTTTTAATTTTTTCTTTTGGAAATTTGTATAATTCCAAATTGTTACAAAAAATTTCGAGTAAAATATGTAAAACTAAATTTTCCTTACAGTACTTGAATTGAAAATTTACATATTGTCTTTAAAAAGTTTATGCGTTTTATCCCTATAACAGTTTTTTTTTTTTATTATTCAATATCTTTTTCAAAGGGAAAAATTAGTACAATTTTATTTTAGAATTTGAGATTATATGTATGTTTCAGATAAATTCTTATATTTATGAATATAGGTCCGTCAAATTGGCACATACAAAATCATATTCAATTCAAAGTACAAAAATTTATTTGTATATTTAGTGGATTATGGCGTCGATTTACGACAAAGTAATTTTATTTTACAAAAATATGTACGATTATCTATGTATTCAAACAAATATCCTTTTACGTACTTGTCAATATTGGCAAATTTTGAATCAGATTTATCATCGTCATTTTTTTTATCTAAATACTATACATATTAATTTTTCACGAATGAATAAAGTGAAAATTGTTGTAAAAAATTTCTGGTATAAGAGTTACCCGCCTAAATCGGGAGACTTTGTTTTTAACACAGTTGACATTTTTTACACTTTTTGGCTATCGTATAAAATTATTAGAAAATTATTATATATTTCTGCAACAGCTTTTTCTGATTAAATAAGATACAAAACTCTATTAAAAATTTCCTGTATACAAAAAGCGTAAAAATTGACAACTTTGCTTTAAGGATGTTTTTTTTTTTTCTATTTTTCTCTACTTAATATTATTTCTACGGACTTAAATATAATTGGTATATTTCAAATGTAATATGAAAATCAAATTATACCAGTTATTACTAGTAACATTTTTATCATTTACAAACTCCAAATTCAATTTTACAAATTTTATAACAAACCTTATCAGTAGATAAATAATATTTTAACAATGCTTTAATTTAGATACACAAAAATGTCGTTTCGTTATGTAAAAGATAAGAAAGATTATTCTGAAAAGTATAAAAAAAAAGTATTACCTATTAAATTCCTGTTAATGAAAAGTCGCAATCACATTTCTTAATCTAAATTACATATAATGCAAGTATTAAAATCCATTGTGTTTTGTTATATTCTATTGTTTCCATATGTTCATCGATAAGCAGTCATTTTTGAAAACACAATGACTGACTCAAATAAAAACATGAAGATCTAATTCTATCAACCAGAAAGAAATTGCCTTGTCAGTAGATATACAAGCAATTTTGTTTGAACTCTTTTCCTGTCAAAAATAGGAAAAGGCTACTGTTTGATTGTTTATGGACTAGAAGCATATATTTATTGATTGTAACTGCGAAAATATTTTGTGAGTAAGACACATATTATTATTTTTCTTAAGATATTAACCGAATTTAAATGTGGGATACAGATAAGTCTCCTAATAAAACTTTATTGTAGCATTATTTCAATAAGGAAATATTTTTTCGTGTACAATCCGCAGGTCGAACAAATGATTTTCCGACACTGAGTTTCCCGACAACTCACTTTCCCGACAGCTCACATTCCCGACAACTCACTTTCCCTACAGTTACGGTTTCCCGACAACTTACTCTCCCGACAGGTTCGTTTTCCCGAAAATTCACTTTCCCTACAGGTACGTTTTCCCGACAGCTCACATTCCCGACAACTCAGGTTTCCCGACAGGTACGGTTTTCCGACAGCTCACTTTCTCGACAGGTATGTTTTCTCGACAACTCACTTTCCCGACAAGTACGTTTTCCCGAAAATTCACTTTACCTACAGGTACGGTTTCCCCACAGCTCACTTTCCCAACAGGTACGTTTTTCCAACACCTGACTTACTCCAATGACATTTCTCGGTATTTCGCTTGTTTACAGACTTTTTCTTAATAAAAAATTGGACGGATTAAAAAAGAATAAAAATAATGTTGAATACGTAATTATATTTCAATAATATTTAAAATGAATTTTAAATAATGCTTTACTTTTTTATTCAAAATGCAAAAAATAAATAAAAATAAATAAATAAAAATAAAAATATTACTCTTCTAATTTCTTGCATTTAAGAAAAAAAACTTTTATTCTTTAATATATGTCTGACATATAGAAATGAGTTTTTCTAAAAAAAAAAAAAAAAAAAAAAAAAAAACATTAGTTTCCGTATTTGAATCAAAAGTGGGTACTTTTGTAACATATTTCTGAACTAGTATTTATTTCCTAATGCATGAAATTAAGAGATTTTCGTAGTCAAATATTAAAATTTGAAAGTTGTTTTATTTTTATATAATTATTTATTTGTTCAGAAAAATGGTTCTAAATGTGTGATTTATTATTACCATGTATTTATTAACTTCCATTCTTGTTTGTTTGTTTGTTTGTTTGTCCGGTACAAATCTTGCAATCTATTTTTAACTAACTTTCTTACTAGCTAGACCTTTGAAACTTTCACAGTAGCTCAAAACCCGGAGACAACCCAATACTTTGAAGTCAGATTTTCGAATTTCCGTATAGTTTTCTTTTATGTAATTATAATATGAAAATAATAAGCTCTTAATAGCAATAAAATAGCCATTAAAATATTAGCTATAATGTAATTGTTGCCAAAAAAAAAAAAATATATGCGTTCATTTTCTTTCGTCATAAAAAAAATTAAAATACATTTAATTGAACGTGAACGTTAAAACATTATAAAAAGTTAAATTATGCATCTCACAAAAATTGACGTCATTATCACTTTAAAAATTTTATACACATCGATATGTGCTAATGTCGCTTATGTCATGATGCTAATATACGTTGTTCTAAAGAAAGTAATATTTTAATTTTAAAACCAACTTTTTTTTTTTTCACTATTATTATTATTTTACTGAACTGAGTCCTCTTTCTTAATTATTGATTAAATATTATTTTTTATCCCCGCGTATTTTATAAATGATTCATCAGAAAATTTAAAAACATGGTATATATATATTTTTTTTAAATCTTATAATTAGTTTTACTTTCTTTTACCCACAAGGTAGAGAAAGTATTTTGTTTTAGGGTCAAATTTTTTAACGTGAGTTTTTGTTATATTTTCACGTTTTGAGGTGACCTGAATCCGAAAATTATGTTTTTAGTGGTTGGTCTGTGCGTGTCTGTCTTTATGTCTGTTATCAGCATACCTCAAGAACTAATAGTAGCAGGAAGTCTAAACTTGGTATTCTAAGTGTGTATCATATAGGGATGCTACACTAAGCTTTTCGCTGAGAGGAAGCAAAGGGTTCGTGTACAGGGCCACCCAAGAGAATTCATATACATTACGTCTATGGGGGAAATTACAGGTAAGTAGAGTTTAACGTCTATAGGCTGCACTAAACCAAATGAAATTAATATGTATTTTTTATAGGCGTAAAAACATGTCTCATGCAGAATATGGTAGGGATATCAACCACTGTTCGTTTACAGGGCTACACAAGAGAACTGTATTATAGTGCGACAATAGTTGAAAATTGGTGGAAGAGTAATTTAGGTTGTGCCGTGTATTATCACTATAGGATTGTGTTTAGGTGCACCATGTGGTTTGTACATAATCTGCAAAAGATATACAGGGCTACAAATATTTAAGCGATTACATTCTTTTTTATTGTAAGTGGAAGTGCTTTACTATAATATTTTACCATGTCCAACGAAGCTGCTCAGGAATGGAAATGAATTCTACATAGACATATGATAAATAATGTATGTTTTTATGCTAAATATTCATCTTTTTTTGTGCATTTACACGTTTTGAGGTTTCCTGATTACCAAAATCAAGTTTTTTAAAGTTTGTTCTTTGTCTGTGTCCTTTAGAGAAAATTAAAAATGAACAATTTCAGGAGGTCCGAAAGTTGTATTTTCTGTTTAGTTTTTACTGTTGAAGAAATTTACTGTTAAATTACATAAACGCTGCCGAAGGCAGCAGGGACCCAAAATATTTGGCTAAAAGTATTAAAAAATGTCTTATCACCGTGTTCTGAGCTATTCGGAAAGTTTCAAATGTCTAACTAGTCGGGAAGTTATATGATTTTTGAATCATATAAACGCTATCTAAGGCAGTGGGGACCCAAAACAATTGACTAAATGTATAAAAAAATGCATTGTCACCGTGTTCTGAGCTATTCTGTAAGTTTCAAATGTTTAAATGTCTAGCTAGTCGGGAAGTTATATGATTTTTGAATCATATAAACGTTCCGAAGGCTACAGGGACCCGAAAAAATTGGCGGAAAGTATTAAAAATTGTATTGTTATCGTATTTTGAGCTAATTTGGCTTCTAAGTTTCAAATGTCTAGCTAGTCGGAAAGTTAATGTAATAAATTTTCTGTTGAGTAATATAAAAGCTACCGAAGTCAGCTGGGACCCGAAATACTGGCTAAAATTATTAAAAATGCATTTTTATCTTGTTTTGAGCTATTCTAAAAGTTTCAGATATCGAACTAGTCGGCAAGTTAGTTAAATACATTTTCTGTTGAATTATATAAACACTGCCGAAAGCAGCAGGAACCTAAAACAGTTAGCTTAAAGTATTTTAAAAAATGCATTGTCACCGTCTTCTGAGCTATTCTGAAAGTTTCAAATGTATAATTGTCGGAAAATTAGTTAAAAATCGATTTGTACTGGTAATATTTGTACTGGAAGTGAGCTGCCGTGAAAGTGAGCTGCCGTGAGAGTGAGTTGTCGGGAAACTGAGTGTCGGGAAATCGACCTGATACGGTATAAATCAATTTTACATAAGCATAGCTGCGAATTTGTATGTATTTTGCTGCCAAAAAGTTTTAATCGAAATTTTTAGTAAGATTTTTAGCAGTTTTCTGGGATTAAACATGATAAATTTTTTTGCAAAGTAATACTGGTGTTAAAAAATCGTACAAGTTGGCACCTATACATAAGAATTTTTAATTAACAGTGAAAGGTAAGAGGCAGAATAGCCAACTTTTCTAATTTATTCCAGAGAATTCATAGCCTTGCTGTTTTTTTTTTTTTTTTTTTTTTTTTTTTTGTTGTTGTTTTGTTTTTGTTCTCATGAGTATATTTTATGAATGGTTTTCTTCTTACTGAATCGTTGTCATATATTATAGAGAAATAGTCTACAAATATTTTGGGGCGAAAAGAAAGCGGGGCTAAAAATGCTACGGAATAAATTATAAAAGTTGTCAACTCTGGTAAGAGGTGCGAGGGTATGAACTACGAGGCACTGAAACATTGCGCTTTATTAAATAATATTTCTAAAATAAAGCGCGTGTGTTTGAGTTGCGAATTATATGCTGGAAAACGAGAAAATATTTTCAGAAGGGATCTGAAAATAAATATTCTACCGGTATTAGCTGCTCACAGTATTTTTAGTCTTGTATTCATTGTTAATGTTGTTATCTGTACATTATTGACTGGCCGCGAGTTAACTCGTTTCATTAAAAAGACAAGGTGCTCCTTTAGGTGTTCTTCTAAAACAATACATTATTAAAAATATATATATATGCGAGTTCGTGTTTATATTTGTTTAATACTCTTGCTGTATATATTATTCAGTGACAATTACTGAATAGATTTCTCAGGATAAAATTTAAGTGATTTAAACACAAAAACGAAATATTTTTTTGTTAAGTATAATGTAACGCTTTAAAGAAACGCCAATACGCGGACCTAACCAAAAGAAAAAAAAAAGGAAAAAAAGGAAAATATGCGGATACCAAAGTGTTGACACATTCACTGCAGCATGTTTACATTTTTTTTTTTTTTGTAGTAAGCTCCGCTAATGGGCACGAATTGCTTTATTTTAGAGCAAGGTTCTGTGTATTTATGTTTATAATGTAAATGACCATGCATTATAATTATGGTTTTTATAATTAAAGCATTTATATTCACAGTACAATGATTCTACAGACATAAAATTGGGTATATTTTTAAGGAATAATGTAGAATACAAACTGCAAAAGAAACGCCTGCCATTGGAATTACCGATTTCTAAATGACGAAAATTCATGTAAGTGGCTGCACAAACGTTAAAAAGCAATTGTTAATTTACAAGAAATATATGTTATACAATAATAAATAACATTTAAAATTTTCATAAGAATGAAGTATAATTAAATGTTTAATGTTATGTTTAAGGAAATATTTTGTAACACCGTTATTAGAATACTCCTTGAGATTAGCGAGATTAATATGACTACAAGAATACTGAATTTAAATTCCATGACCAAGTCTTTTGAATGTTACAGTGGGTGACTGTTTTAATATTATTCTACATTTTTTCGATTTTCTAAGGAAATACGGAACAAATAGTCCTTGAACTTCAGACCTGCAAAGAATATTCTTGAACTCGTACTTTATAGTAATCTCTTATGTCACGATCGCTGTCCAAAATTGTAAATTTATTGGCAAACTTTTTGTTCGTAACAGGAAAAGTTTTCAACCAAATTTTTCGAAATGCAGGGATGGAACACGGGCGCAGAATTCATACCGGAATATGTTTAAGAAATTTCTCTACCTATAATATCGTCGATTTAAGAGGTAGAAAATTTTCTTACATTGATAGTGGTATGAATTCTGCGCCCGTGTTCCATCCCTGGAAATGGTGTTCAAGAACTATTTCCTGAAACAGTTTGTATTTATTAAGATCAGTCTTTTCAAAAAGTAATTCGTTTTAATCATTCTAACACGTTTCGATGGTTGGATAACATGAAAATTACGTTACAGAAATAGTGGTTCGAAATGTAATATAAAAAGTTTAAAAAAATCTTTAAGGGATTAAAGAATTCAAAATAGTTCTTTGGAATACAACATTTTCAAAAAGTAAAAATTTTTAAAGAATTTAGTGTCCCATTTTAATATTGGGGAAAACTCAGTGTATAAATTTAATTTAACATTTTATTTTGATTACTTAACACGTTGTTGACCTGCCATGAGTTTCATTGAAAATACTACCCGTTTAGGCGTTTCTTGAAAGAAAAATAAATTATTTTTAAAAAGGATTTTGCGCATTCGTTTCTAATTGGGCGTTAGCGATATATATATATATATTCTTCAGTAGCATTTATCGCACCGATATTTGAGAAAAATTTCAAGTGATTGAAATACGAAAACGAAAAATATTTTTTGTTAAATAATTTAAAGTAAAAAAAAAATAAAAGAAAAAATAAAAGAAAAAGCAAAAGGATGGATTACAAATAGAAATGGGAAAATATGCGGGAGCCAAAGTGTTAATATTTATAGTTTTTAATCTGTTGATACCTTGCATTCATACTTCCAAACTTCATACTTCATTTTCATTCGTACTTTCAAAACAGATAAACAGAACAAGAGAAAAGTACCTAACGCATTTTTGGACGTGGTGAATTTAGTGATGAAATAGTCCGGTATGGTTAAATTTCCCCACACCTATTATTTTGACAGAGTAGAGTTAAACTCTCTAAATCTTCGAGAATTATTATTTTCGATTGAATATTTCATAGCTAAAGGAATGTATTTTTCACGCAGGTGTTTTTAGAGAAAATTAAAATCCTACGTTGAAACAGACTTATTTAAATATCTTTCAACAGATAAAAATTTTCTCCCAAGCTTTTATAGTATTAATATGTAAACTTTGATTTAATGCTTAAGTAATGAGATTCGCGTTGAATTTAAATCTGAAATTAATGCAAATTATCTTCCTAGAAGAGGAATCCGAAAACACCATTCGCTATTCACTTCTTTAAAAGGTATGACAGTTAAAGTAAATGGGAAAAGATAAGAGATATTTACGACTAAAGGAGAATCACTTGTTGAAATTCAAGTGATGATTAGCATAATCTTTAGATTTTAAATTTATAGAAATCAATGGTATCCATAAAATTTGTTTCAAGAAATGAATATTTTACATTGTGTTGAGAATTCCAAACATAAATGAAATGCATTTTCCAGTGAACATCCGTGCCATACGTATATATTTATATATATATTTTTTTTTTCCTTGCGTTCTAGTTTTAAGTGTGTTTTATTTTCCTTTTTCGTATTTTCTAAATGTTTAAGTATTTTGTATTTCCTATCTGTGAGCATTCCACATCAGGTATTACACACACACACATATATACAACAGTTTTTTTTTTTTTTTTTTTTGTAACAGAAATTTATTATATTGAATTTAGGAAACAACAAATTTTCAAATACAACAGCTTTGCAGTGGAAGAATCGGATCCCTTGCCATAAATAAATATTTACATAAATATTTCTACACATTCATTTACGTGGTATAATGGAATCGGAGTCAAAATTCTTATTAACACTTTCGCGACCGCATGTTTTGTCTTTTTAACGCCACTTGTGGGCGTTATTCTTGTATATTACATTATTTTAAATCAATGTGTTCTGTATTCCTATTTTTAATAAAAATGAATATACGTTAAAATTATACCCATTCTAATCAAAATATTTGTATTTATAGTGCTAATATACAAATGTGAATATTAGTTATATTGTTAAAGTGATGTAACCTACACAAACTAAAGAAACGCCCATTGGCGGAGTTATAAATTTTCAAATGACGCGAATTCCCGTCAGCGGTCGCGAAAGTGTTAATATATTAAAATTATGACAAATTCTGTTTAAGGCAGGTCCACAATGTCACCATTATTTTTTTAAGTATTTTTGATTTATAACCGATAAAAATTTATCATTTGAAAAGAAGTTAATTATTTTTTTAAGAAGTAGTGTCGGCTTGTAAGGTTGAGACAATGGTAGGTCACCACAGTTTTAACGGCCTTCTTCACTTACCAGCGCTGGAAGCCCGAGCCAATGTTATTCTATGGGAAAATTTTCTTTACAAATGACTTATTAACTAACACATATTTTTAAATTCTGTTTTCACATTAATAAAATTCCCAACTGTTAAATTGACGGACCTTTTTTAAAAATGTATTTTTTTAATTTTTAATAGTTTATTTTGAAACTGCAAAATGAAAGAAATTCACGTATTGAAAATTCGTATTTTGCAGCTTCAAAATAAAATATAAAAAATTAAAAAAAATAACTTTTTTAAAAAAGGTCCGTCAATTTAACATCTGAGAATTTTCGGAATGTGAAAACAGAATTTAAAAATATGTATTATTTAATAAGTTATTTGTAAAGAAAAATTTCCCATAGAGTAACATTAGCTTCGGCTTCCGACGACGGTGAGTGAAGAGAGCCCTTAATATGAGCTGGATTCAGCGACTCCCGGTGACGCAATAGATGGGAGATTAGGATGCTTCCCTATAAATACCCCCATCTGCTTGCATAAATTGTATATCTGTATTTCAAAAACTTTTTTCAAACCTAAAAGTTTATATATGTATTACTTGAGTGTGTGTGGGTGGGAGGGAGAGGATTTTTTTTTTTTTTTTTTAGCTATCAGTATAAAAGTCGCGTTTAACTCCATAACATTAAAAAGACTAACTGCTCAGTTTTTCCGCTTATGCTATAGCTAAGGACAGAATATTTTGGTATATAATCCATATATCATGTTAATAGAGACGAAACTGTCTCAGTTTCTTCTAGAAGCGAATTGTAACTTCCCTTTTGACCTTGTATACTGCACAAGTTTTTTCATTTTAGAAACTCTCCGATGAACTTTTGTTTCAATCTAATCTGATGTCCAAAGTATTACTCTAATGTCTGACGTCTCTTAAACTCCTATCTAAAGTCTTTTGATCTGAGGACGGCAGTTCTTTTAACCAGGTATAGAAAGTCTGTATATTCCGATGTCTGCTTTAGCCTGATGACAGCTAAACCTGCTAGCCGCCTCATTTGCAGCCTTGAATTTAAAGTTCCACATCCTAGCTACCGGCATTAATCCTACAGAAAGACCTTTTTTCATTTCCCTATGCTACAAGAAAAATTTTTGAGCTGGATGAACTTTTTCACTTTTTTTTCTTCCTATTGAACTTTTAGTACAATTATCTTATGATGCGTTTTGTCAAAGCGACTTCTGTTTAAACCAAGTTCAAGAATAAAAATTACTTTCCTGGTTTAACAGGTGGACGTATGTAACGACCTTACACGAATATACACTCCGAACTCAATCATTTTTTTTTCTTTTTTTTTTAGTTCCGGAGTGTCCGGCAGTAAACGGACTCCAATAGTTAAAAAAAAATTATTTCTTCTTTTTCGGAGTTTGCCGGTTTTCCACTCAGGAACATAACTACAGTTTTTTTTTTTTTTTTTTTTTTTTTTTTGATTACTCACGCTATTATCTTAAGCAGCAATAATTTTATTGCCCTTTAACTTAAACTTTCTCCCCATTTCTCAAATATACTTTTAAACCAAATTTCAAAATCTAGGTGAAGGCTGCTATCGAAAACATTTTGTGTTAGATTAGATTGTTGATTGGAATAGGTATAAACTTCAAAATTCCTCGGTTAAAACCCGTTGGGGCTTTTTCCGACGAATTTTTTTCTTTTGGAGGGGGGCTGTAAGGTTGAGACAATGGAATGTCACCGCAGTTTTAAATTGAGCTCGATTCAGCGACTCCCGGGGACGCAATAGATGGGAGATTAGGATTCTTCGACGCCAACAGTCGGCGAAGTTTCAGATTAGGTTTTGCGTCAGCATAGAGCTGCAACGGAGGAAGTAAGTTGCGAAGTGTAAGTGGATATGAATAGGGTTTTGGAAGGTCTGTCAAATGAAGTGATTGGAGTCGATTGAGTTAAGGATAAATATGAAGGTATTTTTGGTAGAAGGGTGGTGTACATGAGATAGCGCTTAGTGATTAAGTGGATTAGATTATGAAGATTCTTAATTTGGCGAGTATTGTGGTGTTGTAGATAGTGTTGAACTGAGTGGAAGAATTGGTGGTCCAGGGAATCCTACCACCTTTGTCAAGTTTGAGAAGTTCAGTGGTTACAACGAGAGCAGCGTTTATCCTTCTTCTGTTATCGCTACTGGGTGAGACTTCAGTTTTTTATTTCTCTAAATTGTCCATTTATTTCACTTATTGGTTGAGTTCCGGTTACAAGTCATCCCCCCTGATTTTAAGCAAATAAAAGCTTTATTGGTAATTACTTTCAAGTCTCGTGCTCTACTTTATCTATTTAATCGTCTTGAGATGGAGTTTGCAACCGCGCAAAATTAAAAGTTCAGCTCTGTATAAATTAGAATCTTAAATACTACTATTTTTTAATAATAATAATAATTTCATAATTAAAACACAAAATTTCTAAAATAAATATATGAAAAATGTTTTAAAAAAATTATAGTGTTGCGCGTTGGCCTCATCAGACTCGGATTTAATGCGCAAAGTTTTATTGAGTATAATGTAATTACAAAACATAGTTTTATCTAAGAAAAAAAGCACATCCATGTCAATAATATATGCGTAATAATGCAGAATTCACTTTAAGCACCAAGTCATTGTCTAATAAGTCTTAAGGGGTTACATCCAGTTGTAATTTTCAAAAAATCGATTTTTTTTTTTTTTTTTTACATATTTTGAATGTACAGTCACCCAAAAAAAAAACGCCACCCCCCCACCTAATTTCGCCGTAAATTATCGTAGAAACATTTAACTGGTACCAATCGATTTGTAATAACATCTAGTTTATAACGGTATAGTTAAATTTTGCCTAAGGGGTCGTCTACATATTAAAACTGGCATTAACTTCATTTTCTTCAATGGCAACCCCTATTTTCGACTTCATATTCAGATTTCTGAGATCAAGGCAGTTCGAAAAACATACCTATTTATATACCTTAAATCAATTTTAAATAGAGTTACACGTGAAAATGTATTAGGGGACCGTCTATACATTTAGAAAATATAAATCACGATCTACCACCCAGTATACATTATTTATTAAGTTTCACACCGGAAAAAAATTTCAGAAATGTTAATTATAAAATAAAAAAAATGACTAATTCACAGAACTTTCTGAGTTAGTTTATGAATCAAAAGATTTTTATTGGTTTCTATTGATTAAACCATCAGACAGTTCACTTCATACGAAGAAAATTAAATAGCTTGAATCAAAAGAAGAAAAAAAAAAAAAAAAAAAGATAAATGGTTTTAAATTTGTTTGAAAATTCAAAATTATTTTAACTCAAGCTGCCGTATAATTGTCTGAAACGGCGGCACTCAACCTGGTTCCCACGACCGTTTCACAGTGACAAAGGGAGTTTGTTCTGATACTGCAGTACTTTCATTTTCTTTAATTGACTTTTTTAAAATATTAAAACAGATTTTTTTATTTATATTTATTTATTTTTTTAATTAATTATTATTATTTTTTTTTTCATGACATTATTAAAAACTTTTACATAAATCTTCACGATATTCTTTTGCTTTTATATTTTATAATGTGTAACAAATTAATATGTAAAATAATAAATCCTACTACTTAATGGGATGTTCTAAAATTCTACACTTTAACACAGATACCGAAGTGGACGGTGGGTGTAGAAAGGCTGACTACCCTTAATCTACATCTTCACTTGAAAAGGTCAAAATGTTACATAATTCTTTTTTTTTTAAGGAAAAAAGAAGAAGATAAGGAGGAGAAAGAAAGATCAAAACGAATATAAAGCATATTAAACGTTAATACCCTTTAAACACTGGAAAAAGGCGGGGTTTTGTATTGTGTGTCATTTGGGAGCTGTAGAGTGCCAGAAAATTACTTTATGTAATAAAACTTTTCATTTAAAGGGTATTTAAAGCAGCATTATATTTAATACATAGACTATTCAGAAAAAAAATACCATTCATCTGGTTCATGAAAAATAAAGAACATTTTCTGGCATTGCTCTATGTCTATACATTCTTGTCAACCTATCCCGGAAAATTACTGGTCCCGCCCCTTTCCGTACATTTTTTTCACATCAGTCTTTTTAGAGCCGTGTCAGCCATCGGTGGCTGACACTGATCTTTCCATTTAGGCTAAGTCAGCCGGCAGTGTAAAATATGATATAAAACTACAGAACTTACATAGTTTTAAGTAATTACTGACAATTTATTTAAAATTTACTTCATGTTTTTTTTTTTTTTTTTTTTTTAATAGGATTTTTATAGGATTATATCGTTAAGGCTTAATGGGGTTTATTGAAACTCGATAAACATAACACGCTTCTAAGCAGCACGTGTCGCCTGAATGGGATTTCCATAAGAATTCGCTTGGCGCTCAATGAGTTAATCGTAAATGTATTTGAAGTTAATTACTCTAAAAATTAAATTGTGTACACACAAGGGCGGGAACTAACAATGTTACGGGTTAGGTTGGCAAGTATGCATATATATTTTGCTTGATTTATAAAAATTTATAACACATTTTCTTCTTTTTTTTTTTAGTATTTTGTGTTTATATCTCACATTAAAAATAAATACAATATTCATATATAAACATTTCCATACAGTAATGTATATAAACATATTGATTAAAGAAGATTTGTTGATATTATATAATTATTCTTCTATCTGTATAGTATATTAACACAAATATATTTTGTAAAGTTCGCAGCATCGAAAAACAGCAACATATCTTCCATATCAAGGCTTAATGTAAATAGCCACGCCTTTTCACAAATTTTCTAAAACTTTATAATATAAAGCAAAATAATTTTGCATATTTGTAATTAAATCATTTAAGTTTTGTCTTCAATAATCGATGTAGTAAATACCATTGTGATTTATGCATACTAGCGTCACATATAGAGTCAAATAGGAATATGCAAATTTGTCTTTTTTTTAAAATAGTGTTTCAGCTAATCAGAGGCGGGGCTTCTTTTCTTTTGAAATTCTTTCACAATCCCTCGCCTACATTGTGATAACTTTACAAAAATATGCCAATTTGTATAATAAACATCGAAATATTGCTTAGGAAACAATAAAAATAACATAAAGGTAAATTAAAATAGTTTTCCGTCAAATTATATACAAACATTTACTTATAGAGGATATAGATTATAACAAGTGACGGCCCCCTAACAGGAATAAAAAGTGAAATATCACTGTAACTCAAAAAATAATGTTAGGAACGAGCTGTAAATTTGGAAACCTATGTTTTTGATGATGCCCGTTCTATTCGTGCAAAAATTAACATAGGTCATAATTCATAATTTTTTCAAATATGAATTTATTAATAATTTTCATAATTCAAAAAATGTTTTTTTAGCAAAAATTTGCATGGAATATGTCTGGGTTACTTCATTCTAACGAATAAAAAAAACAGAATTTAAATATCATAATTATTTCGGAAGATATGATTTAATGTTTGTCACATTCATTTAACATTAGCACCCCCAAACTTTGATAGCTTATAACTCTATGAAAAATTGAGCGAAATATATAAACTATACCATTTTCCGTGATGATTTGATCACAAGAATTCAAATAAATTATAAAAAATGGGGGTTACTATTGAAAAAAATGAAGTTGATGTCAGTTTTAATATGTAGATGCCCCCCTAAGTAAAATCTAACTATAACATTATAAACTAGACGTTATTACAAACTGATTGGTACCAGTCGCATGTTTCTACGATAATTTACGGCAAAATTAGGTGGGGGGGTGGCGTTTTTTTTTTGGGTGACTGTACATATATTTGATAATATTGTCTGAAAATTTCATATCGATCCGGCAATTAGTTTCGGAGAAATTTGCATATTTGTAAAGACGTCTCCGAGCGTTTTAAAGTAGGCGGAGCGTAATTCAGAGTAGCAGCTGTTTTTCATTATCCCTATGCCCTTGTCCATGCTTTTCATAATGTTTTGCTTCTTAGAATAAGAATATAAAAGGTTTATCTTATATCTGAGAGCTATATTTAGAAATTTTAGGTATACAGTAAGGAATAATCAGCTGATATGGAAAAAAACTCCAAAAATAATCCCATGTGGCTCTAAGATCGTTGAAATTGCTGCTTATCTTGCTACCGGCATGTTCAATGAAGGAAAACATCTCTTCTATACTGCATGAACGCAATGGGACTATCGCTTGGGCCTAATGCCCATGCCTATGTAGAAAAAGAGGACGCAGAGCGCATCTTGATCTCTGACGCACGAGCGCAAGGGAGTACGCGCGAGGGGAGAATGTCACGTAGACAACAACAGTTGGCTGTACTAGAAGCAAATGATGAAGCAGAGGGTTCCTCTTATGGTCCTGGAATAGATGACTCGATGTAAGTAGGAAAAAAAAAATTAACTTAGTTTAAATGGTTCCCAAAACTTTAAACGCGTTTATCTCGAAACGGTGTTTTCAAAGTCGGTGAGCAAAATTTCTCCGAAACGGCTGGACCGATTGACTTGAAATTTTGACACGATTTTCTTAGATATTTTTGTCAGGTAATGATCGTAGGAATAAGGTTTCTGATAATAATTTCGATTTTTTCAGCCACTTTCAAGTGTAAATTTTCATGAAAAAAAAACGATTTTTTTTTTTTTTTTGGGGGGGGGGGGAAGCCGCCATTTTGTCAAAAAT
This sequence comes from Salticus scenicus, assembly GCA_963930645.1. Classification (NCBI taxonomy): domain Eukaryota; kingdom Metazoa; phylum Arthropoda; class Arachnida; order Araneae; family Salticidae; genus Salticus; species Salticus scenicus. Next base: position 14,281,417 of record OZ005657.1, on the reverse strand, counting down.
CAAAATTTTGACTATTCCTACGATCATTACATGTATTCATCTATCCTAAAAATAAATCTTTTGGTTTTTTTCATTTCAGATTATTTGGATCAGAGATATCTTGCTCACCACCAGACACCTTTTTGTGGAAGTCCTCTAGGAGATCTACTACAGGAACAGCGGAACCCAATATTTTTGTAAACTCATCACGGATTCTTAACATACATTAAATTTGCTATATGTATATGTATTGTATATATTTCTTTAATAAAAGGCCTCTTCACAAAAAATTCACAAAAAAACACGTTTTTTCGTGCATACAACTGGATGTAACCCCTTAATTTGCAAAAAAATGTGAGTAGAAGCAATGAGATAAATAAATTAGAGTACTGATTCAATGGAAAAGGGATTAGCTTTCCATGGTTCAACATGAATCATTCGATATGATTCGAGCCATTAGGTTGCTATGTTTGGCCCATTATCGCTGTTTTGGCATTTAAATTTTCAGTTCGGCAAATTATCATTATTACTAGGTAGCACGACAGTCCTATAACCGAAATAAATTGTTTTTAAGATAATTTTTTCACATATTTCATACAATAATAAAATGCTTTTTTTTTTTTTTTTTTACATCATTTCCCAACATAGTTTAAAAGTGTTTATAAAGAAAAGTTAAACTTTTAAAAGAGCTAAATTTAACAACAAATAATAATTTATCAACTACTTTTAAATGTTTTGTCGGTTAAATTTCGACTACACGACATAAAAAAAGAAATATAATAAAAACTAAAATGATTTAGAACAAAAATATTTTAAACTAGATAAGTAAACAAATATATTGGCGTTTCTGAATTTCGCCAAGTGCAATCTCCAAACCGTTGCCGTAGATATTTATTGAAAATAAGCTGTTACCAAGGGAACCAACGCATAGGTGGTTCATGTCACATGACTCATGTTGGACCATGTCAGGGTTACCATTTATCACGCTACTTTATTTTATCTCGTGGAGTAGAAGGACACCTCAAAGCCAAATACCATCAATAATGTAAAATTTGCGTCAAGTTGTTTGAATTCAAAAGGTTTAAAAAATCAACTTCGCTTACATGTGTGCGCATTTAAATTTGTTAGAATTTGATAGTAAATGCTGCTTGATCAATTATTAGGACTATTAATGTTTTAATTAATATTTCTTCTCTATTTCTATCTGTAAATTTCTGTCGTGCACACTTTGCAGAAATCAAAAATTACGATAGTTAAAAGTTTTGGTCATATTTCAGTGTTATGTTTTATTAAAATTGGCTTTCTTTTTCAAAAAGAGGAAACTAAAGTGCGAAACATCTATATCGCAAAATATAACAAAAATTTACATCATATAACACACTAAAAATATTGGGCTCAATCCCTGACCGAGAGATTCTGTTCTCAAAGCTGATAGGCTGGAGGTGTCAGGTTCGAATCCGGGTCAACTTGGCGGTTTAGACGCTTGAAGTTCTCCGTAAATTTCTAGAATTCTTTAAAAATATTTCATTTAAAGCTTGAAATGGAATATGTAAATATATTTATTACAAATTCATTTATTTTGATATTTTATTATTTAACATTTTTTCTTCAAATATAAGAATAAACAATGAATTAAACTTATTTAATACATTCACTATTTTTAAAAATGATTTTTTCAATAACTATAACTTACAATAACTTTATTATCACAAGTGAATACGCAGTCACTTTTTTGAATACCACTGTTTTTTATAAAGTAATCACCGTATTATTCAATCAAAAGTAGCTATTGGAAAAGATTAATAAATTTTTCTATTTAAAACATAATTTGAAAACATGACCGCACTGACCCCTATTATTATTATAAATGTTGTTGATTGTAATAATTTTTAATCTATAATATTAACAATTAATACGTAACTTCCGACAATTTTTCTTTGTTAAAATTATATTATATATGCTTGATACTAACATTTTCAATAAATGCATTATAAGACATTTTTCAGAAATAATGCAACAATTCTAATACCACTTTCTGGAGAAATAAAAATAGCTCTTTTTCTAAGACTTACATTTTCATCTTCAAATTTATTCTTTAAGTGGGTCACATTGCAATTGAATGACATATTTATCTTAATGTATTTGGCAAATGTCCCTTTAATACTATTTTCTCATCCTTTAATTTATTTACCGAAACAACACTCATTGCTTTTTATTTTATTGGTAAATTTAAATATATATATATATATTATCTCTAATTGTCACCAATAGCTAACTAATTAAACGTTTATTTCTACGATGACAAACCAATATAACGTTATAGCTAATTAATGTTTTAGTACACTAATTGAAATGGTTTAACATCTTCTGTTTTATTAATATTATTATTTTGTAACACGTAAGAGTTGATGTTACGCGATGAAATGTTGTTAGGTACCAAGTAAGAGTATTGAATAACGTAAAAGGTTTTATATTTTAATTTTACTATAAGATGAAATTAAAGTTTTCAATTTGATATTTCTTTCACAAATTGAAAGTAATTTAGTAATTTAGAAAAGGAAGTTTAGATGGGATTTCGAAAATATTTACTACAATGAAGTAAGAGTCCGAGAATCACTCAGGAAAAATCACTTGAGGACTTCATATGTTTCAAATCTTTTTCTTACGAATATATTACTTCTAAATTAACAGCACTTATTAAAGGATTTTAACGTATAAAAATCATTTTACCATGTTTTTATTAACTTAGATTCTTGTTTGTTTGTGTGTTCGTTTGTGTGTTTGTTTGTGTGTTTGTCAGGGACAAATCTTGCAATCGATTTTTAACTCACTTCCCGACTAGCTAGATATTTGAAATTTTCAGGACAGCTCACAACACGGTGACAATACATTTTTCTAATAATTTTAGTCAACTATTTCAAGTCCCGCTGCCTTCGGCAGCGCTTATATAATTCGACAGAGTATTTATTTAACTAACTTCCCGACTAGCTAGACATTTGAAACTTTCAGAATAGTTCAGAACACGGTGAGAATGCATTTTCTTAATACCTTTAGCCAACTGTTTCGGGTTCCTGCTGCCTTCGGCAGCGTTATCAGTACAAAGCTTGCAATCGATTTTTCACTAACTTTCCGATTAGCTAGACATTTGAAACTTTCAGGACAGCTCACAACACGGTGACATTACATTTTTCTAATAATTTTAGTCAACTATTTCAGGTCCCGCTGCCTTCGGCAGCGCTTATATTATTTGACAGAACATTTATTTAACTAACTTCCCGACTAGCTAGACATTTGAAATTTTCAGAATAGTTCAGAACACGGTGTAAATGCATTTTTTTAATACCTTTAGCCAACTGTTTCGGGTTCCTGCTGCCTTCGGCAGCTTTATCAGTACTAAGCTTACAATCGATTTTTCACTAACTTTCCGACTATCGGGAGATTTGAAAGTTTTAGGACAGCTCATAACACGGTGACAATACATTTTTCTAATAATTTTAGTCGACTATTTCAGGTCCCACTGCCTTCGGCAGCGCTTATATTATTCGACAGAAAATTTATTTAACTAACTTCCCCACTAGCTAGACATTTGAAACTTTCAGAATAGTTCAGAACACGCTGAAAATGCATTTTTTAAATATTTTTAACCAACTGTGTCGGGTTCCTGCTGCATTCGGCAGCGTTACCAGTACAAAGCTTGCAATCGATTTTTCACTAACTTCCCGACTAGCTAGATATTTGAAACTTTCAGGATAGCTCAGAACACGGTGGCAATACATTTTTTTAAATACTTTTAGTCAACTGTTTCAGGTCCCTACTGCCTTCGGCAGCGTTCATATGATTCAACAAAAAATTTATTTAACTAACTTTCCGAGTAGCTAGACATTTGAAACTTTCGGAATAGTTCAGAATACGGTGAATTTGCTTTTTAAAAATATTTTTATCCGATTGCTTCGGGACCCTGCTGCCTTTGGCGGCGTTACCAGTGCAAAGCTTGCAATCAACATTTAACTAACCCCCATTTGAAACTTTTATAATAGCTCAAAAGACGATAGCAAGGAATTTTTTTAATACTTTTATCCAATTGCTGGGGTTCCGGCTGCCTTCAGTAGTGTTTATATGATTCAACAGAAAATTTAAAAACATGGTTTATAAAAATTTTTTTATCTTATAATTATTTATTATAAATTCATATATACATATATACATAAAGGGAGCTTTTTAAAGCCACTGTTAAAAATTTCTGTAAATTTAATGTAAATATTTATCCAGAGTCTCTGTAAATTTACAGTAATTCTTAGTTAAAAGTGAATAATCGAGAATCTCAATCTTTCTTCTGTGTTTTTACGTAATTTTATTATTTTATTATTTAATTAAAATTAAAAGTGACTGTTTCTACTTTAGAAAAAACATTCCAAGTCCGAAATATATTCTCACCGACAATTAATTAATTTAATATTAGTTATTAAAATGAATGTATAAAGTTTTTTAGCATCTCCGTTTACTTTTCTCTGTAATTTTACGTAAGACTTAAGATAATAATAGATTACACAGAGTTTTCTTTTGAAATTTATAACAGTGCGGATGCTACTCAAAACCGTCTGTAGTTCGATCTATCAGCCGGAATGCCACTAGAATTCGAGTTACTACGAACTATAACCCCTGAAAGAGACCCCAAATAGAAGGTATTCCACTCAGGTCTATGATTTATGAGTAATGAAACTGTCTTAGCCCCTATATCACCATCACGCGCCAATAAAATTGGTAGGACATCTAACGACTACATGGGATAAAAGACTGCGTTAAAAAAATTTAGCTCCAAAAATCACCGTTGCGATGAAATGTAAAATTCGAATGAAACACAACTGAAACTTTTAAATAAAGCCTGCCAACGCTAAAATGAAAAGCTAACAATAAACAGATAAATAAATTACACGCAAAAATATCTTTATTTAGCAAATTCACAATTTAGGGGGATGTTGTTGTGTTTGTGTAGTTTAAGGTCGATTGGCTACACAATTGGAATGTTCTCCGTGGCGTCTTTCTAAGTGGTCCTACTCCGTATTTACGCAAGTTTCGGAGAAAACCACAGAAAACTCAGAGCGTCAAAGTCGACGAGCGCGATCGGGCATTTTTTTAAAGGGAATAATAATAAAAAACAGATTCAAATATAAAATTTCAATTCTTAGTAAAAAATTCACCAACTTGACCACCGTTTTCGCAGATCATACATTGAATTCTATACACAACATTCTCAACGGCCGAACATAATCTATCACTAGGAACGTTCATCAAAAGCTGTGTGATATTTCCTTCTAAATTAAAGTTCTCCGCTTCAATACGTTAAGTGGAAGACGGTCTTTAAAGATTTTATGCCTTTTAAACTCGAGAACCACGGCAGCTGCATTCTATTGGTGGAGATATAACACTATCGTTACCAACACACGCTGTGGTAACGTGAGGCACCTTTTTTACTCATATTTTACGTCGAATATCTTTCAGATTTATTCTCTTTACAGCCAACTGGGCTGAAATCAATTATGCATTCTTGAATTTGAATTTTCAAGCTTTACCTGCATTTTAACCATATTTCCTGCTCTCGAACGACTTAAGTGCTTTAACCCTTTCAGTCGCAGTGTTCCCGCTGATGGAACACCTAATTTTAATTCTCAAGTGCAAAAACTCATCCCGGAAATTTTTTAGCAAAAATTTACATTTATAACATAGCAGAAAAGGTCCTTTTTTTAACTTGAAAATTTAAAATTTCTTCTATTTTAATTATGTTCGTAAATTCCGGTGGCAGTGTAATTTAAATGATCCGAATTACCTTGCGCCGCAAAGGGTTAAAATACTCCGGAATAAATTGAAATGTTGGGATCTATGCAACTTTTACGAGTTTTTGTTGTCGATAATGTTTACTTATAAAGTGATTTATTTATTAAATTAAATATTATTTGAATTTAATAAGGTTTACTTACAGATGTTTCAAACCGAAAATTTTTCGAAAAGGAACAATGCAAATTTTTTACTTTTTAAATATTTATGATCAGCTATGTGTCTAAAAGCCATTTTTAAAATTAGTTTAGTAATCTTTAAGATAAATTAAGTAGTGAACCTTAAAGGGTTAAAATATTTCAATCATATTAACTAATAAATATCATTTATTGTTAAATACCATTTATTGTTAAATATCATTTAAGGCAAATTACACACAGCAGATACAAGCATCTGCATTTCAGACAAGTATGCATCGGAAGTGAAATGTTCAATTTTAACCCATTAAACGCCACTATATGAAACGCACTGAAAATTTTTGAATTTTCATATGTTTTGTGTTTCAATGTGCCTCTCTAATCATATGTAGCTTAAAAAAAAAATACTTTGTTAAAAGATATTTGGCTCCAAAATGGGAGAGAAAGTAGAATACATGTAGATAAACTGCAAAATCCATTTAAATTAGTTTTATTGATCCATGTTCGTTAAAATTTAAGAAAAAAACTGTTTTATTTAATATTCATTGTTTTAAGCCCCTGCACTCAAATGAGTTATTTTAGGTGATTTTTTTTTCTTATGCAGTAAAAACACATAACTTTGTTTGAATAATTGAAAAAAAAAAAATAATAATAATATTTACATTACAATCTTCTCGAAAATATTACCAACCAAACTGGGTACTTCAATATTCAATGAAAAAAATAAAAAATACATTTATTTTATTTACTTGTAGAAAAAAAAAATTCTTAATCGAATGTTTCCGCTGTGGGAGCTTTGGCGTTTAATCGGTTAAGACGCAGAAAAGTGTCTTTTTTCTTTTATACACTTGAAGTACCTTTAAAAGTACATCATTTGAGATACTTAAAAATTCTACCATCTTTCAACACTTTCTTTTCGTAGCCATTACTGACCACAGAAATAATTTCCATAAATAAATTTAAAAAAAAACAAGTGGTATGCGAATCTGTTTTTTGTTTAAAATATTCAAATATTTGATTTGCACCGCGAGGTTAGATTAAAACTGTGCACCTACAGATTCACAATCTAATGCTTTCCGAACAATCAATCCTGAATGACAAAAGCTTGTGTTTAATAAGTAAAATACATACAGTAGCGGGCAAAACTTTTTATATGATAAGGTAATTCCGGGACAGATGCCCCACTTAAGGAAAGGGAGCTATAAAATAAATTGGGTATCAACAATGACAACGAAAATTTGTGGGAAATACATAATATTTATTGTTTAATAATACCAAGTAGTTTTTTTATATCGTATTGTAAATTTTCCAAAGAAAAAAGTAAAATTGCCGCACTACTATATTTGACCATCTTTCCCGAAGTTGCGGGTGAGATGCCCCACTCACGTGGGAGAGATGCCCTACCTGTAAAAAAAATAATAAAAGGTTTTAACAACGGTCAACAGTTTATAAAAAATTTTCAGTAGTTTATAACATATTAAACGTAAGTATTTTAAAAAAAAATACGACCTTAGCATTAATTTATAAAATATTAAAATATTTAGCTACCATAGACAAGATGTAAAAATTAGAATAAAACACATAAACTATTGAAAAATATTTCACGTATTTTTTTTTCTTTAATATATGGGGAAATTTCATATTTACAGCTTAGAAAGTATAATAATAAAAAAAAAAAATTATTACGAAATATGTCGGATTTATTCAGATAACATTTTTCTTTTTCTCTTCTCTAATTTTCGCTTTTCCGCAAACATCGCACAGATCTCCGTACATTGTGCATGATTAATGCAATCATTTATGGCACTTTATGCAATTTATCCAATCTACTGTTTCTTTTGTAAAATAATAGTTCTCCTCACGTTCGAGGCAATTGTTTGTAAGATCACTTTCGTCATTTTCAATAGGCATGTCCATCACCAGCTGTTACGCTTTGCTAAATTTAACAGCGGATTTTAGCTTTTTTTCATGGATGTGCTGTTGGGTTGTGATGACCTTAGCCGACTGTATCTTTCTGTTTCGGCATCTTTCCTTTAACCCAGGTACAGGGGGAATCTGTTGCAATATTTTTGTCGGGGAGGATGTTTATTCAGTTGATTCAGAAATTTGGGACTGTTTCACAGATCTGTTTCAGTTCTTCACTTATGGAAAAGAAGTGGTTTGAAATCGCTGCTTGGTTTAGAGGAAAAATTCCCATCTCCCGAAAACCATTAATAGCAGTGTCAACAGAAACTGCCCTTTTCCAGGCTATACCAATCAGTTCTGCCGCTTGTATTCTCCCAATGGTCCTTCCTAGATGATTAACAATCAATTTCCTTGCTTCCTCTTTAAAGTAGTGTTTTAGTGGCTTAAAAAAAGACCGGTCAAGAGGCTGAAGAGCTTGTGTCGTATGACTGGGCAGGCATACAATTATAATGTCATTCTTGTCCGCAAATTCCAGAAAAATTCCAGTGAAATATTGTCCTTCTGCATTGCAGTAGGCAATGACTGTAACATTTTCTTCTCTCTCTGTAGACGTCAAAACATGAACATATTTTGCCCCTTTGGTAGCCACGACCTTTCATGGAACTTTATTTAACTGACAGTGGTTTCGTCCATATTATAAATACTTCTCTGTCTGGTAAAGAATTGATTTTCTTCAAACACTCTTGAAAGAATTTTTAAAAAAGGATCAACACTTTCTCTGTTTATACCTTCCCCTCTTGCTAAAGAGACCCCCTGGGCTTGTCTAATACTTAGTTCTGGGTTTCTTTTAAAAAATGATGACAGCCAGGTGTACCCAGCCATTCTTGCTTCTAAATTAAATCGATTCTTGAGACCTAGTTTTTCAGAAAACTGAAATGCAACTGTCCTAATTGTCTCTCTGTCAGGTGCAAATCCACATTTTTCTAAACGTTGGATGTGCTTGACGAGATGTTTTTCGTTTTCAACTCCAAACACTCCTTGTGGCACCAAAGAACTTGTTTTGGTATTATTACTCGTTTGTCTTCGACGACAACGAAGTGTCCGAGAAGGAATTCCATAGTACCTAGCAGCTTCATTGACACCAATTTCCCCTGCTTCTGAGAGCCTCTTTTAAATCGTCTTCTGTTCAGGTCTCACGAGCTGCTCCAGTATTTTTTCTTTTGTACACTGTAGGCATCTTTTCTGAAACAAACAAGGAGCACTGAACAACTGCATGAACAAATACAATAATATACACTCACTGGCACAATCAACCGCCCACCTACAGTTTCGTTAGCGCCCAAGTTTTATTTATGTTGTATTTTAAATGTCAATATTCAGTTTAAATGTTAATATTCAGTTTAAATGTCAAAGACCAGTCTGACATACCTGTGCGTTTTCTGCTTTCTTATCTGGGTTTAATCTGTACTTTTGTGATTTCGTTTTGAGTTGCCACTTCACGCGAATTTGAATTTTATTTGAAGAGTTTAAATCTAAATTTATAGTTGAAAAAAATATTTTTAAGTTGAAAAATTTTCCATTTACAAATATTAAGCATTTTATAAAAACAATATGATTTAAAAAATATTAGTTTAAAATTTAAACAATTAAAAGACTTTTCTCCCTGAAAATGTATGTGGGGCATCTCAACCGAATATTATCTGGGGCGTCTATCCTTTTGGTATGGGAGAGATGCCCCGGAAACTGTCCAAAGTACAAGACAGCAAAAATGGCCGCACAATGCCCGAAGTCGACTGATCAACTTCTTACTACAGGTTTTTAAGCTTATATAAAAAAATCCCTACTTATTAAATAGTGCCTGCCTTACAATGCAACATCACTCTTATAACAGAGTAGAAAAAACATGGTACTTACTTGAAATATTGTTGTGGTAGCAGAAAACAAAGAAATGACTTCAGGTAACTTCCACAGCACACTATTCAACATCTATCTGAAATATTAATCGGACTCGCAGAGCCATCTAGCGTTACGTCTCGAAATTACATAAAGTGGGGCATCTCTACCGGTGGGGCAACTCACCCGGAATTACCTTATGTTTTTCAGTCCGAACATTTCCTGTAAGAACTTTTCTTAATGATATAAATTAGTAATTTGTGCCTTTAGTCATCCTACATGGGGCAAAAAATTTTTTAATTAAAAAAATACCAAAAAAGGTGAAAGTAGAAGTTTTGTGACAATCTCGTAAAATTCAAGTTTCTAGCACTTGACTTAAATACAAATGATATTGTCTCACACACAAAGACTCCGCTAACTCATTGGTTAAAGCAGAGGACTTCAACGCACGTAAGTGCCAAGTCTTCATCATAACGGAGGCTGCATACCGATGAGTTTTTATAGATGTTTTAGCTTATTTTATTTTATTTGTCCGTCGAAAATATATGTGACAGATTCCTTTTTAAAAATACTGGTGATAAATCAAGTTTAAAATTTATAAATGTTGAATAATGAACCGAAAATGACTCATACTGAAGAAAGACACAATGAGACATCATCTGGATGACACTTGATTGCGTGCACAAGTCCCTACAATAAAACCTCTCATACGTGCAAAGAAAAGGAAAATCCGATAGAAATTCGCTGAGAAGCACGAAATGTGGACAATCAAAAATTGCAAGAAAATCCTTTGCAGCGATGAAACTAAAATCAGTTTGCCTGGAAGTGATGGCCGACGTTATGTTCATCCTCCAAAATGCACCAGAATGGATCCCCGGTTCAGCGTCTAACCACTGAAGCACGGAAATGAATCAGTAACGGTCTGGGAAGTTCCCATCATGATGGTGTCATCCCCTCCTACACATCGATGTGATTATGGGTAAAATATATGGGTTCGAAGACGGAAGGAGGCCACTCACCACTATGCAGTGGTTTTGAGCTTTTTTAACCTTTAGAGAGGGGCTCCAAAGCCACTGTGGAGATTCAGAAGAGCCCGTCTCCAAAGGTTAAGCCTCCCACGTTGTTTATTGCATAGCAAATAACAACAAAAAAAAAATGCAAAGATCGCCAGAGCAGAGCTCTCCCGCGACAAAGTTGCATGAAAGTGAAGAGGACCGGAGCCAAGTAGTTGTCTATTTACAAAGTTCATTCAGGTAATGTACAAATTTCACAGTCTTCATACAATGTTCTTGCAGTCTTTATATCAAGCCCAAACACCCTATGAACAATGCTGGTTAATAGCAACATCATGCGAAGGATGATTGCTTCCCGAGAGCACTTCCGTGGAATACTGTAGCATCAGACATGACCAGTATTCGCCATGTAGGAGAGGAGGAAAAATTAAGGAAAGATAGAGAAGGAATTTAGTTTGTTGAATTTGATAAATCTTGAAGGAAGGCATAAATGCTCTTTAATTTGAGCCGTAGGGGCTTTCTAGTTATTATATTGTTCAGCCAAGTTGCTGGTCTAGGGTTAGGGTTCCTTAAATGGTAAGGTATTGTAAGTTGACAGTGAAAGTAGTAATGTTGTGCAGTCCCCTCCTCACCGCATGAGCATAAGGGTGATCGTCGGCAATGAAATCTGTGACGGTATTTGGGGAAGGGGCCATGACCTGACAGAAAGGCAGAAATTTCCGGGGAGAGATCCCAAATTTTGAGTGAGACATTTGGTATTAGCTCATGAGTGTATCTCGACCCTTTTGGAGACACACACCAGAGACCCTGCCAGTCATTAATTAGTTTTTGATTTGGGTGATATTTTATGTAGGAAGAGGGAGCTGGGAATGAATAGGCTATGTCACTAGATTCTGTTGCTGGTTTTGCAAGAGTGTCCGCTAGTTCATTTCCGACGCCCCCCCCCCCCCCCTTATGGGCAGAAACGTGTGCCAGGGAGATTTTAGTTTTTAATTTTGAGAGCTTTATTTTAATTTCAAGTACTTGTGGGTGTCTGCTCTTGTGGCGAGCTATGGCCTGCAGGCTCGAGAGGCTGTCACTGGAGATTGAAATTTGATTGTAGACTGGAAAGTTTTCTTCTGACCACTCAACTGCCTTCAGGATGGCAAAGAGACCCGAATTGTGGTCTGCGAGCCTGCCTGCCCACTGATGGAGAACTTTGTTATTGTTTAAAACGCAGAGCTCAGCTGCCACTACATGATCGGTTTTGGAGCCATCAGTGTAGATCGCCAGTTGAGCAGACGGGGAGAAGCTGTTTTTTGAACAATTTATGAAAAGGGAAGCAGCATCCTGTGCTGGGTGTATTTGCCAGTTGTTAGAAAGCTGTAGGACATGAATATTACGGAGGAGAGTGTCTGTGAGAATGGAATTATTTAATTGCAGGATGTTAGTTTTGTTAAAGTTGTATTTTAATTGGAGGTGAGCATGTGGAATACCAGTGATGACTGTGAGGGCATCAGTAGAGATTGATTTGTAACCTCTAGAAATTTGGACGAAAAACATTCTCTGTATTGAGTTAAGTTTATTCGACGCTGCTTTGGTGAGGTTGCTCCCCCCCCCCGCCCAAATGCCAGCGCCGTAGGTTAGGATATTTTCTACTACTATTTTATACCAGGTTTTTAGGAAGAAGGTGGATATTCCCCACCTCTTCCCTGCCATTTCTGCTGAATTGTGGAAGATTTTAAAAGTTTTTATCTTTTGGTCTTGTATATGTGCCAGCCAGTTTAGGTTTTTATCTATTGTGATTCCCAATATTTTTAGTTGCGAAACATGACGGACACTGACGCCATCAATCCTCATAACTGGGTTCCGTTTAAGGAGTCTTGGGAAGGAGTTCTTGTTAAACCCGAGAGAATCACAGAGAAATCATCAGCATATGCGAGGGTTTTAAAGCTCTCTGAGTTCATTTTTAGAAGAATTTTGTTGGCCACCAAGTTCCATAGGATCGGGCCTAGGCACGATCCCTGGGGGCAGCCCTTAGATTGTGGAAAAACGCTGTAGTTAGGACCCCAGTTAATCAAGATTTTCCTGTTGGAGAGGTAGGAGCTGATGACACCCGCAATATTTCCCGGGCAGTTGAGTGTTTGTAGAGTGTGTAGGATGTGTGGCCATTCGATGTTGTCGAAAGCCCCTTTAATGTCAAGTGAAATAAGAGTGGTGTACTTTCCAGACTGAAGTTAAGAGCGCAAGAGTTTAAAATTTGCTGTAAAGCAAGTTCACATCATATGCCCTCACTGAAACCGAATTGGTTGGGGTGGAGAAGATTATTGGATTCTAGGTAAAAATTTAGTCTATTGACAATGAGCTTTTCTAGTAATTTGCCTACTGTTGGGAGCAGGCCGATCGGTCGATAGGAGGAGGGTTCAGAGAGAAGCTTCCCTTCAGAAAAGACACCACTTCACCCCTTCTGAGAATTTCTGGAAAATATTGTAGTTTGAGGCATAAGTTTGTCCATGTGTGAAAAATATATGTGAGTGTATTGAAGGAGTGTCTAAGTATTCTGAAGTCTATGCTGTCAGGGTCAGGGGCCTTATTTACGTTAAAGCTGTAAAGAGCAGCCCGGATTTCTGCCTCCGTGAAGGCTTCGTCCAGGGGACCTGAAAAATTTGGAATATGGGGGCTGGTGAATTTACTCGGAGGGAAGAGAACTGAGGTGATATATTATAGGTTGTTGCGTTTAAAGGAAAGAGCTGGAGGACGCTCCAGTTTGAGTTCTGTTGGTGTGAAAAATTTATTGCTATAGAATTTCTGTGCAGAGCCATGGATGTTTGTTTGTGTTGCGCAAAAATGTTTCCATGCGTTATGTTTTGCGATGTTTATTTGTTTTTTGAATGTTGCCGAGAGTCCGCGGATTTTAAGTTTGTGTTGCATTAGATCTCAGGGGTTAATATATTTTTGTTGTCGCCGGAGTGCTGTCAGGCGGTTACGCATGGATCTGAGTTGAGGGTACGAGAAATTGTAGGTGAATTTCCGTCCTGATTTTTTGAGGCGGAAGGCTGAAGAGGCAGCAGCGTGTGTTGTGGAGATAAGAGAAGAGGTTGCATTTTCTAAGTCTTGGGTGTTTCTTACTGTATTAATGGTACCAGTTAGTTTATTGGTGGATAATTTAAGTATTTTGTTAAATTTTGAGAAGTTGCCACGTTTTGTAGCAAACCTACGAAGAGTCGATTTAGTTGGTGAGGATTTTAGGGTATATCTTATGTATTTGTGATCTGAGCATTTGACTATATCCAGGACCGACCAGTCGTTCATTTTGGCGTATGATTTCGGGTTTTCTAGTGTGAAATTAGACCAGCCTTTGGCATCGCGTTTTTGGAAGGTCGGTTGTGAATTTTCAATGTTCGCGAGACAGTGGTTATTTATTGTGATCTATTCTATGAGGCTGCTTCCTCTTGCACCCTCACGAGGAGAACACCACAGAGGTGAATTTGCATTGAGGTCGCAGCCACATAGAAATAGTGTTTTTTGTAATTGATTAAGTGCTTCCACTCCTGCATGCAGTCCTTGAAATCTGCAGACGGGGCAGCGTATGCGCTGCCAAGGCACAATTCACCTTCATTGGTGGTCATAGTAATAAAAACACAATGCTGCCCAGTGAAGAGGTGAGTATAGGTGAGGTCTTGTGCTGCGATGACAATGTGTGCTGAGTGTTGGACGGACTAAAACCTGGACCAGGAGGAGGGAAAACCATACAGATCACACTCTTTAGTGCAGTAGGCATCTTGCAGCAGCCCGACATCAATAGAGTTCTTCTCCATGAATTCTCGTGCTGCCGAATTTGCCGCTCTACAGTTATTGAGGTTGATTTGCAGGATTTTCAGGTTAGTGAACGAGGTGAGAGGAATTGAGGGTGCTGCTACTGGGGGAGGAGAGGGCGAGACTGATGGTGAGGACATTTGGGAATAGGACATAAGGTAGAGTTTAGAAAAGTTGAAGGAGCTTACCTACTGGCTGAGACTGGTTGATGTCTGGGTGGAGAGTTGACCGCCTGGTTGTATCCGTAGGCAGGGTCGTAGAAGGAGGGGAATTCTCCATATTGTGGAAAGGTGGGGTCTTGATATCTCCAGTAGTGCATGTGGAATATAGAATCCCTTGCTTGTTGCTGAGAGTTTGGGTAGATTGTTTCTCTTAAATATGGGTCAAATATTAAAAAAATGCAAGATAAAGGTCTCAAGCCACCTGAAAAATGGTTACAAATTGATTTACAGCTAAAAAAAAGTAAAACGAGTACTGTTATGTAAACCTGTGTTAAACAATTCAAATTAGGCTTCTGAAGAGTTTTATATGATAATTAGTTCTATGTGAGGGGGTGTACCGCCCCTGAATCCCCCGTTTCATTAATGCACCTACATTTATATAGAAATTAATTCGGTTATTAAAAAATAATTCTGTTTTTAAAAAATAATTTATTAAAATTATTATTTAAAAAAATTATCTTTTATGATAATGCAGACGATTCCCATATTAGAGAAGTAGTATAACAACAAATCTCCAAAAAAAGTCCATTTTATTCTCAATATTAAAAAAAAAAAAAGATTTTTTTTCTAAGTTTTTTTTCGTTAAAAGGAAAAAAAATCGATAACTTTGTTTTAAATTATCGCAGATCGATGGTTCAACCATTTGTTTAAAAGTATTGGCGAGCTCTTTTGAAAGATACCCATCATGAAAATTTCCTCCCCTCGAGGGGGGACTTCCCCCAGGGTGGGGGAGGCGAGGCTCCTACATACACATATTTTTTCCCTGTTGACTATCTCTATTATAAAAAATATATATTCGTTTCATTTGGTTTAGTGCAGTCTATAGATGTTAAACTCTAGTTACCTGCAATTTCCCCCATAGACGTAATGTATTTGAATACTTTTGAGCGTCCCTGTACACGAACCATTTGCTTGATCTTAACGAAACGTTTAGTGTAGCATCCTTATATGATACACATTTGGAATACCAAGTTTGAACTTTCTGCCATAATTTGTTTTTGAGATATGCTGATAACAGACAGACACACACACACACAGACACACACACAGACCATTTTCTAAAAACATGATTTTCGTATTCAGGGGACCTCAGAACATGTAAATATAACAAAAACTCGCGTTCAAAAATTTGACCCAAAAACAATACTTTCTCTACCTTATGGGTAAGAGAAAATAAAAAGACTGACGTGAAAAAAAAGCGAGAATTAACACTACTACGGAATTTAAATTAGCGTGTTGGCAGGTGCGCATACGTCTCAATTGTTCTAGTGTTGCATTTTGTTGAGTTTTAAATGGTGTACAAATTACTAATTTACATCATTAAGAATTTTCGTTTACAATAAAACTTGGTACACAAAAACATACCTTCTCAAAACTTTCGCAAGCTACTGTATGTAATATTCACGAAAAAAAAAAAAAAAAAAAAAAAAAAAAAAAACACATTTTTTTAATTTGTATTTTTTGCAACATATGTATCAATAATATGCCTAAAACTTAAAATATATATTTCCATGGGTGCCAAAATTCCCGTTTTTCAAGGGAGACTTCATACTGGAAATATTTTATAGCTGCTTTCATTTTATTTAACCTTCGAAAACCTAAGTACAAGTGCAAAGTATATTTGAATGTAAACATAGATTAGGGCAGAGCCATGTGTAGGAATGGATTCATACCACTATCAATGTAAGAAAATTTTTTTATTTCTTAAATGAACGATATTATAGGTAGAGAAATTTCTTAAACAAATTCCGGTATAATATATGAGCTCGTGTTACATCCTTGCGTGTCATAGATGCCAACATTTTTATTTATTCCGGAGTGTTTTTGCCCCGCCTTTATTTAGCACCACTTTATTTATAGAAAAAGTTACTCCAATATCTTTAGGACTAATTAGTTACAACTAGGATTAATATAAACATTTAAAATAATAGATTCTGTCAAATAGAAGGTTTTTAAATAAACTTCGCCAGAGTTGCCAGCTTTTATTATTTATTCTGGAGCATTTTCAGCCCCACCTTCTTTTCGCACCAGAATTTTGTAGACTATTTCTTTCTCTATGACAGCGATTAAGTAAGAAGAAAATCTTTCTTAAAATGTACTGGTGTGAAAAAAAGGCGGGGCTAACAATGTTCCGGAATAAATTATAAATGTTGGCAACTCTGACTTCGCACATAACCCTATGTATAACACCCTCCTTAATGCTTGCCAACATCCTAATTAATATTCCTTAATATTGTTAGTCCCGCCCTTTTTTCCACACCAGTAAATTTTTAGAGTTATATTCTTCATATGCAATAATTATGATTAAATAATTAGAAAAATACTTTAAAAAGATACTGGTGTGAAACGAAGGCGGAGCTAGAAATGCAACGGGATATTAATTAGTATGTTGGCAAGTATGCCCTCATTGTACAGTCAGCCAAAAAAAAAACGCCACCCCCCCCACCTAATTTCGCCGTAAATTATCGTAGAAACATGCGGCTGGTACCTATCGATCTGTAATAACGTCTAGTTTTTAATGGTGTAGTCAGATTTTGCTTAAGGGGTCATCTACATATTAAAACACGTGTAAACTTCATTTTTTTTTCAATGACGACCCCTATTTCTGACCTCATATTCAGATTTCTGAGATCAAGGCAGTTCGAAAAACATACCTATTTATGTGCTTTAAATCAATTCTAAACAGAGTTACACGTGCAGATGTGTTAGGGGACCGTCTATACATTCAGAAAAAATAAATCTTGATCTACCACCGAAACTACATTATTTATTAAATTTCACACCGGAAAAAAGTTCAGAAATGTTAGTGAAAAATAAAAAAAACGATTCAAATTCGCAGAACTTTTTTTGTGTTAGCTTAAAAATTAAATGATTTTTATTGGTTTCAATTTATTAAACATTGAATAGTTAAATACAACACTTCATATAAAGAAAATAAAAAAAAAAAGTGTTTAATATTTAAGAAAAAGAATTATCTACTTCTTAAAAGCAAAAACTGTTTTATTTAAGAGACAAAAATTTAAGTTAAAATATATATATAATAAAATATATATATATATAAAATATATATACAAAAAATATATATAAAAACAATTAAAATCTACTATCTAACAATTATTATCTACTTCTTGTTGAGTATATTTTTATTTTATACAGTAAGACTCGCATGAAAGTGTTACTATAAAGATTTACATTTAATTTTAGGCGTACAAACCAACAATAGATAATATACAAAAATATAGATAACAAGATTTAAACTAAAATCTGAGAAAGGATATTTAACATTTTCGCGACCACTGACATAGTTTCACGTCATTTTGAAATCTGTAACTACTTCAGTGGGCGTTTCTTTCACAATTTGTGTGTTACGATATTTCTTAAGAATATTCCTTATATTCATATATATATAAACAAAATAGTATGAATACAAATACTTTCACTAGGAAGAGTATAATGCTATGTATAACAATATGAAAAGAAATATGGATATAGAAAAAACGGTTTCCTATTGCCTAGAACGAGTATTTCCCGTTCTGCAGTCGTCTACTGTACTTGAATTCTTAATTTTAAATGTGTAAAATCTATATCTTTAAAAGTAATAAGACATATTACTTTGTTTTAAATTCTTTTTCCGTGATAAATGTGACGCCAGTTTTACGCCGTAATTAGTATAAAAGAAAATAAATAATATTGCGCTTTGTTTCAATAATAGATATAAAAACTTAAAAAAAAAAACACTTTATTATTCAGTATTAAAAAACATTTAATAGAAATTTTATATTTTATTATGTTACGTCATGCGATAAAATTTAAATAGCATAAACGGTAGAGTAAGCGAATGCGAAAATGTCACAAGAAGATTAAAACAAAAAATTTGTTTTAAAAAACCTGATAAAAATTAATAAAAATCAATTCTATTAATTTAAAAAAAGGAAAAAACAAAAGTATTGTTCACGGCGTATTGCACTTTCAAATAATAGTCCTCATCTTACCGCGTTTTTTTTTTTTTTTTTTTACCGTCATGATATTTAACTTGAGGTGCACGAATCGTAGAATATTCAAGTGAAAAACAAAAGACAAAAGGGACAAAATAGAATTTCAGCAGTGAGAAACTAGAAAAAGTTATGTAATATTTAAGAACAAAGGCTTAACCTTTCAGAATCGAGTAAACTCCTTTTTGCCACGCCTTTACAGAATTTTTCTAAAACATTACATTATAAAACAAAATTATTTTACATACTTCCAATTAAATCGTTTAAATTTTGTCTTCAGCATTCAATGTAGTAAATGCCATTGACATTTATGCATACCAGCGTCATATATAGAGTCATATACGAGTATGCAAACTAGTTTTTTTAATACTGTTTCCGCAATATAGAGGCGGGGCTACATTTCTTTTGGAATTCTTCCCCAATCTCTTGCCTGCATTGCGATATTTTTTACAAAAAAATAAGCCAATTTGTATAATAAACGTCGAAATATTCCTTAGAAAACAATTTTAATAACATAAAGGTAAATTAAAATAGTTTTTCCTCAAAATGTATAGAAATATTGACTCACAGAGAATACAAATTATAACAAGTGACGCCCCCCTAACAGCAGTAAAAAATGAAATATCACTGTAACTCAAAAAATAATGTTAGGAACGAGCTGTAAATTTGGAAACCCATGTTTTTGATGATGCCCGTTCTAGTCGTGCAAAAATTAACATAGGTCATAATTCATAATTTTTTCAAATATGAATTTATTAATAATTTTCATAATTCAAAAAATGTTTTTTTAGAAAAAATTTGCATGGAATATGTTTGGGTCACTTCATTCTAACGAATAAAAAAAACAGAATTTAAATATTATAATTATTTCGGAAGATATCATTTAATGTTTGTCACATTCATTTAACATTAGCATCCCGAAATTTTGACAGCTTATAACTCTATGAAAAATTGAGCGAAATATATAAACTATACCATTTTCCGTGATGATTTGATCCAAAGAATTCAAATAAATTTTAAAACAGTGGGGTTACCATTGAAAGAAATGAAGTTGATGCCAGTTTTAGTATGTAGACGACCCCCTAAGTAAAATCTAACTATAACCTTATAAACTAGACGTTATTACAAACTGATCGGTACCAGTCGCATGTTTCTACAATAATTTACACCGAAATTAGGTGGGGGGTGGCGTTTTTTTTTTGGCTGACTGTACCTAGGATTAGACCTTATTGTACCTAGTGTCAGTCTCTGAAAGTCAGATTGCACTTCGTAATGAATAGAAAATAAACATATAAGCATGTATTTTTTAAAAGAAACAAAATCAAGCAATACATTTACATAGCTGCCAATATTGTAATTTATTCCGGAGTACTTTTAGCCCTGCCTTCATTTCGCACCACTTTATTTATAGAAAAATTTTCTTCAATACAGAACTTCGATAAAATAAGAAAAAAAAAATGCTTTTAAAAAATAAGTGGTACGAATTAGAGGCCGGGCTAAAATTACTCCAGAATAAATTAAAATATTGTCCGCTATGCATTTATTTATCGTATGATAACAATTTAATTGCAATGTGCTAAAACTACAAGTATTGTCATAAATTATTCAACTTTGAACTAGCTCCAAATGTGAACTGCATTACATATCTGCCAACTTGTACGGTTTTCTACTACCAGAAATTTTTTAGAGAAATTTTCAATAATCTTTTTATCAGTTTCTTTGATTAATCATAATGATTCTTTTTACAAAGAAATAGCAGTGTTAAAAACCGTACAAGTTGTCACCTATGTGCATACATTGGCTTTTCTAGAATGTTTGTCAGGATTCTACAACTGCCTGGTGTTCAGCGGCCTCTGTTTTTTGTTTAATAGGTTTCGCTGTTTGGAAATGTCGTACCTTTTCAGACATCACACATGATATAGAATTAGATGTCGAATGCTTCGAAAATTCTGCAGGACAAGAAACAGCGTTTGATGCAAAAATACTAAGTTTCATCACTGTTGACTCACTTTCTTCCTAAGGAAAATCATTATTTTGACAATTTGTGGAGGTATATCTGGTCGTCGGTCACACTTGAACGTCGGTCACACTTGATATTCATCATTGGTGAAAACGTTATTGATTTACTGGTTCATACTTGCCAACCTAACCCGGAAGGTTGTTAGTTCCGCCCCTTTCCGCCTATTTTTTCACACCAGTTTTTTTTAAATCACTTTTCTTCTTATTTAATCCTAAATATGTTTGAAGAGAATTACTCTAAAAATTAAGTGGTGTACAAAAAGTGGCGGGAACTGACAATATTCCGGGTTAGATTGGCAAGTACGCTGGTTACATGCAAGACACACGAAAGCTCGTTAAAATGTTTATTAGAGTAAAGGCCAAAGAATTAGGATTTGTCAATATTTTCTGTAATGTAATTAACTAAAACCATTTTTCTCTATTTAATTATGAAAACGTTTTCATAAATATAGTAACATTATAAAGAATATGATTATAATTGTACCTACGGCCATGGTAGTAGGTACAAGGTAGCAATGTAGCCCTAGGTACTAGACTAGGTAATTTTATTCAAAATATCTTCTGTTGAAAAACTCAGATGAAGAGAAAACTTTTTTACTATCTTATTTAGTACTTAATGTAACAAGAAAATTTATGTAATACTTGAAATGAAAGACAAATATTTGCCTTGCCTTTGTAAAACAATAAAAATGTTAGGTTGCAAAATTTTACTTTATATATATATCATGGTTTTTTATGTTTACCGAAAAATATTTCTTCTTAAAATAATTAACCCCTTAACCTACAATGACGGGCATAGCCCGCGTACGATGGTCGGGCCAGAAGTGAATATTACGGGCATAGCCCGCGTACGCAGAGCCTGATTAAGGGGGAAGCACACATTATTTATACTTACACCGTTATTTTTTAACAAATACTTTCCTCCTATAATAAATAGAAAATTCTCATTAAAAATTATTTTAAAAGAATTCTGGTGTCTAATAACGGTGAGTAAATTGGATTGTTTTACACCGTTTATTTTTTATAAAAAATATTTTTTCGTCAAAGCGTGGAATTTCTATGACATGAAGTAAAAATTAATTGTAAAAATATTCCGGTGAGAGCGGAGATAATGTGTGCTTCCCCCTTAATCAGGCTCAGCGCGTACGATGGTCGAGCTTGTATACGATTTCGGCCCAACATCTTCGAATCTAAATCGTAGGTTAAGGGGTTAAGTATATGCTTTTAAAGCATTAACCGCAACTTCCCAGACAATACAAAATCATCCTCAATATCTCTGAGAATGAACATTTTCGGATCTCCAATTATCCTCAGGACATCCTCATGATGACAAAATGTCCGCAGAATCTGTATTCCAGGGACGTTTAAAATACGTCCCAGGAGGACCAAATTTGACTGATACGAAGACATTTCAGGACTATTTATTAAAAACTTTTGGCATCCTGAGCACATTTCAGGGACTACTTTCCGAAATCTGCTAAGGATCGTCGCAGGATATCCTCTAAACGTTGGTATTCCTCAA
Organism: Salticus scenicus; assembly: GCA_963930645.1. Lineage (NCBI taxonomy): Eukaryota > Metazoa > Arthropoda > Arachnida > Araneae > Salticidae > Salticus > Salticus scenicus. The sequence goes on along the minus strand of OZ005657.1, from coordinate 14,259,109 downwards.
CCCTGGTGAACGTTGCTAAATTTAGGGACTTCAATGACCACCACAAAATCTTAACTGTAAAAGTTAACAACCTACACAGCAGGTTATTCTTCCATTATTTATATCAAATCATACTCCTCAAAATATTGGTGATAGTTGAATAAAAGAATCCTTTAATTTTATCATTGAAAAAATTGTAATTTTTAGAATAATTTGTTTTATTAGTTAATCATAGCCTCCTAAACTAGATACCTTCCGCGTAGCACGGAAACTTGAAAACAGTTCAAGCGGTAGACAGCGCCACCTGTTACAGATTGCGTGACTTTTTTATTCACCAGCCACCAAAAATTTTTAAAAGTGTGATTTGATATACATAAAAGGCAAATAGAATCCAAGAAACGTCGATTATATATATCATATATCACTTCTTAAAATTATTGATGACAGTTGGATAAAAAAGTCGCGCAATATGTACAAGGTGGCGTTGTTTACCACTTGAACTGTTGCCAAGTGTCCGAGCCACGCAGAAGGCACCTTGTTTAAAAGGCTATGGTTATATATATATATTTCTTTGCTTCATACTAGTTTTGAAATAAATAAATAAAATTTAAAAAGAACACATTTCGCTCAAACTTAACTTTAAATTTCATTCATTCTGAAGATATTTTTTAATGGATCGTAAGACGTCGAAAAAAAAATATGTCCTCGGGACATCTTGAAGCGGATGTTATATTTTAGGATAACTTAGGATATCCCAGAGGTATCGAAATTGATTTCTTCTCAGTATGTTCTGTTCGGACATACTGTGGATGTCCTCATTTTATTTATTTTATCCTAGGATGGAAACAGGACATTCGAGACTTAAAAAGATCATCCCAGGGATGTCATGTGCTATCTAGGTTGTCATCTTTAATTATCGTCTTCCAAGTATATAGGATTTTACCAACATTTTAAAATTGAACATGAATTTTTATTTAAAATTATTCTTAGATTTTCTGATTTATAAATGTCCGAGAAAATGGAAATTTAAACATTACAAACTGCACTCTCCTAAATTTTTTTAAACATGATTGACACTTTCACATTCAGATATTTTCCTGTTTTGAACACAGGTATACCTTTACCTCGTCGTTCATTAGCCTTAGCCTTAACAGCAACACACACGCACTTATTTTGAAAAGTGAGCTACGTCTTTTGGCATTTTTCTAAAACGTTACATAATTTATCAAAAGGATTTTACATATTCGTATATAAATGGTTTCGAGTTTATCCTCAGCAGTGAATGCTCTAAATGCCTTTTGTGCATGTATGCATACGCAAACAGCACTTATGGGTTTAAACGCAATCCTATTTACATATAAGTACACCTTTGACACGCGATTTTTGTGAAAAAACCCATTTTTAAATTTTCATTAACATTTGTAAATAAAGCATAAATAGCGCATAAAGCAGGTGGATTTTAAATTCTGATATGCAAAATTTTGACGTATTTTGATTTCAAATTACGTTTTTGGCTTTTTATCTGTTTCGCATTTTCTATGTATACGACTTACAGCAAAACATAATATATTGCCTAGACTCTTACTTCAAAAGTTATAAAATTTAGCATACATATTTACAGCATTATTATCCAGATTTTGAACTACTTTTATAAAGCTATGTTAAAATATTTTCGCTTTCTGAAGTTAAAAATGTGTCGAAATTTTCAGAAAATTTCTAATACAATTAGTTTGATAGTGTATAACTCCTAAACTATCAGATAGAAACTTATAATAATAATTCAGTTTTTAAACACACTCTTCTGGGAAAAATGCTTTTTAATTTTTTTTAGTTATTAATTATATTTTATTATTTTACGTTTCCCGTAACTATCATTTTTTTTAGACAAATCATACATGTTTTTGCAATTTTTTTTTTTTTTTTCCGAGGTTTTTAATATATCATTATAGCTTTTAGTACAAATGAAGAAATTAAATAAATAAATAAATAAATAAATTTTTAAAGACTGCAAGTATTTAAAAAATTAGCCTTTAAATGTGTACCACAGTTGCCAACATTTTAATTTATTCCGGAGCATTTTTAGCCCCGCCTTTATTTAGCACCACTTTATTTAAAGAATAAATTTCTCCAATCACTACGACAAAATAAGAAAACAATTCTTTTAAAATGAAAGTGGTGTGAAATAAAGGCGGGGCTAAACCACCCGGAATAAATTAAAATGTTGGCAACGATGTATACATATTTGCCAACCATCTCATTATGAACCGTACAATTTTTAGTACACCCGCCTTTTTTTTAACACCAATAATTTTTTAGAGTAATTTTAATCTTATTTAATTGTAACTATATTTCCAGAGAATAACTCTAAAAATATAGTGGTGTAAGAAAAGGGGCGTTAACAATTGTACGGTTAATAATGAGATGATTGTCAAGTATGTGTATGTATATCTTAAATCTTTAAAAGGCTGTATTAAATCAGCGTAATCAGATAGCCTCATGTGAAAGAGATAACGTATTGTTTGTAAAAACTTGTTTGGGGCTCGATTTTTTTTTAAATTTTATTTTTATTTATTTATTTTATTTTATTTATTTATTTATTTTTTTTTTTAACGAGAATGCACATTTCCTTCTTTTAATCATTCAAAAAAGGAAATGTGTTTAATACGTTAACTAAAGTGTGCTTGTAGAATTTATGTTTCGGTAAAAATTTCCCAATACATGAATTTATTACAAAGTTTGTAAATAAAAAATTAAATACAGTAGTATATATCACACAAATACAATAAAACTTATGACATGAATTTATAAACTTTACTTTCTAAACGAGAAATATTGGTTATTGGTGCAATAAAAAAAAATCAAGTAATCCCTTCAAAATCAAATAACTCACAATTTTATTTACGTACTGCAACAGACGACATTTCTGAATGTCTTATTAATAATTTTCTAAATTTAAATAAATCGAAGTTTACTCTATATAAAGAATATCGCTTCTGGCAACTGTTGCATAGATGGTGGTGTGGGAGTTAAGATTAATTGGTGAAGATTCTGGGTCTGGATGATGGACCCTAAGTATAAAATTCTTCTGAGGGTTCCTGCACGGTCTTCATGCGAGTTTTGTCCAGTGATACTTTAAATGCTGATATAAGAAAAATGAAGTTACCTCGAGTTAAGTTTTTTTTCAAATACTCTATAGCTATGAAATTCTTTACATACGCGAAAAAGCAGAGTTTTCTTTGAATTATACCAAAAATTAGGTATCCATCACAACATTCTCCTGAAATGACAACCTGAAAACCAAATCAAAAGAAAGTTTCCAAGGATTATTTTTCTCTTACTAAAACTACTGGTGTAAAAACAAACAAATGTTCTATTTATGAATTTATAATAATTAAGTTATTATCTTATAATGATTTTTGAAAAACCTATTAATTTCAAAATTAAGTTTATACTTCTACAAAATATCTTCCAAATAAGAAATTTTTAAACTGCATAAATCATTTTTCAATTATTTTATACTAACTAACTTTCCTCTTTAAAACATTGTAGTTCATTTTTTAGTATTCTTTGTATCTCACTTATTATTTGTTAAAAATAAAACCACCATGCCACTGAAAAGATTCTTATTCGGAGGTTATACTTTTTAAAAGTACAGACCATAATAACACCATAACAATTTGGAAGATTTTCCTATTTTTTCTTTTGACATTTCTAGAAAACGTAATTATATTTAACAAAAAACTAAGTTTTTGGTTTTATAACATTTGTATTTTGTCCTCAGCAATCGATGCAGTAAATGCCATAGGCATATATAAATGTACTCCAACTGTACTTAAATTGTTGAACCCGAATAAACAAAATTCCTTATTGAAAATAATGTACTGCTTTAGATGAGCTTTTAAAGGCTTGGCTCGTTTTCTTTTTCTTTTCTCTTTGCCTCCACTGTGGCGACATCGACAGAAAAGGGTCAAAGGATCTTCCTCAAATTGAAATGCTATTTTTCTTTATCTTATATCAAAAATATTTTGTCCGTAAGTTTAAATGTTTTATAATTATTGACATATAAGTAATTGATTAAAAATATTAAACAAATGTATGCAATTTTTAGCTCTACACTAAATATTCTTTTCTAAAATTCCCACGTAAATTAAATAAATTGCTTAACCAGTTTTATTCTTTAACACTTTTCTTAAAATAGCAAATAAGTTTTGTAATAAAAGACGCAATGAAGAGAAAATAAAACCCGAAGCATGAAGAAAACTTCAGGTTCCTTGGAGGATTCTCTATTAAAAATACTTTTTCCTTGAGATAAGCACCATCTAAGACATTTCTTCTTCACTAACACAACGTGAAGGACAGTAAATGTTGAAAAGATAATAGAAAAAATTACTCTTGTTATTCTTGTAACTGCGACTTCTTATCTCCAGTCTTTTTTTTTTCTTGTTATCGATTAGCTGACAGATTTCTTCTTTTACTTTGAGAATATTTGAGGTCAAATAATTTTTGTATTATTTAAGAATATACGGTTTTAAAATTATACTTTTTTTTTTTTTTTTTTTTTTTTTTTTTTTCGCATTGTCATTGTCAATAAGGAAAGTTTTGCAATGAAATTCGACTATTTTTTACAAAATATCTTGTTTCAAGTACAAGAAAATTATCGAATTTAAATATCCGTCTAAACAAAGTAATACAGGGATCAGGATTCACGTTTCTTACCTTAATACGATTGTTCCTAAAGTTTTTTTTTTTTTTTTTTGAAGAAGAAGAAGAAGAAGAAGAAGAAGATGAAGAGAGAGGGAATATTCGAATATTCCTGTTATCTGGATAGTATTTAATTTCTACGTTGATTGCACATTTAAGAGTAATTTGAAATCGATATTTTTTATAAACTTTTTAAAAACTTTTGTATGTTAGAAATAGGCTAAGGTTGTTATAAGTACTGGATCTACAGGTCAGAAGCAATCAACGTCCCATTTGCATTGCTTATTACTAAGCAGACCATTTTTATATATTTCATATTAATAATAATATATATTAATGTGCGTGTGTGCATAGGTGCCAACTTGTTCGGTTTTTCAGTACCAGTATTTGTTTGCAAAGAAAATTATCAAAGTTAATCACAGAAAATAGGAAAAAAAATCTTATCAAAAATTTCAATTAAAAATTTTCAGTACCAAGAAATGTACAAGATGAAAGCTATATATATATATATATGTAATATATATATGATTCACTTCCTTCTTAATAAATTTCATTTCTGAGGGGAGCTGCCCCCCCCCCTTAACGCCTGCTGTATATCTCTATTCACTTCTCTCTTTCTCTCTCTCTTTTTATATTTATCCAAAAGTAAGTATAATATATCCAAAACAGATATTCAGTAGTTACCAAACACGATATATAACTTGTCGTAAGTCTTTTGCTTAGCCCTGCAAACTAATCATTGGATCTATACACAACAACATATCCTGTTTTCTGCAGAAACCATGCTTTTATTCCTTTTAACAATGTATATTAACCCATTTGCATCATTCAAAAATGTTGGAAATTGGCCCATATCACCAAACTGTTCAAACGACCGATATTTCAATACTTTGTTCATGATCCAATAATTTTGTTATGTAGGTTTTTGGGCCAGAGATATTAATATCACTAGCGAAATTAATTTTCAATTTCTGTATAAAAAATTCTTTGAAACTCGGATCGGTTTTGTCAAATTGATTATTCTCCACTATAATATGTTCAATAACTTCCTGCGCTGAAAATAATCCGCAAACGTTCTTTCTAGTAAAATTTGTAATATCATTTACTACACTAACAGAAATAAATTTACGCAGCTTAAGTTGATATTTTTTTTTTCTTTTCGTTCAAAATTATTTGCACAATGATCATTATCGTCACTGTCGGAAGATATCGCAATAATACATATACATTTTTTGGAATTATTCTTTTATTCCCTATTATTCGAATTAAAACCTCCCACCTTTATCAGTTTTAGAATTGTTTTTCCAAGAAAAGTGTGTTTGCAATCATCACTTTAAACTAGCGCACATATATGCGCTTCGGTGATAATGGCCAGGAAATTTTGGCGCATATATGCGCTTATGATGCAAATAGGTTAAATTCATGATGTTCTGTATAATGTAACGATAGTCAAATACACGTGTTTTTTTTTTTTTTTTTTTTTTTTAACAGAAATAAATGAGTTTATTTTTTTATTTATTTATTCTAAAAATAAATCTAAGTAACTCATAATTACTTGTGCTAAATATCCAGTCAATCAGATGATGACATAAAGTATAAGATTTCTTTTGCGTGGCCATGTACACTACACTAGCCTCCAAAAGTTAAAATGCAACTTGTTTTCCCATTTTATTCTTTGCGCATAATTAAAAAAAAAATGAACATCATATGAACATTAAACTTGGATAGAAAAGTCATTATAAAATCATGAATCGAATTTTAAGTAACTTTAATATAAGCAATATTTTTCAAAGGGATGGAAAATTGGCGCAGAACTTATACCGGTATTTATGAAACAAAATTTTCTACTTCGGAAATCAACGATTTTATAAGCAGAGAAAACTTTCAAGTCATAGAATCTTGTTAATCAATATTCATTGCTAATGATTAATTATACAGTGTGACGCAAAAGTTTAGACAATGACGTTATTCATCTTTAAAATTTAGAATTATCACGTCAGAATTACAAAAACCTGTATATATTTTTTAAATATTTTTTAAAATGCTATAATCAAAAGACAGTCGTTTGATTTGCAAAAATTTTTATTTTTTTGATAAAAATGAAAATTTGCTTGTCGCAAAAGTTTAGACAAGATTATGAGTTTCTGTGAATATTTGCTGGCATATGCAAATTTAAAGTCGATGATGTCACAGATTTTGAGTACTTAAGTTCTGCAAATGATAACGCTTCGTAGTCGACATGCCGCGAGCTAAAGAAAATCTGGAAATGACCCCACTCGACTTTCCGAACATTGAGTAATTAACAGTTTTGTAGATAAAGTAAAGAAAGAGGAGTTAGTCAGTCTTAGTCAGTCTAAGAACGGGATTCGACAAGGATTTATTTAACAAAACAGTATTAAGTATTTTTTTTTTTTTTAATAGGAATTTTTGCTAGTGTTCAGAGACTTTTGTTACAGACTGTATGCGTGTATGTCTGTGAGTGAACACGGTAGCGTCTAAAAGCTTTGTTCGAATAAGCTGAAAGTTGGTGCGTATATTGTAAGTCACCATAGTACGAACCCTACTGATTTTGTGGAAACTAGCACACATAATTTTTTTACAGGGACACTAGGAAAAATTCTTTATCGTTATGGCCTATGGGGCCTGTTTTTTAAAAGTGTAATAGCGTCTAAACGCCTTATTAATCTGAGAAAAATATTTGTACACATGTTAAAGGTCACAGTTGCACAAACTGTATAGATTTTGGCGAATTTAGCACTTACAGTTTTTTTACAGGGACACAAAGAAAAATTCTTCATCATTATGGCCTATGGGACCAAAATTTAAAAAGTGCGATAGCATCTAAACACCTTATTCACTTGAGCTGAAATTTTATATGAATATTATAAATCACTTTTGCACTAATTATAAGCATTTTGGTGAATCTTGCATTTATTGGTTTTTAGAGGGACACAACGAAAAATTATTTATCATTATGATCTATGGGCTCAAAGTTCAGTAGCGTTAAATAAAACGTAGTGTAATATATGGAGAAAAATACTCAAACACTCTATTGTTTTTCTCTCTTTTGTTTGTTTAACAACTCCCCTTTCTTTACTTTATCTACAAAACTGTTAATCACTCAATGTTCGGAAAGTCGAGTGGAGTCACTCCAGATTTTTTTTAGCTCGCGGCATGTAGACTACGAAGCGTTATTATTTGCAGAAATTAAGTACTGAAAATCTGCGACATCATCGATTTTAAATTTGCATATGCCAGCAAATATTCACAGAAACTCATAAACGTGTATAAACTTTTACGACAAGCAAATTTTTATTTTTATCAAAAAAATTTAAATTATTGCAAATCAAACGACCAGCTTTTGATTATAGAATTTTAAAGCATATTTTAAATATATATGCAGGTTTTTGTAATTCTGATGTCATAATTCTAAATTTTGAAGATGAATAATGACATTGTCTAAACTTTTGCGTCGCACTGTATAAGACTTGTAAAGACCTCAAGGTTTCACAACAATTCACACACATATTAAATTGCTTTGGCTTATAGTATGAGAAGAATTGCTATTTAAAATTAGTGGTGCAAAAATATGAGAAAAATATGACACGTAGAGAAAACTATCATTCGTAAAATTCCATGCAATTTTTCGTGATTTAATTTAGAATTGCACACCTTTCATATTTCTTTTCAATAGTAGAAGTTGTTATTTGAACTAAAAAGCACATATTTAAAATAGTAATCATTAGAAAATGCTTAGAAAAATTAAATAACTAATTCTTTTTTTTTTTTTTTTTTTTTTTTTAAATCTCATTTTTGAAAAGTGAGGTAAAGAAATTTTATGATATATATATATATATAAATAAGAAATTATGAATAGAAATAGAAAATAATAGAAATTTTACAGCCAGCTTAAAATATACTAAATAGACAAACTGGTGTTTTATCGCTAAGAAAATGAAAAGAAAACCAAATCATATCAAGTTTAGTATTTAAACATTGGACAATGTATCAGAAAGATTATGAAAGAACAATTAATATGAAGCTTTGTAACTAAAACATCTTTTTTTTTTTTTTTTTAATCACATTAAAAGAATAATTACATGCAACTTTGAATGTACAGTCGGGGAAAAAAAAAAACGCAACACTCAACGTAACTTCGTTGCTAATCAATGTAGAAAAATGTAATAGGTATCATTCGACGGGGAATTGTGTGTAGTTTCAGGAAATGAACTGAAATTTTGAATTGGGGGTCGTCTACATATTAAAACGCGCACCAACTTTGATTTTTTCAATGGTAACACCCTATTTTTATTTCATATTTGAATTCCTGAGATCGCGACAACGCGAAAAAGTATATTGGTTGTATATTTTACTCATTTTTTCACAGAGTTATAAGCATTCAAAGTTTGAAGGTGCTAATGTTAAATTCATATTTCAAACTTTTATTAATATCTTCCTAAAAAATAACTTGATCGATATAATTTTTTTTTTACGAGATACAGTGAAGAAACCCAAACATAATCCATCATTACTTTTGATTCTGAAAAATATTTTTAATTCTGAAAAATATTAATAAATTCATATTCATAAAAATTATGAATTATGACATATATTAATTTTTACATAAAATGAATCGTAATGCTGAAAAATATGGGTGTGCAAATTTGCAGCTCATTCCAATTATTAGTTTTCGAGATATAAATAAATCTTTCTTTTGGAGTGGTTTAGGGGGCCGTCTCTTATATAGTTTTGCATGAGATAACGAATCAAATCTTAAAAAATAACAAAGAAAATTAAACAAAATACTTTTATTTTTTATTTACGGGTCAAATTATATAACAAAACCTCAAACGTAAAGAAATGAAACAAAAATAATGATTTTTAGACATTAGTGTTAGCATCAAGAATTTCTGTTTTCTAAAGAAGACAAGCCCCGCCTTCATCGTTCTTCAAAACAAAACAATACAGTAAAGAAAAGTAAATGTGACATTGAGTATTCGTGTTAAACCCCTTATTTTATGTTGACAAAAATATGTAGAAGTGGTATTTACTTCATCGATTGATTGGTGATTAATTTTGAATCTTTTAAACAAACACTAGAAGAAAAAAAATTAACTAAATAGGCGGGGTTTACTGTTTTAAATAGAAAAATAGGTTTAATGTGAAATTGTCAAATAGAAAAAACGAATGGAATTGGAATGCAAGACAGACCTGTAAAATCGTTTCTTAACTACCGTCATAGTTAAAAAAGGCTTAATCATTTGTTTCATATAATGTCTTATTTTATTTTATTTATTTACTTATTTATTTATTTTGTAGGGGGACGATTATTATTTCAAGGACACTTTATTCTTTAAAATTTTATTAATATATTTTATTTTTATACATTTTTAAAAACATACTTTAACTTTTATAAATATATTTTAACACTTTTTGCGACTGCATGATTTTGTCTTTTTGACAGTAAGACCCGCCTACGGGCATTATACTCTCAAAATAAAATATTTCATAACAAATTTTCTCTATTCAGAATTATATTACAAATGGATATACATTATAGTTATATTCTTTCTAATCAATATATTTCTATCCATAGTATATTTTATATCAAAAATATGAACACTGGGTAGACACTTAAGAAATATGTAACACACAAAATACGAAAGAAACGCCCACTGACAGAGTTACAGATTTTCAAATGGCGTGAATCTACGTAAGCGGTTGCGAAAGGGTTAATTAAGAAATTATATTTTCATAGAAATTATAAAACGAATCGTACAGTTCCAAAGATTTCAACTGATCCAAAACTGGTAAGTGCGATTAAAATTGTTTAATATTTACTTCATGAACACTTACAATAATTTATCCGAAAAGATTTAGTTTATGCGTTGTTGTATATATATATATTATTTCATTTCGTATATTATGTTACACCTACGAAAGAAAATTTAAGCTGTATTGGTGATCAGTACAGCTATAATAAGCACTTTTACTTGAAAAATATTGCGCTTTTTTCACAGAGTACTGTATGGAGTAATCGCAAGTGTAATGTATTTAAATAGACCTAAAATTATCTAAAACAGTACTGAAGCATACTTGCCAACCATCTCATTAATAACCGTACAATTGTTAACGCCCCCTAAAAAACGCCCCTTTTCTCACACCATAATATTTTAAGAGTAATTCTCTCCAAATGTTGTTACGATTAAATAAGACTAAAATTACTCTAAAAAATTATTGGTGTGAAAAAAAAGGCGGGTACTAAAAATTGTACGGTTCATAATGAGGTGGTTGGCAAGTATGCTGAAGTGTATGTAAATCTAAAAAATTGAATTCAGGATAATTAAGGAACTGAAAACGAGGCAACGTTTTATTAATTACTATAAACATTTTTTTCCTGAATGAATTCCGGTGTGAAACATTAAAATTTTTTCTAATTCTTATAGGATCTTAATTTTATTTTTCTACGTTTATAGAAAACCTCCTAACATATTTTTGATTATAACTCTATAAGTACTAAAGATAAAGTATACAAATAGTATACTTTTCCGCACTGCCAGACTCTCAGAAATTCGAAAATGAAGTCAAAATTGGGTTGAAAAAATCAAATTTGGCGCTCACTTCAATATGTTGATAACCCCTAATTCAAAGTTTGACGACATATTCAGAAAGTGCTTTGAATTTCCTGTTGAATGATGTGCATTAGATGTTTCTGTGTTAATTAATAACGAAATTACAGCGGGTGTTGCGTTTTTTTTTCCCCGACTGTACAATCAGCCAAAAAAAAAACGCCCCCCCACCTAATTTCGCTGTAAATTGTCGTAGAAACATGCGACTGGTACCGATCAGTTTGTAATAACGTCTAGTTTATAATGTTATAGTTAGATTTTACTTAGGGGGTCGTCTACATATTAAAACTGACATCAACTTCATTTTTTTCAAAAGTAACCCCCCTTTTTTATAATTTATTTGAATTCTTTCGATCAAAGAGTTATAAGCTGTCAAAGTTTGGGGATGCTAATGTTAAATGATTGTAACAAACATTAAATCATATCTTCCAAAATAATTATGATATTTAAATTCTGTTTTTTTTTTTTTATTCGATAGAATGAAGTGACCCAAACATATTCCATGCAAATTTTTGCTAAAAAAAACATTTTTTGAATTATGAAAATTATTAATAAATTCATATTTGAAAAAATTATGAATTATGACCTATCTTAATTTTTGCACGAATACAACGGGCATCATTAAAAACATGGGTTTCCAAATTTACAGCTCGTTCCTAACATTATTTTTTGAGTTACAGTGATATTTCACTTTTTATTCCTGTTAGGGGGCCGTCACTTGTTATAATATGTATCCTCTATAAGTAAATGTTTGTATATAATTTGACGGAAAACTATTTTAATTTGCCTTTATGTTATTTTTATTGTTTATTAAGCAATATTTAGATGTTTATTAAACAAATTGGCATATTTTTGTAAAGTTATCACAATGTAGGCGAGGGATTGTGAAAGAATTTCAAAAGAAATGAAGCCCCGCCTCTGATTCGCTGAAACGCTATTAAAAAAAAAAAAAAGACTAATTTGCATATTCCTATTTGACTCTATATGTGACGCTGGTATGCATAAATCACAATGGTATTCACTACATCGATTATTGAAGACAAAATTTAAATGATTTAATTACAAATATACAAAATTATTTTGTTTTATATTATAAAGTTTTAGAAAATTTCTGAAAAGGCGTGGCTTACGGTACAAGAGAGGAATATATCCGATCCTAATATGTTAAGTCTTTCTTCATAAGTATTAAATATCTTTTTCTAGTTTTTCGCTGCTAAAATTTTATTTTAATCCTGTTACACTTTTTTTCGCATTTCAATTATCAAGAGTACGTACACCTCTAGTTAAATATCATGTTTTAGAAAAGACGGTACAGCGAAACTGATTGCATGAAACAGCAATTATGCATTCGACAATCGTTTTATTATTATTATTATGAATATTTAATTTTAAAAAGATTTTTTACCATGAATTTTCTGTTTAAACTTTGTTGTGACATATTTGCATTTGGTTACTGTACCGTTTGTAAGCTTTGTGTTATTTAAAATTTATCCCATAATGTTACATAATAAAATATCAAATTTCTATTAAAAGTTTTTTAATACAGAATCAAATAGTAATTTTTTTTTTTTTAAGTTTATGAGATTTATTATTGGAACATAGCTCAATAGAATTTATTTTCAATTTCCTAATCACGAAATCAAAGTCACAGTTATTATGGAATAAAAATTTAAAACAAAGGAATAGTCGTATTACTTTCAAATATATAGATAGATATTGATCTTACAGAATCCTGAAATTTCATTTAAAAGACTTTAATCGTCTAAATTTAAAAATTCAAAATAAAATAAATTAATCTAAATGCTTTTAAAGTTGAAACGGGAAGATTTCAAAATATATGAAAATTGGCATTTGTGTTTTGAACATTTTGATGCGGCAGATATTAAAAACTATATTTTAATGGTGAGCTGAACCTGAGCTTAAGAGAGGGCGGATCCAGCTATTTAGCACAAGTGATATCACCTGACTAAAACCAGAATAAACAACATTTTAATTTATTCCGGGGTATTTTTAGCCCACTGCTATACTTTTTTTTTTTTTTTTTAAGAGAAATTTATCTTACTTTAACATAGATTTTTACTTTTTACCGCTATCCACATGTCACCTTCAGCATTAGCATTTAAATGAGGAGTCATCATCTTCTTCCAAAGCAAATTTTAAATAAACTTAAAATCATATAAATTTGTGAAAATCCAAACAGATTTTTCCTACTAAGAAAGCCATTCCACACTGAAATACATGCGTAATCGGTCACTTATACGCCAGTTCACACCACAATATATTGGTAGGTAGGTAGGTAGGTTGGGTTTAATGTTGCACTAGTACTGCGCTATGGGTAATTGGCTACTGTCTGGGACGCACCCCTACGATGGTCCGGAGACACGCCATCGTAATTTTTATCGTTCACGGAGACGATGGCTTCCCTGCTTCTGTTCCCATAGTTTATTGTTCAGATTTTTTATTTATTTATTTTTATTTTATTTTATTATTATTATTTTCTTTCCTTCTTCCCCCCTCCCCCCCCCCTTTTTTTTTAATAGAGTAATGTAACATTTTGACCTTTTCAACTGAAGATTTAGATTAAGGGTAGTCAGCCTTTCTACACCCACCGTCCACTTCGGTATCTGTGTTAAGAGTAGAATTTTAGAACATCCCATTAAGTAGTAGGATTTATTATTTTGCATATTAATTTGTTACACATTATAAAATATAAAAGTAAAAGAATATCGTGGAGATTTGAGTAAAACTTTTTAATAATGTCATGAAAAAAAAAAAAAAAAAAAAAAATTAATTAAAAAAATAAATAAATAAAAATAAAAAAATCTGTTTTAATATTTTTAAAACGTCAATTAAATTAAAGAAAATGAAAGTACTGCAGTATCAGAACACACTCCCATTGTCACTGTGAAACGGCCGTGGGAACCAGGTTGAGTGCCACCGTTTCAGACAATTATACGGCAGCTTGAGTTAAAATAATTTTGAATTTTCAAACAAATTTAAAACCATTTACCCTTTTTTTTTTCTTTTCTTTTGATAGATATTTTAAATCTATTCAAGCTATTTAATTTGCTTCGTATGAAGTGAACTATTTGATATTTAATCAATAGAAACCAATAAAAATGTTTTAATTCATAAACTAACTCAGAGAGTTCTGTGAATTAGTCATTTTTTTTTTATTTTATAATTAACATTTCTGAATTTTTTTTCCGGTGTGAAACTTAATAAATAATGTATACTGCGTGGTAGATCATGATATATATTTTCTAAATGTATAGACGGACCCCTAATACATTTTCACGTGTAACTCTATTTAGAATTGATATTAAGTATATAAATAGGTATGTTTTCCGAACTGCCTTGATCTCAGAAATCTGAATATGAAGTCAAAAATAGGAGTTGCTATTGAAGAAAATTAAGTTAATGCCAGTTTTAATATGAAGACGACCCCTTAGGCAAAATTTAACTATACAAATCGATCGGTACCAGTCAAATGTTTCTACGATAATTTACGGCGAAATTAGGTGTGTGTGTGGGGGGGGGGGGGCTTATTTTTTTTGTGGCTGACTGTACTTTCTTATATAAAATGAATTTCATTATCTACGATTATTGTATTTCCACGATATATATATATATTCATATTCTACCAAAAAATTTACTGGAGATGTTAAAATCTACAAAATTATTTTTATTGTAACCAATGAAGTTTCAAAATATTCGATTTAAAAATCTATTTTTTACTGTAATATATTTTTTATTATGTGATTAAAGAGGACGTTTTTCTAGCAAAGCTCGGTCTTCAAGAAATTTTTCTATAAAAAAATAACTAATTAGATTCTATTAAAAATTTTTCTTTCTCCTTTTTTTTTCTTCTTTAGCTTTTTATTTTTCCTTTCTGCGCAATAGTTTTTTTTTTTTTTTTTTTTTATAAGTAATTAAAAAATATCTCTTACGCGAGAAACTTCAAAAATCTTATTTTTAGATAACACTTTTTATCAGACAAAAAACATAATATACATTCTTTGGATGCAACGAAGTTTTTATCACTACTAATTAAAAGAGGTTTCCAGTTAAATTAGAATGAAATAAGATAAAAATAATGTTTTCATTCCCCTTACAGTCTGGTGTGTTTGTGTGTGTGTGTTTACGCTATACTTTTTAAAAAGCATAAATTTGGCACACAGGAACATATTTATTATTAACAAAGCGCAAAACAAATCAAAATGAAGCAAATTAATTAACTTTTAAGACCCTCAAAAATAACGTTCAAAATCTAGATTTGTACAGTCACCCAAAAAAAAAACGCCACCCCCCCACCTAATTTCGCCGTAAATTATCGTAGAAACATGCGACTGGTACCGATCAGTTTGTAATAACATCTAGTTTATAATGTTATAGTTAGATTTTACTTAGGGGGTCGTCTACATATTAAAACTGACATCAACTTCATTTTTTTCAATGGTAACCCCCCTTTTTTATAATATTTTTGAATTCTTTGGATCAAATCATCACGGAAAATGGTATAGTTTATATATTTCGCTCAATTTTTCATAGAGTTATAAGCTGTCAAAATTTGGGGATGCTAATGTTAAATGAATGTGACAAACATTAAATCATATCTTCCGAAATAATTATGATATTTAAATTCTGTTTTTTTATTCGTTAGAATGAAGTGACCCAAACATATTCCATGCAAATTTTTGCTAAAAAAACATTTTTTGAATTATGAAAATTTTTAATAAATTCATATTTGAAAAAATTATGAATTATGACCTATGTTAATTTTTACACGAATAGAACGGGCATCATCAAAAACATGGGTTTCCAAATTTACAGCTCGTTCCTAACATTATTTTTTGAGTTACAGTGATATTTCATTTTTTACTGCTGTTTGGGGGGCGTCACTTGTTATAATTTGTATCATCTGTGAGTCAATATTTCTATACATTTTGACGAAAAACTATTTTAATTTACCTTTATGTTATTATAATTGTTTTCTAAGGAACATTTCGATGTTTATTATACAAATTGGCTTATTTTTTATAAAATTATCGCAATGCAGGCAAGAGATTGGGAAAGAATTCCAAAAGAAATGTAGCCCCGCCTCTATATTGCGGAAACAGTATTAAAAAACCTAGTTTGCATACTCGTATATGACACTATATGTGACGCTGGTATGCATAAATGTCAATGGCATTTACTACATTGAATGCTGAAGACAAAATTTAAATGATTTAATTGGAAGTATGTAAAATAATTTTGTTTTATAATGTAAAGTTTTAGAAAAATTCTGTAAAGGCGTGGCTTTTGTTGCAGAAGGGAGTTTACTCGATTCTGAAATGTTAAGTCTTTGTTCTTAAATATTACATAACTTTTTCTAGCTTCTCACTGCTAAAATTCTATTTTATCCCTTTTGTCTTTTGTTTTTAACTTGAATATTCTAGGATTCGTGCACCTCAATTAAGTATCATGACAGTAAAAAAACGCGGTAAGACGAGGAATATTATTTGAAAGAGCAATACGCAGTGAACAATACTTTTGTTTTTTCCTTTTTTAAAATTAATATAATTGATTTTTATTAATTTTTATCAGAATTTTTAAAACAAATTTTCTGTTTTAATCTTGTGAAATTTTCGCATTTGCTTACTCTACCGTTTATGCTATTTAAATTTTATCGCATGACGTAACATAATAAAATATAAAACTTCTATTAAATGTTTTTTTAATACTGAATAATAAAGTGGTATTTTATTTTCTTTAAGTTTTAAAATCTATTATTGAAACAAAGTGCAATATTATTTATTTTCTATTATTCTAATCACGGCGTAAAACTGTCGTCACATTTATTACGGAAAAAGAATTTAAAACAAAGTAATATGTCTTATTACTTTTAAAGATATAGATTTTACACATTTATAATTAAGAATTCAAGTACAGTAGACGATTGCAGAACGGGGAATATTCGTTCTAGGCAATAGGAAACCGTTTTTTCCATATCCATGTTTATTTTCATATGAATATACACAATAATATGAATATACACTCTTTCTAGTGAAAAAATTTGTTTCATACTATTTTGTTTATATAAATATGAATATAAGGAATATTCTTAAGAAATATCGTAACACACAAATTGTGAAAGAAACGCCCACTGGAGGAGTTACAGATTTCCAAATGACGTGAAACTACATCAGCAGTCGCGAAAATATTAAATATCCTTTCTCAGATTTTAGTTTAAATCTTGTTATGTATATTTTTGTATATTATCTATTGTTGGTTTGTACGCCTAAAATTAAATGTAAAACTTTATAGTAACACTTTCATGCGAGGCTTACAGTATAAAATAAAAATATACCCAACAAGAAGTAGATAATAATTGTTAGTTAGTAGATTTTAATTGTTTTTATATATATTTTTTGTTTTTTAAATGTATTTTAACTTAAATTTTTGTCTCTTAAATAAAACAGTTTTTGCTTTTAAGAAGTAGATAATTCTTTTTCTTAAATATTAAACACCTTTTTTTTAACTCCTATTAATATTATTATCATTATTACTACTGTTCTTTTACCTTTATATTTAGATTTTTGTAATTGAATATTGTAGGGTTCATATCATTCAAGCTATTATTTTTCTTCGTACGAAGTGATGTATTTAACTTTCAATAATAATGTTTAATAATTTGAAACCAATAAAAATCTTTTAATTCATAAGCTAATAAAGAAAGTTCTGCAAATTTGAATCGTTTTTTATTTTATAATAAACATTCCTGAACTTTTTTTCCGGTGTGAAGTTTTATAAATAATGAATATTGGGTAGTTGATCACGATTTATTTTTTCTAAATGTATAGACGGTCCCCTAATACATTTTCACGTGTAACTCTGTTTAAAATTGATTTAAAGTCTATAAATAGGTAAGTTTTCCGAACTGCCTTGATCTCAGAAATCTGAATATTAGGTCAAAAATAGGGGTCGTCATTGAAAAAAATGAAGTTTTTACGTGTTTTAATATGTAGATGACCCCTTAAGCAAAATATAACTACACCATTGAAAACTAGACGTTATTACAGATCGATAGGTACCAGCCGCATGTTTCTACGATAATTTACGGCGAAATTGGGTGGGGGGGTGGCGTTTTTTTTTGGGTGACTGTACATTTTAAATCAGCATACATAGATTACTTTCACAATTACTCTTTTCTAGGATCAAATTGTAACCAAAGTTTTTTTTTTTTTTTTTTTTTTTTTAGCAATCCAAAAAAGTTATTTTTAGAGTTATTCAAAAATTTAAAGTAGTGTTTCCATGTAGTATTTAGGTATTTGATTTTTCACGTAAGCAAGTTTATTATTTTAAGCATACTTATTAGCAATCTTATATATTAACGCACAAGGCTGTATTTTAAGTTCAAAATGAGAGCATTCAAGTATGCGTAAAAATCATCGAAGAAATCCGAAACAATAACATTCCTATTATTATCACGGTGATCAGATTATAATATTTTTATATGTAAATAGCGTTAAAAATAATTATAATTACCAATTCAGATTGTATTTTATGGTTCTCTGCAAAAATGAAAAAGTTGATATCAAGGTTGAGTGAGTTACGCAATTTGGAGATTGACGACGGTTTGGGATTCACCTTTAGCGCAGGTCTGGTGATATTCCTTAAAAATGTTTGATCCAATGCGCTTAGTAAGTATGGGTCAAAAAATGACAATTGTGATAAATAAATTCCTTGATATATAAATAAAAGGCTTAAAAATGGTGACTATTTTCATAAAATTAGGATATCTGGTCCTTAGTGGATTGATCTAAGGAAAGATAACAAGTCCGAAAAGACATGAAGCCAAAATCATAACCGAAGAAGCCATTAAATACCACAGTTAGTTATACAGTGTGACGTAAAAGTTTAGACAATGAATTTATTCATCTTTAAAATTTAGAATTATCACGTCAGAATTACAAAAACCTGTATATATTTTTTAAATATTTTTTAAAATGCTATAATCAAAAGACAGTCGTTTGATTTGCAAAAATTTTTATTTTTTTGATAAAAATGAAAATTTGCTTGTCGCAAAAGTTTAGACACGATTATGAGTTTCTGTGAATATTTGCTGGCATATGCAAATTTAAAGTCGATGATGTCACAGATTTTGAGTACTTAAGTTCTGCAAATGATAACGCTTCGTAGTCGACATGCCGCGAGCTAAAAAAAATCTGGAGTGACCCCACTCGACTTTCCGAGCATTGAGTAATTAACAGTTTTGTAGATAAAGTAAAGAAAGAGGAGTTAGTCAGTCTTAGTCAGTCTAAGAACGGGATTAGACAAGGATTTATTTAACAAAACAGTATTAAGTTTTTTTTTTTTTTTTTTATAGGAATTTTTGCTACTGTTCGGAGACTTTTGTTACAGAATGTATGCGTGTATGTATGCGTGTATGTCTGTGAGTGAACACGCTAGCGTCTAAAAGCTTTGTTCGAATAACCTGAAAGTTGGTGCGTATATTGTAAGTCACCATAGTACGAACCCTACTGATTTTGGGGAAACTAGCACGCATAATTTTTTTACAGGGACACTAGGAAAAATTCTTTATCGTTATGGCCTATGGGGCCTATTTTTTAAAAGTGTGATAGCGTCTAAACGCCTTATTAACCTGAGAAAAATATTTGTACACATGTTAAAAGTCACAGTTGCACAAACTGTATAGATTTTGGCGAATTTAGCACTTACAGTTTTTTTACAGGGACACAAAGAAAAATTCTTCATCATTATGGCCTATGGGACCAAAATTTAAAAAGTGCGATAGCATCTAAACACCTTATTCAATTGAGCTGAAATTTTATATGAATATTATAAATCACTTTTGCACTAACTATAAGCATTTTGGTGAATCTTGCATTTATTGGTTTTTACAGGGACACAACGAAAAATTATTTATCATTATGATCTATGGGCTCAAAGTTCAGTAATAAATAAAACGTAGTGTAATATATGGAGAAAAATACTCAAACACTCTATTATGTTTTTCTCTCTTTTGTTTGTTTAACAACTCCCCTTTCTTTACTTTATCTACAAAACTGTTAATCACTCAATGCTCGGAAAGTCGAGGGGAGTCACTCCAGATTTTTTTTAGCTCGCGGCATGTAGACTACGAAGCGTTATTATTTGCAGAAATTAAGTACTCAAAATCTGTGACATCATCGATTTTAAACTTGCATATGCCAGCAAATATTCACAGAAACTCATAAACGTGTCTAAACTTTTGCGACAAGCAAATTTTTATTTTTAACAAAAAAATTAAAATTATTGCAAATCAAACGACTGTCTTTTGATTATAGAATTTTAAAGCATATTTTAAATATATATACAGGTTTTTGTAATTCTGATGTCAAAATTCTGAATTTTAAAGATGAATAATGACATTGTCTAAACTTTTGCGTCGCACTGTAAAAAAAAAAACACTGCAATGATATTGTGAAATTATGTAATACGGATAGGCTGACCAGATCAAAGTACTTTTATAATAGAGAAGCGTTAAAAATGGCTACAATTATTCAATTTCGTATGTATTTTTTCATTCCTAATAAATAAAGACTAAAAAT
The DNA here is from genome assembly GCA_963930645.1 of Salticus scenicus. NCBI lineage: Eukaryota > Metazoa > Arthropoda > Arachnida > Araneae > Salticidae > Salticus > Salticus scenicus. The sequence goes on along the minus strand of OZ005657.1, from coordinate 14,238,204 downwards.
AAAGTATTATTGATTAATAATTTAATTCCTACATTTTTTTAAAACTTAGAAAAATGCTTTCAAAATAAAGGAAGTCCCCAGATGCCCTCATTTGTCCACAGAAAATGGGGACATTTGGTCAGCCTAAATATGGATCATTTGAGATGAAAGTCTTTGTAACTATAGGTCTCAAAGATGTCAAATAAATAAAATAACAGTACTATCCAATGTTATGGTAGGCGCAATATGGCCCCTGTCGCAACCTGAGCTGGTACAGCTGCCACCATTATAAGTAGAAAACTGTTAACTCATTCGCATAGGGCTAATTTCCCATAACTTTCACATAAATAGGGGTATTTCAGCAATTTTGCCAGACTTGATATCTTTTTTTAATAATCTCCAATAATTTTGAGAAGCGGTATTTAACTTTTATCGCTTGTATGTTCCTTCTGAAGGAACATTAAAAAATCGAGCCACGCCTTAAGGTGTTCCTCTGCAAATGAAATGTTATTTTTCTAAAACGTGTAACTATAGGCTACCTTTCGGCAACCGGAAAATTTCAACAGAAAGATTTATTTTATTTAATGATGAAGTAAAATAAAACAAATTATTGCAATTTTTCGGTAGCCAAAACGTAGCAAGTTAGAAACTATACGTGTGACGTTTTAAGGGAACGCCAAAAGGCATGTATTACGGAAAATATGCCGATCGCAAAGGGTTAATAAACGTAATGCAATTAATCTCTGAAGTGATAGCTAACCGTTACAATTAAAATTTACTGGTGGATATTGAATAAAAATGTCCGAAAACTGGCAGCACTGTATTTTAGTGATATAAAGATGTTTCAATATATAGGGTAGGTGGGGAAATTGGTGCCCGGGGGTAATTGGGTACTACTTTTTTCAAAGATTTTTACAGGAGTGACCCCATTTTTTTGAACAATTTCAAATATACACACTAATAGGTATGGTCATATTCCATAGCTCATATTTTTTTCAATGTTGTTCTGTAATACCCTGACTAGTAAAAAAAATCTCAGATGCACCTATCATGCTACAGTTTTTGAAGTGCGTAACAAACTTTGTCCGTCCAAGCTTTAAAATAATGTTGATTTTTTAACTTTAACACAATATTTAAATTTTACCTATTAAATGCAAGTTCTTGTACCTAAGAACATGTGGTGTGAGTTAGTTTTTTTTTTGTTTTGTTTTGTTTTTCAGTTACGTGTAAAGGGAAATTTGGGGGGTCAAAATGATTAGCACCCATTTGCCCCCTTGCGGGAAAATGGGTGCTAATATAATTTTCTGTTTATTTTCAAAAGTAACTGTTATTTTGTGCTTTAATATGTATAGGGGTTGTTTTTGGGTAATCAGACTTCTGTTTGGTGTCAATTTGACGAAGATTATAAAAAAGTCTGCAAACTCTTTTACAACTATCAAATAAACACTGTTTTTGTTTTATGGAAGAAAATGCTTATTTTGTTCAAGTTTTGTGTTAGGAAATTCTGTCAAAAGCATTGAAGGCTATGTGAGCAATTTCAGGAGGCTCAAAAATATGTTTGTACGTACGCCCGTATGACATCAGGCCAAAATCAGCTTCATTTTTACAAAGTTTTGAGGCCTCGTAACTTTTTTTTGGGCAAAGAGAAAAAAAGTATATATTATTGCAGTTTAGCTTTTCTATTAAACTACTTATACCATAAATTTTATATGTGTACGTCATAAGGCACCATTGCCATTTCTGTTTTTCAAAAAGTGCCAAAGTTTTGTAAAAACGAATGCAATTTCTTGTAGCTGTTGGATTTTTTTTTTTTTTTTCAATAAAAAGAAGTTCAATGCATTAGATATGGAATTCTTTCTAGCACCCATTTCCTCAAAGAAGTTAACATATGCTGCTGTGGAGTTATAGTTGTAGCACCCAATTACCCCAAGGGGGTAATTCGGTTCTAAAACACTTAATATTTTTTTTTTTTTTTAAACTATTTAATGACGCAAAAATAAATAAATATCGTACAAAGATTACACTCTACTGTACTAAAACATTTAGTTAAAATATTACAGAATTTCAGAACGCCAAAGCGTACGTAACACAATTTGTAAGAAAGTACATCTCTCATGTTTCTATCACGTCTTGTTTTTGAGGTTTCCACCAATATTAAAATAGTGCGCCTCTATTTGAATAAATCAAAGTGCGGGATTGTGTCTTCAGAAGGGCAAATCTTTCGCAGCCGCGTGGGAAGTTTTATCTAGGGATGAGAGTTTCCCGTGTTTTGATGTATATCTTACATCAATACTTTTTAACAATAATCTCTATCATATTTATTAAAAAGATAGTAGCGTAAAAATATAATTAAATTTTCTAAATAAAAATAGTTGTGCCGAAGGCACGGAACACTTTAATCCCTGATGCTACCTAACTATTCAGTCACTTCACTAGAAGCTTTTCTTCCTCTTTCGACATTTTTAAACAAGTACTAGTGCCAATTAGTGTGTATACCGAAACAAATAAGAAACTATGTACACTAAGCGACAAAAAAAAAGCCGCACTTGGATGTTTTCCTTTCGCCTTCTACAACCGCCAATTTTATCGTTTAAAAAGAAAATTTTCGAACACATTTTGCTATGTTGTCCTCCACATGCACTTTAGCTTTGAGTCTAGTGTTAAAAACAAAATGCAATTGTCAGAAAAATTGTAATTTTAGAATTTATTTAAAAAATGATAAGAATAAGGCAGTTAACGATGCCACAAAAAGTATTAATTTTTGTATGAAAATCAAAAAATATTTTAATACGTGAAATGGCAAAATAATTAAATGTTAACGAAATATTGGCAAAATGAATTTTAGCAAAATATAAATTTTTTTGGCCGTTTAAACTGGGAATTTGGCTTTAGGCGGTCATGTTGCTCATCCAAGCAAGATAACCGCAAGTTAAAATGCGAATGTTTAAAAAATCGATTTGTATCATGTTCAGAACTTTAAAAAAAAATTTTAAAAAGTGTATAGTAAATTACTTTCTTCAAAAACAATGCGGGAACAATTAAACAAAGCGGGTTAAAAAACAGAAGATCTGCGAAAAAAGCCATTATTAAGGAAAAGAATTAGAAAAAACTATACTTTAGTTGACCAAAATTTAAAAACATTATCAGTTAATTATTAGGCTGAACTAGTTTTCTCTGATGAATCAAGTTTTCTTTATTTCGAGCAGTTGAAAAAAGCTAGAATGAAGACGAAAATGTGACCGACTTAATGAAAATCGCACTTTTAAAACAGTGACACATTCTCCGTACATTATGGTACGGAGGTGCATAACTTTTCAAACACTCGGGGAAATTTTTATGCTCAAGGGATCAATTAACTCGAAATAAAACACAATCTGCATAAAAGTGGTGCCTGACCGACTATTTTGGAGGTATCTTAGACATTTCCGTAAACAGCATTTGAAGATAATAAGGCACCTTACTACACGGCGTCTGTGGTAAATTTATTCACTTCAAATTGTCAAAATTTCTTATACATTCCCATGAGAACCTATAATTCTGTAAGTAATCATACGTTTTTTTTCTTAAGTTAAATACCACAAAGGATATAGTAGAATTTCTTCTTTACCAGACATGGAAATGGTCAAAATCGCGATCCGCTCGAAAATGTTTCGTCTATAAAAAGGCGGGGGAGAGGGGAGAGGATTCGAAATTTGCAGCCTATAACTCTGCCAGAAAAAGAAAAAATTATTTGTGATATTTGGCACATTGAAATTTCTGAGATTTATATTAAAACACTGTATAAAACTGTGCCATTGGGCATTAATGCAGTAATTCCATATAAAGGTGGAATTAACCCAATGCAGAATACATATTTTTAACAAAAAATTGCTTAGTTCTAACAAATAAATAGTTTTATATCATGTATTACAATATAACTTCTTTATTCCATATAATAAATCGTAATAGAATGCAAAGTGTATAGTTATTGCATTATGTTCAAAAAGAAAGTTTTATGCAGATTTTTAAAAAGTACTTCGTAGAGTGCAATAAAGCGAATTATTAAATCGAAAATATACATAGGTATCATTTCATACCTTTGGTATTATGCAAACAAGACAGTTTTATTTGTTTCAAACATTAATTTTAAAGTTATTAGAAATAAAAAAGGTATAAGTCATTTTTTTCTGCAGTGCGGCTTTTTTTTTTTTTGTCGCTTAGTGTACATCCGAAACAACCTTACAATAGGAAACGTTGATTAGACAAATAGTAAGCCTCCACGATAAATCAAAGAGTGGAATATTGTCTCCAAACGGGCAGAGCTTTCACAGCTGCGTGTTGAAATGTTACCTAACAGTTCAAGCACCTTATTTAGAAGATTTTTCTTCCTCTCTCGACTGAAAAGCGGGAAAATGTCATTATTTTCCTGGTAGGAAACGGTCGGATTTAAGGGCCATAAACATCGAAAGAGACTGAGGGGGGAGTGAGATCGGCGGGCATAGGACCGCATTGCCATAGATATCAACATTTAATTTATTTATTAGTATTTTTAGCCCCGTCTTGTATATGCAAACTTTTCTTATATCATTCCCCCAAAGCATTAATATTGCGATGGATTGATATTTTAAGAGTTACAATATGATGAAGCCTGTAAACACAAAGAATTTAGTCCAGGTGAGGCACATGAAGTATGCCACTTACATATCTCAGCTGTTTTGACTGACACGCTGAGCTGCCAACCTAATCCGTCAAATTGTTAGTGCCGCCCTTTTTCCACACCAGTCTTTATTTAGAGTATTTATCTTCTTAATTCATCGTAAATACATTTGAAAAGAATTACTCTAAAAATTAAACGGTGTAGAAAAAAGGGCGTTACTAAAAATTTATCGAATTAGGTTGACAGCTTTGGACACGCACAAGGGGTCTATAATGATTTAATAATATTTTGTCGAGACTTTCATCAAGGTTATTTCATCGAGGGTATTTTGTTTTCAGGCTATATCATAGCTACCTAAACTAGATGCCTTCCGCGTGGCTCGGACACTTGGCAACAGTTCAAGCGATAGACAGCGCCATCTGGTACAGATCGCGCGACTTTTTTATTCAACAGCCCCCAAAAATTTTTAAAAGTGGTAAATGATATATACAGTGCGACGCAAAAGTTTAGACAATGCCATTATTCATCTTTAAAATTTAGAATTATAACATCAGAATTACAAAAACCTGAATATATATTTAAAATATGCTTTAAAATTCTATAATCAAAAGACAGTCGTTTGATTTGCAATAATTTTAATTTTTTTGATAAAAATAAAAATTTGCTTGCCGCAAAAGTTTAGACACGTTTATGAGTTTCTGTGGATATTTGCTGGCATATGCAAATTTAAAATCGATGATGTCACAGATTTTGAGTACTTAATTTCTGCAAATAATAACGCTTCGTAGTCAACATGCCGCGAGCTAAAAAAAATCTGGAGTGACTCCACTCGACTTTCCGAACATTGAGTGATTAACAGTTTTGTAGATAAAGTAAAGAAAGGGGAGTTGTTAAACAAACAAAAGAGAGAAAAACATAATAGAGTGTTTGAGTATTTTTCTCCATATATTACACTACGTTTTATTTAACGCTACTGAACTTTGAGCCCATAGATCATAATGATAAATAATTTTTCGTTGTGTCCCTGTAAAAACCAATAAATGCAAGATTCACCAAAATGCTTATAGTTAGTGCAAAGGTGATTTATAATATTCATATAAAATTTCAGCTCAATTGAATAAGGTGTTTAGATGCTATCGCACTTTTTAAATTTTGGCCCCATAGGCCATAATGATGAAGAATTTTTCTTTGTGTCCCTGTAAAAAAACTGTAAGTGCTAAATTCGCCAAAATCTATACAGTTTGTGCAACTGTGACCTTTAACATGTGTACAAATATTTTTCTCAGATTAATAAGGCGTTTAGACGCTATCACACTTTTAAAAAATAGGCCCCATAGGCCATAACGATAAAGATTTTTTCCTAGTGTCCCTGTAAAAAAATTGTGTGTGCTAGTTTCCCCAAAATCAGTAGGGTTCGTACTATGGTGACTTACAATATACGCACCAACTTTCAGGTTATTCGAACAAAGCTTTTAGACGCTAGCGTGTTCACTCACAGACATACACGCATACATACACGCATACAGTCTGTAACAAAAGTCTCCGAACACTAGCAAAAATTCCTATAAAAAAAAAAAAAATACTTAATACTGTTTTGTTAAATAAATCCTTGTCGAATCCCGTTCTTAGACTGACTAAGACTGACTAACTCCTCTTTCTTTACTTTATCTACAAAACTGTTAATTACTCAATGTTCGGAAAGTCGAGTGGGGTCACTCCAGATTTTTTTTAGCTCGCGGCATGTCGACTACGAAGCGTTATCATTTGCAGAACTTAAGTACTCAAAATCTGTGACATCATCGACTTTAAATTTGCATATGCCAGCAAATATTCACAGAAACTCATAATCGTGTCTAAACTTTTGCGACAAGCAAATTTTCATTTTTATCAAAAAAATAAAAATTTTTGCAAATCAAACGACTGTCTTTTGATTATAGCATTTTAAAAAATATTTAAAAAATATATACAGGTTTTTGTAATTCTGACGTGATAATTCTAAATTTTAAAGATGCATAACGTCATTGTCTAAACTTTTGCGTCACACTGTATAATCGGCGTTTCTTCGATTCTATTCGCCTTTTATGTATATCAAATCCCACTTAAAAAAATTTTTGGTGGCTGTTGATTAAAATGTCGATCAATCTATACTACGTGGCGCTGTCTACCGCTTAAACTATTGCCAAGTTTCCGAGCGTCACGCGAAAGGCATCTAGTTTAGGAGGCTACGGCTATATTTACTGGACTTGAAACCATATTCATACTGATCGCGTAAGACTTCAAAGAACAGTATGGTATACACTACGAAGAATGTGATATGTGCACTGTAATAACTGCAAATGAATTATTTATATAAATAAAAAGTATTTTCTAATTTCTGATATGTATGGGTTAATTTCTAGGATTTAATGGATCATTCGAAACGAAAGTCATTGTAACAGAGTTGTCAACTTTTACAATTTATTTCGGAGCATTTTTAGCCCTGCCATTAATTTGCTCACTTTATTTATAGAATATTTTTCTCCAATATAGGTATTACTGCAATAAAATAAGAAAAATATTAGTCTTAAAAATGTGGCATGAAAAAAAGGTGGGACTAACGATGCTCTGGAATAAATTAAAACATTTAGCAACGTGTTATAACTATAGAAGTCTTTGCAGCATTCCTAAAACTTTACATGCGTTTTATTTTATTGTCACAACTATCGTCAAAAAGAATTTTTTCTTTAAAGTTTTAATACTAAAGTGTTATATAAAAAATTATTGTTTTAAAATAGTGTTGAAAATATAATAAAATGAGAGTAAAAATTTAGGAGTGCTGCGAGATTTGGAGCGTGTTCAGTAGAGCGCCCGAGATGGATCAATTCGACCGGGCGATGACGTCACTGATCCTGGACCGGTCTTGGATCGGGCCAGGAATCTACTGAACGCTTTGGAACAATTTTGACGTGATAGGAGCAGCGCCATCTATCTAATTTGGCCTGTATTATTGTATTTCTCTTGTTTATTTTGTCTGGACTTTTAATACGTAATTCCATAAAATGCTAAACTATATTACGTTTTTTCTTTAAAAAAAAAAAAAGAAAAAAAAAAGAAGATCTTTTATGTAATAACAGTTTTATTTCTTTCTTATTAATGTAGAATTCTGTACTCTGCTAACAAAAAATAAGAAGCTATTAATTGATTGTACTGACAAATTACTAATATACATTACTTTGGTTATGATTTTTCTAAATTCACGTATAAATTTTAATCATGAAAATGTTAAGAATGTTACATTACATTTATTTTTAAAGGAGCAGAGTAGATTTATCTTAAATTAGCACTTAAAACACCTTTCTTTCTCTTCGAATTTTATTATGAACAGAAATGTACAACAAAAACGTTTTTGAAATAAATAAATAAATAAATTATATAAAATATGAAATATGCTGTTCAGTTCATATAATGGATTTATATAAAAAATAATCTTATTTTCTTCTTCGATTTATGAATCAATATAAAGAGCTTTTTCTCTCATTACCGACTGAATATTAAAATAAACTAGCAATGTAAACAACACTGCATAATTTTATAGCTACTTTTTTTACAGTCTGTTTTGTTTATTAAATTTAATAATTGACATCTTAAACTTATTTTTACCTAAATTAAAAATATGTGGAAGGATTTTAATTTATTTACTTATAGTTAACTTATTGCTTTAAAGGTAAAAAATACAATCGTTTACAAACTTTTCTATTTGTAAACAAAAAACTATCGCATGAATGAAAAGCTTTGTCCGAAAAAAAAAGAAATATAATTTTTCCCAGCTTATTTTTATATATTAAATTAACAAAATATGATAGCGTCCGAATTAAAAAAAAATATATCTTTTTGTTTCAATTAAAATTGTGTAAATTTTTGTTTTAATTTTATGTTTGAATGTTACGTTCATCAATAAAAAAATTACGTATCGAAAATCGTTATTACGTAAAAAATCTTTTTTACACAATAAATAAATAAACATAATATAGTTTAACATTTTATGGAATTACTTACCTTATTTTCTACAGCACAAACAATGCATATAAATAGGTACATCTGTATTAATCCTCAGCTAATCAAACAAATAAACAATCAATGTCAAAAACAGATGTTCATTGTTCAGGTTTTCACTGCGTAATGTCAATCAGAGCCTGATTTTCAACCTATTGCGCATTTGATCCATCACGTGACCCAATGGATCAAGAAATTTTTCTGGGCTTTCTGATCCACGACCGGTCGAGATCGGTCCATTCCACTGAACGATGTAACTCTGGATCGGTCGACACCACTGAACGCTTTGGCTCGGAATCTTTCGACCGGTCGTGGATCGGGCGCTCTACTGAACACGCCCTTGGTATAGGTCTCAAAGCTAGCAAATAAATAAAATAACATACTAATAGCCAATGTTTTGGTAGACCTTCTGCGACACCCTTAGCTGCTGTTTCTGCAGACATCTTGAGCAGAAAGCAGTTAACGTCATTTGCACTGCATGCTGATGTATGTCAACTCCTTCTATATCATTCCTCGAAGAATTGCTTATTTCACATTAGACAAAATGAACGATGCGAGCGAACTACTCTATTTTATAAAACGAGATGGTTTAGGTTGAGTGGATTTAACGTCGCACTAAGAACTACGCAGTGGGCGATTGGAAACTGTATGGGATTCACGCAAAGGGATGTTCCCGAGACATGTCATGACAATTCTGATCCTCTAAGGAAGAAGAAACAAGAAAAAAAAAGGTTTTGTTTTCTTTGAGTTTTGCAGATTTTTGCATCTATTCTCTAACCACATTTCTTGTGGTGAACATGGGAGCCTCTGCGCAAGTTCGAACTCAACGATTCCATTGTTAAAAAAGGGAAAATAACCTTGTTGTTGAAAAAAAAAATTAACGATAAGGGAATGCCGAATGACTGGATGTTTACTAAATCCCAACCTGTCGGTCAACTTGGCACCCCACCAAGCCTTTCGAGTCGCCCTCACTGCTAGGCTTAGGAAACATGGTTACACTAAACAGTGTTTAGAAACATATATTTTGATAATTACAGCATCACTAAAAAAAAAAAAAATCGCAAATTTTAAAATTGCATATATTATTTTCAGTATGCCCTTTTAAAGCGGCCAAACGTATAAAAACTCGAGATTTGATTTACACCCTTAATTTAAAGGAATAATAATAATTAAAAAAAATATCGGTCTTCGCATCGAGAACATCTTTTATGCAAAAAGTGCAGAAACGCTTGAAATTTTGAAGTGTGCGAATTTCACTAGTAATGAAAATTTATGCATAAAATGTTTTGTTTGTAAGTCAGTTTGAGACTGAGTAGATTTTAAGTTGCCCAAGACTTATTCAATGGGCAGTTGGCGCAGTTTTATAACAAGGTGAGGGTCTATAACATGACATCACAATTTTGATCCACCACGGAGACGAAGGCAACTCATTTTGGTAATAAGGCGGTCATTGCAATCACAACGGATTTTACTGCATTGATGCCTATGGCGGTTATTGGTCATCATGTGTATTGCACCCGCATTTCCCTGATTACGAGCTCAATGGAAGTTGGAATTCAGGAATTGTACGGTCGGGAAAGTAAAGATTTAAGTCAAGCAACCGTGACTTAAATTTAAGGTAAACTTGCTTAACAGGAAGTAAGTTTTTCTACGTATTGTGCATTATATATTTCATTTTTTTTTTCCCCTCGAATCGAGCCTTACAATATTTATTTTTTTCCCTTTTGAAACTTTGCTGACAGGGCTTTGAAAACCACTATCGAATGCAACGTTGTCTCTTTTCTATTTGATGTAATAAAAGGTGAAACTCCGCTAAATGGGCTAGCAATTTTTTATTCGTAAATCATAGGTACGAACATTACGTTACTCTTGAAGAATTAGCACCAATATTTTTGAATAAAAATATGGTATTATATGATTTGATTATAGCATGCTAAACTAGATGCCTGTCGCGTGGCTCTGAAACATGGCAATAGTTCAAGTGGTAGACAGGGCCATCCGGTACAGATTGCTCGACTTTTTTATTCAACTGTCACCAATAACTTTAAGAAGTGATATATGATATATATAATTGACTTTTCTTCGACTCTATTCGCCTTTTATGTCTATCAAATCCCACTTTAAAAAATTTTTGGTGGCTGTTGAATAAAAAAGTCGCGCAATATGTACCAGAGTGCGCTGCCTACCGCTTGATCTGTTGCCAAGTTTCCAAGCCCCGCGACAGGCATCTAGTTTATGAGGCTATGATTTGATGATGGGGAAATGAATTCAATGTGATTGTCTTAAGACAGCGGTCTAAATGACCTAAGAATGTGCAAAGTCAGTGTTGCCAGGTATGGGAACTTTTTCATTCAATAGTCACCAATAATTTTGAGAAGTGATAATTAATGTACACAATGGATGGTTATTCTTCAAAGTGATTAACCAACCGTTACAATTAAAATTTAGTGGTGGGTATTGAATAAAAAGTCCCCAAATCTGGCAAGAAATTAATTAAAAAATTCCTTTTTACTTTTAACCAGGTCCCTTATTTAATCTGCAAATAATTTCTAGAGGTTTCAAATCAAAATAAAAAATATAAGGTTGCCAAGACCATTTTTTTCCGAAATAGTTACAAATATTGTACTGTAATGGACTGTACTTATTTTCTAGGATTAAATAGAGAGAATATAGTACTAAAAGGTAAATAAGAGGAGGTGTATTACATAAATCTAAATAAAGTAAGCGAATATTTGTACAGAATATATGTACTACAAGTGGCTTGTACGTCATTTAAAATTTCTCTATAAGAACTTAAATATTTTAAAAACGAAAAAAAAAAATAAATAAATAAATAAATAAATAAAAGAGACAGAGACAGAGACATAAAAATTTATAATCGTATTCATTATGATAGGAAACTTATAAAAGATTGAAATAAACTTCCCATTCAAGTTTTATTTTTTATTTATTTATTTATTTATTTATTTAATTTTATTTTTGGGCACAGCACTATTTCACAGCACTATTTCAGTTAGGTTTACTAAATAGAGAGGATTAAAGTAATCTTAATCATAACAACTATTTCTTCTGAGGTTCTTCACAAGAATTATAGATAAATTTCATTTTTTTTTTTTTTTTTTTTTTAATCTTTGTATATTTATTTATTATGCAACATTATATTTAACTTTTTTTTCTTTTGCATATTTTAAAAAAACTAATTATCAGCTTCTATTTTTCCTAACCGAGCAGAAAAAATAACTAATTTTCATAGAAGTATAGGAAGAAGTTTTCTAGTTGGAACGGAATTCCCATATTAATTTCCCAACGGTTTTTAAATTCTGTTTTCACATTCAGAAAATTCACAACTGTTAAATTGACGGACCTTTTTTAGAATAGGATTTTTTTTATTTTAAATATTTTATTTTAAAGCTGGAAAATACGAATTTTCAATATGTGAAATTTTTCATTTTACAGTTTCAAAATAAAATATTATAGATTAAAAAAATCCGTTTTTAAAAAAGTTCCGTCAATTTAACAATTGTGAATTTTCTAAATGTGAAAACAGAACTTAAAAATATGTTTTAGTTAATGAGTTATAAGTAAAAAGAATTTCCCGTAGAATAACCATAGCCTCCTAAACTAGATGCCTGTCGCGTGGCTCGGAAACTTGGCAACAGTTGAAGAGGTAGACAGTGTCACCTGGTACAGATTGCGGGACTTTTTTATTCAACTGTCGCCAATAATTTTAAGAAGTTGGATATGATATACATAAAAGGCGAATAGAATCGAAGAAACGTCGATTATGATTATATATATAGTATATCACTTTTAAAAATTGTTGGTGGATGTTGAATAAAAATGTCACGCAGTCTGTACCAGGTGGCACTCTTTACCGACTGGACATTGACCGAAAGTTGGCCATTTTAGTGCCAATTCGGAGCGATCCCCGTAGAACGTAATGCTTTTTTCTTCGCGATTGACGCTTTACTATACAACAAAAAAGAAAGAAAATTGTACTAAATTTGTGCAGAAAGTAATGCAGAATATAAATATGTAATTTTTTTCGTCTTAGAGAAAAAGAATTTTAAGAAAAACGAATTTTGTTTTAACCTTCGACGTGGTTACCTTTTCAACTCCGATCGGAGAACAGAGGAATTTTTTGTTGTATATTTCTATATTAAACAAAATACGTTGATTGTGAAAGTAATTCTACCTTATTTTTTCTGAGGACATACATTCTACATATAAAAAGTTAGAAATATTTTTAACAAATATATGGTAATATTAGTTTTTGTCAAGTAATTCATGAATAAATATAAAACTACGGCAGAAGAACAGAAATTATTTTTTATTATTTTATAAAACGATTTGCATAATATTTTTACAAGCTAAAAATACATATTTTATTTATTTCAATTACGCATTATTAACAATAATGACTTAATTAAATATTAAAAAGAAAAATTTTATTAATAATAATTTGTAAAAATATTAACTAATATCTTTAGAAATTAAAAAAAAAAAAAAAAAAAAAAATTGTTTTATTTACATTTGCTTATTTCGTTGATTTTTTTATTTATTTATTTTTTTTTTTTTTTCAGTTTTTTAAAGTATTATGTAAATAAAAATAATAACTTATTTAAATATTATTTATAAAATTTATTATGGCAATTATTATTTAAAAAAAAATTATATTTCATATGCTAGCAAATAATATACACCTTATTTTCTGTGTGTTTTTAAACAATTTATTTTAAGAAATCTAATACATTTTGCGTACTAGCAAATAATAAAAAATTGCAATCTAAAAATACATATTTTATTTATTTCAATTACACATTATTAATAATAATGGCTTAATTAAATATTAAAAATAAAAATTTAATTAATAATAATTTGTAAAAATATTAACTAATATCTTTAGAAATTAAAAAAATATTTTTGTCTATTTTATTTACATTTGCTTTATTTATTTATTTATTTATTTTTAGTTTTTGAAAATATTATGTAAATAAAAATAATAACTTATATAAATATTATTTATAAAATTAATTATGGCAATTATTATTTAAAAGAAATTTATATTTCATATGCTAGCAAATAATATACATCTTATTTTCTTTATTTTTATCAATTTATTTTAAGAAATCTGATACATTTTGCGTACTAGCAAATAATCAAATAATATCTTTTTATATAATTATTTTAAATATGTATTTAAAAATATATCACAAAAATACATTGAGATCTAACATTATAAATATATTGGAAAACAGTATTTAAAAACTAATAGCTAGCAAATAAATAATGTAATTAATCTCATATTTTGGAAATAAATACGTAAAACAGCATACAATAAGAGAATTCAAAGTATTTAAAGCCTGATATAAAATAAATAATTATGCATTTTTATCTTTTAAAAGTATTCCAAAATTAAAACAATTTATCTCCCAACAAAGTAAAAATGTAATAAATAAGTTCTTTTTCGATTATAACGTAAAATAATCGAAATTTCTTCTCAGCGTAATGATAAGCAATGGAGCAACTGGCACTAAAATGGAGAATTTCGTCAAAAAGCCGGCGCGCCAATGTCCAGTCTCTCTCTATATAGGGTCCCTATTTCAACTGTTGCCAAGTTTTCAAGCCACGCGACAGGCATCTTGTTTAGGAGGCTATGGAATAACATCGGCTTATGTATCCGGCGACGGTAAGTGAAAAAGTTTTTTAAGCTACGAAGACAACTGTTACAATTAAAATTTAATGATGGATATTGAATAAAATATGTCTCCAATCTGGCAACACTGCTCTAATGGTGCAATATAGCTGCCAAAATTTCTGCATAAAAAAATACCACTATTTTCGTTTAGGAATATCTTATATTCATTTTCTACAATAAAGTAAGCTGAATTTTATTTTTAAAAATAATGGGGAAAAGTCTACAAAAGAAAAACAATAGAGGAGATTTGACAATTATTCGTTATAAGATTGATTTTGTATATAAGTGTGGTTACAAACCCTTCGTGTTTCCCTTCTTCTTCCACCAGAATATTTATATGATAGTTTGTACTTAATTAATGGCGCAAACATACTATTCAAACTTCCGAAATTAAAACATTGGTGGAAAAATCAGGAGAATGTGGTCTTTGACCACCCTGTATATGGTACACTGTAAAAAATATTTGATGAAAGTGTAGCAAAAAATAACATAATGCGTGTATGTTTTTTTTTTTTTTTTTTCTTCAGTCTCCAAAATTGCTGCATTTTTCTGTGATGTGCCGTAATTTGTAGTGCCATCTTTTAACTTTAAATATAATAAAATATAATTTATGCCTTAGTTTTTATATTTAAGATCGTTTTTAAAAAGTTAATGAAGATTTTTGACAAACAGAAAATTAAATGTTATTGTGTAAATTTTACAAATGTTTTCTGTACTAACTGACATGAAACATTCGAATCCTCGACATTTTTATTATTATTTAAAACAAAGAAATGGAAAGCATACTTTTAAGTAGCATATAAAACATAGAGTTAAAGAATGATGCAGTTATTTACTGAGCAAATTCATAAAAATCTATAAGTACATTTTATTTATATCAATAATCATTAAAACATAGCATGTGAAAGTTCAACAAAGTTAACTATAATATTACGTTAAAGACATGACAGCAGCAGGTATTATAAAAATAAACAGGCTCACCAAGTACAATGTTTTCAATTGATAGTTATTTAAGAAATTTTGCAGGTTTGTTGTAAAAATTGAACTATTTTTCTTAACATATTAACTTGTGTAGAATTTAATTCTAACGTGCTTTCAAATTTGTGCTTGTCACACAAGCGGTTACTATAATATCTTTCATGATTTTAAAATAATTATAATATCTACATATTTATATAAAATATAATTATTTTACACTTTTTAAGATAAATAACGTAAAAATGGGTAAATAATAAGAATAACATAGATGCCAACGATATAATTTATTTCGGAGTATTTTTAGCTCCGCCTATTTTTCCTACCACTTATATTTTAGGAATAATTTTTTCTTATTTTATCGAAGTTATATATTGGAGAAAATTTTTCTATGAATAAAGTGGTGAGAAATAAAGGCGGGGCTAAAAATACTAATTTAAAATATTGGCAACTATGGAATAATCTTATTTGAAAATGATTTTAAAAATGAAATTCACAGTCTACACTAATCTAATAGCATTTGCATCTAGAGCTCATTGCACGATTGGCATGTTCCCCCCAAGATGACATGAGTTCGATACCAGTTTCGGAAAAACCGTATTCATTTCGGAAAAACCGTATTATTCGAAAAAACCGTATGTATATATATATATATATATATATATATATATATATATATATATTTTTTTTTTTTTTTTTTTTTTTTTTTCTCTGTGTCGCAAAAATATTTGCAGCAGTGTCATAAACTTACATGAAGAATAATTTTCAAAAGAACTTCAACTTTGCATCGAAAGGTGTTGGCATCCAAATTGCCAGTACTGTAAACTTACATAAGATTTTTTTTTTTTTTAAAGCGTACTCCTTAATACGATAACGGTCAAGAAACATAAAGATTGAAATGTTGTGTGAGCAAAGTTAAGTGGTATTTTAGTAATAAATTGGCAATATTGGATCAATAGCTACAAGGTATTGCGTTAATCAGGGTTCGCAGCAGTCCCTATTTTGAATACCACCTTTTTAAAAGTAAATTTTATTTATCGTCCGTGATACTTATTATCGACTGAATAATACAATGATTGCTTTATATAGATTGTTAAATTCAAAATAGTGATTACTACGAATTCTGGTTGATAATATTACATAACAGGCTTCTATATTTCGTAGTACCCATGCTATAACACATATATATATATATATGATATATATATATGGGTTAAAACCCCTGCCTGACTGTGTAAGTGGTATTTATATTTGCGTAGGTGCCAACTTGTACGGTTTTTTAAACACCACTATTCTTTTGTAAAAAATAAATAAATAAATAAATAATTTTTAATTAAAGAAAACTGCTAAAATTATTATTAAAAATTTCTAATATATATACACTAAGCAATAATAATAAGAAAAAAAAAAAAAAACGCACTTGGATATTTTTCTTTACGACTTCTACAGCCGCCAATTTTATCATGTAAAGAGCAAATTTTCGAATAGATTTTACTATGCTGTCCTCCACATACACTTTAGCTTTGAGTCCAGTGGTAAAAACAAAGTGCAATTGTCAGGAAAATTGTAATTTTAGAATTTATTTCAAAAATGGTAAGAATAAGGCAGTTAACGATGCCACAAAAAGTTTTAATTTTTGAATGAAAATCAAAAAATATTTTATTACGTGAGATGGCAAAATAATTAAATGTTAACGAAATATTGGTAAAATGGTTTTCAGCAAGATATAAAATTTTTTGGCCGTTTAAACTGGAAATTTGGTTTTAGGCGGCCATGTTGCTCATCCAAGCGAGATGACCGTAAGTTAAAAAGCCATTGCCTATAAAATCGGTTTGTATTGCATTTAGAACATAAAAGAGATTCAGAAAAGGTGTTTAGCAGCATAATTTTTTTAAATACAGTACAGCAACTATTAAACAAAGCAGGTTTAAATGACAGAAAATCTGAAAAAATTCCATTCTTTGTGAAGAGAATTAGGAAAGCAAGACCTCAGATGGCTAAAAAAATTAAAAAAAATTGTTAGTTAATTATTGGGCTGAACTGGTTCTTTTTGATAGGTCAAGTTTTACTTATTTCGAGCTAAAGAAAACAAGCAGATCTGACAACGAAAATATGGCCGACTTAATGAAAATTGCACTTTTAAAACAGTGACACATTCTCCGTACATTATGATACGGAGGTGCATAACTTTTCAAACAGTCAGGCAAATTTTTATGCTCAAGGGATCAATTAATGCGAAATAAAACACAATCTTCATAAAAGTTCTGCCTGACCGAGTATTTTGGAGGTATCTTGGACATTTCTGCAAACAGAATTTCAAGATGATAATTCACCATATTACATGACGTCTGTGGTAAGTTTATTCACTTCAAATTGTCAAAATTTCCTATCCATTCCCATGAGAATCTGTAATTCTGTAAGTAATCATACCTTTTTTCACTCTCTTTATGTCCCAACCACCTTGAAAACTGAGGCCAGTTTCGACTTGGGCTCAAGATCAACGCTCAAAACGTCATTAATCACGCTTCCGACACAAAGAGCCAAATGTCTTGTCATCAGTTGTAGCCCTTTCTTATCAGATCGCGCAGTTAACTCAAAGGAAAGCATGCAAAATTGACAAAGATATCTGCCTCCCGGCCCCTCAATTATCTCAGCAGGGGGTTAGAAACAGCCCGTCCGAAGGCTTTGAGCTCCTGTGAGCTCGGCTCATAAGATCAAAGGATTCTGAATAGAAGCCGCGGAATGAGCGTAAATGGAAACCGGACTTAACCCCAGGTTCCCAGGCAGATAGCCGAAAGTTCGAGCTGAGTTTTCCCCCCACTTACACTGTCAAAGCAAGTGTAGACCATCCTACCCTTTTATGTATACTGACAGTATGGGAGAAGCTGTTACGCCCCTCATTCATCAATGCTTCTGAGGAAGGATTACAATCGTTCCAGAAAGATATTACTTGAATGCACTGGGAATGTAATATTTCGATATTTTTGTTTTTTATTTTAAAGAAAATATTTTTATCCATTTTATTCTACAAAATGAATAAATCGAGTTTTTAACATATCCTTTTATTTTACATACATTTTCAGTTTTAACTTTAAATAAAATTTGAGTATTGAAAATTTTTGAATTTAATATCTTAATATTTTTAAATTTGCAAGTATATCCCCAAAAATGAAAGCGAACTCTTATAAAATAGGTTTTAATTACTTTAAAAAGATGTATGTTTGATGATACTATGTTAATAACCTCAATTTTGAAACAGATGTGTAAATTTAAGGATGATTTCTAAATTTAACTCAAGTCAAAAGCTCTACTCCCCCCTCTCCCCCCGCACAAAAATAAATAAATAAATAAATAATTGAATGCCGGATGTTTTATAAATATATCATGCTATATTTTATTATTTTGCATACATTGACTAATAAAAGTTAATAGATAGTTTTCGTAGAATTAGGCCATTTTCTCGTATCGTAAAACAACCTCTTACATAAATGTGACTTTTGTTATCAGCATTTTTATTTATTTATTATTATTATTATTATTTTTTTTTTTTGTGTGTGTGTGTGTGTAAGGGGGGGGCATTGTGCCATTCCTAAACGTAAACATGAACATTTTAAAATTATGAAAGTGTTTTTAGAAATACCAAAGAGAATTTTATTTATTAGATTAGAGGCAGAAAGACTAATATTAAGATTGCAAGCAGCTGTTACTTCTCAGCATAATCTGCATTTCTCTGTGTTTTATTTATATATTTATTACGAAAATATTAATAAAATTTTTTGTTAATGTATAATATTGCAGACAAGTTTTTTTTTTTTTTTTTTTTTTTTTTTAAGTTTTCATTTCTAATTAAACTTTAAATATTTTATAGACATGGTGATTATTAAATAAATAAATAAATATATGCATAGTACTTCAGAAAAAGTAACAAAGATGAAGAAAATTTAAGGCTTTTAGTATAGAATGTTCTTTTTATTACCATTATTATTATTATAAGCCGAGATCATTAAAAACTGACTAATTTCTAATACATTCTTAATTTAATTTTCACTCGTGTGTAAAACTTTACTTCTCAACAAGAAAAATTAAATAGCGTTTTCTGCTTTTGTATAGTTTATTTTTATTATTTTTTTTTACTTTTTAGTGGATGCTTTTAACAGGATTTCTGAAGAGATAATAAGGAAATGATTTATTATAGCAAATTTGTTTTATTTCTTCGAAAAGATTAAGTAATTATAAACAAAATTCAACAGATGAAAAGATTTTTTAAATAATTATTTGTACAAAATACTACTTATTTCTACAAAGTTACTATCTAATAAGATGTTTTTTTATTCTTTATTTCAACTACTTTATTTCTTGAAAATTTCATGAAATTACTTTTGAAAAATGCGGCAAAGACAAAGAAAACTTAAGGTCTGTTATTATTTTAAAGCTAATATAAACTGAAAATGATTAATATCTAAGACGTTTTAATGTTCATTTTCACTCTTTAGTAAATGAAACTTTTCAAGTATTATTATCTCCTATCAAGAAAATTAAGGGTTATTTCTTGTTCTTCTATAGATCGCAGATATTTAGTTTTTTATTTATTTACTAAACATTTTACGTGTTTTTTTTTTTTTTTTTTTTTTTTTTTTTTGTGAATGATAATAATAAACTGCTTCAGTCTGCAAAAAATGTCTCCCCCTCCCCCACGAATTAATATACCTTTCCAATTACAGCTAAAATTCAGAAAGATCTAACTGATATCATAAATACAATTATTTAGAAAATTAAATAGTTCTATAAAGTATTTAAATATTTTAAGCTAATTGTTATTATCACAACAACTGAAAACTGACTAATTACTACACATTCCTTTGTTCATTTCTGCTTCTAAGTATATGAAACATATTTTAATGTATTGTTATTTTTAAATAAGAAAATGGAATATTTTTTCTATTTTTCTATAAAATGACTCCCCCCCCCCACCTTTTCTTTTTCCTTTGATGAGTGTTTACTGATTTTTTTGTGAAATTAATAATAAAAAAGATATTTTTTTTTTTTTTTTTTTTACAAATAATAATAATAATAATAAAATAAAATAAAATAAAATTGTACAAATACTTATTTAGAGAATTAAATACGTGATAAATATTATTATTCATGAAATATATATATAGATTTCAAGTATTATATTGTTATCAAACAAAAAGAAAATGTAATATTTACAGAACTTTGGATAAACTCCAAAAAATGCAAGGAACTCGCAACAATTGTTTCGGGTCGAAAGAACACACCGCACAACAAAAGTAGGCACGAGTGCTGCAGTCAAAGCGGCAACTTTTTGTGCGTTGCCGCTTTGACTGCAGCACTCGTGCCTACTATTTTTGCCTAACGAAGGGTCGTGTATTCTTTCGACCCGAAACAATTGTTGCGAATTTCTTGCATTTTATGGTGTTTATCCAAAGTTCAGTAAATAGTACTTTATAACGCAAGTTCTGTGGTGCTTTATTATTATAAAAAGAAAATGAGTTTCTATTGCCTAATTAAAAATATCCCCCTCCCTTTGAATTAAAAAGTATTATTTTACAGAATCTTTATTATTTTAATAAAGCTACCTCCTTCTTTTTTCACATTTTTGCTTTATTATTTGTGTTATAAATAGTGTAATTAGTTTGTATTTATATTTTTTAAATAAAACAATTTTAAGTGAAACTGAAAATTTTCTCGTTTCCATCTAGCTGACAGCGAGGTCAACCCCTTTAACCCCACCTGTCATTCAAACGGCTTATCACCTATCACCCCTAGTTAATCCTGTTAACATGGGGGGAAAGAGTTTTCTCTCGGCTAGTACGGCTATTGTGGGATCGAAGGGGTTCGGCTATCGCCGGCTATTCTGGGGCTCAAAGAGTTAAGTTAAATCCCACAAAGGATATAGTTGAATTTCTTCTTTACCAGACATGGAAATAGTCCTAATCCCGATCCGCTCGAAAATGTTTCGTCTATAAAAAGGCGGGGGAGAGGGGAGAGGATTCGAAATTTGCAGCCTATAACTCTGCCAAAACTAGAAAAAATTATTTGTGATATTTAACACATTGAAATTTCTGAGATTTATATTAAAACACTGTATCAAACTATGCCACTGTTCGTTGAAGCAGTAAATCCATATAAAGGTTGAATTAACCCAATGCAGAATACTTATTCTTAATAAAAAATTGCTTAGATCTAACAAATAAATAGTTTTATTTCATATATTAAGATATAATTTGTTTATTTCATATAATAAATCATAATAGAATACAAAGTGTATGGTTATTGCATCATGTTCAAAAAGAAAGTTTTATGCAGATTTTTAAAAAGTACTTCGCAGAGTGCAATAAAGCAAATTATTAAATCGAAAATGTACATAGGCATTATTTCATACCTTTGGTATTATGCAAACAAGACAGTTTTATTTGCTTTAAACATTAATTTTGAAGTTATTACAAATAAAAAAGTTATAAGTCATTTTTTCTTCAGTGCGGCTTTTTTTTTTTTTTTTTTTTTTTTTTTTTTTTTTTAACGCTTAGATGACAAAATTATGATGACAAAATTGATTTTTTAAATCTGTTAAAAAGTTAGGTGTCAAAAATGACCCCTGAATGTGATTTCATGGTCGCAAAATATGCCTAACACTAAATTCAAAAACTGCTTTAAAAATGCTATGGACTGCTTTGAAAAACTTTATTTTGTTTATCAAAACCCAAGCAAAAAATCCTTTAATGAATTTAGTACAATTCAAAATGCAGTTCTTAATACTCACAGACAATGAACACATTAGGCAAGTATTAAAATTTTTTTAATGTAATGAAATAACTACCGGTATCTGCATAAATCATACAATATTTATGATTAAAGATACGCAAAATATATAATTAATACTCAACATATAAGATATATAGTAATCAAGTCATGAATTAATGGTATAATTTTCTCATTTTTTTTTATTTTTTCTTTACTTATTTTCAAAATTATTTATAAAATTCAAAATTATTATTATTTTGACATGAATTTGTAGTAATCAAAGCTTTATATTATATTTAATTTATATATATATATATTTTACTATAACATGCAAATATTGGAAATGAATAAACTTTATAAAATTTTATCTATGTAATCAAGAAAAATATTTTAGGAATTAAAAAAAACAAAACAAAACAAAAAAATGTAAAATTAATACAAATCAGTCAATTCCCTCTAATTCAAAAAGATTTTGTCCAAAGGTTGTATGAATTATACCTAAGAATTTGTAAATTATAGGTCTTTGTTTACATTTTTCTTTGACCAAGTCGGCTATTATTATTAATTCATAAACAGACATTAAAACTGGTTTCAATATTAAAAATTAAACTAATAAATCATATATAAAGGTAAATATATTAAGCATACACATAAGTAATATACAGCAATAAAATATAAACACACATATTTATAATAAAATTAAAATATTTTTTAAGTGTAGAAGTGAATATTCATCATTGATTATCTCTTATTTTCTTGAACATTAAACTTTATTAGTAATAATCAGCCGCCTAATCTGATTAAATTGCTGGATCCAGAATCAAATCAATAGAAACCACCACTTAATAAAATCATCATCGCCGGTTAATAAACTCAAAAGAAAATCTCTTCAACAGTAAAAATGGCCATGTTTGTAAGCTAAACAATAAATTATATTTTCTCACCAGATTTTTGAAAAGAAAAAAAGAAGCAAAACATAGCATTCCATCACATTATCATTCTTTGTCAAAAATTTTACGCCTCAAAAAAAAAAAAAAAAAAAAAAAAAAAAAAGAACAGAAAGGGAAAAGAAAGAAAAACACGCCCCGCCATGTGTTGTAGTTATGACTTCAAGGAATGGATTCTTCACATGATTGGCTAATGAGTATTTTTTCTGTCTTAAAATATTCAAATAAAGTTTCTAGTTCTTATTTTGAAGCAACTTAGCTGCAAAAGATATGCAAGCAGGTAGTTTTTATTTTGAAGGTAAAGCGTAAAATTTTGGTAAAGTATGATGGTTTTCTTCAAATGTATAGGCGACATCGAACTTGAAATTTCTCAGTTTGCTTCATGTAAACATAATAATAAAGATATTAGTGCCTAAATTGTACTAAACCGAAGAGTGAATCACAAGCGAATATGAATAAGGAGAGCAGATCAACGCAGCACTTTTAGATAGGTACAAGAATGCCAGGTCAAAGAAAATTTCTGTCTTTCATATAATTTTGTTCTTAAAAGCCGAAAATTTTAAATGAATGATAAGTAGCAAACACTCCATTTCTACGGATGGCTAGTTGATAGATGGAAGGGCGAAGAAGAATTTGTTTCCATATTTAGGTAATGAATACCCTTTTATTGAGTTTAGACATGTTTGCCGGATATAAAAATCAGCCGCTTAATAAAATCATTTTGATGAAAACAAACGTGATTTTATAAAGCGGCGGCTACTGTATGTACAAAGTAACATTTTAAAGCAATTTATTTAAAGCAAAGCTACTAGTAAGCAAATTACAAACTTCTTTTAAAAAAGAAAAAAAAAAAAAAAAAAAAGAGACTAGTATTAACATTATCCTGTATTTAACCTTAAAGTAATAATCACAATAAATACCAATGCACAATACTAAATAAATAACAATCTGTTCATTTCAGGATAAAATTTGAGGTAATTCAAACAAATTCATAGTGCTTCATATAAAACTAGGGGTTTTAAAAAATGAATTTTTTTCAGATTATAAGTTTCTTCGAACACATACCAAAAATATTTACAGAGAATTCTAGAATTATTTTAAAAGCAGTGGCGTATTCTCTGGGTATAGTAGGCATGCGCCGCATACCCACAAAAAACTATCTAAACTTTAAACAGAATTTATTTAAAAATAAATTATTTCAACTAATTTTGTTAAATACTCGCTTCCATTTATACATTATCCGTCATTCAGTTTTGAAAAATTACAGTGAAAGGAAATTTCTTTTGTTAAATTATTCCTGGATAAATCCGAGTGCATTTTTTTCTTTCTTACTATTGTCGTTAGTACCCTCCGGCTTTGTTTAGGCGTCATCTACTGACCAATATCATCCCAGAGATACCGTCACACTCTTCTCCTGCTGACCGGTTATTGCTTAGGTCATGCTGCCTTTGTAAAGCATGCCCTGATATAGGGATTTTTTGCTATTTGAGGGAATGTTCAACGTCCCTCTAATTTTCTCTCGTACAAGGGGAGTTCCGCTGTGTAAACGATTCAAGGCAACAGGCGATTAAACTTAGAACAGTAACAGGGGAACTTTTTTCCTCTGATTGGTTCTTCAAATTACGTAGAACTGACGCAAATTTCGTCATTTCACGCATGCGTCTTGGATTTTGATCAACGAATCCCTATCGCGCTGCGATGTGTAAAATGTAAACATAAACATCGTCAGTAAGATAAAATGTAATTTATCCTAGTCTATTCTATTCTCAAAAAGACATCTCCAACCACAAGTTAGTCTATCGTTAGAAGTAATCTAATCCAAGTCTGATGTTAAAAATAAACAAACAAAAAATAACACAAATATATTTAAGATTTCGTTTTGATTATTTATTCTTGATAATATGCTACTGTAAAACTTCTCAAATACATGCTTCAAAATACTATCTATTTTTGTCACGGGAAGCTTCGTTTATTTTCTTATATTTGTGTATGTTTATCTTAAATTTAATACCCTAAACCTTGATTATGCTGTGGTTCTAGAAATTACCTGAGTATTTAGTTTAGTACAGCATAGATGTTATAAAATTAAATATTGGAGACAAAATACGTTCATAGACGTTGGCGATTTTTTTTAAATATATATATATATACGAGGTGTGGCTATTAAATAACGAGACTATTGCTGTAAAACATTTTATTTTAAATTTATACATATTTAGTTATTATCATCTTCAATATATACCCCTCCTCTATCCCTACAACGCTCCATGCGAATTTTCCATTGTTCAAAACAGTGCTGGTAGTCATGATCTGTGATCTCCTGCATGCGGCATACCGCTTTCCCTTTCAGAGCTTCAACTGACTCAAATCTTGTTCCTTTTAATTCAAATTTGACTTTGGGTAACAGATAAAAGTCACATGGGGCCAGGTGAGGCAAATAAGGCGGATGGTCTAAAACTGGGATGTTGTACTTGGCTAGAAACGTCTTGACAGACAATGCAGTGTGAGCTGGAGTGTTGTCTTGATGGAGAACCCATGACTTGTTTTTCCACAATTCGGGTAGTTTTTCCCTTACTCTTTCACGGCGTTGAGTAGGTACCTCAAGATAGTAATGTTGATTAATAGTTTGACCTTCAGAAACCCAGTGAAGGTGCACAATCCCATGAATGCCGAAAAAAAACAACGTGGAAGTGCAACCCGGACAGTCATCTTATCCAACGTCGTCTCGGCCATCTTGGAAACACTTGAACCACTCAAAAACTTGCGCACGCGATAAACATTCATCGCCATAAAGTTGTTTTAATAAAATATAAATTTCACTAGCGGTTTTACCAAGTTTCACGTGAAATCTCACGACAATTCTTTGCTCACGTATCATGATTTCGGCAAAACAAAACAAACACCTCTTACACAAACGTAGGTTACGGCCAGACTTATTCCTCTACAAACACGGGGGGTGATGCAATCGAATAAGAAGGCTTTACGCTGCACAGCTGTCAGTCGTTTGGATTTTGCGCATATGTATTTCATCTGTAGCAGCAATAGTCTCGTTATTTAATAGCCACACCTCGTATATATATATATTTGTTTTTTGTCTTAGTGAATGGCTTAATTGGAATAAGTGTATGATTATTATAATAGTAAGCATAACTTATCTGAGTAACAAGTGCATTATTAAAGTAAAACTAAGTGCAGTATGTCTTAGTTTTTCATATCAAGTTTGTACAGAATCGGAAACTTTTTATTTATTTTTACTTTTTTTTTAGGAAGAAGTGCAAGATAAATTTATTTAAATTGATATATTAAACATCTACTACCCAGTTTTTTTTTTTTTTTTTTTTTTTTTTTTGTGTGTGTGTGTGTGTGTGTGTGTGCTTTTCCATTTTGCTGGTGCAAATCTAGCCAAGCAAAACTTTATTGGCGACAGTGATGCACTAATGGATTATTATTTAATTTGTAACCTAGGTTTATTTATTTTTTAATTTAAAGTTAATTTACATCCGTAATTATGGATATGATAAAATAAATGTTGTATTTATTTATTTTTGGCCAACTAAAATAATTTTATTGAACTTCGAAGTCGAAAGCAAACCAATTTAATCGAATTATCTGTCAATAGGCCGACTGGAATATTTTTATTGAACTTCGAAGCTGACAGTAAAAACACTTTAATCGGGTCATCTGTGAATAACAGGCCGACTAAAATACTTTATTGAATTTCGTCGAGTTATCTGCCAACAGGACGACTGGAGTACTTTTATTGAACTTCGAAGCCAAAAGCAAAACAAATTTCATCGAGTTTCTAACCTGGAATAGACTAGAAAATTCGACTTGTACGAAGTTTAAAAAAATGAACTTGAAATAAAAGCTAATTAGAAGACGATTAATCAGATTATCTGTTGAAAAGTTGACAGGAAGGTTCGTCGTGAATGTTAGAGCTATATTGTAAAAGAGATTCATCTGACGGTCAAATACTTTTTTATTGATATGCTTCCCACTTGAAAAATTTCCTTAGAAATAAAAGCCGACTGAAAAAAAAAAAAAAACTTCTATCTGTACATCTGCCTCTAGGCCGACTAGATTATCTATCTTCAACATTGGAGGGGCAGCCTGCCCCCCTTGCCCCCCCGCTCGCTACGCCCTTGATAATGGGATTCTCGCAATCCCACTCTCTAATGTGAACCTTGTTTTGCCTGCATTACTTGGTTACCACAGAAAAATTTATAGGTAGCATAAGATTGGTCAGTTTTAGATATCAAAAATTATTGTTCCCAAAAAATTTGCTCTTCTAATTTTCTTTAAACTTGCTGCATAAATTATCTTTTGTATGCCTTAAGACATATGTATTATTTTTCTATCACAGAAAAATTGTTAGGCAAGTGATTGATTACAAGGCTGGAAAATTGGTACAGAATTCATACCACAAGTAAATGAAACAGAATTTTCTTCTTATTAAACCAATTATTTAATAGGTAGAGAAATATTTTAAATGATTAGCTGCTATGAGTTCTGCATTAATTTTATAGGTTTGGTGGTGTCATTTATGTCTTCTGACCATATTACTTCCAAAATATTTTATAATAGTCAGGGGTGGTCCGACGGAATTTTGACACCTGTGCAAGTATCCATATCAGCCCCCCCCCCCAATCTCGAAAAAAGGTGGCTGCAATTTAGTGGTCATAAATTATGCAGATATTTTATACTTTCTTCTCAAAAATCTCGTGTATTCATAGGAAAAAAAAAAAAAAAAAAAAACTAAAAGCAGTCTTTGGGGACTGCTGATAGAAATGAAAACTAAGTAACTTGTGAATTGTATTGTCAAGCTATTAGATTATTATTTTTGGTTTGTAAAGAAGTGTTTATGATCTGTATTATATGATTCGGCACAATATTTGTAGCTACCCATATTAAATGAACTAAGCCTTATATTAAGTAAAAATATTGATTACTTATGAAATTATTTTAATTAGTAGTTGAGATACAAAAGAAAACCGATTCAGGAGACCTCAAAACATGTAAATCAGGTGAAATCTCGGATTCCACTTTCGATAATATAAAAGAACTTTAAAATATCTTTCGAATGATGTATTAAAAATAATTTAATCATAATTAAAATTTGAAATACTGAAATTTTAAAATATTACAGCGCCATCTGGCGGTATAAATTTATGTAATCTACTGTTCGATTCCAAATCAACAAAGCTTTCTAATGATGTATTACTTATGAAATTATTTTAATTAGTAGCTGAGATACAAAAGAAAACCCATTCAGGACACCTCAAAACGTGTAAATCAGGTGAAATCGAATTCCACTTTCGATAATATAAAATAACTTTAAAATATCTTTCGAATGATGTATTAAAAATAATTTAATCATAATTATAATTTAAAATATTTAAATTTTAAAATATTACAGCGCCATCTGGTGGTATAAATTTCTGTAATCTACTGTTCGATTCCAAATCAACAAAGCTTTCTAATGATGTATTGCTTATGAAATTATTTTAATTAGTAGCTGAGATACAAAAGAAAACTGATTCAGGAGACCTCAAAACGTGTAAATCAGCTGAAATCTCGAATTCCACTTTCGATAATATAAATTGGTAAAAAATATGTTTCTTCTCATGGAAAGCCTTAGCTGACGATGACACGAGTTTCATGATTTTTGTTTACCTAAAAGTGCTCATTGCACCTAAAGAAGTTTTCACTTCAATTGGAAAACCTTCGCTGACGATGAAACAAGTTTCATGATTTTTGTTCACCAAAAGTGCTCAACGCGCCTAAAGAAGTTTTCACTTCAAAAATATATATTTATTTTTATAGAATATGATAAGACAGCTTTTCAATCTCTAGTGTTTACCTAGTAAAATTATTTAAGAAATGCATTTTAAAGTTTCGAGTTTTATTTGTAAAAACAGCATAAATCAGCTGAAAGCTGCCATCTTGAGATATTTTTTCTTAAAGTACTTGTGACTTTATAGAAAAGTGAAAAAAAAATTTCTTTTTTTCTTTTTATTCTTTATGAGTAAACGTACCAACCAAAAACTTATGTATACAAATAAGAAGGTTAAAGTTGTTAAAAAATCGGGTGATATGAAATTTCCAATCCTAAATTCAGATATTTTCAACGTTTTCTATTAAACTAGACAGCCTTCACCCCCCCTTAGCAGTCATTATTTCCAAATGAACCTATTTTCAAACTTGCTGCTTACGTATTATCCTGGCAAGCCATATACGCCAACTTGAAAACAGGGGCGTGTAATTGATGGAGAGCACTTTGAAAATGCTCTCTCTTCTATGAAGATTCAGCACGACAATGAAAGACACAGAAAAATTATGCTAGTCCTAGTCTGCACCCCTGCAACTGATGATAGTCACCTCGGGATGAGTGTGAGATACTCGGAAGAAATCATAAAACTGTCAAAGAGAAAATTGTTTCGAAGACAGGAATAGGAATTGGGGGTGGGAGGTGGGAGGTGGATAGTGGGTGTTTCGGTTTCATCTTCTCTTTGCAGTGGAATTGTAAATAAAAAAGTAAAAATTGTAAATGAAAAAATCCCGAGAAAATTTTCGTCCTTTTAGCACCCTTTCATTTGTGCATCGAGCGAGAGCCCCATGCGACCGCACACCCCTTGGACCGCCCCTGATAATAGTCGATACTGGAAGGTGGAAGTCATGTGGTTGTTAGAAACAAGATTAAAAAATAAATTGTGCAAGTCGTATTATAAAACATAGTATGAAGCAATGCTGAAGTTATTTTAGATTGAATCTCAGGTAGAATATTATATCAGTTTAGTTGGCGCTAGAGTCCTGCTCGGGTCGGGTAACCCGACAGATGAATTTTAAATCAACCCGACCCGAAAAAAAAAAATTCATCAACTCAAAACCCGACAAATAATTTTCATCAACCCGAACCTGCAACAGAGAATTTTTTCGACTCGAAACATAAATCAACATTACTTATTCATCTAAAAGTCATGCAAAACAAGGTAAAATGATATAACATGATATAAAATAAAGTACATTTTCATTGTCACACGGTTGGTAAATAAAAAAAAACTAGTATGATGTGGCCACCACAAGACATTCTTCTATATTTTTCTGTCAAATTCACTAAGTGCGAATAATTTATTAAAACTATTATTAAAAAGTTTAACGTGATGAATGCATATGCAAATAATTTTCATCTTAGGGAAATCTAACACTAAATATCCAAAGAGAGACAGTTTTATCGTCTGTAAATAACTAGAACAATGCGTTTTTATAATGGTTATCTCGCATATCATGGTTTGTACAGTTATATGGCATAGAAGTTGAGATATAGCCATTCTGTTATCGATGAAATTTGCAGTATAGCAGCGCCACCTATTGGCCGACAAGCATTCAAACTGAGTCAGCATAATGTCTCATAATCGCCTTCTCACATATTAAGTTTTGTTTGATGATACACAATAGAACTTGAGATATACCTTTCCTTGTAATTGGGGAAATCGCTGAGTAACAGCGCCACCTGTTGAGCAGTTTACACCAAAAGTTGACAGGCGCTAATATATACTAAAGGGCACCTACATACAAATTTATATGCAATTCTGTGCAGTAGTTCTTGAGATATAGAATTTCCGTAACTGTGGAAATTTCTGTGTAGCAGTGCTACCTGTTGGTTGATAGGCATTCAATTTCAATCAGCATAATATCGCATATTAGTCTTCTCACATATCAGGCTTTGTTGGATTATACGCAATGAAACCTGAAATGTAGTCTAGACCTCTCAAAATTTGTAAAACCGTTGAAAATTTTTACTAATCCAATACTTTCTTCGATTGAATTTAGAAAAAAATAAAATAAAATGTAATTACTTATTGTATGGAGTTAAAAAAAAAAAAATGTTTAATAATAATGTTTAAACATTTATGTGAGTTGTGAACTTCAAGATTGCAAAAATATGCTTCATTTTCAGTGCTAGTTGTTTAATGCTTATATTCTGAAAAAAAAAAAAAAAAAAAAATCTATATATATATCTTTATTTATTGCTTTTGTTCGACGTGAATGTTTATTATAATTTGGGTAGCAGGGATATATGATTTGCAACTAACACGATTTGACCCTTTTTAGAAAATGTCTGTGCGTGTGTGTGTGTGACAAAATTTTGTGGGAACTGTATCTCAGGAACTACTGCACAGAATTTCATACAAATTGGTATGTAAATGCACCTTGACATAAATTAGTGCCTATCAACTTTTGGTGAAAAATTGTCTTACAGGTTGTGTTGCCATCCTGCTTTTTCTAAATTTTTAACATGGTGATGTAGGACAAAATTTTGTATAAATGTGCATAAAGAGAATTATTATTTAATAATCATTATGAAATTGACAAGAATTATTTATAATAGAGATAGTCGACTGGGAAAATATTTTTGTATGTGTCCCCTCGCCACCCCCTGGGGGGGAAGTCCCCCCTCGAGGGGAGTAAATTTTCAAGATGGGCATCTTTCAAAAGGTCTCATCAATACCTTTAAAACAAATGGTTGAACTATAAATCCATGATAATTTAAAACAAAGTTATCGATTTTTTTTTACTTTTAACAAAAAAGAAAAAAACTTAGAAAAAGAAATTGTATTTTTTTTTTTTTTTTTTTTTTTTAATATTGAGGACTTTTTTTAAAATGGACTTTTTTTTATATTTAGTGTTATACTACTTCTCTAATATGGAAATAGTCTGCATTATCGTGGAAGATAATTTTTTTAAATAATAATTTTAATAAGTTATTTTTTACTGCGTGAATTTGTATAGGAAAATATAGAAGAAAGTCATGTGGTGGCCACAACATACTAGTTTTATATAGGAATTTTCGCTAGTGTTCGGACACTTTTGTTACTGACTGTACATGTATTTCATTGAAATGATAAAAGCTATTTGTTTTTGCTGATATGTTTTACCGGTTAAAAAAAGTAGGCTATCAACGAAAATTAATTTTGCTCAAAGTAAAAATTTGCCAGTTTGATTTCTTACTCATCAAAAGCCCTCGTCTTTGGTTTTCACTTCACATTAAGTCAAATTTTATGATATTTCATCATAAGATTTTTTAATTTGAGAACACATTATTTCTGTGTGTGAACTTCAGCGAATAGGGAAAAAAGATATCAATTCAAAATTATACTTGAACTTTGTATTTAAGTATTTATAAATTGTGAAACAAACAAAAACATATTTAGGTAGAGTCAGCGAGAACTGTTTATTTGATTTAATATGGTTTAGTTAGCTATAAGCTGCATTACTGATAATTTACTACCAGCGTTTTATAGGCAATCTTCTTAGTATATTTTATTAAAAATTCGTGACAATTCAGAATTGCCGAAGAGCATACTTTTTTTTTGCCATTATTCATAAGCAGCATTTTTTGAAATATGTTTAAGCAATTAAAAAAAAAAAAAGCATACATTTCTACATAAAAATAGTGGTGGAAAATACACAGGTGGTGGCAACCCTGCATATTTGGAAATAAAAGTATGAGCAATGACAAACAAATTAAACTGATGAACATATTTCAACTGCATTGGGAAGTTAAAAAAATAAACTTTCACTCAATACACCATAAAAGTATATAAACATAAAAAAATGTGTGTTAAGTTTTATTTGTATAAGGGAAAAAAGAGAAATTTTTGGAGGGGGCGACACACCCCCTGAATATTTTCAGTGGTGGTGCATGCTTCACTGCCAATGCATGTTAACGTAAATATTGTGACAATATAATGAAAGTATTTAGCCATTGTCTTGTGTACATGCATAAAACTGATCCATACCTATTAAAAAAATTATGTAGCTGTAAGTATATAACATACAGATTCTTTTATTATATAAAGACATTTTGTTGTTAAATTTGATTATACAGGGTTCATAATCAAATATGAGAAAAAAATTCCCTGAGTTTTCCAGACAATTTTAAAGAAAATATTAGCAATATATTACAAGAAATACTCCTCTAGAGAAGTGAAAATACTTCTAATTCCATTGTATGATGTCATATTACTGCCGATCATGACAAATTTACATGGAGATCATTGCTCACATGCGTATTTTCACAATACTTAATTATTTGATTCAATATGAAGGCTAAACAAGGAAATTATATTATGAGAAAAAGGAAATTGACGTTTTTCCAGGTGTTATGATCAATTTTCCCTGATGATGTATGAATCCTGTTAAAAATATTTGTATTTATCTAAGAGAAAAAAAAAATAAATAAAAACTTCTTTATTTAATGAATAAATTTTTAAAATATATAACATTGCATGACTCTATAGGCCTATTTAAAGCTATCAATTAACCTTGCTGTGGTAAATGTGATCATAAAAAAATATAACTATAAAACAATTGATTTGATACAATAATAATAAGTAGTAATAAGTGCCCGAATTGCATTTTATGTTTAATGAAAATTTTATAACCAGTACCAGTGAAATCTCAATAAAAGATATTTTAATAAATATCATCCATTTAAATGTTTGAAAATGTGTTAAATAAAGAGAGTCTAAAACTTAATTTTTATCTCTTAACCAAAACGCCAATAATATGTACTATGTATGGAATACACACTATCAAAAGAAAAGGTTATTTAGGTATATATATATATATATATATAATTTGAATAATCTAATTCCTTTCTCTCTTAATTCCCCATCTCCATGAATCTCTTAATCCTGAAAATCGCTTTTCACAAACTAAATTCATGGCAGTTTTTCATAATATGCGTTTTAAGAGTTCATAGGAAAAATGAAAAATTTTTCAGAACTAGGTAAGGAACATATTTTTATCATGACTGACATATCTCCATTTCTTTCTATCCTCACTTGCAATATTAAATTTCCATGTGTTTGTTGCACGGAGGTTTGTTGTTATTTTCATATCAGCGTCCTTTGTATGAAGAATGCTGATTGGCTGAAAGAAAGACGCGACGTTTTCGGAGTCTTGATGCGGAAGACGCTTGCTTAAGTGTCTAGGCGCATGCGTGAAGTGACGTACTACCAGCTTATCTAAAGAACCAATCAGAGGAAAAAAGTTCCCTTGTTACTGTTCTAAGTTTAATCGCCTCTTTCAAGGCATGCGATCCTTGGAGAGCATATTCTGCAGTTTTAGGTATTTTTACAGCGTTAGGGATTTTGTTACCTTCGGTAGAGATGTTCGCATAGAGAGTTGGTTTCTCCAAATGATTGATAAATTAAAACTAAACTTATACTTCATTTTACAATAATGTAATAAAAAGACTTAAAAAAAAAAAAAAAAGTTGATTTGAAAATGATGATTAAATTGCAAAATAAAATTTTGATAAATTTCCAAAAAATGTTTTATGTGCCAGGAAAAGTTTTTTTTTTTTTTTTTTTTTTTTTTTTTTTTTTTTTTTCCTGATGTCTTTTTTATGTATGCCTGTATGCGCTATGATGGTCACTGATCGCAGATCTATAAAAAATTGGCAGATGCGTAGCTTTGACCTTGCAGGTGTGCATAGATTTTTTTTCCCTTTTCTTTTTTTGCTTCGTTTCTTAATTTTCGAATCAGAATTTCTTAAATTAATTATTTTATTTGTTTATTTATTTATTTATTTTATAATGTTCCGTTAATTTTTCTGCTTTATTTTATTAAATTTTATCTAATTTGTGTGTTTTTCTTTTCATCCTGCATTCCTTAGTAAAGATCGCTATTCTATTTATTTTTCATTCTTTCACATTAAGCCATGCAATTAAATAGTTTTTATATAATAAAATTTTAATACTGCTTCTTCTTCTTCTTCTTCTTGTTTTTTTTTTTTTTTTTTTTTTTTTTTTTTACGTTAGTTTTGAACAAGAAACACTTTCTTAATTTGGTTATATCTTTTCCTGAGCGAAACTTTCTTTTTTCTTTCTTTCTTTCTTAAAAAAAAAAAAAAAAAAATTACACATAATAGTTGCGTTTTCAAAAATAATTGTTTATGTAAAGGCGTAATACCTCCCTTTGAAGAGAAACGTTTATTAATTTTAATGCATTGTTTTTCTCGAAATCAAATGGTAATATGATAGAAAGAATTAAACTTATAAAATATTTAACTTTATTAAAAATTGTAACAATTAACTTCTTGTATAAGAACTATCAGAGGTCAGATAAGCACCTACATTCAAGCGCTCCCTTACGGCGGCGTGCTAATAGCAGTGGGGTCTTCAGTCCGACATTGTGCGGTTGTGGAAGACACAGCAGAACGCAGCGAGAGCCTAAAGCCAAGTTTTCAGCGATTTTAATGGATTTTTTCTTTCCGGTTCCCACTATTCCTTTTGTCTTTCTTTTCTTTTAATTTTTTATTTCTAAAGTGATATAAAAAATTGTGATTAAATTTTTTTTGAAAATTCATTTAAATACAGCTATTAGTGAAGCGGCCTTCAATAAGTTAGAGTCCTTTAGATGTATGATTTAAAGTTAAAGCGACAAAATGTG
The DNA here is from genome assembly GCA_963930645.1 of Salticus scenicus. Lineage (NCBI taxonomy): Eukaryota > Metazoa > Arthropoda > Arachnida > Araneae > Salticidae > Salticus > Salticus scenicus. The sequence continues at coordinate 14,202,713 of OZ005657.1, read as the reverse complement.
TATGTAAAATTTTATATAAGATTCCGAGAAATTGAAGCCCACCAGAGACTGAGCGGGTTTGCGCTCAAAGTTGGTAGATGGGAAGTGTCGGGTTCGATCCAAGGTCGCACTCATCAACCGAGCCGTTCAGAGATTTCCGTGGTTTTCTACGAAACTCACGTAAAACTGGCTAGAACCTCTTACAAAGACTCTCACGGACGGCATTCCACCCATAGGCCTGGGATCCAAGTACAGTCAATCGGACTTGAATCCTACAATCAACCAACCAAGAAAATGGAAAAATCCGAGCTTAAATTTGATGAAATGATATCGCCTTGATGAGTAGTGTTCTTTCCATAGTTGACTTCAGAGCATGCCCAGATTCAAATGTCACGCTACGCCACTGTTTAAAAGTATATACACACAAACTAACATTTTAAAGCAATTTATTTAAAGCAAAGCTACTACTAGAGAAAGCAAAATACAAACTTCTTTATTTAAAAAAAAAAAAAAAAAAAAAAAAAAAAACTAGTATTAATATTATCCAATACTTAACCTAATTAAAGTAATAATCACAATAAATACCAATGCACAATACTAAATAAATAAACAATCTGTTGATTTCAGGATAAAATTTGAGATAATTCAAACCAAAATTCATATTACTTCATATAAAATTGCAGATTTAAAAAATGAAATTCTTTCAGATTATATAAGTTTTTTCGAACACATACCAAAAATATTTACAGAGAATTCTAGAATTATTTTAAGCCAAAACTTTACAGTCATCACACCCTTTCACTCGCAGTTAATTTTTTAATGTAAAGAAAGAAATTTTCAGCTGAGATAAAAAAAAAAAAAAAATAGGGAACATTTCTCACTTTCACTTTTTTAATCCTTCCTTGCTTTCAAACACATTTGGGGGGGGGGGGGGGAATTGTGAGATTCTTGTATAAGTATCCTGCAATTCATACAGACTAGCACAAAAGAACACAAGAAAAGCATATGAAAATTTAGAACAAACCATTATTACTAATCAAGTTTAATGTTGAATAAATAAAAGATAATTAATGATGAATATTTACTTCTACACTTAAAAAATAGTTTAATTTGTATCATAAATATGTGTGTTTATATTTTATTGCTATAATATTACTTATGTGTATGCTTAATATATTTACCTTCATATATGATTTATTAATTTAATTTTTAATACTGAAACTAGTTTAATGTCTGTTTATGAATTAACAACAATAGCAGACTTTGTCAAAGAAAAATGTAAACAAAGACCTCTAATTAACAATTTCTTTGTGAATTACAGGGAATTGACTGATTTGTATTAATTTTACATATATATTTTTTTTTATTCCTCAAATGTTTTTGCCGATTAAATAGATAAAATTTTATAAAGTTTTTCATTTCTAATATTTACATGTTATAGTCAATAAATAAATAAATAAATAAAGCTTTGATTACTACAAATGTGAAAATAATAATCAAAACATTTTTTTTTTTTTTTTTTTTTTTTACTTCATAGTAGAATTTATATTTGAAAATAAGTAAAAAAAAAAAAAAAACTTACCATTAATCCATGACTTGAGTAATATGTATTACCTATCTTGAATACTATACAAGCATACTGAGTATGAATTATATGTTTTGCGTATCTTTAATCATAAATATTGTATAATATGCAGATACCGGTAGTTATTTTATTACATTAAAAAAAATTTAATACTTGCTTAACCCTACAGTGCATGATTTTTTCTATTTTCCCAGGAAAAATATATTTGTTTCTGTGATAGCCACATAGTAAGGGAAAAATATTTAAAAAATTCCAATGATTGCCATTTTTAATTAATTTAATTTTTTTTAATTGTTGCCATATGGCTACACTGTGAATTAAGCATATACTTTTCAATACATAGGAATTTTTTTTAATTAGGCTAATCTGCAATGTTTTTATTGAAATAATGCTATCACATAAATAAAAAAGCATGAGATATTTAGCAATAGTACTTACCAGTTAGTTTTTATTATTAAACATTATGGTTTTGTATGGTATGACACAAAACTGTTATTATATAAATTCCTAGGTACTTCCTTATATCAGTAGAGTGCAGTGGATTTTCAACACGTTTTTGAGCACTATATAGGTTTGTTTGTTCAGCGATAAATTCAAACAGTTCAGGTGGAAAAAAGTATGAAAAAAATTCGAATGGTGTTTCTAAAGACAAAACTGCAGATTCAATTTGCAGATTTTCATGTTTCCAAAGCAAAGTTCTCTTCAGTTTGCGTTTACTTGTTGGTTTTTGTTGTGATGTGGATGGCTGGTGTTGTGATGTGGATGGCTGGTGTTGTGATGTGGATGGCTGGGTAATTACATCTAAGTTTGCACCGATGTTCAAATCGTTTTCACCAACACATTCATCCGCTTGTATATCACGCTCACTCTCCGGATCATCGTCAATAGTGTCTAAGTCATCGAAAAAAATGTTCGTATCAACTGTTGGGTCCTTATCACTATCATCAGACAAGTCATTGGCACTGGAAAGTGCATTCCAGATTTCTTCAGTTAAAGGTTTTATTTTTCCGTCTTTATCTTTAAAAAATACACTCGACATAATGATGTTTTTACGATACAAACATTGAAATAAGAACACAGAATTAAAATACTCATGAAAAGCTTTTAAAAACTAAACGAAATTATAAGCAAAAGCTTTTACTGCATTGAACTCAGAACGTAAATAATCAAAAGCAAAATCAAGCTTTCTTCATAGTGTTGCCAAATGGCAACATTTGTAAAAACGAACGTAAAAAATTATTATTATAAATTTTGTTGTTAAAAACAAGTTAAAATTAATTAAAAAAAATATTCTCTAAACAAAATATATTTTTTTATATATATTTTTGCATGTTTAATAATATTTTAGAAGATCGAAGTCAGCCTTTGCCAGAAAAAAATTGAGATTGCAAAAGTCGTACTTTGATTTCAACCATCGTTTTGGTACTGCTATCTATGATCTGTTTCATGAACGAAAATCGCTAATTGGAGTATTTAGAAGCCGAAAAGCACAGTGTTGCTGAGATGCTACATGAATTGAATAGGTTAGAGAGGAAAAAAGAGTTTGTAGCCAATTGGCTACAGTATGCACTGTAGGGTGCTTAATATGTGCCTTATGTAAAATTAAATGAAAAATTAAAGCGAATATGTAAAACTTAATATTAAAAAATTTCGGAATTTCCGGACGGAACAGAACACAATAAAACCACGACAGTCTCAGCCAATCAGAGAGCGCAGTAAGGAAACACCAATCAGAGGCGGCGAATGAATACATGACTGATGAAAAAAAATTAATCAGTTGGTTGGTTAGTTGGGTTTTACGTCGGAAAAAAATTAATCGGAAAAAAATGTGAAATATTTTCTCTTAAAAAATTATAAATTTATTATGAATAATTATTAAATAGAATACATATAATTACAAAATATTTCCTTATTTGAAACATTATCTAAATAGTATTTTGGCGAAATGTGAAATTTTAAAATCCAATTATTTCCTTCATAACAAAAAAGATAATTAAGCAAAATTTAATTTAGTACTATATATATAATAAGTATTTAAAACAAACAATGAAGTTTCCTTTTTGCATTTAATAAAAAAAATCTAAATATTTGCCGAAACGTCAGTGGAGGCCCTCTGTTGAGACTCAAAACTGTTTTGGGCTGTGTCTGTGTGTGTGTCTGTCGCGCGATAGCGATTGCAAAAATAGCGCTATTGACTTGAAATTTGGTACGCATGTTCGTGAGCCATACGAAATTAGCTGTATAGTTTTTGGTATGTATTCCATTTGTAGTTCGTATACAGGGACACGCCAAAGTTTTTCTTATCATTACGGCCTATGGGAGGAATTTGTATGTATCGTGATAGCGGCCGCAAAAATAGCGCTATTGACTTGAAATTTGGTACACATGTTCATATGCCCCACGAAATCAGCTGTATAGTTTTTGGTATGTATTCCATTTGCAATTCGTATACAGGGACACGCCAAAGATTTTCTTATCATTACGGCCTATGGGAGGAATTTGTATGTATCGCGATAGCGGCCGCAAAAATAGCGCTATTGACTTGAAATTTGGTACACATGTTCATGAGCTCCACGAAATCAGCTATATAGTTTTTGGTATGTATTCCATTTGTAGTTCGTATACAGGGACACGCCAAAATTTTTCTTATCATTACGGCCTAAGGGAGGAGTTTGTGTGTATTGCGATAGCGGCCACAAAAATCACGCTATTAACTTGAAATTTGGTACGCATGTTCATGAGCCCTACGAAATCAGCTGTATAGTTTTTGGTATGTATTCCATTTGTAGTTCGTATACAGGGACACGCCAAAGATTTTCTTATCATTACGGCCTATGGGAGGAATTTGTATGTATCGTGATAGCGGCCGCAAAAATAGCGCTATTGACTTGAAATTTGGTACACATGTTCATATGCCCCACGAAATCAGCTGTATAGTTTTGGTATGTATTCCATTTGCAATTCGTATACAGGGACACGCCAAAGATTTTCTTATCATTACGGCCTATGGGAGGAATTTGTATGTATCGCGATAGCGGCCGCAAAAATAGCGCTATTGACTTGAAATTTGGTACACATGTTCATGAGCTCCACGAAATCAGCTATATAGTTTTTGGTATGTATTCCATTTGTAGCTCGTATACAGGGACACGCCAAAATTTTTCTTATCATTACGGCCTAAGGGAGGAGTTTGTATGTATTGCGATAGCGGCCACAAAAATCACGCTATTAACTTGAAATTTGGTACACATATTCTTGAGCTCAACGGAATTAGCTGTTAAGTTTTAGGTGTGTATTCCATCTGTAGTTCGTGTACAGGGACACGCCAAAGTTCTTTTATCATTACGGCCTATGGGAAGAATCTGTATGTACCGCGATAGCCACCACAAAAATCAAGCTATTGACTTTCAATTTTTGCCGAAACGTCAGTGGAGGCCCTCTGTTGACAGTCAAAAGGATTTTATGTTCCGTTTGTCCGTCTGTCTGTCTGTCGTGCGATAGCGGCTGCAAATATCACGCTATTGACTTGAAATTTGGTACACATGTTCATGATCCCCACGAAATTAGCTGTATAGTTTTGGGTGTGCATTCCATTTGTAGTTCGTGTACAGGGACACGCCAAAGTTTTTTTTATCATTACGGCCTATGGAAAGAATTTGTATGTACCGCAATAGCGGTCGCAAAAATTCTTTGATTGATTTCCAAATTGACACATATATTCAGGCTCGATATAGAAATAGCTATTTATTTTTTTAGGTCTATAATTTTTATGGATTGTATACAGGGACACGCCAAAATACTTCACATTACGGCGTATGAGGTGAATTGCGTTTAAACGCATTTTAACATCTTTACTTTGCAATCAAGAAAATTAATCTAGCGTACGTAAGTAAGATGTTTAAACTTATGTTGTTTGAAGAAAATATGTGCTCTTAAGCTTTCTAATTAACGTACAGGACCTTACAAAAGTGTTCTGACAATGTCACGTAGTCATCCAAACGATGTTAAATTTGGAACAATTATTAATTTTAAATGCAAAGTAAGCTGAATAGTTTTTACTGGCGTATACAATGTTTATGGTTTGTTTACAGAGACACGCAAAAGAATTTCGTAGCATTAGAGCCTATGGACAAACTTTTATTTAAGCGAACACTTTAATGCGTTTATGCTGAATTGAACTTAATAAAATTAACATACATTATACAGATGCTGAAAATTATGTTTACTCTTAAAAAAGGTTATGTATAGACTTAATAACTTATGGGACCACACAAAATAATTCCGAGTATGTACTGTAATCATCCAAATGATGTCAAATTAGTTGAAAAATTAATCAGTTACAATTAATTAGGTTTATTCTTATCATTGGCGTTTATAATGACTGTGGCTACTTTCCCGGGATACATAAAAGAATTTCATACTATTAAGGTCTATAGTCGGTATTTCTTAAAACTTTATTTTAACATGGTTACACCCCATCAAATATAATGAAATTTTATTGGAATTTTAAAAGCATGTTTTCCTGTTGAAAATTGTGGGGATAGAATTGGAAATTAGTTTAAAGATTACGCAAAATATTTCCGATATGGTATGTAATTTTTTTTGTATGAAATTTGGTATTTATGAATTTCAGGGAAATAATTCCGTAGTTGTATTATTTCCCTGAATTAATTAACGCTATTAGGGTTCGTAAGTTGTCCGAGAATGAAAGGTGAAGCTTGCAAAAATTCTGTGATTTATTCACAAAAAGTTCCAGAAAAATACAGGTCTATAAACCAAGTATCAGCTTCAATTCAACCAGTAAACACAGCTTAAAAACCAGCCGTTAAGAGCAAAACAACAGTACAAACTGTTTAGCAATGACACATAAAAGAAGTCTCAAATAAAGAGACTCAAAGCAAAGCAAGCATTTGACGAAACTGTTACAGATCTGAGACTGACCGCCTTGGCGAAAAAATGCTCCTTTTATACTTTTCTATTGAACACAGACTGTTCTGGAAAATTCTCGTATCTCATAATGAGATTAGAGCTTCCATATTTGGTATATCCCTATTAAGGATTTTCTCGCCAAGGTCGCCAAAAAAATCGCCAAGAAGGGAAACATTCGCCAAATTTGGCGCCAAATCCTTTTTTTCAATTATTGGAGCTTTTTTAAGTGTTTTTAAGGGAAAATCAGGCTATTTTAACGCTAAAACGACTAGAAATGCACAAAGTTAGCATTTTCTTAACTTTACTAAACGTCTTTGAAAGAATTGATACAAAAATAAATGCAATTATTTACAATTCCGTAACACTTTGTAAGATATGCAAATAGAGACACAGCGGGGGGTAGAGGGGGGCGGCAGCCCCCCTCAGGAATGTATCTGATTATGGTAACAAGTCGATCGAATCAATATATACGATTATATAATAAGGAATAAATAAAAATGACCTATTGAATAATGTCTGATGTAAATAGGACGTTGAGGCTCCTGATCTGCAGATCCACTAGTTTATTGACTGCATTCAGATTGGACCAACCAACCACAGCCTCAGACAACCGAATGACGCCTGTTCTGAATTCCGAGAATATGCAGTTAAAATCTATGCATGGCAGAGGAAAAAAATAGTTCGATTTTTAAGCTAAATTATTTAAGAAACAAGAGTTTTTCTGGAAAAACGAAGAACGTCACGCTTTTCAGAGAAAATAAATTAATATTATATATCAATTTCATGAAATTTCTTCGAGCCGTTTTCGAGAAAAAAAACTTACACGATAACACATTTTTCCTTTAAAGTCTTAAATTGCAACTCCAGATCTCAAAATATATACAATGTTGAAGTGTGAAACTTTCAGGATAGTATCAGGCAGAAGAAAAAAGGTTATTCTGAAAACATCAGATGAAAATATCTCCTATTTACTGAGATATTAAATGTCGGAGTTTCCAAATCCCTTTGATGTAAAACTAGCTGTATAATAGAGTGTCGCTGCTAAGCTTTGTTTGAGCTTTGCTGCGTCACTCAAAAAACTGCCGTTTTTTATGATACTATTTACTGAGATATTAAATGTCGGAGTTTCCAAATCCCTTTGATGTAAAACTAGCTGTTTAATAGAGTGTCGCTGCTAAGCTTTGTTTGAGCTTTGCTGCGTCGCTCAAAAAACTGCCGTTTTTTATGATATATATAATATATAACTTACAAGTTGACTGGTATGTATTTGTTAAATCTGAAGTATGGTAGATCAAAACATGTTTACAAATATGTTGAATATATTTAAATTATATATAAATTTAAATCATCATTTGCGACAGGCTTACTTTTAATAGAATTCTTTATTTTTAGAAAGGTAATATTTCTTTGGTTGTTTGCTTAGTAAAGGTGTTTAGCTAAGAACCGGTATTTAAAGTACGATTAAAAAATTGTCATCGGCTTAGACTTTTTCATTTATTTATTTATTTTCTATTGTTTATTTTACAAAGGAAAAACTCGGTTTCTAGAAAAAATCTTATAAAACCACTACACATGTGTATTAAAATATGGAAGATATAACGACCAATGTATAACGGCAATTGAAAGAAAAATGTTTGTGCGTATTACTAAAGACAACTCCAGGGATGGAACACGGGCGCAGAATTCATACCGGAATCTGTTTAAGAAATTTCCATACCTATAATATCGTTGATCTAAGAGGTAGAAAATTTTCTTACATTCATAGTGGTATGAATTCTGCGCCCGTGTTCCATCCCTGCAACTCCGTCACTTATTATAATGAGGCTTCTCTAAATAAAATAATTCTTGTTAATCTTTTACTACGCACGTCCATATGAACAAAAAGTGCGTTGTTTTCTTTTGTAACAGGTGCGTTTTAGAGGTATTCTTTTTTTAAATCCACTTCTTTTAAATATTTTAAAAATCAACTAGGAAAGTTGTTTATTAGAAAATAATTATCATCTATTATAAATATACGTATACAAGTTCTTATAATCTTTTTCGAATATTATTCAAATTTTAAGGGGAAACTCTGCAAGATGATAAAATATTCCTTAGCAGAACTTTTATTGCCCTATAAATTACATCTATACGCTTCATTAAGCTTCTGGTATTTAAATTAAATCACGCTACTGTAAGGTGATCAAAGAGAAAATAACCTCTCGAAATCAATGCACTTAGAGTTTGGAATTTTAGTTATCTCCTGTTCAAAAGTAAGCTTCAATAAGATTCTTCAAATTCTTTTCTTCAATGAAGTCATATTATTATTAAATGCCCAGAGACTTTGTTTTAATTATAAAAGTGCATATAGATTTTAATCTTAACCCTTTAACGCGCGGTGGTATAAATGTGAAACCACCTCCAGCTACAAAAACTCATCCCAGAAATTTTTTAACAAAAATTTACGTTTATAACGTAGCAGAAAAGGCCGTTTTTTTTTTTTTTTAACTCAAAATTTAAAATTTCTTTTAATTTAATTTTGTTCGTGAATTCCGGTGGCAGTATAATTTAAATGATCCGAATTACCTTGCGCCGCAAAGGGTTAAATGTGATTTTTTATCAAAAGTAATATATAATACTGCTCAAAAGTAATAAGTCATCTTAATTTTTTAGTGTGTTTTAGTGTATATATTATTATTGTAATATAAATAAACTAGAAAAATAATAGTATACTGTTCCTATCGTCAATTAAATCAAAATATATGGATCTTAATACATTAAAAATTTAAAAAAAATTGGAACACATCATTTTAACGCTTTGAGGAGCAAGAAAATCTCATTTAAAATTAAAAGTCACCAGAATCCACTAACGATATTAGAAGAGAAGAAATAAACTAAGTTATAATCTATTAAAGCAAAATTTTATAAAATTATCTGGGGCCAGTTTTTGCAGTTGGGGATTACCATTTGCATTTGCACTCTGCCATACTTGCCAGCATCCAAATTAATATTCCGTAGTGTTGTAAATCCCGCCCTTTTTTTCACACCAGTAAATTTTTAGAGTAATATTTTCCAAATGCAGTTACCATTAAATAAGAATAAAAATACTCTAAAAAGATATTGGTGTGAAAAAGAAGGCGGGGTTAACAATACTACGGATAATTAATTAGTATGTTGGTAAGTATGCTCTGCAAACATCACCCCTGAAAGGTTTAAACAAGTCTTATCATTGAAGTTTTTTAACCCATCTTCATCGAGGTGTATTATTATTTTTTAAAAAGAATCTCCACCTTTTGGCGTTTCTGGGAAACATTAGATTATTTATCGAAGAGATTTTACGTACACTTCCTTTTCATAAATGACCGGACACTTTCGATTTCAGACGTTTCTTCAAAAATCTCAAAAAGTACTGGGTGGATCAACTTGAAACTTCAAGAGTGTGGAGAACATGTTACACCTCATGTATTTCGGTGATATGTTTGCCCCGAAAGTAAAAGGGGGGACGAAAGTAAAAGGGGGGACCAGTAAAAAAGTAAATAAAAATGAAACTGTTTGCTATCACTCTGTAAAATGCAGTGCTTGAAATGCAATCTGTTAGCACATGATTAAGAGGCTCCTTCTTATTTTTGCATAATTTTTTATGAGGCTACTAGATTTTTTATGAGGCTTATAGAGATATAACGATTACTTAAAAGAAAAAAAAAAAAAAACCAAATAGCCATTAATTAAAACCCGAATTAACTACTACGTCAGAAACGCCAAAAGAAAAATATTTGCGATGCATACAGCTGTTTCGGTAGCCTTAAGCGTACCGTCTTCAGTGCAAAAAGAATTCTGAATCTGGAGTATATATAGGAGAGGGACCGAATTTAGTTCAACGAATAGGATTACGGGAAAGGTGGAGTGTGTGGCCAATAGGAATTTAGGAATGTTAGCTGATGAACTCGATTTCTTTAAAGCTTTTCATATTTATAAAAAGTTTAAAAACGTTGTGAATTCTGATTTCGCTGTTCCCTATTCGTCTGATTGTTGAAATTTTACATTCAGTCCACATTTTCTTAATTTTTCTACTGTTTACTCAGCTAACATTCCTAAATTCCTATTGGCCACACACTTCACCTTTCCCGTAATCCTATTGGTTGAACTAAATTCGGTCCCTCTCCTATATATACGAGCACTTCTCCAGATTCAAAATTCTTTTTGCACTGAAGACGGTACGCTTAAGGCTACCGAAACAGCTGTATGCATCGCAAATATTTTTCTTTTGGCGTTTCTGACGTAGTAGTTTATTCGGCTTTTAATATTCCAACACCAAGTCTCCTGTTATTATATGTAGCCATTAATGTAATTGATTTTTTTCTTTTTTTGGCTCCGTAAATCTTAATGCTCATCATACTAAATTGTATAGAAAGAATCTTCTTGCGCATATATATTGTTATTGCCAATATCACTATGATTTGCGCGAAATAAAAATGTTAAACTATGATTTATAGAAATACGTCATAGGAAACAATGCTTTGAAATTCTTTCTGGTGACCCTGTAGAGAAACCATTGGAAGTATTTACCCTGTTTTCAATAGAGAGCATTCTATAGTGAACTCGAACAACATTTATCAGTTTCAAGTAATTCCACGAATATTCTCGGGAGTTAGAGCAAACAAGACAGACAAACTGAAGTCATGAACACTTTCCAACTTTATTGGAAAGTGTTATAAAAATAAATACAGTGAAACTTTCGTAAGAAAGCCACTCACGATGCTGTAAAACATTATCCTTTAAAGAGATCGTCTTTTACTAGAAGTTGTTCAGAAAATCATAATTCAGGCAAAAATCATTAAGAACCAAATCGATTCAATTATTCAAATTTACATTATTTTTCTATACTGATTTGTAATATATCATTAAAATTAGTTTTAATTTTAATGCTTTTTTGCAGTAATTTTGTTTCTTAATAATTCTTTTATATCCATACCCTAGATCAAATTGATCGACTTAACATCATTTCTGAATGAATAAGGGGTCTTTATTAAGCCCACAGAAAACTATTGGTAAAAATAATAGATTTAGCTTGTAATTTTTAATCTAAACATGCGTAATCTTTTAATTTTGATAATAAAATTCAATACTGCTCTCTTAAAAGTATTTTAAATTATTACTTCAATATCGGTGGGATACAGAATTCACTTTTCCAAGCCTGAACTTCAAATATACTATGCACATTAAAGATCAGGAAATATCTGAATGTTTTGAAGTTGGAGAGCAATAAGATCAAGGCCGTTGCCAAGGAAGAGGGAAAGAAATTGGGGTTTGAGCAACCCCCAAAATTTAGTATATTTCTTGAAATTTTTTAAATAAACCTTTTTTTTTAACACTCAAAATTATGTACTAAAATTTCACCTTCCATCTCGATCTTTTTTTTTTTTTTTTTTTTTTTTTTTTACGGCCTCGAATAAAAAGGTTCTTTGAAAGGAGTTACATACGAGTTCACATCAGGAATATTGGTCATATTCACATAGCTGCCAATATTTTAATTTATTCCGAAATCTAATTCCGTTTCAACCCCCAATAAAAATTTTAAATTCAAAGCAAAACGCAAAAAAGTTCTCTTCTCCTCCTCCCAAAAAGCAGTATCTTCTTCGACCACGCCACAATCAAACTCCATAGACAGTCTTCTGTCCTGTAGGTCAACCTCAACAGATGCAAGGCGGCAAACTCGGCGGCGCGAGTATATATGGAGAAAAACTCCATTGATATTGCGCTGCTGCAAGATGCCTATTGCACTCGAGAGGGTGACCTGTATGGTTTCCCTGCCTCCTGGTCCAGATTCAGCTCTAATCAACACTCCGCGCATGTACTCATCAACACACAAAATCTTAACTACACTAACTGGGGAGCATTGTGTCTTCCTGACTTTGACTACACTTGAAAGCGAACTGATCCTTGGCAGTGCCTACGCTCTCTCTATTTCCAATAACCTTCTAAAACAACTAGATCTATCCCTCTCCCCAGGTAAAACACAGGCCTTAACATTCTCTCACCCAAGACAATTGAAAAGAATGCCTGTGATGAGAATTGACGGCGTCAGTGTCAGACATGTTCCTCATATCAAGGTCCTTGGCATCACGGTCGACAGGAGTCTCAAATGGCTAGCCCACATTAAAGAACTTAAATTGAAAACTCTCACACACTATCACAATGCAGCTAAAATGTTGGAAGGAGGTGGGGAATCTCCGCCTCCTTTCTTAAAATATGGTACTCAACAATAATAGAAAAAAATGTTAACTTACGGGGCTGTTAATATTAACTTGGGGGGGGGGGGTAACCTGTCGGTTGCTGCTCAGACAAACTTAAACTCAATCCAGAGCAACTTTCTCCTCCAATTATCAAGATGATATTGAACAATCTCAACTGACGCCCTCACTGCTGTTACGGGCATTCCACACGTCCATCTTCAGCTTCAACAGACATACTTAAAAACAAACATTCTTCAATTAAAAAATATTTCTTTGGCAAAAATCCTTTTTCCAAACACAGAAATACAATCCACAGTCAATAGCTGGAATATTCATCCCGGCAAAGATGTTGCTTCACAAATAGTAAATTGTAACAAAAATAGCTTTTCTCCTTCTGCTCCTGTAGCTATCTACACTGATGGCACCAAAACGGACCGCGGTGTGGGTGCGGCCTTTTGTGTGATGACCGATGGTTCGGTTGTCCATCAGTGGGCGGGCAGACTGGCCAACTATAACTCTGTTTTCCAAGCGGAATTATTCGCGATCCAAATGGCCATAGACTGGATTGTGGCTAATATTAATAACTATCCCTCCCATAATATTTTCAGTGACAGTCTGTCAGGTCTGCTAGCCATTGCTCGCCACAGGAGTAAACATCCACAGGTTATCTCAATTAAATTAAAACTTATTAATCTGGCTAAACATCTCTCCCTGGCACATGTTTCTGCCCACAGGGGAGTTCTCGGCAATGAACTTGCTGATTCACTGGCTAAGGCAGCCACCGAAAACAATTCAGTAGATTTTTCACTCCCTGCCCCTCCCTCATACGTTAAACACGTATTAAAACAACAATTACTTAGAGATTGGCAGGAACTGTGGGATACCTCTCCAAAGGGAAGATACGCCTTTAATCTCATCCCACTCGTAAACTTAAATTCTTGGTGTCTTCCCCTCCTCCCCCCCCCGTGACTGCTTTTCTGACAGGTCATGGCCCATTTCCATCCTATTTATACAGATTTCATTGCCGACGCTCTCCTCTGTGTCCTTGCGGGGAGGAGGGAACTCCTAATCACTATTATTACTACTGTAGTTTAACTTCTGCCTTCCACTTAAGAAATCCCACTCCCAGGCCACCTGATTGGCTGTTTAATATCCTCAACAGAAAAAGCCTGCTTTCTAAACTAAACAATATATTTGAATTTCTTATGAATATGACCAATCTCACAGATTACTCACATCTACTTGCTCTGGATGCCATCGAACCTTCACAAAATCATCTTTTCTTGTGCTGTGGGACATTTCAACACAACATAAAATATCGCCATCAACAACTGCAGCCTATTGTCTTGTTTCTCAAAATCAACATAAAAGAACCTTCCAGTTAATTGACCCCAGCTTAATAATTATTATGGTGCCACTTGTAGCGTGGGGCACAGCCAGGCACATATAACACTTAGTTTTCCTGCTTAAATTAACAACAACGTTGCCCATTCTCGAGAAGGATTTCATAAAGACTTTCACAGCACAAAAATTTATAAAGACTTTCCGAGCACCAATTTTTTCTCATGAACTCTCAACAATACCTTGCTACCAAATATCTTTAAGCCACTTGTCACTTTATCTACCAGCATAGAACATGCCGCTCCTTGTCGCCTGGGAGACCTGTCTCTAGGGGCTTTTGTAATTTTTTTTTTTTTTTAAGAGTTTAAATAAACTTCGGAAGAGGGGCCTAACATAGCTGGAATCGTTCGACACTGCTCCTAGAGCGGTGAGTGGCACATCTTCCCTGTTGAATTTATTCCGAAGTAGTTTTAGCCCCGCCTCTGTTTCGTACCACTTATTTTTTAAAAGTAATTTTTTCTTATTTTATCGAAGTTATGTATTGAAAAAAATTATATAAATAAAGTGGTACGAAATAAAAGCGTGGCTAAAAGTACTCCGGAATAAATAAAAATATTGGCAGCTATGTATTCACATATTGGTCAGTTCATATCAAGATTTAAACAATATTATCTGCTCTCGCAAAACATGAACCTTATCAGAGACATACATTTATACATGGGCATTGAATCAGTATTAAATCCAAAAAGGAAATTTTGGGAACAAGAAAAATCGGTTGTTATAGGAGTTGACCTTTATATATAGGGGGACTTTAAGAGATGTTTTTGATTGCTGATGTTTATTGAACTATGACAGATAGTTACTTAAAAAGATTTTGCTGAAAATGTTATTAAATCACTGCAATATGCATTTAAGTTTTTTTCCTTTAATTATATGTTTTGTGAATGTCAATGTTTTTTTTGGGGGGGGGGAGGCTTCAGCCCCTACCCCCCCCCCTCGGATCCGTCACTGTTTTGACCGTTTTGCTTGACTTCCGTGGTGTGGTACACCATGAGTAAGCACCATGAGTAAGCACCACAAAGCCAAACTATCCCAAAGGAGTACTACCAGGAGTTCCTTCGTCGCCTTTGTGGTGCTGTGGGGCTCAAACGACCGGATTTGTGGGCAGCGAAAACTTGGAAGCTTCATCATGCTAACGCGTCTGTCCATTCTGCGCATTTGATTCAGACTTTCATTGACAAGCACAACATTCCTGTGATTCGGCAGGCTCCCTATTCACCCGACATGGCTCCCTGTGATTTTAGGCCATTTCCTAAGCTGAAAATTCTGTTTAAAGGGTTTCATTTGGAGTCAAGAGAAGTCGCCATGCGGAATATGACGGCATGGTTGCTCATCATTCCAAAAACTGCGCTCTCCTGGTGTTTCCAACGATGACAGGAACGCTGGGCGAAGTGTGTTTATTACCAAGGTGACAACATTGAAGGAGATTAATGTTTTGAATTTCCATATCAATAATTGTATTTTTGTCAACTAAAGGTACGATACTTTTTGAACACACCGCGTAAATTATGAAAAAAGCGGAAAGCAACGCCACCTGTTATAAGATTTTCATCAAAAGCTTATCAGCACCAACTTAAGTCAAATTCTAAAAAAATACAAACTTATATGAATTCGGTCCATTGGTTGGGGAGGTTTTTGATACACACACACAAAATTTTGGATACACACGGACAGACACATAGACATACAGACTTTTCTATGAATAGTCAAATCGTATTGCGGACATCTCAAAACGTGTAAATCCATTGAAAATTGGAGGTCGAAAAATTTGCCAATCCAATTCCTTTTTTTATGGATGTACAAGAAAATAATAATAGTATATCACAGTGTTTATTTTCTGTACTTACAACAATATATAAAAAAATATATTTTTCTTTTCGATACATTTCTGTAATAGAGACTTTTAAAATTAACCAAAAATGATAGTGGGGACATTTTGGTATAATAAAGACAAGAAAAATAAAAAAAGGATTTAAATAATCCTCTGAAACAAAGAAAGTTTCCTCTGTACATAAAAGGGAAACCTAATTAAATCTAGATCTTAAGAATTCTTACAGAGCAAGTAGAAAAAGATTTAATGGTGATACAGATAATTTTATTGTCTTACAACATTTGTTCAAAAACTACAAACTTTTCCAAGGATGGCAAAAGTATTTTTTGTCATAGAAGAATATTTTCTTGTTTTTCTTCCTTGGAATAGCATACATTCTATTTATACAAGAAAAAACTTAAAAAAGTTTCTATTCCAATACGATTTTTTATTTTATTTTTTGTAATTCACATTGCAAATTTAAATGTGTAAAATAATAGGTAAAATATATAAAGTTTGTGATTATTTTTGATAATGAATGACGTATCTTACAATAGTAGTATAAATTATGTATATAATAAATGTATAATTATGTATGAATAAATGTAATATATTAAAAAACTTTCATTATTTTTTTAAACGTGTTTTATACAAATCACTTGATTTTGAAGTAATACGGTAACCTTATTATGAAACACTTTGCAACATTTACAGTTATTATTATTATTATTATTATTATGTTGTTAGCTCGTTATTATAATTTTATTAACTTTTGTTAATGGAGTTCTAGCAAGCTGCTTTTTTTTTTGCTTAAAATTGTTACCTCTGATTAGTAAACGTAAACCGATTTCAACATATTTTTAACACCTAATCCACAGTCATTTAATGAAAAGTACATCAGTTTTCTGTTTTAGGCAACAATAGAAAAAGAAAGCTTTTTAAAAAAAAAAAAATGAGTTCAGATAAGAATAACAGAATAAATTAAAATGTTTGCATTTATGATTTTACTTTAATCAGAACCACTGCCTTTTCCCACACCACATTATTGGTAGCGAAATTGTCTCCAATATGTAATTAAGATTAAATACGAGGAAAACTACTTTTCAAAAAAGTGGTGTGAAGGGAAAGGCAGATAGTAACAATGCTCTGGAATAAATTGAAATGTTATTGTATCTGGAATAGGGTGGAAGAGCTTTTGAAGCAAAGGCGGATCCGTGCAAAAAATAGAATATTACATTACAGTTTAGTTATTCTTCATACTACAAATTTTCTAGTAATTTCTTGGATATATTTATTCTACTTATAATTCAAGTATATTTCTTGTTTTTGTCTAACATTTTTTCTGCATCAAAAACTAATAACTTGCTTAAAAAACTAAAATATTTAAACTTGTCAATCTTCTTTAGTCTACAATTTAAATGATTTATTACAACAGTAATATAATCCACTTTAGTTTTCCAAAGGTAAATTTAATTTTTTTAATTTGTCAATATCGCTCATAAGAATGCAACTATAATAAGGTGGATTTTAAAATAGATATTTTAGATAAGCGACTTTTACTAGCAAAAAAAAAAAAAAAAATCTACTTTAGCATTCTTACTTTGGGGGAAAAAAAAAAAAAAAAAAAAATATATATATATATATATATATATATATATATATTGTCTGTATGTCACACATGACCTTCAAAGTTGGTAAGAAAAAAAAAAAAAGGACAAATTTCTATGATTTTTATTGAAATACAAATATTATTAATTTTTAATCTAATATCATTGCCGTGCTTTGCATTTTTAATATTCGTTTCATACATGTTTACAAAATTATATATTCTTTTACAGCTTTTGCCGAAATGTCATGTTGAGGCCTCGATGTAGAGATTTAGAAAATTTCTGGGTTCAGTCTGTTTGTGTGTCTGTATCGCGACAGCGGCCACAAAAATCGCCCTATTGACTTGCAGACAGAGCCTGATTAAGGGGGAAGCACACATTATTTATACTTACACCGTTATTTTTTAACAAATACTTTCTCATATAATAAACAGAAAATTCTCATTAAAAATTACTTTAAAAGAATTCTGGTGTCTAATAATGGTGAGTAAATTGGATTGTTTTACACCATTCATTTTTTATAAAAAATATTTCCTCGTCAAAGGGTGGAATTTCTATGACATGAAGTAAAAAATAATTGTAAAAATATTCCGCTGAGAGCGGAGATAATGTGTGTTTCTCCCTTAATCAGGCTCTGCTTGCAGATTGATACACGCATTCATGAACCACTCGGAATCAGCTGTATAGTGTTGGGTGTAAATTCTGTTTGAAGTATGTGTACAGGGACACACCAAACTTTTTCTTATCATTAGGCCTATGGACAGAATTTCTCTCTACTACAGCAGCGGCCACAAAAAACAACCGATTGACTCGCAAATTTGTACATAAGTTTATACGCCACACGTAATTAGCTGTATAGCTTCGGGTGTATATTCAATTTGTGGTTCATGTACAGGGACACACCAAATTTTTTTCTTATTATAACGACGTACGGACAGAATATCTCTGTACTGTGATAGCGGCCTTAAAAAACTCCCGATTTAAATGCAAATTGGTGCACATATTTATGCGTCATACAGAAATAGCTGTACAATTTTTTGTGTGTATATTGTTTATGGTTCGTGTACTAGGGCACTCCAAAATATTTCTTATTATTACGGCTTATGGACAGAATTTGTTTAAACGCATCTTATAATGACTACATTACATCCAACAAAGTAAAAATAACATGCATTATAGAGATGCTTAAAACAATATATCTGTAGAAAAAATGTGTTTAGACTTAATAATTAATGTTCAGGGCTTTACAAAAGTGTTTCCAAAAGGTCACGTAATCATCAAAATTTTATAAAATTTCGAAAAGTTTTTCATGGGCTATACTGAATATGTTGTGCAGTTTTTACTGGTGAATATAATGTATATGTGGACACACAAAACAATTTTGTGATATTTGAGCCTATGGACAGATTTCTGTTTAAATGCATTTTAACCCGTTCATCTTGTGTCTAACATTATAGAATTAACATGCATTTTTAAGATAGTTAAAAGCATGTTTTCATTAGAAAGAAGGTGCGTACAGACTAAATAACTTATTTACTGGACTGCACAAAACAGTTCCGATGATATTCCATAATCATCTAAATGATGTCAAATTTGGTTCAAATATTAATGATTTACAATGAATTAGTTGCATGCTTTTAATTGGTGTGTATAAGAAATAATTAAAATAAATATATAAATAAATAAAAATAAAAATGTTGTGCATCCAAACATCTAAAAAAAATGATTTATTTATTTTTATTTTTATTTTGAATCATTTGTTTTATCTCCATACTTCCCATGCAAGAAAAGAAATCTTGAAAAAAAGTAAATGCTATAAATTTCTAAAACATACTTATGTAATTCCAATGCATACAGTTGAAATAATATCATTTTACCTGAATGCATATATTAATAATAAATAAATCTATGCCATTTTAATTAAAATAATTAATGAACAATTTAAATTTCGAATTAGCAAATAAATGCTTAAACAATCTGTGAATAATGAAAAGTGTATTTTAGGATTCTTCTGAAAAGTGTTATTTACAATATTTTAGGATTAGTTGTTCCTCTAAAGCATTCGGGGCGACCGTGAGTAATTGGAACAGAATTTGGGTTTTGTTTTCTGTATTTTTTATTCAACACTAAGAGAAATTCTTATGAATTCATCTCAAAACTTAATCCATTGGCTACAAAAACAAATCTTTTAAGCGACCGGGTCAAAACACTTCACCTATTATCTTGCAACTACACCAACTACACGTGTTGGGATGTTGGATTTCATTTTGTATTATAAAATGGGTGATGAAACTAATGATAATAACAAAAAGAGTGAATATGTCTTGCCATTTTCATTTATGACTGTGTTGGAGAAAGGGCACTGCGTGTGGGCTTTTACGGGGATGCCGGAGGTTGTATTAACGGTTATCTCGTTTCGGGAGAACTTAAGTTTTATGGGAGGAAAATGGATAGACTCATATAGTTGGGGGGCCCTTGGTGGCCGGCGGGTCTGCAGGTGCGTGAGAGAAATGTTTATTATTATTATTATTATTATTATTCCGTTTTCTTGCGAGAAGGAAAGCAAGACCTCAGAGAAATTCTCTCTAAGGAGGGATCTACTCGCTTACTGGACGGGCTGTCTTGGATATAGAGAAGTGTTAGGCCTGAAATGGGCTGCCCGCTATGTCCTGATTAATGACTAATACTGTATTAAGGATTGTATCCCTTATTATAACAAGAGGATTATGATATAGTTGACGTTGCTGCATGGTAATTGGTTCTGAAAGCGAGGAAAGGCTCCCGAGAGATCGCCAGTGTGAGGCCTGAAATATGCTTCTTTTGAAGTCCCGAACAACAACTAATAATTTATTAATGGTTGTGTCTCCTATTAAAACAAGTGGATTAGGGTATAGTTGACACTGTTGCATGATACTGGTACTGAAAGCGAGGAAAGGCTCCCGAGATATCGCCCGGCTCGTGATAGAGCGATAAGTGAAGTAATAAGCTTTGTCGCAATGTGAGAATCGAAGATGACTCCAGTGTGTTTGCCTAAAACGAATTGGCGAGTCATCCAGATTTTGGATTAATTTGTCAGCGTGCAGTTTGGTGATGGCTTCCATAGCCCCAGCTATATTGCTCTTTAGACCCGTGAAATTTTGGGAGTTCCTGGCCCCTCTATGAGTCCATTTTTCCTGGTTGGAATTGAGCGTCGTTCGGTGTCAAGAACTTTAGGCCACATTAACTCTTCTCATGACTGTATTATAGTATTGGACTATCTTAAGGAACTGATTAGCAGTAAGGAATCCCCTTCAAGCCGGATCCTCGGTAAGCTTATGAACATTTGTAAAATTGTTCTATGTATGGAATTGTTATATAGGTAGTTCTATTTAATTATTAATTTTCAGATAAACTAGAAATTGTTCTTTGTATAGAACTTGTATATCGGGTATTCTATGTAATTATAAATTTTCAGATAAACTCCAGTTGCTCTATATTTGGAATTTTAATAATAGGCCTTTATATTATATCATTTCTTCGGAGTTCCATAATTAGTGTATTCTTTAATCTAGAAGATAAAGAATTTTAGTGTGTAACTCAGAATAAATGTAGATGTTTGCTTCAGCCATATTTTAAGTTCCAATAAAATATTTAGACTGTCTCCAAGTAATGAGGATAATTATTTTGCATACTGTGGTTAATTGATGAGATTAATAAATGATTAGAGAAAAGTGAAATTAATACTAGATTCTTAGTTAATGAAATTATTTAAAGTAACTTTATGATATATGAAGGAAAAAGGGGAGAGGGTAGAAATAGATCACGGTTGTAGGAGTATTGTTATTCTAAAGTTGGAAAATTTAATGAGGGTATTCTTTGTTCGAATTTTTGAATTCTTCTCTAAAGAAAAAGGTTGCGTCTTTTCAAAAGAAAAGAGAGCACAACACACGTAGGGGTGGGGTGGCAGAACGTGATATGGATAGAGATAGGCAGAAACGGCAATTTTTTTGGAAAAACATATTATTTTACCAAAACATTTTATTTTAATAATATTGTGTCAAAATTTTCTTCTTAAATGTAGAATCAGATAATGAATTCAGTAACATAAATAAATTCTGTTTAATATTAGAGTTACCTATAGTTATTCAAGTAGAATTAACACAATGTTTGAAATCAACCACGAATGTAGAAGTTGTGCGCTCATTTATTTGAACAGGTAGGTTAATTTTTTGTACAATTTTACTTTGGTCGTATCAAATTGAATGATTCTTGCTTGGTTAGCTCCATTATCCCCCTTTTTTTGACCATGGTGGACATACGAATTTCGTTGCCATCGGTTTCATCAAATTTTTTACTGCATTGCCTGGATTAGTATTTCTACAAAACAAAGTATTTTTTATTTTTATCATTACTCAAAGGGTTCATGAGGTCCTTCATTTTATGTAGGATTCGTACTTGGTCTTGATTTATGTGATCTATTTCCCTCTTTTTAAGGTTCTCCAGGATCGTAAGAGCTGTGGAATAAAAACCGTCACCATCGTGTTGGCAAGTTAGTTGTTGGGCTTAAGGCCGATTGACTACTCTAGATTCCTAGGTTTACTGTTGGATTGCCCTCCATGGAAGTTCTTCTAAGAGTTCATAGCCCGTATTTACGCGAGTTTCGGAGAAATCCAAGGAAAAATCAGAACATCCAGAACAATGAACGTCACCTGTGATAGAACCTGGCATTTCCTACCTACAAGGTTTGAGCGCAGAACCACTCATCCACTGGTGGGGCCATCATATTGGCAGCAGTGTTGCCAGATGAATACTACAATTTTATTTTTTAACTCCACTAATTTTATATCAAAGAAACCGTTTTATATAAAAAATAAATAAGACGTAATTGTGCAAATAGATTGACTAAAATTTTAGGGGTGTTAAAAAATAAAAATGTAGTATGCATCTGGTAACCCTGCTTGGTAGGAGGCTAGGGGTGGAACTCTTCATCTTGGATAGGTTCTTAAACATTTGAACTACCATTAAGGAAAGTAAAGCTATGTCATCGCCATGCCAACGGACTATGTAACAAATATGTATGTATCTGACTATGCCAAGTCGTTGTACAAATATATCCAACATATGATTGATACCACGGAATACCAAACACCAGGCAGACTGAATTTGCCGCTATTGGCGAACCTACAGTAGGCAGCAAAATTATTGAAGCACTAGCAATAATTCTTACTTAAAAGATAAACACTTAAATACAATTTTATTAAGTAAATATTTGTCGAATCATGATCTTTGTTTTATACTGCTTATAAAACAAAGTAAGTTAATGATAAAAATTAGCGATCAAACTAAAAAAATATATGAAATGTGTGGATGTGTGCATCAATAATTTTGCTGCCGATTGTACATACATACTTTCCCCTAGTAAAATGTCAGCACTCTCCCTCCACTGTGGCAGGAAATAGAACCTGAGTATTAACTAACTCTTTACACCAAATAATTCTTATCTCACATACATTATTTAGAAATTTATATTACCACGTTTGTGTCACCAGACATAAAAATGTTAAGCATTAAAAATACAACTTTTGGAAGCTGCAACTTTTATGTTGCACTGTTAAACTCATGATTTTCCTGAAGAAAAGACACCGCGAATTCATTTATTATATCGTCCTGGACACTATGACATTTTGTACTGAGACTTTATTTAGATAAACAAATTTAAGTTTTTTGTGCATTCCTTGCATTTCTTATGTTCTTTCAGCAGATCGGGCTAGTAATAAGGAAAGGGCACGTGACGTCACTGGCAGTCAAAATATGAGCAGAGTGGCAAAACATTGGCATTTCCACCAATAAAGGTTGATCTTTTGCCACTCGAGAGTGGCAAAGATTGATTGACGGAGCGTTGTTTGTAAACATGCCCTTTCCTTATAAGAAAAACCGTCAGGACCATCTAAATTGAAATTTTTTTAATCGGAAAATATTATTATTTCGTATTCTAACTATAGAAAAAAAAAAATATATATATATATATATATATGCATGTATATATGTATATATGTATAAAGAAAAGTAGTAAAGAAGTAAAAGTAAAATAAGTAATAAACTATTATTTTCACCTGGCGAATTCGGGTTTAGCTATTTCAACCCAAAATATTTGTTGTATGATTTTACAGATATGCAGACTTGCCAACATTTTTATTTATTTCGTAGCATTTTAGTACCCATCACTTTTTCTTACCACTTTTCTTGAAAAGTGTTTTTCTTCTTTTTTAATCATAGTTACACATTTCAGAAAATTTCATTAAAAATAAAATGGTGTGAAAAAAGAAAGAATACTTATCGTGCTCTGGAATAAATGAAAATGTATGGTACGTTTAAATATCACACTCTTTGTCATTTAGCATCATCTTTTGGGTACATTTTGCAGCATTCATTCTTGTTAAAGTAATAAACTACGCAGAAACTGATTTAATTATGAGCTTTTAAAACATTTTATTTAATTCTAAAATAATTACTTCTTCTCCTTTTAATGCCTATGTCTTGAAGTTATAGTAATATTGTCTTAATTTAATGTCGCCTGTTTTAAAAGAGAAATATTTTTTGACAAAATACACATGTGACATCCTACGGGTCAATCTCTTATTTAAGAATTTTTAAATTCAATTGATCAATAACTAAGTAGTCCAAACGTGAATTAGACATTGCCGCACGTTAGTGTTTTTACTACAAGCTTATAAACGAAGGCAGTTTAATTGTCCATCTCATCCCCCTAAAGGCTGGCTTTTCAATAAGAAGTCATCTTAAAAAAACATTTATGTCTTTTTAAATTGTCAATATTTTTAACCCTTAAAATTACTAAAGCAATTTCATCTTCTGTGAGCCCTGAAAACAACGAATGTAGAATAAATAAAACAAATTTTTCTATATACCTCAATTAAATTTTTAACCTCACTATTTTCTTTTCTATTCTACTGCCTGTTGCCCCAAAAAAGCTTTCATCGAAAATGTTGTTCAATGCAATTTTAGCATTAGTTTTTTTTTTTTTCTATGTCTGTTTACCAGCCCTTGTCACGTCTCAATATTCTCTGGCAAAATTTCTGAATCACTTTTTTAAAGCTTATTTTTTAACTAGCAGGCTACGCCCGCTTCGTTGGTCGCTATATTTAAATGATTTTTCAATCACTATTTATTTTTTTATATCACATTATAAATGAAACTATATAAATATAAATATATATATATATATATATCAGGGATGGAACACGGGCGCAGAACTCATACCACTATCAATATAAGGAATTTTTCTACTTCTTAAATCAACGATATTATATATAGAGAAATTTTTCAAGCAGATTCCGGTGTGAATTCTGCGCCAGTGTATATATATATATATAGTATATATATATATATATATATATATACCTACGTTGAAATCGTCCTTAACCTCGCTTCGGGTACCTGCTGCCCAAGGCAGATCTTTTTCTGATCGCACTGCATCGGGTCCAAGTTACCACTGGCTGTAGAAAGGTTTTTTCCGTGTACTTCCATTTGGGTATTTATCGACGACAGGTAGAGTTGATATTATTTAGGAACTACGATTTCAAATATGACTGTATCTTAGCATCTGGTAAATATTTTAGTTTCATTATTCAGTAGCAAAATTTTCATTATTGGCGTTAAAAAATATTTCTTTTTTGTCAAAAGCAGTGAACTGGAAAACATTTTTCGCAAAAATTAAATTTAAAACTAATATTTAAATGGCTAATTTTAAAGCTATTATAAGGAATTCATATTTTAATTAATTAAAAAAAAGTCAAATATCTAACAATATAAAAGGAATCTCGAACGCTGTTCTCGAATGTTTTTTAGAATATTTTGAGGAGTAAAAGTATTTCACTTCTTGCAAAAGGGAAACATCTATATTTTTCTTTAAAATTTACTTATTGATAAAACGTTTATTCTTTTATAGCCAAGTCTCTCCATCAATAAATATATATTTTATAATTTTTAGGGCTTCAGTGTTTTTTTTTTTTTTTTTTTTCACTTAAATTTTTATTTTGTGCGTTTTAGTAACTAAAAAAAGTTTTAAAAATACTAATCAGAATTTCTTAGGATACTGTGTAGACAATGAAATGTTTTCTTTTACAATTGACATCTTATCTATTAATATCTGCATAAATATTTAACACACCCGCCAGGGAGTATCGAACCCGCAACCACCGCAATCGTAACTTGACGCGTTAACCGACTGAGCCATTGATCGAAACAAGAGAACTTTCACGTTTACTTTAAAATGGAAATACCTTGTTTTTTTAGCATGACACGGAAACACCAAGGCAAAATCCAATTAAAAAAAATAAATAAAAATAAGAGCTTCTAATTAAAAGAAAACTAATAAAAAATTCGAAAATCGGGCTTCAAGGTGCATCAGGAAAGGTTATTACCAGCCTCCATGCAAATTTGTATAGCTCTATGATCTAGAATATTTTGATTAGTTAAAATATTTCATCTCTTGCAAAAGTGAAACATCCATATTTTTCTGTAAAATTTACTTATTGATGAAACGTTTATTTTTTTATAGCCATGTCTCTCCAAGAATAAATAAATATTTTATAATTTTTAGGGCTCCAGTTTTTTTTTTTTTTTTTTTTTTTTTTTGTGCGTTTTAGTAACTAAAAGAAAGCTTAAAAAAAAAAAAAAAAAAACTTATGAGAATGTCTTAGGATGCTGTGTAGACAATGAAATGTTTTATTTTACAATTGACATCTTATCTATTAATATCTGCATAAAAAAATGTAACACACCCGCCACCGATCATCAAACTCACGACCATCACATTCATATCTTGACTCTTTAACCGACTCAGCAATTGACCGACATAAGATGAATTTCGAATTTACTTTAAAATTGAAATGCCTTTTTTTTCTTTTTTTTTTTAGCGTGACACGGAAACACCATGACAAAATTCAATTTCAATTAAAAGAAAACTTCTAATTAAAATAAAACTAATCAAAAATTTGAAAATTGGGATTCGACGTAGGAGAGGGTCATTACCAGCCTCTACGTAAATTTGTGTAGTTCTACGATCAAGAATATTTTGCTTAGTTAAAATATTTCATCTCTTGCAAAAGTGAAAAATCTATATTTTTTCTTAAAATTTACTTATTGATGAAACGTTTATTTATTTATAGCTATGCCTCTCCAAGAATAAATATATATATTATAATTTTTAGGGGCCCAGTGTTTTTTTTTTTTTTTTTTTTTTTTTTTTTCCCACTTAAATTTTTATTTTGTGCGTTTTAGTAACTAAAAGAACGCTTAAAAAAACTAATCAGAATTTCTTAGGATACTGTGTAGACAATAAAATGTTTTCTTTTACAATTGACATCTTATCTATTAATATCTGCATAAAAAAGCAACACAACCGCCACCGAGTATCGAACCCACGCCCACCACAATCATAACTTGACGCCTTAACCGACTGGTTCGTTGACCGACGCAAGAAATGTTTCACATTTACTTTCAAATGGAAAGACCTTGCTTTTTTAGCCTGACACGGAAACACTATGGCAAAATCGGTAGGCAATAAAAATGGCACCGGTAAAAATGGCACCTGGTAAAAATGGCACCGGTAAAAATGGCAACGGTAAAAATGGCACCTGCGATTTGCGTAACATATACTACAATGAAAAATAGCCGCATTATTGCTAAAAATTAGGAAGTATTTTGAGCTTTGTTTGACTGTCGTGATATATTTGGCCATCACATACAAATACCTGTATTATGAATAAAAAGTATTGAATTTTTTATCTTTTATAGAAATATTATAGATATATTTTATAGAAAGTACTGATTTTAAGTAAAATTTTAGAAGGAAAATTAGACATTAGAAATTTAAATTAAATTGGTACAACATTCACTTAGTATATGTCTGTTGAAATATTGGTTGGGGGGGGGGGGAGAGTTAGGAGACGGCTGAAAGAAAATAATTGTTTTTATATCACCATCTTACTGATTTTAATGAAACTTTGCATAATAATCACTTACTATTTATGAAAAAGCTACAGTGTTCCATATACGGGGGGGCGGGGTCAGAGGTATATGTATTGAAAACTTTTTCAAACAATGCTATACAAATATGAATCCCATTGAGCATTATATACAGCTGAGGGGGCCAAGAGGGTGGTGCACGCAGATTTTCTTTTTCTTTATTTCTTTTTAATCATTCTATTATTTACTTATTTATGACTCTTCTTGTTTTTAAAAAGTTTTAATATTTTACTTTAAATGTGTGATATGCAAAAATAAATAAGTTGAATTTTATCACTTTTTAGCTTCAAAGGGAAATATTAAAAATCTAAAAATTCAATATTTGGAAAACGATAAAAACGGTAACGTTTACGTATTTTTCAAATGTGAAAACGGATTTAGAAAAATTATAAAATGAGTAATTTAAGAAACTAATTTCTCCATTAATTAACAGAGTTACACTGGCAATCAAATTAGGTGAAAAACATGGTTATTAATACTTTTATATAACTAACAATAACGATAGTTGTTATATAATTGATATAGATATATATATGTATAGCTGATAATAACCATTAATAGTTCTATTATTATATTATTCAAATAATAGTATCAATAGTATCAGTACAGTATATATATATATATATAATTATATATACATATTAGTATATATATTATCAGTAATTATTATATCAATAGTACCTTAGAGTATTTAAATTTATTTAATGAAAACTTAAGTTTAAAAATTATATATAAGTTGGGTTCAAATGTAAAATATAGATTCTTTTCAAATTTATAAAATTATTTTTCTAAAAATTCTAGGTTATAGCACTTTGATGTTTGCTTCTGAATGTGCAACTGTCATGCAGTGAAAGATAATTTTTCAAAAGAGGATTTGGCATGTTAGTCAGTTTTGAAATGTGTGACAGCTTCAGTTGTCTATTTGTTGTTCGCAGGTGGGTACACGGTGAAGGGGGATTGTATGATTATTGTATACGAAGAAATGAAAAAAAAAAAAAAAAAATCACTTATTCAGCATGAACGTCACAGACCTGTTATCAGTAAAGTAAAGTATTATACACAGTAAAGTACATAGTAAAGTATTTCAACAATGATTTTCTTTCCAGAACAAAATGTCAAATTATTTAGTAAAGATATAATAATGAAGTATATATCATATCATTAAAAATTTTCGATTCAAAAGAGTTACTTACAAATACCTCCATTTCATAATTTTTATTTTTTATTGACCCGCAATACCATAATAGAATTTTTACTTCATTAATATTTGGTCTCCTTTTGTGGATAGTTCATGTAAGGGTGCTTTATTCCGTGGTAATTTTTCCAGGGCTGATTTTTTTTTTTTTTTTTTTTTCGGATACCAAATAAAAGGGCGCTTTTGTAATAAGCAAATCGCAAAATAATAAATATGAATAATACATTTGAAGAATGATTTCTAAATCACATTTCTAGAAATTTCAATTGATTGTGTACAACATTCATTTAGTATATACCTGAGGGACGGCGGGGGAGGGGCGGGAGGGGGTAGTACCGGCTGTATTTATACCACCTTCTTACCGATTTTAATGAAACTTTATATAATCGCGTACAATTTGTGAAAAAAATTACAGTGTCAGACATAATTGGAGGTGGGTGGCAGAGGAAAACAACATGATTTTTTTTTTCTTGTATCACCATTTTACTGATTTTAATTATATATTCTATAATTATCACTTACTTTTTTATTAAGATCAAAATGAGGGTTATATATACCTGGGGGGGGGGGCAAAAGTGTTTGCAGATGAAAACAAAAAAAAAAGTTTTTTAAACTGCCTTAGTATCGATTTAAATAAAGCATTGAATATATACTTACTGTTAAAAAATTGTAGTGAGTGTTGCAGATATCTTGGGGGGGGGGGGGAAGCGGAATAAGAAAAGAAGTTGATTTTATATCGCCATGCTACCTATTTATATGAAATGTTGTATGGCTATTACTTACTTCTTTTATCAAAATTATAATGAAAGATACATGTAGTTCAAAAAAGGGGGTCAAGTGAATGGGGCAGATGAAAAATAAAAAAATACTTATTATCGATTTTTTTATTGACATTTTGTGTAACTATCAATTACTTTTAATGAAAAATTACAGTGAAGGTTACATGTCTGGGTGGGTGGGAGGCTGGAGACAGAAGGATAGAAATTGAATGTTTGACCCCAATGCTTTTTATTTTAATAAAATGCATCATAAATATCATTTAATTTTCAGGAAAATTTACGTTGACTGTTATATATATTTTGGGGGATATGGAGGGAGCAGAAGAAAAAAATGATTCATAAATACCAGAATGCTACCAATTTTAATTAAAATTTCTACAGTTATCACCTACTTTTAATGAAAAATTATGGTGAATGTTACCTATAGTTGGGGGGGGGGGGTGGCAAGAGGAACAGGAAGGGAAAGAATGTTATTTTTAAATCACACCGCTTCACATATATAGAATTTTTTTTTATAAATATCACTTATTGTTTATGAAAAATTATAGAAAGG
The DNA here is from genome assembly GCA_963930645.1 of Salticus scenicus. Classification (NCBI taxonomy): domain Eukaryota; kingdom Metazoa; phylum Arthropoda; class Arachnida; order Araneae; family Salticidae; genus Salticus; species Salticus scenicus. Next base: position 14,172,637 of record OZ005657.1, on the reverse strand, counting down.
GATGCGTATCGTAGTATCTTTCAGCAAAAAAAATTTCGCTATCGTTCATGTTTAGCAAGTATTTTGCAAGTTACACTTAAGAAAAGTGCCCTTTTTTCCAGATCGCGGGAAAAAGGGCACTTTTCACAATAACTGCTTGTGAAAGATATGTGTCATGGAAATTATTTAAGGGGTTCTAAGAGGGAGAGGAAAAGAAAACGATGGTATGATGCAAAAAACATTATTTAATTTTCTCTGCACGTTAACCTCTAGATTTTTTTTTTTTTTTTGCATTCATACGTGTATTTTACAAGCAGCAATTGTAAAAAGCGCGGAAATTTTCAACATGTAAAACACATGCTAAATATCAATGAGAGTGTACATTTTTTATTTCTACGGGGGGGGGGCAAAAATTACAGATTAAAAGATGAAATTATTTTTTAAAATCTTTTTATTTATTTATTTATTATTTATTTTACAGATTTAAATCATGCATTGAATTTTTGCGTACAAACTTATGAAGAGACAGAAACTGATACGCAACTCTCACTGTAAGGTATTATAAGCAAGTAAAATTTCATTAGATCGACAACATGGTGGTGTAAAAATATATTCTCTAGCTCTCAGTCGATAATATAACCCTCTCTGCAATTTGATAAACAATAAGAGATATTAATACAAAATTATACAATATTTATGCATATTTATACAAAATTTCCTATAAATGTAAAGCAAAGTGATTTTAAAAGAACTTTTCCCCCCCTCAGTATTCCACCTCCCCGCTCTCCTGAGTATATGTAACACTTTTGAAATTTTTCATTAAAAGTAGGTAATAGTTGTTATAATTAATTTAATATTTATGATTACATTTTATTATTAAATTGTTATAATTAATTTTAATTTTTCCCCCATTTTAACTACTTTTTATTCTATTCATTTATTTACTTACTTATTAATTTAGTCCAATTGAGTTCATTGTAATTTTTATGTAGTATTAAGCTTTTCATTTTAAATTATTGATAAATGAAGAGTGCGTTACGAAAGACAATTCATATTATATGTAATTATAAATTGAATTATTGTGTATGCAAATATTGACATATTTATATATACATGTAAACTTAAAGATAAGAAATAACATATATATATATATATTCGTGCATTGCATGCTGTAAATTTTTAGCATTTTGCATACAGCATGATAGAAGGATCACCTAATTCGCATACAACATTCATTTAATGCCCTTGAAAAAAGTAATGAATTTGTATGTTCTTATATCAAGTTGCTTATTTTTTTCTTTTCGACAAATTTATTCCTTTTTTACAGTTCTTCATGTGATACTTGGTTTCATATAATTGAATGTTTGAAAAGGTTTTCGATATATATCTAATAAAAGATGCAGCAAAAATGGAGTTACTATTTTCGAATTTTTAATGCACATCAGGAAGAAAAAGTTGTCAAGCCATACTCCTACTATTTTTTAATTAATTAATTAAAGTAATTAAAACATTTTTTAATTACTTTCAAATTTTTTAATACATAATAATAATAAAAAGTTGTCTTTTATTAGAGAAACCCTTCTATTCTTTTCAATTCTATTCTATATGCATTATTCTTATTTTGAAAATCTATAAATTGAATTCTATTTGAAAATTTTGAACTACTACTAAGGATAATAATAATTTGAGCTTATTTGGTTACTCTGAACTTTGAACGAAAGGATTTATTATTACTATTATTATTTTATTACATTTAAACGAAAAAAATATTTCATTACTGTAAGATTCTTAATAAGTAATAGCTACAAAAGTTAATTTTAATATAAAGCATTATACATAAATTATTTTTTTCAATCAATTAATATATTTTGTTTTGTACCGTATCAATTAACTAAGGGTAAAAAAGAATTAAATAAATAGAAATAAAAAAATATAAATTAAATTAAATTAAAATTAAAATGAGTGAAAATATATATGGTTTATTACTTCCAAATTATTATTAGGTAGGAGCGAGAAAAAGTTGTTTTTATAATAATAAATTATTTTATTATATAAATAAATCAATTACATTTTTAAACTTTCGCATATGACATTTCTAAAGCAATCTCCATTAAAATATATATATATCAATCTGTGTATATATATTTTTTTCCCATCATGCTATAGGTATGGAAATCTTAGGCAATCATAAAAATTTTCATCTTTTTTTTTTGAACTTTTCTACAAGTTTTGAGGTGTGAGAAATCTAAAAATCACAAAACTGATATGGTTTATCCGTTTGTGTGTTAATTAATTAATATATGTACTCGACATAATAAGAATTTTTATTATTATTATTATTATTATTATTATTATTAAAAACTTCTTATACATTAAGAAATTAAAAATTAATAAATTTTTATTATTAGTTTTAAAAATAAATTTTAATTTTAAATAAAATTTTCAAAAAGTTAAATTTTTTATATTTGAATATAATATATATATATCTTACACAAAAGCATCTATTAACACATACATACATACATACACACATATGTAATCATAAGTCATTATTTTAATTCTTTAATTCATAATATATATGATTGATTTAGTTCATATAAATTTGGTTTTTAATTATCAGTAATTATTATTGTTTTTTTTAATCTAATAATAAAAATACTTGTTTATCCAGCTCCACCAGTCTTAAGCCGTGTTGGCCTCTGCTCCTTCTTAGTTTTGTTTGAGTTTCATTTGTTTGAAATACAGCCTTTATTTCACATAGTTTTTAGTTTTTATACTAAACATGTGTACTCATCACATACTCACTTTAAAACATTCTTGCAAACTTTTAAAACGCATTTTTATTTATGTATGTTCTTTTATTACTTTTTTGTAGTGACTTTTTTTCCGCATGACTTTCTTTCCGGTGACTTTTTTTCGTGACTTCTTTCTCAGGTGACACCGTTTATACGTTTTTTAAGGGACCGTTCCAGAAAAACGTACAAATGAAAAAATCGTACTACTGAAAATTTGTTTTAACACATTAATACATAATAAAGGATTATATTATTATTAAAAATCAAATTAATTTTCATGTTTTCCTTTACATTTGTTCGACTAAGATAATTTTTAATGAAATTTAAAATAATTTTAAAAAGTGGGATAAATTTTAAAGATAATTAAAAATGTAGAAATTCAGGAAATTTCCTAAAAATTTTGATTTTAACCTTTAAAGACAGTCTTTCGTTTTCTAAATAAAGATGACATTTTTGCAAACGGTTAAAGAAAAAAAAAAAAAACACTGCTTTGTCTCTCCAATAGCAAGATGTCAAATAAGAATAAGCATGATAAGAAATAAGAAAATCTTCTGGTATCCTATTCAAATTTACCCAAAGGAAGTGAGTAATAAACCTTTAAGTTTACAAAATGCCTGTGAAGTTGTGAGATTTTTTTTTTTTTTTTTTTTCCACATCCCGTCCCTAGAATGCAATTAAACGAGAGAGTAGTACGGAGGTCTACAAGATCAGTTTTCTTTCTCTCAAAGAAATCCACTTTCTTGCTTAACAATTCACCCAGTCCCGAATGCTTGCTTCTGAATGTTTCTCTACTCCCCCCCCCTCCTTGCAGGCTATCATCCCTACTTGGGCGTTATTGAGTTGCGCTTAAGAATAGGAGGTACTACTCAATTGCGCTTAGGGCCTTCATCCTCATAGGCATCAGTTGCGCCGAGATAATATCCCCCCCCCCCCAAAAAAAAAAAAAAAAACATAAACGCATCAATTGCGCTCGTAGGCTTTTCAAAAAATCAGAAAAAAAAATTCTAAATGATTTTGACTATTCAAATTTGCATAATTTGTCGATAAAGCTTTCTGATAATCATTAAAATTTGTTTGTTTTAATTTTTTGAAAGCTTTTCAGGAATAAATTTGTTTTTCAAAACACATTTTGCATACCAGAACAAATTGTTCAGCTTATTCTGTCATAAGTTATTGATGGTATGAGATTTTTGGACTTATGTTTCATTTAAATGGGAAAATATTTTGAAAACTTTACAGGTAAGACAAAACTAAATAAAAATATGGTGTATATTCAATATTTAAACTTAAAACTTCTTCACAGACCATAAAATTCAATCCAGCGCAACCGCTTTCGAAAGGACTTGGCATTTCTTCATCAGGTGCAAAAAACATGTGCTACTACCTTGGAGGCAAAAGCAAGACTTGCTTTTATTTGTGTAATATAAATATTTCTTTAAATAAATAATATAATATAAACATTTTTTTAATTGCTCTTGTTTGAATTTATTGGAGCCTATTATCTTTACCCAGGAGATAACACGAGAATAAGTAAATAATTTTTTCCTTCCTAGAAATTATCATTCGTTACCTTCCGGTATACAAGAGGGGGGGGGGGGGATGACAATGAACGTTATCAGTAATTTCTCTTGCGAGCGCAATTGATGTATTTTTAACAATGGGGGTATTAACGTAAGCACAATTGATGTGTTGCCGTGTACTTAAACGATATTTTAAACTTAGGAAAAGCTGTATTACGATACCTGACAGGATACTTCATTTCGTATATGCCCGCATTTTCTCTCTTTTATAGTTAACCATGTAAACCTATCTGTCACTTTATTTGAAGTATGACAATGTCCCAACTGAAAATACCTCAATGTCATGACAAAATATTTCTTTGTCCTACCAAACACTAATATTCGTTATGCAATGCCTTTTTTTTCTTTCGATTGTACAGTATTATTATTGTAATTATTGTTATTATTATTATTTATTTTTATATAAATATTGGAAAAATGTAATTCAATAAATTAAAATTGAGTTAAAAGAAATTTTCATATTTTATAAATTAATTTTTCTTTACTTAAGATTTTTCTTTTAGCTGGTAGTTAGCTCGAATATTGTGCTAACTTAGCATTTCATTACCTAGATAAATGTTTCTGAAGGCTACATATATCATGTTGACCAAACAAAACTCTATCTCCTATTTTTTCTCAATAATGCGATCACTTTTCATTTTAGCATATGCTTCGCAAATCGCGGGTGCCATTTTTACCGATGCCATTATTACCGGTGCCATTTTTACCGGTGCCATTTTTTCCTACATTCGTGTGTGAATGTACTATTGTGTATGTTTGTCCGGAGCATTTTAAGAAAACGGCTGATCGCAGAGCTACACAAATTTACATGGAAGTTCGTAATGACCTCGCCTAATGCACCTCGAAGCCCGATTTTCGAATTCTTGAATAGTTTTCTTTTAGTTAGAAATTTTTGTTTCATTGAAAAATCGGGCTTCGAGGTGCATTAGGCGAGGTCATTACGAACTTCCATGTAAATTTGTGTAGCTCTGCGATCAGCCGTTTTCTTAAAATGCTCCGGACAAACATACACAATAGTACATTCACACACACACACACAAATCTTATTTTATTATATGTATAGCCTCCTGAGACCCAGCGTCCATTTTAATGGACATTTGTATTTTGCATGTAAAAAATATCATTACAGTTTTAAGTCTTAAAAGCTGACAGTCCATTATAATGGACCGTCTGGTGCTGCCATCTAGACACCAAAATGTTTCAAAAAGCGGTGATTAGGTTGTTGAATTATCATTTGAAAATGGCTGCCAAGACAAGGAAGACTGTAAAAGGTAAGTACACTCTTTTAGTTCATTTTTCTCATATTTTACTAGATTATTTTGATACTAAAACATTTCACATGTGATTTCAAATGTTTAAATAATAAATTGAAGTTCTTTTGTTAGTATTTGCATGAATAATTTTGAGACAATAGGTATGATTTCATTCATGTTCATTCTATTGGACATTGGGTCTTCGTCAGTTGATTGTATTGGTACTGACTAATTTTTGGTGTACAGAAGTAATTTTAATTTTATTTTAACTTAACATCATTAAATGCTTAAAAATTGAAATTTGATGGTTAAATTTTGTTTGCAGACTTTCCTACGTTAACTAAACACATAAAAAACATTTTTTTAAATGTATGTTTTTATAAAATTTATTGATAATGGGCCCAATTTATCAAAATTAAATGCAGAATGCACAGTTATGATTTCAGTAATGCAGCTACAGTAATTCTATAATAAGTCAGCTTACATATTATGTCGATTTTGTTAAAATAAAATTTCTGAATTAAGTTAATTGTGCGCTTTTAATAACTATGTTTTACTAGTAATTAATTGCATGAATTCTTAAGTGTGTGTGGAAACAAAACTAATTCCTTTTCTTTTATTTTAATTTTTAATTCGATGGTCAATTAGAAATAAATTTATAACATATGGTCAATTAGAAATAAATTTATATAATAATAATTTATTTAGAAATAAACTTATTTTAAATAAAAATTCTATACTAATAATTAAATCAGAATTTGTGGTTTTGGACATTGTCATACTCTTCTTTTTTTATTTCTATTAGAGATATTTGGAAGTCGACGGTATTTAGATGCCGATAAAGATGCAGAAAAAATTTTGGAAGGAATAATGAATGGTGAAGTGTCGGACATTGATATTAGTGACGAAGATGAGGAAAAAGAAAGCAGCAAAGAGCATGAAATTTTAGTATCTAATAACATAATAGATGAGTGCAGTTCAAGTGACAATGATGAGCCTTCTGATAGTAGTACAAAAGAAACTTCTGAGCAAAAAGCACAGGCAAAAAATCAAACAAGTAGGCGGCAATTTTGGAAGAAAACTGAAAAGTAAATATCATATTTAAATAATTAGAATAACTTTTACATTATTTGTAGTGGTAAATATTCTATTAAATTATTTATTTTATGTTGCTTTAACAGAATCTTCAACATATTTTATTACAGATTTAATTGCCTTGAAGATATTGTCTGGGACAGTGATGATTCTGCAGCTAATAGACACAACTGGACACCACAGGAATATGTTTCTCTCTTTTGGGATGATACATTTTTAATGGAAATGTGCAAATTTACAAACATGAAGTTTCATAAAGAAACAGGTAATGTTTTAAATATCTGTTTAAATGACATGAAGGCTTATTTAGGAGCAACTTTGCTGATGTCATGCTTAGGGTATCCAAGAGTTCGCATGTACTGGCAGAAAATTACGCGTGTTCCTGCTATAGCTAACGCGATTACTAGGAACAAATATTTTCATATAAGAAACCATTTGAAAGTACTTGATGATGCTCAAGTTACAGATTAGCAGAAACAGAGAGATAAGCTCTGGAAAGTAAGACCAATAATGGACAGAGTTAGAAAAGGTTGTCTTTTACTTCCTCGCAGTAAGAATCTTGCTGTAGATGAGCAGATGATACCATTTACCGGAGTCTGTTCTGTAAAACAATATGTACCTGGAAAGCCCAATCCAGAAGGACTAAGAACTTCGTTTTGGCAGCACCAAGTGGTTTAGTGTTAGATTTTGAAGTCTACCAAGGAAAAGATACATTTTCATGTGAAAGGGCCAAGAGCCTCGGTGTTGGTGGTGCAGCAGTAACAAGGTTGATAGAGACAGTGCCCAGGGGAGCACATCTTTTTTTTTGACAGATATTTTACTTCAATTTCATTAATAGATGATTTAAGGAAAAGAGATATTGCATCTACGGGCACTATCATGAAGTCAAGGGTCCCAAATGCAGTTCAGCTTACAAATGATAAAATAATGTCCAAAATGGGAAGAGGTTCGTCTGATATGTCAGTCCGTCAGGATGATGGTAAAATAGTATGTTAAAAAATCTGTATTGTTATGTTCATCCAAACTTGGAGTAGAACCACAAGATAAATGTAAGCGATGGTCAAAAAAAGATAAAAAAAATACATTGAAGTTCCAAGACCAGTAATAATAAAAGAGTACAATGCCAACATGGGTGGAAATGATCTGATTGATAGGATGATTAGTTACTATCGAATTAAAACACGCACAAAGAAATGGACTGTTAAAACAATTCTTCATTTCTTTGATCTCAGTGTTGTGAATGCATTGATTTTAATGAGGGAGGACCAGAAATCTAATGTGGGTGGTAAGTGCATGCAGTTTTTAGACTTTAAAACTTTAATTGCGGAACAACTGCTGACATCATCTGAATTGACTGATTCTAGTGATGAAGAAACAAACACTCGTAAAAGTAAAAGACATGACTTGAGTATGGATTCCACTTCTAGTAGTAAAAAGCAAAACAAACATCTTCCAATAATGATGGATATTAAGAATTCTGTAAGATGCAAGAATAAAGGATGTACAAAAAAAACTAAAGTTATGTGTATGAAATGCAATATGTATTTCTGTGTAACAGTGCAAAATAATTGTTTTGCTGAAGCACATACATAGATTTTGTGAATTTCTTTTTTATATAACTAACCAAGTTCATTTAAATTTATTATGTGTGTGCACTAAAATATTCAAAAATTGTAATACTTTTCATAAACTTTTAGATAATTTTCATTTTTAAACCCTTAAATAAAGCTACTTCTTACATTTATGTTGGTTGAAATAATTTTTTAAGTTGTCTCTTGTTTATTAGTAAAATATATTTTTGCAAGACAAAGACCCAATGTCCATTATAATAGACATATTAAAAAGTAACTTTTTAAATATTTTTTTTTAAAACAGACTATATGTTGTGTTTTGTACTTCTATTAAGACGATTAATCTCAAATTTGGTAAAAATCGGTTGAAAAAAATGAGCTTGGGTCTCAAGAGGATAGATAGAAGATAGATAAACGGGGAATAATAGTATAGCGTCGAATCACTGAGAGCTGTGTCTCTCAGGCTCTCCAAAACCTCAAATTTTAAAGAAGAATGTGTGTTACATAGAGTGTTGCGCACTCTAAACTCATAACACACTCCGACAACACATTTATCCACAGTACATACAGAAGACATCCTATATTTATATATATATTTCCTCCTCCGAATAGCCTAGGGATGTACTGCGGATAAGATGTGCGCTGAAGAACACTTTCGTCATAAATAAAACCATTATCACAAGTGCAAAAACATTACGATTTTTTTTTAAAACTTTATTGAGAAATAAGTATCTAAATTTTAGCAGCAGTAACTGCTAAATTTTATTGTGAAACACTTTTAACTTTTATTACTTTGTCTAATAAAATTTAATATTTCTTTAAAGAAACACAGAAAATTAAATTTTGAAAATGCAATGAAACGACAGTATTTCTTTTTATCGTATTAGTAAGATTTCTCAGCAAGCGTAACTTTCATGTACGTGTGAAACAACAAAATATTTAAAAATATTTACTAACCACCTTTTGAGTTGTTGAAAGACATGAAAAATATAACAAATTTCTCTCAATTTCAAAATAGTGTTTCATAATATTTCTTAAGATCCTTTTATTTTAAAACCTTTATTTTAAATTTAAAAAAAAAAATAATAATAATAATAAATAAAATAAAATAACGTAAAAATGACTTTTAACTTTCTTAAAAATTAACTATATTTATTAAAATATTTAGATATTCGACAGACATGAATTGCTACAGATTGAAAAACATTAGTGAAACTATGTATTGTAATTACTTCATTCGTTTATTTACGAAATAAAGGGAATAAAGTAAGAACAGATAAGTTGGATTTTATTTATTTTTTTTTTTTTTAATTATTTAGTTATTCTCTATATCAAATTTCCCTTAAATTAAAATTTAAATATTTAATTTTTTTAGTAATTTTTTTTAATAATTGTTGAAATGCAAATAAATATATGTGACTTTTTTTTCTTCTTCGTCTTCTCAGTTTGCATTTTGACCATATTTTACGAAAAATTGTTGAAATCTTTTAAACTAGATAAAGGGAATTCATTATTTAAGGTAAATGAGTTTCATATTCAATGCATTTAAAGTTTAATAATTATGTTGTTTTCAACGTAATCAGAAACATATATTAAAGTTTTGAATATGAAAAACATGTTATACATTATCATACGAATTTCGGTTTTTAATCTGAAAATAAATTTTAAAAAGTTTGTTTTCACGAATATGTTAATTAAAAATTATTCAGAAAATCAACCAATATATTTTTACTTTTTCCCATATATATGGTAGAGAAAGTATTGTTTTGGGGTCAAAGTATTTTTATTATTATTATTATTATTATTATTATTATTATTATTATATTTACACGTTTTGAGAACCTCTCAATCCGAAAATCATGTTTTTAGCAGTTGGTCTATGTATCTGTGTGTGTGTCTGTCTGTTATCAGTATATCTCAAGAACAAATAGCAGAAGAAACTTCAAAATGGGTATTCTAAATGTGCATCATATAGGGATGCTTCACTAAACTTTTCGTTCCGACCAATCAAATGGTTCGTGTACAGGGCCACCCAGGAAAATTCAAATACATTACTTCTATGGAGGAAATTGCAGGTTAGTACATTTTAACATTTATAAGAGAAACGGAATGAACACACACACACACACACACACACACATATATATATATATATACGCATACAAGCATGTTTTGTGTAGTTTGTGATATTGAAATTATTCATCATTCGTTTACAAGGTTACCTAAAATATTTGGATATATTGGGGCTATAGTGCATATTGTTTATAGACAGTATACAGGGCTACCCAAAATTGAGCTAAACGTTCTTTTATATTGACTGTAATTAGTGGAAGTGCTATGAGGACGAACATTGTTCAGGAAAGAATATTAGTTTTTCATACCAATGCTGTAAAGAACGCACTTTTTTTTAGTTCTATTTTCAATACTTTTTTTTTTTTGTATAATATCACGTTTTTCGATGTCCTGATTACGAAAGACCAATTTTTAGCGGTTGATCTGTATGAATATCTGTTACCAGCATAACTTAAAAACAAATAATTGCAGAAATTTCAAATTTGATATTTTGAAGATTGCCACTTAAAAATTTGATTTAAAGTTATGGTTTATAGAAATACATCTCACAGAACGCAAAGGCTTAGAATACTTTCTGTTGTCCCTGTAGACAAGCCAGTTTGAATAAAGAACATTCTATAGTAAACTTGGTAGTATTTTCAGGAATACAGAGGTGGCAAGTTAAATACTAACAAAAAATCACTTTCATACCACTACGAAAAAATGTTGAAACTGTTAATATTAAATCGCGGATAATTATTATAAAAGAATACAATAAACAATTTACGGTATTAAGATTACGGACCATCCGTAATAACTTGGCACCGCTGGGAATATATGTATGTATATATATATAAATCTAAATAAAATGAAAAAAACTGTCTTTTGTAATGAAAGTCATGGAGGTAGTGTATTGCCTAGTCAATCTTCTGTTCATTCAACTCCTAATAACTTAAATACTTCTAGTAATAACACTCTATTTTACGAAAGTTTCTACCCTAAAATGCTTTGCTTTAAATATAAACTTTGTAATAATATACGTTATAAATTTTGTCCCACTTCAGATCCAACACAAATCGATAATTCACATAAATATAAGATTTTTTGTAAAATTTTCAGTTGTATATACAAACTTACTTGTACAAAATGTAATTTTGGTTATATTGGACAAACTAAAAACACTCTTAACATTCGAATACATTTACACCGAAGTCAAATTAATCATGTTAATACAAAAAATTCCCCTCCTTCTCTAGAAATCAAACACTTTACTAAACACGGTATTGAAAACATGGTAGTTAGAATTATAGACATTGTCAGTAATGAAAATACTCGTAAATGGTGGGAGATTTTTCATATACATCAATTTAAAACTTTATTTCCATTTGGGTTAAATTCTCAAGTTTTTGAAAAAACTGTATCCATTTCATCCATTATAAACACTAATAATCCATTGATTATTGATTCTCCATCTCTGAATAATCAAACCAAAATTAAACGACATCGCAGGGGTGGTCGTAGAAATAAATGTACTTTAGATGTTACAAAAACCACTTTAACGAACTTAGTTAAAAAGATAAAACAATTTCAATTGATAAAATCAAATTGGATTAAAAACTTCGTTTATAGTATAAGAATTAAACTTATTAAACATATGTGGCATTACTGGCAAGAAGTTATTCAAACCAATACAGATTTGAGTACTACAGTTTATGCTATAGTATTGGAAAACCTTAAAGTTGGAGCTATTAAATACAATATCGATTTAAAATATAATGACAATCAAATTACTTATTCTAAAGAATTCTGTATTTTTAATTTTTACAATAAATCTTTTAACTGTATTCCATTTGCTTACATTTTTAGAAATAATAAAAAAAAAATTCCGTTAAATAATATAAATATAAGTGCAGCTTTTAAATATGAAACCCCTCTTGGTAGATCCATCTATATATTAATTTGAAACATGTTTTTGCCTGTCTCCAACATATTGAGAGAACTACTCGGTGTAAAAATTTGGTTGAGGTGTCTAAAGAAAGGTCTTGGTCTGTAGATGTGCTATGAGAAGAGAAAAAAAAAAAAAAGTCGAACGGTTTCCCCCCCGGGGGGGAAACCGTTTCTGCCCCGGCGGCACGTTTACGAGATTAACTAAGCTTCAAATTACTTCACGGTGAAGAAATTGTACATATGGGGACTAGAGTCGAATACTAAAAAATCACTTTCTGCGGATTTGAAATTTTCGATTTTAAAGCGGGGGGAAGGGGGAAAGTAGATTTGGAGGGGGGGAGGGGGAAATTAGTTTGAGAGGGAAATCCGTTCTAGACCCACACATGCAGCACCTCATTTTAAAGGTCTTGAAAATTCATAATGATTGGAGATGTTTGTATACAGTATAGTGCGACCCCTGGTGGTAAAAAATGGAACTAGGTGATTTTGCTGTAGACCCTATCATGTTACATCTTATTTTAAAGGTTTTGGTATTTCCTGACCGTTGGTGATGTTCGTACAGAACACAATGCGCCCCCTGGCGGTGGAAAGTGGAACTAAAGAATTTGGCAGTTGACAAAACCATGTGACACCTTATTTAAAAGGTCTTGGAAATCCAAGGCAATTGGTGACAGAGGTCTTGAAATTTCATGTTCATTGGTAATGTTTGTATACAATATAGTGCGCCCCCTGGTGGTTAAAAATGGAACTAAGTGATTTTTTAGTAGACCCTATCACGTTATATCTTATTTTAAAGGTCTTGGTATTTCCTCACCGTTGGTGATGTTCATACAGAACAAGCTGCGCCCCCTTTTGGTGGAAAGTACAACTAAAGGATTTTGCAGTTGACACCACCATGTGACACCTTATTTAAAAGGTCTTGGAAATTCAAGGTGATTGGTGATGTTCGTATACAACATACTGCGCCTCCTGGTGGAGGAAAGTGGATTTTGCAGCGCGTGCGTAGCATGCCTGCTATACGGTGCCGAAGCCACAGGCAGCGGTAACACGAGTCAGAGGTTCGTTCGGTTCAAGATTAATTTTTGAGAATTTTTTCATGTTATTAGCGGGCTGCATATACGCTGCCGCAGGCACCGGGTCACGAGCCCGAGTTCCATTCTGTTTGAAGTAATTTTTTTTGTTACAGATGATTATTTTTTTATGATGATTTCATTTAAAAATAGAAATTAAAACAAAATCATCGAGTTAAAGATATAAAACCATACACATTTAAGATTCATTTAAAGTTATTATCATGGGCCCGGGCGTTGCCGGGCGAGTTCGTTCGGTTCCAGGTTAATTTTTTGAAAAAAATTTTATGTTATTAGCGGTCCGCGTATGCGCTGCCGCAGGCACCGGGGTCACAAGGCAGAGTTTCGTTCTGTTCCATGTAATTTTTTTTTTTTTTTTGTTACAGCTAATCATTTTTTTCGTGATGTTATTATTTAAAAACAGAAATTCAAACAAAATCAAATTAAAGGTATAAAATCATACAAATTTAAGGTTCATTTAAGGTATCATGGGCCCGGGCAACAGCGAGCGTGTTCATTTGGTTCCAGATTAATTTTTGGGAATATTTTTATGTTATTAGCGACCGGCGTATGCGCTGCCGAAGGCCCCGGGGTCACAAGGCAGAGTTTCGTTCGGTTCAAGGTAATTTTTTTGTTATAGCTGATTATTTTTTTGCGATGCTTTTATTTAAAAATAGAAATTCAAACAAAATCGAATTAAAGATGTAAAACCATACAAATTTAAGGTTCATTTAAGGTTATTACCATAGGCCCGAACAACGTCGGTCGGGTCAGCTAACATGTAGTATTTAACGGAATAGAAAATAAAAGATAGCAACTGTTTATTTGGAGTCAGTTTGACGTCACATTGACAGTACTTTGTTGAAAGTGATGTCATATATAGCATTTCTATTTATAAGTATTTTTCCGAATTTCTTTTTTTTAAGCGAATGTCGTAAATTATATTACATATTTTAACTTGAAATACATTTATAATGATGCGATGATTTTTGAAACATTACAGTCAATAAAATGATCGTCGAATTCGACGGGTTTCAGCTAGTTTTTAACTATAATGAAATTTCACGCAATTTAAACTGTAAATTTCCACTGCAATGTTGTTGTAAACCGGATTCTAGAGGATTTAACAATAATCATAATCATATAATAACTGGTAATTTAGATATTGTAAAGAATTCTACATTAAAAAAATTTATGAAATTGGGCACAAGTTTTAATATCGAAAAAAACCGAAATATTAAAACTTCTATTAAAGCTAATCTGGAATGTTTCATATATAGAATGGCTGTAAAATATAGTTTACCATTATGTTCATTTGATGAATGGAAAGAAAAATTTATATTTCATTTTTTTAGTTATTATCCACATCAATATACAGGCCAACATTTAAATATGCGTTTATTAAAATGTGCTATTACTGATCTACAAAATAATTATGTAATTTCCTATTTAGATAAAGTTGCATCTAATTATGCTTTTACTTGTAAAAAAAATACTATTACGATTTATTAATTCAGTCTTATAATGACACCAATTTATATAAACCTTTAAATTTAACTGAAAGTGAAATTAAAAATTGAATTTCTGCTTTATACAAAAAAACTGGTCTTACAATCAAGAATTTTAAATTTCCCTACTTAACTCTCATTCCCAAATTACATAAAAACCGTATTTAGTTTCATCCTGTCACAATAGCATGTAATACATATCTTACTTTCGCTAACGACAAACTGTTAAAAATTTTAAATAAACTAATTGACAAATTAAGGATCGACAGCTGTTTTTTTTTTTGTTAAAAATAGTTATAATGTAGTTAAATTAATTTCAAATAGCACAGTTAAAAAAGTTGTAAGTTTTGATTTTGCTAATTTATTTAATACTATAAACATTCACATTTCAGGTTATGTTAAATTACTTTGAACAATATGATTTGCAAGAATTCATTACATTTCCAAAATTTAAAGACCTTTTGACTATCGTTTTAAACGAAAATATTTTATATAATGGGATTGGTTATTACCAACAGATCAACGGTATCCCTATGGGGGGAGGATGTTCCTCTGCCCTTGCAGATATCTATTTACATCATTATGAATTTGGTATTCATGTTTTAAATGAAATTTTGTATATGAGATATGTTGATGATATTCTAATTGGATATGAACAAGAAGAATTTAATCTGAATTTTAATTTTTACCCCAATAATCTAATTTTAATTGAAACTGCACCTAACAATGATAATAGTGTTGATTTTTTAGACCTTAATATTTGATTAATAATGAAAGAATCGTAATTAAAATCGATGATAAACGTGATGCTTTTAAATTTGAAATTAATCGAATTTCTCCTTGGTCTTCTTGTTTACATAAAAATATATTCAGAAATATTCTAATTAACCAACTTATTCGATGCAGTCGAATTTTTACTTACAGTAATGACAGTGACTCTTTTGTAGTTAATTTTATACAAATTGCCATAGATAATAATTATCCTCTTTATTTTCTGTTAAATATTCTTAAACAATATTACCATTTAGATTATCTTACTTGCAAATCCCTTTTTTTGAATCGTTTTTCAATTCGATTTTGAAGTTTCTTCCTTTCATTAACTGTATGTTTCTACGTTTGAATTGAGTTGGATGGATGGCATATGGCTTCATGATTTTTCTTGTATGTTGTTTTAAATTATGATTTGGTTTTTCTTATCAATTTTTTTTTAAATGTGTTTATTTGGGATTTATTTCTTATTTTGCCAATTTCATGTAATTTTATTCTGAGTTTTGACACAGTATCTGGTATCAGGGAGTGTTGACCGGTCGTAAAACATGTTTAACCGGAGTGGGGTGGTCACAACTCCCCCCTGCCATTTAGATACTTTTGTCTCTATTTTTTCTTTCGCTCCTTTTCAGTTACATATGGTAATGTTTTTTTCATTCTATTTAGATTTATAATGTACATTAGCAAGGAGCAGCATTGCGCTCATCTAATGATACTTTTTGTATGTAAAACTGAAATTTCCACATTCCTACATTTGTACAATATATATATATATATATATATATACAGAGAGACAGACAGAGAGAGAGATACAGGGTCCATCTCTGCATTTCAGAAACACGTTCTCGAAATTTCTGAAAATCTTAAAAATTTGTTCAAGCCATTTGAGATAATATGATTTATCTCAATATGTTCTTTTGATTATAAATATAGAACTAGAGCATAGAGGGTCCTTGACAAGAAAAATTTGAATTTTAAATTGGAAGGAGAGTCTTTTTTCCTCTTTTGTAAGGGCTTCTCAAGACAAATCATTTATGGTTAAATCTCATTCTCAAAGCCTGTCTTACATTAAATGCAAATAATAAATGTACAGTCACCCAAAAAAAAAACGCCACCCCCCCACCTAATTTTGCCGTAAATTATCGTAGAAACATGCGACTGGTACCAATCAGTTTGTAATAACGTCTAGTTTATAATGTTATAGTTAGATTTTACTTAGGGGGGCGTCTACATATTAAAACTGACATCAACTTCATTTTTTTCAATGGTAACCCCCATTTTTTATAATTTATTTGAATTCTTTGGATCAAATCATCACGGAAAATGGTATAGTTTATATATTTTGCTCAATTTTTCATAGAGTTATAAGCTGTCAAAGTTTGGGGGTGCTAATGTTAAATGAATGTGACAAACATTAAATCATATCTTCCGAAATAATTATGATATTTAAATTCTGTTTTTTTTTATTCGTTAGAATGAAGTAACCCAAACATATTCCATGCAAATTTTTGCTAAAAAAACATTTTTTGAATTATGAAAATTATTAATAAATTCATATTTGAAAAAATTATGAATTATGACCTATGTTAATTTTTGCACGAATAGAACGGGCATCATCAAAAACATAGGTTTCCAAATTTACAGCTCGTTCCTAACATTATTTTTTGAGTTACAGTGATATTTCACTTTTTATTCCTGTTAGGGGGCCGTCACTTGTTATAATCTATATCCTCTATAAGTAAATGTTTGTATATAATTTGACGGAAAACTATTTTAATTTACCTTCATGTTATTTTTATTGTTTCCTAAGCAATATTTCGATGTTTATTATACAAATTGGCATATTTTTGTAAAGTTATCACAATGTAGGCGAGGGATTGTGAAAGAATTTCAAAAGAAAAGAAGCCCCGCCTCTGATTCGCTGAAACACTATTTAAAAAAAAAAGACAAATTTGCATATTCCTATTTGACTCTATATGTGACGCTAGTATGCATAAATCACAATGGTATTTACTACATCGATTATTGAAGACAAAACTTAAATGATTTAATTACAAATATGCAAAATTATTTTGCTTTATATTATAAAGTTTTAGAAAATTTGTGAAAAGGCGTGGCTATTTACATTAAGCCTTGATATGGAAGATATGTTGCTGTTTTTCGATGCTGCGAACTTTACAAAATATATTTGTGTTAATATACTATACAGATAGAAGAATAATTATATAATATCAACAAATCTTCTTTAATCAATATGTTTATATACATTACTGTATGGAAATGTTTATATATGAATATTGTATTTATTTTTAATGTGAGATATAAACACAGAACACTAAAAAAAAAGAAGAAAATGTGTTATAAATTTTTATAAATCAAGCAAAATATATATGCATACTTGCCAACCTAACCCGTAACATTGTTAGTTCCCGCCCTTGTGTGTACACAATTTAATTTTTAGAGTAATTAACTTCAAATACATTTACGATTAACTCATTGAGCGCCAAGCGAATTCTTATGGAAATCCGATTCAGGCGACACGTGCTGCTTAGAAGCGTGTTATGTTTATCGAGTTTCAATAAACCCCATTAAGCCTTAACGATATAATCCTATAAAAATCCTATTTAAAAAAAAAAAAAAAAACATGAATTAAATTTTAAATAAATTGTCAGTAATTACTTAAAACTATGTAAGTTCTGTAGTTTTATATCATATTTTACACTGCCGGCTGACTTAGCCTAAATGGAAAGATCAGTGTCAGCCACCGATGGCTGACACGGCTCTAAAAAGACTGATGTGAAAAAAATGTACGGAAAGGGGCGGGACCAGTAATTTTCTGGGATAGGTTGACAAGAATGTATAGACATAGAGCAATGCCAGAAAATGTTCTTTATTTTTCATGAACCTGATGAATGGTATTTTTTTTCTGAATAGTCTATGTATTAAATATAATGCTGCTTTAAATACCCTTTAAATGAAAAGTTTTATAACATAAAGTAATTTTCTGGCACTCTACAGCTCCCAAATGACACACAATACAAAACCCCGCCTTTTTCCAGTGTTTAAAGGGTATTAACTTATAATATGCTTTATATTTTTTTTATCTTTCTTTCTCCTCCTTATCTTCTTCTTTTTTCCTTAAAAAAAAAAAGAGTTATGTAACATTTTGACCTTTTCAAGTGAAGATTTAGATTAAGGGTAGTCAGCCTTTCTACACCCACCGTCCACTTCGGTATCTGTGTTAAAGTGTAGAATTTTAGAACATCCCATTAAGTAGTAGGATTTATTATTTTACATATTAATTTGTTACACATTATAAAATATAAAAGCAAAAGAATATCGTGGAGATTTATGTAAAAGTTTTTAATAATGTCATGAAAAAAAAAATAATAATAATTAATTAAAAAAATAAATAAATATAAATAAAAAAATCTGTTTTAATATTTTAAAAAAGTCAATTAAAGAAAATGAAAGTACTGCAGTATCAGAACAAACTCCCATTGTCACTGTGAAACGGCCGTGGGAACCAGGTTGAGTGCCGCCGTTTCAGACAATTATACGGCAGCTTGAGTTAAAATAATTTTGAATTTTCAAACAAATTTAAAACCATTCATCTTTTTTTTCTTTCCTTTTCTTTTGATTCAAACTATTTAATTTTCTTCGTATGAAGTGAACTATCTGATGGTTTAATCAATAGAAACCAATAAAAATCTTTTAATTCATAAACTAACTCAGAAAGTTCTGTGAATTAGTCATTTTTTTTATTTTATAATTAACATTTCTGAAATTTTTTTCCGGTGTGAAACTTAATAAATAATGTATACTGGGTGGTAGATCGTGATTTATATTTTCTAAATGTATAGACGGACCCCTAATACATTTTCACGTGTAACTCTATTTAAAATTGATTTAAGGTATATGAATAGGTATGTTTTTCGAACTGCCTTGATCTCAGAAATCTGAATATGAAGTCAAAAATAGGGGTTGCCATTGAAGAAAATGAAGTTAATGCCAGTTTTAATATGTAGACGACCCCTTAGGTAAAATTTAACTATACCGTTATAAACTAGACGTTATTACAAATCGATTGGTACCAGTTAAATGTTTTTACGATAATTTACGGCGAAATTAGGTCGGGGGGTGGCGTTTTTTTTTGGGTGACTGTACAAACTCAATAATTACAAAATAGATGCGCCAGCATTAAAAATGAATTCCGGAGCATTCTTAACGCTTGCCTATCTTAGATATTTTCACTCCTCTGGTCAGTGTTGCCAAATTTAGGGATATTTTTATTGGTGTTAAATGACCGTGATATCAACTTCGATCAGCAGT
The DNA here is from genome assembly GCA_963930645.1 of Salticus scenicus. Lineage (NCBI taxonomy): Eukaryota > Metazoa > Arthropoda > Arachnida > Araneae > Salticidae > Salticus > Salticus scenicus. The sequence continues at coordinate 14,152,687 of OZ005657.1, read as the reverse complement.
TATTTCAAAGTTCTCTCTTCCGATACGAACTAGACTTGAAAATTTATATTTTAAATGCTAATATTACACTTGTTTTTAGAAATGTGTGAAAACTGTTTAAATTAATGAATTGTGATGAAAATTGAAAAGAAAACCCGACATATACTGTACTATATATACATATAAAATTCAGTTTAATTTTCCTTTTTTTTTTTGAGATTATGTAAAATTTTGAAAATTACTTATTATTAAGAGTCAGTCTCCTATATTTTGAATACCATTTTTTTCTTCCTTAGCTAATTTGCTTTATCTAATAGTCCAGTGTCTGCAATTAAATGAAGAAAAAAAAAATCTGTAGAAAAACAGTAGTATTCAAAATATAGGAGGCTGCGACCCTTAATTATCCTAAATTCAAATTTTCCGCTGTTAGCAAATACACATAACTTATAACACTTAATTTTTTTTATTTTTATTTAGAGATGGAGTACAAGGTTAATTTCTTTTATACCAACTATGTGAAAAATACCAGAGGCGGAAATCTTATTCGGGTACTCCGCTTACCTCGCGGATGCTCTAAAACTGAGCCATCCTGAGCTCTGACGTATTTCACATAGTTGGTATAAAAAAAATTCAATCTTACATCACACCTTTAAAAATATTCCCGGTTGATTAACGAAAATTTTCAACTGCTTATTTTATTAAAATTAAATGTGACCATTTATTTTAAAAGATAATTATATAAAGTAATTATGAAATCTTGGAAAATCTTTTCTTGATATAATACACACAAAAATATTTCATTTGTTGGACGAACAAATAAAACTTATAATTTTTTTCATTTAAATTTGCAAGATGATGAAGACTTTTTTAATGCAACATATGAATAATCCTATTCATAAAACGATGCTGATTGTAACTGCAAATTTGTTATTTTGAAAGAAGAAAAAATTTAAGTTACATTAATTAGAATTTACATTAAAAAGGTATAATAATCCGGATTAATATTACGTGGTTAATTTAAAATTTTGATAGGAGACATTATAATTCAATATGTGTCATCATTTCATAAGAAACATTTTATAAAATGTTTTTTTTTCTTTCTTGTGACTGAAGTGGTGAGATAACTAAAGTATAAGACTTCAAACTAGAAGCCTGTGTATCTTAATCTCCCATTAAATTTTTGAATGAAAATTCTGTCATATTGTTTACAGTTTTATGTATGTATTTCTTTTTTAGCATCATTCTCTTTTATAAGATTTGCAAGAAAGTTAAGTCGCAATAAATTAAACAACTGACACCGGAAAATTATCCTGGACAACATTTATACAACTTTAAAAGAATTAGCTTAGTAAGCGCATTCTTTAAAGTTATATAAATGTTGTCCAGGATAACTTTTCATTTTCAGTTCTATAACTGAATACGACAAAATTTTCCCACCAGTCCAATAACAGATTATTTTTTAACAGAACAAAATCTTATCCCTTTACAAGTTTTGTCATATATTCGTTCTTCAAACTTACTAAAAATTATTTAGCCGGTTAAGAGACGGTAGGATACGTTATATCGCCCCTGATTTGTATTCTCAACTATTTAAAAAAAAAAAAAAAAATTGTCCTGGAAATCGTTTACAGAATTTTAATTTAGTAATACAGAAGGAAAACTTGCCTGTTTTCTTTTAGTTCTCTTAAAGGAAAGTTAGATATTTTAACGAGAAAATAAGCTACAAATGCAGAAAATTAACATTTTATATCCTGAATAAACCTCTTTGAATGAAATTACATAAAAATAACTAAAACTATTTACAAATTCGTAACATTGCCCCCCCCCCCCCTCTCAAGGACTGCACGTTCTGGGCAATACAACGCTTGGTCAGGATCGAAAACTAAACAAACTATACAATCTAGAATACAAAAACTAACTTGTATATAACAATACAGATTGCAAAATTAATTGATTGAAATATTTAGAAAATTTACAAATAAGTACCAATATGTATATACAAATATTTACATTACGAATATACAAATTTAAAAATACCATTATCCATGGTATGATGCAAGTTTGTTGTAACGTACTACCTTCGGTTTTGATGAAGGGGTTTGATGAGTCGTTTGCGTCGAGCAGGGTTCAACAACCAAACTTTGTCTCCTTTCTTGAATTCATTTTGTGTAGTCTTTAAGTCATATCTCGTCTTCATTCTCTTCATTGCCATGTAAATCTGCTCCCGAGGAAAGTCGTGTACGTCTTCGAATCGTGCCTGGAGATCTTGGATGTACACCTCAGGCGATGCAGGCAGAGCCTGATTAAGGGGGAAGCACACATTATCTCCGCTCTCACCGGAATATTTTTACAATTATTTTTTACTTCATGTCATAGAAATTCCACGCTTTGACGAGGAAATATTTTTTATAAAAACTGAACGGTGTAAAACAATCCAATTTACTCACCATTATTAGACACCAGAATTCTTTTAAAATAATTTTTAATGAGAATTTTCTGTTTATTATAGGAGGAAAGTATTTGTTAAAAAATAACGGTGTAAGTATAAATAATGTGTGCTTCCCCCTTAATCAGGCTCTGGATGCAGGCGCATTTAGAGGACAAAAGAGCAGGAGACCACATGGAAAACGAAGTTCACGTCCAAACAGTATCTGAGCTGGAGTATATTCAGTGGTTTCGTGAACAGCACTTCGATAAGCCAGTAGGAACAATGGCAACTTCAAGTCCCAATCTTGCTGGTTCCTTGATACTAGAAGGAAGAGGTTATTTAGGATGGTGCGGTTAAACCTATAAACCATGCCGTCCCACTGGGGATGTAAGGGCGTTGTCTGAGTTTTGTCTATGCCAAGTAACAGACACAGTCCTTTGAATACCGAAGATGTAAAGTTCGTACCTTGATTGGTATGAAGTTGTAGGGGTGTGCGATATCTTGACAACCGTTGCTACACTAGAACCTCTGCAAAGTGCATGCCTCTTGGTCGGGAATGGGATACATCTCAGGCAACTTGGTAAAATAATCCATCACAACTAGAATGTACTTATTTTCACTAGGGGTGAGTTGCAAAAGACCCAAGATGTCAACTGAGATCCGCTCAAATGGTGCTCCCACGTTATACCGATGTAATCTTCCACGGATTCGTTTCTTTGGGCCTTTATGTGCCGCACAAACGTCACAAGATTTGCACCATTTATTTACGTCCTCCCTTTCCTTGCACCAGTAAAATTTTTCTCGAGCTTTCTAGAGAGTTTTCGTTACTCCAAAATGGCCTCCGGTAGGGCTACTCTTCAGCTGCTCTAGAACATCTGGAATCTTCGATCTTGGTTGTAAAATCTGACATCTGAAAGTCTGTCCATCGTCAGACTCCTATTTTCTGCACAGTACACCGTTTCTAATATGAAGATAGTCCCAGAGTGTCCCGTAACATTTCGTGATGGGGCTGAATGTGGATTTGTCCTGCCACGTAGGTCTGCTGCTGGTCGTCTCCTTCAATTAAAGTATTGGCTTTATGTCAGGATCCTCCAACTGTGCTTGTCTTACTTCCTCATCACACCACTGATCATGTTTAGATGGCACTGAAACTATAGCTTTGCAAGCAATTGGCCTCGTCAGATGGTAATTCGCTTCAGCCCTAGACCAGTACTACCGATCTTCAGAGCTTCCGACCCCTGCAAAAAGGCATCTGGATTTCCTTGTAGAGTTCCTTCCCGATGAAGGACTTCTGGTGAGATGAAGGACTTTTTTAGATTGTCTTAATCGGCAGCTTCGTTTGATATGCCACCCTCTTCTACAGCCCCAGCATTTAGTCATCGGAATATTCGCTTCTTTCCTACTCTCAAGACTGTGTAATCTACTAGTAAAATCTGCCAGATTTTTTTTATCTCTTTAAGGTCAGTTTGAGAGTCATCCAAACAGACTGCTGTGATGGCCTGGCGGTCCTTACGGAAGGTTTGTTGGACTGCCTCAATCTTTGGTTGAACATCCTTGATATTGGAAAGTCTAAGGGCTTTTTGAATCTCTGAATTTCGCACTGCATCGATGAAATATACGAGAACCAAATCATCAAGAGTTTCAGGGTGGCAGTCCGAGAAAGCTAAATGTGTTAGCCTTTGGATATTTAATGCCAGTTCTTGTAAACTTTCACCTGATCTTTGATGACGGGACTTTAAAGTCGATTATATTCCTTAGACCATTTTCCTCCAAAATGTAGCTCCAGTGCTCTGGTCAAAGCCTCGAAGTCACATCTCTGTTCCTTCGGTAGAGTTTTCAGGGTATCAGCTGCGTCGTTTCGTAAAGATGCTACTAAATTAGCTGTCTTGGCAGAAGCATCCCACCCATTAGCCACGACAGAAAACTGTGTCTTGAACGCTTGTCAATATGAATTACCAGGAAAAGTAGGAATTTTTATTGATTCTCGATTCAGTATTCTTTCACCTTCCCGAGGCATTGATGGTAACTTTTCTTCCATACTCCGGATCTTCTTTTGCAATTCTAAACTTTTTTCGAACGTCTTCTAAAATTTCTCTGTCAATTCTCTGACGCACTTTTCTTCCATATTCCCCTCAAATTCCTCCTCTATTCCCTTAAATTTGCTTTATATTTCTGAAACCTACCTTTCAACTCTTGATCAAAATTTTCTTTTACTTTCTATGCAAAACTTTCTTCTATCCTCATCTCATTATATTCTACCTTCATAATATTAGCTTTTATCTTCATGACTTTTTCTACTTTACGTTCTACCTCTTCAATTCTATCTTCTATAGTTGAAAGTTTTTCTTCAATCATCATTTTTACGGATAAAAAGTCGCCCTTTGTTGATGAAATTTCCTTCTTATCTCGTCTTGATTAGATTTCACTTTTTTCTGAATGGATTTAATTTGTTCAATCAACACTGTTCCCATCTTTTCATATACTGCTTCTATTTCTTTCTGTCCAGTTTCCATTTTTTCGATCAATCCAGAATTAAATCATTCATCTGGGCAGTTAGACATTCTAGAAATTTCTTCTTTTATTGATCCATACCTCTATTTATTACCATTCAACAGACAACCCTACTCCTGATACCAGCATTGCTGTGTACTCGGAGTTCGTGAATTGTCTGTGAATGAAAGGCGAATCCTGCAGAAGCTTAAAAGTTTATTTACAGAATAATCTAGAAGATTACAGTTCTATAAACCAAGTATCAACTTCAGTTTCACCAGAAAACACAGCTTAAATAAAAACTGACAACATCAAATTCACAGTATATATTATATTATAGCATTAACACACATCAATACGCTATATTCAAGCAGTGAAGAAATCTTAGTCAGGAGCTCTTAGCAGAATGATGGTTGGCGTAAAACTGACTGACTTGGATACGATGCGATTCCTTATATACCCGCATAGAAAATTGAGAATGTTCCATTAACTTCGGTTCTATTCGAGTTAGAGCTTCGATATGTGCTGTATCGATAATAAGTATTTTTTCACCAAGGTCGAAAAGTGTCTCCAAAGTCTCCAAATTTGGCGGCGAGGCCATTACCTGTCTTGGTGAAGTTTTTAACGGGTTTTTAAAGGAAAGTTATCTATTTTAACGCGACAACAAGTTAGAAATGCAGAAAATTAACATTTTATAACCTGACTAACAAGGGAAGTGTGAATTAGTAAAATCGCTATTGAAACCAAACCAACCTTAAATTAAAGAACATGGTCGAAAACATTGGGTACCGTACAAATTTGCTGCAACAACTCCCATGGGGGTGAGATATGCCCTCTATTAGTTTTAGTTATTTCTATAAAAGCCAACAAAACAGGCGGCGTAGCGTGAACAGATGGTGCAGTGCTAGCGTGCTTGAGTTCGCATACGGAGGTCGTGGGATCGAATCCCCGCGAGGGAGTTTTGTAATTTTTTCGATTTTTTTTTCTTTACGTTTTTAATTAAATTAAATTATTAATTTAAGAAAAAATATTTATTTTATTAAGATTTTTTTTTTTTTTTTTTTTGAGTATTCCAATTAATAAAGTATTGAGAATGAATTTAAGAAATGCATTATTTAATTTTTTTATTTATAAAAAGGAAAACCATGTTTAAAGCTACGAATATAGTTTCTAATTTATAACAATTATGATTAAAAGTAGAAAAATCATAAAAACTATATGTATTTTTCACAATTAGAAGAAGAAATATAAAAAGATTGATCACAATTATTTGAATTTCAATTTAGTTCACAGTCAATTATTGTTCATCACGAAAATTTTGTCAAATATTTGGCTTTTCGTCGAGATTACATGATTTGTAAAATTCATACTTATCCAGAATTTGAAATTTTTTTATATGTAAATTTATTATAAATTGGTAAAATTCATTTTCACAAAATTGTCATTGTCTTCAATATTATGGTCAGTTCTTCCGACACCACTAAATTTGACAGTTGTTTAATGAAATATTTGAAATTAAAGTTAAATGCGACGTCGAATAGTTAAGTAACAGCTGTTCATCATTCATGATTTTTCATGCAAAAAATTGCCTGAATAAATAATACAATTGAGAGCAGACGATTAACTCTTACTATTAATGTCATCGTTAAAAAATAGTAATTAATAGTTTATATAAAACAATCATTAACAAAATTTTATCTGAATGTAACCATTAACAAAATCTTACCTAAATATATCATAAAAGTGTTTCCCGTTGAATTATTACTTTTTTTTTAAATTTAATAAATAAATAAATAAATTCGTTAAATATATATATATATATATTAAATTGTCCGCGCTGAAAAAAAAAAGGAAAAAAAAACTTGTTTTAATATAATTAATATTTTCTCTTAAAATAATGATTTAATTTAATTAAAAATGTCAAAAATAAATATTTCCGTTGAAATGAAAAAATAAAATATAAAACGCCCTTGCGGGGACTCGATCTCACTACCTCCGTATCCGAAGTCAAGCACGCTAGCACTGCACTACCTGTTCTCACGATGCTGCGTGTTTTGTTGGCTTTTATAGAAATAACTAAAACTAATAGAGGGTATATCTCACCCCCATGGGAGTTGTTGTAGCAAATTTGTACGGTACCCAATGTTTTCGACCATGCTCTTTAATTTAAGGTTGGTTTAGTTTCAATAGCGATTTTACTAATTCACACTTCCCTTGTAAGCCTCTTTGAATGAAATTACATAAAAATAACTACAGTTATTCACAAATTTGTAACAATATTCGGTAAAATCTTTAGTACTCTCCTTTTATTCACACCCATCTATTTTTTTTTCTCTTTTTTAAGAGTATTTTTCTTCTTATTTAATCATATTTAAATTTGGAGAAAATTACTCTAAATATAAAGCGCTGAGGAAAAAGGGGCAGGTATTAACTATTTTACGGGATATTAATTAGAATGTTGGCAGGTATGACATATATACATATATGTCATTGAATTTCTAATCAAATTTATCACCACTATTTTTTAATAGAAGTATGTGTTATTATTTTTCAAAGTTTAAATAAAGCGAAAATTGTAGTAGAAAATTTTTGGTGTGAAGTCTCCCACCGAAGTCGGGAGATGTGGTAACTATGATATGTGTATGTGTGTTTTGATATTGATTAAAAGAATAGGGACTGAGCTTTTATTTTATTTTTTTAAGTATCTATAAAAATTTTTACTTTACTTTTCCCATTTATACTATGATTCAAACAGAAAAATGTTAATTATTCAATATTTGAAATCATTTATTCATCATTATGTGACTATTTAAGGATATTTATTGCTGTAAATTTCACTATTACTATATGACACACGGATTTTTACTAGATATTATTATAAAGTTTGAATAGAAATATGTTTTTTGTATAACTTATAAAAGATATTTAAATGTTACAGATGAAAAATATAAATATTCTGTACATATGATCAATCAGTTATTTCAAAATGTTTTGATAAATCAATCAGTTGTTTGAAAATATTTTTGATTTTTATACACGCGATCCTGGTATTCTGCTTAATACTATCACCATTATATCCGATATTTAATCTTTGTTTCACTTAGTTGTAAAATTATAGAAAAATAAAGCTGTTTAGAAACACTGCAACTGAGGAAAAAAAAAACTTTTTTTTTTTTATGATGAAACGGTATAATTTTTCACACAACCTAAAAACGTTGGAAACTGTATTTAAATGAAATAAAATTTTCTATGACGGAACTAAATCAAATCTGTCAAAATTTCTGACTTTGGCAAATTTGATTTGGGAGTTGTTATTATACCCGCCTACGTTTCATACCACTTTTTGGATGGGTTATAGTTATGATAAAATAAGATAAAAATTACTCTTAAAAAAAAAAGTGGTGTGAAAAAAGATACAATTTCTTGTGTATAAACTGCAGTTCGGAAAAATTTCTTTTACTCCAGAGATTTAAATTAGCAGACGAAGTAATTTTTTATATAAAATATACATTTTTCTTTTATCATTTCAGATGCAAAATTGATTTATTATACTTTCAGATTATACTCAGAAAATAATGGTACGAACAATGCTACGGATTAAATTCGAAACGTTGACAGATAAATAAAATATTTATTACAATTTTTAACATATTTATACTTCTAGAAAGAAACTTTTGAAAATCACTTGAACGTTATTCGTATGTATTTAAAAAAGTTTCGAGATCAAATTATATTAGATTTACTAACTATGGCGTGCATTTTTTCAGGTACTGTAGCTGTGGCAACAAGTTATTACAGAAAGTCCGTAACCATGCCGGCGCCGCGGTAGCCCAGTCAGTAGAGCGCCGGACTCGCAATTGGAAGATTGCGGGTTCGGTAATCGAGCCGGCCAAAGACCGTCCTGTACACTAAGGGTGGCTGGTGCACGTAAAATCTGTCGTGGCCGCAATGTCCTCCTCGTTCCCATCAAAAATTATACCTCTGGGGGTCACCAAAGCGGGATAGCCATCCCTTCCGTGGAGGATCAAAATTGCGATGACATGTCTCCGGACCACCTCTAGAACCAGACCGTCGCCAATTGCCCCTCTGCGCAGCATTAGTGCGACGTAAAACCCAACCACCCGTAACTATGCCGATTTTTAATAGTTTTCGCATTAATAAATATGTACGATTTAATAAGGCTTAGATTACTATTTTTAAATTATGGTATGAAAATTATTTTCTGTTGAAATTAACCTGGCTTCTTTGCTGTAGAAACACTTTGATGAAAGTTTAATTTAAAACTTTCGCATTTCTGAAATTAATGTGTCTGAAAAGAATGGAAATATGAAAAAATGAGTTGAAAAAATAGAAAATGTTGTTTTCTAAATGTGTGTTATTTTTAACGTCGTCTTCAAAAGAAGAAGTAATTTAAACTAAAGAAATATTTTAAACCAAAGAAATATTTAAAGAAATATTTAAATAAATTAATACGGAAATTTTATTCATACTATGTAATATTTTTTACAAGAATTTAAAAGAATTATATGCGAATGGTCTCACATTTTTTAAATTTTGCCATATATTTTTTCTTTCTCTTTAACTAATTATGTATCTCCAAAGTCATCTTCTTTTAGTTTAGATTTTTAAATTGAAAAAAGGATTTTTTTGTACATTTGCTGGTTTTTTCTTCAGAAATCAAATTTTGTAGAAATGGCTTTCTGCGACTAGGAATTAATTGAATTTTTTAAGTTACATTCTGAACCAGTAATGCTAATTAAAAAACTTAGTTAATATTCTTATTATCCCATAAGATAAAGCATAATTACTTTTATTTAACTGAATGAAGCTAATTTCATTATATAAAAGGAAAAGGTAAAGACTTTATTTAAATTAGGTAATGTTTTTGTACATGCATCAAAAGACGTCCAATGTGTATTTTTTTTCCTTCAGACGCATAAAACATTCTAATGTGATTTTTATTTCATACCATTTCGCCTTTATACATGTTTGGTTTTTCGAATCTTTTTATAAATGGAAATTATATACATTTATGTAGTATAGTCACATACTTGCCAACCATCTCATTAAAAATCGTAAAATTTTTAGTACCCGCCTTTTTTTTCACACCAGTTTTTTTAAGAGTAATTTTATTCTTGTTTAGTCGTAACTACATTTGGATATATTTACTCTAAAAATAAAGTGGTGTGGTAAAAAGGTCGTGTTTTAAAGGGGCGTAACAACGTTACGATTATTAATGAGATGGTTGGCAAGTATGTAGTCATTACAAAGCAAATTTATATTATTTATAATATTTACTAAAATTAAAATTCTTCTTTTATATACTTATAGAGATATCATTTCATCATTTTATTTAGTCGTACTATCATGCTATATATATATAGACACACTACCGCTCATAATTATTTGCCCTCCATCCAAATTGTGCAGAAGGATTATTAAATAATAATTTACTGGGACAAATCATTATTATGTCTTATAATTTATTCAAAAGTAAACATGTACGTAAACTCGAAGAAAATGGAAATAAATATTTTCGCGTTCACTCACATATAGTCAAACAATCATAGCTCATTTTTCAATAGAAAGGTTTTTCTTTTTGACATAATTTAAATATCCGCTTTCATTAATCGGACTCTACTGATTTGTTTAATTATTCGTGTATATCAAACAGAAATATGACAATAACTCAAAACAATAAAATTAGTTTTAAATGCTGTTTATTATCACTATTTATCAATAATAAAATATTGAATAAAGATATCTGAAATAAAGATATATGCCATAAACAAATTCTATGAAACTCCCTTTTATATTTGTGTTTTAGATAAAATCAATCTAATTTTTCCAAAATAATTATATTTTACTTAACTTAAAATATTTATCAACAAATTGATCTGTATTCTATGAGACGCACTTTTTGGAGATAATGTGATCACAAGATATAAAATTGATCTAATAATCAGACACCTAACAATTTTTCTGTAAAGACATACAAAACAGAACTTACATAACAATACTCCGGAATAAATTAGAAGTTTTGACATATCTGATATTACTACAGTGTTGCCAACTTATAGGGATAATTTATTTAAAACTTACCACTAATTTTGAAAAATGATGTTTAATATATCAGGAGCAAATATTCAAACCGTGTTTTCTCTTTCGGATACAATTTATCAGAAAACACCCCCTCCCCCCCCCCAAAAAAAAAAAAAAAAAAAAACTAGTAAATTAAAACATATCTACATTTAAACTGTAATTGTTGTTTGTTTAGATGTATTACTGGTTTCTAGAAAGATATGCAGGCATACTTTACCTAATGAACTTAAAATTAATTATAAAAATGCATCTGAAATTTGGAGAAATCATGTTTTGTACGAAAACCTGAGGAGGAAACATGTTTTGAATGTTTTCAGTGTGTATGAAGCACTTTTTGAATGAAGAAGTATAATCCAACACAGCATGAACAAAACAAACAAACATAAAAACTGGTACGTGTGCAGGCCACATGACCATTAAGAACAGCTCTGATTGACTGGCTGAAAGAATCACCATTTGAATGGTGATAAGCTCTGGAGGAAGCACTTTTTGATTGAAACCTCAATTTTCTAAGTAAGTTTTTAACGGGATAAAATTAGTTTTAATTAACAATAATAGTATATTTTCGTACTATTTTATGTTGAGATTAAAGAAAAACCACTAACTCAATATTTTTTATTTTTGGAGAAAACATGGTTTGAACTCCGCATATATGATAAACAACAGTACACAGACATATAATTTGACAAATGTTACAATTAAAAATTAGTAATGGATACTGAATATGAAATTCTCTACTGGTTGAATGGAAACAATTCATCTATTACGAAAATATTCACAATACCTGGATGACCGACTTCACACGGTCTCATTAAAATATATCCATAAGGTAGATACAGTGATTTCTTTTCAAATAATTAGATTTCATATTTGTTTGCACTGCTTACCTCTGAAAGTTAATTTTCATGAAGATAAGGAAAATAGTATACAATTTCTAACTCTATTTTTTTATCAAAATCGTCGAAGCAGTTTCCTAGAAGACCAGATTTCTGCTATACGTTGCTCCACGAAAAGACCACCAACGTCCAGTTTTTCTGAAGAAGGTTTGACTGGCATTTCATCTAGAAAAAAAAATAAAAATAAGTAAATAAAAATCACTCTGAACATTTATTTTTCTAAATTAATCCAGCGATTTCCACGAAGACGAATTTTATGCCGTATTTCTTCCGGGTGCTGTGCGGGTCACCAGTGAATGCTAATTATAACTGAAGTTCAGAGTATTTCAGATCGAAAAGCCATCTCAAAAACACACTAACTCCAAATATTTATCAAAATCATTCAAATACATAAAATAAAATAAAAAATAAATAAAAATAAAAATGTTTATGCATTTTTTTCCCCGGGGGAAGTGCGGTTTACCTGTAAACACTAAATGTTTTTATGAGAATGTTAGCTTTTTGTGTTTGCAATTCAGTTGTAAACTAAAAAATTTCCTCAATCTAAATTTTTATCTAGAAAACCATGTCTCTGCCCTATTTTGCCACGTGGTAAATGAAGGTTAACAGTGATAGCTAATTTTCGTAAAGATAGGGATAAATCAATGGGTTTCTCATCTCAAAAATATTTAATGCAAAGTTTTTTTCGTAATCGTTAGACCTATTTCCTAGAATATTAAGTTTCTGCCCTAGTTTTGCAACGGGCGGAGTGAGGGTAAGTCGTAAACGTTAACTTTCCTGACGACGGCGAAAATTCAGTTTGAAATGTCATCTAAAAAAAACCCAATCCTTAAATACTTATGGAAATCGTTTAAGCAAATTATATGCAAACCAAATTCAATCCCTGTTTTCCACGGTGGAATGAGGGTTAACACAGCAGTGAACTATACTTTTCCTGGAGATGAGGATATGTCACATAGGTTTCTCATAAAAAAAGAAAAAAAAAAAAAAAAAACTTATGTCTGTGTTTTATTAAAATCATTCAGTTTTTTTCTGAGAAAACCATGTTTCTGACGTATTTTGCAATAGACGGAAAAGAGTTAGCAGTAAACGCTTATTTTTGTAAACTAGTGAATAAGTCAAATGGATAAGGGTATGTCTTCTCAAAACATTTTTAAAAATATTTTTTTTTAATAAAAATAATCATATCCATTTCCAACTAAACCCAAATTCAGCTATATTTTTCAACTAGCGGCTGAGGAGTTAGCAGAAAATGCGAATTTTTCTAAAGATAAGTCCAATCGATTTTTTACCCCATAAAACACTCTAATTTTTCCTCAAATCATTATATCTATTTTCCATTAAACCCAATTTCTGCCAAATTTTGAAACAGGAAGTTAAAGGATTAACAGCAAACGAGAATTTTTCTAACATTGAAATGAATGTAATCAAGTTTTCTCTTCAAAACCATGTAAATAACTGTTTAATGTTGCAATATATTGCCTCAAACATTCACAGAGACTCCAACATACTAATTAATATTCCGTAGTATTGTTAGCCCCGCCTTTTTTTTCACACCAGTATCATTTTAGAGTATTTTTCTTCTTATTTAATCGTAATTGAATTTGGAGACTATTACTCTAAAAATTTACTGGTGTGTAAAAAAGGGCATGACTAACAACACTACGGAATATTAATTAGGATGTTGGAGTCTCTGCATTCATCAAAATTGTTATATTTTTTTCTGAGTAAATTTTATTTGGTGCCATATTTTGCACATGACAGATAAAGGTTTAATAGCGATCACAAGATTTCCTGTAAATGAGCATAAATTAATTTTTCATCCGAAACAACTTCTAACTCCAAACATTCATGAAAATCGTTATATCTGTTTCAAAGTAAACTCAGTTTCCTCCATATTTTGTAACAAATAAATAAAAGGTTCACAATTGCCAACCATCGATAATTATGAACCGTACAATATTTAGTACCCACTTTCTTTTTCACACCGGTCGCTTTTTAGAGTAATTTTATTCTTATTCAATCGTAACAACATTTGGAGAGAATTAGTCTAAAAATAAAACGGTGTGAAAAGGGGGGTGTTTTTTTAAGGGGCGTTAACAGTTGTATGGTTATTAATGAGATGGTTGGCATGTATGAAGGTTAAATGTGAACCCCAATTTTCCTGAAGGTGGTAAGGAGTCTAATAGATTTTTTTCTCCAAAAAACATTTAACACCAAACTTTTATCAAAATCGTTGTATCCATTTTAGAGAACACCCAATTTCTGTCATATTTTGCAGGCGGCATTATAGCATACTTTCCAACATCCTAAATAATATTTCGCAGTGTTGTTAGTCCCGCACTTTTTTCTCCAAATACAATTACAATTAAATAAGAAGAAAAATACTCTAAAAAGATACTGGTGTGAAAAATAAGGCGGGGCAAACAATACTGCGGAATATTAATTAGTATGTTGGCAAGTATGTTATAGGTTAACAGTATGTGCAATTTTTTCTGAATACAGGTTAAGTCTAACTGATTTCCTAAAACTCACTTAACAATAAACTTTGGTTAAAATCGTTATATACATTTCGAAACAAACCACATTTCGGCCATGTGGTTCAACTGGCGAATAAAGGGTTAACATCGAACGCGAATTTTCCTGAAGATAAGTCCAATTGATTTAGTACCCCAAAAACTCTTAACTTCAAACTTTTATCCGATTTGTCATACCGATTTCCGAGTAAACGCATTTTCTGGAATTTTTTGCCACCGACGAATAATGGATTCACATCGAACACGAAATTTCCTGAAGATGGAGAATATAACAAAAGTCCATTCGTTGTTTAACTTGAAAAACCCAGTCCTCGCCGCATTTTTACTCACAATTTGTTATAATCACACCAGCACCGTCAATAAGAAACTTTTCTTGAATACTTTTTAATGCTTTAATGCAAAAATGCTACGTTAAAATGTATTTTTTTTTTTTTTTTAATTTAGAGGTGACACCATAATAAAATGGACGTAAAGCTTTAGAAACGACTGAAAAAATCTTAACTCCAAACTTTCATCGAAATTGTCATGTCTATTTTTGAGTAAACCAAGTTTTGCCATATATTACAAGTGGCCGATAAAGGATTAAAAGCTAATGCTAATTTTTCTGAAGATGTAGATAAGCCTAACCGTTTTTTTTTTCTTTTCTTTTTTACCCCAAAGAACCCCTAACCCGAAACTTCCATCAAAATTGTAATAGACTCATTTTCTTATACATATTACAAGTGACCGATAAAGGGTTAACAACGAAAGCGAATTTTCCTGAAGATGACGATAAGCCCAATAGTTTTTTTTCTCCCCAAAAACTCCTAACCCAAACTTTCCTCAAAATCGTTAGAGCCGTTTCCGAGATCTCGAAGACAAATATATATATACATCTATAAAAAGTGCCGTGATTTACTCGTTTACTGTAAGAGAAGGGTTGCAAAAACAAGAATTATTTATCCTGAAATATTGTCTAAATAAAGTAAAGAATCTGCCAGCTAATAGAATACAAAAAGTAAACAAATTGACTCTTGATAAAGAGTTGCAGCTACTAGATTAGCAAGAAAAAAAAATCTGCTGTTATTTTTCTTACTTTCTGTCTTTCACTTTTGTTAGAGCATAAGAAGTGTATTACCTGGTATTTATCTTAATGGAAAGCAGTTTTATCAATAAATCGTTAACAGCAGAATGTTAGAGGGTATTTGTATTGTAAAGGGAAAAAAAAAAAAAAACTCTTTACTACGCTATATAATACACAAGACATAATCCTTCTTAAAACAAATTAGTTAGCGATTTTTAGAAAGTTTATAATATTTTATATAATTTAAAAAATCTTATGTAGTTTTATGTTGATTGTTTTATCTATATCTATTGCTCACATACGTACTTTGAATTCCCTTAACATATATAGAATTTCTACCAATTGAGAGGCCACAATCTTCAATAACTAAAACTAAATTTATCTTCGAATTTTATACTGAATTTCGTATTACTTCACACACCTACACTAGTTTTGAAATATACAAAACTAATAGACTGCGTCCTTTCATTTTTTGAATGTTACTTTTATTAAATATTAGTGACATTTTAGACCTGCCTACAACTTAATTAATATACAGTAGTATTGCTAGATTCTGCCTTTTTTTAATACCAGTATTTTTATAGAGTAATATTCTCCAAATGTCATTACCATAGCTACCACCTTGTACAACTTTTTGCTACCAGAAAGTTTTGATATAAATTTTATTAAGGATTTTTTTATCAGTTTTCTGCGATTAAACATTATGAAATTATCTGCAAAGAAATAGTGGTGATAAAATCCGTACAAGTTGTCACTAGTGCATTACGGTTAAGTAATAAGAAAAATACTCTTCAAAAATACTGGTGTAAAAAAAGGCTTGTTCTAACAATACTACGGAATATTAATTAGAATGCTGGCTGGTATGTGAAAGTAACGTCTATTGTTTCTTCTGAAATATTAAAAATAAATTTTAAAAACACTTTAATCGTTATAGGTTTTACTATTGATACTCCTTAAACCACATATGGAAGAGGGGGACGGATTCTTCAAATGATATAAATAATTTTCTTTCCTCCTTTTTTATTTATTTATTTATTTATTTATTGAGTTAAAATAAGATTTTTGCTAGCGATTTTTTTTTTTTTTTTTTTTTTTTAAGTTTTCAGAGGATTTACCAATTTTATCATTTTATTCATAGTAAAACCTGAACTTAAATTTCTTCATTGCTTATTTCCTTCACTATTTCGTAGTTTTAATGACGCAAAGAAATAAGACAGTTCTTAAAGCAATATATTTGATCTTTGATCTTTCTTTCTTTTACTTTTTTTTTTCAACCCTTTATAGAAGAATATCTGCCTTTTCGTGTAGCTTAAAAGTAAAATAAGCCCGATATTTAAAATCCTTTTCCTAAAAGATACAATGTTATATATAAATGAATCTTTAAAAAAAATTATATGTCCTTTTATAAACCTTTTTCAAGTGTAAACTTTTACAGTTACACATTATACGCAATAAAGTGTAATAAACTGTATAAAAGCTTACTACGTTTAAAACGATACATTGAAAAAAATTGCATTTATTAAAAGATTAAACAAAATCTATAGATGTTTATCATAGGAATAATTCGAAAAGAAATAAGGCAATAAATTTCAACTAAGTATTTGATTGAATTACATCAACAAAATAACCTAAGATATTCCTGCAGTTTTATAATTATTGTGCAGGTTCCTGTATAAAAATAATGTGCGTATTTCTTGGGAATATTAAAATGCCAACCATAGCCTCCTAAACTAGATGCCTTCCGCGTGGCTCGGAAACTTGGCAACAGTTCAAGACAGCGCCACCTGGTACAGATTGCGCGACATTTTTATTGAACAGCCACCAATATTTTTTTTTTTTTTTTTAACTGGGATTTGATATACCACAGCCTCCTAAACTAGATGCCTGTCGCGTGGCTCGGGAACTTGGCAATAGCTGAAGCGGTAGACAGCGCCACCTAGTACAGATTGCGCGACTTTTTTATTCAACAGCCACTAAAATTCTTTTAAAGTGGAATACGATGTACAGTCGGGGAAAAAAACGCAACACTCGCTGTAATTTCGTTATCAATTGACGCAGGAACATGTAATGCATATAATTCAACAGGAAATTAAAAGCACTTTCTGAATATGGCATCAAATTTTGAATTAGGGGTCATCTACATATTGAAATGAGTGCCAACTTTGATTTTTTTTCATTGGCAACACCCACTTTTCACTTCATTTTCGAATTTCTGAGAGTCTGGCAGTGCGGAAAAGTATACTGTTTGTATACTTTATCTTTAGAATTTATAGAGTTATAATAAAAAATGTGTTGGGGGTTATCTATAAATGTAGAAAAATAAAATTAAGATCCTATAAGAAATAGACAAAATTTTAAAGTTTCACACCGGAAATATTTCTGGAAAAAAATAATTATAAAAATAATAAAACGTTGCGTCTTTACCAGTTCCTTAATTATCCCGAATTAAATTTTTTAGATTTGTATGTACTTCAGTAATTTTTTAGATAATTTTAGGTCTATTTAAATACATTATACTTGCGATTAGTCCATACAGTACTCTTTGAAAAAAGTGCAATATTTTTCAAGTAAAAGTGTCCATTATAGCTGTACTGATCACCAATAAAGCTTAAATTTTCTTTCGTAGGTAACATAATAGACGAAATGAAATAATATATATATATATATATATATATATATATATATATATATATATATACAACAACGCATAAACTAAACCTTTTCGGATAAATTATTGTAAGGGTTCATGAAGTAAATATTAAAGAATTTTAATCGCACTTACCAGTTTTTGGTCAGTTGAACTCTTTGGAACTGTACGATTCGCTTTATAATTTCTATGAAAATATATTTTCTTAACCCTTTCGCGACTGCTGGCGTAGATTCACGCCATTTGAAAATCTGTAACTCTGTCAGTGGGCGTTTCTTTTTTAATTTGTCTGTTACATATTTCTTAAGTGTGTACCCAGTGTTCAAATAGAAATATATTGATTAGAAATAATATAATTATAATGTATATCCATTTGTAACATAATCGTGAATACAGAAAATTTGTTCTAAAATATTATATTTTGAGAGTATAATGCCCGTGGGCGGGTCTTACTGTCAAGAAGACAAAATCCTGCGGTCGCAAAAAGTGTTAAAATATATTTATAAAAGTTAAAGTATGTTTTTAAGAATGTATAAAGTTAAAATATATTAATACAATTTTAAAGACTAAAGTGCCCTTAAAATAATATTCCTCCCCCTTATAAAATAAATAAATAAGTAAATGAATAAGTAAATAAAATAAATAAAATAAAGCAATATATGAAGCAAATGATTAAGCTTTTTTTAACTACGACGGTAGTTAAGAAACGAGTTTACAAGTCTGTCTTGCATTCCAATTCCATTCGTTATTTATATTTGACAATTTCACATTAAACCTAGTTTTCTATTTAAAACAGGAAACCCCGCCTATTTAGTTAATTTTTTTTTTCTTGTAGTGTTCGTTTAAAAGATTCAAAATTTATCACCAATTAATCGATGAAGTAAATACCACTTGTGCGTATTTTTGTCAACATAAAATGTAGTGTTTAACACGAATACTCAATGTCACATTTACTTTTTTTTCTGTATTGTTTTGTTTTGAAGAAAGATGAAGGCGGGGCTGGTCTTCTTTAGAAAACAGGAATTCTTGATGCTAACACTAATGTCTAAAAATCATCATTTTTGTTTCATTTCTTTGCGTTTGACGTTGTTGCTATATAATTTGACCCGTAAATAAAAAATAAAAATATTTTGTTTAATTTTCTTTGTTATTTTTAAAGATTTGATTCGTTATATCATTCAAAACTTTATAAGAGACGGCCCCCTAAACCACTCCAAAAGAAAGATTTATTAATATCTCGAAAACTAATAACTGGAATGAGCTGCAAATTTGCACACCCATATTTTACAGCATTAGGATTCATTTTATGTAAAAATTATTATAGGTCATAATTCATAATTTTTATGAATATGAATTTATTAATATTTTTCAGAATCAAAAATATTTTTCAGAATCAAGAGTAATGATGGATTATGTTTGGGTTTCTTCACTGTATCTCGTAAAAGAAGAATTACATCGATCGAGTTACTTTTTGTGAAGATATTAATAAAAGTTTTAAATATGACTTTAACATTAGCACCTTCAAACTTTGAACGCTTATAACTCTGTCAAAAAATAAGTAAAATATACAACCAATATACTTTTTCGCGTTGTCGCGATCCCAGAAATTCAAATATAAAATAAAAATGGGGCATTACCATTGAAAAAATCAAAATTGATGCGCGTTTTAATATGTAGACGACCCCTAATTCAAAATTCCAGTTCATTTTCTGAAACTACTCACAATTCCCCGTCGAATGATACCTATTACATTTTTCTACATTGATTAGCAACGAAGTTACGTTGAGTGTTGCGTTTTTCCCCCTACTGTACATAAAAGTCGAATAGAATCGATGAAACGTGGATTATATATACCATATATTATTTCTTAAAATTTTTGGTGAGTACCAGCTGGCGCTGTATACCTCTTTAACTGTTGCCAAGTTTCCGAGCCACGCGAAAGGCATCTATTTTAAGAGGCGAATAGAATCTAAGAAACGTCGATTATATAGATCATATATCACTTCTTAAAATTATTGTTACCCCCGAAACCGCCGACCAACCCGAAGGTTTATGGCCGGCCCGAAGGCCCAAGGACGGTCGGAAAAAGAAGCATCCACCATCTAACCAAAACTCAGCCAGGAGAACGAACCCAGAAAACCAGCAGAAAAAAAAAAGAAAAAAAAAAAAGAAAAATTTGGAAAAATCAAAAATACAGAGTCACATGGAAGTGTTACATACAAAGCCAATAATACAAAAGCATAAAACAGTAGAACAAAAACAATCGTACTGAACAAAATGTCAAGCAGCGTGAATACAAATATACAGGAACACGCAAAACAGCAACAGAAATTCCCATAAAGTAACAAAGACCATATGGCCAGAATACAAAAACAGTATTAAAAATAGCAATAAGCACAAAGTTTAAAATACAAAAATATAAATACAGCTAAAATAACCCAAGTTAACAAACTACAAGGTTAAAAAGGTTAAAACAACAGTTTAAAAGTTAAAACAATGCATAGCAAAAGCAAAAACCAAAAC
Source organism: Salticus scenicus (assembly GCA_963930645.1). Taxonomy (NCBI): domain Eukaryota; kingdom Metazoa; phylum Arthropoda; class Arachnida; order Araneae; family Salticidae; genus Salticus; species Salticus scenicus. The sequence continues at coordinate 14,132,022 of OZ005657.1, read as the reverse complement.
ATTAGAATAAAACACTAAAAGTAAAATACAACAGTTAAAAACAAGAACCTAAAATATATTAAGATACAGGAACAAGCGATAAAACTACATAACAATTACAAATAAGCAACAGCAAGACACCATTTACAATCCAAACAAATCAAGGGCCTAAAATTTATAAGTAATAAAAGTAAAACATTCGTTCAAATGATTATAGATGGAAGCAGCTCGTTTACACCAGAACCTAGAATTATCTATTCTCTGAAAGTAGTCACCAAGACTCTCTGCAGTATCTCTCTTAATACATTGACCAGAAAAGGAACAGCTAGTCGTCATGTAGTGCAAAGAATCCCCAAGAGAGCCACAAGGACAATTTGGACTATCCCTATCTTTAGCTTTATAGTGCAAATAGTAGGGAAAAGCACCATGGCCAGTAGCGAAGTAATAAAGAACTTGATTCTTTAGTTTAAAATCAAGAGAAACGGTAGGAAAAATGCTAAAAGTAAGTCTGCCATTATCTGAAGAATCCCACTCACGTTGCCAAGCAATTTTCAGGTCATTGTTCAGAAATTTCTTAATAAGTGAGTTAGGATAGGGAATAACCACTCTATAACCAGTAACACAAGCATTCTTGGCCAAGAAATCTGCAATTTCATTACCCAAAATACCAGTATGTCCCCTCACCCATTTAATTACCACATTACTATCACAGATTTGAATGAGGTCCAGGACATCCTTAATTAACATGGTACTAGGATAAAGGTTTCTACAAGCCTGACTAGAAGAGAGACTATCAGTGAGAATAACAACAGAATTGAAATTTGCATCCTTTAACCAAGTAAGCGCTTCTTTAATAGCAATCAGTTCAGCTTGAAAAACAGAGTTATATTCCCTGAACTTCAGCAAATCAAATTTAATAATATCATTATTGTAAATAGCAACCCAGGCAGCACCAACACCCTCATCCGTCTTACTGCCATCAGTGTAAATCCTGAGCAAATCATTACTGTCCAGATCAGCTAAATTTTCAAAATCTCTACACAAACCCGACGAGTCAATGTTATACTTGAAAAGTCTTTTATCAAAGTCATTTTTATCATAATAATCACCATCAAAATATAGAGATTTATCACCATAACGGACATTGTACTTCTTAATAAGCCTCTCCGCCTCCAAAGTCACGGGAGGAACCCCAGTAAGATGACGAATAGCATCAGTGGAGACTGATTTATAAAAATGACAAATATGGATAATGAACGTACGCTGGCAGGAATTCAACTTTCTAACACCATGACAATTCAGCCTAGGATACCACGCCTCAGCAGCATAAAGGATTTTGGGCAAAATCACAGTATAATACCAGAGCTTCTTCATAGCAGGCCTGATACCCCAAGTAGCACCACTAATTCTTCTAATATTTTTACTAATGTCATAAATCGTATCCCAGATAGTCTCGACATGAGGAAGAAAACTCAACTTGCAGTCAATCAGGACACACAAGAAAACATGAGCGTCGACGACCTTGATTGAACAGTCCTTTATCTTAAAGATCGGGGGACGATTAGGGGAAAGACTACCAAATACAACACTCTTAGTTTTTAACGAAGAAACGACCAGGTTCCTCGACTCCACAAAGTCACTAAAGATATTTATATTTTGATTTGTGATATATTCAAGTTGGGCTCTAGAGTTACCTGAGCACACCAACACAAAATCATCAGCGTAACCAAATAAAGAAACCATATTCAGATCAAAACAGCCAAAAATTTTGTTAATCAGAATTAGCCAAAGGATGGGCCCCAAACAGGACCCCTGGGGACAGCCCCTATCAACTTTATGAAAGTCATTCAAAAATAAACATTTAACATACCTGTTACACAAATAGCTGGCAATAATGTTACGCAAGTAGACAGGCACACCAAGATCATTTAGTTTCGCAAGAATAAACTCCCAACTCGCATTATCAAACGCACCAGTAATGTCGAAGAAAGTGGCCGAAGTATACTTATAATTTCTCTTCCTAGCCAGAATATCATCAATAAGACTCTTAAGGCACATAGTCGTACTACGACCCTCCCGGAAACCAAACTGAAGGTAGTGCAAGATATTTTCATTCTCCAAAAAATAGTTCAGTCTACCAACAATTATCTTCTCAAAGACCTTGCTAATATTAGATAGCAGACAAATCGGTCTATATGATTTCTGATTGGTAGCCACTGTATTGAGTTTTGAGAAGAAAACAACGTTACCCCTTTTCCAAACCCTAGGAAAATAACCCATGTTCAACAATTTGTTAAAGATAGAAATAAAAAGGTTTGGGATTTGGTTAAAAATGTACACAATAAATCTTACATCAAATTTATCAGGGCCAGGGTCCTTGTTTTTGTTAAAAGAGTACAATGCATTTTTAAATTCCTTATAATTTACACCAACGACTTCACTGTGGCGTACCTCCTGAGGGACCTGATCCTGGTTAACATAAAAAAAAAAAAAATGATACGATAACAGATTATTGTATACATCAATAGAATTAGAGTGCAAGGGCATGCCCTCCAAATTTGTCAAGGCATTAAGATTTGAATTATTCTTGCCCTTGAAAGCAGAGAAGGCCCTACCGAAACTATTAGCAGTAATGTTACAATATTTCTGCCAGGAGGCCTGCTTAGCCTGCTTAATGTTAACCTTATAGATAGCACTCTCCCTTTTGATTTGAATCCTGAGATTGGAATCACCGGTTCTATCTAACCTTTTATTTAAAGCCCTTAACCTATTTCTCAAAACCCTCAGGTCAGAAGTATACCAACTTAGTTTCCCCTTTTTACTATGCCTTTTGACCTTAAAATGACCATCACAAATGTGAGTCATGTCACCATAAAGAAGATCCAGGGATCTATCCAGCATAACAATATCACTACAGTGATAAAAAATATTAGCATATTTCCCCAGATATTTTCTAATACTCTTATTTAACTTACCAATGCTACAAAATTTTGTTGCATATCTATCATATGTCAAAACAACAGGTTTTAAATTAACCTCAAATTGAACATATCTGTGATCCGAACAGGTCACCTTTTCTAAAACAGTCCAGTCTCTAACATAGTCCATCAGTTCAAAAGAAGCGAGAGTCATATCAGGAAAGCCGGAATTTCCGGCACAGCAAAAGGAAGGAGGCTGCAGAGGATCATTAATCACAATCAAGTCATTATTCAAACAATAGTTCTCAAGACGAAGTTCTCTATCATCGTTATATGAATAACCCCAGTTCTTGTGTTTACAGTTCAAGTCACCACAGATCAGTAGAAGTTTATTATCCAAGATAGTCCTAGGAATAATAGACAAATTGTCCTCCAAGTTCGTGGATGGGGAAATATACATAGAGCCAATAAAAACATTATCAGTATCTAAGACGAGGTTAATGAACACCATATTGTTCTCTTGATAAACCTGATTCACTACAAGTCCAGGGTTTAAGACCAGGATTCCGGCATTTTTAGAAACAGAATGGAAGTTTTTCCATGAAGATTTAAAATGCAGAAATTTTTCTTTGTACACATAAGCGTCCTGGTACAGCACTAAATCTGTATCACACTCATGTACATGCTGAGAGAGAGCCAATGAGGCGGCTTTACAAAAATTTAAATTTATCTGAAGAAATTTAATGGCATTATCACCGCTAGAGATTGCAGAGGCACCTATCACAGAGGCGCCATCCATATGTGTTGAACTGTTAGCATTATTAGAATGAAGATGATTATTTACAGATGAATGAAGTGCATAATCGGCAGAAAAACCTACCGAAAAATCACCAGTATTATCAATAGCATCACTGTCCATGGTGGGTTTTGCCAAAAATCAGTTTATTTTTATAATCCACAAATGTTTTACACCTTCTATCATCTGACCGATGATCACCCTCCACCGCACAGTTAATGCACTTCACTGCCTCTGATTTACAACTTCTCGTGTCGTGTTCCTCACCGCACTTGGCACATACTGTCTTATTTACACACCTAAAAGATAGGAGACCTAGTTTCTGACAGTTAAAACACCTGTAAACGTTAACATAATCTCTAACTATGATACGTTGATAATTCACAATCAATTTATCTTTTCCAGTTAGACACAACCTGGTAGACTTGTCACAATCGATGATCCAGTTCACTCAAATCTTACCCTTAAACTGTCTAATCACATCAATCTCTTTATCTTCCAGTCCGTCCATACATTTAATCTCACTCTTCAGGGTCTCCTCATCAACCTCTTCGTCCACCCCGTACAAGATAAGTCTGTTGTTCCGTTCCTTACCCAATTTACAGGTAATATCTGAGAACAATGCCTCACTTTTGGTCAACTTTTCCATTAAGCTTTCCGCGTCACTCTTTGACTTCATTTTCAAAATGATTTTACCATCCTTACTGTGCACAACATCTCGTGGCCTAACAGTCTCCAATTCCCTTCCTGCTTTGGTAATTTTATGCAGAATTTCCTTCCCCGGCAAACTTTCTCTAGGGGTCACGACCACAGTATGGTCTTTAATAGACTTATCCTTGGCAATATCCATAGCAACAGCAGCATATGTATTAATCTCCTGCAACTTAGTACCCATAGCAGTATTCTTTGAAACTTCTCTTTTATAGTTGCTCTCAAGCTCCTCATACTTTCCTTTTAAACGCTCCAGACGAAACTCATATTGAGCACACTCCATAAGGATGTTTCCAATAACTTTATAAATTACCTCAAAAAGGTCCTTCGTAACTCTTTGACCATCTCTCTCCTTAACTTTATTCCATAAGAGGTCACAGCCTTCCTTAACCTTAATGAGAAGTTCTGTCTTGCATTCGAAATCAATTTCCGCCATTTCAAACTCCTTATAGTAGAAAAAAAAACGTAAGGACTTGGAAAGTGTAGGGATAGTGTTAAAAGACTTTCACCTCATGTAGAGAGCACCCGGGGCTCGTAAAAATTATTGGTGAGAGTTGAATAAAAAAGTCGCGCAATCTGTACCAGGTTGCGCTGTCTACCGCTTGAACTGTTGAGAAGTTTCCGAGCCACGCGGAAGGCATCTAGTTTAGGAGGCTATGTGCCAACATATAAAGGATTTCATAAAAGAATATTTTATACATTCGTACGGCACCCTTATTTTTAAGGATTCTTCCACCACTTTCTTCTTACAAAAATTTTCTTTCTAAATTTATAGGCTTATTTTATGACAAAAACTGCTGTATGAAATTAGTGGTACAGAAAAACAAAAGACCGTATGAACCCTATTATATACACGGTGTCTAAGTACCACGTTTCAAAACTTCTAGGAGGGGCAAGAGCATCCTGATGACTTAGAATCTTATAGCACTACAACGAGCATGTCGAGCTCATCTCACTGTCGAGAAATCTTGGCTGTGATGTCATACTCCGACTCCGACTACAAGGATGTGAAAGGAATCTTCTACCCGGTTCCCACTCTCTGCAAGATCTGCTTCAAAAACCTCACTCTATTTACAGCTAATGAAAACGTGTTTCCAATAGTGAGATACAAGCAAAGTGTCGACCATTTTTATGGAAAAAAAAAAAAAAACTTGACGAATTAAAAGAATAAAGAATGTGTATATACGCTATACTACGCTGTGAAAAGAACTTTCAAAACTATTAATATTTTATGTGAACGCTATGTACAGTCGGAAAAAAAAAAAAAAAAAAAAAAAAAAAAAGACGCAACACTCACTGTAATTTCGTTATTAATTGACGGAAAAATATCTGATAGACATCATTAAAAAGGAAAATAAATGCACTTTTTAGAATGATGTCAAATTTTTAATTAGGGGTCATCTACATATTGAAATAGAGCGCCAACTTTGATTTTTTCAATAGCAACACCCAATATTGACTTCATAATTGAATTCCTGCGAGTCTGGCAGTGCGAAAAAGTATAAAGTTTGTTTACTTTACATTAATCTTAGAGTTATAATAAAAAAATGTGTTGGGGGGTTTATCTGTAAATCAGCAAAATAAAATTATGATCGTACAAAAATTAAACAAAATTTTACTGTTTCACACCTGAAATTTTTTTAAGAAAAAATGTATTGTAAAAATTAATAATGATCAAATATCATTTTTACAGCATCTTTGCTATGCTTGGTTTCGGTTTTTTAAATACATATATACTTAATTTCTTCATTAGAGAATACATTTTAGATTGGTCAGGCAGCGTTCTTTGAAAAATGTGCAATATTTTTCAATTCAAAAGTGCCATCGTGTCAATAGTGGTCACCAATAAAACTTAAAATTTCCTTCACTTTATTTTGTAGGTGTGACATAATATACGAACTGAAAAAACTTATATACACATAATGATGCATAAACTAAATCTTTTCCGAAAAATTATTGTAAGGTATCATGAAGTAAACATTAAACAATTTTAGTCGTACTTACCAGTTTTGGTCGGTTTAGCTCTTTCAAACTGTACTATTTGATTTGTAATTTCTATGAAAATACAGTTTCTTAATTAAAATATATTTGTAAAAGTAATCTTTAAAACTAAAGTATCCCTAAAATAATAATTCCCCCCTCCCTCCCACAAAAAATAAATAAATAGAAAAAATAAAGCAATAAATGAACAACATGATAACATTTTGACTATGATGGAAGTTAAAAAACAATTTAACAAATCTGCGTTACATTCAAATACCATTTGTTTTTGTTTTTTAATTGACAAGTTTTACATTCTACCTATTTCTCTATTTTAAGCAGTAAGCCCCGCTTATTTAGTTGATTTTTTTACTTTTAGTGTTCATTTAAAGGATTCAAAATTTATCACCAGGCAATTGCTATTTGTATATATTTTTGCCAACGTAAAATAAGAGGTTTAATACGAATACGCATAGTCACTTTTACTTTTTCTTTTCAATATTGTTTTGCTTTAGAAGAATAATGAAAGTCGGGGCTTGTTTTCTTTAGAAAACAAGAATTCGCTTATTAACCCTTTGCGCTCGGCATATTTTCCTATTTTGAACAGTAAGACAAGTTTTTTGGCGTTCCTTTAAAACGTCATACGTATAGTTTCCAACTTACTACCTTTTGGCTACCGAAAAAATGTAATAATTTGTTTTATTTTACTTCGTCATTAAATAAAATAAATCTTTCTGTCAAAATTTTCCGTTAGCCGAAAGGTAGCCTATAGTTACACGTTTTATAAAAATAACATTTCATTTGCAAAGGAACACCTTAAGGCGTGGCTCGATTTTTTAATGTCCCCACAGAAGAGACATACGAGCGATAAGAGTTAACATATCCTCTTTTTTCTTTCATTTCTTTCTGTTTGGCGTTGTTGTTATACAGTTTGACCCGTAAATAAATATTAAAAGTATTTTTTCTTAATTTTCTCTGTTGTTTTTAAAGATTTTCTTCGTTATCTCATGCAAAATGTCATAAGGTATGATGCCCCCCTCCCCCCCCCCCCCCCAAGCTGCTCCAAAAGAAAAAAATATTTAGATATCGAAAACTGCAATGAGCTGTAAATTTGCTCACCCATATTTTCCAGCATTAGAATTAATATAGGTCATAATTCATATATATATATATATTTAAATATGCATTTATTAATATTTTTCATAATTAAAAATACTTTTCAGAGTCAAATGTGATAATGGATTATGTTTGGGTTTTTCCACTGTATCTTGTAAAAAGAAACATTATATCGATCAAATTATTTTTTGTGAAGATATTAATAAAAGTTTGAAATATTAATTTAACATTGGCACCTTCAAACTTTGAACGCTTATAACTCTATAAAAATAAATAAATAAATAAATAAATAAAATAACAAAGTAAAATATACAACCAATACACTTTTTCGCATCGTCGGGACCCCAAGAATTCAAATATAAAATAAAAATAGGGTATTACCTATGAAAAATCAAAGTTGGTGCACGTTTTAACATGTAGATGACCCCCAATTCGAAATTTCACTTCATTTTCTAAAAGTACTAACAATTACCAGTCGAGTGATACCTATTACATTTTTGTGCATTGATTAGTAACGAAGTTACAGTGAATGTTGAGGGTTTTTCCCCCGACTGTACATTTAATCATCAGTTTTAAGGATATTTCAAAGTTCACAAGTGGTAAGAGATATATCGATTTTGTCTTAAAACAGCAAGTGCAATATTAAGAAAAAAGAAATACCTGTCTAACATTAAAAACTAAAAAATGACTTTCTAAAAATAATGAGTTTTGAAGTCCTTAGAGCTATAAATTCTAAGCTAAACTATGCGAATTTATCGTTAAAAAAAAAAAAAAAAAAAAAAAAAAAAAATGTAAAGATGCTAATTTATTAGTAGTATAACATAATAATTTAGGAACAGTCTCGTAGTCAACAAGTAGGCCTGTTGCAAAGTATTTTCATTTCGTCTAAGAGTATTCAAGTTGAAACCAAGCATTTTGTTTTCCTAATACTTAAAATAATAATAATAATAATAAATAAACTAATTTTTTAAAAGAGAATATTGTAAATATTAACAGTTCCTTAATATACATATATTGCTAACAAAAAAGTTTTAAATAGCTAATTTATTAATTAGTAGAAAAAAACATAAAACTTTTTTTCGATTAAAAATAATATTTTTTTTTTCTGATTTTAATCATTATTAAATAGAAATTAAATTTATAATTTACCTTTTTAAAAATAAATTATTTTTCATTTTTTTTTATTGCTTGTTAATCAATACATAAGTAAAATTCTTAATTTATTTTAATAATTATTTTCTTTTAAATTATTAATTAAATTTAACAGAAAAACTTTTTTACAATTGGAATAAAACATTCAATACTCACCAGAGCATAGTACTTTTTTTTTTTTTTTTTGAATACGTATTTTTCCACTTAAATATTAATATAGATATATATATATATATTACAAATATGTCCTTTGAATATACAGGGTGATTACAATTAAAGTTATGATTTCAAAACGCTATAATTTTAAAACTACCCCCCAGAGCGATTTGATATTTTACCAGAGCAATCGTGAGGCAATGAAATTTTGTTTGGGGGAAGAAAAAAGTAGTTTCCAACATGTTCCTATAGATGGTGCTGTCAGGTTAATGTCAGTAGGGACCCTCCATAGAGAGAGACTGGATGGATGGATGGATCGTTGGGTTTTACGTCGCACTAGTGCTGCGCAGATGGGCAATTGGCGACGGTCAGGTACACACCTCTAGAGGTGGTCCGGAGACTTGCCATCACAATTTTGATCCTCCACGGAAGGGATGGCTCTCCCGCTTTGGTGACCCCCAGAGGTATAATGTTTGATGGGAACATGGAGGACATTGCGGCCACGACAGATTTTACGTGCACCAGCCACCATTAAAAGAGAGAGACTGGACATTGGCACGCTGGCTTTTTGACGAAATTCTCCTTTTTAGTGCCAGTTGCTCCATTGCTTATCATTACACTGAGAAGTAATTTTGATTATTTTACGTCAAAATTGAAAAATAACTTATTTATTACATTTTTACTTTCTTGGGAGATAAATTGCTTTAATTTTTGAATACTTTTAAAAGATAAAAATGCATAATTATTTATTTTATATCATGCTTTAAATACATTGAATTCTCTTGTTGCATGCTGTTTTACGTATTTGTTTCCTAACATATGAGATAATTACATTATTTATTTGCTAGCTATTAGTTTTTGAGTTCTGTTGTGCAATATATTTAATATGTTAGATCTCAATGTATTTTTCTCATATATTTTAAAATACATATCTAAAATACCTATATAAAAATATATTTTTTGGTTTTTTGCTAGTACGCAAAATGTATCAGATTTCTTAAAATAAATTATTAAAAATAAAGAAAATAAGGTGTATATTATTTGCTAACATATGAAATATGAATTTCTTTTAAATAATAATTGCCATAATAAATTTTATAAATAATATTTAAATAAGTAATTATTTTTATTTATCTATTATATTAAAACACAAAGCCTTTTTTGTAAGACCAAAATCGTACGATATGAGCATGCGCGAGAAAATTTTGAACCAATTCGGAAAGGAATATTCCTTTCTCTTTACACAGTGCATTACGAATACCGATGATAAAGATTGAGCAGACAGCATTAATACGTATTTCATTTGTCTGTGGCAGACGATAATTAAAACTCAATCATAAAAATAATTCACATGATTAATTCATTGATTCATACTTCCCAAGGAAGTATATTAATAACAAAGCAATTCGCGAATAGTTATCGGTTCCATTTATTTATGATCGGTTATCATCGTATGCTTCACAGAAGATAAATAGTTTTTACGACGAAAATTCATTTACGCAGGATGTGGCGCCATCTGTATTTTTTTCCATTTGTTAAAAGAAAAATCTTTTAAAATTAACAGAGTTTATTATTCTTTAAAAGCAAAATATTATCAGTTGAAAACTTTGTTTAGAAAAGATGGAGATAGATATTTAAAATCAAAGGAGGTTTTTTATTTTATTTTATTTTATTTATTTACTATTTTTCTTATTTATCTATTTATTTCTAACAGTATACTTTTGTTGAAATATACTATTTTGACAGAATAAAGTATTATAATACTATTCCAGTAAAAACAAATTTTAACTGTATTCCGATTTGCAGTTTATTTTTAGAATACAATGAATTAAAATTTTGGATTATATCCAAGTGGTTTTACAAATATGAGAAGGAAAAATCAGAATCAAAACTATTATTTTACACTTAAAATGCACTTATTGTCATGGCAAACCTTGGGATTTTATTTTTAATTTATGAAGTATACTTAAATTTTGTATATTGAATTTATGAAATTTATCCCTCCTCCCTCCAACCAAAAGATAATTGGTTAAAGCAAGGGGTTTTAAATCGGTTAAAAAGAGCAATGCGAAATATTCAAACAAGGGTGTTAACTTTATGCCGTGAAAAGATTTTAGTTGCACATAATTCGTCAAATTTTGACGGGTATTAACTAGTATAATATTTAAAACACACACACACACACACAAAAAAATATCAATGAAATAAGCAAATATAAATAAAATAATAAATAAAAATATTTTTAATTTCTAAAGATATTAGTTAATATTTTTACAAATTATTATTAATAAAATTTTTATTTTTAATATTTAACTAAGTCATTATTATGAATAATGCGTAATTAAAATAAATAAAATATGTATTTTTAGCTGGTAAAAATATTACATAATATTTTTATAAAAAAATAAATAATAATTTCTGTTCTTCAGCCGTAGTTTTGTATTTACTCATGAATTACTTGACAAAAACTAAGATTACCATATTTTTGTTAAAAATTTTCTAACTTTTTATATATAGAATGTATGTCCTCAGAAAAAATAAGGTAGAATTACTTTCACTAAGGTAGAATTGCTTTCACAATCAACGTATTTTGCTTAATATAGAAATATACAACAAAAAATTCCTCTGTTTTCCGATAGGAATTGAAAAAGTAACCATGTCGAAGGTTAAAACAAAATTCGTTTTTCTTCAAATTCTTTTCTTCTAAGACGAAAACAATTACATATTTTTATTCTGCATTACTTTCTGCACAAATTTAGCACAATTTCTTTTCATTTTATGTTGTATAGTAAAGCATCAATCGCGAAGAAAAAAGTATTACGTTCTACGGATATCGCTCCGAATTGGCACTAAGATGGGCGACTTTCGGTCAATCTCTCTATATTGCCACAAAGTCAGCTTTCTTCGCAGCCGCCGTGGCGTAGAGGTATGTCTTTGGACTGCCACCCAGACGGCCTCGGTTCAATTCCAGCCGGGGGCATGTGAATTTAAAGACTCTAAATAATTATTTCTAAATTCTTATGTCTTTGCACATTTAATTTCGTATTCTAGCAGTTTCTAGATTATTCTAATATATGTTAATCTTGTATTCTGGAATATTCGAATATTGTATATAAGCGACTTGTTCCTTAGTTTGAGGATGTTCTCAGCGGAGTGTAGCTGTGTTACAAGTTTGTTCTGCTAATAAACTACGTTTGTTACTTCACTTCGAGTGTTCCCTTTGGCTCTTCACGACATCTACGTGACATTTTTGGTGGAGGCGCAGGGTAAATAAACCTTGCAAACGTGGATAACAGTGACAATCTTCGCAAAAGTCTCCGTTTAAGAGGACAATCTCCCGAATGCGGACTTTATTTTCCCGACAGCAAAAAGAAAACAAAAATGCCGGAAGAGACCAAATTGTCAGAAAAGACCAAGCCCATCGTATTGACTCCTACCTACCAGCAGCAAAAGAGCCCATCGACCTTCCGAGGAGTGCCTGGAGAAGATATTTTGAAATGGCCTAAAGAATACGATCGAGTGGCTAAATTTAACAAATGGGATGACATGATGTGCTTAGCCAATGTGTATTTTTTCCTAGATGGTACGGCAAAACAGTGGTACGTAAACAATGAAGATACTCTAAATTCCTGGGAGGTGTTCAAGAAAGAATTAAGCGGACTCTTCGGCGACCGACAAAAGTACACCAGAAAGGCGGAGGAGCAATTGAAGTACAGAGCCCAGCGGTTAGGAGAGAGTACGCAGTCCTATATACAGAGTGTCTTAGGTCTGTGCCAGGAAATTAATCCTTCAATGACCGAAGACGAAAAAGTGTCTCACCTAATGAAAGGCATTGCGGAGGACATTTATCAAACCCTGTTAACGAAAGAAATCAGCACCACAACGGATTTTATTAAATGGTGCAACTACATTGAGGACATGAAGCAGAAGAGGGTTGGACGACGAAGATTTGAGAGGCTTCCAAACGTCGTACCAGTGGCAGCCATGGAAGAGGAACCAGATTTAGTCTCGCTTATCCGCCAAATTGTACAGGAGGAAGTCCATCGACTGATCAATCAGACGAAAGAACCTTCAGAGCCCTGTTCGCAATTCTTAGAAGAAATTGTCCAAGATGAAGTTCAAAGGGTCTTAGCCCCCGTTTCATCAACACCTGCCAAAACACCCCGACGACCAACATATGACACTGTAACCAGAGAATCCAGAGTTCCTGTCCAGAGATCACCCACGCAGCCGAGAAAAACTGACCTCTGGAGAACAGCTGACAACAGACCAGTCTGCTTCCACAGTGGACGTCCTGGACATGTTGTGCGTTATTGCAGAGAAAGAAAAGCTATTTTCGACAACTATCGACGTCGCCGACAGAACCCTGAAGAAATTGACGCAGAAGATGAACTTCGCCGACCAATCTTCATTCGCCGTTCATCTCCTAGTCCAACTAGAGGCCGATCTCCAACACGCCGTTTCAGATCACCGTCGCCATATCGTCGATCAAGTCGATCTCCAAGCCGCAATAATGAGGAAAACTAAACGGAGCGACCTTCCAAGAAGGTAATGCCGCATTTAATGAAAATCCTCCGTCGGCCGCAAAGACGACTGGTAACCAACTAGACATAATCGTGGATAAAAAGCCGATACGAGCCCTAGTGGATTCTGGAGTCTCATTTTCTGTCGTCTCCGATAAGTATCGTCGATCCCTAAAAAAGGTTCTGTTTTCTGAAGCCAAGAATGTTATGCTGAAAGTCGCCGATGGAAATTTTGTCCGGCCGATGGGAAAATGTGTTTTACGTGTTCACATGAATAGCAGAGAGCTGTCATTTGAATTCATTGTTTTGCCGCATTGTAGTCATGACATAATCCTTGGATGGGACTTTTTGGAAACTTCTAAAGCCGTGATAGACTGTGGACAGAGTGAACTGTTTTTAGAAGACGTTTGTCAAGACCTCGCAGCGATGGACGCCTGGAAGTTGTACGCCGCAAGAGACTACACTCTTAAGCCCCAATCTTTAAATAAAATAGCAGTTTCAGGATGCCAAGTACGAAGAGAGGTAAATGTCATAGACGGCAATAAAAATCTGCTTTTCGAGAAGAATTTTGCTATACCATCCATGTTAACCTTATACCATAACGGGCAAAGTGAAATCTGGGACGCGAATCTCCAATCCAGAAACCAAGTAATTCCTAAAGGAATGTGCCTAGGCCTAGCCGAACCCTTAAATGAAGGACATTTATGTGCGATTGCCGACACGACGGATGGCCTGAATACACGAAACACGTCAAATTCCCCGATGGACTGCTTTCGAATGATGTCCCCTGAGTTGAAGAACGAACAAAGAACCAAGCTAGCCGAACTGCTTCGAAAGTTTTCTGGAATCTTCGAGAAGACTGATAAATCGACAGCTTCACGTACGAATGTGAAACACAGGATTCATACAGGTGATCATGCTCCAATCAGCCAACGAGCCTACCGTGTATCACCGACCGAAAGACGCGTCATTCGTAAAGAAGTTCAGAAAATGCTTGATAAAGGTATCATCCAGCTATCTGAAAGCCCCTGGTCTTCACCCGTGGTGCTCGTTAGGAAAAAAGATGGAAGCTGGCGTTTTTGTGTAGATTATCGGAAGCTCAATAAGATCACGAAAAAAGATGTCTATCCTCTACCTCGTATCGACGATATGCTAGACTGTTTAAAAGGCGCCAAGTTCTTTTCTTCCATGGACCTCTGCTCTGGGTATTGGCAGATACAAGTAGATGAAGCGGATCGAGAGAAGACGGCATTTATAACCCACGAAGGCTTATACGAATTTAAAGTTATGCCGTTTGGACTCTGTAACGCACCTTCGACTTTCCAAAAAAATGATGGACAATTTGCTACGCCATTTAAAATGGACTGTGTGTCTTTGTTATTTAGACGACATTATAGTATTTTCAGAAACTTTTGAAGAACATCTCACCCGACTAAGGCTTGTTTTGAAATGTCTTCAGGAAGCTAGTCTTGTATACTAACCCGAAGAAGTGTCTATTTGCGGCCAAAGAAGTAGAAATACTGGGTCATCTTGTTTCTAGTAGTGGCGTCCGTCCAGATCCCGACAAAGTGAAAGCCGTAAGCAATTTTCCAACTCCAAAGAATGTACATGATATACGAAGCTTTCTTGGACTTTGCTCATACTTCCGAAGATTTATTAAGGGCTTTTGTTATCTCGCTGAACCCTTGCAGTTGCTTCTAAAAGGCGATGCGAAGTTCCATTGGGGTCCTGAAGAGGCCGAATCATTTAACAGTCTAAAGTCAGCCCTCACTTCTGATCCAGTCTTAGGAATGTACGATGAAAGCGCCCCTACAGAAATTCATACAGATGCCAGTGGGTATGGTATTGGAGCAGTCCTTGTGCAAATTCAAAACAATGCCGAAAAAGTTATAGCTTACGCCTCAAGAACCTTGACGAAAGCCGAAAAGAATTATTCCACCACAGAAAGGGAATGCCTTGCCATCGTATGGGCTATCAATAAATTCCGGCCGTATCTATTTGGAAAACACTTTACTGTTGTAACGGATCATCATTCACTATGCTGGCTTATGAGTCTAAAGGATCCTTCAGGAAGACTGGCAAGATGGGCTCTTCGCTTTCAAGAACATGATTTCTCAGTGATATACAAAACCGGTAAGAAGCACAGGGACGCTGACACACTCTCGAGGAATCCATTGGACGAAGAAACTGAGACGCCAGAGAAATTTCTAGCTGTGACTACGAGTATGAACCTTGCGATTGAACAGAAAAAAGACCCAGATCTTGCAAAAATTATTTTGTCGAATAACTGCACCAACGCGGATAAAAGGGAATTTGAATTAATTGACGGAGTACTATGCAGAAAGAATTTTGACCCTGATGGAGAAACGTGGCTGCCAGTCATTCCCAAACATCTACAAGCGGACATATTAAGACATTTCCACGACGCTCCCACCGCAGGACATCTTGGTTTTGCGAAAACTTATGACAGAATCCGCAAAAGGTTTTATTGGCCTGTGATGTACAGAAATGTCGTTCGGTATGTGATGCACTGTCGAGAATGTCAGAGAAGAAAATCCGTTCCTCAACGACCTCCTGGGCGCTTAGTTTCTATCCCTCCAGCTATAGCACCTTTCCATCGCATTGGGATCGATCTTCTAGGAAGATTTCCGAAATCTACTCGTGGGAACAAATGGATCATAGTCTGCACTGATTACTTAACGAGATATGCAATAACGAAAGCTTTACCGACCGCTGAAGCGGAAGAAGTAGCGAAGTTCTTGCTCGAAGAAATTCTCCTGAGGCATGGAGCTCCCCGAGTAATTATCACAGATCGTGGAGCTGTCTTCCAATCCAAACTTGTTTCAGCTCTCGTCGAGCTGTGTAGCATCGATCATCGTATGACGACAGCATATCAATCTCAAACAAATGGACTGACCGAGCGGTTTAATAAAAGTTTGGCCGACATGTTGTCCATGTATGTGGATACAGAGCAGAAAAATTGGGATGAAATTCTACCATTTGTTACCTTTGCTTACAATACCGCTAAACAGGAGACGACGGGTTTTACGCCTTTTTATTTGCTTCACGGACGTGAAGCTGAAACGACACTGGACACAGTGTTACCATTTTGCCCTGATGATATAGACGACGATCACATAGCCAAGATTATTGCCAGAGCTGAAGAATCCAGGCAGCTAGTTCGAGTGCGAACTCTGAAAGCCCAAGATAAAGACCGTCGACGTTACGACTCCAAACACCGAATGGTTTCTTATGCTCCTGGAGATCTCGTATGGGTGTACACTTCAGTCCGAAAAGTCGGCCTCTCCGAAAAGCTTTTAAGAAGGTATTTGTGGCCGTATCAGGTTTTACGTCGTTTGTCGGACGTCACCTATGAGGTTCAAGATTTTGACCCTGCCTCGCGAAGAAGAAAGCCAAGAGACATTGTCCACGGATTACGTATGAAACACTACTATGATCCGGACAAGCAGATTGAGAACGAAGACACACAAAATCCGAATGAAGCCGTTCAATCTCAAACGAACGGTACTTACAGGGGACCAATGACGCGTTTGAGGACTAGAGCTCTAACTCAGAAGCCTTAAAAACAGCGAGGCGCTGTTCTTTGAAAGGAGGGCAATGCCACAAAGTCAGCTTTCTTCGCAGCCGCCGTGGCCTAGAGGTATGTCTTTGGACTGTCACCCAGACGGCATCGGTTCGATTCCAGCCGAGGGCATGTGAATTTAAGGACTCTAAATAATTATTTCTAAATTCTTATAATTATCTTTGCATATTTAATTTCCTATTCTAGCAGTTTCTAGAATATTCTAATTTATGTTAATCTTGTATTCTGGAATATTCGAATATTGTATATAAGCGACTTGTTCCTAAGTTTGAGGATGTTCTCAGCCGAGTGTAGCTGTGTTACAAGTTTATTCTGCTAATAAACTACGTTTGTTATTTCACTTCGAGTGTTCCCTTTGGCTCTTCACGACATCTACGTGACAATATATAGAGTCCCTAATTGTCAGGGGAAACGCCTAAATGGACTCATTAAACACAGGAATGTTGATAGCAATACAATGGAATATCAGGAAACAACAGACTTCAAGGGTTTACTACAATTCGTTTAGCAAAAAGACAAGAATACGTATTTATAGCGGAAACAGTCTTAGTGAAAAGAGAAAAAGAGGAGCTTCATGAAACAAATACTTTAAGGATCATTAACGGCACATTTTGGAACTATTATTATTATTATTATTTTTCTTTTGCCAAACAAAATTTCACTGCCTCACGGTCGCTCTGGTAAAAAATCAAACCGCTCTGATGGTTAGTTTTAAAATTATAGAGTTTTGAAATCGTAACTTATTTATAATCACCCTGTATATGAAGAAATTCCTTATCATTTGTAATATTACAAACAAGGGAAGTATGAATATTACATTTAATAATTAGTAAAAAATAAATAAGGCTTTCTGTAAAATTGAAATAATACCGGGTATCCCATAAGTCTGCAGACATTTTAAAAATGAATAACAATTGAAGTAATTGGTAGTATTGAACGCGGTTAGCAAAAAAAATATCTCGTTTTCTTTCTTGGTTTTTTTTTTTTTTTTTTTAAGAAAAGAAAAAATAATAATTAAATTATCTGTCGATAGAGAGCGCTGTTCGTAACCAAATCACACATTTTCATGAAAAACTGTACTTATTCGGAAGCAAATGTTTACAGGCATATAAATCCTATTCTATCTGTCCGTCGTCACCGCAAATTACAGTTTGCAAACGAGTTATAACACTGTTAACTTCAGCTTCAGTCGGCGGTTCTTACCTGAGAGAAAACATCTTCACCAATAAAGCTTTATCCACCAAGTCAGTATCGCAATTAAAACTCCATCTATGCGCAAGTAGAAGGCAAAATAAGAAATTAGCTGTTCTAATCGAAAAATTGGGCCATTTGTAGTATTTTTATTTGCAAATTTCTCCTTACACATCCTTGCGAAAAATTATAACTATAACTATTCCTCAAACTATCGTCGAAGAAAAATTTAACTATATTTTTTTTCTTTACCAAAGAAAGAAAAAAAAACGCGTTCAATTCCATATTTGCCAACATTTTAATTTATTACGGAGCATTTTTAGCCGCGCCTCTATTTCGCACCACTAAATTTTTAAACTATTTTTCTCCAATTTATAACTATAAAAAAAAAAAATAATAAAACTTTTCTCTTAAAAAAAAAAAAAAAAAAAAAAAAAGTGGTATGGATTAAAGGCGGGGCTAAAAATGCTCCGGAATAAATTAAAATGTTGGCAACTCTGCAATTATATCAATTTTATGAATCATTAAAATGTCTACAAACTTATGGGACGCCCGGTCAGTGTTGCCAGACTGAGCGACTTTTTTATTCAACAGTCATCAATAATTTTGAGAAGTGATATTTAATAAACATAATCGGCGATTAATCGTCTATCATGTATATCAAACATCACTTCTCAAAATTATTGGTGACTGTTAAATAAAACATTCGCGCAATCTGTCAACACTGTGTCCGGTACATTTTAAAAATAAAATGCTTTCATTTCGATTATATTTCTGCTTTTAATTAAAGTTGTTATTGATCAGAAATTAAATTTGTAACTTTTCAGCTTTAAATTTAACTTTTTTCTATATATATACATATATATGTATATATATATATATATATATATATATATATATAAATATTTTTTGTCCCTTGTAATATTTAGCTAATGGTAAAAGTATATTTGTATATATTAGGCCTCGCACCGTTCCTAAAATTTTACGCTCATTTTATTATATTACCAAGATTACTTTAAAGAAATATTTTATAATACTCATGTATTAGCACTTAAATATTTAAGAAAAATTTCTTATTGGCGACAGTATAATAAAATGCGAGTAAGATTTTAGAAACGCTATGAGAGGCCTGATATGCATGAATATATAAATATATAAACCTGTATATAAATGTATGTTCATAAATATATAAACCTGTATATAAATTCATAGGGGAAACTAGGGAGACTTGACGAAGTTTTTGTTTTTAAATTTTTTATATTTTTGTATAACAGTTGGAACTGAATAAAAAATATGAGCAAATAGTCGTTAGTTTGTACATACTGTGACTAAAAATGATAGCATAGTTTTTCGTAGAAATGGTGAAAAAAAAATAAATAAAAAAGAAAGAAAAGAAACTTAAGTCATCACATGAGTTAACTGTCCCTAAGCCTAGGTAGACTTTACCCCTAATTAGGGAGACATGATCCCCCACACTCCTCCATGAAAGTGAGAAAACTCATAAGTACTGAAAGTAAGAACACAGGCTTTGTGATTTAAACGTCTTCTAGTTTTATTTAGTAGACGATTTTAGTGAATGCAAAAAATTGTGTATTGTTTTCTTTTGTTTTTCTCATGCTTTGTACTTTTCACATTAAGAGCCTTTTTTGCCTTTCTTTTGTCAACATAATTTTCTTTTCTTCTTTCTACCTCTTTCTTTCTTCTATTTTTCTTCTGTTTGGTGTGACAGTAGCTAACATATTCTTATCCTCTTTCTTTCAGTTATTTATTATGTAACAATTTATTGGGCTCAATGATTAAAAATATTTTAATTATTTCTTAAAACAATTCATTTGGCCTTAAATATTAACATTGTTTTACTCATTTCTTAAAAAAAAAAAAAAAAAAAAAAGGCCTAACTCGCAATATTTTAGTTATCCATACGATAAAAAAATCCATTAAATCAAACAAAGAACATTAAATTAACTCTTTCATTAAAACTATAACGTCGCCAGTGGGCGTTTCTTTCGCAATTTGTTTGTTATTTATTTCTGACGATTATACCCAATATTCACATTTATACAATCAATATACTATAGATACAACTACTGTGGTTAGAAAGAATATATATATAATGTATGTCCATTTGTAATATAAATGTGAATATACAGAAAATTGAAATGTTGCAACTCGGGAGAATAACGTCCACAGGCGAGCCTTATTGTCAAAAAGACAAAAGCGTGCGGTTGCGAAAGTGTTAATCACTGGGTCAAGTCTCCTTAAGTTGCATTGCTTTGTTAATCCTAATTTTTTAGCAATTTGCATTACATTTATATGAAGCTACTATATACCAATATGTAGCTAAGACAGTGACTAAAACAGCTACTCTTTTGAAATTGACTTGCTTCAAAACTGGAAGTTCAAATTTATTAATGTTCAAGATCTTCAAAATTTACTTGAAAGAAGCAGTATCAATCAACACTAAATTGCTAGAAAACGACTGATAACTCAGCAATGTCTGTTTCCTGCAAAATGCTGTTGTATGATTAGTTAATTACTATAATGGCTAACATTTTCCAAAAGTTTCTATTTCATAGGAAAACTCTCATGGATCAAGCCTCCCTAGTTTCCCCTAATTCTTAAGTACATTTGATAATTATTTTCTCGTAAATTTTTAATTAGTTTTAACATTTTGTTTTCCTTCTTCAGATGAAAAAAAATCATTTTGTAAGAAAAGTTCTTGATTATCTTTTAGGTTTTGAATAAAGGTGTCATTAATCAAAAATTAAACTTTTAACCTTAAAGATTTTTCTTCTTTATAAATAAATAATTTATTTATTATTTTTTACTCTTTGTTATTGAATGTATATGAATACTTCTTAATGCAATGCATTGTATGGATTAACCAGAGACTCCAATATCCTAATTAATATTCCGTAGTGTTGTTAGTCACGCCCTTTTTTACACACCAGTAAATTTTTCGAGTAATAGTCTCCAAATTCAATTACGATTAAATAAGAAGAAAAATACTCTAAAATGATACTGGTGTGAAAAAAAAGGCGGGGCTAACAATACTACAGAATATTAATTAGTATGTTGGATCTCTGGATTAACCCTTTTGCCCTTTTCGGCACCCTTTCCTAATTTTAAAGTGCAAAAATTCATCCCAGAACTTTTTATAGTACTTTTCTTCTATAATAAAAAGGTAAAACTTCATTTATTTTATGTCTTTTAATATCGTTCTTGAACTCCGGTGGCTGTTGATTTTAAATAAATGGAATAACTCTGTTCCGGAAAGGGTTAAAGAAAATGAGTTGCGGTTTTGTCTATAATTGTATAGAGGATCGTCATTTATATTTTAATTGCACACAAACAAAATAAAACCAGTATAATTTCTATACACAAATAAAAATGATCCTTCCCACATGCTTGTTTGAATGCAATCCATTTGGTAATTTCACTAGCCACACAAAATAAACGAAATTGCTTATGTAATTGCTGACATAGCAATTATTTTTCGTTGATAGGATTATAGCTCCACATTCTTATCCGTATTAGTCTTTGAGTTAACCCAAAGGACTCCTTCACCTAGGAGCATTTAGAGAAGCAATGAATCCCAGTAGTAAAGAGAATAAGGTTAAATAATTGCTGTACATGCAATTTACGACAGGAGAAATAGTTATGCGCTAAGATTATGAGCAATATAATGGATATTTTATTATTGCCACAATTAAATATATTTACTGAACTTCTTTAACATTTTGCGCTTGATTAATATGAGTAAACAATAACAAAATGGAAATGAATGGAAATATCTTAAAGAATTGTTTTTCTTTCTTTTATTTTTCGTGAAAATTATAAAAGCAATATTCATAAAATCAAATGTAATTTAATGTTAATAATGTTGCTGAGATAGATGTAAAGCAAAAAATATGAAAATTCATCGAATTACCTATACAACTATCAAAAGATGTAAAATTATTAAATAGTAAAAATCATGCATAAGATAAAAATAACAAGACAGTAATATATGTGCTTTAAAAAAGCTACTATTATGTTACGATTACAGCGTTTTTCCCCCCAAGTAAACGACTGGAATTTTAAAAAGCGGTTTTTTTTTATTGTTGTAGTGTTATAATGAATTATAACTGCTTGTTCGTTTTTAATATTTCATAATTAAAATCTCTATTCTGTAAAAAAAAAAAAAAAAAAAAGAAGAAAGAAAAAAGATAGGTTTTCTTAGCTATATTTATGTTAGTTTCAAAACGCTTTGTAATCACATGTATTGCACGGTAGGAAGATATTCAATTCTGAGAAGTATTTTTGGTCAAGAATTCTTTGTATATATACTTTTTCTCTTGAGAATTGTAAGCAAACAAAAAAAAAAAAGGGATGCTTTTCCCCTCGCATTTTTCGTACAATAAAGAGGTGTTCCCTCTCTTTCTTTCATTCATTGCTTCCGTGAGCAGCAGTTCTATGTTTTCTTGTTTCCAAGCGGAGTGAAACGTGTCTTTCTTAGGTCGCTGAAGGTCAGCGTGGTGGGTGTGGCGGTCACAGATGTTCCTCTCAGCTGTTCAGTTCTCGGTTACAGTGGGGGAGTGAAATGGAAAAATTCTCTCGGAGATTAAAATACCTGTCTACCTGAGGGGGCGAATTGAGGTCGTGCAAGTTTTGCTGACTGTATGGGCGTGTGTATTTTGTTTGAGAAATATTTTTAAATGAGGGCGTATTAATTTTTAGTGGGAGTGACCGAGGGGGATATTTTGGGGTAGTTATAGCGAATGAGACTCTCTTTTTTTAGCCGAGTGGAATGGCAACGAATCAGAGGTTGGTTTTTGTTCAGAGCTTGAATGATACGGTTTTTCGAGTGGTTGTAAGATACTTTTTTTTGTCTTGTGTTTTAGGGAGAGGGGCTTTGGCCCTCTCCGAAAAAAAAAACGACTTGAGAGTTTGAGTAGAGGTTACCTGGCGTCTCGCTGTGCTTGGTTGTTGGAGTCTTTTTTTCTCTGGGATTGCTCGTGGGATGTGGAACCTCTCATCTATGGCTGACCGGTATCCCCATCATCGCTCCCGTGCCCTGAATTAGTTGAACTAAGTCGTAGTGGCGTGACGAAAAACTACGATACGCTGAAATTCTTCTGTGAGTGTTCGTCGAGATGTTTGACTAGATTTGTAGAACTGGAGTTGCTTCGCTCTATTTCTTGACGGCTGATAATCGAGAGGTTGAAAAACCTAGAGAAAAGGAAGTAATGTGACTCCTCCTGGCAGCCTGTTAAGTAGTATTTTTGTTCATTTTGCTTTAGTCCCTTTTCTTCGTAACTACTTAAATATGTGTGAAATTATCATTTATATGCATCTTCTATGTTTTGTAGAAATCAGTATTAAAACCTTGAGATATGTTTTAGAGAAAGAAAAAAAAATTATATATCACTGCCTTGTTCGCGTCAGTTTTAGTGATTGTTAGAAGTTGTTATATGTTATAAAGAGGATACCTTTGTACTTTGATTGTGACTAAATATTAATTAATGATTGAAAATATATGATGCATGTAAATCAAAATTCTACTTCTAAAATAAAACCATTTCAGTTTTAAAAGCTAATTTTTACTTGTATGTTTTTATTTAGATATTACCTTCCTGTTACTGTGTTAATTGAAACTTACTTTTAAAAAAATATGGAGTTTTGTTTTTATAATTCGGGATTAGTCCTTGGGGAGCTAAAGGAAAGGAAAGCGAAAAAAAATTTCTCTTATAGGAGATTATTGTTTTCCATTCGAGCTGGGTTTTTGATTTTTGTACTCATTCGATCCTAGAAAAACAAATGTGAGAGAAGCTAAATTAAGAGTTAATTCTTTGGTTGAATGTTAGTCCATAGGTTTTATTTCTTTTTATTTTCCTTTGTGTTTGGTGAATATACTTACTGTATAATCTGGAAGGCCACTGTTTTAAAATCTGCATTTAGTTTCTTGTGAGTCAGTATTTGGGACTTGGGTTGTTCTGTATATTCACTAACTGTTTATTTTTTTTATTTTGTGGGAAGTGAAAATTTAATTCAAAAATTTTCAATATAACTGGACTTAAAATGCTAAGTTAGGTATTTTGGGTGACTAATGAGTATTTGTAAACGTTTTGTACTAAATTAATAAAAAAAAAAATTATTCTAAACACTATACGATCTGTTTGTAAAAATTTAATGCTAATAAGTGAGATTAATATGAAAGTTAATAAGTTAATTATTTAATTTATGAAAGTAAAAATAATGATCATAATAAATGGTGCCTCTGGGAAAATGTAAGGGAATTTTTTTTTTGTTGTGCTTGTTAGGGTTCTTTCTTCTTTCCTTCAAAATTTTTGTTAAAGTCGTTTTTTTTTTTTAATTAGCTCTCTTTTTTGTGGTATATATGATTATTTGTATTCTTATATGTGTTTTTTTTTGTTTCAATTTCTATGTGCCATGCTGTCCCTGGGGAGAGAAGTGACTGTAAGAGATACACAAATGACCATAGAATCTAATGTTGATGAAAATGCCTTGGGCGGTAGTTTACTTGATGAGGTCAGCGGTGGTGAGTTACCACTCCCTTTTTTCACTATCAATAATCTGAAAAATTTCTTGAATATAACTGTCTCATATATTTAAAAAAAAAAAAAAAAATATTTTGGATGTTATTAACTTACATGTGTGTAAATTGTGTTAAGGAGGAATTTTTATATTTAAGTAAATGCTATTAATTGTCTGGGAATAGAAAATTTCTGGGGATGTTTCACACATTGAAAATAGGGTATGAGCAATGTATGTGAAAAATTTTCAAATTTTGTATAAAAAAAAAAAAAAAAAAAAAATTTGGCTTGGAAGTAAGATAAAAATCCCTCCTTTATAAAAATTTTTTTTTTGGTTTTGTTGACAATGGTGATATATGCATATAGTATTTTGGTTTTTTTTTGTCTATACACATACATATTTCTTCTGTTATCTGTAAAAATTTTCATATATATACATTATTTTGCTACTTTTTGATATACACACATTCTTTCACATTTTTGATAAATATACTGTATTTTTACCTTATGAACTACATTTTATAATTTATGGGTGGTAATTTCAAAACAAATTATATGTGAGGTGTCTGCCTCTTTTATGGAATTTAGGAATGTTTTTTTTTTGTAGAAAAGAAATTTTTTTTTTTTTTGGAAAATTTTTGTGAAATTTTGAGCTTTTTGTGAGACAACAAATTAAACAAAGAAAAAAAAAAAGAGGAGATAGGAGTTATGATTGAAATTTTGGTCTCCTTGGGTAGAAGTTAAAAATTTTTTTTTTCTTATCCCGTAGTTCTTTTTTTAGAGTTAAATTGAAGGTGTTTTTGGTGTAAATTTTATTTTGCAATTTTGCGTTTGTATTTTGAAATTGCCACTAGATATATATATACACATATACATATTCTTATTAATTTATATACAAATAATGTTTACACTTTTTACAACAAAGTAGTCTGTATTTTACACAAGATTTATGAAAGAAAAAAAAGAAAAATTGTTTTTAAGTTTGCATAATATCTTACATAGTAAAAATTTTTTTTTGTGTGCTATTGTAAAATTTGTTTGGACTATACATACTTGTGTGAAAAATACAATTGCTAGGACTTTATTTGAAGCTAAGCTGCAGTTAATTATTAGAGACATTTGATGACAGCTACCAACTGTGTTTTTATAAATTTTATGGTATTAGTAATTTTGGTTTAGGTTAATATTTTTTTTTTCTTGTTGTGGTCAAAAAAAAAAAAAAAAAAAAAAAAAAAAAATATGGTTGTAGAGGAAAGTACAGATCAAGGTGGGGCAGGTGGGCCGACTAACACAAATGGCCCAAAAGGTTTGGTCGGTGCAATTGTTGCACAGGACCCTGAAATCGTTACGTCCCAGAGAAGGGGAATTCTTTTAGATAAATTGTCGTTTATACCAATTTTCACTGGAGGTGACCCTAATTTTAGTGTAAATGACTTTTTGGCAAAAGTTAAGGAAATTGCTACATTTTTACTTTGGAAGCCGGAAGACTATGTCTTCGCCGCATCTCAGAGATTGGCTGGTTCAGCCCTGCGGGTGTTTAAGACACACCAGGACAAAATCAAAACTTTTGGTGACTTCGAAAAATTTTTGAAGGACAGGTTCGGGGAGAAAAAGGATATAGGTGAAATTTTCAAGTCTTTTTGGAATGTCATGCAGGATGACAAAACGCCGGTCGCCGATTTTATCGCGAGTGCGCGGTGTAAAGCTCGTCAAATTGTCAAGGCTCAGAAAATTCCTGAGACTAGTTGGACTGACACCGAAAATGAGTGGTTAATGGCTATGCTGATGAATAATTTGAGACCTGAAATTAGGCGCGGAGTTGTTGCCAGGGCGCCAGTAACTATTGAGGAACTTGAGGCGGTCGCTTTGGCGGAGGAAAAGGCATTTAAGGCGGTGCAAATTCAGCATTCACCCCAAGAATTTGAGCTGGCTTGTGCAGCTCAGTCCTGTGCGCAGCAAACTGCGTCGGAGGCACAAGCGCAACAGCTAAGCAGCCTCACAAGCATTATCGCGGATCTCACCGACCAAATTTCGAAACTTAGCACTAAAGTGCAAAATTTAGAGTCAAAAAATCTGTCCAGGCCTTCGCAAGAAAATATTAGACCAACCCGGCGAAGTAAAAGTGAGGTCACATGTACAATTGCGGCTACAAAGGGCATTATAGCAGGGAGTGCCAACTTCCCAGGCGTCCGCGAAATAACAGAGAGGATAGGAAGACAAGTGGTAGAGGTGGATACAGTGGTGGAGTGCAGGATAATAGGGGGCAGCAAAATGACAGTAATGGGTATTTAAACTAATAGGGGTCTCGCCGAGCAGGGCAGAGGTGAGAGACCCTCTTGATGAAAATTTACTGCCCAATACTAGGGAGGTGTCTTTTAGCAATTGGTCAAAAGGGGTTCAGGGAAAACTTCCTATAATCGAATTTAACTTTAACCAGCATAACTACTGCGCTTTGGTTGACTCGGGTTCATCTTGTAATTTGATCTCAGAACATACTTTAGAGGGGATCAGTGTAAATAAACAACCATGTTCTGTGGGATTGAGATCCTTGTTAGGGGGCGAGGTAGCCTTGAGGAACAAGTGCAATATAAAATTTAATTTGGGTGAAAAGGCATTCGAGGAGTCTTTCATTATTAGTGACGGCGCTTTGTCGCCAAATTTTCAAATCATCTTGGGTGTCCCATGGCTCATCAAAAATGGTATTAAGATGGATTTTAAAAATAAAATATTGGGGAATGGGGAATTTGAAGTAAATTTTATGGCAAATCAGTTTGAGTCTGTAAACTTTTGTGAAACTCTGTATAAACCTGTAAATATTTATGCGAAAAGCAAGTATGTTGTCCCGGCTAGGTCTGAAATGTTTGTAAATGTAAAATCTCAGGGTATTAATAATTTTTCTTCAGACTTAGTGTTTTTGTATCCAAACAGAGTAATTGCAGATGCTGCTTTAATTGGAAATGCGGTTTGCCCAAATAATATGAATGAGTTAGTAGTTAAAATAATTAATGTTAGTGACTCCCCTGTACATATCAACAAAAATACGCATGTGGGTTTTATGGAACCAATTTTCGAGAGTCTAGAGGAGACCTCTCATTGTGCAGAAGTTACCGAGGTTGGGGATGTTGATCAAATTAATTTAGAATGGAGCACAAAATTTAATCTTGAACATTTGGATGAAAACTTAAAAGCGCGAGTTAAAACCTTTTTAGAGAAAAACAAAGATGTTTTTGCAGCGTCGGTGCTCGATCTTCCCGGTTGCGATACGGTGATGCACAACATCAGAGTAGCTGATAATGTGCCGGTTAAGTGTAGTCCGTATCGTGTACCATACAACCTTCGTGCTGAAATGGATCAGCAAATCAATACCTTAATGGAGGCAAATATTTTGGTCCCGTCAAATTCTAATTACGCATCCCCAGTTATTTTAGTAAAAAAAGCTGACGGCTCTTTTCGGCTCGCGTGCGATTTCCGCCGCCTCAACAAAAAAATCTTAAGTGACAACTACCCCTTGCCTAATATCAGTGAAACCATAGACTCCCTGTCTGGCGCCAAATATTTTACGACATTAGATTTGACAAGTGGGTTTTTTCAACAGAAAATCCCGGAGGAGCAACAACATTTAACAGCCATTGTCACGCACGACAAATTACTCCAGTGGACCAGGAGCCCTTTCGGATTAAAATCTTCTCCTGCGGCATTTCAACGGCTGATGAATGTCGTTTTGAGTGATTTAAAAAGTTTAAATATTCTTATATATATAGACGATATCTGCGTTGCCTCCTCGGATGTAGAGTCCCACTTGCACAAATTAAATTTAGTCTTTAATCGCCTCAGAGAAAATAATCTAAAATTAAAGCCATCAAAATGTAATTTTTTTCAATCTGAGATAACTTTTTTAGGTTTCAGAGTCTCAGACGGTAAAATTTTCCCGGCTAAGAAAAATGTCGAGGTTATTGACAAATTTAAGCGACCTACAAATCGTAAGCAAGTGAGGTCTTTTCTGGGCTCTATTGGTTTCTATAGGCGTCACATCAGTGACTATTCGAAACGGACCATTAACCTGACCAACCTGACTAAAGAAAAAAATAAATTTGTCTGGAATGAGGAGGCGGAGGCAGAGTTTAGAGACCTTAAGGAAGCACTTGCTGAGATTCCTTCCCTTCGTTTGCCTGACATGTCAAAGGAATTTATTATTTATACCGACAGTTCGGCAGTTGCAA
This sequence comes from Salticus scenicus, assembly GCA_963930645.1. Lineage (NCBI taxonomy): Eukaryota > Metazoa > Arthropoda > Arachnida > Araneae > Salticidae > Salticus > Salticus scenicus. Next base: position 14,103,140 of record OZ005657.1, on the reverse strand, counting down.
TGGGATCTGTCTTGTGCCAGGAGGATGAAACTGGTTTTCCACACCCTGTAGCTTTTGCTAGCCGAAAACTTAAGGAGGTTGAGAGTAGGTACTCAGCTACTGAAAGGGAGTTGTTGGCGGTGGTTTGGGCAGTACAATACTTCAAGTGCTATGTTTTCCACCGAAAGTTTATAGTGTATACAGACCATGCCGCACTAACGCATGCTCTAAAGTTAAGGGATCCCACGTCTAGGATTGCCAGATGGTTGTGCGCACTCAGTGAATTTAACTTTGAGCCGAGATACATTAAGGGAAAGTGCAATTCAGTGGCGGATTTTTTGTCCAGGTATGTTGACCACACTTTGCAATTTAGCAGGAATGAGGATGTTGCTGAGTGTAATTTTGTCGAGAATTCTGGGCAGGAGGTACAAATTTTGGGGAACAGTTCATTGTTGAGTGAAATTCAGTTAGCTCAGGAAAAAGATCATTTTTGTAAATATGTTAGCGCGCGTCTTTGTAAAGATTTAACTGTAAAACCTGTTACGTATAAATTTTTTGTTAGAAATGAAATTATAATGTGTCAAAAATTGTCGCCAAAATCAAAACGTGAAGCTGGTGAAAAAATTGTTCTGCCGAAGGCTTTGGTGCCAAAAATTTTCAGTTTGACGCATGATTCTGCCCTAGCATGCCATGCTGGTTTTTATAAAACTTTTAATCGTATCCGTGAAAATTTCTTTTGGCAAGGCATGTATGCAAATGTAAAAAGACTTTTGGCCTCTTGCCAGTCTTGTTTGGAGTTGAGAGCTCATAAACCCAAAAGGTTAGCCGAACTCCAAAGGTTAGAAATCCCCGACGCCCCTTTTTCGACCATACACTCAGATATTTGTGGGCCTTATCCCACTACTGAGAGGGGAAATAAATTTGTAATTGTGTACATCGACAGTTTCTCGAAATGGCCTGAAGCATTCGCAATCCCTAACATAACCTCGGATACCATCGCCGATACACTGGCTGAATTTATTTGTAGGCACGGTACTCCCGCAAAATTTGTTACTGACAAAGGTAAAAATTATATGAGTCAAGCCATCGCTCAGGTCTATAAACAGTTAGGTTTAACTCATGTACACACGTCCAGTTTCCACCCAGCTTCAAATTCTCAGGTCGAGCGGCATCACTCAACAATGAACCGCGCCCTTGCTCACCTTGTAAATGATCACCATGACGATTGGGATATAAAGTTAAAGTTTGCCTTATTAGCTTTGAGGTCAAGTGTCCATTCCACAATTGATGAGTCTCCTTTCTTTATAACTTATGGTCGTGATATTAGGTTGCCTTACAACACTCTGTTAGAAAATAATGTTATAAATTATAATGACCAGCCATCTTATTGCGAGAATTTGATCCCTACTCTAAGACAGGTGTATGCACGAACTCGGAATTTGTTAGAACAGGCGGCTTGTAAGCAGGAAAAAGCTCGCAGTAAAATAGCCTGTGATAAGAAACTTAAAGTAGGTGACCTGGTAATGCTATTTACCCCTACTATAAAGCCTGGTCTTTGCAAAAAGTTTGTAAAATGCAATAGTGGTCCTTTCCGTGTTCTTAGAAAAGTAAGCTCAGTTAATTTTGAGATACAACAACTTAGTAACTTAAAAAATGTGCAGATAGTTCACGTCGACAGACTGTCGAAAATTGTAGACAAACCAGTTTTCCCGGTTTTAGAGAGTTTGGATCAAATTGCTGCAAATCCCAGTAATAATCAGAATCAGCAAGTCAATTTAGGTCAACCTGAGGGTGGTATGGATAATTTACTGGAAAGTAATCAGTTTCAGGGTGGAAATTATGGTGGGTTTAGTGCCGCAAACTTTTATAATGTTTTTTTGCCCACAGATCAGGGGCAGGGTAGTGAAATTTTTGTTCAGGAAATTCAACCGGTTCCTTCTTCTTTTGATGCCAACTTAGTAAGCCCCGAGGTCTCTCACCCTGTGCCCTGTCCTGCTCACATTGAACAAAGTGTATCTCCGACAGTAAGCGAAGCCGAGCGCGACAATTGTAATATTGAGGAAACTACTCCAAAAAGTCTTAGGACAACAAAAAATGAACTGAGTGTGGAAACGGTTTCCAGGCCAACACATGATTACAATCTTCGCCCACGTAACAACCTTCGATTATGAGATACATTTTGGGGGTCAAAATTTGTAAATAGTAAATTTTTTTTTCTCTCTTTTATGATAGTTGTTCGCATGTATATGTTTAGTTTTGTATTCTTTTTGTTGCAGCACCGTGTGATTGTTAGCATTCATATCAGTATTTTTCTTTGTAAATATTTATTTGTAATGTACATATGTATATATATTTGCCGGCATTGTACTGTGGTATCATTTTAGTGTCAGAAATTGTTCTTTTATGCGCATGCGTAGTACCTTAAGGTTTTGGGGAATTTTTTTTTGGGTTCGGGATATCATGTAAGGGGATTTGTCTCAGTCACAAGGTTGTAGGCTAAAAATTCTTTAAAATAAATTTGGGGTGGCAGGTCATGTTTACAATAAAAATTGCAATTAGATTTTTTTTTGTTATTGTTCTCTTTATCTCTCCGATACCTTGTCCTTCACAAAAACTGGTGGGGGTTTTCATGTAAATAAAATAAGTTAGGAGGATAATGTTAATGTGTTTGTACCTGCCTCTCTGTGATCTGTGTTTTTCGGGCTTGCCTACAATTTGTGTTATAATTTTTGTTTATGTGTGAACATACCTTTGTTTTTTTAGTATAAAGTGTATTTTTAATTCTGTTTATTCCGCATGTGAGACAGTGTATATTCTCTTTCATGAATATTGATGGTTTTCCTTGCAGTGATAAGTACAAATTGACAAAAATTTTTGTTTAGAAAAATTAGAACTCTCGAAAAAAAAAAGGGAAAATTTGGCTCTAATCTCTTTTTATATCACAGTCTGTAATGATTGATGCTTGTAGAGAAAAGTGTCTCTTCTGCGTCGATAGGCGCGAGTCTTGTAGCATTGTTTTCTCTCTCCCTAAGGTTTAGTTGTGGTGTATATGGCTCTCATGGGTCGTATAAAAAAGAAAAAATTTTTTTTTATGTATAAAGATAAAAAAAAAATAAGGTTCTCAAATGTTGTGTTGTAAAAATTTATCATGTAATGGTTTTGTTTATTTGTATGTATATTTTTATATTTTCTGCATTTATGTATATTTATTGTGTTATTTTTTAAATTGTATTTGGGTTGCCAGGAGTGTTCACGTTGTCCCTGTTTTGGTAGTGGTTTATAGAAAAAAAAAATATGTCTAATCATTGCCCACCCTGGTCGTAAAGGTAGTTGGTCCAGGGGAATTGTGTCTATTCTGTCTGATAGTTAAGGGCGGTATAGGTGGCAAGTGTTAAGGGTGCATGTCAAGGCTGGTTTGGTAGAATCTGGTTGCGGTCCGACTGGTGCGGTATTGTGAATGCCTTCGTGGTTAAAAGTTTTGTGCCGTGCTATGTCATCTGTGATTGGCTAGATTTTTTTTGGAGTTTAAAAGTGTCGGTTAGGCTGGTGCACGTGTCCTTATGCTCTGCCATGTGGTTGTGGTTCAGGTTGGAGTTGGAAGTTCTGTCTGTGTGGATGTGTGAGTTTACGGAGGTCTTGAGGCTGTGCTAATACTTTTCAGGGAGGATTTCTGGGTTCAGGCAATAGCTATTTTCTAGTTTGTAATATAAATGTCTTTGAGAGTGGCAAGTTCGATTTGCAGATAGAGACGTCTGTTTGCGGATCGAGGAAGGTTTGGGGCCTTAGCTGTCTTCTGTCTTAGGGTCGATGTTTGACTTTTTGATGGTTGGTCACTTTGCCTTTGAATTTTCAGCGGCTTTTCAAAAAAAAAATTTTTGCAAAATTTTTTTTTCATTGGGGTAACGGGGTGTTGTTATAATGAATTATAACTGCTTGTTCGTTTTTAATATTTCATAATTAAAATCTCTATTCTGTAAAAAAAAAAAAAAAAAAAAAGAAGAAAGAAAAAAGATAGGTTTTCTTAGCTATATTTATGTTAGTTTCAAAACGCTTTGTAATCACATGTATTGCACGGTAGGAAGATATTCAATTCTGAGAAGTATTTTTGGTCAAGAATTCTTTGTATATATACTTTTTCTCTTGAGAATTGTAAGCAAACAAAAAAAAAAAAGGGATGCTTTTCCCCTCGCATTTTTCGTACAATAAAGAGGTGTTCCCTCTCTTTCTTTCATTCATTGCTTCCGTGAGCAGCAGTTCTATGTTTTCTTGTTTCCAAGCGGAGTGAAACGTGTCTTTCTTAGGTCGCTGAAGGTCAGCGTGGTGGGTGTGGCGGTCACAGATGTTCCTCTCAGCTGTTCAGTTCTCGGTTACAGTGGGGGAGTGAAATGGAAAAATTCTCTCGGAGATTAAAATACCTGTCTACCTGAGGGGGCGAATTGAGGTCGTGCAAGTTTTGCTGACTGTATGGGCGTGTGTATTTTGTTTGAGAAATATTTTTAAATGAGGGCGTATTAATTTTTAGTGGGAGTGACCAAGGGGGATATTTTGGGGTAGTTATAGCGAATGAGACTCTCTTTTTTTAGCCGAGTGGAATGGCAACGAATCAGAGGTTGGTTTTTGTTCAGAGCTTGAATGATACGGTTTTTCGAGTGGTTGTAAGATACTTTTTTTTGTCTTGTGTTTTAGGGAGAGGGGCTTTGGCCCTCTCCGAAAAAAAAAAACGACTTGAGAGTTTGAGTAGAGGTTACCTGGCGTCTCGCTGTGCTTGGTTGTTGGAGTCTTTTTTTCTCTGGGATTGCTCGTGGGATGTGGAACCTCTCATCTATGGCTGACCGGTATCCCCATCATCGCTCCCGTGCCCTGAATTAGTTGAACTAAGTCGTAGTGGCGTGACGAAAAACTACGATACGCTGAAATTCTTCTGTGAGTGTTCGTCGAGATGTTTGACTAGATTTGTAGAACTGGAGTTGCTTCGCTCTATTTCTTGACGGCTGATAATCGAGAGGTTGAAAAACCTAGAGAAAAGGAAGTAATGTGACTCCTCCTGGCAGCCTGTTAAGTAGTATTTTTGTTCATTTTGCTTTAGTCCCTTTTCTTCGTAACTACTTAAATATGTGTGAAATTATCATTTATATGCATCTTCTATGTTTTGTAGAAATCAGTATTAAAACCTTGAGATATGTTTTAGAGAAAGAAAAAAAAATTATATATCACTGCCTTGTTCGCGTCAGTTTTAGTGATTGTTAGAAGTTGTTATATGTTATAAAGAGGATACCTTTGTACTTTGATTGTGACTAAATATTAATTAATGATTGAAAATATATGATGCATGTAAATCAAAATTCTACTTCTAAAATAAAACCATTTCAGTTTTAAAAGCTAATTTTTACTTGTATGTTTTTATTTAGATATTACCTTCCTGTTACTGTGTTAATTGAAACTTACTTTTAAAAAAATATGGAGTTTTGTTTTTATAATTCGGGATTAGTCCTTGGGGAGCTAAAGGAAAGGAAAGCGAAAAAAAATTTCTCTTATAGGAGATTATTGTTTTCCATTCGAGCTGGGTTTTTGATTTTTGTACTCATTCGATCCTAGAAAAACAAATGTGAGAGAAGCTAAATTAAGAGTTAATTCTTTGGTTGAATGTTAGTCCATAGGTTTTATTTCTTTTTATTTTCCTTTGTGTTTGGTGAATATACTTACTGTATAATCTGGAAGGCCACTGTTTTAAAATCTGCATTTAGTTTCTTGTGAGTCAGTATTTGGGACTTGGGTTGTTCTGTATATTCACTAACTGTTTATTTTTTTTATTTTGTGGGAAGTGAAAATTTAATTAAAAAATTTTCAATATAACTGGACTTAAAATGCTAAGTTAGGTATTTTGGGTGACTAATGAGTATTTGTAAACGTTTTGTACTAAATTAATAAAAAAAAAAAAATTATTCTAAACACTATACGATCTGTTTGTAAAAATTTAATGCTAATAAGTGAGATTAATATGAAAGTTAATAAGTTAATTATTTAATTTATGAAAGTAAAAATAATGATCATAATAGTAGCGTAATTATCTTTTTGTATTGTTAATACTCATCTTCATTTCACGCCACTTTCTCTGCAGAGTAATTTTCTTCTATATATAATTCCGTATAAATATTAAGAAAAATACTCTTCAAAGAAAGTGTTGTGGGAAAAAATAATCTGGTGTGTCCCTCACACGACTTTCTCTTACCCTGAAATTTAATACTATAAATACAGGTTTCAGATTAAGAGGTAAGATAACGAGAACTGCCATGTAAACTTATGCTAAACAATTCAAATTAGGTTTCAGAAGAGTTTTATAGAGTTTTATACGATAATTAGTTCTGTGTGAGGGGGCTACCGCCCCCCTCAAACGCCCGTTCCATTAATGCACCTACATTTATATAGAATTTAATTCGGTTATTAAAAAATAATTCTGTTTTTAAAAAATAATTTATTAAAATTATTATTTAAAAAAATTATCTTTTATGATAATGCAGACGATTTCCATATTATAGAAGTAGTGTAACACTAAATATCCAAAAAAAAAAAAAAAAAGTCCATTTTACTCTCAATAATAAAAAAAAAAGAACGATTTTTTTTTTTTTTCTAAGGTTTTTTTTTTTTTTTTCGTTAAAAGTAAAAAAAAAAAAAAAAAATCTATAGCTTTGTTTTAAATTATCACAGATTTGTAGTTCAACCATTCGTTTTAAAGGTAATGGCGAGCTCTTTTGAATGATACCCATCATGAAAATTTACTTCACTCGAGGGAGATTTCTCCCCCAGGAGGGAGGCGAGGCTCCTACATACACATTTTTTTTTCCCAGTTAACTATCTCTATTACAAAAAATCTATATTCGTTTCATTTGGTTTAGTGCAGTCTATAGACGTTAAACTCTACTTACCTGCGATCGCCCCCATAGACATAATGTATTAGAATTCTCTTGATTGTCCCCGTACACGAACCATTTGCTTGTTTTTAACGAAAAGCTTACTGTATCATCCCTATATGATACACATTTAGAATACCAAGTTTGAACTTTCTGCCATAATTTGTTTTTGAGATATGCTGATAACAGACAGACACACACACAGAACATTTGCTAAAAACATGATTTTCGTATTCACGGGACTTCAAAACGTGTAAATATAACAAAATTTCGCGTTCGAAAATTTGACCCAAAAACAATACTTTCTCTACCTTATGGGTAAGAGAAAGTAAAAAAAACGGCGGGTTCTAGTAATGCTACGAAATAAGTTAGAAATGTTAGTACCTCTGAAAAAAATCCCACAAATCTCATAATAAATATAAAAATAGATAAATAAAAATAAATAAATAAATAAATATTATGCAGCTATATATATATTTTTAATATGAATTATTCGAGAACGTTTTTTTTTTCTCAACGTAAAGAATAGCAAATATTTCTGAAGACATAAAAAATTTTTATAAGGAAATTTACGATAAAATATGTAATATGTAAAATTTATTGAATAATTCTTCCCAGTGAAGAAATTGCGTTTGTATCCATGGATGCCAAGTGTTACGATTACGATTTTCGGACATCCGTACTTTTTTAATAGAAATTTTCATGTTTTGTAATAAGAGAAAATTATTACAAAAGCTTCTAAAATATTTAAATTATTTAAATCCGAATCCCTTTAAAATATATATATATATACAATATAATGTAACATTTTATTAGTATAGCAAAAGTTGAGGCTTACTGTTCAAAATAGTAAAATACCCTCGACCAGTATGTGTTAACATATAAACAATATTTTACAGGTATTCAATTAAAATTATTTATATATAGTGTTGTAAACATAACCATTATTCATAAAAACTAAAGGAAAGTCACATTGATATACTTTAAGATGAAATTTAAAACATATCTGTCTGACATTATCCTTAAGCATACTTAGTTTTATTAATAATTCATACAATTACCATATATAGTAATGAAGACAACAAAAATGTATATCATTTAATCAAACATTATCACTCACATTTATTTTTTTATGAAACGGAACTAGAAATTCAAAAATTTTAAAACAAAAAACTTTCGGAATATTTTTTTTTTTTTTTTAATATTCTATTGTTCTGATCGAAGAAATTTTACCCGTGATTTATTACTCGATAAAATATACTAAAAAATAATAAATTAAAGCAATATAAGAAAATATCTGCTAAATTTGACGTGTATAAGATAATTAATTATTAAGTTATTGCTCGGGTTTTCCAGATATAAATCTTGTATCAAGTAAATGTCCCCAGGAAAGGTACTTGAGTGAGTGTACATCCTTAAGGTATATTTGTTTTATTTCACTCTTATGTCTAAGAATTATTGCGTATGTGGAGTTATGTCAAGTCTGTTTGCAGTGTTACATCAATTTTTGTGAGTGTATCTTTTTTAATAAGAAAATTACACTTTTCCAATTTGTTTCCTAAGTGATAAAAAAAATATATATATATATATATATATATATATATCAAATATAAGAATACTTTATAGAAGAAATATTTTTATCAAATTCTTTAGTATACATCACATTATAACACTTACTTCCAGTTATTTTTGTAAAAATATTTTTTTAACTATTCATTCAAATATATATATAGTAATGGTAATAAAAAAAATAAATAATAAGAAGAAATTTAATTACGAATTTAATGGAAGATTTAAGCTATTTATTATTTCTGAGTGTGATTTTAATAACTTTATTTACGAAAATTAATATTGTATGCATACATGCGAAGAACTATAATTATAACGCAGAGTTGCCAGACTCAGGGACTTTTTTATTCAGTAGTCACCAATAATTTTCAGAGGTGATGTTTGATATACATAATAGACGATTAATCTTCGAAGTGATTAGGCAACCGTTGCAATTAAAATTTAGTGGCGGCAATTGAATAAAAAGTCTCCAAATTTGGCAACACTCTTATCAAGGAGCATTGTTAATACTCTCATTTTTTTTAAAGAACATTTTTTCTTCTTATTTGATCGTAGTTACAGGTTGGAGAAAATTGCTCTATAAATAAAGTGATATGAAAAGTAGACCGGTACTTACAATGCACCAAAATAAATTCGAAATTTCGACGTGTTCATTTTTTATCAGTTACACATATTGAGCATACCTGAATTTTATACTGCTGAAAATAATAAAAGATAATCACTAATATAATACAAATTAATTTGATTAAGTACATGGCAATATATAAAAATTTTACTCATTAGAAAATACCTATACTGTCAGATTTAGATTTTATTTAGTTGTTTGAATAAAATGCTGATATTATATTGTAGTGTACATATCAATTTATTTTGTACTTTATTAATTGCTCATTTATTGATTTGTATCAAATAAATAAATGAAAGAGAATAAGACTGCGTTCACTGGGATAGTTCCTCTCTTATGAAACACAGCATTTTCGCTTATCTATTTCTTATTAACAAGACCAAACTCTTTTCCTGGTCTTACCGAACGAAAGAAGGCCATCGTAAGTCTCTAAGTGGAAGATGTGAATTTCCTAAGTGTTTAAACATGGAGAAATATAGCAGTATCTGTGATTTGTGTTCCATTCACACTTCTTAAGAGGACATTGCGCGCATCCCTGTAATATGCGAAGTCAGGCCCATTCACTAAGATGTCACTGGTACCCTGATTACAATGTCATCATAGACAAGCCATTATTAAAAAAAATACCTGTAATCAACTCCTTCTGCACTTTGGTGAACTAGAAGCAAACAAACCGATGCCTTACAACAGAATTATACTTACGAGTATCTGGAACATAATATATTACTCACCATACAAAGAATGATAAAAAATGATTTTTTTTTTTTTTAATTCTACTGTTACTATAACAAAAAAAAAAAAAAAAAAAAAAGAAAGGAAGAAATAAATAAAAAGGTGTAGATGACTATGAATTAAGACACAATCCAATTCTCAATCCACCAGCCACTTCAAAAACAATTAAAACAAGAAGATGTAAATATGGGAACAATGCAGTTTAGATGTTTAATCGAGAAAAAATATGTAAATTAACAACTTTGAACCATTATAGCAGATCACAGTGCGTAGGTATTTTATCTTTGAGAACATATTGGGATATAGGACGGAAAATCTTACAGAAAAGCAACTTCAAAGGACCATTTATGGTCTAATTATATTCGCAACCATCATGATTCGAAAGCAACTATACGTACATGATCAGGATCTTAAAAACACGAGCATCAATATAGAAAATGAATTTAACAACCTGGGCATAAAAAGAATATCAAAATTTATATTTTAAAAAATGTTCAAGTACGCATATGGAATAACAATTCGCAAAGTGTCCCACACAGTGTTGCTAAATCTGGAGGATTTTTCATTCAATAATCACCAATAATTTTTAATTGTAACATTTGCCTAATCATGTCGAAGTTTAATAGTCTATTATGCATATGAAATATAACTTCTCAAAATTATTCGTGATTATTGAATAAAAAATCCGCTTGTTGGCCACATTGGTCCCACGAGGTGGCAAAAGTAATTCTCTTACCAGAAACATCTCTGAAGTCTAATGTAGATGGTTTAAATAAAAAGTTGACTCTTTAAAAATTAAGAAAAAAAGTTTGGACTTACGTTTGTCTTCAACACTGCTTAAAGTGGTTAACCATACGAGAGAGTGTCCAAAAGAACTCTTTATATGAAGAGTACTAAAAAAATTCAGGAGTCTGTAATTATTAAATACAGGACACCACACTCATACAGTCGGCTGCAAAATTATTCGAGCACTAGCAATAATCCCTGTCTAAAAAAAGTGCACTTAATACTGCTTTGTTAAATAAATCCTTATCGAGTCATGTTCTTAGTCAGTCTAAGAACATGATTCGACAAGGATTTATTTAACAAAACAGTCTTAAATGTACTTTTTTAATATAGGAATTATTGGCTAGTGCTCGAATAATTTTGCAGCCGACTGTATACTATTTTAATAACACATAATACAGCTGGTAAGTTTTTGAGAGTTTTGCTAGTCGACTTTCAAGTACAAAAATGAAAGTTTTATTCTCAAGCAAGAGGATGTCGATGAGGTCTAAACAATGAAAATATGGTTATCCAATACCTTCCAAATTCGAGAAGAGTACAAAATAAAGAAGTGGAATGTACAATCGGTAACAAAAGTATCCGAACACTAGCAAAAATTCCTATGTAAAAAAAGTACACTTCAAACGGTTTTGTTAAATAAATCCTTACCGAATCTTGTTCTTACACTGACTAAGAACGGGATTTGACAAGGTTTTATTTAACCAAACCGTAAAAAGTGTACTTTTTTTACATAGGAATTTTTGCTAGTGTTCGGACACTTTTGTTACCGACTGTACGAGGGTAAATCAAATATAAACCGGAATTTCAGTCTACAACTGCCGAAAGTGGGCGGAACTTCTCTCTGCGGTAGGTATAGATGTAACGTGATTATCCAATGCTCGTTCAGTCAGCTCGTGTTATCTTTTCGAGTTTCCTTCATGATGAGTGAACAAGAGGTACACCCGAGTGTTGCGCAAAGAATTATCATTAAATTTCTGACTAATGAGGGTGTTAAACCCTCGGAAAATCGAGTAGACTTGAGGCTCAGTTCGGCGATATGTGTCTAAAGAAAACCCAGGTGTATGATTGGCGCAAAAAGTTTTCGGAAGGAAGAGAACGGTTTGAAAATGAGCGTCATAGTCGGCATCCTCGCACCAGTTCGACCCATGAGAACATTCAAGCCGTTCGACGCATTATCGAAAGTGATTGTCATATAACCGTGTCTGAAATTGCGTCTGAGACAGGAATAAGCTACGGGAGCACTTAAACCATCATCGTTGATGAGTTTCGAAAAATTTGAGCTCGCTGGCTCGTCTTCTCACTGAGTGGCAGAAACACACCTTTGGAACAACCTCCGTATAGTCCAGATTTATCTCTCTGTGAGTATCACCTGTTTGTACCCTTGAAAGAGGCTCTAGGAGGGCAACGATTTGACAGTAATGATGCTGTGAAGGCCTTTGTGCGCCTTTGGCTTAATACACAACCTCCGTCTTTTTATGAGGACGGCATATATAAATTGCCTATCCGTTGGGAAAAATGTGTATCCAATCAAGGAGATTATGTATAAAAATAATATTGTACTCCTGTGTTTCTATCTCCTTTCAATATATTTTAAAAAATAAATTCCGGTTTATATTTGATTTGCCCTCGTACTTTAAAATACTGAAGGATACGTTTGACCACCAAAGAATTCTACTTTTTAAACTTACTGGACTGGTAAAAATAGACAAAGATTTATCTAACACTAAATTGGAAGAAAACACAGACTCCTCAAACAAAGAATATTTGCATCCATAGGTAAGCATTTTTCAGGACTATAAATACATAATGAGAAACACAACTGGGTACTTAAAAATACATAACGCCTTCTATGGTGAGGCAAATCTAACTACAGGGATGGCATTCTATAGTTGCATCATTTAGCGTACAGTCACGTTTCTTCTCTGATTTTTGATAATGTGCGTAGATATGTTTTTCATAAATCTTTAACAGAAAAACTTATTTTGTATAACAATTATTTTGTAATACAAGTGTACTTTTCTGAAGATTTGCACTAGTCCTAAAATTTTACGCTCATTTTTTTATAATGCACCTTTCTTTTAAAACAATACTTTCTTACATAATGTTTACACATGCTTTTAGCATTAAAACATTCAATAAAAATGTAATGTTTTAACATCATTGTATTCCTGAATGTTAGCCTATTGGTCTTTAGGTAAATGACGTCACACAAATATACAATACCTGTAAACTCTATCAACTAATCAATGATCTGTTTAATTCCTTATAATTGTGTTCACACTATAATCAGATCAGTTTTGAAAATATAGTCGTATTTGTTGCAGGTCTGTGTTAGCCGTAATCGTTATTTTGTCTTTCATTTCATTGCATGTAGAAAAACAGAATTATGATTTCTCGTTCCAATATCATAATTTACAATCTAATCATAAATCTTCATCCTGCAAAAACGTATTAAATTGGCGACGAGGGCTAAAAAGGATAAATAATGCTATTTCATTCTAAAGCATTAGAGCTATTGGTGTCATTCTAAATAACTAGTCTGAGTCGAATTACTTGTTTTTATTCAAGACTAGCAGACTACGCCCGCTTCGCTGGTCACTATTTTTAAATGAATCACTATAGTTAATGAATTCTCAAAATTGCATCAATTTTTATCATGCAAAAAAAAAAAAAAAGAGGAAAAAAAAAATGTGATTGGAAAAAATGTCGCAACGGGTGTGCACTGCCCTTAGCAGCGCAGGCAATTGTGCGCTGCGCGCGCGCATTTATGTTCAACACTCTTAATAAATCACTATATTATCGTAAGGGAAAAACATAAATAATAAAAAAAAAATTCTCCCATCAGTGGAATAATCGGTTCGGGCCACCGCTGCCTGCGGCACGCATACAGGCGCGTAAGGCTCGCATGCTCCTTCACCTACCGTTCCCGCCCCTCCTAATTATTTTAGACTTTAAAAAATACTCGCAGTCGTTCTCACGGGCTTTTAAAACTAATAATACTAATTTCCAACATTTTATCTGAATTCCTTTATTTTTACCCCTGCGCCCGATCACTTCCCGCCCTTCGAAATAATTCTGTACTTTCGAAAATATCAGCAATCGATTTATCGGGCCTCAAAACCTAACAACACTAATTTTCAGCGCTCTAACTCTTATTTATATATTTTTGCCCTTTCATCTCCCCTTCCCGTCTATCCTAATAATTTTACAAATTCGAAAATATACGCCATCGATTTGTAGGTATCAAAAACCTCCATGTACCAATTTAATAACTTTACAAATTCGAAAATATCCGCAATCGATTTGTAAGTAACAAAAACCTCTATGTACCAATTTTGAACCACCTAACTCTATTTTTATTTTTTGCCCCTCCGTACCCTCCTCCCGCCACTCCTAATAACTTAACAAATGCGAAAATATCCGCAATCGATTTCTAGGTATCAAAAACCAATTTTGAACGGTCCAACTCTATTTTTATTTTTTTGCCCCCCCCCCACACACACACACCTTTCTGACCCTCCTAATAACTTTACACTTTCAAAAATATCCTCATTTGACTTGCAGGTGTCTAAAACCTATCTGTACCAATTTTAAACGGTCTAACTATATTTCTGTTTTTTTTTTTTTTACCCCATAGTCCCTTTTCCCGCCCCACTTGGGGCGAATTTCTAAAATTAAAGAAATTAGTTTTTATGCATTTATGGGAACAATATTTTAGAGCAAAAATATCTTACACATATATTTTTTTCTGTTTGCAATATAAAAGATTACTTCAAATCACGTTTTGCCCCCTCTCCTTCCCTCTTGGGGGCTGAATTTCGAAAGTTCCAGAAATCAGTTTTTAGGTATTTGTATTAGCTATGTATTGGAGCAAAAATTTCACATATATCTGTTTTTCTGTTTGAGATATATAGGAGTATGTGAAACCACGTTTTGCGCATGTGAAATCACGTTTTGCCCCCTTTCCCCCCTTGAGAACCCAACTTCTAAAATTCCAGAAATTGGTTTTTAGATAATTAAATTAGCTATATTTTAAAGCAAAAATTTTGCAGATATCTGTTTTTTTCTTTGAGATATGAAGGTTTCTGTGAAATCACATTTTGCCCCCTACACCCCCTTGGAGGGCGAATTTCGTAAAATCGCTTCTTAGGGGGTGCTTACATTATATGTTCTATAATCTGACCCAGTTTCGAGTCAGTGGCTCCAGCAGATTTTGCTGTGCGTTGATGAGTCAGACAGTGAGTGAGTGAGTCGAATTACTTGTTTTTATTCAAGATAAAAGAAAAAGATATTTATACATTTATTCTTTTTTTTCTCTATTTTGTTTGATTTAATCTACATTTACATTCAAAATGTTCAAAATTTTCCGAGAATTTAAGGATTTGGTTGAACTTTTTCAAACTTACGTTAGGTGATTGCAACAACATTTTACTCTTTTTAATGTCAAAAACAAGAAAAAGGTATCTACTAAAGTCAGTTGTCTCGTATCAAAAATATATAGTTTATTAACAAATTTAGTGTTCCCTGAATTAAATGAATCAAAAAAATATTCGGAAATAGTTGACGTTTTAATGAAACATTTGTGTCAAACCCCGAATAAAATTACAGAACGAATTAAATTTCGGATATGTTTTCAGGTAGATAACGAATCAGTTCAAGACTTCGGTGTTCGTTTAAAGAAATTAACAACACATAGCACATTTATTAGCGATACACTTTCGGAAAATTTGTTAGAACAGTTTTTTCGCCGACTACTGGCGCCGAAGCATTTTTAGCTTTCCCCGCTTATTACGCCGCTGTATCCAGCATAATTTCAAAAAAAAAAAAAAAAACCTGTGGTGACCTACCACAGTCTCAACCTTACACCCATACACTAATTTTTTAGAATAGGTATAATCTTACTATGATGGATGACAGTACCGTAAAGTTCGTTGTATAAGACTTATGTCAGATAAATTTATTTTAAATCACGGAGTATATTTCTGTACTGGTAAATATAAAGGATTTAAGTCCAAAAATGTCGATTTTGAGTTAAGTACATAGTCAGACCCAGAAAAAAATTCTCTGTCGATTGGTATAAGGGATTTAAATCCATGTCATTTAGTCTTTGAGAAAATCCATTTGTAAAAAAAGATTCAAGTCAGAAATTTAGCATCAATCTTTGTATAAAATATTTAATTCAATTTTTTCTCTTTACTAAACGAAGGTTGACAATCACTGAACTGTATAAAGGGTATAAATCAACATAATCCCTTTTTCCTAATCGATTCTTCTGATTAGTTTTTAGTTAGTTTAACTTCATTTTTCGTCTCCTGAAAAATCAAGAATATGGACTTAAATCCTTTATACTTATCAGTACAGATTTAACAGACTTAATTTAGTACTTTTGTACCAAGTAATAAAATATTACATTTAAAAAATAAAATTTATGGTATAAAACGGATGTATTCAAAATGTAGTTTATATGCCTTAAATTGCGGTAGTATTCAGAGACCTGTAATCACAGTTGCCAACTTTAGATCATTTTGGATATCGGAAAAATTTAATAGTAATTATTTTATATATTTCTGTAAAAATTTTCACTGATACATAATAAAAATAAATATGTTAAAATAAAATAAAAATGTCCATTAAAATTATCCGGTATCCAAAAACGGCTAAAATTGGTAACTATGCCTGCATAGCTGCCAACATTTTAATTTATTCCGGAGTATATTTAGCCACGCTTTTTTATCGCTCCACTTTATCTGTAGAAAATTTTTCGATAAAATAAGAAAAGATTACTCTTAAAAAATAAGTGGTATGAAATAAAGATGGAGCTAAAAATACTCTGGAATAAAATTAAGATGTTGGCAGCAATGTGTCTGTGACAAATTTTACAATACGAGCGATCTTTACAAAATTATCATTTACTGTCTAATTTGTAACACATGGGTGGCAGTACCCTATTGTTTTAGAACTAGACTTACACCGAATTTGGCCGAATATCGAATGCTGAATATTCGAACAAAATTTCAACCGAATATTCGGTATTCGGCCGAATACTTAAATCTCTATGTAAATACTTTTTCATATCCAAAATAGGTTAATTAATTTTATCATTTATTAAATATTAAAAAAATACAATATGCAATAAAAGTATCAGCATAAAATCTAAGAGTTCAAAGATAAATTTTATACATAGAATAGAAAAATAATAATATATTATGTAAAAAAAAAGAAAGAAACAAAAAAAAAGAAACAAAAATAAATAACTGCTTCTTTTTTCCCCTGCAAAATTTTGAGCTTCAGTAAATAGACTAAAACGGCGAAATACATTAAACAAATCATAAATTTTCCATTTCTGAATTATTATTATTATTAATTATTTATTTTTATGTATGCAGGCATATACAGTCGGTAACAAAAGTGTCCGAACACTAGCAAAAATTCCCATATAAAAAAAGTACGCTTAATACAGTTTTGCTAAATAAATCCTTGTCGAATCCTGTTCTTAGACTGACTAAGAACAGGATTCGACAAGGATTTATTTAACAAAATCGTATTAACTCTACCTTTTTTTACATAGGAATTTTTGTTAGTGTTCGGACACTTTTGTTACCGACTGTATATAAGCTAATAAGAATGGATTGTAAGCTCCAGAGTGAAAAAAATATATGAAGTTAAAGCAATTAATCTAATAGCAACAGGTTCACGAACACACATACTGTCACTACCATGCAAGGATGTCAACAGAGTTTCTCAATATCTTCAAGCATTTATGTCTCCAGTATATTCCTGCAAAAATTTGTAACCTGTAAAATCACAAAAATAACAGCAAAAATATGATAAAAATTTCTTTATAGGATTACCGGTGACAGAAAACTCTTTTATCCCTGCCACCATGTCAAACTATCGAATGTGAAAATGGTTACTATTCAATCTGTTGTAATCAAGAACTCAAAACCAACGTCAGGCAAAAATAACCTAATTTTGTATATTTCCTGTATTGTTGAGTTTCGGTTTAACTATATTCTTTCTGTGTGTTATACGTACTAATGCAAAAACAAGTACAAAATATCGAATATGAAAAAAGAATGTTTGCACATTCAATAACTTGCCACGACGGTGATGATATGCTTTTCAGTGTACTAAGGATTTGAAAACTTAAAAATAATTATTTTTTTTCTTTCTATAGAAATAAAATAAAATATTTCTAAGAGAACAGACAAGTCCTGTATGGGATATATATTTAACACTGTCCAACAAGGTTGAAAAGTGTTAATGACATCGGTTTGTTTGTCTGTCCGTCTGCCTGTCTATCCGCATTCTAACTCCCGTAAATATTCATAGAATTTCTTGAAACTGATATATGTTATTCATGTTCGCTATCAGATGTTCCCTATTGAAATTGGAGTTAACACCTTTGCTGGTTTGTATACAGAGACACCCGAAAATATTCCAATGCATTGTACCCTACGAGAGGTATTTATGTAAATCATATTTTAATACCGTTACATTACACAAATCTTGATGAAATTGAAATATGTTATTCAAGTCTACTATCGAATGTATCTCATTGAAAATAGAGTAAATACCTTTACTGGTTTGTATACAGGTATACCCGAAAGCATTCCTAAGCATTGCGTTCTATGAGAGGTATTTCTATAAACCAATTTTGTTACTTTGCATAAATCTTATAAAATTAAAATATATTATTCATATGTACAAAAGAATGCTTTACCTAGAATACAGTATGATTAGCATTTGATCGACAGAATCACACAAAAAAATTCAGTTAAATTAAGGGCTATTACTGGAAATTGGCTGGAATTGCATTTTCATTTATATTAATCCTTTTTATCGCTTTCTAAATGTTTTTAACGGTTTCCAATGAAGTTGAAAAGTGTTAATGACTTTGGTTTATCTGTCTGTCTCTCCGCGCTCTAAATCCCGTAAATATTCATAGAATTTCTTGAAACTTATATATAATGTTCAAGTTCACTATTGGATGTTCCCAATTGAAAATAATGTGAATATCTCTACTGGCTTGTGCACAGGGACACCCAAAATTATTCCAACGCATTCATTGAATGAGAAGTATTTCTATAAACGAAATTTTTATAACTTTACTTTGAACAAATCTTAATAAAATTTAAATATGTTATTCATATGCACAAAAGAATGCTTTCTACGGAGTGTAGTATGCTTAGCATTAGATTTACAGGGCCACACAAAAATATTCAGTTACATTGAGGGCTTTTGTTGAAAATTTGCTGAAATTGCATTTCCGCCTACATTAAGCAATTTAACACTTTTTTAGCATTTTTTGAGTGTGAATATGCTTTCAATTTGTCTGTCTATCTGTCCGACTGTCCATCTGTCAATCTGTCCGTCTGTCCGCCCCTAGCATCCATAAATATTTTAAGAACTTTTAAGATAATTTCCTTTTCTTTATTGTTGATACAGTGGAATCAGAATTGCTACTGGATGGTCTACCCTTTTTCTTTGCCATGAATGAGCTTCCTGTGTATACGAGACTTGAAGCAATTCTGCTTTTGAATTCCAACAAATCGTTCGTTTCTCTTCCCTCTTTTCTCCAAAGCAGCCAAGCACTGACTACAGCAACGTTCAACAGGTGGTAAAATATTCTCATATACCATCGTTTATTCCTCTGGGAATGACGATAGAGTGCTACAAGGGAATCCATCAAATCAACACCTGCCATATGAAGGTTATACATTTGTACTGTATTTGGCCTAGCTATTTCTATCAAAGATTTAGTTGCATGAGAAAAACGTTTTGCTTTGTCCATTCGTTGCACTCCAGCAAAAGATGAAACTACATGCATAAGATTTTTTATCGACCCATCGAGTCACAGTTATGTTTTCTTCATTAGTAGTCACAGACACTGACCCCCTACCTTCTTTCAAAAGAGATTTAACATCCTTTAACTTATCATTTGTACTTAGCATTCTATTAGATCGAATTGGCATACATAAATTACTTAATTAGTGATTAAACATTAATATAGTTTAGAAACATGATCTCTCAATACATGAATCATGTTAAATATTACCAAATTAATTACATAATTAACCATCTATGAATTACATATAAATGGAAATAAGCAAGTATTTATTATTAAGTGTATATAAATCACAATTGATTTAATAAACTAAGCATCAGCTCCTCTAATAAGAAAATTTCTTGCACTACTACTCATCATAGCATCAACAACCTCAAATGAGGCTTACATGCAGTCAAAGCTGTTAGCTACCATAACTGCATGATAACCTCATTTGAGGTTCTCAATAAAAATAGCTTTATTTTAGCTAAAAAATTGTTAATAACTCATAAGTTTTTGTTCATTATAGTAAAAATAATATAGAAAACAGGAAATATTTTTACTTACTTGATATTTGCAGATAAAGTGCAGAAATGGTCTTCATAAATCGGTTGTTCTGTGACTTCTAATGCTGGTACAAAATGGCTACTTTTAAGTGATCAGAATAAACTGCATAGCTAGTTCTGCCATCTTTTGCTGCATTTTACAAGCTTTCCTTTTTATCATAGTGGAATACAGTACAATTGAGAATCCAAAATTATTTGAAATACCATTTATTTCGGGGGGTTTTCCTAGTAGCCTCATATGAGGTTTCCATGCATGAGAGGGTTAATATGCTATAATAATACTTTGTATAGAATATGATTTGTTAATATTCAGATTTATAGGTCTAGATTAAAATATTTAGATACATTAAAGGCTGCAATTAAAATAAAAGGGATACGTTTTATTTTGGTTAAGCATTTTTAACACTTTATAATTAAGTTTAAGAATGATTAGGAATTCAATTAGTCAATCTGTATTCCTTTTAGATGTACTGTCTGTCCGTTGTGGGGTTATGTAGGCAAAGAGCATTGAAAGTTATATAATACAAAAATTGCGTACATTTGGAAAGAGTTAATAATCAATGCGTACCGCATGATATTTCGTTCTTGTTTATATTTTGACTAATTATGAAAGAATAACTAATTAAAATATATTTGTTCTAATTTCAAAACACAAAATTAATTTTTAAATGTAATTTCATAAATTGTTCCTTAAATTTAATTTTACTAATTTAAATATAGTATTCATAAGGCTACTGATGAATTTTTAAGAAAAGCAAAGCGTTGTTTGCAGCGCGGTATTCTCGAACAACGAGAGAGGAATTGTTTGAAGCGTAGGGGGTGGGGGGTGAATTTCATCTTTTATCTATAAAATTATAATTCGCCTCCCCTCAGTTCTTGTAAAGTATGCCGATTACACGCTTTAGAATTTAACCTTCGAGTTACGCTACCCCAGTCTGGGAAAATCCCCCCCCCCCCCAAAAAAAAAGTAAAAAACACAAGATAACAAAATAATAAATAAATGCTTGATTTCAGTAAAAAAATAGTCTACAGAATTTCTATGCTGTATAATGATAATTGAAATGTAACAATTACCGTAATTACGTTGCGAAATATTCTCAAGCACAATAAAATTTTTTGTATAAAATTTGACAAATAAAGTCATTTTCATTTCCATTATTTATTTTAATGTTTCTTGGTCTATTCCAGTCCATATGCAGCATTCCATGTATTATTATTATTCTTACAACAATTAAGAATTTTTTAAAGTAGTTACAGTAATGGAACCAGTGTTGCCAGATCTGGAGGATATTTTATTCAGTAATCACCAATAATTTTTAAAAAAAAGATATTTGATATACATAATATTAACCGTCGATGTAATTAGGCAAACGTTGCAATTAAAAATTATTGGTGATTATTGAATAAAAAGTCCGTCAGATCTGCCAAAACTGAATACAACTTGTCTAACTTTAATCATTCAAAAAAAAAAAAAAAAGTTATATATATATATATATATATATATATATATATATATATATATATATATATATATATAAGAAAATCATCAAATGAGTCATAAAACCTTTAATCACACGAAATGGAATATTCAACATACAATGGGTTTGATTTTATTCTGATTTTTTCCATATAAAATTTGAAACATAAAACATATTTTCACGATTTATATATAATAACATTTTCGTCTACGGTGCGGTACTGATTGGTACATTAGTTTTCAAAACTTTTGTATATCATATTCACATTTCTGAGTTTCTATCCAATAAAAAAGAGACAAAATCAAATGATTAGAACGAAAGTGTAGAGAATCATAGTGGGCCATGATTCTCTAATGTAGATTTTACTTAATCTTAAATATGAACTTAGATTAACTTAATTACGTAATGATGAAAGCTCGAGACAAAGTTAACAGATAAACAAAGTTTATTTAGCATTCAAAATTAAGGAGGACGTTGAGCTAACGTAATTTAAATAATGATCTCAGGAAATAACTTTACAAGACATAAAATAGGAAGTTGCTTTATCTCACCCACGCTGGTCCTTTTGACGACTGCTCACGGCTACTTATCCCTTTTCTCACTTTAGAGCGTCGAGCGGATTCCCGAACACGACAGTCTCTTTTATTTCTTTACTCCACAAAACTACACCTCTCTACCATCATTCGCATTAAACTATCACCACCAACATTTCTCTTAACTCCACACTAATCAGCTACCCCTTCATCACCATTCCACTACATCACATCCTATATCTATATCCTCCAACATCCACTATACGATCCTCCAACATCCACTCTATCTACTAAAACCATCTCTATTTTTATACTTCTTCCTACACCCTCCTTTCACTACATTTCAATCCGTACTTTTAAAAATCACTTCTAATTTAACGAGTATTCAAAATCTAAGTCTTTTAATGCAGCACCCTGCCGACACAAAACTAGCTCGACCTCAACCTTCACCGAGTCACTGGCGACGGAGTGATTTTAACCGTCCCCACTTCCTACTTTGCTGGATCCAGCTTAATTAAAACAACTGTGGTGACGTTCTGACGTCTCAACCTCACAAAAGTACTAGTGATAAAAAATTTTCGGGTTATGCCAACCCAGTGGGGTAACTACGTGATTTCTTTAAGTGCGGTAACCGAGGTTCATTATTAAATCTATATTAAAATAACCTTTAATAGTCAAAATTTCTGTTAAAATATATCAAAAATATTCAGACAAATTGTGCAAGGATGAATATCACTTTTAACCCCCTTCCCGGCTTATCCCGAGCTCAGCTCGGGCAGGCGAATAAACAAAGGTGCAAGAGTTTCCGTCCGAAGATGGAACACTGACACCAGTATTCTTTATCAATAATTTCTATCATATTTGTGCAGTCATTTATTGTGATACAAATTATTGACAAAGAATTCTGTTGTTAGTGCTCCTTTTTGAGACGGAAACGCTTGCCACCCTGAGAATAAATTGAGCCGGCAAGAGGTTAAGGGGAGAAGATACATATAGACGCGGAAATTTTACTTGATTATTATTATTATTATTATTATTATTTATTTGTATTATTATTATTATTTTTAAAGAATAACTCGTTCAATATTTTTTAAACTTGGCATATGGTTTATTTATATTTTTAACTATTAAAAAAAACAAAAAAAAAAAAAACATTTTTTCTTTTTTAATTTCAAAATGGCCGATTTATAGTCCAGTCTTCCGGGATGGTCGCAGCGAGAGTTGCTGATCTGAGTGACTTGTTGCTTCTGTTGTCTTGGTCTAAAATGCAAAAATAAAAGTTCTCAGTATTTATTAATGATATATATTGTAGATGAACTTCAAAAGAAAAGAAAAAAAAAAAAAAAAAAGAAAGAAAGAAAGAAATGAAAAAAGAAATAAATTCACGATTTGAATTATTTTATAAAAAAATACTTGAATTTTGAATCAAATTTTTCATTTGTTTTCCGTTCGAAAAAATAAGTTTTTAATAAAATTTTTCAAAACAAATAGGTTTATATAGAAAGTAATATCATTGAAAGGATGTGTACAAAATTTCACCACGATTGATAAACTTTTTTAATTATTGGTCACGGTGGTTAAAACGGTCGAGTTGAAACTCTCATTAGCATTCTTCGTTTGGCCACCCATACATCTTTTAAGTAAGTTATCTCGAGATAAATCTTCAAATATTGGCTGTATATATTTTTGGACCTCTGAATGTAGTGGTGATGGGTGTTTGTTTAATCAGGTTTACATTTTCTCCAGAAGCTTCAGCTTTTTGCCACTTGCACCAGCTGTCGAGAACTTTGGACAGTCCTCAATGTCTTCGATTTATATCCATGGACATAGCCTCCTAAACTAGATGCCTGTCGCGTGGCTCAGAAACTTCGCAACAGTTGAAGCGGTAGACAGCGCCACCTGGTACCAGTTGCGCGACTTTTTTATTCAACTTTCATCAATAATTTTAAGAAGTGATATATGATATCTATAATCGACGTTTCTTCGATTCTATTCGTCTTTTATGTATATCATATCCCACTTACAAAAAATTCTGGTGGCTGTTGAATAAAAAAGTCGCGCAATCTGTACCATGTTGCGCTGTCTACCGCTTCAACTGTTGCCAAGTTTCCGAGCAACGCGACAGGCATCTAGTTTAGGAGGCTATGCCGTGGAGCACATATGATGGTAAGTGACCATTACAGCCTTTTTCATATTCTGAAGGCTGTTTATATTTCTCTGAATAGCTAATCCGTAGTATAATGACAATTTTTTTTTTAGAGTTTCGGTTAGTTTGCCCTTTTCTCTAAGATGGTAAGCTTTTTAAACTTTTCGGAGACGAGTACCCATCCTCTTCTGCACGTGGCCAATACATTCATTTTTTGTTACTCGAAAATTCTCACCATACGGATTTACATACACTTCTGACCCTAAGTATAGGAGGGACACTTTTACAACTTTTAACGTAAGAAATACTTTGAATTAAGTTTGAAAAAATTGGTGACATATTTTTAGGATGTTATACTAACATTTTATGAAAAAAATAAAAACAAATGACTTTTTTTAAAATTTTATATGTTTTTACCCCCTTAAAACCTCGATGTACACTTACTATTGTATATATATATATATATATATAGAGAGAGAGAGAGAGAGAAATGTGATTTTAACCAGTTTATAATAAAAAGTACTAGATTAATTAAAACTTTTTATAATACATTTTCCTTTTTTTTTTTTTTTTTTTTTTTTTTTTTAATGTGAGAACAGCTATGTAAAATTTTCCTTTTTAAAAGTTCCATTAAATTAAAAGATCGGAAATTTTATGTATATATTTTATTTTACGTGGGTCTCTTTTAAGTAACATTTCCTTTTTTACCTTCACAGTAAATTGTTAGACTCTTCTATTTCCTACATTGCCTCATATCACATTTTATTTCGAATTTTTTGCAATACACGTAGGAGAGAAACATTTCACATCAATAAATTTTCTCATTTGAAACTTTCAAGTGCTTTTAGAAACAATGTTTCTGTGTTCCTGTTAAAAAAAAAAAAAAAAAAAAAAAAAAAGTGCAAGAAAATTGACGGTTTTTAAATCTTTCCTTTTACGATTTTTTAACTCTTCAGACATGTAATCTATTAAATATCTTTTTTGAACATATATTAAGAGAAAAAACTACTGTCAGAAAATAGAAAATGTTTTTATGTTTTATTTGTTTGTAATAAAAAAAAATTACTTGTGATATTAAAATTAACGTAAAATTTAAGCACATTTTTTGAATAACGTATTTCAAAAGAGACTAATACGCTTTCTAAATAAATTTCAAAAATGGATTTCATTGGAATATTGTAATAATTCTGGATAATACCACAGCGCATAACGTTACATAGCTGCAAACTTTTACGATTATTGTTTACCAGAAATTTTAATAATAATATATATATATATATATCCATAAGAGTTTTCTCTGATTGAACAAAATAAAAATTTCTATTAAAACTTTTCGGTAACCGAAAAGCGTAAAAGCGCAACTACAGTATCAGTGACACAGAAGAATGCGTTTTCCGCTTTTTTACTACCACTATTATTTTACAGTAATCTTCATCATGTTTTTTTTTCTAGTTAAATTGGATAGTGATTTTGGTTAGATAATAGCGTTGAAAACGGAGATATCCCTGTGTGTGACTAACACTGCATTTACTACGGAATTGAAGTATTCCGCATAGATGCCAACTTGTACGTTCTTTTTTTTTTTTTTTTCTTTCTACCGGAAATATTTAATGGAAGTTTTTAATACGTTTTTTAGCAATTTTCTGACATTAAACATGATGACATTTTTTGCAAGAAAACACTGGTGTTAATAAACTGTACAAGTTGACACCTAAGTATCCTGTATTTAATCCACAGGTCAGGTAAATCAGTTTTACACCAAAAAATGTTAATCAACAGACAAAATTATATTTGTACAAAGTAATACTTCTTACAACTACACTGGTTCCTCATACTTATAAGGACATCTGTTTTTCTATATTAACTAAACACTGAACACTATTATTTAAACAAATATATTTTTTATTAATTTGAATTTCATTAATAGACTATATTTAAAAAGTTTTTTCGTTTTCCTATCTTAAAAAACTTTAAATACGGTCAAAAAGCTGATTTTTCAGGTGTTCACAATTATAAGGACAGCTCGAATCTTAGTAATTTTTTTTCAGTTATTCTTTAAATTAATATTTTATGAGGTCTCTTTTTAAACTGAAACAGTCAGACATTTTCTCTGGTATATTTATATATATATATTTTTAATATTCAGTTTCAATACCATTTCATACAGCATAGATGATATTCTGAATACATTTAAACTATTTAAATTTGCTTTTCACTTGCATGCACTTTTCTAATATGATAAGTTAAGTTTTTTTCATTTTTTAGGCCACGAGGAAGGTAATAAAACAAAAGTTTCTTTCTTCAAACTATTTCCTATTGCTCTAGAAGCAGAGCAAAAATCTAAGTCTTGTTGAAAAAAATATTATTACCCCTCCAAAATCTAACAAAAATCTGAGAATTCCACGTTTAAAATTTGCGGATATTCTCTTGATGTTCATAATGATAGAAAGAATTACTAAATTCATTCTATCTTCAGTAGAAAAAGCTCCCCAGAGCACCATAGATCCACCTTTAAAATGCCCGATTCATATCTGCCTTAAAAAAATCTGCTCTGTCTTTCGCTATCTTCAGATCGTGCCAGTAACTGTTAAAACCATTTGGTTAACCAAGAATAAAATGTTTTTCATCCGAAAATGCAACATTTTACCATTTAATATTGTCTTTATTCAACTTTAACACAGACGTTCTTTCCCCCATTAAATGCTTATTGATTATTACAGGTTTTTATTCATTTTAACATATTATTAATTATTTTAAACATATATAAATGTGGACCTTTCGTTAAAATTACGAGCAAATTCAGCAGCAGTCATTATGAGTAGAACAGTAAGAGGAATTATGAGTCTTCGATCTCTGTAAAACAACTCTGATTTTGTATCAGATCTCTCTCCTATCGAACCAGCAGTTCAACGTTTGGTCACATTTCCTTCAGCAATTTTAGATCTTCGAATTTGATTAGAAATTCGGCGGATTGAAATTATCCTTCCACTTAAAAAACACTTTTATCATACTTCACTACATGAACGTTATTTTTCCGAGGATATTTTAGTTATGTCCGTCCAAGAAAAATCGAAGGCTTATATATGAATTAATCTAGCCCAGTAAATAACAAATTCGCATGTCAACTGTATTTTATCCGCTAGTA
This sequence comes from Salticus scenicus, assembly GCA_963930645.1. NCBI lineage: Eukaryota > Metazoa > Arthropoda > Arachnida > Araneae > Salticidae > Salticus > Salticus scenicus. The sequence goes on along the minus strand of OZ005657.1, from coordinate 14,075,846 downwards.
AGCTAAATAAAACGAAAAAACTTGATTGTCCCTATAATTATGAACATCTAAAACCATGGAGAAAAAAAATATTTTCCCAGCAAAACCACAGATGACGGCCAACACGAGGCAAAGTGCTGGTTGCCAACAGTAGCTGCAGCTGGCCCGTCGGTGGCAAAAGTTACGGTGCCGCAGGGAATATGTTACGCCGGCCGTCAGTAGGCCATATTCAATCGATCCACTGTTGGCAGCCTGCAGTAAGTTAAAAATAAGATAGTGGGCCAGTGAATGGATCGCTGCTGGCAGCTAGCAGTTTGATGAAAATAGGTAATGGGCCACTGTTGGTAACCGATATTAGGTTGGAAATTGTTAGTGGGCCAGTGCTGGACTACCTGGTGGCAAACATAATTTTTCTATGTTATTTCTGGCAGCCTGCAGTGGGCCAGCTGTGGCAAACATAAAAAAAATATATTACTGCCGGCAGTCTTCATTGGTCCTTTATATTTTCCCATTAAAGGCCCGTTTCACTCACCGTCGCCGGAAGCCGAAGCCAATGTTATTCTATGGGAAATTTTCTTTGCAAATAACTTATTAACTAATACATATTTTTAAATTTTGTTTTCATATTCTGAAAATTTCTAACTGTTAAATTGACGGACCTTTTTTAAAAAATTATTTTTTTATTTTTTTTTATATTTTATTTTGAAGCTGCAAAATACGAATTTTCAATATGTGAATTTTTTCATTTTGCAAATTCAAAATAAAATAATCAAAATAAAAAAAATACATTTTTATAAAAGGTCCATCAATTTAACAGTTGGGAATTTTCTGAATGTGAAAACAGAATTTAAAAATATGTTTTAGTTAATAAGTTATTTGTAAAGAAAATTTCCCATAGAATAACATTGCCTCAGACTTCCGGAGACGGTAAGTGAAGAGGGCCGTTAATAGGACAGCAGTGATTTAGTTATAGCTAGTATATTTATTTTATTGGTGATACCTTTAATTTTATTAATGCTTTTTTCTTTTTCTTTTTCTTTCTTTCTTTTTTTTTTTTTTTTTTTTTTTTCCCTCTCTCTTTTTTCTGATGAAGTAGCAGACAGTTTTTTCTATGAATCCAATATTTAATTTGATTTTGTACATATTCATTTTTAAATACTATTTACAAGTATTTGATTCATACACTATGGTTGTAAATTCAGAATTTCTAGTGCAATATATAGGAAATATTCAGTTGATCCATTTTCCTTATCATAAAAGTTTAATTTTTTGTTTTCAGTGCAAACATTTCTCTATATTACATTTTTTGGTATAAAGGAGTTTATGTATTTTTTTTTTTTAAGTGTTCAAATTTCAATATCTTATATAAATAAATGTAACTTTACATGTGAAAATAAAATATTGAAACAAAAATTGTTATAAAGAGAGCATTGTAAAAAACACCATAAACTAAATAAATAAATAAATAAATAAAAATAAAAAATTGCAGCAATTGTTTCCGGTTGAAATAGCACGAAGACCCTTCATCAGGCGAAAAAAAGTGGGCACGAGTGCAGCAAAAGTAATTTGCTGCAATCGTGCTTTTTGTTAAACTCACGAAGGGATGTGTTATTATTTCAACCTAAAAGAACTGATGCATTTTTTTTTTGGGGGGGGAGGGGGGGCGGCAATGATTATGTTCATTTACAAAGTTTTCTATTTATTACTACTGTACAAAATCTCAAATCTGGAATCGTCCGCACCGTGGCCTTTCCGGATTTCGGACTTTTCCGGATTTTAGGTCACTTTCCGATTTACGGCAATAAAAAAAAACGGACATCTCCATTCCGAACGCCCTTTTAGTTAATAACTAGCTTACGCCCCCGAGGATGCGATTTCTTAAGAAATTGGAGTATACTCTCAAGTAACATGTACAATACTTTGAATAAACACCATAAAATTTTGCAAACAAAACGCAGGCAGCAACTTTTACGCTTTGTTTGCCGCACTCGTACCTACTTCGTTTGCTTGATGAAGGATCATGTTTTCTTTCCATCCGAAACGATTGTTGCGAGTTCTTACATTTTATGGTGTTTACTCTTATTACTTTTAAACACCAATTCTGTGGTGCTTTTTTATTATAACTCTTAAGTATCCAGAAAATCTTGAATATTTTTTTTTCCCAATTGATAATTTTTTTAGGAAGGCAGATGATCAAGCTTTCTTTTTTTCTCTCTGTGTGTTTATCTTGAAAGTCGCACATTTGAAACCACAGACATTATCACTGAGAAATCGGCTATTTAGAATTAATTACACAGCTGTCAAACTTAACCAGGCCGCCACAAAGAACTTTTTCGTGTTGTTGATAGTCCAATGGAATCTTAACTCCCTCCCCAACTCTCTTCAATGTCCTTGAGTGAATAATTTTTCGACGTGCGATACCGAAAGATGATTTTGCAGTTTTATACAGATGACGTTATATGAACTTAATGAGAATATTCAGCATTTGACCTGTGCCAATTTATTTTCATTAGGTTTGGAAAGCAGATTCTGAAAAGGGTAAAAGAAGGGAATACAGTTTCAGCTGAAAGGGAAAAAAAAAATTATCGTTCGGTTGAGTAAAGAGATAACGGAATTAGGGAAAAAAAGAAGAGTGCATTTGTCTTTGTAGTTGTAAATATTTGAGAGTTTTATCTGCCAATTACCTATTTAAAGAATATTTTTAGAATTCCATAAAACTCATATGTTATACAGGTTTTCGAGATTTACTATAGGACGCTTGTCATAAAAAGTTGTACAGGTAACACAAATGGTTTCAGTATAAAAATGCATAAAATAATTTGGATACATTACAGTTTAAGAGAAACTTCTTATCAGCGCAAGAAAAAATCTTTATACAACGCTAAAATACAGATCAACATAAATTTTATAGATGCAATAAGAAATGGTTCCGATCAAAAATGATAAAATAAATATTTCTGGTTCATTTAACAGTGATGCACAAAATATTCTTATACGTTACGGGAAATTGAGGGGGAAAATATTTCAGTTTCGTAAAAGTGAAATTATTTTTCAAACTTGCATTTAAAAAATAATAATAAATAAATAAATAAAATAAAACAGTTTGTTATGGCTACCACTTTTTATTTTATTTTCCTATAATAGTTTATAGAAATTACATATTAAAATTATTATTTATGAAAATTATTTTCTATGATGGAGATAGGCGATTTTCATTTAAAAGAATTACAATGTACTAAATTTCGAAAGAAAATCCATTTTATAGTAATATATATATATATATGTATGTATGTATGTATATATGAAGAAATTTTTCGACATTCGGTTTTAGAAATATTTGCATGTTTTGAGATTCCTGAACACGATTTGACCATTTTTAGAAAGTTTCACTCTGTAAGTGTGTATAAAAAAAATTGTGGACGCTGTATCTCACGAACCAATGGACGAAATTTAACCAAATTTGTTATTTAACCAAACTTGATTAAAATCGTTCCCGATTACATTTGTGGACCATTCACTCAACACATGGCTCTATATTTCTACTTCTTCGTAATTTTCAATATGACACAGTATACGAAGAAATTTTACATAAATGATTTCAAATAAATGATAATTATTTTTTTTTTTTTTTTTTTTTTTTTTTTTTTTTTATTATGAATAAGAAAATAAATATTTAAATAACTAACTACAAACCAGGAAATTTTTTTTTGTATAAGTTGAAGAATCGCTCGCCCTTCCCCATGAGGGGATAAATTTTCAATGCTGGTATTTTTCAAAAGAAACTCATCAATAACTTTCAAGTAAATGACTGAATTAAATTTGTGGTAAATTAAAACAAAGTTACAAATTATTAAAAAAAAAAAAAAAAAAAAAAGAAGATGTAGAAGAAAGCATTTTTTCAGAAGTTGGCACAAAATTGATTTTTTTTTTAATTATTATTATTGAGAAACACTGTTCTAAAATGAAAATCGTTTGCATGCATTCAGGAAAATGATTTTAACAAATTTTTTACACTACGCGAATTTGCATAATAAAAAATATCGAAGAAAGTTTTGTGGTGCCACATCATACTAGTTTTTGTCAAAAATTAAAAAAACAATAAATTTGCTTTAAAATATCACAGGTGTATAATATAATCGTTCGTTTAAAGATACTGGCGAATTCTTTCCAAGAATACTCATAATGGAAATTTACTCTATCTGGGTATACTTCTCCCTCAGGGGTGAAGGAAGCGATGCTTGTACATAAAAAAAAAAAAAAAAAAAAACGCGGAAGAAGTAAATTTTTTAGACTACTATCACTTTCATCAATTTTTAAGACACAAAGGAGACAGACAGACAATTTTCAAATTATTTTCATCAGAACAACCCAAAACGTGTAAAATCTATCGAAAACCGGATGTCGAAAAATTTCCCGAATATAATGCTTTCTTCTTAACTACACTGAAGGAAGAAAAAATAAATAAAACATAAACTGTAGTTATAAGTGTTCTAATAACTTTCTCCCGTCCAATTAAGATCCATAATTTTTATTTTATTAAATCAATTAAAATAATAATAACAATAATAAATACTAGAAAGTTAGCGACTATCATAATTTACTAAAACGGATCAACTGGATATTTGTTATATAGTTCTAGAAATCATTTTGTTATAACAATGGCTTTAGAGTCAAACATTTTTAAAAAATAGTATTTAAAAAATAATACAAAAACAAATTAATAATTGAATTACTTACTCATATATTCTTTTTACGAGATTTTCAATCTCGCACCCGCACCCGCAGACTACAACAACGAAGAAGAACTTCGTACGAAATGGCGGACAGCAAGGGAATTTCAAATCAACAGAAAAAGAATCACAGCGCCCTCTATGCATACAAATTGGTTATGGCCTAATAATTTGTGGCCACAACATGAAAAACATGATGTTGGCCGTGTCGTGATAGCCTGCATAAGGCCAACTGTGTTTATGCCACTTCTGGGCCACCGACCATTTTTCTTTAGGCTTCCATCACTGCTGGCAGCCACAAACGGCCCGCTGCTGGTGTTATATGGGGCAACCGGTAACTGATGGCATGTGCAGGATGCCAGCAGTAGGCCATAACTAGCCCAGCAGTATAAGTTTTGCTGGGTTGCATTAATTTTGTTTCATATTAAAAAAATTATAGCAGTTTTGGTTTTTAGAATACTAGATATATTAAGTGCACTAGTATAATCTTGTTCCCAATTAATTTTACATTATTTATTTCAAAACACAAAGTGTCCTTATAAATATGAGAAGGAGTGTATTGCTCCGTCCATAATAGCCAGATTTTACGCATTTAGGCTACCGGGAAATATTAATAAAAATTTTTATTTTATTTAATCAGTGAAAACTGTTATAGAAATATTTGAAAGAAGTCATTAAAATTTTCCGATAGCAAAGTGGCATAAAGGTTTGCAGCTATGCTTTGTCTGATAACTAAAATTTTAGTAAATACAATTTATCTGATTTGCAGAAAATACGGTGTCCCTACTTTATTTCGATAACACAATCCTTTACTTTATTCTATTCACATTCGTATTATTTGAGTAGTCTAAGTTTTATTCAAAGAAATATTCCTTAATGCATTAGCAGGGCTGTTATATACGACATTTTGCAATGTTACTTTTTTTAATAACTGGGGGCTCTGCCCCCTGCTCGCTCCGCTCACCAACCCCCCCCCCAGAAAAGCTTTGCCTCCCTCCCTCCCGACTCACTTTACTTATTAACCCATGCAGAACTCTGCCCGCGTATTCGCTGCTTTGTTTTTCACTTAATAGGAATATTAATAGTGCATATAACACAGGACAAAATCAGAAAAATATTATAAAAATCCCCATATTCAATGTCAAATTGAAATACATAATATTTTGTACCACATCATTTACTTTTATTCATTTTTAGGAAAATTACGCTGAAAATCATTTTTTTTTTTTTATAGACCACTTTTTTTTAATATCTAGACCATTTTGCATTACAGCTTTAATATATTACCATTTTTGTTTCTTTTTTACAACCATGTTATCCAGGCCATGAGACCCCCATCAGTAAAGCCGCGAGCTCGTAATTGGAAGATTGCCGGTTCAATACCTGAGCCGGCCAAAGACCGTCGTGTACACTAATGGTGGCTGGTGTACATAAAATCCGTCGTGGTCGCAATGTCCTCCATGTTCCCATCAAAACTATACCTCTGGAGATAACCAAAGCGGGGAAGACATCCCCTCCGTAGGGGATCAAAATTGTGATGGCATGTCTCCGGAAAATCCCTAGGGGTGCGTCCCAGACCGCCACCAATTACCCATAGCGCAATACTGGCGCTACTTTATGCCCAGCCTACCTACTTACAACCATAGATCATGTTTAAATTTTCCCGTGTAAAATGACTTCATGACAGAAGAGCAACGTCACTGGGTGAAACTATTTTCAAGGTGACAAATAGAGTACCTTCATAATTCCGTCGTTTTTAGTTAATAACTTGTTTAATTAAAGTGATAGAAATTTCTAAGCAGTTGAAATATCTTCCTTAGAATATTCGGAACACATTGATACCTCTCATGACGCGAAGGACCCTGATCTCCGAGAGAAGATGCGGTCGCAGACCAAAAAAAAAAAAAATGATGCCAGCGCGACAGTAACTTTTTTTAATAGATAGAGATAATCATTATCAATAATTTTATATGATAAATAAGTGAAAAACTACTGAGTTATTTCATGGTAGATGTAATATCAGACCCACGCTGGGATATCTCCACATCCACCACTATTTTCTAACAAAGCTCACTATTCTATTCAAACTTGCCAATTTTAACAATTTTTAGCTCTCGGTATATTTTAATATTTTTTTAATTTTATTTAATGAGTGAAAACTATTATAGACATGCTTAGAAAAAATTCCGTTAAAATTTTCTAGTAAGTAGAATGTATTGAAGTTTGCAACTATGATCTTATTTAATCACAAAAACTGTTTCAAAACTGTAACAAAAGGCTATCATTATCCTCCCCATGAATTCTTAATTCTCATTTCTTAACTGTAAAAATTTATGCCGGCATTTTTCTACAAAGTTTGCTCTTTTAATTCTGCTTGAAAAAATCATTTATTTCTTTTACTTTCTACTTTGAATGCAAATGCTGAAGACTTCCCATTTTAAATGAACATAAATGCCTTGCTTCTCAAAGGGTTAAATAATTGTAGCCAAAAAAAAAAAAAAAAAAAGGAGGGGAGATAATCATCTTTCTGTGTGAATGACGCTATCATCCAGTGTTGCTAAATTTAGGGACTTTTTATTCAATAGCTATCATTAATTTGTAATTGTAACGGTTACCTAAACGCTTCGAAGATTAATCGTTTAATATTTATATGAAATATCATTCTTCAAATTTACTGGTGATTAGTGAATAAAAAAGTCTCTAAATTTGACAAAAATGCTAATTTGCCATGGCATTCGTCTACTGTTTGAAGAAGTGGTATCCAAAAATGTCGCCTATGGCAACTTTTCATTAAACAACTCAGTGTTGCCAATTTGTATGGATTTTTTAAATTAATTATTATCACTAATTTTGAAGAAGAAATGCTTATATATACGATAGTCGATTAGAAAAATATAGAATTGGGCAGATATCATTTATAGGTACAAATTGGAAACACCGGTATCAACCCTTTCAGTGGAATGTTTTTTTTTTTCTCCTTTCTGCGTCGCACATACGCTAGATACTACGAGCTTTACATCTTGTTATTTTGTCAAAGTAAACCTTTTCATCTTATACAGGGTTTCTCAAAACTCATGTTGGATATGTTAGGGGGGATAGAACACAACTAGGCAAGCACAAATCACCATACAATCCGTGATCCGAAATCAAGCCGTAAAATGCTAGAGGACGCTGGAGCTGTAGTGAACAGCCTTTTTATTGCAGTCACTGGTAGGCGCCCTCTAGCGCTTTACGGCTTGAGTTCCGACTATGGATTGTATGGTGATTTGTGCTTGTCTAATTGTGTTCTATCCCCCCCTAACGTAAGCTTTGGAGCACCCTGTATAATCAGAAAAAATCATTGTAGAACTTAAAAAAAAAAAAAAAAAATCCAAATAAATTTCCTATATTAATGTTTATTAAAAAGTAATGGTGGCCCAAACCAAACTCACAACAGTTATCAGGTGTGTTTTGGATTTTTTTAAAGAGCGTTTCGGTCAGAAGAGCAAATGTTAAATTGTCTCGATGATACAGGGTTACAATCTGGACTAAACTGCCCGTATAGTCAAGATAGTATTTGTTATTGTGATCTTCTTCCACAATTAAGTGAAAAATTACGATGGGATTATAGGGGGATAGAATCAGGGGATAAAAGCGGGTCGGTAGACACCCTGAAGTACCACACCCACTTAACTCTTTAAAGATCGGATTATTGTAAAGAAAACTTTCATAAATATAAATATGATGCCTATATTTATTATCCATGTACTAATAAAAAAAATTCCTTTATTAAAGAAATTCCTTTATTAAAATACCAAAATGTTAATATTTTTCTTAGAAAATCGTTTTATTAAGCATTTTTGAAAATTCAAAGAGAATATACTTCTGGAAATGTATAACCATGTATTTTTTATTCTTTAAATTGCAATTTGTAAAAGAATTTATCCTAAATTAAATTCCAGAACAAGCAATTTATTTAATCTGAAAATCGGAAATACACAAAGAAGCAACAAATAACGAAAAATTAGATATACGATACTTTGGATTACAAGTAAAATTGAATAAGACTGAATCAGGTAATTACTTCTTTCTAATCATCCGACTTTTGCTATATAAGAGAAAGTCCGCTTTATTTTTGAATTAAGAACATTTCAATTTGAATTTTGTTTTTGATTTTTTAAACAACAGTTGTAAGTCTAAGATTAAAGAGAAGATTTAAAGGAACATTTACATTTATATTCTTTAATTTTTTTTTTTTTTTTTTTTAATAATTATCTCAATAGGTGAGATGTGTTAAATTTATACCATTTTTAATTAGCTAATTCACTGGGAAACGAACAAATAATTGAAAATGATCTATGTATAAAATTGTTTTAATCTTAATTATTGTATGCAATTAATTTTAATGAATATCTGTTAACACATGTCAACAGATGTAAAAAATATTAAACACCGAGATAAGCGTTAAATGCTTGCTATTTTCTTTTGGAAAAAAAAGAGAGAAATTAAAATCAGTTATTTTTTAATTTGAATTTTCATAATTAATAATTTTATTTAAAAATTTGGTTATATATATATATATATATATATATGTATGTATGTATGACGTAAATACCTATAGTAAAAATTGACAATAAAGAATAAATATTTTATGCTTTACTGTCATTCTTTACCATAGGTTTTTATTCTCCCTGCTTTTTGGATACTACTCTTTTTTTTTTTTTCAGGCACGACAACATTTATAGTAGTTGTTTCCAAAGTATTGTTAATACCCCCTTTTATTTCGCGCAACTATTCTTGTACAGTAATTTTCCCGAATATATAATTGAATGGAAATTATGTTTAATTTCATGTAAATATAGTGTCAGTTACACACAAGTAATATTGCCAAATTTAATGACATTTTTGTTCAATACCTACCACAAAATATTTGTTGTGACGTTTGCCTAATCACTTCGAAGTTTGATATCACATATATCAAATATTACTCCTCAAAATTATTGGTGATTATTGAATAAAAAAGTCCTAAGATTTGGAAACACTGCACACAAAGATCATTTTGCTTTCACTAGTATTTTCTAACAGCAATAACTATCCTATTTAATCACAGAAACGACAGTAAATATGGCATAAATGTTTCTTTGTGGTAATAGTTTAGAAAATCTTGCCCTTTTGCGTGACTGGCACGACCTTCTGCAAAGCTGCTAACATATCTAATTTTAAAATCATATTTATCACCATTATTTTTAAAAAGGAACCTGTCACGTATATTTTCGACGAATAAATAAAATTTAACAAATTTAAATTTTTTATAAAAACGTTCCGGTATGAAGTCTTCGTTGAAAATATTGGAGACATGACACCTATGCTTCTGACATGGAATTAAACAGCTACCTCCTTTCCCATTTTCTACGAAAGAGATTACACCAGAACTTTTATAGTAAAATTTTCAGTTTATTTAACCATAAAAATTAACATGACATATACATACCTACGAGCATTCTAAATAATATTCCGTAGTATTGTTATAATTCGCATCTTTTTCCACACAACTTTACTTTTAGAGTAAGTTTCTAGAAAGGAAATTATGATTAAATAAGAAAGAAATGCTCTTAGAAAAAAAAAATCGGGTTCTGATGCCAACATTTTAATGTATTACGGAGTATTTTTAGCCATTCTTTTATTCGCACCACTTTATTTATAGAAAATTTTTCTCCAATATATAACTTCGATAAAATAAAGAAAAATTACCCTTATAAAAGTGGTATGAAATAAAGATGGGTCTAAAAATACTCCGGAATAAATTAAAATGTTGGCAACTATGCAGTACTATGGAATATTAATCCGTTAGTAGTCGCTATAGACAGCGCCACCTAATACAAATTGCTCACTTTTTATTTAACTGCCACCAATAATTTTAATAAATGATGTGATCGACGTTTCTTCGATTTTATTCGCGTTTTATGTATATCAAATGCCACTTCTAAAAATTTTTGGTGGCTATTGAATAAAAAAATCCTGCAACACTGAAGGATGGGAGGCAAATCGACCAACTAGCGACTACTAACGGGTTAATTAGAATGTTAGTAGGTATGCTTACAATACTCAGAACAATCAATGGAAATTATGAGTTTGGTAGGAAAAAATTATGTAATGGGCGAGTGTATAAACAAAACATGGTTCTTTCCTACGACTGCCTTTCCTTTTCAAAAAAAGATTAAAAAACAATTATAACGTTTACAATGTTGAAACTATGTAAATTTTCTTTGTGACATAGAAAACGACGCGTTGTAGATAAGGGGTGAAAAGCGACCAAAAGCATTCCTTCTGTGGGAGGAGATTAAAAGCAATGGACACGCGTTAAATGTTTTGAAACAGCAATACGATGTCTCAGCAACATGACTTACGTGAATTGGTAGCCTGAAGGGCCATAGACTATTTATAAGTCGTTCATCGGAAGTGGTCTAAACTCATGTGAAAGCGTTAGAAATTTCTCAAAGTGACATTTCCAAACTATGAAACTGCTTTTTAGAAATTGGAAATGTTCGCCAAAGATCGGGACTAGATCGTACCCCTGCAACAACGTAAAATAAGGATTGATATATAAAACTAACTGCCAGAGGATTCTGCATAATTTAAGCCACTTTATTGCAATGGCATATTCAGAAGACTACTGGTACCAGAATTACAATTCAAACTGTTCGAAATAGACTCCACCATGTGGATTTGCATGCTCGCAGACCCATGGTTTGTGTTTCGTTGAGAGTTCGCAGAAGTTGGGCAGAGGAGGATTTCAGATGGGGACGAGATAAATGCAGTAACGTGCTCTTCACGGATGATTTCATTTCGTCGCCAGCCACAGTCTGGAGTTTAACATTGGGCGGTGTCCAGATAATCTTCTTCTTTAGTTCCGTAATTGCATCCGTTCTAATGACCGTTACGCTGGCTCCAGTGTCCAGAATTATGCGACAGGAAGTGTTATTAACTTGTCCATAAACTTAAGTCCTTGAAATACGTGAAATACTGTAAAGTGGGGCTCTTTAATTTTAGACAACTTCTGCCCCGCGAGATTACGTCTTCTTAGTTTCTCTATGATGACGTTGAAATCTGATTTTTCTTATCATTTTGTCGCATTGGGCAGTTTCTTTTGCCATGACCATTTTTTCCACAGCCCCAGCACTTGATCTTCATATTCTTATCTTCTTCACTACTCTCTAAACTGTGTAGTCTTCTTGTGAGGTTCATTTTCTTCATTTTCTCCAGATTATCTTGGAATCATTTAAAGAGACTGCTGTGATGGTGTGGCGGCTTTTACAGAAGTCTTGTTGGGCTGCCTCAATTTTCAGTGCATATGCCAAAGCTGATTTAAAATCCTTGACAATGTCGAGTCTAAGGGCTTTCTGGTTCTCTGGATTTCGCACAGCGTCAATAAAATATTGGCGGGCCAAATCATCACGAGTTTCAGCTTTGCACTCTGAGAAAGCTAAGTGTGACAGTCTCCGAATATCTGATGCCAGCTCTTGTAAACTTTCATCAGCTTTCTGATAACGGGACTTTAATCGGATACGTGCATTTTTTTCCAAAAGACTCTAAATGATACCGATGTACCGTGGAAAGTGTTTCCAGTATGTCAGCTGCGTCGCCCCTTAATGAAGTTGCTAAATAGACTGTATTGGCAGTAGGGTCCCATCCGTTAGCTTCAGCTACAATGGAAAACTGCGTCTTATATACTTGCCAAGATGATCTGCAATCACAGGTGGATAGATTTATTGATCCTTGTTTCAGTATTATTTTGTCTTTCCTTTCATCTTCCTGAAACATACATGCTAACTTTTCTTCCAGACTCTGGATCTTCTTTTACAATTCATTTCCTAATCTTTCTTCAAACTTTTTCTCAAATTTTCCTATCACTTCCCTGTAGCTCTCTTTTTCCACTTTCCTCTGAAGATCTTTTTATATTCTCTTATATTTGCTTTATATTTCTTGCTTTATATCTCTTGCTTTATATCTTTCAGCTCTTGATAAAAATTTTCTTTAATTTTCTCTTCAAAGCTCTCTTCTATCTTCGTTACATTATCTTCTATCTTCGTAATATTATCTTCTATCTTTATAACACTAACTTCTATCTTCATAACTTTATCATGCATTCCATCTATTCTGTTTTCCATATTTGATAATTTATTCCCTAATACTTCTTTCATAGATATCATCCCTTCCTCAGCAGCTTCAAATTTTTCTTGAATGGACTTAATGTCTTCAGTCAACACGGTGTCCATCTTTTCCTGTACAGTTTTCACTTCTTTCATTTTTTCACTCAAACTAGTTTTCATCTCTTTTTCTCCAGTTTCCATACTGTGTTTCATCTCTTTTTGTCCTGCTTTCAATTCATTTACTTACGCGGTCAAACCTTCCAAAATTTTTTTTATTTGTTGTTCCATACATCTAGTTATGACTATTCAACAGGGAATCCCACTTCTGACACCGGAATTGTTACGTACTCGGTGTTCGTGAATTGTCTGTGAATGAAAGGTAAATCTTGCAGAGGCTTAAAAGTTTATTTACAGAATTTTCCAGAAGATTGCAGGTCTGTAAACCAAATATCAACTTCAGTTTCACCAGAAAACACAGCTTAAATAACAGTTCAGAACATCAAATTCACAGCATAATCTGTAGCATAGCATTAACGCACAGAAATAGGCTGCAATTAGTGAATAGCAAGAGACCAGTCAGGGAGCTATTAACATCAAGCAGTTTGGCAATCCTAGGATTAATTCAAAAATTGTGATGGCATGTCTCCGGAAAATCCCTAGGGGTGCGTCCCAGACCGCCACCAATTACCCATAGCGCAATACTGGCGCTACTTTATGCCCAGCCTACCTACTTACAACCATAGATCATGTTTAAATTTTCCCGTGTAAAATGACTTCATGACAGAAGAGCAACGTCACTGGGTGAAACTATTTTCAAGGTGACAAATAGAGTACCTTCATAATTCCGTCGTTTTTAGTTAATAACTTGTTTAATTAAAGTGATAGAAATTTCTAAGCAGTTGAAATATCTTCCTTAGAATATTCGGAACACATTGATACCTCTCATGACGCGAAGGACCCTGATCTCCGAGAGAAGATGCGGTCGCAGACCAAAAAAAAAAAAAATGATGCCAGCGCGACAGTAACTTTTTTTAATAGATAGAGATAATCATTATCAATAATTTTATATGATAAATAAGTGAAAAACTACTGAGTTATTTCATGGTAGATGTAATATCAGACCCACGCTGGGATATCTCCACATCCACCACTATTTTCTAACAAAGCTCACTATTCTATTCAAACTTGCCAATTTTAACAATTTTTAGCTCTCGGTATATTTTAATATTTTTTTAATTTTATTTAATGAGTGAAAACTATTATAGACATGCTTAGAAAAAATTCCGTTAAAATTTTCTAGTAAGTAGAATGTATTGAAGTTTGCAACTATGATCTTATTTAATCACAAAAACTGTTTCAAAACTGTAACAAAAGGCTATCATTATCCTCCCCATGAATTCTTAATTCTCATTTCTTAACTGTAAAAATTTATGCCGGCATTTTTCTACAAAGTTTGCTCTTTTAATTCTGCTTGAAAAAATCATTTATTTCTTTTACTTTCTACTTTGAATGCAAATGCTGAAGACTTCCCATTTTAAATGAACATAAATGCCTTGCTTCTCAAAGGGTTAAATAATTGTAGCCAAAAAAAAAAAAAAAAAAAGGAGGGGAGATAATCATCTTTCTGTGTGAATGACGCTATCATCCAGTGTTGCTAAATTTAGGGACTTTTTATTCAATAGCTATCATTAATTTGTAATTGTAACGGTTACCTAAACGCTTCGAAGATTAATCGTTTAATATTTATATGAAATATCATTCTTCAAATTTACTGGTGATTAGTGAATAAAAAAGTCTCTAAATTTGACAAAAATGCTAATTTGCCATGGCATTCGTCTACTGTTTGAAGAAGTGGTATCCAAAAATGTCGCCTATGGCAACTTTTCATTAAACAACTCAGTGTTGCCAATTTGTATGGATTTTTTAAATTAATTATTATCACTAATTTTGAAGAAGAAATGCTTATATATACGATAGTCGATTAGAAAAATATAGAATTGGGCAGATATCATTTATAGGTACAAATTGGAAACACCGGTATCAACCCTTTCAGTGGAATGTTTTTTTTTTTCTCCTTTCTGCGTCGCACATACGCTAGATACTACGAGCTTTACATCTTGTTATTTTGTCAAAGTAAACCTTTTCATCTTATACAGGGTTTCTCAAAACTCATGTTGGATATGTTAGGGGGGATAGAACACAACTAGGCAAGCACAAATCACCATACAATCCGTGATCCGAAATCAAGCCGTAAAATGCTAGAGGACGCTGGAGCTGTAGTGAACAGCCTTTTTATTGCAGTCACTGGTAGGCGCCCTCTAGCGCTTTACGGCTTGAGTTCCGACTATGGATTGTATGGTGATTTGTGCTTGTCTAATTGTGTTCTATCCCCCCCTAACGTAAGCTTTGGAGCACCCTGTATAATCAGAAAAAATCATTGTAGAACTTAAAAAAAAAAAAAAAAAATCCAAATAAATTTCCTATATTAATGTTTATTAAAAAGTAATGGTGGCCCAAACCAAACTCACAACAGTTATCAGGTGTGTTTTGGATTTTTTTAAAGAGCGTTTCGGTCAGAAGAGCAAATGTTAAATTGTCTCGATGATACAGGGTTACAATCTGGACTAAACTGCCCGTATAGTCAAGATAGTATTTGTTATTGTGATCTTCTTCCACAATTAAGTGAAAAATTACGATGGGATTATAGGGGGATAGAATCAGGGGATAAAAGCGGGTCGGTAGACACCCTGAAGTACCACACCCACTTAACTCTTTAAAGATCGGATTATTGTAAAGAAAACTTTCATAAATATAAATATGATGCCTATATTTATTATCCATGTACTAATAAAAAAAATTCCTTTATTAAAGAAATTCCTTTATTAAAATACCAAAATGTTAATATTTTTCTTAGAAAATCGTTTTATTAAGCATTTTTGAAAATTCAAAGAGAATATACTTCTGGAAATGTATAACCATGTATTTTTTATTCTTTAAATTGCAATTTGTAAAAGAATTTATCCTAAATTAAATTCCAGAACAAGCAATTTATTTAATCTGAAAATCGGAAATACACAAAGAAGCAACAAATAACGAAAAATTAGATATACGATACTTTGGATTACAAGTAAAATTGAATAAGACTGAATCAGGTAATTACTTCTTTCTAATCATCCGACTTTTGCTATATAAGAGAAAGTCCGCTTTATTTTTGAATTAAGAACATTTCAATTTGAATTTTGTTTTTGATTTTTTAAACAACAGTTGTAAGTCTAAGATTAAAGAGAAGATTTAAAGGAACATTTACATTTATATTCTTTAATTTTTTTTTTTTTTTTTTTTTAATAATTATCTCAATAGGTGAGATGTGTTAAATTTATACCATTTTTAATTAGCTAATTCACTGGGAAACGAACAAATAATTGAAAATGATCTATGTATAAAATTGTTTTAATCTTAATTATTGTATGCAATTAATTTTAATGAATATCTGTTAACACATGTCAACAGATGTAAAAAATATTAAACACCGAGATAAGCGTTAAATGCTTGCTATTTTCTTTTGGAAAAAAAAGAGAGAAATTAAAATCAGTTATTTTTTAATTTGAATTTTCATAATTAATAATTTTATTTAAAAATTTGGTTATATATATATATATATATATATATGTATGTATGTATGACGTAAATACCTATAGTAAAAATTGACAATAAAGAATAAATATTTTATGCTTTACTGTCATTCTTTACCATAGGTTTTTATTCTCCCTGCTTTTTGGATACTACTCTTTTTTTTTTTTTCAGGCACGACAACATTTATAGTAGTTGTTTCCAAAGTATTGTTAATACCCCCTTTTATTTCGCGCAACTATTCTTGTACAGTAATTTTCCCGAATATATAATTGAATGGAAATTATGTTTAATTTCATGTAAATATAGTGTCAGTTACACACAAGTAATATTGCCAAATTTAATGACATTTTTGTTCAATACCTACCACAAAATATTTGTTGTGACGTTTGCCTAATCACTTCGAAGTTTGATATCACATATATCAAATATTACTCCTCAAAATTATTGGTGATTATTGAATAAAAAAGTCCTAAGATTTGGAAACACTGCACACAAAGATCATTTTGCTTTCACTAGTATTTTCTAACAGCAATAACTATCCTATTTAATCACAGAAACGACAGTAAATATGGCATAAATGTTTCTTTGTGGTAATAGTTTAGAAAATCTTGCCCTTTTGCGTGACTGGCACGACCTTCTGCAAAGCTGCTAACATATCTAATTTTAAAATCATATTTATCACCATTATTTTTAAAAAGGAACCTGTCACGTATATTTTCGACGAATAAATAAAATTTAACAAATTTAAATTTTTTATAAAAACGTTCCGGTATGAAGTCTTCGTTGAAAATATTGGAGACATGACACCTATGCTTCTGACATGGAATTAAACAGCTACCTCCTTTCCCATTTTCTACGAAAGAGATTACACCAGAACTTTTATAGTAAAATTTTCAGTTTATTTAACCATAAAAATTAACATGACATATACATACCTACGAGCATTCTAAATAATATTCCGTAGTATTGTTATAATTCGCATCTTTTTCCACACAACTTTACTTTTAGAGTAAGTTTCTAGAAAGGAAATTATGATTAAATAAGAAAGAAATGCTCTTAGAAAAAAAAAATCGGGTTCTGATGCCAACATTTTAATGTATTACGGAGTATTTTTAGCCATTCTTTTATTCGCACCACTTTATTTATAGAAAATTTTTCTCCAATATATAACTTCGATAAAATAAAGAAAAATTACCCTTATAAAAGTGGTATGAAATAAAGATGGGTCTAAAAATACTCCGGAATAAATTAAAATGTTGGCAACTATGCAGTACTATGGAATATTAATCCGTTAGTAGTCGCTATAGACAGCGCCACCTAATACAAATTGCTCACTTTTTATTTAACTGCCACCAATAATTTTAATAAATGATGTGATCGACGTTTCTTCGATTTTATTCGCGTTTTATGTATATCAAATGCCACTTCTAAAAATTTTTGGTGGCTATTGAATAAAAAAATCCTGCAACACTGAAGGATGGGAGGCAAATCGACCAACTAGCGACTACTAACGGGTTAATTAGAATGTTAGTAGGTATGCTTACAATACTCAGAACAATCAATGGAAATTATGAGTTTGGTAGGAAAAAATTATGTAATGGGCGAGTGTATAAACAAAACATGGTTCTTTCCTACGACTGCCTTTCCTTTTCAAAAAAAGATTAAAAAACAATTATAACGTTTACAATGTTGAAACTATGTAAATTTTCTTTGTGACATAGAAAACGACGCGTTGTAGATAAGGGGTGAAAAGCGACCAAAAGCATTCCTTCTGTGGGAGGAGATTAAAAGCAATGGACACGCGTTAAATGTTTTGAAACAGCAATACGATGTCTCAGCAACATGACTTACGTGAATTGGTAGCCTGAAGGGCCATAGACTATTTATAAGTCGTTCATCGGAAGTGGTCTAAACTCATGTGAAAGCGTTAGAAATTTCTCAAAGTGACATTTCCAAACTATGAAACTGCTTTTTAGAAATTGGAAATGTTCGCCAAAGATCGGGACTAGATCGTACCCCTGCAACAACGTAAAATAAGGATTGATATATAAAACTAACTGCCAGAGGATTCTGCATAATTTAAGCCACTTTATTGCAATGGCATATTCAGAAGACTACTGGTACCAGAATTACAATTCAAACTGTTCGAAATAGACTCCACCATGTGGATTTGCATGCTCGCAGACCCATGGTTTGTGTTTCGTTGAGAGTTCGCAGAAGTTGGGCAGAGGAGGATTTCAGATGGGGACGAGATAAATGCAGTAACGTGCTCTTCACGGATGATTTCATTTCGTCGCCAGCCACAGTCTGGAGTTTAACATTGGGCGGTGTCCAGATAATCTTCTTCTTTAGTTCCGTAATTGCATCCGTTCTAATGACCGTTACGCTGGCTCCAGTGTCCAGAATTATGCGACAGGAAGTGTTATTAACTTGTCCATAAACTTAAGTCCTTGAAATACGTGAAATACTGTAAAGTGGGGCTCTTTAATTTTAGACAACTTCTGCCCCGCGAGATTACGTCTTCTTAGTTTCTCTATGATGACGTTGAAATCTGATTTTTCTTATCATTTTGTCGCATTGGGCAGTTTCTTTTGCCATGACCATTTTTTCCACAGCCCCAGCACTTGATCTTCATATTCTTATCTTCTTCACTACTCTCTAAACTGTGTAGTCTTCTTGTGAGGTTCATTTTCTTCATTTTCTCCAGATTATCTTGGAATCATTTAAAGAGACTGCTGTGATGGTGTGGCGGCTTTTACAGAAGTCTTGTTGGGCTGCCTCAATTTTCAGTGCATATGCCAAAGCTGATTTAAAATCCTTGACAATGTCGAGTCTAAGGGCTTTCTGGTTCTCTGGATTTCGCACAGCGTCAATAAAATATTGGCGGGCCAAATCATCACGAGTTTCAGCTTTGCACTCTGAGAAAGCTAAGTGTGACAGTCTCCGAATATCTGATGCCAGCTCTTGTAAACTTTCATCAGCTTTCTGATAACGGGACTTTAATCGGATACGTGCATTTTTTTCCAAAAGACTCTAAATGATACCGATGTACCGTGGAAAGTGTTTCCAGTATGTCAGCTGCGTCGCCCCTTAATGAAGTTGCTAAATAGACTGTATTGGCAGTAGGGTCCCATCCGTTAGCTTCAGCTACAATGGAAAACTGCGTCTTATATACTTGCCAAGATGATCTGCAATCACAGGTGGATAGATTTATTGATCCTTGTTTCAGTATTATTTTGTCTTTCCTTTCATCTTCCTGAAACATACATGCTAACTTTTCTTCCAGACTCTGGATCTTCTTTTACAATTCATTTCCTAATCTTTCTTCAAACTTTTTCTCAAATTTTCCTATCACTTCCCTGTAGCTCTCTTTTTCCACTTTCCTCTGAAGATCTTTTTATATTCTCTTATATTTGCTTTATATTTCTTGCTTTATATCTCTTGCTTTATATCTTTCAGCTCTTGATAAAAATTTTCTTTAATTTTCTCTTCAAAGCTCTCTTCTATCTTCGTTACATTATCTTCTATCTTCGTAATATTATCTTCTATCTTTATAACACTAACTTCTATCTTCATAACTTTATCATGCATTCCATCTATTCTGTTTTCCATATTTGATAATTTATTCCCTAATACTTCTTTCATAGATATCATCCCTTCCTCAGCAGCTTCAAATTTTTCTTGAATGGACTTAATGTCTTCAGTCAACACGGTGTCCATCTTTTCCTGTACAGTTTTCACTTCTTTCATTTTTTCACTCAAACTAGTTTTCATCTCTTTTTCTCCAGTTTCCATACTGTGTTTCATCTCTTTTTGTCCTGCTTTCAATTCATTTACTTACGCGGTCAAACCTTCCAAAATTTTTTTTATTTGTTGTTCCATACATCTAGTTATGACTATTCAACAGGGAATCCCACTTCTGACACCGGAATTGTTACGTACTCGGTGTTCGTGAATTGTCTGTGAATGAAAGGTAAATCTTGCAGAGGCTTAAAAGTTTATTTACAGAATTTTCCAGAAGATTGCAGGTCTGTAAACCAAATATCAACTTCAGTTTCACCAGAAAACACAGCTTAAATAACAGTTCAGAACATCAAATTCACAGCATAATCTGTAGCATAGCATTAACGCACAGAAATAGGCTGCAATTAGTGAATAGCAAGAGACCAGTCAGGGAGCTATTAACATCAAGCAGTTTGGCAATCCTAGGATGGGGGTTCTTTTTATAGCATCCTATTAATCGAGATTCTGGTGACTTCAATTCTATTCGAGTTAGAGCTTATATATTCGGTATATCGATAATAAGGATTTTTTCTCCATGGTCGCCAAATTTTTCGCCATTGCTATTACCTGCCTTGGTGTAGCTTTTTAACGTGTTTTTAAAGAAAAATGAATTATTTAAACGCGAAAACAAGCTAGATATGAAGAGAATTAATATTTTATAACCTTAATAAAACTCTTTGAATGAAATTATATAAAAATAACTACTATTATTTACAAATCCGTAAGAATATGTATATCTTTCTCATTTAAATAAAATGAAATTTAGATTTCTGAATTTGCTCTATAAAAAAATTCCATGGTTTTACGATATCAAGTAAAATTATTCAACAGTTTCAGGGGCCTCATTCTAATTTCCAACTGTAAACAGGCGGACTGGAAATTTTCCATAAAAATTCATACCTATAAATTAAAGGAAACGCATGATTTATTCCTTCTCTTCTGACACTGTTCGCAAATGCTGGTGGCAGTTGATTTTAAATAAGCAAAATTACCTTTTCCCTAAAAGAGTTAAACGAAATCACGTTCAAAACATATTTCAATGGAACAATTTACAAGATTCATCAGCAAAATTAAAATAAAAAATGTACATTTTTTACAATTTCCTCGAAACACTTATATGTTTTAAATAGAATATTATAGAATAAATAAATAATTAATTTTATGTTCTTTTGTCTGCATAACCTTAGATAATTACCATGAATACATATTCTTTGTACAATTGCCGGTAACATAAAAAAAAAATTATAATTATTATTAATCAAATCTCCAATTTTAATCACGATGCAAAAAGTTTGTCATACATTTAATGAACTATTTAAATATAAATGTTCGTTTAAAACTTCTGTGAAATCAAATATTTGTATAGTTACACTGAATTTCGAAAATTAAATTCTGTTTTTTCTTGCAATTTTAGTATATTTATTTAGATTCTTTTAACTTAAATATTTCACAGAATATATGTTTGTTTAAAAAAAAAGTAGTTTCTCGTAATTTTTTTCCCCTTCAAGTGATAAGTCATTTAATTCCACAAATAAAAGCAAATATTATATTTTTAAATATACCACTTGATAAAAGATTTTAATGTGCATAAAATTTATTTATTTTTTCTTTTATTTTTTCTTTTCTTTCTTACTTTTTCTTTTTTTTTTTTTATTATACATATATATTATTTAATAAAATTAATTTATAGGAAAATCGGGAGCAGTTTAGTGGTAAATTTTCAAATATAAAATGTTTTAAGTATAAAAATTAATTTAAAAAATAAACAAATGTCACTAAGAAAGTTATCTTATTTAGTAGAGTATGTTTAATATAATCTTACTTTTCCTCGTAACTAATTAATTGCCAATAGTTTCCGCTAATTAAATATTTGATATGCTAAACATTGTAGCGAGAGTATATAGGGGAGACTAAGGACTAATGAGACAAGTGTATTATTCATAATTGCTAACATACTAATTAATATTCCGTAGTATTCCATGCCCCGCCTTCTTTTTTACACCAGTATCTTTTTAAAGTATTTTTCTTCTTATTTAATCGTAATTGCATTTGAAGAATAAAACTCTAAAAATTTACTGGTGTGGAAAAAAAAATGTGGGACTAACAACACTACGGAATATTAATTAAGATGTTGGCAATGGTCTAATGTAGTATGTCAAACATCCTAAAATTGGTTTTGAAGTTTACCGTGATACCTTGGCCAATGAATACCTTGGGTGTAAATATTAGAAAAGTGTTTTTCTTTTTAAGACACCATCATTTCTCCATGAATGCACGTGGCAAAATCATGAAAATTCATACAGAAAATAACAAGAATCAAAATACAACCAGAACGCATTTCAAACACTGGGATCCCAATCATTTTCATTTTTCTTTAACTTTTTGGTGGTCCCCCTTTTGTTTCCGGAGCAAACCTTTCACTGAAATATATACAGTATAACAGGTTCTTTATATTTCTTAAGTTTCATGATGATTTTTCCAATACTTTTTGAAATATTTGATAAAACGCCTGAAGTCGAAAGTATCCAGTTATTTATGCATTGGTCTATTAGCGTGTCTCTGTATGACTTATTACAGGAACAGAAAGTCGAAAATAACATAATATTGCATCATATAAAATAGACTAGTGTATTATGTTGTATTTTCTATAATGACATCAATAAATGAGCAGTAAATTCAATAAAATTTTGTTTAACTAATATATCGCAATGAATTCATAGTTATTCCCATTAGACCCCAGACGCTCAGACTTGGGTCTAGTGAGACAAAATTTAATATTACAATTTGCATTTTTACTTTCTTCTATATGTAATATAGAGAATGTACTGGATTCGTGAAAATTTTCGAACTCCATTTTCCGATGGATTTACACGTTTTGGGACGTCCTGAACACGATTTGATAGTTTTTAGAAAATGTCTGTCTGTGTGTGTGTGTATCACGAATTTTGTGGACGCTGTATCTCAAGAACCAATGAACGAAATTTAACTAAACTTGGTATTTAGTTGGACCCTGACATAAACTGGTGCTGATTAGATTTGGCGATCAATCTCTCAACAGGTGGTGCTGTAATCGCATTTTTTCTAAAATTTTAACATGGCAGTATAGGACAAAATTTCATATAAATGTACATAACGAGAGTTATTTTTAACTTGTGATTGTAAAATAAATATGAATTATTGATAATAGTAATAGTTAACTAGGAAAAATATTTTGCGCATGTGGGGGCATTTCTACCCCCGGGGGGGAAATATTCAAGATGGGTATCTTTCGAAAGATCTTGTCAATACGTTTAAAACAAATGGTTCAAGTGTAGATATGTGACAATTTAAAACAAAGTTATCGATTTTTTTTAATTTTAACGAAAAAAAAAAATCGTACTTATTTTTATTTTTATTTTATTTTTTAATATTGAGAATAAAATGGACTTTTTTTGGTTATTTAGTGTTATACTACTTCTCTAATATGGAAATCGTCTGCATTATCATGGAAGATATTTTTTTTTAAATAATAATTTTAATAAGTTATTCTTACTGAGTGATTTTTTATAGGAAAATATAAAAGAAAGTCATGTGGTGGCCACAACATACTAATTTCTCTTTTAATAACTAAGGTATATCTATTGCATTAATAGAAAACTATTTAAACAGGGATGAAATAGTTCCGCATTTTTTACCACTAGTGTATTTCACAAAATTTCTAATCTACAAAATCACAAAAATAACTATAAACATGTGGTAAAAATTTCAGTATAGAAATACCGGTGGCAGAAAAAGCGAAACTCTTTCATCCCTGTTTAAAGCTGTTGTATGTTTAAACAATTCTAATATTTTTTATAATTGTATTTTTTAAAGTAGAAAAACAAATCATAATTAGAGTTGTAGTTGTGAGATATTTCGATTAAGTGATAAGATGAAGATTACTGTTCGAAAATAATGATTCCGAATATAGCGGAAAAAGTTTCATATAAAACACTGCTTAAAATACATAGACTGCTATACCATTTAAAAAAGCGATGTTTAAAGTATATTAATATTTTCTTTTTTTTTTTTTTTTTCAGGAAAATTACATGCTAGCGTTGCAAGAATTTAAAAAAAAAAAAAAAAAAAAAAAAAAAAAAATAGTAATAAAAGTAAAACTAGGGAACAAAGCAGGTAGGGTGAAAGAGAGTGATCATGCCTCGAACAGCAATAAAGTAATAAGAAAATATTAGTTAAAAAAATAGTTAATGTGATGATAGTAAGAATATTAGTTTTTTTTCCACAATTATTTCGTTGTTTCAATAAATACTTGGTTTTATTTCTTTCATTTAATTTTTTTTTTATATTTTAACAATCTATATTTTTTTTATAATGTCATTTTTTTCCCCCTAAGCGAGGGCACAGCATGCATTTCTACTTGTTTATTTATTTATTTATTATACTTTAAGATTGGAGACTTTTAAACGTATTGAGATTTCTAAACATTGAATACCATTGCTTTTGCTTTTTCTTCCTTTTTCTTTTTTTTTTTTTTTTTTTCGGCTTATGATCCGCAATTCAGATGCATCCCTTTTGCCAAAAGTAAAAGTTGGGAATCTTTACACTCCTGGTGAAAATATATATATTACTAGATTTGTGTAAATGATATTAATAGAAATTAAAAATACACGTGTTCTAAAATAATTTACTGCGAAAATTTGCTACGTATGATCAATTTCATATTTTCCTCAGTTTCAGGATTGAAAAATTCTCCAATGAACCCTCATCTTTTTCAGTAGCTATCTACGATTGAATAACGCTGAGATTGCGTTAAAAATTTGTGGTATTTAAAAAAGGAGATGCACCAGTCCCTTCCTAAACTAGTAACACGTATAAAATCAATTATGACGCATATTGATGCATATGGCGCTGTATTTATAAAAACAATTATGACGCATTCGACATATTTTCGAAAATGTATTGATATTTTTTATACGTACGATATTTGATACGGAAATTGATTGCAAAAGTGACTACCAGTAGTACTGATAAATATAATAAGCAAAAATAAAATAGAGTTTAACTATTGTAAAAAGTAGCTTACAAAATTTCATGTAATATGAAGTACATGTGAATACATCGTATAGTCAATCATCCGTGGAAACAAGAAAAATGTTATAAAACTTATAGGAAGTTTTAGGAAATTACAAATAATTTAATTCTGCATTTAACAAAGTAAAGGTATTCAGAAAATTTATTCATTAAATATTTCTTTAAAAATAGTAAATAAAATAATGTCGAAATAATTAATGTAATGTAAACAACATCTACTACACCAAAACATATTAAAAGAGAATATCTGCTTAAACAGCATACTCAAATACCATTATGATCTGATTCTAGAAAATGTCCCCCAGCGTCCGAACGACTCTGCGCTCAAAGCTGGTAAATGGGAAGTGCCGGGTTCGATTCCAGGTCAGGCTCATCAACCTAACCTTTCAGAATTTTTGTTGACTTTCTCCTAAACTCGCATAAATATGGGCTAACACCCCTTAGAAATTCTCCCACGGAGGGCATTCCACCTATAGGCCTAGGACCGTAGTCATTCGGCCTTAAACCCTGCAATCATCTAACCGACTGATTCGTGAAATAGATATTTAATATGAATGAACATAATGCGTTTGTCGTAGTATGCTATCATAGGTGCAAACTTGTACAGTTTTTTTACTACCGGAAATTTTTTATAGAAATTTTTAATAATCATTTTAGCAGTTTTCTTCGGTTAATGATAATATATATATATATATATATATATATATATATATATATATATATATATATATATATATATATATATATATATATATATATATTTATATTTAAAAAGAAATATGTGTATTAAAAAATCGTACAAGTTGTCACCTATGACGCTATGGAGTACAAAATATTTTCCTACAATCATTGATATAACTGCAGGCGTCGCATCGTTTATAAAATTTTACCTTTGTTTTATTATCCTGTCCCTAATACCGTTAACAAGGAATTTTTCTTAAACCTTTTTGACTGTTTTTATTGCTAAAATATTTCATTAAAAAATATTTCTTTAAAATTGTGGTGATTGTATATTAAAAATACGGTAAAATTTTAGGATAGCTGTAAGACCTATAACTAAATATGGACAATTCCATGAAAAATGTAACGTCAGTCACACACAGACATAATTCTTATTCCACCAATATTTTCTAAATATAATCACTATATTATTCAATCATAAAAATCACATCAAAAAATTTCTGTATGGTGATACTGGTGGCAAAAAAAAAGAAATATTATCCTTTTTTGGGACTGATGTTACTTTCTTCCATGGAATCACCTTTATATAGAAAATAAGACATAAATTTAAAATAAATAAATAAATAAAAACACAGTTTTATGTCAAAATGTATTAAAAATTCCATATCACCGGTGTATAAAACTTAGATTTATGCATCTGCTATACGTAAAAGCAACTTTTACGCTTTTTGGCTAAAGGCAGATTTTAACCCTCTGCCGGTCCAAACGCTCTAGAGCGTTCTAAACATTGTTGCCGAATTTAGGGGCTCTTTTATTTAACTATCACCAATAATTTTGAGGAGTGATATTTAGTATACATAATAGAAGAATGACCCTCGAAGTCGTTAGGCAACCGTAACAGTTATAGTCATTTAGAGGAGATATTGCATATAAAAATGTTCCTAAATTTATTAACGCTGAACGGAGGAGTGAAATTAAATAGGACCGACAAAGGGTTAATAGATATTTTTACACATTTCTGAAACAGTTTTCATTCATAGATAAAATAAAAAATGCATAAATTTTTTTTCCGGTAGCCAAAAAGCGCAAACGTTGACAACTAAAATATAGGAGAGACCTGCGTAGGAGAGACCCACTTTATTTGAATAATATTCAGTTTTAATTTTTATTACTAAAATGCGTGAATAAAAACACCAACTGCTATTTTTGCATCCTCTTTGAAATGTTTGAGGAGAAAGTTTTGACAATTTATGGGTGAAAAAATGTTTTATATTGTCTGAAATAAACAATAAAATAGGTGAGCTGCAGAATTTTATTTTTTTCTTCTAATAAACAATTTTAAAACATTCTTAGAATTAAAAAAATATTTACTTATTATTAGATTTAATAATTGTAGTTTTATATATGTAAATAGCAATTTATCACTGCACTTAAATCTTTCGTCTTAGTTTCTTATAATGTGGAAGCATTGAAAAGATGTTCTCGTTCTTCTTCTAATAAACAATTTTAAAACATTCTTAGAATTAAAAAAGTATTTCCTTTTTTTTTTTTTCAAATAATAAAATAAGTCGTTTCGTATACAATAGGTTTATTTCGTATTTATAAAATATACATTTTCTAATTACACTTATTTAGAGTTTTAATGAATAATATTAGCGAGATTTTCTGTAAATAATTCGTGGGATTTTAAATTGAGACTTCAGTGATCCATGTAGTCCAAAAGGTTGATGTTCTAGTTAATTGTACTGTTGTATATTCTTAACTTATTTGCCTTCGAAATGCAAATTTTATGTATTTTAGAAATGCTGATAATACTTAGGATACACCACACTGTGTCTGTCGTTCCTGGCTCGCAGACCAATTTTCTTTTGTTGCAGACAGATACAGAAACTTATGGCATATGTATAGTGATGTGCCATGATTATGCTGGGTAGGGATTATTTTATAAAAATAGTGGTAGCAATGAATTTTAAAATTTCTCATTCATGAGAGCGTCCTGAAAAAAAGGCGGAGAGTACGACCCCTGCATAACGTACGAACTGCAATAATATAGCTACATATATATATATAAATAAATGTTTAACAAAATTAATATTTTAATGATATTGTAAGATGATGGTATTTTCTTCAAAAGGAATAGAACGTTCGTTTAGCTTAACTTGTACATGAGAAACAACAATAAATACAAAGTTAGTAGAAAAAATAATTCGAACACCATGTTTTTTCATAAAGTCTAGGCCAATTATACACGAATATTGGAGATTTTTCCACTACATAAAAAGGCCATAGCACTTCAAACTCGTTTAATTTTACTTTTAGATTAATCACTCCCCGACTTACACAACATTCTCCTTGAGTCGTAATTACATTATAAGGTGTGGGATTTAATGGTTTGAAGGACAAATATTTCATATAAGTATAATATGATAAAAATGATTTTTCAGTGCCAGTATCACAGTAGGTAGGTGTAACAACATCATGTAAGAGAATATTTAAATAAGGTAAAATTACTGGACAATTAGAAATTGAATTTAAAAAAAAAAATAGATTTCACTTGGGTATTAGGAAAGCTCGGTTGATTACTTGCTATATTTTGAGATTGATTGAAATTGGGGGGGGAAAGTTAGCTTGTTGCGGGCGGTTGAAATTATCATTTTTTTTTTTTTTTTTTTTTTTTTTTTGGGGGGGGGGGGGGATTTTCGCTCCGTTCATTTTGAACATTTTTTGTTTTCGTGCTGGTGATAAGAGTTATTCGCAAGTTTAGCAGCATGTCGTGCTTGATATTTGTCTAATACTTGAAAGAGAGTATAAAAATATGCGATAGATTTTAAATCCAACAAATCTTCAATGGGAATTGTGAACAGCGGGGTTATAATATCCAGACCTGATAAATTTAATTCTAATAGCTTAATGATTTCAAGTTTACGGAGCAAAAATATAGTCGGTTTATCACATAACGATATTTTCGCCGTATAAAGCTCCTGTCGTGATTTTGCTTTATCGGCACTTGAGGAAAAGGTGCTTGTAATTTTTACTTTTAAATCCTCATAGATAGGGCTTTGACCAAGCGAATGAGAAGCAATAAGCTCTAATAGCTTAATGATTTCAAGTTTAATTTCGCTTCTCCTTTTAAGGAGTATTTTAGCCAACTAAATCTACCAGCAATATCAATTTTACAGATTTCAAAATACTGCTCAGGCTCATCAAAAAATTCAAGCACATTATTAGAGCCAGTAAAGTAGACTCGAGCGGAGGAGGGGGCAGGGGGTGTCTAGCGAAAAAGGGCGCCAATGTGAGGAATTGGTGGCCATCATTCCTCAATATTAACTTATTTAACCTAAGTAGTATATAAGAACTGCACAAGACTCAAAGTTAAATACAAATAAAATTTATTAGAGCTTAAGTTCAAGGAGGATGTTTGGGCTAAACTTAATATGAAAATCTTAAACGACTTTAGAAAGATAGCTTCAATAAATAATTTAAATAAATTCAGAAAGAAATCTCACCAACTGTAGATAATGTAGAAAAATTATGACTACTCTCGGTGATCCACGATACTTCTCCGGCGTAGACTAAGGCGATAGGATTCCCTGTATCCGCCTAACACTACACTTTACAAATCCTTCAAGACCAACACAACATTCACCGAGCTCAGAAACTTAAGCACTAATGCTCACCATAAGAAAAATTGTATCCTGCTTCACCTCTATACCACACTTCTCACTTCGCTACACCACACACATTCATATTTATATTTAATCTTCATCAACTCCACTCACTTCATTTAACAACTCTAAAACCTCTCCGTATTCACTCGCGCTCCGCATTTTTCTTTCTTCGTTGCAGCGCTATGCTGACGTGAACTCCAACAAATCCGGTGGCTTTCCAGCCGGATAATTTTTCCATTCACTATATCCAACACCACCGCACATCAACACACATGGAACTAATTAACTCCAACAGCATTAGATCTGAACTATCAAACAATAACTCAATCCAGGCGCTCAGCCCTAAATTTTAGCATAGCCAGACGTCGGAAAGAACACAACTACACACCGACCTTACAAGGTATACTAACTTAAATCAAGTGTAGTAATAATTTATATTATAATACTTTACTTTCGAGATCTTTGTCAACATATAATAGGAAATCATTCTGTTATCTCAAAGTTTTTTTTATCTAGAAGTTTTCTCGCTAGAACATTAAATGTCAATAAATGAGGATAGGCTTTAAATTTAAAACTATGAGAAAAATTGTTTAAGTTAATATATTTTACTGTCAGTTGTCTATATTAATTTAGGAGTGAAATAATCAGCTAATAATATTTTGCAAAATTAGTTCGGACGTTAACGGGTTAAGCTGGACTACGTTTATGATAAAAACAACAACGTAGAAATTAAACTGAATTATATAAAATTTCCAATTCAGATAGTGAATTCAGTACATTTTAAAAATCTTTACTAATAAAAAAAAAATATTGAATAATGAGCCAATTATTATATTATGCAAAATTCAATCAATTAAAAAAATAATTTTATATATTTTTGTTTACACAATATATATATATATATATATATATATATAAGTATTTTTTTGAAAATTAAGATGCAAGAATTAGAAAAAGGAATTGAGAAAACAAAATAGTGGCGAAAAAACTTTTAAATAAAAAAGCTAATACAAACAACGGAGTTTTTAAAAGATAAACCTAGGTGTTTTTTCTTATTTATTAGTATAAATTAATTAAGTTCAGAAATAATTAAAAACACCCAAAAAAATTATAATTACAAGATAATACGGATTAAATTCAGTCTACCAAAAATGATTAGAAATACAATTAAATACGTTTTTAATTATTTTCACGGTTAGAAACAAAATAAGTACATTAAATATATTACAGGTAATTAAGAGTTGATTTTAAAATATATAATTACTATAAAATATATCACATAGAAATAACATACCTGCCAATATTTTGAAATTTTAAATCAGAATCGTCAGCACTATTTTTTTAATAAAGTTCTATCTTATTAATTTTCTACGATTAAATAAATAAAAATTGCTGTAGAAAATTCTGGTACGAAGTCGCTTGGAACCTAAGTATACCTGCTAGCTATACTAATTACTATTCCGTAGTATGTTAGTACCCACCCTTCTTCCACAAGAGTTTTCTTTTCTTTTTTCTTTTCTTTTCTTTTTTTTTTTTTTTTTTTTTTTTAAGAGAGAGAGAGTTTTTCTTTTCATTTAATAGGAATTTACATTTGGAGAAAATTATTTTTACAACAAAATGGTGAAGAAAAATGGGCGTGAGTAACTATGCTAAGATATATTGAGTAGAATGTTGGCAAGTATGCCCGAGAAAATATTCATTTATAACATTTTATATGTTGTTAAAAATGATTGGTAATTTTAAGTTTATCTTCTGTTTAAACTAATAACACTATTCTACCATAGCCTCCTTAACTAGATGCCTGTCGCGTAGCTCGGAAACTAGGCAACAGTTCAAGCGGTAGACAGCGCCCCCTGGTACAGATTGTGCGATTTTTTTATTCAACAGCCACCAAAAATTTTTAAAAGTGGGATATGATATACCTAAAAGGGGAATAGAATTGAAGAAATAACGATTATATATATCATGTATCACTTCTTTAAATTATTGGTGATAGCTGAATAAAAAAGTCCTATAATCTGTACTAGGTGGCGCAGTCTACCGCTTCAACTGTTGCCAAGTTTCCGAGCTACGCGACAGGCATCTAGTTAAGGAGGCTATGATTCTACATATTTTGATGAAATTTTTGTATATTCCATAAAATGAGACTTTTTTTTAAACATTTTTCTGACCATAAAATGACAGAATCTTACAACTTCACTAAATAACTCGCTCTAGTATGTGAAATAAGAGATATCACTTATCAGTAATGAAATGAATGGAATACACATTTAACGGTTGCGAAGCGAAATTTATAAAAACATTCAGCATTTTTATTGCAATTTTTAATCTCTAACTATCATTACATGGACTAAAGTAGAAAAGAAATTATTATATTGATACATTTATTGCGATTTCATTTATTGAGAGAAACTGGGGAGAACTATTTTAGAAATTCTTTTCCGAATAGGTATTATTATATAAAATGTAACAGTATAATCAATTGGTTTGTAGATTATCTTCAAATTATGAACACTGCAAATTGCCTTCATGGCTTTTACCATTAATCGAAGTTATTAGCAAAAGTTATTGCACACAAATATGAAACGCCCATAATTTATCTTAGTCTCCGATTTTATAACCAATATAATGAATCTATGCCGTTTTAATCAGTGGTTTCTAAGACTAGGTAGCGTTATTTTCTCATGAACGTAGAAATAGTTACCACGACAGTTCAGACAAACTTAATATACACACTAACTTTCCATAAATGACCGGACACTTTCCATTTTAGACGTTTTTTCAAATATCATAGAAAGTACCTGATGAATCATCTTCAGATTTCAGGAGTGTAAATAACATCTTACACTTCATATATTTCAGTGAAAATTTTGCCCCGAAATTTAACGGGGAGAGGGCAGTAAAAAATTAAATAAAAATGAAAATATTTGAGATCACCCTGTAAAAAGGAATGCATGAAATGCAATCCAGCTGCAGTATATAATTATGAGGTTCCTTCATATTCTCTGTATAAATTTTTATGAGACTACCACATATACTCATGGAAATATTAATATTTCTTTAAAAATGTAAAAAAAAAAAAAAAAAAAAAAAAAAAAAAAAAAAAAAGTCACCTTTTTAACTATAACATGCAAAGTATTAAATCCGGTGCAAAGCCATTTTTAGGAAATTTGAGACACAACATTAGACACAGCATACTGTAATCAGAATGCAAAAATATTAAACATCTAACGATATGTGAGCCTTTTTATTAAATTATTTTTAGCTGCGCATGAGCAAGCTTTTTCGAAATTTCCTTTACATGATATAACAGCAGGTAGTATTGGGCTACTTATATGAAAACCTCAAATAAATATTTTGTAAATTCAAAAAGTTATACGCGATAGAATGAACTGAATTTCAGTTCTTCTCAAAAATAAGGAAAATGATACGGGGTTTTCTCAATATTTATTTACAACCAACAAACATTGTATTACCATACTTGCCAACCATCTCATTATGAACCGTACAATTTTTAGTACCCGCCTTTTTTTTTCACACCAATAATTTTTTAGAGTAATTTTAGTCTTATTTAATCGTAACAACATTTGGAGAGAATTGCTCTAAAAATATAGTGGTGTGAGAAAAGGGGCGTTTTTTCGGGGGGCGTTAACAATTGTACGGTTATTAATGAGATGGTTGGCAAGTATGGTATTACCATTGACTGAATCAAAATAAAAATGTGAGTAAACCCCCTTATAGTTTACCTGGTTTTTTGAGAGGATTCTATCGCGCATAAGTTTTTTTAATTTACACGATACTTCTTTGAAGGGTTTTATATAGGCAGCTCAATACATTAGGCTATTGAATTATGCAAATAAAATTCGATTAATCTTGCGCATGCGCAGTTAAAAATTATTTAGTAAAAATTCACATATTTCATTAGATAGTTAATATTTTTGCATTCTGATTGCAGTACACTGAGTCTAATATTGTGTGTCAAGTTTCCTGAAAATGGCTTTGTTTTGAGTTAAGAGCCATTTTTTTAAAGCTGGATAAAGTCTATGCAGGTGTGATAGTTGCCATCTTCAATTTTTCCGAAACTTTCAGGATGTGTTAGTAGTACTGTGATAAGAAAAAGTGAAATTTAATTTTTTCTGAATTTGATTTGTTCGACCTACAGAGGGGGTCAAAGTCTGAGGCCGTAAATAAAGGGTGCCATTTTAATATCATTTTACTCCTAAAGCCATGCGTGACCCATGTCAATTTTTTTAAATACGGATACTACTTGATACTAAGTACATTTTAGCATAAACAGTTTGGTAGGTCATTCATGACTTTAAAAGCCAGGGTCATTCAAAAGTGCAGTTTTCGTTGATTTTTTTCATGTTTTCAGTCTGAATATCTGCTAAAGCCATGAGTGCCCCATAAAAATAATTATGGGGTTAATTACACACCTTAGTACAGAACTTAAAAATATTTAAAATTGCATGGGTCACTCTTGGCTTTAGTAGATAAACGGTCTCAAAGTTAAAAATTTTCAAAAAAAGGTCAAATTTGATGGTAAATTACTCTATAAGCCATGAGTCAATAACTATGAGAGAGAGTTTTAATTATACCCTAGATGGTCTAGTTTTAGACCCAGGTTACAAACCTATGGAGCTTGTAAGATTTATTTAGATATAGTCTATTTTATATCGCCAATGTGTACCTGTTCTATGTAGTACAAAACGCTTGAGACCCAATTGTGTAATACATTAATGCTTGTTTAAAACTTCCCATTTTACATTACAGAGGTCAGCATCAAAATAAATATAAAATTAATATAAAATTAAAAAATCTGGAGTGACTCCACTCGACTTTCCGAACATTGAGTAATTAACAGTTTTGTAGATAAAGCCTATAAATGCTAGATTCGCCAAAATGCTTATAGTTAGTGCAACAGTGATTTATAATATTCATATAAATTTTCAGCTCAATTGAATCAGGCGTTTAGATTCTATGGCACTTTTAAAAATTTGGTCCCATAGGCCCTAAAGTTAAAGAATTTTTCTTTGTGTCCCTGTAAAAACACTATAAGTGCTAGATTCTCCAAATTCTACACTGACTGAGTATCTGTGACCTATAATATGTGTATAAATGTTTTGCTCAATTGAATAAAGCGTTTAGATGCTATCGCACTTTTAAGATTTTGGTCCCATAGGCCATAATGATAAACAAGTTTTCTTTGTGACCCTGTAAAAAAACTATAAGTGCTAGTTTCATCAAAATCGATAGGGTTCTTGCTACGGTGAGTACCAACTTACAGCTCATTCGAGCAAAGCGTTTAGACGCTAGCGTGTTCACTCACACACATACACACACACATACACACATATATACATCATCGTAAAAAGAGTGAAGACGGACTCAGGGAACCTCGAAACGTATAGAAACATCAAAATCTCAAATTCGGATTTTTGACATGATTACAATACTTTCCTCACTATAGTGCTCGGAAAGTAATAACCTAAGATACATCTGAAATGTGCATATTGTTACATTATGTAAAACATATATAGGGTGATGAAAACAAGACTGTATACAAAATAATAATAATAATAATAATAATAATAATAATAATAATAATAATAAAAATTGTGCATGAGACTAATTGAAACAGGTGTTTCAAGTAACTTCCCCTATATTTGTTTCAGTTGGCCCCTGCCCACAATTTTTACTTCACGAGTTGTTAAGCTACCAGTACTTATGCTCGCGGGCGTTTCAAATCATATGATTAGCAAGCTGCACCTATACACTATAAACGCTGAATCAATCAGAAACATTCACCAATTTTTGTTACATAAAATGCAACATCACTTAAAAATTTGAATTTTTACTCACAGTAAAAAACAGTGCTCAAAAACAGTTTTATCCTCATAAAATCGACAGATGTTTACATACACATCTTTTTTTACATTGTAAAGTAGGTTTTCTGTGTCTGTACTTCCCTTTATTGATAATGAATAAGAACTTAAAAATTGTATTTTTTGTTTCCATATTTCAACTTACTCCGTACTTCAACTTGCCCCTGCCTCCCTTATGTAATTTTTACTTTCCGAACACTATAGTGAGAAAAGTATTGCAGTCATGTCAAAAATACGAATTTGAGATTTTGATATTTCTATACGTTTCGAGGTCCCCTGAGTCCGTTTTCACTATTTTTGCGATGATATATGTATGTATGTGTGTGTGTGTGAGTGAACACGCTATTGTCTAAACGCTTTGCTCGAATGAGCTGCAAGTTGGTACGCATGCTGGAAGTCACCGTAGCACGAACTCTATTAATTTTCATGAATCGAGCCCTTATAGTTTCTTTACAGGGACGCACAGAAAAATTCTTTTTCATTATGGCATATGGGACCAAAATTTTAAAAGTGCGCCTCATTCAATTGAGTAAAGAAATCATACACATATTATAGGTCACAGATACTCAATTTGTATAGATTTTAGAGAATCTAGAAGTTAAGGTTTTTTTTACAGGGATACAAAGAAAAATTATTTATCATTATGGCCTATGAGGCCAAATTTTTAAAAGTGTGATAGTGTCTAAACGCCTTATTAATCTGAGCAAAAAATTTGTACACATGTTATAGGTCACAGTTGCACCAACTGTATAGATTTTGGTGAATTTAGCACTTATAGTGTTTTTACAGGGACACAAAGAAAAATTCTTTAACTTTAGGGCCTATTATGGGACCAAATTTTTAAAAGTGCGATAGCATCTAAACGCCTTATTCAATTGAGCTGAAAATTTATATGAATATTATAAATCACTGTTGCACTAACTAAAAGCATTTTGGCGAATCTAGCATTTATAGGCTTTATCTACAAAACTGTTAATTACTCAATGTTCGGAAAGTCGAGTGGAGTCACTCCAGATTTTTTAATTTTATATTTATTTTATATTTATTTTGATGCTGACCTCTGTAATGTAAAATGGGAAGTTTTAAACAAGCAGTAATGTATTACAAAATTGGGTCTCAAGCGTTTTGTACTACATAGAACAGGTACACATTGGCGATATAAAATAGACTATATCTAAATAAATCTTACAAGCCCCATAGGTTTGTAACCTTGGTCTAAAACTAGACCATCTTGGGTATAATTAAAACTCTCTCTCATAGTTATTGACTCATGGCTTATAGAGTAATTTACCATCAAATTTGACCTTTTTTTGAAAATTTTCAAATTTGAGACCGTTTATCTACTAAAGCCAAGAGTGACCCATGCAATTTTAAATATTTTTAAGTTCTGTACTAAGATCTGTAATTAACCCCATAATTATTTTTATGGGGCACTCATGGCTTTAGCAGATATTCAGACTGAAAGTATGGAAAAAATCAACGAAAACTGTACTTTTGAATGACCCTGGCCTTTAAAGCCATGAATGACCCACCAAACTGTTTATGCTAAAATGTACTTAGTATCAAGTAGTATCCGTATTTAAAAAAATTGACATGGGTCACGCATGGCTTTAGGAGTAAAATGATATTAAAATGGCACCCTTTATTTACGGCCTCAGACTTTGACCCCCTTTATAGGTCGAACAAATCAAATTCAGAAAAAAATAAATTTCACTTTTTCTTATCACAGTACTACTAACACATCCTGAAAGTTTCGGAAAAATTGAAGATGTCAACTATCAAAAGTGTCCAACTTTAAAAAAAATGACTTAAATATCTTGCGTGCTAATTTAAAAAAGTGAGAACTTTTTTTTTTGCAATTTTTTAAAGAAACCGTTATATCTCCACGAATATATGTGGTAGACTAATAAAAATTATACAGGAAATAAGAAGGAGTCTCATAGTTACATACTACAGTCAGATTGCATTAACAAGGAAAAAAATCAAGCTGTTAACAAATGTTGCGTGAGACTAAGCGTAACTATTCATTTATAAAATGGAATCGAGCAAAAAATGTATGCTTTTTTTTATAATAAATCTTTTCACTTGACATTTATTGGTGTGAATTGATTTTTTATTTTCCAACTTTTAATGTATACACAATACTTTACAGTGAATGCTTTTAAAAAGAAAACCAGAGTATTTTTGCTTTTGCTTATTGTTTTTGTTTTCAGTAGAATCGAATCAATGCAGATTTGCTGTTTTTAATTAAATTACAATTTTGCTGTTGAATAATATAATCTAAATATGTTTACAAATGTTCTGTTTAAAAGAAGTATTAAATCAAGAGTAGGAATTAATGTAATATGTTTTTGCTAATTTTTTAATGCTATTCATGGGAATTTAAAAGATTTGTTATTAGAATGAGATTTGCGAATCTTTTTGCTACTGTTTTCTTTCCATTAACTCTATCTTATATAATCACAATAAGGTACTAAAAAATACAATAAGAGTTTCTGTATGTGCTAACAAATATATCAGAACTGCAATTTCTGATTAATCAGGTTTGCTTTTCAGCTCAAGCTCTAATTTTTAAATGCACATTTGGGATCCTACAATTTTAAATGTTTTGTTTTAAATCAATCTTGTTACCATTTGAAAGTAGTATTCATAGTGTAGCTTTCATATGTCTGTAACAGGAGATCACTAAAGAGTTGAGATGGGTTATTGCCTACAAGTGTAAATTCTGTTATGTGCACTTCATTGTTTATAATCCACTAGCAGGTCTAACCGGCTTTGCCCATGTTAAATTAATAAAGGAACTGAACGGAAGTGTCAAATGGAAAGAAAAATGCATGAAATATTTCAACAAGTCTTTAACAGAAAACATTATAACTAAATAAATGAATAAATAAAGTACTTTAATCTGGGCTACATATATATATATATATAGCTTGTTCCTGGATGATTGATCCAAATAACTCAAAAAAGTGTCAAAAATGGGTGTTGTTATTTGAAAACATTAAGTTGGTGCAAGTTTTAAATTGTAGACGACCCACTAACAAAATGTACGTAAACTAAAATTTATAAACCAGATGACATTAACATAAGTCGAAAAATGTAATTATTTTCTTTTATTTTACATAGCCATTTCATTGCTAATTCAGCTCTTTTTTCCGTAATGTTTAACACAAAAGTATTATTAAAATTTTTTCTGTTTTTTTTTTTTTTTTTTTTTTTTTTTTTTTTTAATAATTTTATGAGTTATGTATTTTTGTAGGGATGAGAATTTGACGCAGATTACATGCCACTATTCACGAAGAAAGGTTTTCTTCTTAATATATCTTATAATAAACAAGAAGAAGATTTGTTTTTGTAAATAGTGATGTGAATTTAGCACCAAAATTCCATTTCTGTTTTTGTCATATTTTTAAAAACCTTTATCCATAAAACTAAAATAAAATCACAAATTTTCTCATAAGATAATAGCCTGTGTTTCATCATTAAAAATACCAAAAGTATTTATATACACAATAAGAGAATACACATTAACATAGATCGTAATAAAAGGCTTGAACAAAAATATATTATAGATGCAAATTACGTTACAGAACATCATTATCCGAAAAAAAAAAAAAATACAAGAGACCGAGTTATAAATAGAATTACATCAGCTCATATATTATTTTATCAGACTTGACGAAAGAATGTATTTTTTTTTTTAATAAAGTCCTAACTACAAATTTTTATATTTCTCTCGAAAAAGGTTGCTTTGAATTTAATATTCTTAATTAGCCAAGTCTCATGCATTGCTAATGTTAAGTGGCAACGAAATAATATTTTCCTTTAATAGTAATCATGTAAAAACTGTTTGTTATTTTCCCTAACGCGAAGAAAGTATCGTTAAGTATGTCTACTTTTCTAATATTTCACTTATCTCTTATAATGATTAAAGGATGAACTTTAGTAAAATCTTGTCTATGAAAAATTATTGAAACAGTTACTTTCAAAATGGTGTATAAGGTACAATCGCAGTACATTTTTTACTGCACACGAAGCGAAAACAAATCTTCACTTTTTAATATATATATATAGTATTACATTTAATTTTATAAGATTACATAATAATTTCCTTTCATAATTTCAATATCTTTATTCTAAAAGTTTCAAATAATAATTAACTTTAAATTAATTTATGTATTATATAAATTAATTATTTTTCTATGATTAATAAGTTCAGTTTTATTTGCTTAAGAAAATACATACATTTTACGTAATGGTCAAAATAAACTACTGTTGATTTTCAGTACTTTCAAAATGATTTTCTTAAAGATAGTCAAATCCTAAGTAATCTTTTCCACAAACTAATATAAAAATACATATTATTTATGAATTCTACTTTCTTAAAATAAGTTTTAAAAGTATTTTTATTAAATATTTCAAATAATTAAAAGTATTTTAATTATTTGAAAACGTTTATTTATTATCTGCAGCTTAATTCTTTACTCTTCTTCACTTTTACTATTAAATAAATTGAGATAAAAAAAAAAAAAAAAAATTGTGAAATTTGAGGTACATATTTTGAATCGAATTTTTTCTTCAGTGACTTAGAATCGTGTTTCATTGAAAAGAGAAATATGTAACTGAACATACGCGAATCGGTGCACCGCTATTTCGAGAAAAGATATGAACTTTTGTTATATATATGAACTTTTGTTTCTCTCTTTGATCCTGACAATCCTGACGTAGGTAGTTACATGACGTGACGCATTTGTATCCTTCCCAAAAGATAAGCTTTCTGGGACTTCATCGTTGTTATATTTTTATGTTCGCTTTATAATATTGTTACCACTATTTAAGAAAAAAAAAGGTAGTATTAATTACAGAATAACTTTTCTGAAATAATAGTTATAAAAGAATGAAAAAAAAAAAAAAAAAAAAAAAAAAAAAAACAGGAAAATATAGAAGCGTTGCGACCACTGAACTTACTGTGTTATTGATTAATTTGTTATTTTAATCTCTCGTCCTACGCAATATGCTGAGAATGTATAATTAAAAGTTTTTTTTTTTAATTTTTATTTCTTTTTATTATTTTTTTTTTTATCTGTGCTTGTAGTTATGCTTTATTCGGCTTCTGATTTTTCTACATTCAGTAGTTTTGGACTCCGATTGCCTCCAAAAGCAAAGCATGCATATATATATATATATATACATACATTTTTTTTTTTTTTTTTTTTTTTTTTTTTAACAAAAACTAACTGTATTTGATTTTTTTAGGAGTATATATATATATATATATATAATTAAAAAAGAGAAGGATTGTGTAACATTACTAATTTTTTTGACGGGATAAATTGTAGATAATTTACAATAATATTATAGTGCTTGCAAAGTAGTCCAGCAAAAACACAAGAACTATTAAAAAAAATCTGATGTGGGCACCACATGACTTCCTGATACACTTTTAGAAATATACATAATGTTAAAAAACATTGACATTGGACCCGAAACAGTTGGCTAAAAATATTTAAAAAAAAATGAATTATCACCGTGTTCTGAACTTTTCTGAAAGTTATCTAAAAACCGATTGCAAGATTTGTACTGGTAACGCTGACGAAGGCAGCAGGGACCCGAAAAAAATGGCTAAAAGTATTAAAAAAAGGAATTTTACCGTGCTCTGAACTATTCTGAAAGTTTCAAATGTCTACCTAGTCGGGAAGTCAGTTAAATAATTCTTTTGTTGGACCATATAAACGCTGCCGAAGGCAGCAGGGACCTGAAACAGTTGGCTAAAAGTATTAAAAAGATGCATATTCACCGTGTTCTGAACTATTCTGAATGTTTCAAATGTCTAGCTAGTCGGGAAGTTAGTTAAATAAATTTTCTGTTGAACCATGTAAACGCTGCCGAAGGCAGCAGTGACCCGAAACAATTGGCCAAAAATATTTAAAAAATGCATTGCACCGTATTTTGAGCTTTTCCGGAAGTTTTAAATGTCTAGCTAGTCGGGAAGTTAGTTACAAATCGATTCCAAGATTTGAACTGGTAACGCTGCCGAAGGCAGCAGGGACCCTATACAGTTGGCTAAAAGTATTTAAAAAATGCATTTTCACCGTGTTCTGATCTAATCTGAAAGTTTCAAATGTCTAGCTAGTCGGGAAGTTAGTTAAATAAATTTTCTGTTGAATCGCATAAACGCTGCTGAAGGCAGCAGGTAACGGAAATAGTTGGCTAAAAATATTAAAAAAAAATGCATTGTCAACGTGTTCTGAGCTTTTCTGAAAGTTTCAAATGTCTAGCTAATCGGAAAGTCAGTTAAATTGCAAGATTTGTCTAAACCGTTTTTGAGTTATTATCGTTTTTTGATACATTATGGCCAAATTTTTGTCATTATGAACCTAATTTTCCTAAATATCTCCAAAACGGAAAATCCTAGAAAGTCCAAAAAAGGAGGTGCACAACTAGATGTTATAACAAACCTATGTACCAATTCGCAACTTTCTACGTCCAACCGTTTTTGAGTTATGCGACATACCCACACACAGACACACACACATACAGACGACACGAAAAATCGTGTAAAATCCCTTATATCTCTAAAACGAGAGCTCGTGTTACGATGACACTTGCAGGTGTGCAACTAGACATCATGAAAGTCACACGTATAAATTAGCAACATTCAGCGATCATTCGTTTTCGAGCAATGTGAAATACAAAATCCATTTCGCAAATCGGGATTACTATACTTCCTTATACTTTGTATAAGGAAGTAAAAAATAATAACATTATTAAATCTGCAATTTACTTTAATTTTATTTAAATATTTTTTTTAAATATTAAACATCAGTATTGACTATATAAGTGAGCACAAAAATTAATAATTTTTCAAAGTTATTACGAAGGGGAGGGAGAGCTGGGAGCCTCAACAAAAATTGTCTTGACTACTTACATGATGGAGATGAAGTGACGCTCCGATTTCTTCATTAATTTCGCCAAAGCTCTTACCAAAGCCAAATTCAAAATAGTAGAGAAAAAATGGTTGTAATTGTGTTACGCATAAACACATACAATTTTTGAAAAGGTTACCAGATAATTATAACTCAAACGGTCCTCAA
Organism: Salticus scenicus; assembly: GCA_963930645.1. Classification (NCBI taxonomy): domain Eukaryota; kingdom Metazoa; phylum Arthropoda; class Arachnida; order Araneae; family Salticidae; genus Salticus; species Salticus scenicus. The sequence continues at coordinate 14,033,194 of OZ005657.1, read as the reverse complement.
TAAAACTCAACTTTTGCCATGGGAAGACTGCAGTATTAAGCAAAATTAATTGCCGAAACGTCAGTGGAGGCCCTCTGTTGAGACTCAAAACGGTTTTCGACTCTGTCTGTGTGTCTGTCTGTCTGTCGCGCGATAGCGGCTTTAAAAATAGCGCTATTGACTTGAAATTTGGTACACATGTTCATAAGCCCACGAAATCAGCTGTATAGTTTTTGGTATGTATTCCATTTGTAGTTCGTATACAGGGACACGCCAAAGTTTTTCTTATCATTACGGCCTAAGGAAGGAATTTGTATGTATCGCGATAGCGGCCACAAAACTCACGCTATTGACTTGCAATTTGGTACACATATTTATTAGCCCAACGGAATTAACTGTATAGTTTTAGGTGTGCATTCCATTTGTAGTTCGTGTACAGGGACACGCCAAAGTTTTTCTATCATTACGGCCTATGGGAAGAATCTGAATGTACCGCGATAGCCACCACAAAAATCAAGCTATTGACTTCCAATTTTTGCCGAAACGTCAGTGGAGGCCCTCTGTTGAGACTCAAAAGGATTTTGTGTTCCGTCTATCCGTCTGTCTGTCGTGCGATAGCGGCCGCAAATATCACGCTATTGACTTGAAATTTGCTACACATGTTCATGATCCCCACGAAATTAGCTGTATAGTTTTGGGTGTGCATTCCATTCGTAGTTCGTGTACAGGGACACGCCAAAGTTTTTTCTGTCATTACGGCCTAAGGGAGGAATTTGTATGTATCGCGATAGCGGCCACAAAACTCACGCTATTGACTTGCAATTTAGTACACATATTTATGAGCCCAACGGAATTAACTGTATAGTTTTAGGTGTGTATTCCATTTGTAGTTCGTGTACAGGGACACGCCAAAGTTTTTCTATTATTACGGCCTATGGGAAGAATCTGAATGTACCGCGATAGCCACCACAAAAATCAAGGTATTGACTTCCAATTTTTGCCGAAACGTCAGTGGAGGCCCTCTGTTGAGATTCAAAAGGATTTTGTGTTCCGTCTGTCCGTCTGTCTGTCGTGTGATAGCGGCCGCAAATATCACGTTATTGACTTGAAATTTGCTACACATGTTCATGATCCCCACGCAATTAGCTGTATAGTTTTGGGTGTGCATTCCATTCGTAGTTCGTGTACAGGGACACGCCAAAGTTTTTTCTGTCATTATGGCCTATGGGAAGAATTCGTATGTACCGCAATAGCGGCCACAAAAGTCCTTCGATTGACTTGCAAATTGGCGCACACGTTCCAGCTTTGCATATAAGTAGCTGTATAATTTTTATTGCTATATTGGTCATATACTGTGTATAGGGACACACCAAAATTCTTAACATTACGGCGTATGGGGTGAATTTCTTTTAAACGCATTTTATTATTATTACTTTGCAATGAAGAAAATGAAACTAGCGTACGTGAGTAAGATGCTTAAACTCATGTTGTTTGAAGAAAATATGTGCTTTTAAGCTTTCTAATTAATGTACGGGACCTTACAAAAGTGTTCTGACAATGTCACGTAGTCATCCAAACGAGGTTAAATTTGGAACAATTATTAATTTTAAACGCAAAATAAGCTGAATAGTTTTTATTGGTGTATGCAATGTTTATGGTTTTTTTACAGAGACACAAGAAAGAATTTCGTAACATTAGAGCCTATGGACAAACTTTTACTTAAGCGCGCACTTTAATGCGTTTATGCTGAATTGAACTTAATAAAATTAACATACATTATAAAGATGCTGAAAATTATGTTTACTCTTAAAGAAGGTTATGTATAGACTAAATAATTTATGGGACCACACAAAATAATTCCGAGTATGAACTGTAATCATCCAAATAATGTCAAATTAGTTTGAAAAATTAATGAGTTATAATTAATTAGGTTTATTCTTATTATTGGCGTTTATAATGACTGTGGCTACTTTGCCGGGATACCTAAAATAATTTCGTACTATTACGGTCTATAGTTGATATCTCTTAAAAGTTTATTTTAACATGGTTACACCAAATCAAATATAATGAAATTTTATTAGAATTTTAAAAGCATGTTTTCCTGTTGATAATTGTGGGCATAGAATTGGAAATTAGTTTAAAGGTTACGCAAAATATTACCGATATGCTATATAATTTTTTTTTTTTTTTTGTATGAAATTTGGTAGTTATGAAATTTGGTATTTATGAATTTCAGGGAAATAATACAAGACCGTCGTTCATTACAAGACTACATATTGTTGCGTACTTGGGGGTCCGTAAGTTGTCCGAGAATGAAAGGCGAAACTTGCAAAAATTCAGTGATGTATTCACAGAAAGTTCCAGAAAAATACAGGTCTATAAACCAAGTATTAGCTTCAATTCAACCGGTAAACACAACTTAAACAACAGTCGTTAACAGCAAAACAACAGTACAAACTGTTTAGCAATAACACATAAAGAAAGTATCATCCAAAGAGGCTCAAAGCAAAGCAAGCATTTGACGAAACTGACACAGATCTGAGACTGACCGCCTTGGCGAAAAAATGCTCCTTTTATACCTTTCTATCGAACACAGACTGTTTTGGAAAATTCTCGTATGTCATAATGAGATTAGAGCTTCCATATTTGGTGTATCCCTAATAAGGACTTTATCGCCAAGTTCGCCAAAAAAATCGCCAAGGAGGAAAACAGTCGCCAAATTTGGAGCCAAATCCATTTCTTCCCTTACTGGTGCTTTTTTAAGTGTTTTTAAGGGAAAATTAGGCTATTTTAACGCTAAAACGACTAGAAATGCACAAAGTTAATATTTTATTAAATTTACTAAACCTCTTTGATAGAATTTATACACAAAAAAATGCGATTATTTACAATTACGTAACACTTTATAAGATATACAAATAGAGATACAGCGGGGGGGGGGGGGTAAGGGGGCGGCAGCCCCCCTCAGGAATGTATCTGATTATGGTAACAAGCCGATCGAATCAATATATACGATTATAGTGTTACAAAATTGTAAATAATTGCGTTTATTTTCGTATAAATTCTTTCAAAGAGACTTAGTAAGTTAATAAAGTGCTAATTTTGTGCATTTCTAGTCGTTTTAGCGTTGAAATAACCTTATTTTCCCTTAAAAACGCATTAAAAATCCCCAATAAGGCAGGTAATGGATTTGGCGCCAAATTTGGCGACTTTCTCCCACCTTGGCGATTTTTTTGGCGACCTTGGCGAGAAAATCCTTATATGGGATATACCAAATATGGAAGCTGTAAGTTGATTGGTTGACCACTTTCTAGAGTTTTCTCGAAAAATCTGGGTTCCATGGAACAGTATATAAGGACGCTTCCTCGCCAGGGCAGTCAGTTCAGTTCAGTTTTCAGCCAGCTTCTCTAGTGCTTGCATTGCTCTTGAGCCTCTTTGGAAGAGACTTGCTTTATGTGTTATTGCTATACAGTTTGTACTGTGGATTTGCTATTGACAGCTGTGGTTTAAGCTGTGTTTACTGTTTGAATTGAAGCTGATACTTGGTTTATAGACCTGCATTTTTCTGGAATTTTCTGTGAATAAATTACTGAATTTTTGTACGTTTGGCCTTTCATTCTCAGACAATTCACGAACCCCCAAGTACGCAACATTTCAGGTGTCAGGATTGGGGTTGTCTGTGAATGGTTATAACTAGAGCTATGGAGGAACAAATGAAGAAACTTCTAGAAAGCTTAGCTACCCAGATGAATGAAATGAAAGAAGGGCAAATAGAAATGAAGGAAGGACAAAGAGAGATGAAAGAAAGTATGGAAGCATCGCAAAGAGAGATGAAAGATAGCCTGAGTCAAGAGATGAAAGAAATGAAAGCAGCTCAGGAAAAGATGGAAGCCAGTTTGACCGAAGAAATTAAATCTAATCAAGATGAGATGAAGAGAGAGCTTTCAACGGCAAAAGAATCGATAGAGAGTAAATTAACGGTGATGGAAAATAGAATGGATGGAATAGAAGAGAAAGTTCTAAAGATAGAAGAGAGTTTTGAAGAGAAAGCTATGAAGATAGAGGAAAATGTAATGAAAGTAGAAAAGAATTTTGAAGAGAGATTTATGAAGATAGAAGAGAATTTTGAGGAGAAATTTAAAGACAACTTTGATCAAGAACTGAAAGGAAGGATTTCAGAGATAGAAAGCAACATTAAGAGAATGGAGAAAGATCTTGAGAGAAAAATGAAAGAAGAGTGGAGCGTAGAAGTAATAGGGAATGAACAGCAGAGCAAGATTCGGAATCTCGAAGAAAAGTTAGAATCCATGCCTCAGGAAACTGAAAAGAAAGAGGGAAGAATCCAGGATCAGGAATTTATTAAGCTATCCACCCGGATAGCTCAGTCGGTAGAGCACGAGACTCTTAATCTCGGGGTCGTGGGTTCGAGCCCCACATTGGGCGCCACTGTAGAGAATAGGTTGTCTCCATTATTCTCAATTGTAGATCTTAAATCCTAGATTTTAGATCTTACTAGAGCTTAAATATGAGCTTAAATACTTAATTGCTTAATTAGCTAGTAATAAGAAGAGCTCGAGACAAAGTTAACAAATAAATAACAAAGTTTATTTAGCATTCAATATCAAGGAGGGCGTTGAGCTAACTCAATTTAAATAAATGACTTCAGGAACTAACTTTAACAAGACATAAAATAAGAAGTTGTTTTATCTCACCAATGCTGGCCTTTTTGACGACTGCTCTCGGCTACTAACTATTCTCACTTCAGATTGTCGAGCGAATTCCCGATACACGACAGACTCTTTTCTTAATTTACGCCACAATACTACACCTCTCTTCACACACACCGTAATCCGGTGAAACTCCGTATCGCCACCAACTCCAATTTCGCTATAACTCTTTACTCCACACTAATCAACTACCAATCCATCACCTCTAGCAATTCACTATCCTTCATTTTATACTACATTCAATAACTTCCTTTCATTTCATTTCACTCAAAACTTTTTAAAATCACTTCTAATTCATCTAACACTGAGATCTTAATTATTTCACTGCAGCCTCATGCCGACATAAAATCCACTCAACCAAGACTTTCGCCGAGTCACTGGCGACGAAGTGAATTAACCGTCCCAACTTTTGGTGACGGTCTATAGTCTCGACCTCACAATTTTAAGTTTGTTAAATCATTGTAATTTTGTTTGTGTAAGTTTTTATAGTAAGTTAAATTAATTCTATTAATTTCATTGTTATTTTGAATGATTCAGCTCATCTTAATAGTATATTAAAACAATTTAACTTTTAAATAGAATTTACAGTAAATAGACACGTAGTCTGTGTATGTTATTTTTTTAAACAGCTTTGTTTTTGTAATCTTTATATTTCACATTCGCATTTCCTTTATTTTTGATTTCAAATTCATTTGTTTTTCATGAAAAGGTAATTTTTTTTTCATTGCAAGTTAGGTCGTCCTACAGTATCGTATTAGTTTCAAATAGTTTGCTATACATTGAAACCTTGCTTGTTTTCATTTCATTGCTAAGATGGTCGACCATGAATAGAAAATTTCACTGTTTGAAGCCTTTTTCTCTCTTTTTTCTTAAATTAAAATTTCCAATCGTTCTTATGATTTAATTTTGTTAATATTTGATCCTGAGAAACATTCTCGATTATATTCTTAATAAGTTCCTTCTTATTAATCTTACAATAGAGATTGTTTAATCATTGAAATTATATTAAAGTATATATCATATTTGTTTTCATATCTATATTGAATTTGTACTGGTCCACCTTTTTAAAATTAGTAATAGTTATTTTTATTATAGTTTTATATATATACATATATATACAGGGTGATTATAAAAAAAACTATTCCAACATATGAGACCGTAGCTATCATACTGTTCACAGAAACTGAATAAAAGTTTGGTGTAAGATATTTTGAGGTATGCGCTCAAGGATCATATAAAAAACAACACTTAAACTCTAACGGTTAAGGTTACAGTGAGAATATTTCAAAAATTTCAAATGGCAACACTTACCTTTTTTTACTGAAATGTGATAGCAAAAAAACCATAGATAAAAAAAAAAAAAAAAAAAAAAAAAACATAGATAGCGTTGGAACAGTATTTGCAGCAGAAAAATCACCAGCGCTCGGCTGAGTAAAAAAAAAGAGAAAACATCTGTGGTGTGTCTACCCGAGCACGACTTTTAATGACGCCAGATTTCACACTGAGTCTTCGGTTCTAACTAAAGGCTACTGATTCTGCTACGAAGCTAGAAGAGATAAAAGTATGCTTAATTTCGATTTCACGTTTCCAGTTAAAGAAAAGTGAGCTTCGTCCGTCCACAGAATGCGTGAAGGCCAACTGCTATCCTCGTCATAATGGATAAGATTTTCGTTTGCAAAATCTAGCCATCGTTCGTTATCACCTGTTTGCATTTTTTGATCACGTTAAAACCGATACAGAAACATTTGGAGAACAGAGCACAGACTCTTGCAGAGCGCAGATCGTCGAATTCGGCAGCTGCAGAAAGTGTGAAACATCACTTGCACTACGGAGAACTTCACTTATCGTCTGATGGACATGTGTAACAGTCTCAAAAGGAAAGAAAGGTCGTTCAAGCCGAGATCAATCGCATCTCCAACCAATTTTCTTGAAATTTGCATAGCAAGTCCCGTACTGCTTTTACAGCACACGGGCTTCGGCGTTGCCCATGGTGTCTGCAATACACACCCGAAAACACAATCTCTGCAGCATTTTGTCCATTCAGGTAATAAATCTTTACAATTTCCACACGTTGTTTTCCTTGTCAACTACATATTATTCATACAGAGTGAAAACAAGTTACGCATCACGCATTTCACAATGCCTTATTTTTCACCTAGTGTGATGATGTTAGTCATGACGATGTATTACAACTAACCACAAAATTAGAGCCCTTATTCAGTAGCCTTACTCGAAATTAAGCATACCTTGATCTCTTCTCGTTTCGAAGCAGAATCAGTCGACTTTTGTCTGAGTCGAAGGCTGTAAAGTACGTAATCTCTGATGTCATTAAAAAATGAAAATCGTGCTCTGGTAGGCACATTGCAGTTGTTTTCGCTTTTCTTCTCAGTCTGCCTAACGCTGTCGATTTTCGTGCTGCAGGCAGTGTTGCCAGATTACGCTCCTTTTTTATTTAATAGTCACTAATAATTCTGAGAAGTGATGTTTGATATACATTACAGACGTTTAATCGTTGATTATGTACATTAAATATCATTACTCAAAATTATTGGCGACTGTTCAATAAAAAAATAGCGCAATCTGGCAACACCGGCTACAGGTACCATTCTAACGCTACTTATGTTTTTTTACTATGGAGATCCCATTCCAATAAAAAAAATGTATGTGTTGCCATGTGAAATTTTTTAAACTTTGTCACTGTAACAGTAACTGTTAGAGTTTAATTGATATTTTTTATATGATCTTTGAGTCCGTACCTCAAAATACCTTGCACTAAACTTTTACTTAGTTTCTGTGAACGGTATGATAGCTATGGGCTCGTATATCGGGGTAGATTTTTTTTTATCTCTCTGCATATATATATATATATATATATATATATATATATATATATATATATATATATATAAGACGAATAGCGTAGAATCAATTCCAGAATTTGAAGTGTCCTTATTTTTCTTTACTACTAATGTTTTATAGCAATTTTTTGACATTAAATATCCTTATAAATTTAAAAAAAGAGTTTCTTGTTTAAGATAGTGGTAGAAGAGTTATTATAAAAAAGTTGTCGTGAGCGTAGCCTGAACTCGGCCAAAAATAATAATAAAGTACTAATTTACATACACACATAATAAATCATATTAAATATTTGTTATATATTTATTATGATTTTATAAAGATTTTTTCTTAATTGAAATTTTCCATCTAGTACAAAATGCAATACACCGAATAAATATGTTTTTCCAAGAACATGATAAAAAAATTACGAACATGAATTTCTTTAAACTTTCTTTTTAAATTCTTATGCAAAATTTGTTTAAATAGACTATGTTCTGCACTTTCAAAAATAACAATTTGTAGTTTTTACGTCAGAGTTAATATTTTTCTTTTCCAATATATTCACAGACATAAAATTTTGCAATCTATGTAAATTTGTATTGGACTGATTCCCTGCGCAATGTATTTGGCAATAGTATCTCTTATTTCAGCATTTTGAAAGACGAAAGAAAATGGAAATTACGTCGTATATTTTTCTTTCAAATATATAAGTTTTGTTTACGGAAATATGTGTCAGTAAGAAGAGATTTATTAACAGAGTTTGCAAAGAATTTTTTTTTTCTTAATATTTTACTTAAATAAAGGAGAAGTCAGAAACAAATATTTTCAACAGTTTAACTTTAAATCTAAGATGTTACATTCATTGCAGAAAATTATTGGTGCAAAATAGTAATAATTGTAATATAATGAACGGTACAATTTTGTGGCCTAATTTAAATGAAATGATCAAAGTTTGTATAAGACTTACCTTCTTCAATAATAATCAGTCCGTACAATTTTCTAATGTAGAAGAAAATGTACATTTCCAAATACCAATACATTGCTATCTTAATGGTTTTCTAGAACACATTTAGCACCTGTTTTCAATTACATAATCACTTCATAAGCTCTTCCTTATAATGCCATAGTAAAGAATTACTAAAAAGCTTAATAAAAGAATAGTGGTACTGTTATATTTTACGTAAAAACTGAAAAAGTTGACAACAACGACAATGAAGCCATATTCCATATTTTTTATTTTATTACTTTTTGTTTAAATGTTTAAAGTTCTGTTTATTAATTTTTAACACGTTGTCATCGGAGTATTTTACGGTTTTCAACAGTAAGTTCCTTCTTAAGGGGTTCTTTTAAAACACTATATTATTTATCAAAATACATTTTCGTATTTGTGTTTACATTATTTAAAATTTATCCTCACCAATCGACACAGTACGTGCTTCAGGCGTATATAGAGTTAAACAGGAAAGCGTAAAATCCTTTTTTAAGTATTTTTTAAGAAGAACATTTAAAGGTGGATTTTTTTTTTTTTTTTTTTTTTAACGTATTTTTACATGACCTGCAAGAAATGTGTTAACGGTCAAAGCTGTAAGTGTTGTGTTGTTTGCTATGCTTTATGAAAGTATATAAATTTTAATAACCTCTTGTTAATAGTTAATAATATTCTCTGAGTAAATGGTCCACCCATTGGTAAATGGTGAGTAAATGGTCCACATGAGTAAATGGTCTGATTAAATGATCCACCTCCCATTGTCCACCTGAGGGATCCAGTTCAGGAAGAGAGCACTTTTTGGGTATCATTTTAAGAGATCCTATATGATATTCACGTAAGTTTTGCAGAAAAAACATTAAAATCATCGAACGGCTAGACCGACGATTGTGATATGGGCTGGAGTGTTTTGTATGATTGGTGTTTTGGATCAAGGCCGAATGATGACTAGAAGGTCCTAGTCCTGCGTGAAATGCGCTTCTTGGGGTTGTTTCTAAATAGTTCTACCCCATATTAATACGCTTTTCGAAGAAAATTGGGTGGGAACCTAGAAATTCCTTTCTATACATTTTGAGAGCAGAACTTCTCGGCCAGTTGGTGGTTTTTTAGGAAAAATTAGTTGTTTTGAAATTATTTTCTCCATTAGCAATAATTCACAAAATGTTGATTTTAAACTTAAAGAAAAAACAAATGTTTTTAACTTGAATTATATCAACTACTGAATTGTTAAAATTATCTTAGGTAAAAGATATCATTAATATGCATTAAAGTTCATTAACATTCCAAGAATTTTATGAAAAGGATTTTCAACCAACTCTAAAGCAAAACAATGCATTACATTTAAAAATGATTTTGTGTACTTAAAAATGATTTTAATACTTTATGTGCTGCTATAATGCACATAAACTATTAAATATAGGGCTATATGCACAAAAATGGCATTTACCGCAGCAGCGATTACTGATAAAAATTAAATGATTTAATCACGATAACGCAAAATCATTTTGAAAGAAATGTCTCGTTGTAGAGGAACACCAATAAGTAGGGCTTATTTTTCAAAATAAGAGAATAAGGATGGATTAGAGTAATAAGGATTAAATAACAATTGACACTAGTCATAATTTTTTTGTAAGTCCTCTGGTAATATATATATAGATTGATAGATAGCTATAGATATAGATATGGAGAAAAATGGTATTGAAATAAATTGGAAAATAATATTTTTAAATTTTTAACGGTGAAGTTTTTACATAACACTTTTTTTTTGTTAGGAATTTAACAAAAAATCCATCATTTATGCTGCTCATTGAAAAGTTTTAAGTGATTTACATTTTAATCTATCTATAGCCTTCACTTAATCTATAGCCACCAGTAAACAAGTTAATCACGTGACTCGTTTATATATATACAGGGTGATTAGAAAAAAACTACCCCGATATATTAGACCATAGCTACCATACCGTTCCGAGAAACTGAATAAAAATTTGGTGGAAAGTATTTTGAGGTATGCGCTCAAGAATTATATGAAAAACAATAGTTAAACTCTAACAGTTACGGTTACAGTGAGAAAATTTCGAAAATTTCAAATAGCAACACCTACTTTTTTTATTGAAATGTAATCTCCATAGCAAAAAACCATAAATAGCGTTGGAACGGCACCTCTAACACGAAAATCGGCAGCGCTAGCAGGCTAACAAGAAAAAAAAAAAAAAAAAAAAAAAAAAAAAAAAACGACTGTTACGTGCCTACTAGAGCAACACTTTCATTTTTTTAATGACGTCACATTTCACACTGAGTCTTTGGTTCAGACAAAACTACTGATTCTGCTTCGAAACGAAAAGAAGATACCAAGGTATACTTAATTTCGTGTAAGGCTTTAATTTCGTTATTAGTCATAAGACGCTGTCATAATGACGTCATCACAGTACGTGAAAAACAAGGCACTGTAAAATGGCAATCAAAACCGATTTTAATGATGATAATGATGTTTCCCAGTAAGCGGCACATTGTTCACAGAGCAAGAAAGAAAAGATGCACATCACGCATTTGACAATGGCTTATTTTTCACTTAAATTGATGACGTCACTCATGACGGTGTCTTACAACTAATAACGAAATTTAAACCCTTATTCAGTAGACCTATATGAAATTAAGGATACCGTAGTCTATTTTTCTCGTTTCGAAGCAGAATCAGTAGACTTTAGTGAGAGCCGAAGACTCAGCGTGAAATGTGACGTCATTAAGAAAATGTAAGTCGTGCTCGGGTAGGCACATTACAGCTGTTTTCTCTTTTCTTCTTAGTATGCCTGGCGTTGGTTATTTGCATGCTACAGGTACCGTTCCAACGCTATTTATGGTTTTTTGCTATGGAGATTCCACTTCAATTAAAAAAAAGTAGGTGTTGCTTCAGTTTCTCGGAACGGTATGGTAGCTATGGTCTCATATATCGGGGTAGTTTTTTTTCTAATCACCCTGTATATATATATATATGTAGAAAGAGAGAGAGAGAGATGTGTATATGTGTGTGTTTTGGGGTTCTAGGAAACATTTTTAACGATTTTGATGAATGTTCGGGGGTTTGGGGTTTTGGTGGTAGAAAATCAGTTTGGCTTATCCTCAACTTCAGGAAAATTCACTTTCTCTGTTAACCCTTTATTCACCTGTTGCAACATATGACAGAAATTACATTTATTCGGAAATGGATTGAATGATTTTGATGAAAGTTTGCTGTTAACTGTTTTTTGGGGTGCTAAATAAATAAGACTAATCCTCATCTTCAGGAAAATAAGCCTTCGACATAAACATTTTATTCTTTGGCTGCAACATATAGCAGAAACTGAGTTTACTCGGAAATGGATATAACGATTTTAATAAAAGTTTAGAATTGTGTGTTATTTAGGGGAAAGGAGGGAGGAAATCGATTTGACCTAATCTCATCATCATGAAAATTGAGTTTCTCGTTTAACCCTTTATCTGTAAGTTACAAAAATAGCAGAAATCCAATTTACTTGAAAATGGATATAACGATTTTAATGAACGTTTGAGGTTAAGAGCTGTTAGGAACGAAAAATTAATTAGACTTATCCTCATTTTCAAAAAATGTTGCGTTTGCTTTTAACCCTTTATCCGCCGGTTGCATTATATGGCAAAAATTAAGTTTACTCGAAAACGGATTTAATGATTTTGATGAAAGTTTGGAGTTAAGAATATTTTAAACTGGAAAATCGATTAGATTCATTTTCATATTAGGAAAATTTGCATTTGGTGTTAACCCTTTATGCACCTGTTGGAAAATATAGCAGTGTTTGTGTTTACTAAGAAATTAATCTGATGATTTAAACTAAAACTTAGTGTTAGGAGAGAGCGTTGTACCTTGAGACGTTTGTACCTTGGGACATTGGAATTTCTAAAAGGCTATTGGCAACACCAGAAATTTTTTTTTCTAACTGCTATCCTAACAAAACATTAACAACACAGTAAAAGGCAGCATCAGAAACACTGAACATGGATTTAGTGAGAAAATTTCACCACTCAAAAGTAAATATTTTTCTCATTCTAATTTCAACTTCAAAACTAGTATTTGTAAAACTATTCTACTCAATTTTAAATGGATATTGAACACAAGATTTTTGAATGTTCTGGTTATGAAAAAGTAGTGATACTGCATTTTGATTTTTTTTTTAAACTGTCTGGTGATTGCACTTTGGGACAGTACACCATGTATTAACTTGGGACATGTCACAAGGAAGAACATATGTCATACACATAGTTCTCAGTAATTTCAGTATTGTTTTAGCATAAATATTTTTAGTATGTTTTAATACAACATTCTAATAATAATAATTTAATATAATAATTACTATTAATAATCTTTTAATAAAACTTCTTATATGTCTGATAGACCAATTGAATCAACTGAAGTGTTAAGTGAAGCTGTTGAATCTGCAACAGTAAGTGCGATAAATGTGGGCAGATAAATGTGTTAACAGCTGTATGTCTTGGGGCATTTATAGTATTTCCTGTCAGTGTGGTTTATCATATTTTGTCCAAACTAAACGGAGTCTTAAATTTCGTCTAAAAGAACATATGAATTACGTCCGCAAACATGAAACCAATAAATCGGCTATTTCTAAATATTGCTGGGAGGAAAATCATAATTTTAAATTTAATTCAGCTAAAATAATTTGCAGACCTAAATTTATTCATGAACTCGATTTCCTTGAAGCTTTTCATATTTATAAAATTTTTAAAAACCTTGTAAATTGGGATTTCGCTGTTCCCTATTTGTCTGATTGTTGGAAATTTTACATTCAATCCTCATTTTCTTAATTTTTCTACTGTTTACACAGCTAACATTCCTAATTTCCTATTGGCCACACTCCCCACCTTTCCCGTAATCCTATTGGTTGAAATAAATTCGGTCCATCTCCTATATATACGAGCACTTCTCCAGATTCAGAATTCTGTTTGCACTGAAGACGGTACGCTTAAGGCTACCGAAACAGCTGTATGCATCTCAAATATTTTTCTTTGGCGCTTCTGTCGTAGTAGTTTATTCGGGTTTTAATGTATGTATAGCATGTTCATCGTCAGTCTCTCAAGATGTGACATCACCAATAATGATTTGCGCATTTTCAAAGCTTCAGCTAGATAAAACTATGGCAACAGAAGAAAAGCACAATTTTGCATTTAACAGATTCTCCTGTAAAATTGAAATTGAAACTGCAGAGCACAAAACTACTGCATCCAGAGTGGGGGAAAAGAATCACCTGCGCAGCAAATTAGCAGTTCAGAATCTGATATTGATAAACCAATTTTATCAAGTTCAGATTATGACAATCTTGAATACGATCAAACTACAGACATATTAGAAAAACAGATAAAGAAAAATTATTTTTTTACAAAAGTATCTAAAATAATAATAATAATAATAATAATAATAATAACATATTAACTTCTATCTTTGAATTCCCAGAAACACACCTTGGTTACGAACTTGATCTCAAGTGCTGGCGGTAATTAACAGTGAGGTTTTTAAAGTGCACAGGGAACAGTTACAAATTTATTTATGAATAGGAAAATTATGATATTTTATCAGACATTGAATGTTAAACTCCCGCTGAAGTCTGAACGAGAAATCTCACAGTTGACTTTTCTAATGTTAAAATAGGGACTTTATTATGTATTATTGTTATTATAGGGACTTTATCTCTTATAAGCTAAATTTTATCCTGTGTGCTTGGTTATCCTTGGTTAATTTACGAATAAGATTTGAACTTTCAAATTTATTATTATTAGTATAATGCATATATAAATGTATTTATATATATATATATATTTAATGCCTTACATATGATTTATTAAATTATTTGCATAAAAATGGCTTAGGCTAAGAAAATTGCAAGAATCTTGAAGCATGTCCCTAGGTACAACAAAGCATGTCTCAAGGTACAACATGGTGTTGCAACTCGGGACAGTTTGCACTTCCTACTTACAATGGCTAGCAATTTTTTATTTTCAAACTGCTAAAAATGAAAAAATATATATATATATATATATATCTAGAGAAGAATGTTGGAGTATTTAAATATTGTCTTTGGGATACAAATCTAACTTTAATTGTAAAAGTTAAAAATTAAAATGTGAAAAGTATCGCAAGGTACAACACTCCCCCTAATAAATTTTTGAGAAGACGAACTTATTGGACGTACTCTTATCTTTAAGTAAATTAGTTCTCAAGGTTAACCTTCACTTTGCCTTCTGCAAAGTATGACAAATAATCTGGTGTATCACTCACACGACTTTCTCTTACCCTGAAATTTAATACTATAAATACAGGTTGGAGATTAAGAGGTAAGATAACGATGTTATCTAAACCTATGTTAAACAATTCAAATTAGGCTTCGGGAGAGTTTTATATGACAATTAGTTTTGTATGAGGGAGGCTACCACCCCCCTCAAACCTCCTTTTCATTAATGCACCTACATTTATATAGAATTTAATTCGGTTATTAAAAAATATTTCTGTTTTATTTTTTTTTTTTAATTATTAAAATTATTATTTAAAAAAATTATCTTTTATGATAATGCAGATGATTTCCATATTAGAGAACTAGTATAACACCAAATATACAAACAAAGTTCATTTTTTTCTCAATATTTAAAAAAATATATATATATATATTTTTTCTTTTTTTTTCTTTTTTTTTTTTTTTTTTTTTTTTTGTTAAAAGTTAAACAAATCGATAACTTTGTTTTAAATTTTCGCAGATCGATGGTTCAAACATTCGTTTTAAAGGTATTGGAGATCTCTTTTGAAAGATACCCATCATGAAAATTTACTCCCCTCGAGGGGCGACTTCCGCCCCAGGGGAGGAGGCGAGGCTCCTACATACACAAAAGCTTTTTTTCCCAGTTGACTATCTCTATTACAAAAATATATATTCGTTTCATTCGGTTTAGTGCAGTCTAAAAATGGCTTAGGCTAAGAAAATTGCAAGAATCTTGAAGCATGTCCCTAGGTACAACAAAGCATGTCTCAAGGTACAACATGGTGTTGCAACTCGGGACAGTTTGCACTTCCTACTTACAATGGCTAGCAATTTTTTATTTTCAAACTGCTAAAAATGAAAAAAAAAATATATATATATATATCTAGAGAAGAATGTTGGAGTATTTAAATATTGTCTTTGGGATACAAATCTAACTTTAATTGTAAAAGTTAAAAATTAAAATGTGAAAAGTATCGCAAGGTACAACACTCCCCCTAATAAGTTTTTGAGAAGACGAACTTATTGGACGTACTCTTATCTTTAAGTAAATTAGTTCTCAAGGTTAACCTTCACTTTGCCTTCTGCAAAGTATGACAAATAATCTGGTGTATCACTCACACGACTTTCTCTTACCCTGAAATTTAATACTATAAATACAGGTTGGAGATTAAGAGGTAAGATAACGATGTTATCTAAACCTATGTTAAACAATTCAAATTAGGCTTCGGGAGAGTTTTATATGATAATTAGTTTTGTATGAGGGAGGCTACCACCCCCCTCAAACCTCCTTTTCATTAATGCACCTACATTTATATAGAATTTAATTCGGTTATTAAAAAATATTTCTGTTTTTTTTTTTAATTATTAAAATTATTATTTAAAAAAATTATCTTTTATGATAATGCAGATGATTTCCATATTAGAGAACTAGTATAACACCAAATATACAAACAAAGTTCATTTTTTTCTCAATATTTAAAAAAAAATATATATATTTTTTTTTTCTTTTTTTTTCTTTTTTTTTTTTTTTTTTTTTGTTAAAAGTTAAACAAATCGATAACTTTGTTTTAAATTTTCGCAGATCGATGGTTCAAACATTCGTTTTAAAGGTATTGGAGATCTCTTTTGAAAGATACCCATCATGAAAATTTACTCCCCTCGAGGGGCGACTTCCGCCCCAGAGGAGGAGGCGAGGCTCCTACATACACAAAAGCTTTTTTTCCCAGTTGACTATCTCTATTACAAAAATATATATTCGTTTCATTTGGTTTAGTGCAGTCTAAAAATGGCTTAGGCTAAGAAAATTGCAAGAATCTTGAAGCATGTCCCTAGGTACAACAAAGCATGTCTTAAGGTACAACATGGTGTTGCAACTCGGGACAGTTTGCACTTCCTACTTACAATGGCTAGCAATTTTTTATTTTCAAACTGCTAAAAATGAAAAAATATATATATATATATATATCTAGAGAAGAATGTTAGAGTATTTAAATATTGTCTTTGGGATACAAATCTAACTTTAATTGTAAAAGTTAAAAATTAAAATGTGAAAAGTATCGCAAGGTACAACACTCCCCCTAATAAATTTTTGAGAAGACGAACTTATTGGACGTACTCTTATCTTTAAGTAAATTAGTTCTCAAGGTTAACCTTCACTTTGCCTTCTGCAAAGTATGACAAATAATCTGGTGTATCACTCACACGACTTTCTCTTACCCTGAAATTTAATACTATAAATACAGGTTGGAGATTAAGAGGTAAGATAACGATGTTATCTAAACCTATGTTAAACAATTCAAATTAGGCTTCGGGAGAGTTTTATATGATAATTAGTTTTGTATGAGGGAGGCTACCACCCCCCTCAAACCTCCTTTTCATTAATGCACCTACATTTATATAGAATTTAATTCGGTTATTAAAAAATATTTCTGTTTTTTTTTTTTTTAATTATTAAAATTATTATTTAAAAAAATTATCTTTTATGATAATGCGATGATTTCCATATTAGAGAACTAGTATAACACCAAATATACAAACAAAGTTCATTTTTTTCTCAATATTTAAAAAAATATATATATATATTTTTTTCTTTTTTTTTCTTTTTTTTTCTTTTTTTTTTTTTTTTTTGTTAAAAGTTAAACAAATCGATAACTTTGTTTTAAATTTTCGCAGATCGATGGTTCAAACATTCGTTTTAAAGGTATTGGAAATCTCTTTTGAAAGATACCCATCATGAAAATTTACTCCCCTCGAGGGGCGACTTCCGCCCCAGGGGAGGAGGCGAGGCTCCTACATACACAAAAGCTTTTTTTCCCAGTTGACTATCTCTATTACAAAAATATATATTCGTTTCATTTGGTTTAGTGCAGTCTATAGACGTTAAACTCTACTTACCTGCAATTTCCCCCATAGACGTAATGTATTAGAATTATATTGATTGTTCCTGTACACGAACCATTTGCTTGATCTTAACGAAAAGCTAACTGTAGCATCCCTATATGATACACATTTAGAATACCAAGTTTAGAATGTCTGCTACTATTTGTTATTAAGATATGCTGATAACAGGCAGGCATACACAGACACACACACACACACACACATACACACAGACCAACCACTAAAAACATGATTTTCGTATTCAGGAGACCTCAAAACGTGTAACTGTAACAAAATCTCGCTTTCGAAAATTTGACCCAAAAACAATACTTTCTGTACCTTATGGGTAAGAGAAAGTAAAAACCTGTTTTTTCTTCGAAATGAATCTAAAGATTTCTGTAAAATTCCATTGCTAAGGATTTCTAGAGAAGATAGTTCTCATCTGATTCCTACTCATAGTCAGGTAAATTAACGTTCATTGTTAATCCACACCCCAACATTTTTAAAATATTGCAGAAATCTGGTTTACTCAGGGTTTTATCAAGAATGATTTAAATGATTTCGATACAAACTTAGAGATAAGGATGCTTTGAGACGAAAAACTTATGTGATTTATCTTTGTCTTTTGGGAAATTAAGATTCTCTAGTAACCCTTAATCCTCACGTTGAAAAGTATGACTGAAACCTCGTTTTATGGAAAATGGCTCTAATGAATTTTGATAAAAATTTATGGTTAAGTGATTTTTGGGGTGAAAAAACCAGATGACTTAATCTTATCTTTAAGCAAATTAGCGTTTACTGTTAACTCTTTTCCGGTTATTGCTAAATATGGCCGAAATTTACATTTCTCGAAAATTGATCGAATGATTTTAATAAAAACATAGAATTAAGGTTTTTTCTTTCTTCCCCCCCCCCCCTTTTTTTTAAGGAGAAACCTATCTGACATATACTCATATTCAGAAAAATTAACGTTCACTGCTGTATTAACCCTCACTCCACCGCGGCAAAATATGGCAGGAATTTGTTTTTCTTGTAAACTGTTCGAACGATTTTGATAAATATTTAAGGTTTGGGGATTTTAGATGACAACTGAGATTGAATTTTCCCCGCTTGCTTTCGCTGTTAAACCTTTATCCACCGATTGAAAAATATAACATGAAATTTATTATATGAAATTTACTCGTGAATGGATATAACGATTTTGAAGAAGTTTTGGGTTTAAGCAGTTTTTGGGATGAAAAAAAATTATTGTACGTATCCTCATCTTCAGTAAAATTTGCGTTCGCTGTTAACTCTTTATACGTCGATTACAGAATACGACAATAATTTGGTTTACTCAGAAACAGGTATAACACATATTCAGAGGATTTTTTTTTTTTTTTTTGAAATATTTAGTTTACACTGTCTACCAATAAGTATGTCGACACTTTCGAATTTAGACGTTTTGTCAAATATCTAAAAAAAAATTCTGCAGGAATTATCTTGAAACTTTGGGAGTGTATAAAGAGCATATTATACTTTATGTATTTCAGTAAAGATTTTGTCCTGAAGAGGAAAAGAGGACCAGTAAAAAATTAAAATGTCAATATATCTTGGACCACCCTGTAAAAATTGATACTTGAAATGCATTTTGGCTTTAGCATGTGTTTATGAGGATTATTCTAATTATCTGTGTAAATTTGTATGAGGCTACCATATATATTCATGGAAATATAACGGTTTATTAAAAAAAAAAAAAAAAAAAAAATCCATTTTTTTTTTAATTATAACTCGCGAGGAAAACTCACTACAAAGCCATCTTTAGAAACTTGGCATACTACATTAGACACAGCATTCTGCAATCAGATTGTAAAAATGTAAATAGCTTACAAAGTATGAGCATTTTTACTTTATCAACATTTATTTACTATCAGTGAACACTGTAATAACATTGGGCATTGATTGAATCAAAATAAAAATATGAGTGAAACCCCTTATCGTGTAGCTTTTTTTTTTTTTTTTTTTTTTTTTTTTTAAAAGGAACGGAAATTCTGTTTCTTTAATCTCTCATATTTTTTTTTTTTTAATTTACACGATGTTTGTTTGGGACTTTCATATAAGTAGCGCAATAATTTTTGTCTATTAAATGATGCAAATGAAATTTTTTTTAAAGCTAGCGCATGCGTAGTTCAAAATTATTTAGTAAAAATGCTTATATTTCGTAAGATATTTAACATTTCTGGTTCCAGTCTGCTGTGTCTAATGTAGTATATAATATATCATAAAAATGGTTTTGAAGTTGACCATGATACCTTGACCCGTGAATACCTTGGATTCATAAAAAGTTTTCTAAGGTTTAGTAAAAATGTTTTTGCGCTGGGTTTAATGTCTTACGTAATTAAAAAAAAAAAAAATCTGTACTGCAGTGGTGAGTATCTCGATGTATGCTAGCCTTGCGAGCTTTAAAACTATGAATGAAATTTTGTCTATGACAGAATTTTATTTAGTACGACAGGACTACTTATATTTGTATTTTAACACCCTTTCAAAAAAAAAAAAAAAAAAGTATATATATACATATATATGAAAACACTAGTCTAAAAATCAGGAAATACTCTGCCGAGACCCGTAAGCTCTGTGGTCAGAGTACACAACTACGAATCCGAAGGTTGTGAGTTCGATCCTCACCGATTTGAAGTGAAAAAAAACAAAAAACAAATATGTAAAAGTTTTTAGAGATTTCACAAAATATTTTAAAATAAAGTAAGAAATTAAATGGTAAAATTGGATATTGGCAGACATTTTCGAAGTGAAACACTATAAATTCTTAACGATGTAAAATGCCAGATTGAAAGAAATAGTCCTGTCGTACTAAAAATAAGGATTTTCTTTTTTTTTTTTTTTTTTTTTTTTTAAGAAACCGTTATATCTCCATGAATGTAAGTGGTACCCTAATAAAAATTTACACAAATAATTAGAAAAATTTTCATAATCACATGGTGAAACAGAATCGCATTTCATGTATTACTTTTACAGGGTGATCAGAAACTTTTTGACATTTGTTTAATTTTTTTTCTGGCCTTTTTTTCTTGCCCTTTTTTTCTTATGAGTACGACTCTTTTGCTCAAATATATGAGATCTAACATGTTCTTTATACTCTTAAAGTTTTAAGATAATTTCTGTGGAATTTTTCTGGATATTTGACAAAACGTCTGAATTAGAAAGTGTCCTAATACTTATTGACAGATAAAGTAGTAACAAGATTTAAAACGTATTTCAGAGAAATAAATGTATAAATTGAGGGTTGAGAAAAATACCTTTATTCATTAAATACTATTCATCATTATATAACACCTTCCGCCAACGTTCGGTCGATTGCGTATTCTAGATGTGTAGAACGTATCATTTTCTTAACGCGATGAATTCGTCTCATTTTCCCACTTCGTCCAATGTCCGGAAGTGTACAGAAGATGACATAACGCATAGACAGCAACAAATGGTAGCTTTAAGATTGCT
Source organism: Salticus scenicus (assembly GCA_963930645.1). NCBI lineage: Eukaryota > Metazoa > Arthropoda > Arachnida > Araneae > Salticidae > Salticus > Salticus scenicus. The sequence goes on along the minus strand of OZ005657.1, from coordinate 14,012,018 downwards.
ATATCGGGGCTATACGCGGAGTATTCCAAATTTGCGAAGCCAAGTGTTCTTGACGTGTCTTTGACATGTTTGCGTTATCCAAGAGCAATTTCACAGGCAGCAAACATTTGAATATAAGTGACCGTTTTCGACCAATTTCCTAATTCAGTTGCTATAATTATTGCTTGTGATGGTCAGCAGTTACAAATACATCAAGCTTTGACACTTCTTAATTAAGCACATCCATCATATCCCACAAGAAAAAGGGGAGGAATTTTTTGCAGTGAATTACTCGATTCAGCGTTGATATTGTAGATTCGTTGGGATTTACCTAAAGATTTTGCGTTCCAGATTGTCATAACATAGCCCTTTTTCATATTCTATAACGACTTTCTCCAAGAAAGCTTTTCTGTTTTCACTGTCTAGCAGATTCGTGAGCCTCAGGACATGTTTATCCTTGTTTCTTTTGCTCAATGCATGTGGCACCCATTTTCTTGCTTTCCTAATCTTTACTACTGATTATTGACAAATAGAAATCGTTGTTTGTGATACTTTTAATTGTTTGGCAACTTCTTTTTCTGGTTGAGTTGCATTTTCAAAGAACAATGTTTTCAAATTCCCCTGTTTAGACTTCGGTCTAATGCCGCTATGGCCTCTATCGGTAACATCAAATTCGCCAGCTTTAAAAGTTTAAAACCGAAATTCGCGTGTGCTTTTTGATACATATTCCTCAAGAACAGAATAGATTGAAAAGTATGATTTTGCAACACTTTTCTTTAATGAAACTCGTAAAGAGTCAGTGATGAGTAAATGGTTTATGATATGACATCTTTAACATTCGAATATCAACTTTATTTTCACATTTCTTTCAGTTTCTCCGACGGTTTTATAAATATAAACCAGTTTCTATCTTAAGACACAGGCACGGTGTACTGATTGGAATATAAATTTGCACTAGAAATCACAGAAAACGCGGTTTACAACTTCGCTTTATAACAAATAGTATTATTGAGAACAAACTATTCCCAGAAAGGGTGAACTAATTTTAACCAGAGCTAAAGTGTTACAAATTTCGAATTCGAACCTGGTTCCACTGATTAAACGTGTCAAGACAATATAGCCATAACTGCTACCAACTGACTTCTATTAACAAACATATGCCCATATGAATTCGCTCTAGAATTCATCTGAAATCTATTCACTAATAAGAAAATTGGAAATACTTTATATATTCTGTGATTACAAATGCAGTTTTACGGATGTATTTTTATTTTTATTTAATTATTTAATTACTAGATGGCAATGACTTTGACTACATATATACTATAAATGCATTAAACTTCCATCTACCCATGCAATTAGGTGTCTGAGCAACTGCAAATAACACAGGTCTAACAAAATTCGGCTGGCAAGAAATATTTTAGACAATCTATAGGTTTTCGAGGATAATGAAATAAAAAAAAAAAACTTTATTTAGGTCCATCACGTGCAATTTCTTTCAAAATAATAGGAATTTACAATAAAAAATCACTAATGTTATTACATTGAACAAAATATATTCTTACTCATATTTAACCCGTTATCTACTGCAATATGATACAGACAAAAATTGTGTTTGAAACATATATTTTTAGTTACTAAAGAGCATTATTTAAAGATATATATGTTAAAAATTATGCATATCACCTCATCATAATAATTAATGGGAATTTTGTGAGGTCGTAATTTAGTGTACCACTGGTACATAGAGGTCGAAAAAATTGTTTCGACATGAAAAAAAGAGTAGAGAAATATTTACTCTTTATGTTCCTCATATTTTTTCTAAGAATAGTGGGATATTCTTGAAATAGTATTGGAATTAATTATAACACACATGAAGATCATGAAAAATATCAAGCAGAAACAGCAAGTGCACTCCATAAAATCCTTTATGGAACGAAAATGGCTATATGTAACGTCTAATGCTTTGTAGTGAGATTAAAGGGAGGTACATCTGTTCCCTTCTTATACATATCTTTGACATTTCTTCTATAAATTCGATTTTGTACTCTTTTTAAAGTAATGGTACTTTAAAGTACCGTCAGTAGATAAAGGGTTAAACAAACAATTCCTTCGTGATAGATTTAACATTCCTGTGCTCACTCTTTTTGGTAGTTAACACCTTTCTTTTTCTTTCTTTTCTTTTTCTTTCTTTTCTTTTTTACTTTCTTCTATATGTAATATAGAGAAAGTATTGGATTCGCGAAAATTTTCGACCTCCGTTTTTTGACGGATCTACACGTTTTGGGATGTCCTGAACACGAATTGATAGTTTTTAAAAAATGTCTGTCTGTGTGTCTGTCTGTGTGTCTGTCTGTCTGTCTGTCTGTATCATTTTTTTGTGGACGCTGTATCTCACGAACCAATGAATGAAATTTAACCAAACTTGGTATTTAGTTGCACCCTGGCATGAACTGGTGCCCATTAGATTCGGGGATCAATAGCTCAACAGGTGGCGCTGTGATCGCATTTTATGCAAATTTTTAACATGGCAGCATAGGACAAAATTCCGTATAAATGGGCATAATGAGAGTTATTTTAAACTTGTGATTGTAAAATTAATATGAATTATTGATAATAGTAGTAGTTAACTAGGAAAAAATTTTTTGCATGGGGGGGCATCGGTTCCCCCCTGGGGGGGAAGTACCCTCCCCCCCCCCGGGGGGTTTAAATTTTAAAGATGGGTATCAGTCGAAAGATCTCGTCAATACCTTTAAAACGAATGGTTGAACCATAAACCTGTGATAATTTAAAACAAAGTTATCGATTTTTTTTACTTTTAACAAAAAAAAAAACAAAAAAAAATCTTTTTTTTTTTTTTTTTTTTTTTATACGAAATTTTACCAAACTTGGTATTTAGTTGGTCCCCAACATAAACGGGTGCTGATTATATTTGGTAATCAATAGCTCAACAGGAGGCGGTGTGATAGCATTTTATCTAAATTTTTAACATGGCAGAATAGGACAAAAATTCGTATAAATGTGCATAATAAGAGTTATTTTACACTTGTGACTGTAAAATTAATATGAATTATTGATAATGGTAGTACGTAACTAGGAAAAAAAATTTGTGCATGGGGGGGCATCGCTTCCCCCCTGGGGGGAAGGGTAAATTTTGAAGATGGGTATCATTCGAAAGATCTCGTCAATACCTTTAAAACGAATGGTTGAACTATAAATCTGTGATAATTTAAAACAAAGTTATCGATTTTTTTTACTTTTAACCAAAAAAAAAAATCGCATTTTTTTTTTTTTTAAATATTGTTAGTGATTGAATATGTATTAATTTTTACAAAAAAGAAAAAAAAAAAAAAAAACTTAGAAAAAAAAATCGTATATATATATATTTTTTTAATATTGTTACTGATTGAATATGTATAGGAAAATATAGAAGAAAGTCTTGTGGTGGCCACAACATACTAGTTTTTTCTGATGCCCCTCCGAACACGCTTACGCATTCATAACTTCCAGTCCACCCCATATCCCCCGCCATCACCCCCTATTTTCTATTTTGTAATATCTTTTAGATTCGTTTTTATAAATATTCTTTTAAAGTAAAAGAAAATAAATAAATGTATTGAATACAAAATTTTTGATAATCAACAAAAGCAGATCAGATTTCATGTGTTTTTACGCAATATTAAATTTAAAATATGAGTTTCACACACAAAAAGGACGTGATGGAACTTTTTTTTGCTTTCTTTTATGTACATAAGAAAAAAAAATGGATTCCCAAAAATTTTCCAACTCCGGTTTTTGATGGATTTGCACGTTTTTAATATCTTAAACACAATTTGACCATTTACAGAAAGCGGCTGTATGTATACCTCTATGCGTATCCAAATTTTTTGGACACTGTATTTCACTTACCAATGAATAAATTTAATCAAATTTAACATTTAGTCGAAACCTGACTTAAAATGGAGCTGATTTGAATTTCAATCGTACAACTGGTTGCGCTGTCATCTCATTTTGTCCTGTTAATTTTTAATGTGGCAAAAACGGACAAAATTTCATATAAATGTGCATGATAAGAATTATTTTTGACTTCTCAATGTGATATAAAACAAAAATATTCTTAATAGTAATAGTCAAAAAGGAAAAAAAAAAAAAGATTGTATGTATATGTAGGGGCATTTTCCTTCCTCCGCCTTAGGGTTTTTTCAGTACGTACCATTTTCAATATGGGTATCTTTTAAGAAAACTCGTAAATACCTTTAAAACGAATGATTAAACATAGTTCTGTAATAATTTGAAACAAACTCACTTTTTTTTCTTTTTTTTTTTTTTTTTTTTTTTTTTTCATTTTTAACAACAACAAAAACACTAATCTTAGGGGAAAAAAAAAAAAAAAAAAAGCATTTCATGTGATATTGTCTATAAGAAATTTATTATTATTATTATTATTATTTACTTTTAGTTCTGTCCTTATCTGAAATGAAAATTGTCTGCATTCACCATAGAAAATAATTTTTATAAATAAGATTTTTTATAAATAGTTTGTAATGTGTGATGCTGTACTGGAAATTATAGAAGAAAGATTTTTAATGGCCTTAAAATGCTAGTTACTACTCTTTCTTTTTTTCGTTTTAAAAAGAAAATCCTTTTCTAAGAAACAGAGACAAAATCGTTTGCAGTTTTTATCGTAGGCACCTGTACAGTCAACAAAATGAAAAAAAAAGTATCCAAATTTAGACAAAAATGCTTTTGAAAGGAGGAGAGGATACAAAGATATATTTCTGACTTATGAAACTGTTTGTTTCTCTCACATGTTTGGTGCTTTACTTACTCAAAAAAATAATAATGAATTAATAATATAAGTCAACAATTTTTTTTATGTCAAAGCATTTCTTCCTTTTTGTTATTGAAGTTGTATTCAAATAATTTTGTCCCACAAAGGTGTATTGACTTGTATTCTCAAACTTTAAATGAGACAATTATTGTGTGACAGAGCACCATCACATCATGGCTCTTTCTCCTCTGCGCCTCTCTTTCACTCTCTCTCATCCTCTTCTTTTGTTTCGCTCTCCTCTGAAACCATATCTTATGCTCCACCTAAGATTTGTTCATCAGTAAGATTATCCAAGCCTGGATTATTGGTGTCACAATTAATCAACATAACGATGTTATCTTCATCGACATCCTATCCTTTAATAACAGATTATAGTAAGTTAGACAAATCATAAGAAAAAACGTCTTTTTTTTTCTCTACAAATTCAAACAAATCATTTTCCACACTTGGCGAAAATCTTCCTCTAAAAGATGAAGGAAAGTGGAAATCTGAATTGTAGGATTAGAAATTATAAAAAATAGAAAGCAAACATATAGAGGAAAAATAATAAACTAGAGGAATTAGAAATTTTACGTAGTAGAAGAAATTTAACGTAGCAGTATAGCCTTGGACAAAAGTATTGAGCACCCTACGAATTCTGCACGTGTGCGATAACCATACAAGTAAATAAACCATGTTGTTTAAGAAGTATTTTATCAGAGTCTAAAAAAAGGTTAAAAAAAAAAAAAAAAAAATGATCCACGCCAAAACTACCAATAAAATACCCGATAGATAAAATTTGTCATTTTGAAAGTTTGAAATTTATTTTTCAGGCCGCTACTTTTACTTGTTGTGGACAAATCCTGAGATCTAGTGTGCTTTTAGTGTTTTGATTTATGACATTTAGTGATATTGTTTTAATTTGCCTAAAAGATACGAATTTTAGAAAAACATGTGCAGATACAACTTTTGCACGAGCAAGGGAAATCGCAGGTACAGATTTCGAGCCGATCTGTCCAATATGCTATTGAGCGATTAGATATGATTTGATCACATGTTAATATGTAGACCTAGAACCGGACACAAACGAATGATAACTGACCGTTAGGACTGAAAAATATTGATAGAGTAGTTAAAAAATAATAAGAAAACTCCATCAAACCTCGCGGCGGAGTTGTCAGATGGTTTTAATAAAACACTATCTGCTTGTACCACTTGTAAACGGCTTCAATCAGCTGGTATAAAAGGCTTTAAAGCTAGGAAGAAGCCATGGATCGATGACAAAAACAACAAAAACGAAAAATCATTTGGTACGCACTGATTAATACTTTCCAACTGTACATAATTTTTGTACCATATAACTTTCAATGTTCTTTTCCTACGTTATCTCAGAAGGACTGAAAAGTATACAAATAGACTAATTGTATTCATAATCACTCTGACACGTTGTTGGAAAGTGTTAAAATTGTTTAACGCAAAAGTAAACGCAGCCCTGAGATTCTAATTACAGCGCTTAATGTATCTGAATATTTTAGCGTACCCCTGTAATTCTAAAGGTTAACCATATCATATTCTATAAAAAACACTATTTTAGCATATTAAAAATAAATGTCAGTTACTTTATGATTTTTACAGTAGAAAGTTATTTAAATCTGATTTATAAAAATATCTATCTAAAACGCAATGTATTGGAACTTTTGTGGGTGTCCCTGTACACAAACCAGTTGTCCAGTACCTATTAAGGTCCTTTTAATTAGGAAACATTCCATAGTAAACTTGAATAACATATAACAATTTTTAAAATTCTAAAAATATTTAAGTACGACGGGGATGGGCCGACGGACATATAGAAAGATGAAAAGCCGGACAGATACACAAATTAAAAGCATATTCACAGTTAAAAAACATTTAGAAAGTAATAAAAACGTTTAATATAAACGAAAATGCAGTTCCAGCAATGCAGTTTTCAATAATAGCCCTTAATGTAACTTATTATTTTTGTATGGTCCTGTAAATCTGATGCTAATCATACTGTCTTCTATGGAAAGCATTCTTTTGTGCTTTTGGGTAACATATTTCATTTTAATTAAAATTTGGGCAAAGTAAAGTTATTATAATTCGGTTTATAGAAATACCTCTCATAGAACACGATGCTTTGGACTACTTTCGGATGTCCCTGTGTGCAAACCAGTGGTGGTATTTATTCCCTTTTCAATGGGGACCATCCAGTAGTGAACTTGAAAACATATTTCAATTTCATAAAGTTTTGAGTTAAGTAAAGATATTAAAATACGATTGACAGAAATACCACTCATAGACCATAATGCTTTGGAATTCTCTCGGGTGACCCTGCACACATACCAGAAAAGGTATTCACTCCATTTTCAATGGAAAACATCCTGTAGTGAACCTGAGTAACATATATCAGTTTCAAGAAATTCCATGAATATTTCAGGGAGTTAGTGTGCGGACAGACAGACATTAACGCTTTTCAACCTTGTGAAAAGTGTTTAAAAGGCACGGTATGAGTGGGCCTAAAATACCAAATTTTCACCGAACATAATTGGTCAAATATCATGTGATCAGACGAAACAAATTTTGAGGAAAGTTAGTTAATTTCATGTTCTATCAACTTTAAACAATTTGGTTAGAAAATAAATTTTATTGACAAAAACAGTTATAAGCGAATTCTCTACAATATTTATTCACATTTCAGATTTTTGGCACACCGGTTAAGACCTATGTACGTCGCCGGGTAGGCAAGGAATTTAAACCAAAGTGTGTGGTACCAACCATGAAACATGGCAGAGGCAGCGTTCTGATCTGGGGCTGCATGAGCTCTTCTAGAGTGGGATAAATGTCCATGTTTGAAGGCCGTATGAACGCTATAAAATACATAAACATCATAGAATATGCATTACTGCCGGACGGTGTTATGTTATATGGTTTAACCTTGCAGTGCATGATTTTTTCAATTTTCCCCCAAAAAATATATTTGCTTCTGTGATAGCCAGATAGTAAAGGAAAAATATTAAAAAAATTCCAGCGATTGCCATTTTTAATTAATTTAATTTTTTTTAAATTGTTGCCATATGGCAACACTGTGAATTAAGCATATACTTTTCAATACATAGGATTTTTTTTAATTAGACTAATCTGCAATGTTTTAATTGAAATAATAATTACACATAAATAAAAAAGCATGAGATATTTAGCAATAGTACTTACCAGCTAGTTTTTATTATTAAACAATATGGTTTTGTATGGTTATGACACAAAACAGTTATTATTTTGGTTGAAACATAGAGGAACTAAGCATTTCATACATTTAACGCTAGTAAAACCTTTACAGTTGAGAAATTTACAACGTTGTTTGGAATCTAAATGTTCGGGCCAGTGATCGATTCTGGAGGTTGCTTGCAGTTAGGCTTCTTCAGTCGTTTTAAGTCAGTCTCAACTTCATTCGATGGTCGACCTCCTTTTAAAGTTTTCATCTCCCCATAGTTTAACATGGACGATGTTAAGTTCCAACAGGATAGAGCAACCTGTCGCAAAGTCTCGATTGCTTGGTTTTGGGAAAATGATATTGAGCTCCGAGACTAGCCTGCCCATTCAGCGGACCTAAAACCCATAGAACATTTATGGGGTTTATTAAAGCGCAAAGTCAGGCGTTACACATATATTTCAAATAAAGAGTTAAAGGATCCCTTGCGCCTGGAGTGGAATGTTATAAGCCTCGAAGACTGTAAAAAAACTTGTGGGCTATCTATCAAAAGGAATTTCTGCTGTATTTAAGGAAAAGGAGACTACTAAATATATATATATATATATACTGTTTGTTTGTTTGTATAATAAACATTATAAACTTATACAAGTTGTTTCAATTTATTTTAATTTGATATTCTTCACAAAACTCAAGTTTAACTTGGGTGCTCTATACTTATAGCCAAAGCCGAGGAACTGCTTTCCAAACAGCACCTTATCTTGTTTGGTTTTTTCTCTTTAACGTTTAATTGTGTAACTATTTTAAAATTATAGGAATTTTAATAGAAAATGTTCTTTATCGTTGCAAAAATAAAAGGCCAAGGAAAACAGCAGATAATCCGGGAAGTAGATAATCCCCCATGGTTAATCGAGAGTTTACTGTCTTTTCACGCTGCATTCCATTTAAAGTGAAAGAAATTTTAAAATCATTAAAAATCTTTCTTTAAAATAAAAAATACGTTTCAATTGTAAAAGGAAATAAAATTCCGTAATTCTTATTAAAATCTTAGTCTCTTATAGTGTCCGGTATAGAGAGTTGCAAACATTTTTAATTTACTCTGCAACGTTGTTAGTGCCCGTCTTTTTTGTACACTACATTCTTTGTAGAATACTTTTCTTAAAAAAATATATTGTAATTTCTATAAAATAAGAAGAAAATTAAGCTTAAAATAATAATAATAATAATAGAATGAATAAAAAGCGGGTACTAACAATGCAACGCAGAGCTGTCACCATTTCTAATTTAACTCATGACGTTTCTGAACCAGCCTTTCTTTTCCACGCCACAATTTTTTTACAGTAGTTTTTTCCAATATGTAATTACGATTAAATAAGAAAAAAAATACTCCTCAAAATAACTGGTGTGAAAAGAAAGCGAGTGCTAACAATACTATATTAGAAATTAGAAATTTTGGCATTACTGAGTACATACGAATTAATTATACTTTAAATGAAAACGAGTTATATTGTATTCATTTTAAAATACAAGTTAAGCAAAAATGGTGCTGTTATACTATTTTTACGCTAGTATTTTATCACGACAATCTATCTATCTATCTATCTATCTATCTATCTATATACATATATATATATATATATATATATATATATATATATATCACATTTATATTTTAATTTAAAATACCTTGAAGATGAATCCCAAATAAATAAATAAATTTGACTAGCTTTATTCGTCGTCATTTTCCATGGAAAACATATAATGCTCATTAAAGGTGTAATGAAAAGTTTCTCTTGAAGTGATTCTCATTTCTGAATATCATTACTGAAATATAATTAAGGAAGACGTTGTTTCAAAATGAGAAGAATTATATCAGCTTGAGCTTTCTTTGCATTATTATTTGTGAAACTTTATGAAAGTGTAGCCATTTTAAGAGCAGCCTCGTTAAAAGTTATTAATATTCGATGAAAAGAAAAAAGTTAGAATATAAGATCCTCAATTACCTGACTTTCACAAATTGCTGAAATTAAGCGTAAAAGAAATAATTAATTTTTTGCGTATATTTATAATAATTAATAAAGGATTTGATTTTCTCCCATGGCAGTAACAAAAGACTATTAATTATGTTTCTCAGTTAAATAATAATGTAATAATAAGTTGCAAAAAATAATTAAAAATGCATTTATTAATAACTTTGAAAATCCACGCAACATACAATCGTTCAATAAAAAAAGGGAAATAATGTAAAATATTTTTTTTAATAATAAATTCATCATATGGAAATTCTTAAAAATAAATCTAACATAATTTTAATCAGTGATGTTCCTCGCTATCAATGAGAATAAAAAATATGTTTCTGTATAATATGATTGCATTTTATTTGTGCAAGCTATAACAAATTTGTTTAATGATTTCATTACATTTAGTATGATAAACACAGTAATAGTTTAACATATATTTGAATTTGCTATTAAAAATATCATCTGGAATTTAAAAAAATGCTTGTTCCTGATACATAAAAAAAAGAAAATCCTTGATATATTTTTAAAATAATAATTTGCATATATTTTTACGTTTTACTCTTTAAAAAGAAGCTATCATCGTCCAGATAAGTCTCCTTTTAAATTCATTAGAAAGAAATTTCATCGTATCCAGGATCAGAAATGTAGTTTTTTTTTTTTTTTTTTCTGACATAAACTTTTAATTATATATATGCACGAAATACCATATTACACACGAAGAATATAAACAGAAGAAAAGAAAACACTTAAAATTACATTTTTAATTCACATTTAGATCTCCCAATGTACACTGTTACTGGAATTGAAAATTAACACACGCTCACACACAAAAAAAGAAAAATATTTTCAAAGTTGTTTTGAAAAACCATGTGATCTGCAAGATGCGGAAAGAAAAGAAAGAATTTTAAAGTAATTACGCAACAAACAGCAAGTAAAAAGAATTGTTTTAAAAATTATTTATTGCAAGTGTCATAGGTGAAGAGGAATAAATATGTTAAATCAGTTTTTTTTTTTTTTTTAAGTACAGATTTCACTTCAAACGGTGTACCTTGTCCTCGATATACAGCTTGTTTTTCTTATTGGCTGTTTTCTGACGGATAAAGTGCGGAATTTGCGTAACTGTGCTGGTAATTGTGACCTTGCTTACTAGTCGAGGCTGGAGTCATCGTCGGTTGACCTCTCTTCCAGATTGGTCTCACAGGAATATGATGTCCCAATCTGTATATGGTTGCAACAGCGGACACACAGTAATTCTTTATGGGCGAAAAAGGATTATTTGTAGTACTGAATGTATACGAAACTGGTGATCTTTGTGATGAAATTACATAAGGGCCATCGCACATCGGCATGAATTTAGAAGACGCATTTTTATCAGAATCAGTAACGTGTGAATATAAACCTACACTTTGTAACTGTATTTAAACGAAATAACCTTTTTAAATCTTCTGTTTGTATAGCGTTTATGCTGGTAAAAGAACTAGGCTTTCTCAAAAGTTAGAAATTGCTACTAGGTACCAGAAGTCTGTGAAATACAAAACTCTTGTATCAAAAGTTAAACCCTCTGTTTTCTAACACACAAGAAATCGTTTTCTTCTCATGTTGTAACTCTCCAGGTGCTGAAATAGACAAAGAAAGAGAACTTTCGAGTAATGATTTCGATCTTAAAATAATCGCTTACTCGGATGAGGAATAAAAAGAAAAAAAAATATTTACAAAAATATTCTGAATTCTTCTAGGTTAGATAATATATGGAGGTACAAGATTCAACAAAGTTTTTGGATAATATAACAGTCCTATCAAAGATAAAAGTTTGTAAAGAATACAAAATTCAGAGAACGGCTGGAATCACGTAGGAGACTGTCCTTCCTAAAAGTAGGCCCTGGCGACCCTTCACTCACACAGGAAAAACGTAAACTGTTCTTTTTCTATATTACAACTCTACAGCTCGGTTTGGAGCAGAGAACTACAGAGAGGGTTTCTCCTTCTTATCTTTCATTTGTCAACTTCTATTTTTTTTAGAAGCGGCTTATATCTTTTTCTGTTTATATTCTCGGACCCCGAAGGTACTCGAAGGTTCTTTTTCTTTGTCCATTTCAGCAACTGAAGAGTAACAACATGAGGAGAAAACGATTTCTTGTGTGTACAAATCAGAGGGTTTAGCTTTTCATACAAAAGTTTTGTATTTCTCAGACTTTGGCACCTCATCGCAATTTCTTATATTAATTTCTCAATTTCTCATAGCAATTTTTAGAAAGTCTAGTTCTTATACTGGTTTTGTCCTTCCTCCATTAGATCTTTTACCTGTTACATAAAATTGGAAAATTTCCATAAGTGTGTATATTATGTCGGGAAAGAAATTATCATTGTTAAAAATACTTTGGAAATCAAGAGCAATATCGTAAGTAGTACGTAATTCTCACCCAAATATGAGGTATGCAGCTGTCTGACTGACTGAATCACATTTTGCTGTGTTAAAATCGAATCTAATTACACTGTGCTGAAAAAGAAAAAATGAGCCCTGATACCATTCTTGCTGGTTCTTATGTAAAATGACCTCCTGAATCCGAAAATGACCCCCCATTTTGCCCCATCGCCCACCGTTTTTGCGGGACGCCATCGACACCCCAATTTTTATCACTATTCGGTAATTTTATAGCCATGAAATTGATTTGGAGTATGAAAAAGAATTAATTTAACACTTAAAAACAAACATATATATATATATATATATATATATATATATATAATCTATAATAATAAAAGAAGATGCAGTAGAAAATAAAAGTATTTTGAAATTGATTCGCTGTCTTGAAATTTCATTGTATTTTATATTCTAACAAATCTATAATAATAAAAGAAGATGTCTGTCTCTCTGTCTGTCTGTCTGCCTGTCTGTCTGAGCATCTATACGTTCAGGCCCTACGGAACGCAGAAGTATAAAATTTGACAGACGGGTGCTCAGAAGCCTTGCCGAGGGGATAGTGAAAACAGAATTTAAATATTTTAATTAGTTGCAAAGATATTAATTAAAATGTCGACCCATGTCGATCGAAAAATGACCGGGATTTAACATCTAATTGCTTAAAAAAAAAAAAAAACATTCTATCAGCAGACGATTTTTTTCGCTGTCTGGAATGGAAACAAAACATCTGGAAATCATTGATATCACATGTTCTTGAAGTGGGATTAAAAATTGCAAATTTCAAAATTCATCAAATTTTCATTTATGTTACATTTAAATTGATATCCGGATTACACAGCATATTATAAAGCTACTGTTCAATTTTCATGAAAATATATTAATAAATAAAAAAATTACATTTTTATTGGGAAAAGATTAAGTTTTCTTTTATATTTTGCAGTACGTTGAATTGAGATATGCCATTGAAATTTCGTAGTAATTCGTTTTAATGTCTGATAATTCGATTGTGAATATTTTTGAAAGAATAGAATTATTAGGGAGGGGGGAAAGGGGCAAAAAAAATATAGTTACAGCGTTTGAAATTGGTATATTTAGGTTTTAAAGCAAGTTAAATCGATTGCGGATATTTTCGAGTGTAAAATTATTAGTAGGAACGGAAAAGGGGGGGAAGGGGCAAAGGTGTAGAAAAGGAACGGGAGTTTCGGAGAAAACTACGGAAAACCCAGAACACCTTTATTTTTTAATACTATTTTGCAGAGTTTCGAATTCCAATTTCTGCTCACATATCATTCTAAGAATTTTTAACGTTATATAGCCGTTTCGGAGAAAGTTTATTATGCAAGTTTCGGAGAAAACCATGGATAAGTAGAACACAAATCTTTTTATAAAAATGTTTATATTAGCTTTGTATCTCAGCTTCTAATTAACATAATTTCATAAGTAATATATCATTTAAAAAGTTATTTGAATTGGAATTGAAGAGTATATGTTGCAAATCTCTGTCGCCAGAGGGCGCTTTGATATTTTAATAATTCAATATCTAGAATTCTAATTATGCTTAAATTACTTATACACATCATTTGAAATATTACGGACTTTTAAACTGATATAAGCCGTTAAATTCCATACGGGAGTTTCAGAAAAAAACACAGAAAAGCCAGAACACCTTTATTACAGTATCTCCAATTCTAATTGTGATGCAGGCTTTCGAATTCCGATACTCCGTTCAAATTTCGTATTAAGGATTTTTAACACGCAAGTTTCAAAGAAAAACCACGAAAAAAAAAATCAGACACAAATTTGTTATAACAATGCTAATATTACCTTTGTATCTCAGCTTCTAATTAACATAATTTCATAGGTAAAATATCATTTTAAAAGTCTTTTAGACTGAAATTGAGGAGTACATATTGCAAATCTCTGTTGCCAGAGGGCGATTTGACATTTTAATAGTTCTATATCTCCAATTCTGAAAATTACTTATAGGGAGAAGATTGGGAGACCGTAGGCCCCACCGGGTTGCGGATTTGCCACGATCAGAATTTTCAAAGGTCCTTTACATGGTGAGCGGACAGGCTATTTCAAATCCTGAAACATAAAGCGGCGCCTTAGTCGCCACAGAGCGAAAATTTGCGGTATGAGCGTTGAGGCTGTTGTAAGTTCTAAAACGGGGATAAGGCGCCACTGAGCTGGACTTTGCTAAAGTCAGAATTTTGAAAGATCGTAACACGGTCAGCGAACAGGCTGTCTCAGATATTGAAACGAGAAGAGGACGCCGTAGGCGCTACCGATCGAGAATTTACTGTGATTAAATTTTTCAATAACGTTATTTTACATATGTCAATGAGCTGCTGTAGGACCTGAAACGGGAAAATGGCGCCGCAGGCGCCACCAAGCGGGAGTTTCGTAAAGTCGGACTTTTCAAGGATCGCGAACCAGCTGGTCGCCGAAGGCGGCTGGTGTTTAATATATAGCAATAATAATAGATTTAAAAAATATAAGAAATGTAATATATAATTTAAGTGACAAATCCCCCCTAAATTTCCCCCTTGCTACACATGATCATGCTTTAGAATTTGCCACCTCTGTAGCACTTCAGAAGATATTTAACAGTTAAAAATTATCCTCTTCCTCCTTCCAAATCGAACCAATCGCCATAAAATTACCGAACAGTGCTAAAAATAGGGGAGTATCCCCCAACAACGGTGGGTAATGTTGCCAAATGGGTGTCATATTCGGATTCAGGAGGTCATTTTACTTAAGAATTTGCATGAATGGTATTAGGGCCGATTTTCGTGCAGAGCAGTGTTATCGGTAGCCTCTGACTCCAGGTAGCATGGTCATTCCCAACCAACATGGCCAGACGGTATTTCAGACCGCTTCTTTTCCTATTCACGGGGTTTGCTTATTGATCATAAAACGGAGATTGTGTTTGTGTGCCCAAGCTGTAACAAACCTGTTGCATTAGTGCACTTAAAAACTGAGGCTCATTGTCGCTCATCACCCACCTATGTAAACCATATCAAAGCAAAACTTCTTCTATAAGAATAATTTCACTCTGTTCAGCTGTGAGAGTGGTTAATGTAAATAGTTCTTCTGGTGGCACAATGTTCTATGATAAAGATCCATTCTTTTATTACTCGTCGGTAAAGTACCGAAAATGTATTGGAAGGAATTCAAATCGTTGATAATAGATCGAGATTTGTTCAGATGGTTTAAATGGTTTACAATGACAGCAATCAGGTCTGTTATTGACATATTCTTTAATATAGCTTCGCAGACCAGCTCAGTAGTATCGTTTTGCAATTATTTCGAAAGTTCCTGAAATTTTGAAAGTTCTGTTGATGGTGCAGCATGATGCTCTTTCAGTACTCTTTCTCGTTCATGAACTGGGATTACTGTTTGGGCTATTTACGATTCTACCTCAGGAGAATATCTGAACAGAACTCCTTGGTTCATGAAATAACCACGTTCACAAATATTAGCGAAATCTTTATTTTTCTAGACACTTTCCGAAAATTCGATAGTTTTCCTAACAGCTTCATATTTTAATTGGGTGTCTCGAACTTCTTTTAGACTTCGAACAGCGATATCAATTATGATAGAGAAAATTTTACGCTTTTCTTCTTTATGTGGATAGAAATGTCTGGATAACATATCAGTAACTAAATTAGCTTTGCCAGGTACGTATTCCTTCTTCAGTTTGAAGGATCCTTCCTGTACTATTCGATGCGCCAGGCGACCAATTGGAGATTTCAAGTTCAATAATCATCTAAGATGCTCATGGTCGGTTGCTACAGAAACTTCTTGGCCGTCAA
This sequence comes from Salticus scenicus, assembly GCA_963930645.1. Classification (NCBI taxonomy): domain Eukaryota; kingdom Metazoa; phylum Arthropoda; class Arachnida; order Araneae; family Salticidae; genus Salticus; species Salticus scenicus. Next base: position 13,995,745 of record OZ005657.1, on the reverse strand, counting down.
TAGATGCACGAAACTTCTTTTGATTGGTGAATTCGTTCAAATATTCCAGGTATGTCACAGACTCTGCTTAAAGCACTCTTCAAACAACGTCGTGTAGCATGATGTTTCCGCCTATATATTTCTATGTAAAAATGATTCTTTTTATATATGCCTGACCTACCCTTAAATTTTGTCGAAACCTTTTCGAATCATCCTGTATAATTATTAAGTTATCGTAAAAAAAAAAAAAAAAAAAAAAAAAAAACAGAACGCATTTAAAATAAAAGAATACTCATGAAGATTAAGTAGAATAAATTCACTAAATTAATACTGATTTTGCTTGCAAAAGAAAGTTGATTTAACATAAAAAATATTTAGATTCAATTATATTGCATTTGAGAAATTAAAAAAAGATGAAGAACGATTTTTATGAATAATTTCCTTTAGATCATAGATTGCATATTATTTAATATTTGACTGACAATCAAAATAAAATCAGAAAAACTCGTTTAATTTTAAATATAGCTGTTTCTTTTCTCCTAATTATTATGAAAATGAAGTTTTATACATTAAAACTGTGAACAACATTATGAAAGAAATTAATAAGAGTAATTTTTTTTCTTCCATAAAGAAAAATTATGTGCATTTAAAAACATCTAACAACTGTTTTTATTATTTTTTTATTATTTTTAATTATTTTTAATTTTAAGAAATGTTTACTTTATTATAATGTGATGATTTTTACCTTCGACAAATTTTTGGGCTAACTACAGAAAAATAATTATTTTCTTGCAATATATTATATATATGTAAAGAATTTTTATACAAATCTCGTACGTACTAATTTGTTAAAAAAAAAAAAAAAATATCAAATAATATTTGCTTTAAAATGGCACTAACATATGTATATATATGTATATATATATATATATATATATATTCTGCTAGTAAACTAGATAGTATTTCCATTCAGTTTAAAAAGTTTTTTAAGTCTTTAGGTTTTACTACAAAGGTTTTTGGAAAAGAAAATTTTTGTAAAAATATGACTACATAAAATTCCCCCTCATTCATGTACTGAAAAACAAACAAAATATGTATATTTCTTGGTAATATTTCTACGTTTATCTTCAAATTTCTTCTTCACATTTCTTTCATGTTACATACGGCAAAAAAAGAAAAAACAGTTTTTAAAAGGAAAACATTCAATTTTAAAAATTTAATGAAATGAATACATGTTGAATTGATTAAGTTCCTTGATTTTTTATTCCGAATATTTTATCGTAAATTATCACCAATTTCAACTGTATAGAAAAAATATTCTCTTAACAGAAAATTTTGAAATAATAGAAATTATTTCATATTTAATTAAATTTTAGAACAAATACTTTTTCAAGCATGTTTTAAAATTTGAAAAAAAAAAAAAAAAATCCATACATGTATTTTCACCTTTCTTGTAAAAAACTATGTAAAATTACATAAATAGAAAAATATTCTTTATAATTTTAAGAATAAGTCGAAGAATTAGCGTAATACTTTGAGGATGTATATAAAAAATAAATCACTTTTGAGATACAGTAAAATACGAAAATTGATAAAACTGTGAAATTAAGAGTAAAATTTTAAAAATGACTATTGTTATTTTTAAAATATTTAAAAATCATTACGTCTCGTAGTTAAATTAAATTTTAATCACATTAAAAACTGAGACAGATAACATACACTAAAAATATACATTTTAAAATATTAAAAACACAAAAACATAAATTTAAACGTTTCGAGCCTTTTACAGGCTCCTCATCAGTTAATCACCTAAATCGTTCGTTACTATTCCTTACTATAAAAATATTTCTGAATCTATTGTCAAAGTTTTACGCACTGTTAATTTATCTGTTTCCTATAAACCTCAATTTCTAATTCGTAATTTCTTTTCTAATTTTAAAACTGTTATCCCCCCCTTTTTCCCGTACAGGTGTTGTTTATAATATCCCTTGTAAATCTTGTAGTTCAGTTTATATTGGTCAAACTGACCGTTCTCTTCATACTCAAATTAAGGAACATAAAACAAATTTCAAAAACCGTGATATACGTTCAAAAATAGTACAGCATGCCATAGAAACTGACCATTTACCTGATTTTAACAGTACTAAAATAATCATATCTAATTGTTTAAATTATCACTCAAGAATTTTCCTGGAGGGCTGGTACACAAATCAACATTTTTCGCCACTTAAGCGGCATGCGCAGTTCCTGATGAATACGTTGTTCTCACATAATGAAAGCCTGCTGTTCATCTCATCATTTACATTTGATGTTTTTTACTGATGAGGAGCCTGTAAAAGGCTCGAAACGTTTAAATTTATGTTTTTGTGTTTTTAATATTTTAAAATGTATATATTTAGTGTATATTATCTGTCTATTGTTATTCTTTGAATTTATAATGTTAAAAATATTGTATACTAGCCGCCTTCGGCGACCAGCTGGTTCGCGATCCCTGAAAAATCCGACTTTACGAAACTCCCCCTCGGTGGCGCATGCGGCGCCTTTTTTCCCGTTTCAGGTCTAATAACAGCTTATTGATATATCGTGAAAATAGCTTATTGAAATCGCAGTAAATTCCCGTGCGGTAGCGCTTTTGGCGCCTGATCTTTCAAATTTCTGACTTTAGCTAAGTCCCGCTCGATGGCGCCTGAGGCGCCTTATCCCGGTTTTAGAACTTACAGCACCTTCCTCGCTCATTAGAATTTGAAATATTGAAATTTTAAAATATTACAGCGCCATCTGGCGGTAGAAATTTCTGTAATATATTTTTCAATTCCAAATCAACAAAGCTTTCAAATGATGTATTACTTATGAAATTATTTTAATTAGTAGCTGAGATACAAAAGAAAACCTAATCAGGAGACCTTAAAACGTGTAAATCAGGTGAAATCTCGAATTCCACTTTCGATGATATAAAAATTAAATTATGCTAATTAGAAGCTGAAATACAAAGATAATACAAACATTTTTTTTTAAAGATTTGTGTCTGACTTATCAGTGGTTTTCTCCAAAACTTGCTTAATTCCGGGCTATATACCGTTAAAAAATATTAGTACGAAATGTGAGCGAAAATCTGAATTTGAAACTCTGTAAAATATAAAAGAATAAAAATTTTCTGGTTTTTCCGTAGTTTTCTCCGAAAGTTTCGTACAGAATTTGAACGGCTTATATCATTTTAATAGCCTGCAATAAAAATACTTTAAAATATCTTTTGAATGATGTATTATGTATTATAATAATGAATATCTTTGATATATTTTAGACTCAAAATGGCTAATCTATCAAGGGCGATTAACAATTTCTATTGAAATCAGTCTAAAATTTAAGAATTCCAAAATTGCTTTTTTACAACCGAATTCTTAAAAAAAAAGAAAAAAAATCAATATTATTCTGTTAAAAGTAACTTTTGGTGTCATTAACAGATGAAATAAAAATGAATTTAAATAAATATAATATGTCTATTTATTTTATTTTTAAAGCTATACTTTAGATTTTTTAACTGCATACAGGTGAGCCATAATGACGGGCAATTTCGAAGCTCTGCTTTTGATCGATTTTAAATTGAAAAAATTCAAAAACTGCTTTTTTTATTTCCAGTACTTTGTCACGTTGGCGAAAAACGAAAAGCAATTTTTTCCGGACCGGAAGAATAGTCAGTCAGCATGTCTAGCACCTAGCACTGAAGAATCTTTGATAAATGAAATAACTGCCTGTTGTCAACTAAATTTCATACTTTAGTTAATTTTAAAAAATCTAATTGCTGTAGAGTTAAGCCACTTGCACTCTTAGATTCGGAAAAAAATCGCCTTTCATTTGGTACCAAATTCGTAACGATCGAACTAATATTTCTAATTTATTTTCCACTTTTTCTGATTTTAACTCCGTTAAAATATCTATTTTCATGCAATCGCGGTGAATTCTCAGTCATTGAGATCGCTTTTGGATTTGACATGGGTCGACATTTTAATTAATATCTGCCGAACTAATTAAAATTTTTTAATTCTTTTTTCACTATGCACTCGGGCAGGCTTCTGAGCACCCGTATGTCAAATATTGTAGTTCTGCGTTCAATAGGGGCTGAACGTATAGATGCTCAGACAGACAGACAGACAGAGAGACAGACATCTTCTTTTATTATTATAGATTTGTTAGAATATAAAATAGAATGAAATTTCAAGACAGCGAATCAATTTCAAAATACTTTTATTTTCTACTGCATGATCTTTCTGTACCATTTATTTTAAGCTGTAAAAGTACATTAACTTTTTTATGCATTAAATTATATGCATTTAGAAATGTTGCATTTCTTTTTAAAAGAAAGTCTTTTCCAATTTTAATGTTAATCATATTAGCCCATTGTTAATATACAACGAGAAGTGGCTACATATATACTATAAATAATTTTTTATTAAAATCTCATAACCTCTAATTCATAAAGCAAAAAAAAATGTTTGAAAATAACATTTCTTTATAATATTATTGTAATTTTTATATGTTTATTTTTTCTGCTACTGAGCTACATAGTACATTCATTCAGAAAAAAACTGGGACGCGGTAGCCTGATCGATAGAGCACATGACTTAAAGGTTGCGGGTTCGAGGGTCAAGCCGGCCAAAGTTTGTCGTGTTCATTAATGGTAGCTGGTGCAAGTAAACTACGTAGTTGCCACAATATCCTCCCTGTCCCCATCCAAATTCTAACCTTGGAGGTCAACGGAGCGGGACTAATTACCTCCATAGATGATCATGAATGATGGCGTGTTTTCGGTTCATCCTTAGAAATCTGTACCATGAATTGTCCATACCGTAGTACAAGATCAGGAAAAACTTTTTAATTATTTAGATTATAATAAAAATGTTATTACAAAAGAGTTTCTTAGTAAAGATATCAATTATTGAAGTGATCACTCATTTAGTTTCTAAACAAATGTATTATACGAGGATATGTCAAGACGAATTAAATAGCTTAGAAATCGGAAATTATTAGAAAATTGCTTTCAAGTATTCTAATATTTGGAAACACTGTTCGTTCAACCTTAAGATATTCAATTCAAACTTATGAGACAACAGTTGTACATGATGAGCAACTGCATTTGAAAATTGCGACTGTGCTAAAAGAGTTTATACTAGAAGAGCATCGAAGAGTTGTGCGTTTCTTGTTGGCGAAAAGACTTCATATATCAGATATACACTAAAAAAGGCTTCCTGTCGTCTATGGGGGAAATTTGTATGTCCCGTCAAGCGGTCTGCAAAAATTGGGTCCAGAAAATTTCAGAAGGGTGTTCAAAAGTTTATGACGAAAAATGAGGTAGTCGTCCTTTTGAGATAGCGACAAAAAAAGCAGTGTAGAAAATTGATGAAATGGTTAGCGCTGACAAGTGAACAATAATAGACAGTATATCAAATGTAATACGCGGCAAGAGTTTCACGATTGATGCAGACGCTGAATGTGAGATACACAGATGGCTGAGACAGCAGTCCAAAGACTTATGCAGCAGGTATTGAAAAACTCATAAAGAGATTGGACAAATGTATCAATGTAAATGACAGTTATGTATCGAAATAAATATGCTTTTCAGAGTACTTACGTTGGTTTCCCCCCCCCCTTCCCTTTTTTTATTAGCTTTTGAAACCTATACTTACTAACTTCCATTCGTATTTCATGATAAGATTTCTACGTTTGTTATCAAAGATGCGCATTATTTTCATGTTATATATGTCCAAAAGAAAAAATAAATAAATGAAAAACATATATATACATATATAATTCTAGTTTTAAGAATTAATGAAATGGATATATGCTTCCCTGACTGTGGTAGGTTTTTTTTTTAATATTTCGTCAAAAATTATCGTCTATTTCATCTGTGTATAAAAATATTTATAATACTCTAAGAAGAAAAAATTTAAATAACTTTCATATTTAATTAATTTTTAGACCGAATATCGTAAAATTTCAAATAAGGAAGGTCCGTAGTATTTTTGAAGATGAAAACAGGAACATCCATAAAAGGAATTTTCTGTGTAAAAACTATGTAATAATACCTAAATGAAAAAATATTCATTGTAATTTTAATAATGCATTGACACTTTACCGTAATGTTTTACAAATGTACTGGTATATGAAATAAAATATTTTTGATTTACCCCGAAAAAATAAAAATAAAAAAATGTATGATATCAAAATAAAAATCCAGAAACGTTTAATTCTTGTTTGTTAAATATATACTTTTATTAAATATTTCTATTTTTTTAGGAAATGAAATACAATTTAATTTCAACACAATGGAGTTGCACATACTATCACAAGTGCCATTGTTTTTATACTCCGTGATTTTTCTAAAGCATTTATTTTAACACTTTCACGACAGCATATTTTTGCCTTTTTGACACATATATTTTGACCTGTGGGCGTTATTCCTGTATATTACATTATTTTAAATCAATGTTTTGTGTATTCATATTTATAATAGAATTGGATATACATTATAGTTATACTCTTTTTAATCAAAGTATTTGTATCCATGATACATTGATTTTATAAATGTGAATATTAGGTGTATTGTTAAGCAATAATGTAACCTATGTAACATAAAGAAAAGCCCACTGGCGGAGTTACAAATTTTCAAATGACGTGAATTCACGCCAGTGGTCGCGAAAATGTTCAGAGAAGAATGCACATTAAACTTCACTTTAATGACATGGGTTTAAATATGAATAAACTTTACCATTTAGTAGTATATGTCAGTTTCAAAACTAAAATGTCATATTAATTTCTCTCAAATAATTTCCTAAAACGTGAAAAAATTTAGATGCAAAACTTGAAAAAAAAAAACAGTTTAATGCATTATATCGAGGTAAGTTTTTAATTCTTAAATGCATATAATATTTTATAATTTTTATAATGTAATTGCTTGAATCTTCGTAAATTAAAAATATTATTTACGTTAGCAAGTAATGAGTTTTTATTTTTTTATTAATATGTAATAATGAGTATAATATCCTGTAATACATAAAAGCTTTTACAAAAAATTTGTCGAAAACGAAAATGGACCTGAGTTTTGAAAATTGTATTTCTCAATAAAAGAATTGGATTTTACATTTTTATAATTCTGATTTGAAGAATAATAGGCACCATGATTAATATAACTGTAATTGTGTTAAATTTATTTAAGATATTAAAAAGAATTTTCAATAAAGGAAACAGATTTAATTAAAAAAGCATTTTGTAAAATAAATAAATAATTAATTAATTAAAAATATATTTTATTCTTGGAAACTTTGTATTTTTCTTTTTGATGTTTTTATTTTATTTTATTTTTTCAAATAAATTTGTTATTTTCAGAATATTTATAAAGTAAAATTTAAATGGAGCGCAAAAATTAATAGGTCATTTCTTTATGGTTTGCTGGAATAGGAAAGAATATTACATGATTAAGTTTAATTAGCTTTTAATTTATGTAACTCTAATATTTTTATGCTACATCTGTAACTGTGTTTATCAAATTTCTCTGCAGTTTATTTACATGATTATTTAATACAGAGACATGTTTTCAATCAGGAAATATTTCCAAAAACAAAAACCTCACCTTTTTATATGTATTAAATGCAGGGGCGTAGCTTGAGGGGGGGGGAGGGGGGGGAGTTTCCCCCCCAAATGTTTTAAAAAATAGGGCGGCATATTGAAGTTTCTGGGGGCGCTGTTTTGCGACTTAAAGTTCATTTGAAAGTGGATCATAATTTTGTTAATTATCGTTATTTAACAAAAATACTTAAGAGTTTTATGTATCACAAGCTGACCAACTGGTTCACCGACCAGCAAAAAAGTTGTGTCTGACTGTAGCAAATTCCCGTTTGGTGGCGCCTGCGGCGCCCTCTAAACTAGTTAGACGCCTAAAACAGCCTGTTTTCCTATCGTGCAAACGACCCTTGAAAATTCTCATTGTATTCATGACGCTTAAAAAAATCTGATCATAACGAATTCCTGTTTGGGGGCGCCTATGGCATGAGTTCCCGTTTTGTTCACTTACAATAGCCTGTTCGCTTACCGTACAAAAGACAGTTGAAAATTCTAATCGTATTCGGGACCCTTTAAGAGTAGCAAACTCCAGCTGAACGGCGCCCTTCCCTGTTCAGGCACCTTCAAAGGCATAATGAGGTTTCTGGGGCGCTGTTTTGCGCCTTGAAGTTCATTTGAAAGTGGATCATAATTTCGTTAATTATCGTTAGTTACCAAAAACATTTAAGATTTTTATGCATCAGAAGCTTCCTTCGGCAACCAACTGGTTCACCGACCAGCAAAAAAAGTTCGCATTAAAATGTCTGACTGTAACAAACTCCCGTTAGGTGGCGCCCTCTTAACTAATTAGACGCCTAAAACAGCCTTTTTAAACGTGTATAACAACCAATTTTCCTACTGTGCAAACTATCCTTGAAAATTCTCTTCGTTATCACGACACCTTAAAAAAATCTGATTATAACAAATTCCTGTTTGGGGGCGCCTATGGCATGATTTCCCATTTCAAACACTTACAATAGTCTGTTCGCTTACCATCCAAAAGACTGTTGTAAACTTTGATCGTATTCAGGACACTTTAAGAATAAGTTTGCAGCAAACTCCAGCTGAGCGGCACCCTTCCCTGTTCAGGCACCTACAACAGCATGTTCGCTTACCATGCAACGACCCTTGAAAATTCTGACCTTAGCAAATTCACGCTCTGTGGCGACTGCGGCGCCCTTCTCCCATTTCAGATACTTACAACTGACTCGTAAGTATGCACAATCGCTTTTTCACCTCCAAAGACTTAAAATTACGTTTTTTCAAGACCTTAGCTCAAAAAAAAAAAAAAGCAGTTTATTGTACGTTATGGCTATTGTATAAAAACGAAATTAGATAAGGTTTGATTTGGTTATAACGATTTCTCACTAACAATTTTTGATTCTAAGTGATCCTTTAAGCAAATTTTTTATTTTAGTTTCATCGCTTACGGGTTTTGAAATATTTATAAGTCTATAGAATTCAACTAGAGTTTCGTGACATGAAATAGCGCAAGGAAGCTGATTTAACATCGCATTAATAGGCACATATTGGGCAATTGGCGACGGTTTGGGATTAACGCCCCAGTGGCGATCCGAAGACAAGCCATCACAATTTTTATCTTCTGCGGAAGAGGGCTCCCCCGCTTCAGTATCTTCCAGAGGTATTATTTGCATGGAGCATGAAGGATATTGCAGCTACGACAGAGTTTATGTGCACCAGAGACTGACTTTCATGATAATCTTCAATTGGCTCGATTATTGAATCCACAATCTTTCTGTCAAGCAGGTAGACGTGAGGTTCCGGGTACGATCCCAGATCGCGCTTGTCGGCCTAGTCGTTCGGAATTTTCCGTTGTTTTCTCCGAAACTTGCGTAAATACGGGCTAGGATCCCATAGAAAGACCTCCACAGAAGGCATTCCCCCTCAGGTCTAGGACCCTAGAACAGTCACTCGGAATTTTTCTCAAACACCGACACCAACACCTAAGTAAGATATAAATTTCTGTATAAAAAAGATTTAATTTTGGACAATGGGACTCTTTTTAGTTTGTTCTTCCACATAAAGGCATGCGGTAATTCTGCCGCGTTCCTTAGCAATGGCTACTACATTCCTTAAAATATTTTTCACACAATATGGGAAAAAAGAAAAACGTTTTTTAATTGGATTAAATATGTAAAATAATAATAATAAATAAATTACTGATTTTCTTTTTCTTAAGAGTGAACAATACCTAATTTCATAATAAGAAAACACAACAGACCTGGCGTTTAAAAGCAATAATTACAAAACTTTGAATAAACACCATAAAATTCAATAAACTTGCAATAATTGTTTCGGTTCGAAAGAACACACGATCCTTCGTCAGGCGAAAAAAGTAGGCACAAGTGCTGCAGTCAAAGCAGAAACACACAATATCATTTTAAGTGAGCAGCAAAAATATATACAGATGAATGTAAACATAAATACTGGTGTGAGGAGAATAGTGCTGACTCTAAAATAAAAGGGCCGCCTGGGGGAATTCAATATAAAGGGGCATTATTTGCATAATTTGCGGTATTCTATGTTATGATTTTTGTACGTAACAAAAGTAAATTACTAATTTTCCTTGTATATATATATAGGCTGTATGCATTTGTTATTCCAGGAATGCTGAAGAACTACTGCTAAGAAAGTTTAAAAGTCAGGGGGGTGGGGGATTGTAAAGGCCTCTAAACATTTAAAATGTTAGAAAAGGCTACTTAATACCAAAAATTTTTTTAAAGGGCCGCCAGGTGCTAAAATATGTTGAAAAGGGGCCACAGGGTGCTAAACACTGTTTAAAAGGGCACCATGCCAAATTAGCCTAGTATCAGCCCTACATAATTATGAAATAAAAGAAGAAAACAAATAAATACCTAAGTAAATTAGATTAAAAAAGGGAACAAAATCTAAAAATTTCAAAATTAAAGGAAAATTGAACTAATGTGAGTAATTTCATAGCATCAGACAAGAATGAAGTGGAACAAATATCATTAAGAAGATTTTCCAAATTTATAGATATGTAAAAATCTTCATGGATATTCAAATGGGAAGAGAAGACAGGAGATGAAATTATGTTAGTTTTAGAAAAATCAAAACGATGACTATGAGCCCAGCAGTGGGAAGCAATAGATTTAGAGATATCTTCATTACGAACAATTCGATGATGATCATTTATTCTATATTTCAAACACCTTCTTGTTTGATCAATATAAACTAAATTGCACAACGAACATAAGACTAAATAAATGCCAGAACGGTTTTCAGTAGGAATGGGATCTTTAAGAGAAGATAATTTAATTTTGTTGACGGGTTTCTAAATGACTTTAAAACCAAACGGAGAGAGAATTTTAGAAGTTTTAAAAGAAAGTGATAAATAAAAAGGTAAAACAACTGGAATGAGACTGTGATCGTTCAATTTGGTATCAGAACGTTTAGATTCTTGAATTTATATAAAGCTTTATTAATAATAGAGTGATTATAGCCTCGAGAAAGAGCAAGAGATTTTAAGTAATTAATTTCTTTCGAAAGACTAGACAGATCAGAACAAATGTGTAAGGCTTATGTTTTTCTTACTCATTTTCCAAAAATTGATAAATTTTTAACATTTCATTTTGCGGTTAAAAAAAAAAAAAAGAAAGAAAGAAAGAAAGAGAAAAATGCACATATTGAAAATACAGATTTTTGAACTTAGAATTACATTAAAAATAAATAAACGATTGTAAATTTTCTAAATGTGAAAACAGAATTTAAATATACATTATGTAATGAGTAATCATGAAATCAAACTTTCCCATAGAGTAACATGGGCCACTGCTGTCGGTGAGATTAGGTATTATCCACTCTAAAAACATAAAGTTGCTTTCCTTAGGAACAGTTACTACTTTCATTTCTTAAAATTTATTTTGAAAGTTTTATGTTTTACCTGAATTATAATGTAATATCTTTAAACTTGTTGGAAAAGGGGGAAAAATCTTTTTCAGTTGTTCTAGTTTATCTCAAACCAATACTCTGGTTGTCCTAAGAAAGATACTTTTGTTTAGTCTCATACGAGAATATATATAAATGTATTTATTTCTGCAAAGCACATTAATCATATCTTTCGAACGATACTATACTTGTAAGCAGGGCCTGATTAAGGGGGAAGCTCGCTCGTGACACATTATTTATTCTTACACCGTTATTTTTTAACAAATACTGTCCTCTTATAATAAACAGAAAATTTTTATTAAAAATTATTTTAAAAGAATTCTGGTGTCTAATAACGGTGAGTAAATTGGATTGTTTTATACCGTTCATTTTTTATAAAAAATATTTCCTCGTCAAAGCGTGGAATTTCTATAATAGGAAGTAAAAAAATAATTGTAAAAATATTCCGGTATGAGCGAGCTTCCACCTTAATCAGGCCCTGCTTGTAAGCCCTTCCTTTTATTGAATAGGCTAAAAATGTAAGAGGAATTTCATGTCTGCGTATTAATATATAGATTCGCTGAAAAAATTTAGAATGATCCAAAGAATTACTAAACTAAAGACATGAAAAAACCTTTACTGACTTCGTTGCTTGCCGTTAAACTTTTCCACCGGGTTAAAAACCTTTACTGACTTCGTTGCTTGCCGTTAAACTTTTCCACCGGGTTCCCGGTGGAAAAGTTTAACGGCAAGCAACGAAGTCAGTAAAGGTTTTTTCATGTGTTTAGTTTAGTAATTCAACACTTCGTTTTTAATTAATATAGTTTAAATGCTCCAAAGAAGTATAAAAAAAAAACTAAATGGAGGGAAAAAAAAAAAAAAAAACAGGCTTTTTTTTTTTTTCTTGGCAGATTTTAGGAATAATGCCCCGAAGGAGAGGGGGGGGGGGTACGTATTAACCGACGAGAGGGGCACAGGCCCTCTCATCAGTTGGCAACACTCTTGAAAGTATGTGGGTGGCATTTTCAGATGAGGAATACGAAAGGGCGCCAAACGTCGGGTCTCCCCCCGCAATCAAATTTTCACGCTACGCCCCTGATTAAATGTATATTTCATGCTTTACACAAATCGTGGACAGTGGATTTTGTAAGCGATATTTTCTTTTATCTTTAATTCTGAAAAAAAAAAAAAAAAAAAAAAAAAAAAAGAGCAAGAGAGAGAGAGAGAGAGAGAGAATCGTGATACGTGTTATTTTCTATTTATTATTTCTTCTTCAGCGCTTAGCAGAAAGAAAAATATAAAAAGTACTAATTATTTATAGTAGCAAGTGCTTGAAATCTTCAAACAACCTCCTTAGCATAAACCGTTTTATAATGCAATTAGGTAGTTATTCATCTATCGAAAGATTTACTCAAAGATCATGAGAAGCTGTTATCTTTACAAAACAATAATTTGGATTTTTTTTTTTTTTTTTTTTTTTACAAAGAAGTATTTTTGTCCTTAAAAAAAAAAAATAAAAATAAAAAATCAGAACCATGGAATTATAACTGTCCTTTAACTTGAAATGTCAATTCGAATTAAAGAATCGATTGATAAATTTTCTTGTATTTTTATATTACTTTATCCAAGTAACAATCTTCATCTTATTAAATCTTATAATGTTATTATCAGATAAAGTGGGGGTAAATGTAACCTCGTTCACATTCTTAAAACTATGCGTCATTTCTTCTCTCTTTTTTTAGCCAATCACAAGAAAAACAATGTAAATAAAGTTATGAGCGTGGTATTTAAACGGCTGCGACGATTAGAAGAATCGTGGAAACATTTAAAAGAGATTTTACTGCAGTTTTAATGATTAAATGGTTTTAAATTTTTTATAATAGAGATGTGAAAGCACAACTTTAGCGAAAATAATTAAAAATCGACATTTTTATTGATTTTTTTTTTTTTTTTGAAATATGCCAAGCACCCTTAATTACACACCAGGGTGGCTGCACACTCACCTTTTTTTCTTTATTTTTCCACCACTATAATTATATGATAATTTTTCGCTTAATTAATCGTGCAAGCTTACTATTAAAAATTTCAAACGAAAAGTAAGTATTGTTGGAAGAAACAGGGAAACAATCTGACCTGTAGCCACGCTGTAGGTATACATGACAATATTTAAATTACTATTCCTTAGCGTTTTTAGTACCCGTCCCTTTTTCTACACCACTTTCATCTTAATTTTCGCAAAATGCAACTACGATTAAATAAGAAAAAAAAAACACTTCAAAAAAAGACTGGTGGGGAAAAAGAGGTGGGTACTAATAGTACCACGGAATATTGATTAGAATATTGGCAGACATGATTGCAGGACATACCTGCCAACATTTTATATAATATTCATTCGCGTTATTAGCAACTGAGACGGGCAGATTTCTCGTCACTTCCCCACTTGCTTTGATCGTATAAACTGCATATTTTAGATTAGGCCTCCTCTCCCTCCCACCCTGAATAACTGGTGGAATTACCGGTGGAATTTTATTGTCAGCTTTATTTTGCAGTTTTTTTTTTATGATAGATAAATCATTTTATTTGTGTTAAATAGCATGTTTTCCTGAACGTTGCATAAATAAAAAGCAGTACATATGGATTCATTGCTGTTTATTCTGACAAAAAGTTCTTCTACATTATTCTTGTTAAGAAGTACGATACGGCTGTTTCTAGAATTGAACCTAGTTTTAACAATCTACAGTACAGTTGGTAATAACTTGACATCTCTGGATAACACATTTATTAAAAACCTATCTCTGACACTTATTGTATCTTCTTTAATCCATACATAAACAGGCATAACAATTTTTTTTTATTTATTCCGGAATATTGTTAGTTCATGTTTTTTACACACCAAATGTTTTGTAGAGTTTTTCTTCAGTATGTAATTGTGATTACATAAAAAAAAATCACTCTTCAGAAAAAGAGAAATAATGACAAATACTAATAATGCTTCAGTATAAATTAGAAATGTTGGCATATCTGCATGAATATTAATCCTTTGTTTACGAGTGTCAGCAAATAATAGCCGAAGTATTTTCTTTCTAATTATCTTTGGCCATTCTCAAAAAACTATTACTTATTTAAAAACGAAAGGATTTTGCATCTTTGTATTTAACCCTTAAATGCCAATATCATATATATATATATTATTACGATTTTCTCAATGATAGTAGTTATTTTTATGTAATTTTATTCAAAGAGGCTTAATCAGTTTATAAAATGTTAATTGCTTGCATTTCTAGCTTGCTTTGGCGTTAAAATAGCTCATTTTCCTTTAAAAATCGTTGAAAAACCACCAGGACAACTAATCCCTTAACGATGAATTTGGCGACATTATCCCTCCTTGGCGACTTTGGAGAGGAAATTCTTATTATCGATAAATCGATTATCTAAGCTCTAAATAGAATATTCGACGAGATACTGAAAAATTCTCGAACTGTACGAGGCTATATAGAAAGATTGCATCCTGGCCACATTTACGCCAAGATATTGCTGTATAAAGAGCTCTGCTTGACCAGGCCTCTTCCATTTATTATATCTATATGCTGTGCATTGTGTTATTGTACAGTTCATGCTGTGATTTTTATGTCGCTATCTCTTATTTAAGCTGTGTTTTCTGGTAAAACTCAAGTTGATACTTGTTTGACAGACCTGTAATTTTCTGGCGTATTGTGTAAATAAACTTTTTCAAGACATCTCATTCATTCACGAAAAATTCACGAACCCCGAGTACCCAACAAGTCTTATACATATACATATATATGTATAAGTACATGTACATATATATGTACATATACATATATAAAATTATACATATATATGTATATATGTCTTATACATATACATATATACATGTATATGTATAATTTTTTAATATGTATATAAAGGAATTATTAATCGTAGTAAAAGCCAAGCAACGGATATAAGATCCCTGAAACCATATAGACCAATTAGATGAAGTCACATAGACCAAAAAGAATGAAATTACAACAAATTTAAATAACCTGTGGAGACTGATATATATATATTTATATATATAGACGGATGTTTTATAAGTCTGGATATATCAAAATATCTCAAAAGGCAAATTCGCTGAACACATTGGTTTCAAAAGTTTCGTGGATTTAAATGATCTATCACATGAGGTGAGCCTCTGGGGCATCTGAGAGATCCGTGTGACACAATCTCAACATTTTTTAAATGGAGACCATTTTTCTGTTTTAAATCTTGTTTTTTTTTTTTTTTTTTTTTTCAGAGTAGGAGGTGCAGGGCCCTATTCGTATTTTATGATAAAAAATCCGGCTATCCTAAAATATCTCAATAGAAAAGCAATTCCGCTGAACGCTTTTGAAATCAATGTGTTCAGTGAATTCCTTTTCCTTTCGAAGAAAAACCGATCGAGGAGCCAAAGATATATATATATATATATAGTTGGCTTAAGATGGAATAAATGTCTATATGTATATATAGGTTTTTATCCCGTCCACTTCTCAGGATGAAATTACTGACAATTCTTCTGTTAAATACAGAAAATTTTAGAGAAACGCCAAAAGGCGGGTGTTTTATTTGAATTAAATGTTTGAAGTAGGCCTGACTGCGGTACTATATACGTTAAATCCTTGAAATATTTGATTACTATTATATGATGACAGTATTTGAAAGTACTTTGGTTTAATTTTATATTCAATTCAAGAGTATTTTGTTACAGACTAGTTTTTTAGGATTTTTATCGGAACAGTGAGTGATAATTTACATTGTCATGGAAAAAAGAGTACGTGAAGAAAGCTTTCAAATTCTCTAGAGTAAAAAGTGTCTCTTTCCAGGAAAGAGATAAGAATACTTCGTTAATTCTATTACGTAAAAAAATATTTTTGTAAATATTGTTTTTATGTAAACACTCAGTTTACTAAATAAACGAGAACATTTAAGTTCAAGAATATTGTTTAAAATAATTAAATGTTTATTTTCGATAAATTTAATTTTAATACTTTTCAACCTTCTGTTATTGTATCATGCGTTTTTTCTTTACATATATATTTTTACAATCATTTATATTTGCAAAAATTTTACTTTAGGTATTCCAGATACCTACTTCCCTATACATTTTTTTTAAATTAATACTGGAATTATATATATAATTTCTAAAGATCAACTATCATTTATAAATAAATCTTAAAATATATTTTTTGAAAATATCAGAAACCTTCTAATGTTTTTATGAAAATAATACTAGCATATTACATATGTTTTAAAGTTATTATTATTTTTTTTTAAGAACATTATTTTTAATAAATTAAAGTTTAATCAAAACTGTCCTGTAGAATGAGCAGACTTAGAAATTTCCAATAAACCTAATAGTTTAAATATAACCCACAAAATGCATTTACAAGAAAAAAAAAATCAATTTACGTAAAATAGTCTACATATGCCGATATTTGAAGATCCAGTGCGAGCAATTAATGCAAATTTGAATAAATATTTACATAAAAAGACATAGTTTTTCATCAGTAGTTATTTCATAGTTATTAAGTCCATAAAAAATACACATGTGGAAGTCGAAATGAAAATTTAGAACATTGTAAACGTACATTGGGAAAAGTTTTTGCTTGGGATATTTCCAGCCAGTGTGATTTAACATAGATTGGTCAAACTAAACGCAGTCTTAAATTCCGTCTAAATGAGCTTAACAATTATGTCCGAAAACAAGAAGCCAACAAATCGGTCATTTCTAAGCACTTCTAAGGGGAATCCCATAATTTTAAATTTGATACAGTTAAAGTAATTTTCACACTCAAGTCTACACTCGTACTCGATTTCTTTGAAGATTTTTATATGTAAAAGACTTTTTAAAATATTCTTAATTGCGATTTTCCTGTATCCCTTTTGTCTGAATGG
This sequence comes from Salticus scenicus, assembly GCA_963930645.1. Lineage (NCBI taxonomy): Eukaryota > Metazoa > Arthropoda > Arachnida > Araneae > Salticidae > Salticus > Salticus scenicus. Next base: position 13,978,327 of record OZ005657.1, on the reverse strand, counting down.
GTGAATTTTTACTTTCAATCCACGCTTTCTCAATTTCCTCTACATTTTGTTCACAACCACCGTTTCTCTATTTCCTGATGGATAATCCACCCCATTCGGCCTAATTATATTAGTTAATAACAATCCGATTCCTTTCTTATATATAGGAACGCGCTAAAAGCCCTCTACTATTTTATTATTCCCCATTGCGTTCGCCATTAGCCTTTATTATTCCCCAAAGCCTTTATTATTCCCCAATTATTTTCTGTATGGGGAATTTTATTATTCCCCATACAGAAAAAGCCCTCTACTATTTTATTATTCCCCATTGCGTTCGCCATTAGCCTAGGAGCCTAGCGAAGTAAATTAGCCATAACCCACATAACTGTAACTATACCCCTTTAGCTTTTAAGAAGTTGAAAAATTTTCATGTCTTTATACACTAGCAGCATTTCAACTTTTTACTTTCCTGCGTTCTTCATTGAAAAAAAAAAAAAAAAAAAATCCTTAACACTTTTGCGACCGCTGACGTAGATTCACGTCATTTGAAAATTCTAACTCCGCCAGTAGGCGTTTTATTCGCAATTTGTATGTTTTTTATTTCTTAATAATATACTCAATATTCATATTTGTACAATCAATATACTATAGATACAAATACTTTATTTCGAAAGAGTATAATTCTAATGTATATCCATTTGTAATATAAATGTGAATATTTGTCCTGAAATGATGTAACTAGGAAGAATAACACCCGCAAGAAGAATAACGCCACTTTTACTGTCGAACAGACAAAAGTATACGATCGCGAAAGTGTTAATATTTGTTTTAGAATGGTGGGGCGTCTATATCTATTCCATTACACATCTCTCCTCTTAGTCTGATTTTGATAAAATTACAGTAGACCTGGTGCATCCGTAATACAGCAGAAGGGATTGCCAAATCTAAAAAAGACAGCATATGTATATTAATACGTAAATATGAAATTTGTCGTTCGTTTTTAACACATTAACCCTTTGCGGCGCAGAGCAATTCGGATCATTTAAATTATAATAATAATAAGATGCGTGCAACCAAAATAATAATAATAAGATGCGTGCATGCTAATGCCCCTTATTATATTATTGGCCGGGTAAAGATGACAGATCATGAGAAAATCAATCTGTAGACACTGGAAAAGTTCCATTCCCAAAGCATGTACATAATAGGATATTATATATTTTAAAACTTTGATTACATTTGGAAAGTTAGTAATAAAGTGGTGATATCTTACTGTATTTTCATTCTTACATTTAGTTTCGTTATTTAACCCTTTGCGGCGCAAGACAATTTGAAACATTTCAATTATACTGCCACCTGAATTTATGAACTAAATTAAACTAAAAGAAATTATAAATTTTAAGGTTAAAAAAACCGGCCTTTTCTGATACGTTATAAACGTAAATTTTTGCTAAAAAATTTCCCGGATGAATTTTTGCAGCTGGATCTTAAATTTTGCGTCCTCGCAGCGAGGACAGCGCGCGTTAAGGGGTTAAATGTAGGCGTAGAAGTTTCAAAGTAGTGTCATTTGAAAGGTATGATTAAAGTGAGTTTCAGAGAAAAAGATACATTCTTTTATATTATTAAGAAAACATTCAAAAATACCTTTATGTTGTATGCACTTTTTCGTTTTATATACTTTTTTTTTTTTTTTTTTTTTTTTTTTTTTTTTTTTGTATTAAAAATTCCTATAAAAAATTGTCAAAGCTGGAATTTTTTTAAAAATACGAGTTGTAATTTAAAGTTGTATTTTCATAGACACAATGCTTTGTACGGATGTAGAATCCTTATAATATCGACTACAGATTTTTCATTCTAAGATGCTACTGCAGTTAGAGTGGTAGATCGAAATTGTATACTATATTAAATAATCGCTAATTAAAAGTGAATTTGATTTGTGGAAGTTCTAATTCTTTCTTCCAATTTATTTATGATCTAATTCCGTTTGTTATGATTTACGTCAGCTGTAATTTGAAGGTATAATTTTTAGGGAAAACAAAATGCACTTCAACCATTTGACTTGACTATATATGTAAAAAAAAAATATATATATATAATAGAAAAGTATATAATAGAAAAGTATAAGATATAATAGAAAAGTATAAGATTTTCAAAAATATTGGACTAAGTGGTTTCTACTATTTTAAGAAAAGGGCGTTTTTTTTTTTTAATACCAAAACTCTTTGAACATTGCACTTCATGAACCAATAGACAGTGTTGCTGAATTTAAGGACTTTTTTATTTACTATCTAATCTACCAGTAAATTTTAACTGTAACGATTGCCTAATCACTTCGAAAATTAATTCTCCATTTAGTATATCAAATATCACTCCTCCAAATTATTGGTGATTATTGAATAATTGAATACAACAGCCTTTAAATTTGGGAAAAATGCTGATGCACTTATTCCTTCCAGGGGTGGTGATGCTACTACAGCATCACCTAATTCTAATTTTCAACTGCAAAGACTTATCCCGGAAATTTTTGTAACAAAATTTTACTTTTATAACACAGCAGAAAAAGACGTCAATTTCTTTTTTTTTTAATTTTGTTCGTGAATTCCGGTGGCGGTGTAATTTAAATGATCCCAATTTCCTTGCGCCGCAAAGGGTTAATATAACCAAACTTGATAATTACATACTTGCCAACCATCTCATTATGAACCGTACAATTTTCAGTACCCGCCCTTTTTTTTTTTACACCAATAATTTTTTAGAGTAATTTCAGTCTTATTTAATGGTAACAACATTTGGAGAGAATTGCTATAAAAATATAGTGGTGTGACAAAAGGGGCGTTTTTTCAGGGGACGTTAACAATTGTACGGTTATTAATGAGATGGTTGGCAAGTATGTAATTAGTTCCACCTTCGCTTCAATAGATTCTGATTAGATTTTTGGCTCTATCACCCAATAAATGGCGCTGCCACGACGAACTTTACACAAATCTGAGAAAAAGCTCAGCATCTACTGTGTACCAAACATAGTATAAAAGATGCCAACGGACATAGATACCAACATTTTAATTCATTCCAGAGTACTTTTAACTCCGCCTCTATTTCGCACCACTTTATTTATTGAATTTTTTCCCAATATTTAACTTCAATAAAATAAGAAAAAATTACTTTAAGAAAATAAGTGGTATGGAATAAAAGTGGGGCTAAAAGTACTCCGGAATAAATTAACACTTTCGTGATCGCATGCTTTTGCCTTTTTGACAATAAGGTCCGCCTGTGGGCGTTATTCTTCTAAGTTACAATATTTCAGAACAAAATTTTCTGTATTCACATTTGTATTACAAATGAAGATATATTATAATGATACTCTTTCTGATCAAAGTATTTTTATCCATCGTATATTGAATGTACAAATATGAATATTGGGTATATTCTTAACCCAATTTATCCTATTGTCCTATTTAAAGGACATCTGAAAAATAGCATATAGAAATCAGTATTTCCTTGGTGTGAATATTTTGTCTACTGGAACATATAGGGTATATATAAGCTTCTGCTAGCGTGTTATGTGTCTCACCTCCTCCTCCATCTGGAAACTTTATTTATTCATTACATTAGTGGGCGTGGTTTGTATCTTCTCTTTCGGAAGAAAATTCTTTCTGCAGAACTATTATGTAGATAAGAAAGTATTATTCAAATAAAGTAAATCTTTGTACTCGGAAAGCACTTTTCACTATTGAAGAAAAAAATGAAACATATAAATGCAAATTTCATCTCATTTATCTCAATGTCTTGCGTAGAAGATAGATAAGATTTCTTATAGAGAATATATATATATATATATATATACATATTCAAATTTTGTTGTATTTAGTTTATTTAGGTTTAATTAACCTTAAAAAATATGATTTTTCTCTAATTTGAACAAAATTAATAAATTGGGATAAAATGAGCTAAGAAATAAATAACATACAAATCGGGAAGAAACGCCTACTGGCGGAGTTACAGATTTTCAAATGACGTGAATCTACGTCAGCGGTCGTGAAAGTGTTAAAACGTTGGCATCTATGTATATATTATGTAAAACTCTGCTGATTCAGTACATATCGGCTAAAAGTTGGCAATTTAATTCCATTTTGTGAAGGACATTTTCCAAGCTTTCATAGTGTATAAATGTGTAAAGCTCAGCATGTGAGATGGATATAAGGTAAAACTATGCTGATTCACTACTTTAGATGCATATTGGATGACAGGTGACATTGCTATTCGTCGATATGTTCCCTTTACAGGAAAGCTAAATCTTAGCTTTTAAGCTATATAAATGTAGCAAACTTGATGTGTGAAATTTATATTAACAAATATTACTCTTACTGAATTTTTGTGCATATAGGCAGAAAGGTGGAATTGCTTTGCGGTTTTTCAAATGGCTTTATCTTAACAGCTATTGGGGGAAACTGCACCGAATTGCATGCGTAAAATGTAATTGTTAGAAAATATATTGATTAAATTTTTGTTCACGTTAATCGGTATGTCGAGCTGTTATATAAAAAGATGTATAAGAAAGTATTGGATTTCTGATAATTTTCGACGTCCAATTTTAATGAATTTACACGTTTTGAGATGTCCTAAACATGATTCCCCACTTTCTTAAAAAAATACTATTTGTCTGTGCGTGTGCAAGATGTATTAGCAAATTTTTTATCTCGCGAATCTATGATCGGAATTTAACCACGATTGATAATTAATTTATATTAACCTTGATTTAAATTGGTGCTGATTAGCTTTACGAATATATTACCCAACAGATAGCGCTGCTGTGTTGTGATGTACTCCATTTATATGAAGGTTATATCTCAACTTCTCTAGCGCATAAACGCACTAAACTTGGTATATAAGATGGATCTTTTGTAAAATTATATTGCTTTAATTTGGATGCATATCGGCGGACACGCAAAACTGCTGACCAGCGAATTCTTGTCTTTTACGAGAAGAAAATCTCTCAGCTTCTACGATGTATAAATATACCAAAATTGGTATTTGTGATAGATAATATGCAAAACTATGCTGATTCAATATGCGTATCGGACGAAAGATGCCGTACTATGCTACAATTAATTTCCATTTACGGAAAGGCTATATCTCAGCTCCTATGTTATATATATGCAACAAACCCGCTAACTATTTTATTTAACATAGAGTCAAATAACATGCAAGGGGTGTTCAAAAAGCATCGAACCTTATTTTTTCTCGTGTAAACCAATGAAGCGAGAGAGATTTTCTTCAGTGTAGATGTAAATGGGACACTACATTATAATTTTGTATATAAAATTATACTGCCCATTATTCTAATTAATAATCCGTAGTACTATTAGTAAACGCCCTTTTTTCACACCAGTCTTTATTTTAGAGCATTTTTTTCTTGTATAATCGTAATTACATTTGCAAAAAAAAAAAAAAAAAAAAAAAAACTCTAAAAATAAAATGTTGTGTAAAAAGGGACGGGTACTAAGGATGCTATACAAAGTTAATTATAATGTTGGTAGATAAGTATGTTCAAGAAAAATTTTATGATTGTTACTATGCCACTTGTAAATAAAACTTATGACTATATCTTCAAAAGAAAATTAAAATATGTGCAATCACCAAAGATCATAATTTCCGAAATTTTAATTTATTCCGCAGCATTTTTAGCTCTGCCGTTATTTCGCACCACTTTATCCACTGAATTATTTTCTACAAAGTGATATGAAATAAAGGCAGGGCTAAAAATAATCCTGAATAAATTAAAATGTTGAGAACTCTGAAAGAGTAATAATTTTCTAAAATCATTTGTGCCCACCCTATATTTTTAATTCTTTAGTTCTAAATTTATGTTAGATGCTACAAAGAGGAGAAAAGTGCCCACTGTTTTTCATGTATTTCTGCATAATGATTACTACTCTAAATAAAACACAGACATTTTTATGTTACGGATTTTTTATTGATTTATTCATTTTTAAGATAATATTTTTTTATATTTTCACTGTTTCATAAATAAACGAAATTATATTAACTCCTTCAGCCTTTAAAACTCTGATTAGGTTTATCCTTTTCCATAACTATATTTTATTCAATAATTATTTATATAAACAACGTTTAGGTTTGCCACAAGGTGGAATTGCTTCTAGTATATTAGCTGATCTATACTTATATTATTATGAGCGTGACATAACTTTAAATTACTACGATACATAGATGATATAATTATATTATATTTGGATAAACATCACACCAATCTAGACTTACCTGTGAAATATCCTGAAAATCTGTCTCTAAGTAGTACTGATTTGGATTCTAGTGTCATTAATTTCTTAGATTTAAAAATTATTCTTAATAGTAATGGCCAATTAGAGTTTGACTTACATGATAAAAAGAAAGATTTCCCATTTAAGGTAAATTTTTTCACTAACTTTAAAACATCCTTACATAAATCTGTATTTGTCAATATTCTTCTTAATTTTACTCTACGGATCAAATATTTATTGTCTGATAAACATCAAAAATTACAATTTCGATTCTTTAAAAATTTAGCATTAATTAATGGCTATCCCAAACACTTAATTCAAAAATTCTTTTAATTATTTATTCATTTATTATTATTATTATTAATTTTTTTTTCTCCTCATAAATTTTATTCAAATTTAAATTTAGGTCTAAATATTAGGTATTATTTTATGGTTAGTAGGAATCTACTTTCAAACTTTGTAGCAATTTACAATTGTAGATAGCTACAATATTCAATCAAATACATTGATTATTTGAATCCTAAGAAATAAAAAAATTTTGGTCTTCTTCTACTTCTTTCCATGCTTCTTGGCTATTTTGTACAGACATTATATATATATATTTTTTTTTTTTTCTCTTCTTCTTTAATAATCTATATCTTTTATTATTCATTTATTTTATTGTATTTTTCCATTATTTTCATCTCATTACTCTAGATGGCAGCACTATTCATGTTTCAATATTAGGAATCATAATCTGATTAATTTAAGGACTTGAATCCTTACCTTACATGAATTCCACTGTGAATCCTAAAAATTACTCCATGGTCAATGCAATTTTGAACTAATTAACTGTGTGTTTAACTGATAACGGATTGTTACATTTTTACATGAGCAGCGTTTATTGCTTCAATTTCATTTATAAAGGTTAAAGTAATCTTTATTTTATTCTACAATTCTATGGGTTTTATTTTAATCTTACATTTAAATGGTCATGGATTTTCATATTTAGGTAATGGTTTTATTATGATCGTCGTTTTATTATGATTTTCGTTTTTCTGTATTGACTATGTCTGTTTCTTTTTTGAGTTGTGTTCATTTCAAATATATTTTATTAAGTAATTTGAATTTTTGTATTTTTATTTTAATCTTCATTTTATATGGTTTTGGATTCTCATATTAGGTTATAGTTTTATTTTGATCTTCATCTTTAATGGATTTTCTATGGGTGTTTCGGGCCTGCGAACAAAGAAATTCTTAGCTTTTGCTTTCTTTGTTACAGAAAAACATCCATATTTTAGCATATTTGCATTCTACCAGGCCCTTGAAAACGTTAGAATGCAAATCATGCTTTTTTTTTTCTCATTCCAATATCCAATATTTATTTCGATTTTTCTTTAATTCTTCTTTGATTTGATATGGGTAGTCTTAGCTTGTGATCCGAGGAATTGTTTTAATACTGAAGTTGAGTCATCTTTAAATTTCATAAAAATTTTTTGCACTGATTATATTAATGTATTTCTATATATATATATATATATATATATAATTCCCTCTACAATTTTTAGAGAAATATGCTGGAAATTTTTTAATGATAAAATGAATATCCCACGTGTATATCAAATTCTATTTCTATTCAAATTCTTTATTAGCTAAAATAATAGATTAATTGCTGCATCGCATAAATATCCAGAGATGCCAAGTTATTACAGATTGTCCATAATCTTAATACCGGAATTTTTTTAATGTATTCTTTTGTAATGGTTATCTGCAATTTACTAGGACAAGTTTTATTTTTTCTTTATTGTGGTATGAAATTGATTTTTCATTAGTAGCAATTTGATATCGCTGAATATCTAATATTCCCCGTAATTCCTTTTGTACTGCATCTAATCGTAAGAAACAACCATTTATACAATTCATTTGATTGAAACTACACATAAAGCAATTACTTACCCGTCAATTATGTTGCTTCCAGTACCAAATGCCTCTTTAAATGTTTCTAGTTGAAGGGTCTTTTGGGTTAGCCTAGTAATTGATATAAACAGAAATGTAGAGCTGAGAGGCCACACGAGTAATAAAGAACTGTTTTTCCAACACCAGTTTCTCTATGAGTCAAGACCACCGTAATGGATTCTTTTTTTCGCGATAACAGTTAGCATAGCATCAGTGTTTAATAAAATATATTAGTTTAAGGTTTTTAATTAATTATAAATAAATATTATAGGAATAAAAAAATATATATACAATAATTTTTCAATCTTAATTTCAAATATCATAAATAAAATTTTGGAAATAGCAATATTTGTTCAGATACTATTCATTAGGAAATTTTAATATAATATTTTATCGTGGAAAATATGGACATAGTTGCCAACCTAATCCGGAGGATTGTTATTACTTGCCCCTTTTTCAATACCACTTCATTTTTATAGGAATTCTCTTTAAATGTATTTACGATGAAATAAGAAGAAAAGTACTCTAAAAAAAGACCGGTGTGAATAAAAAAGGCGGGTGCTAACAATCCTCCGGATTATTAATTAGGATGTTGGCAGCTCTGTATGGAAAAAACTACATTTTTCAACTAATAAATTTTCATATTTTGGAAATTATTAGCGTTTCCGAAAGGAAGTATATTTCCAGACTAAAAGCACCATATATGAATTTCAGATAACTTTTTCATTTAATTCTTAAAATTAAGTTCTAAAAAAATATTTTAAGTTAGTTTCAAAATTATATATATATATATATATACATACATACATATTTAAATAACTTTAAAATAAAATAAAATAAATATTTAAATCTAAGAATGAAAGTTAAAACAGAGAGCGTGAAACAAAATACTTTTAAATACAGAATTGCAAAAAATGAAACAAAAAGACTTTGTACAAAATAAAAGTTTCAAACGACGGATATATACCTTTAAAACAGATCTGATAAAATTTAACTTGATAATAAACCTTCGAATAAACATTGGAGGATGCATTTTACTTCTAGAAAGACAGAAATTCCCTGAAAAGAAATTTCTTCGTGGAATCTTATTTTTTGTTAGTAAAATTCAAATTAGTAGTTAAATTTGTAATTCAAGCAGGATTTAATAGATTCCTTTCCAGTTGAGAACTTGTAATCTGCTTTTAGAAATTCTATAAGAAGACAGTATTTTTATGGTCTGAATAAAAGAAAATAAATCAAAAATCGTAGAAGTTTTTTTTTTTTTTTTTTTTTTTTTTTTTTTTTTTTAAAGACATGGAAAATTTATGATGAAGTTTATTATTTTTATCTACTATTTTATGATTTTTAAGTGTTTTTTTTTTTTTTTTTTTATTTATTTTTTTTAAGTACTTTTTTTTAATGTTGACACTTTTCTATGAAGTTTTTCCAAGCAGTCTGCTGTAAAGAATGAAAATAAATTAGCTTTCGTAGAAGAATTTTTAGTTCTTTTAGCGTTTTATTTAATATTGTGACTAGTAAATTGTAACAGCTCTGAATTCTGAACTTAAAAAAAAAAAAAAAAAAAAAAAAAAAAAAAGGAGTTTTTGAAAACAATGAATGTTTACTGAAAAATTAGATAATCTATAATAGACAGATGCATAATTGTAAACTTACAAAGCAGGGGGAGTGAAGGAATGTCAAGAGGGTTACGATATTATCGGATGTGCACTCAAAGCAAGGATCGTACACTCTGCCTTTCTTTCAGGACGCTCGCTAGGATAAGAAATTTGTGCCTTTATTACTTCCATTATTTATATACAATAATATATAACCTATCTAATCATGATATATTACTATAAAAATAAAAATTTATGCATGAAAATAAATGTGGCTGTAAAGGCGAATTTTTCTCATCCTTGAAAGTATCCTGAAAAAAGGACGGAGAGTATGTACCCTGATTCAAAGCTAATTCATAAAAGAATACTTTGTTTTAAAAGAAACTTCATTATAATCAGTGAATGAAAACTGAAAATGCAATTAATTACTGCATAAAATAGAGAGAAAACTAATTAAATGTGTCAATGGGTCTCTTTGAGGGGAAAGTTTGAACATCCAGAAATGGCAGGTTGAACCCATGTGAAATTCCAATACAAACTAACTTAAGTGATAAATGGCGTTTTATTGAACACATAAGGATGAACACTTTCACTGAACACTTTCATTTAGGAACCGTTTTACTGACAATTACAATGATTAACGTGAACACTGAAATAAAACATCTATTGAACTCAATTAATGGAGGCAGTTGTCGTTGGTTACACCCTAATGTTATTTCGATTTATCTAACTTTTATCTTCTACACTCTTTCTCAAAAGTTTAGCAAGATTTGCAAACCACCACATTTTTTCAAGTTAAAAACTTATCTCTCGATGAAATGTTTTCAAACACTGGGTATTTAAAAAACTGGGTGTTTCTCATGTTTTTCAGTGAAGCTTGGTTTAAGACAACATAATAAACCACAGGTAACAAATTGAGTAAAATCAATAATTTTTGTAATCACCCAGTATCGTTAAGTGAACAAAATGATCTGTTACTTTAGGATATATTAATATAGACACACTACAATTTGTAGATGAGTTTGTGTGAAAATTGCATGTTAAATAACAGAGATATAAGCATTTATTTTAAAACTTAAAAAAAAAGCATGTTTTTTCTTATAACAAACAGAGATTTAAACGAAAAAATTTCCCACTTTCAGATAAATTGAAAAAAAAAAAAAAAAAGAAAAGAAAAAAAAAACTCCTTTTACAACAGTATATTGCAATCGGAATACAAATATCTTAAATATCTCATTAAATAGAAGCGATTTTATGAAAAACGTTTTAACTGCGCTTGCGCGAAATATAGAAAAACTTTATTACATAGGTTAACCCTTTCATAGGTTAACCCTTACATAGGTTAACCCTTTTGCACAGTGTTGTCACTGCGGCAACACCTAATTTTAACCCTTTGCGCTCGGCATATTTTTCGTAAGACACGGCTTTTGGCGTTCCTTTAAAATGTCACACGTATAGTTTCCAACTTACCACCTTTTGGCTACCGAAAAATTGTAATAATTTGTTTTATTTTACTTCATTATTAAATAAAATAAATCTTTCTGTTAAAATTTTCCGGTAGCCGAAAAGTAGCCTGTAGTTACACGTTTTAGAAAAATAACATTTCATTTGCAGAGGAACACCTTAAGGTGTGGCTCGATTTTTTAATGTCCCCTCAGAAGGGACATACGATCGATAAGGGTTAATTCTCAAGTGCACAAATTCATCCCAGAAATTTTTTATAGTATTTTTCTTCTATAACACAGAATTAAAACTTAATTTATTTTTGTCTTCTAATATCGTTCTTGAATTCCGGTGGCTGTTGATTTTAAATGAATCGAATTACTCTGTGCCGGAAAGGGTTAAAAGCTAGATATATTAAGGAAATTTTGTCAAAAGTTTATTCGAATAGAGTAAAAATGAAGCAAATTGTCGGCAAAAGAACGAGCTAGGTTTTAGGTATTTTCCAAGTGTTTAAATTTCATCAGGTGTTTTTCACATGCTGCGTAATTAATTTGATGATCAAATTATTTTAAACACTTTGCAAAAGTTCTTTTTTGTTAAAAACCCTTTACAATCTCACAAATTTTAGTAAATAAACAAATATATGTTAGAGTTAAAAGCTTATAAGTGATTTTTCTCATTTAAGTCCTTTTGGAGCGTGGTTGAAATAATTGGATTTTCAAATTAATTACGCGTCATGTAAAAAAGCCATTTTGAAATTTCTTTTGGAAAATACCTAAAATCTAGCTCGTTTTTTTTGTCTACAATTTGCTTCATTTTTGCTCTACTCAAATGCATTTTTGACAAAAGTTGCCTGATATATCTGGCTTTCAAACTATATAAAAAATTGTCTATCATTCGCGCACGCACAGTGAAAACGTTTTTCATAAAACTGCTCATATTTCATGAGATATTTAAAATATTTGTATTCCGATTGCAGTATAGTGTTTCAAAAGTGTTTTTTCTATTTATCTGAAAGTGGGAATTATTTTCGTTTAAAACTGTGTACATTATAAATAAAAAACATGGTGATTATTTCGTGGAGTTTTAAAATAAATGCTTATATCTCCATTATTTATCATGCTATTTTCGCACAAATTCATCGATAGATTGTACTGGGTCTATTTTAACTAGACATGTGCTGGCCCCTGTATCCGTATCCGCGGATATCCGCCAGAAATAAAAGATCTGTATCCGTGTCCGTATCCGTATAATCGAGAAAAAAATATCCGTATTCGTAACCGGATCCGTTTTTTTTTTTCCTTCAACGGATCTAATACGGATCTTTTGTAGAAATTGCATAAAAATTACAAACTTCTATAAATGTTTATTGACTATCTTTAATGCACAAATAAAAAAATATACTATAACTTCGATTTTGCGTTCTCGCAATTTATGTTTTCTCGAAATTTACAATTTTTTTAGATACCTTCATTTTTCCTATATTTACAATGAATTTCAATACTCGCTTTTATGTTAGCAAAATTTTGAATTTTCCTCCTTTTATACTTACATATACAGCAAACATGAAGGAAGGATTTTTTATGATTTAATTAATAAAACTAATATAAATGAAAATATTTAGAAGACGAATTCTATCAATGGAAATAATATTCATTTTCGTCTCTCTAGAACTCTAGAACAAATAAACGATGCATCTTTGCAACTGGAGGAAGCTGATTTGCCGATATATAATTAAAGTAACTGTATGAAAGCAGATTTTACTGTGTTTTTTTTTATATGTGGATTTTACTATGTGTTAAATTCTCCCCACTAAAAGTAATCCGAAGATATTCTTGAGAAAATAGTATTTTCTTAAGATTTTCTTCAAATATTTAAAAATATTTTGAAGATTTATGTTTTTCTATAAAATATCTTAAGAAATTTTAAAGACATTTTAAAGAAATTTTGAAAATTATCTTAAGAATGGGCCAAATAACTTAAGATACTCTATAGATTTTCTCTAAAAATACTTGCAGAATATCTTGAGATTATTTTTAGTGGGGCTTGTTGCTTTATAAGTTGTAGGAAATAAAAAACAAACCATCTATAAGAATAATAATAATAATAATAAAAATTATGGATTATTTAAATGAAAATAATAATAATAAGATAAAATGATGATAGTATTTGTGTACGTACGTTATATGGTAATCACTTATTTGAATGACAGATTCAAGAAGAGCTCAAACATGCAATCTTATCAAATTCATGCTATTTTTAAGTCTCGAATGTCCTGTTTTCATCCTAGGATAAAATAGATAGAATGAGGACATCCACAAGATGTCCGAACAGAAAATACAGAGAACAAATTAGTTTGGATGTCTTTGAGATATCTTAAGTTATCCTAAAATAAAAGTCCGCTTTAGGAAGACATTTTTTTACGACGTCTTACAATCCATTAAAAAAATATATTCAGAATTTCAGAATGAATGGTGTTGGTATTGGGGATAAGGCCAATTGACTGTTCTTGGGTTCTAGGCCTGAGGAAGAGTACCTTCCGTGGAGGTCTTTCTAAGGGGTCTTTTCTCAAATTTAAAGTTGAATTTGAGCGAAATGTGTTCTTTTAAATTTTATTTAATTATTTAAAACCTAGAATGAAACAAAGACAAAAGAAATATATATATATATATATGTATAACTAATAAAACAAATTATTCAAAAAATACAATTTGTTCAATGATAAAATTAAAGAACTCTCTTATTCAACTATCACCAATATTTTCAGAAGTATGATTTGATGTGAATAATGGAGAAATAACCTTCGAAGCAAATAGTCAACTGTGATAGGTAAGATTTTGTGGTGGACATTGAACTCTTAAGTTCAGCAACGTAACCGGGAGTGTGGAATTAAATGGGAACGGCAAAAAGTTACAGGTGAAATACCATTGTTTAGGGAACATCCTCTGATGATCCTCAACAGATTTCAGAATTTAATCACTAGAATGTCCTCAGTATGCATAAAGTTTTTAAAATAGTCCTAAATGTCTTTGTATCAGTCAAATTTGTGCCTCCGGGGACGTATTTTGAACGTCCCTCGGATAGAGATTCTGCGGAAATTTTGTCATCCTGAGGATGAACAGAGGATGTTTGTGGATAAGATTTGGATATCCTGAAGACAATCGGAAATCCGAAAAAGTTCATCCTCGGACATCATGAGGATGATTTTGTGTTGTCTGGGTATCAGTCAATATGCATTTAAATTGATTCACTGTATCTCATATTAGCAATCTTATATTGATGAGCTTGTACACTATAGAAAATAATATATTGTCTTCCTTAAACAGGGTAAATTGCAGCTTAATAGCGCTAGCTATAAGCCAATATACATGGCGCAGGTTTTTTTCTTTTTCTTTTTTTTTTGTAATAACCATCTCACAAATGAAATTTAATGTGCCCATGCACTATAGAAAAAGAAATACCTAGTAGGAAAGTAACCTGTAAGGCGATATACGCAAAAATTAAATCAACAACAAATTACATCGACATCGAATCACATAAAGTTTCGTGAAATACCATACATTTTTTGTGAGGTAAAGTGTTCACAAAATTTTGCTAACACACATACACAGACCTGCAAACATTTTCTAAAAATAGTCGAATCCAGTTTAGGCCATTTTAAAATGTTCAAACCCGTCGAAAATCAAAAGTAAAAAATTTTCACAAACACATTGCCTTTCTTTTATGTATACAGGAAAAAGCAAAAATGTTTACCGAAACAAAAATGGAGCATGAAAGAAATTTTTATTTTGAAAATGCTTATTGTAGGAAGTGAATATTAAAAAAAAAAAAAAAAAAAAAAAAACAGATAAAACATATGGAAATTTTTTAAAAATTGAGCTGTAAAATTAAAATCTTGATATAAGAACTGAAACACCATTTTTGTAAGATTGATCATGCACTATCTATGAGGCTATAAATTTTAAGAAAAAAGAAATTAAAATAAATTATAAAAATTAATATTGCAACATTTAAATTTAGAATTTTTTTTTTAAACTAGCCCCAATACCATCCGATGCAATATTCCACCCGAAATTGAATCGAAAGTAATTTTGTCGTTGGGTCATATACTGTCTTGAACGAGACCCAAACGAAACACGAAGAAAGTTACAAAAAAAATGCTACATACATCAAAATAATATATTTTTTAAAGATCTGTATCCGTATCCGTATTCGCAGATCTAGATACCGAAGATCCGTATCCGTATTCGTATCCGCGGATACAGAAAATGTGATATCCGTATTAATATCTGTATCCGCGAATTATAAATTTTGACGATCTGTTACTTCCCCAATTTTAACATATCCTAAAGTTACACATCATTTTGTTCACTTAACCATACGAGGTGATCACAAACATTATCGATTTTGCTCAATTTGTTAACGGCCCCCTACATATTATCTTAAACCAATCTTCACTAAAACATGTGAAGACCCAGTTCTTTAAATACCCAATGTTTGAAAACATTTCATTAAGAGAGAAGTTTTTAAATTGGAAAAAAAAAAAAAAAAAAAGAAAGATCGTTTGCAAATTTTGCTAAAGTTTTAATCAGAAGTGTTCTTTTTGTTTAAAAAATCTTCCAGCCAGTTTAGTTGTCTATAAAAATTAATTCTATATAGTTGTTAGGCATTTTCTCTTGCTAGATTAATCATTTTTACTACATAATAAAGTTGTTTCTTAAGGGTGATTTAAGAGTTTAAAATTTATTAAAGCACATAAAGCCCAATCACCATTTTCTGGCTCTTTGGATTTTGACATGTTCTGTTTTATCATCACCAAATTCAAAGTTTTCAACACTTGAGTCCTCAAACAAAATAAAAGTATTTTCAGCCTTATCTTCAGAACTACCCTGTCTGAACACTGCAACCAAGATTTTTTTTTTTTTTTTTTACTTCCTTATACAAAGTATAAGGAAGCATAGTAATTCCGATTAGCGAAATGGATTTTGTATTTCGCATTGCTCGAAAACGAATGATTGCAGAATGTTGCAGATTTATATGTGGGACTGTCATCATGTCTAGTTGTACACCTGCAACTCTGGTTATAATGCAAGCTCCCATTTCAGAGATATCAATGACTTTACACGAATTTTCGTGATGTCTGTATGTAAGTATGTGTGTGTGTGTGTGTATCTCGCATAACTCAAAACGGTTGGACGCAGAACTTTACAAATTGGTATATAGGTTTGTTATACCATCTGACTGCGCACCTCCCTTTTTGAACTTTCCGTTTTTCAGAAATTTAGGAAAATTATATTCATAATGTTAAAAATCAAAGGTTTTGGCCATTGTACGAGGGTTGTCCGTAAAATAAGGTTCACAACGAATTTTTACAATGAAAAATATGTTTATTGTCATTGAATAATACATATTTGGCAAGCTTAGACTTTTCCCTATTTTTCGATATAATCGCCGTTGAGACCAATGTATTTTTTCATGCGGTGTACCTTCTTCTATATGCCTGAATCGTAGAACTCTGCCGCCGTGGTCCTAACTGTCTGTCAAAATTTTGTGAATGCAGGACTTGCTGACATCAAGGATTCTAAGACTCTAAGATTCTAAGACGGAAGGTGGCCGCTCGCCACTATGCAGCGGTTTTGAGCGATTTCAACCTTTAGAGAGGGGCTCCGATGGCACTGTGGTGATTCAAAAGAGCCCGTGTCTAAAGGTTAAACCTCCTCCGTTGTTTATTGCATAAACAGAAAAAAAAAAGTTACAGAGGTCGCCAAAGCGGAGCTTTCACACGACAGAGGGCGACAAGGAACAAGAGTATGAAAAGAAGAACGGAGCCTTGATCCCTCGCATGGAAAAGCTTGTGAAGAAAAATTGTATGGTCCTCCAAGAGAGAAGTTGGTAACTGCCTTGGAAGATTGAAACATTAGTTGGTCAAATTGGAAAGATGCATTAAGAAGTTATAGATTCTGGTTAGTTTCTGACGTAGGGGAAGCCGGGTAACGATATTAAAAAGCCAGTCGTTAGGTTTATTAGGTGGGTTAAGGATACGCCAATCAAGAGTTAGTGGGCATGAGAAAAAGTAATGATTTGCATTACCCTCAGCGCCGCACTCACATTGTGGGGGTGCGCGAGCAATGAAACTTGAAGAGATGTGATTTGAACGGGCCATGGCCCGTTAAGAAGGCTGTTATGGCTGGGGAAAGGTCAAAGTTATAATTTGACACTTTTGGGAGGAGGTTAAACGTAAATCTACCTTTAGGAGATGTATCCCAGTATAGCTGCCATTCTTTCTTTAGTCGTGCTTTGAGACATCTTTTGATGTAAGAGGGGGGGGGAGGGCCAGAACGAAATCTATTGCTTCCTTTTTAGTGGCAGTTTTTGCTAAGAGATCTGCCATTTCATTGCCCGCGACACCCCTGTGAGCGGAGACATGAGCTAAAGAGAAAGTCTCGGGCTTAGACAGGAGATCTAATTTGATTTTCTGAATAATAGGATGGTTACTCCTGTGGCGAGCCAGAGCCTGAAGACCTGAGAGACTGTCACTGTAGATATAAATTTTCGAATTGGTAAAATAAGAAATTGACCAAGAAATTGCTTGGCTGATAGAGAAAATCTCAGCCTGGAAAACAGTGTTACAGTCCCCAAGCCTACAGGACCACTGATGAACCAAGACCCCGTCAACAAAGGCGCAAAATGCGGCACCCACACCATGGTCTGTCTTAGATCCATCTGTATATATCGCCACAGGGGCTGTAGGAGAGAAAAAGTTAATATTAGTATTAATTAATGCATGCGTAAAGTCCTCTGCTGGGTGTATGAACCAGCTGCCCATTTTGAGTGCAATGAGTGTCCACAGGACAGGGCCGAGACACGAGCCCTGTGGACAACCTTTCAGTTGACTGTGCACACTAGAGCCTGAACCCCAGTCGATTAAGATGGAACGCTCAGATAAGTACGATCGGATGACTCCCGCCAAGTTTCTCGGACATTCCATTTTTGATAGGGAGTTAAGAATGTGGGGCCATTCGATGTTGTCGAATGCCCCTTGGATATCCAGGGAAACTAAAGTTGTATATTGATCAGTATTGTAACTGAGGGCACTAGAAGACAAAATTTTTTCTAAGGCCTGTTCGCAAGATCTGCCCTCTCTGAACCCAAATTGCCGTTCATTTAAGAGCTGGTTAGATTCCAAAAAGTAATTAAGTCGGATAACAATTAATTTTTCCAACAATTTTCCTAGGGTTGGAAGAAGGCAGATCGGGCGATATGATTTTGACTCAGAAGGTGACTTCCCTTGTTTCAGGAAAAATACAACTTGGCCCTGGCGAAGAACTTTAGGAAAGTGATTATAGTCCAGACAGAGATTTATTCAGATGTGTAAGATATTAGGGATGCATTTGTTAACTTGTTTTAAAATTTTAAAATCTATGCCATCTGGACCTGGTGCTTTTTTGTCATTAAAATTTTTAAGCGCGGTGTGGATTTCCGCCTTCGTAAAGGCCTTGTCCTCCTGCGCGGAGAAAACAATGGGAACGCTCGCAGAATTTGGAAATGTTGACGGGCCGAAAATTTGCTGCGTAAGAAAAACAAGGTTGTTTTGTTTAGAGGAAAGACCAGGAGACCTTTGTAACATTATTTCATGAGGAGTAAAGTACTTTTGCGAATAAAATTTTTGTGCTGTGCCAAAGATATTCGTCTGCGAAGAGCAGAAGGTCTTCCACGCAGCATGTTTGGCTAAGTTAATTTGTTTTTTATATTGCGCTGCAAATCTCTTAATTAATTCTTTGTGTGCTTGTGATTCTGATATTGGTATATGTTTAGTTTTCCGTCTTAAAGCCGTGAGTCTGTTGCGTAGCGTTTTAAGTTGGGGGACCAGAAAGAAGGGACGTGGTGACGTCGTACTGATCTCAACCGGAGTGAAGCGCTAGCTGCTTCTTTTATTGTTGAAATGAAATGCTCTGTGGAAGTGTCCAGTTGTGTTATCGATTCTATGTCATTTAGTTGATGTAGTAATGAGTGTTCGTTAAATTTTATGAGTCTATTGAATTTGGTAAAGTTGGCTCTTTGTGTTGAGAAGCGAGTGCGGGTTTTTAATTGTGGAGTTGTGTTTATTGAATATGTTATGTAATTGTGATCAGAGTTATTGAAGACATCTAGCACTGACCAGTCGTTAATCTTACTGAAGGTTTCTGGATTGACTAGAGTAAAGTCTGGCCAGCCCAAAGCTCCGTGTTTTTGGAATGTCGGTGATGAATTTTCGATGTTTGCTAGACATAAGTTGTGTGTAATAATATGTTCTATTAAGCGGCTTCCCCTAGTGTCCTCACGAGGCGAGCACCAAAGAGGGGAGTTTGCATTTTAGTCACAGCCGCAGAGGAAGAGTGCCTTGTGTGTAATAAGATGTTGCCATTCTTCCAGACAAAGATCAAAGTCAGACGACGGGGCTGCGTATGCGCTGCCTAAGAATACCTCGCCTTCACTTGACGTCAGTGTAATGAATATGCAATTGTCACCGGTGAAAAGGTGAGTGTAAATAAAATGTGATGACCTTAAGACAATGTGTGCATTTTTGTTGCGTGAAGAGAAAACTGCCCAGGATGCTGGAAAATCATACAGACGACCATCTGCAGTGCTATAAGCGTCCTGCAGCAGCCCAATATCAAAGGAGTTTTTCTCCAAAAAATCTTTTGCTGCTGAGTTAGCCGCTTTGCAATTGTTCATGTTGATTTGCATGATTTTGATTGTTTGATGGAGGAACTAGGTTAGTATTATTAGAAAATTTTTTTCATGCATTATTTAAATAATTTATGAGAGTATCTCGCTGAGGTCCCGAACCGTCACTCTTCGATCTTTCAGCATTGCTTCTTCCACTTTCGCAATCGTTTCGTCCGAAACCAATGGCCGGTCAGAACGTTTATCGTCATGGACACGTCCGTCTTTGAATTCTCTACACCATTTTCGCATATGTTGCACGTTCATACACTTTCCCCCGTACACTTCACACAGTTGCAAATGAATGTCAGCCGGCGCAGCGTTTTTTACACATAAAAAACAAATCACAGAGAGTAATTCGCAGCTGGCGTGAGAAGCCAGTAAAAGCTTCGTCTCTTACGGCCACCAAGACAAGAATGAACGTCGCAGACAGCTCGTCGGGGCGGGGACTGGAAGAAAGGGAGCCAAGCTACACGTCAGTGTCGCCAAAACCCGCGTAACAGCGTTCCTAGCGTCCGCAGCTTATTGGATACCTTATTTTACGGACAAGCCTCGTATATGACCTACCGTCATAGAGATTTTAAAAGAAGATAATGTATACGGTACAAGGTATACTTTTTATGGCATTAAAAGGATAATTTCACAAAACAAGGATCAGCACTTACCTGAGAAATATACGGTGGAAAGAAATAGTAACTGAGTTATTTTTCCCAATCTATTAAATTTATAAATAGAAAATATTTTAAAGTCACTTCTACTTGCTTTACATTACACAATACAAAATTTTATAGCAGCATTGCTTAAAAGTTTAATATTTTTTTACTAAGATCGAAATTAGCATTTAAGGCCAATAAATTAGCAAAACGCTGATGCAGGAAAATTACTTTAATAAAACATTTTGAAACAATATAAACAGATTGCTGAGTATAAGTGCTTCTTAATATTTTAAATCAATTAAAATAAGTCACATTCTATATTACTTACAAAATTCTTTCTCCCATCTTACTAAAACACATCTGTATAATTTATTCCATATTAAACAAAGAGTTAAACAAATTTTAAAATACATTTCCCTTGAGGAAAAAGATTCCTTTTAGAAGATTAAAAAGGAGATTTTTCTTTTTTTAAGTTATTAAAATGAAACTCCGTTAAATAATCAATAAGAAGAAATCTATAGATTTTTCCTTAGATTAAGAACTTACACTCTATTAAACTAAGAAATTTATAATTTGGTGAATGTGCTTATTCGCTTCGGACTTTAGACTTTCTCAGTTTCAATTTACTACCAAGTACGAAGAGAAGGTCTGAACTTAGTGCAAAAAATCCCAAAGCAAGTTTTTGTTATTTTAAGATAGGAATATGCGCAAAATTCGATGTACAGATAATGTCAGAACTAGTTTTTTAATTTATTTGGGATTACCACATTTGCATGCGTAAGAGCATTTTGCGTGCATCTAACCAGCGCGCGTGGCCTGATGGCGATTTCTTTAAGAATTCGCTCAGCGCTCAACGTGTTAAAGCTAAAGTGTCCTTCTTATTAAGATTTTCGCTTATAAAATAACATTTCAGAAATTTTAAAATGTTTTACAATACATCCATAATTATGAGTATGTTCTTTTTTTCTTTTTTTCCAATAAAAATAATAGTGATGCAAAAATAAATAAATAAAGTTGTTATTTTAAGAAATACGATTGCGTAATATTTAAAATATAAAAATTCCCATCTATTTTTCAATAGAAATAATAAAAAATACTTTTAGATTGCATCAAACTTAATTATATAATAAAACAACGTTTTTATTTTTCTATATTAATACTTTTTCCCCTTTTATTAGATTAATCCATGAATCCATATTATATATTGCTCCATAGTTTTTAGCTTCTTTTTTTAATACTTTAATAAGCCCTCAATCATGTTTTAATACGTAATTTTTAATTCAAGTAGTTTTCTATTAAAATTTATAATTTATACTATTCTCTGTTGTATGAAAAACTGAACAATTAATGTATACTTCTCTTAATGTTATTCATACAACTATTTTACTTGAACCATACATGTTATAATGTAGTACATTACCATAAATTAGTATTATTTAATTTAAAATTATCATATCTCTGTTTCAATATTAAAGGGAGACTTGGCACTGGATTATTAAAACTAGTAAAAACTTCAACGTAAGAAACTCCATAGGAAAGTATTTTTGGAAGCATACAGCTGTTTCGGTAGCCTTAAGTGTACCGTCTTCAGTGCATAAAGGATAGAGAGTTTCAATACTTTCTTTTCACAAAGACTTCCTTCCACTCATTTTTTTTCTTTGCGCAATATTTGAAATATTATTTAAAGTTAACATTTCAATTACGTTATTTCCCATGTCTGTGTATTAAATGCAATTCTGTAAAGCACATAACCATACTATGTAAATGAAATATGCAAAAATGTAAATCGACAGTTTCAGATGTATTGATTTTAAAGCATTGCGACCTTATAATATTTTTATTTCTAAACTTCCGAGAAAAATAAAAATGTATTTATTTATTTATTACTATGTATTTATTCTTCAAAAGTTTTAAACATTTCAAATTTATGTATATATGTATACATATTTAACTAAATAAAGTTATTTTCACAAAATATAATTGTCTTTTGTGGCTATTTTTTTTCATAAATGTGTGTACAGAATTTTAAATGAATAGTTGAAGAAAATTTTCAAAAGCTTGCAGTTAGTAACTTTTTTTTTTTTTTTTTTTTTTTTTTTTTTTTTAAGAAAATAAGCTTTAAAGTTTGAAAAAGCTATGAATTAAAATGTTTAACATCCTTTAAAATGCTGCTAATAACTTTTGAATAAAAGTGCGCAAAAGCATAAATAAAGCGTCAAAATGTTAAGAATAGTTTATATATCAAAATATATTATTCTTTCCCAAAATCATTTTTTTTAAAGGTTAAATAACACTAGATCCCCTTTATAAATATCGTTGAAACCTATTTAGAATCACCTTTCTGCACTTTTCATTAAAAAATAATAATTACTTAATTTTATCAGTGGCTACCGTGCTTTTCGGAGAAAAAGATATTCCCTTTTAAATCATGAGCGAAGCAAATTTCTTTTGGCACGCAAGAACGCGATTAGTTGTTCTTAAAACTTTCTTAGCGTAAATGATTTACACAAAAAGGTAAATACATATTTTTTTTGTTTAGTTATAGGGCAAATCTTTAAATGTAGTATTTAATAAGCAAGTCCTATATATATTTTATTTCAAGAAGAGATTGAAGAAGTCTTTATTTTGACTACTACTCCTTCAAAATAATAATTATTAATCGCTTGCAATAATTTTCCTTGATTTTTTATTACAAAAATTGCTTTATATGAATTGTGGTATTAAAATAAAGACGGCTACAATTCATGGATGTAACACTTTTCACTAATATAATTTACAATTCAGGAAACAATTATTAATAACTCAAAATGGAAAAAACAATCGCCTTTAAATGTAAAATCGCTTCATACTTCATAATTCCGTTTAATTTTTTTTTTATCATCAGACATCAGTTATGCATAATTGCACGTTTAATTTATGGAGATATTTTTTTATAGCCCTGAAATCAAAATCTAAGCAATAACTATCTAAATTCTACTTATTCTATGGGTTATGAACAGTAATTCCATTTTTATTCTACCAGTGTTTTGAATTGGAGCTCTAAAATATAACATCATTATTTAAGTTATGAAAAACAAAATTGCTCATATGTATGTACAACTTATCTTGTTCAAATAACGTATGATTTTTTTTTTTTAATGTGGTGTTTCTACACCAACATATCATGAGTGTTAGACTTTTGTTTATATTCACGTCACACAAAATACAAGAAGCTGTGAACTGTAACAACCAATTTAAGATCTGAATAATCCCCTATACGCTGGTTCACTCTCAAATAGAGTTAATTAAAAAAAAAAAAAAAAAAAAAAAAAAAACCTAATCGCATGTATAATATGTCAACGTTAACTCTACTTGTCTATTTGTCCTTCACTAATTCTTTACTGGTCCTAACACTCTAAAGCGCTCTAAAACAGTGTTGCCAACTTTAGAGACTTTTTTATTGACCTATCACCAATAATTTTGATGAGTGGTATTTGATATATATAATAGACAAAATCTTTCGAAGTGATTAGGCAAACGTTACAGTTAAAATTTAGTGGGGGATATTGAATAAAAATGTCTCTAAATTTCTCAACACTGACCAAAGGAGTGAAATTAAATACGACCGGCAAAAGGTTAAAATATATGTAAAAATGAAAGAAATGCATCTCGTCATAATTAAATAGTCTATTCATGATTCTTAATATTGCAATAAAACATTAAAAACATTAATTCATTAAATAAAACATTACAGTAATTTTTATTTTCAAAAAAAAAAAAAAAAAAAAAAAAAAAAAAAAAATTTCGAAATGAACATAAAAAATCTGTTAAACATGATCATAAAAGTTTTGAAGAAATTATTTTACTAATAATTTTACCCAGAAACTATAACATTTATTTTTATTTTTTCAGAAATTTTATTTAATTAATTCTTAAAAATATAATAATATACGAATATTTTTTCTTCGAGACAAAATTAACAGCTCTGTTTAAAAAAGCCACCATTTTCCTGTATGGTGATTTTTACTTTTTTTTTTTCTTTTACAATTATATAAAGTAATAATTGTTGTTAACATATATATATATATAATTAATAAATAATAATAATAAAAAAAAGAGCCTAACATTCAGAAAAATTCTGAAAAAATGGTAAAGTTTAATCATACATCACGATTCAAATGTATTATAACTTTATGAAATTTTCCTCTAGAAATACTTTTGTGGGAAATCAAGATATAACTTTTTATTATATAAAAGAAAATAGAAGCATTTCAATGTTCAAACATTTTTTCTTTCAGTATGGTATGTACCGAAGTAAGATATATACATTTATTATCCGTTTCAAAAAGCAATACATTATTTAGATCACAAACTGAATCATATTCTTTCTTTCAGGAAAAAAGGAAAATATATTTGCGAGCCAGAAAATATATATTTGTCTTAAGTTTACTTGGCAGTTATCCATATACTCAATAAAAGTAATACACGAGACAGAGTGCAACAATGGGAGAAAAAAAAAAGGAGGATTTAAATTTCGAATTGAAGTTATTTCATACAGAATGTGGTGCGTTTGTAGATATTATTTATAAAATAATATTACGAAAAGATAAGTTATAAAACATTAATTTTCGAAATTTTTAATTTGCTATACGATTTTGTATTCAAAGTAAAAATTAGAAAAATTAGTGAACAAGAAAATAGTTTTTATATTAGGCATAGTTACCAATATCTACGGATTTTTAACACCATTTTTTCTAATTAAAATATTTGCCTGATTTAATCCTGAAAAATTATTTAAAAAAATTATAAATGCTTTGTATTAAAAATTACCTGGAAAAAATTATAAGGTCGATTAAATAGACAGTTAATCTAGGATTTATGCAAATTTTTCGGATGGGAAAGCAACAAAAATACAACATATGTAAATGATTTGTTAATTATAATATACTTTACTTAGAATCAAATTTAAATTAATCGAAATAATTTCCATATTAGATATTAATCTTATTCGCTGATGGAAAAAAGTATAAGGTCGTTAAATTTTTTGGAGGGATATGCAAATTCTCTGCTGTCCGAGAAAGCACGAAATATAAAAAGCAACCCAGCAACCCATTTAGGGTTATTTTAGTGTTTCTCTGTACTATTAGAAACGCTGTCGAGGCAGAAACAATGGTCGGTAGAACACTATGTAGAACACGGTAAAAACCTTGGAAGGAAAACAAGTGGAATGAGTGGTGCAGCTATTTCCAGGTCTATCGGTTAGTCTAAAACAATAGTCGATATATTAAAAAAAAAAAAAAAAAAATCTTTCAAAGTATGGTAAATGGGTCCAATGTAAAATGGACCGTATATGTTAACAACAAAATGGGTAAATATACTCCCAGGTGGAACAAGTGCACTTTCAAAGCGCCCAAAATCGACCGTTTTTGATGGACGTGCGATTAAAAAAAGTCTTCTTTTGAAGTAGTTCGTACTTTAAGCCTACCATTTACCAGCCGAATTACCTGCGGTGTTTTAAATTCTAACCCAAGGGCACAGTTCATAAAATTGCAACCTCGACAACACTTGACAAAGAAGCATAAATTAGCACACTTAGAATTTGCTAAAAAAAAAAAATGTTTCCTTTGGAGATAAATGGAAAGATATAGTTTTTTTGGATGAGAAAAAATTAAACTTTGATGGGCCAGACGGCTTTAAAAAATGCTAGCATGATATTAAAATAGTAAAACCTTACTTTTCCAAGCGCTTATGTGGAAGGGGGTCAATAGTGATATGGGGAGCGTTTGCTACTAATGGCACGTTACCAATTGTGGTAATTTACAAAATGAATGCAAAATTATCAAGATATGCTGGGCAATAGTTTGCTTCCCAATGCCACTCAAGTTATATCAGGAGATTGGACATTTCAACCAGGATAATATCAGCATCCATGCTGTTCATTCAACAAAAGACTGGTTTGAAGCGAATGAGCACCGTCTGATTTATTAGCCATTCTGCAGTCCGGATTTAAACCCACTAGAAAATATCTGGAGCATACTTACGCAATCTGTTTATAAGGACCATGTGAGAGTATCAAGGGAAAGGGAACTCATCAATGCGATCAGGAATGCATGGGAAAATATCAAAAAAGAAACTTCATCTCGACGTATTCAACTATGACTGACCCACTGATAAAAGTTGTTGAAAAGAAATATGAATTTGTAGGATATTGACTTTATATTTCCATTCACAACTCCTCGGCCTTATAATTATTTCCAAGATAAAATTCCACCAGATTTCTAAATTGTCCTTTAATGCTTTGTTTATATATTACATATGTTCATAACCTATGTTTATGTTTTTAATTTCATTTCTAATAAAGAGTGATATTAATTTTTTCGCGTTTAACTACATTTTCTACGTTTCTTGTTAATATATTTTGTGACCTTACACTTTTTTCCAGGGCCTTATGTATAAGGTTATAAAGCATATTTACTAGAAAGTTTTGACTAATTTCAAAGATATAACTAAATTGTATAGCTATTTTGCAATCGAAATTCAGCGATTTTTCAGAAATTAAAGGCATATTGTTTCGGACATTTTAATGTAGCTAAGCATTTTTATTAATATGGGTCGTCGTATTTAGTTTTAATAAAGTAAGCATGTTTATAAGTTACTAGCTGTTACCCGCGACTTCGTTCACGTGGAAATTTTGATGTGTATGTGTGGGAACTGACGGTTTGATCATAATATGTAATGAAATGAAACCTTATCATTGTGGTGTTGTGCAAAACAGAGTCTAATGAAGTACACTCAAAAAAATTTGTAACTCATTGAAAGCCAAAATAAAATGCCAAAATAAATAAATAAAAAGTTATCGCCAACATGGCGATAAAAATTTAAAATTCGTCCATAGGGATTCTGTACTAAAACAGTACTGCGTTGTGGAAGTATAAAAACTGGGTCGTCAATTATGAATTTTATTTCGAAACCTTTCTTTGTATGATTTTAGTTCACTATTGCACAATATTAATCTGGTTCTAATAATAATTTGGTGACTGGTTAATTAAAATTTTAACTATGTGGTGAAATTCATATAATATTTATGAGTTTCAAATTTTTAATTTTTTTTTTTTTTTTTTTTTTTTTTTTTTTTTACAAATAAATGATTTTTTTTTTTTTTCATTTCCCGGCGAATTGTTGAATAATATTTTAGTTCTTAAACAATTTTGGACGGCTTTGCCCGCTTCGCTGGCAAACGCTTTTCTATATGCTTTATGAAAAAAAAAAAAAAAAAAAAAAAAAAAAAAACTGAAATCGGTCAAAAGCTTGCTTTGGGTTCCCGCTGCCTTAGGCAGCGCCTTGTTCGTCCTTGCAATCTCCGGTGCCTGTCCCTATTGCCTGCGACAATGGCTTACCCGTGGGCTTCCATTTGGTTGCTTATCATACATAACAGTTTCGATACGGACAGTATCGAAAAATTTGAAGTAGCTCTTTTATATCTGAATCCCAGTTACATATGAACAACTTTATATGTGATGTACATAATATTTGCTCTCAAGTTATTTCCTATATTTATTTGATTTAATCAATCAACCATAGAATGACAGCAATTTCAAGCCACATATAATATTACAATATGCTATGATCGGCAACTTCTATCGCATGAGACAATTATTATTTTGTGGTTATATATACTTCATGCTTAGTTAATAGTAGATGGTATATAGAAAAATGAATAAATTAGTATGTAAACTTGATCATGGTACAGCCTTAATGCCCTTGGCGACTTTTAAATTTTTGTTGCCGTTTTAGACCAAAATATAATTTATGCGATTATTGTTAATATACGCAAGCGAAGTGTGACGTCACTGACCGTCCGTGGATGCAAGAAAATGATTTCCTATGTCAATCGCCCATTGGATTTTTTGTAAAAAATGATTAAAAATCGAACAAAATTATTTCTCGATTTTAATCCCCATATTTGGGTACACATATGTATTAGTTATCATGTGCATGTGTTAGATTGAGTTATTTTGCTGTCAAATTGACAAAATT
This sequence comes from Salticus scenicus, assembly GCA_963930645.1. Classification (NCBI taxonomy): domain Eukaryota; kingdom Metazoa; phylum Arthropoda; class Arachnida; order Araneae; family Salticidae; genus Salticus; species Salticus scenicus. Next base: position 13,949,719 of record OZ005657.1, on the reverse strand, counting down.
TTAATTTTAAATTTCAAAACTCTGTCGTTCTTGGCGCTTATTGTATTTGGTGATCAAAAAAGTAATACGAAAATATACATGCCAGATGTATATTTTCGTAATATGCATTGTACGAAATATTGTTTCATATTATTCATTACTGTCTTAAAATAAGTTGTTAAAATAACCATGATTTTTGAAAGGAATTAAATTATGTTCGCCAAATAATTTGGCGATATTTTATTTTTCTACCAAGGATGACCGATATCAAATCTATTCCGCTACAACATATTAGTATCTTATATCAGATACTTTATTTAGACATTTGAAAACAAATTTGACTGCAAATTATGATAGAATATTTATCATTTCCCTTTTAATCAGTATATTAGTTGGATATTTATTGTGTTAATATCATCCTTTGAAATTAAATGTTTGTGTTTTCAATCGAATATGGAAGTTTGCCATTTTTTTTTTCTAGAGTTTTGAAATTAAAAATTCAAATTTTGTCAATTTTACAACAAAAATAACTTAATATAATGCATGGACATGATAACTAATACATATCTATACCTAAATATGCGGATTAAAATCGGGAAATATTTTTCCTCGATTTTTAATAATTTTTTACAAAAAATCCAATGGGCGTTTAACACAGGAAATATTTTTCTTGCATCCACGAACGGCCAGTGACGTCATCACTTCGCTTGCGTATTTCTTTCTATCTTTTCCCTTGGCGAAAAACGTCCGATCTACTTCAGCATCAAAATTATAAAAAATTGTCAAGAATTATCAATAAGAAAATACCTTTACCATAATGCTGAATTAACTTTTATGCCAAGCGTGTTTCATCCGCCATACTAAAAAAAAAAAAAATCTGAAGTTGAGGTATATAAAAAAAATGCTGTGAAATAAAATTCAGAAGAAATATGTTAGATTTGTAATATTACTATTTTATTTTAAAATTATAATGTGTCATTTTCTCATCGACCAATTTAACATTTAGTAATTTCTTATTTTTCGCATGAAAGCATATTTCATTTTATGCTGAAAACAATAAATAAATATATCTCGTAAACTTTTTTTGGCAACAATTAAAAATTTAAATGGCTTATATTAAGTCAATATAAGTCAATAAGTTTATTATTTTCATATTATAATTAATTTTAAAGATTTTTTTAAATTTTTTTTTCCTAAACCATCCCTGACCTATAAGGAACAAAACAAAAAAAGAATGATCGAAATCGGTCAAGTCGTTTACGATTTTATAAATAACATACAGACAAACATTCATTTTTATATATATAGATAAGTTTTGATTATCTTTTATTAACTTCAAAAAATAAATTACAAATTTGCTTTTGTTCTAACTTACAAATGCCTTGCAAAGAAGGTGAATTTAAAAAATATACCTGTATTTTATAACTATTTAATAGTTATTACACTATTTTTATGCGCTGTGTATTTCAGAAATAAAAGTTTATTTAAACTAATAAAACTTAGTCGAAAGAAAAAGTATATTCTTCTGAAAAAGAAACTGGATTCTTTTTAGTTTAGAATATCTTGAGTTAATAATTCAATGATTGCGGTCAAATTAAAAAATAAACAAATTGAAAATTATATCAGACTTCTCTTATTTCAAATCACTTTCACATATTCAAGATTTTTAATTTGTAAATCTTGCTCGTCAAGTATTTATGGAGAAACCAATTTGATATCCAAGAACTTTTCGCAAATAACACCAGCATAATAATTCATTGATAAATTCATAATATTATTTAATATCTCTGAGCAGTCAGTGTTCACACATACAAACTATATTAATGTTTACGTTTTAATTAAGAAAATACAGTTAAACCCTTTATTGCACTGTTTTGCACAAATGAAAAGGAATGCTAAATCTTTTACTCTTGTTGAACTCTGAAAGCTTAACATGTCCATTGCCATGAACATCACCGGTGGGTTTGAAATTTTTTTTCATTCTCTGCAGTGAGCATCACTCGTCGATTACCGGTGTCATTGCATATTATGTTTATATTATTAAAATTTACTGGGCATATCTATTTCCTTCTTTGCGTTTGTAAACTGATCTATAAATAGGTTAGCTACAGCTGGGATTTTCCAAGATCACAACTAAACACACCAGTGGCCTAGAGGATCTGTTCTCATAGTTGATAGACGGAAGATTCGAACTCAGGTTGCATTTGTAAGCTTATCCCTAAGGAGTTTTAGATTGATTTTTCCAAAACTCTCATGAAAATGATTAGGTTCTCATATAAAAAAACAACCACGGGACAAACTACCCCAGACCACAATTAGCCTTAACTTGTGCACATCAACACAACACCATAATCATTTTTAAAAAATTATTTTGAAATATTTTCCCTTGCAGTTAAATAAGTGAAAAATGACTTTTTAAATATAGTAATTCTGAAGAATAAAAGTTGTAGCATTCTTGTGTGAAGGGCAATTATAGAGTAGTGTTCTTTATTCTACTGACTAGGATAATGACAAAATGATTATTACAGAGGATATGAACGTGTAACGAATGTCTAACATACTTCACTAAAATGAAGAATAAAAATTTTGTAAGCAAAATGTTATAAATTAAAAATACCTCAAAAAATGTTTCAAAATGAAATAATTAAGCGAAAACCTGTAGATACGGTTGAAGAATGAAAGCAATGGCTTGCTTGCTGATATCTTTACAGCTCCTGTATAGGCTAATCAAATCTGCACGGGCACTGAAAAATCCAATTAAAAAATACTATTCATGTAGAACTGCCAACTCCCCTGATAATTTTATAACACTCTTCCTTAAAGTTATCTTCACCTTATTTAATCACACAATTTTTGCCCCCCCCCACCCGAAAAAAAAATGGAACTTAAAAACCGGTAAATTGGCCCGTACAAAAATGTATTGATATTATCGATTTTTTTTTTTTTAATCGATCCCTTTTTTTAAATCCAAAAGTATTTTTAATCCTTAATCACTTTTGCCCGAACAGTGTTCTGTTACTGTTTCTGGTATCGTTTATGCTTATTAACACCTGCATTTTCAAATTGTAAATCTTTCTAATAACTTTCGACGATTAAATATCATGAATATTACCATGCAGAAATAGAGGTTCGAATTGTAGTAAAAAGATTAATAAAAAGAAACTGTAAAGGGTTAAATATTTATTTTTATTTTTAACTCCTGATTTCAACTTAAAAATCTGAATCATGCACATTAATTTATTAGTACTTTTTTTTAACAAATATCGGAGGAAACTTGAATACTGACAATTTCGACCTTTTCATCATTTCTATGACATTAGTTTAAGATTTTTACATCAACAATAATTCTTCTTTTACTGTTTCTTTTCCTCATTTACTATTTTTCATAAATCAAGAAAAAGTTTCTCTGAAAATGTTCTTTTTTGCATAAAATATTCTTAACTACTCCAAAAGCTTTCTTTAAAAAATAATAATAAATTCTTTTAATAGCTGATTTCGTACGTTAGGGATAACAGTGATCCCAAGAAGAAATCTTTAGAAGTACGGATTTGAAATTCCTCAAGAGTGAAAGTAAAGAAGCTGTTAAAAACTATTTATGTATAAAGTATATTCTTTACTTTCATTGAAAAGTAAAGTTGTAGTCACAGCTTATTAACGAAATAAGAACTGAAATTACTTAGTCATAGAGAACCTTATGGGATAAAACGTCGCATTTTGAACTTTTTATGAGTTTAATTACACGACACGAATACTTTCTGTGTGTCATATTTAAAAAAATAAACTACACTAAATGGTATAAAAATTAAAATTAGTTTTAATTTAAGAGAAATATATGCTTTATACTTCAAAATCTGAGTAATTTTGCGACAAATTTTTAAAATAGGCATTTAGTATATTTATAAAGCACATTAACACATTCTGAATACTACTAATTTTCTAGAAAAATCTTTTGCTTTATTTAAAAGCAAAAAATATTCAAAAATATTCAATTAAATAAGATAAAGACAACTATTTAACCCCTTAACGCGCGTTGTCCTCGCTGCGAGGACGCAAAATTTAAGATCCAGCTGCAAAAAATCATCCCGGAAATTTTTTAGCAAGAATTTATGTTTATGACATATCAGAAAAGGCTTGTTTTTTTAACCTTAAAATTCAAAATTTATTTTAGTTTAATTTAGTTCATGATTTTCGGTGGCAGTATAATTTAAATGATCCGAATTGTCTTGCGCCGCAAAGGGTTAAAAATAGTGGTATTTAAAATAGGGAAAAATTTTTATATATTAAAGATATTACATCAAAAATTTATCTATAATTTAACATTTCCATAGCAGATAACTCTTCCTCTTTTCAAATACCCTTATTTTATAACAGTTATATTTGTCTTAAAGAATTAAAGAGTCTTTGTCGTCAAATAAACAATATTTTTGTTCGAAAATAGGGATGTTTAAAAATGGTAAGACTTGGAAATTTTGCACATCAAAATTCCTCCTTTTTAAACTCGCTATACCTTTTAAAATAAATTCCTCTTTTCACAGGACAAAAGTTTTTTTTACAAGTATAATTAGCAAGTAATGATACTTTAGGCTTGACATAAGCTAAATTTAATAGATAAATAATTATACAGATAGTGAATTCATAATTTTTTATGTCATATTCTTCTTTGAAAATTTTCAGGCACTTTAATTAATTACAGAATATACACTAAACGACAAAAAAAAAAAAAAAAAAAAAGCCGCACTGCAGAAAAAATGGCATACCTTTTTTATTTGGAATAACTAATGGTTGAAAGAAATAAAACAGTCTCGTTTGCATAACACCAAAGGTATGAAATGATACCTACGTACACTTTCGTTTTAATAATTCGCTTCATTGCACTCTACGAAGTACTTTATAAAAATCTGCACGAAACTTTCTTTTAAAACATAATGCAATAACCTAACACTTTGTATTCTATTATGATTTTTTATATGAAATAAACAAGTTATATTTTAATATGTGAAATAAAACTATTTATTTGTTAGATCTAAGCATTTATTTTATTAAAAATATGTATTCTGCATTGGGTTAATTCCACCTTTATATGGAATTACTGTTTTAAAGCACCATGGAGTAGTATTACACAGTGTTTTAATATAAATATCAGAAATTTCAATGTGCCAAATATCACAAATATTTTTTTTAGTTCTGGTAGAGTTGTAGACTGCAAAATTTCGAATCCTCTCTCCACTCTCCCGCCTTTTTATAGACGAAATATTTTCGAGCGGATCGCGATTAGGACTATTTCCATGTCTGGTAAAGAAGAAATTCTACTATATCCTTCGTCGAATTTAACTTTAAGTGAAAAAAGATATGATTACTTACAGAATTATAGGTTCTCATGAGAATGGATAGGAAATTTTGACAATTTGAAGTGAATAAACTTACCACAGACGCCGTGTAGTAAGGTGCATTATCATCTTGAAATGCTGTTTGCGGAAATGTTCAAAATACCTCTAAAATAGTCGGTCAGGCACCACTTTTATAAAGACTGTGTTTTATTTCGAGTTAATGGATCCCTTGAGCATAAAAATATGCCCGACTGTTTGAAAAGTTATGCACCTCCGTACCATAATGTACGGAGAATGTGTCACTGTTTTAAAAGTGCGATTTTCATCAAGTCGGTCATATTTTCGTTGTCAGATCTGCTTGTTTTCTTTAGCTCGAAATAAGTTAAACTTGACTCATCGGAGAGAACCAGTTCAGCCCAATAATTAACTAATATTTTTTTTTTTTTTTTTTTTTTTTTAGCCATCTGACGGCCTGCTTTCTTAATTCTCTTCACTAAGAATGGAATTTTTTCAAATTTTATTTCATTTAAACCTGCTTTGTTTAGTAGTTGCTGCACTGTAGTTAAAGAAATTATGCTGCTAATTACATTTCTGAATCTCTTTTATGTTCTAAATGTAATACAAATCGATTTTTAAACATTTGTTTTTTAACTTGCGGTTATCTTGCTTGGATGAGCAACGTGGCCGCCTAAATTCAAATTTCCAGTTTAAACGGACAAAAAATTTTATATCTTGCTAAAAATAATTTTACCAATATTTCGTTAACAATTAATTATTTTGCCATCTCGCGTATTGAAATATTTTTTGATTTTCATACAAAAATTAATACTTTTTGTGTCATCGTTAACTGCCTTATTATTACCATTTTTGAAATAATTTCTAAAATTACAACTTTTCTGACAATTGCAATTTGTTCTTAACACTGGACTCAATGCTAAAGTGTATGTGGAGGACAACATAATAAAATCTGTTCGAAAATTTGCTTTTTAAACGATAAAACTGGCGGTTGTAGAAGGTGAAAAGGAAAATAAACAAGTGCGGGTTTTTTTTTTTTGTTGTTGTTGTTGTTGTTGTTGCTTAGTGTATTTTACCGTGATTTTGGAATAATAAAATACCCTTTTCACAAATCAGTAATAAATAATTTTGAAAATGTGTAATATGCGAGAATGAGTAATTCAAATTTCTTTGTTAAATTTTAATTCACTCTGAATAAAGAAAATTTTATGCATAAATTTGAGACACACATATACCACCTATATATGATATATTAATATTATTTCATCAATAATAAGACTTTTGTGTCAGAACCTGATTAAAACGGGGCACACTATTGCCAGTATTTTTAAACAATTATTCTTATTCTTATTATTAATATTTAACAAAATTTCCTTGTTAAAGTAAAGAAAAATAATTTTAATGATGTGCATTTATTCTTTCTAATTAAATGATAGAATTTCTGTTATTAATAAGCCAAATATTATTGTTAGAAATTAGTAATGGTAATGTGCCTCGGGATTTGTGAGTCAATTTATTTTTCCAATTTTTTGTACGTTCGAATATAAATAAATTTTAATCCCGAAAGCAACTTGAAATTTGAATTTCAAACATTATTAATTTAATAGATCCTACGATTCGTTCAAAAAGTTAAGAAATGTTTTTCTTATTTTTCTTAAGTTTCTTTTATTAAATTCTCAAAGTATCGCTATTATAAACGTAACAATATATAAAGGGTATTTAAAAATTTTATTTTAGTTAGATAAATAAATCTTCACCTCAGAATCATGAGGTGTAATAAAGTCTATATTCATTTAACATTTATCTTTTCAAATGATTACGCTTCTGGACAAAACTTTGGTGACTATCTGATTCTAAAAACTACAAATCATGTGCGGATGTGTTCCCTACCTTGACATAAAGGGACAATAAGAAGCAAATATGAATCTGAAACACTATTTAATATCTGAAAATTAAAATATTTTACAGAAAATACATAAAACTTTGGCTACCACTAAGTAATCACCCATGTATAACAAATAAAAGATAACAAAAAAAATGAGGCAGTTATTGAATTTGTGCCCCTTTCACATCAACTACATTTAACATACGTCCAAGAATTAATTTGTATAGATCTATTATGGTTGCTATATTGAACCGCTTTGCACAGCTCTCAAGATCACGAATCATTTCTTTACAGTCATCGTACATCTTATTGGTATACCCAACCTCTTCCATTAAGAGCCACACTTTCTCGATGATGTTCAAATCGAGGCTGCGCGCACGCCAGTCTAAAACAGTAATTTTATTGAAGTTCAGGTACTCCAGCATTTTTTTGCAAAGTGGATACTCGCATTTTCTTCCTGACAAATCCATTTGTTCTTGCCAATTTGTCCGTGACATCATCAGATAGATATGTTTCGTATGTCACCAAGATGTTTAAGGCTATATTTGTTATATTTGCCTTCAACAAATTTTATCGCGAGATTACTAAAGCTGTAGATGGTACCTAAAATCATGACACCGCCACCACCCATTTGACGCTTTACTCGATGCTGTGCAATGACGCTATCACATCTATGTTCGACGTATGAACTTACATTTTCGGGTCCATTGAAGCAAAAGCGTTCCTAATTCGTGAAAACCACTAGTTTGAAGTCCGTGGATTCGACAATGTGTTTGAGTGCAAATTTGAGATGCTCTTCCCTGTGTCTCGGCATTAATGTCAGTTCTTTCATGATTCTTACATAACTAAAGTCTTACGTAATTAATGTTCGATAAATAGTTTGGCCTGAGACTGTGACACCGATTTTATTCTTTATGATACTGTTGGTAACCAGTCCATCTTGCCCTATTAATTAACGTATCGTCCTCCTTTTATCACTGACCTACAAAGCTTCAGGATGTCCGATCTTCTTCCCTGTTTACCGGTTCCTATCAATGAGCACTCTGATGAATGTATTCTTGGAAACACTTGCTTGGACGTCTGTTTTCTTGAGACTTTAAAGCTGCCAATACAATCTGGTGATTTCGACACGTTTCGCTTCAGTGATCATCCTAAATGTCTGTAAGCTACTGTACGCTTATTGCGACACCTGTAAGCTATTACAATTGGTTACGGCGCACCTATTTTTATGTGAAATATCTCTAAAATTCTTGCTGTCGGCCAAACTTTGGATCATCTTATTTTCACGTTTTTCATTATTGTTTTTGTGAAATTATAGTAATTTGATTTTCATATGTATATATTATTGATTTGTCGTGTTATGCTACATAGCATAACTTTTTATAAAGCCGCTATCAGACCAAGTGTTATAAGAGAGTCATTAGCACTTACTACCTACCTGATAAACAGGTTTTTCATGAGAGAAGCGGTTAAAATATTCCCATCTGATATGATTTGCTTCACGTATATTATTCAATCACACATTTTCGACTGTTTGAATCACATACAATAGTTTCCAGCATGAACTCCTCCAATCAGAGAATTGCGGTTCCAAAATATCCTCTATTTTCATTCTTTTCAAATCTCCTTGAGCCAAATATTGTGTCCGTTGCTTACATTTGGGGATTTCGTTTATGCTTAAAAAAAAAAAAAAAAAAAAAAAAAAAAAAAAAACATAGATTCAACTCAACAAAGTCGTTCAATAGCTTTGAGATGTATTATCTTGTACTTCAGATTATTCGTTCTTCCGTCTGATAGCAGCTTTAGTAATAGTCACAGAGATTCAGGTGGTCGCCGACGTTTTGTCCAGAAGTGTAACGAGCTTTTAAAAACTACCACTTTTGCTGTGTTAAAGCAGCAAGGATTACGTTGGCTTATTTTAGCATTTGTCTTCATTTGACAAGCAATTCTTTGAATGTATAAATACATGCATTTAATATGACTTTTCTCCTATTTCTGATATAAAATAGCATTTGTTTATTTAAATTTGAACTGAAAAAGAACTTTTACAATTCCTACACAGAATTCTAATTTTCAAAATAGGGAAAAATGTCTTTTTGACAGTGTTGCCAGATTGGGAACATTTTTTATTCAATATCCACCACTAAATTTTAATTGAAACGGTTGCCTAATTACTTCGTAGCTTAATCGTCTATTATGTATATCAATCATCACGTCTAAAAATTATTGGTGAGAACTGAATTAAAAAAAAGCCCCAGTCTGGCAACACTGCTTTTTGAACAAAATTTTGCAAAAAATGTTCAAAATGATGCTTAAACTCTGCTTTTTCATTACTCTCTCAAAATGGGGATATTTATTTATTGTGAGATGCTTACTCTAATTACTTTATGAATGTTTTTTCAGTATTGAATTTTTTATCCTTTTAGTGAGCGTATTCAAAAATATATTCCATATTTTAATTACCCAATGCTGCAACACCATTTGATATTTGATTGTCACTATTTTCAAAGAGTTACAATTTATTGCTTTCTAAATTTCTGTTATTCTGTATTTCTGTAGTCAGAATTACTGTAATCAAAAATCCGTAATAATTGCAACTGTGCAATTACTCAAAGGAAATAGCAGTACTTATTTCTCCTTATAAAAATTATCGTAAAAATTTAGTTGATTGAACTAAGATTTTGTTATTTTTGTTTGTTTTCTCTTAGAAAATTTTACTACTTCATTGCCAAAAAAGAAAGTTTATATTTAAAAAAGTAAAAATATATTTCACATTTATTTTAGTAATTATAATTTTTTATATGTTGTAATGAATAAATTCATACAAAAAATAATACACATTATTCTTTAAAAACAGTTAGTAAACGAGATTTTGGAATCGATATTCATTCATCTAACATATTTTTCTAAATTCACTAACAGTTTTTTACGTAAGCCTGCCTGTTTTTAATATTTAATATCTAAGAAACAGAAGTTTATAGAAGAATAAAGTGAGTGATTCAAAATTAGTTTTCCGAGATGTGGAGATCAAACATACCTGCCAAAATTTTAAATTTATTCCATAGCGTTGCAAGTTCCCACCTATTTTACACGCCCCTTTTTTATAAAATTAATTTTCTTCTTATTTAATTGCAATTATGTATCAAAGAAAATACTCTATAATAAAAAGGGTTGTGAATAAAAGATAGGTACTAACAATGCTACAGAATAAACTAGAAATTATGTTTAGTCTGCGCTAAAGTCCCAGTACAAAGTTTTTAAACAGGGTGGATACAGACTAGGATGCGCCGAAAAATGGATATTTTAGATAAGCTATTTCTAATCGAAAAAAAAATTGGTTGTACTTTGACGTCCTCAATTTGGGAAAAATAATAAATAAATAAATAAATAAATAAATAAAAAATGTTTATATCTTTAGTTCGCGCATGACCTTCAAAGTTCGAAAAAATGATGAAAAAAGGTCAAATTTCAAAATTTTCTTTTGAAATACAAATATTATTATTATTTGTTCTAATGCCATTCAAATGCTTCCTTTTAACACTCTTTCCATATATCTTGAATTTTTTTTTTTATATTATTTTACAGTTTTTAGATCGCGCATAACCGTAAAATTTTGTGAAATTAATCAAAATTTGAATTTTTTTTTTTAAATTGCAGGGTTTTGCCTGTTGTTGTTCAGTTTTACACTTTTCAGAATAAATGCGCACTGTGCAGCTCTTCTTTTGTTATTTATTGCATAAACACCCCAGACCTGACCACGATGAGATGGTTGCACTTCGAGTTTTACCCTGCCCTTGCCATCCAACCAACCATGATGGACAGTTAATTTACAATATTTACATACTTCTAGTGCATTTTCATTTTCATTTATTAATGATTCTAAGAAATTTTAATTTTTGGATTGAGTTTGGAAGTTGGATACATTACTCAGTTTTTGCATTGATAATCACGAGTGTAAATATAAATCCATCTCTTGAGTCTTCCCCAAATACCTTTTCTACAGATTCATTGACCAGATTAACAATCTTTTCAACACCCTGAATGTGATATGTGAATTTTATGATTTTAAACTTTGGCAATTTTTTAGTTTATAGAAATAACAGAAGAACATTGTTTATCACATTTTCCTTCATTGGAGGCAAAAAGAAAGACAGAGAAAGTGAACACGTTGACTAGCTGATCAACATTTCATAGTTCGAAATTTCAAAATTTAATATTAGTGGAAGAAATTCTCTTATAGATACAGAATTGTGTCCTGACAATATTCTGTAGGCTAACTCCCTTATATGTTGCTTGTCGTCCACTGCAATGGTCAATAACAAGTTGGGTTAGCAAAAAATGCGTTTCGTCATTAATCAGTCCAACACCTTTTAGAACGGCAGTAGAAGCTATTTTCCAGTCAAAAGTTCTAAAGCTCCCAGTAATTACAGTGATAGCAGATAACTTAGTTTTCATTCGAGTTTTAGATTTCGAAACAACAGATGCGTCACCTTCTTTTATTGTTTCTTTCATTGACTTCTTAAGATGAACATATACAACTGAATTGTCGAAAGAACTAATTAAACTATTTTTGCATTGATCTATTCTATCTCAGCATTTATGTTTCTTTCCTGTCTAAAATACTAATGTAAGTATTTGTAGAATTTCGTTGGAAATACAACAGTTTTTGTTCCATACGGTTTCTTTTTTTCTCTTTTTCATATTTACAACTAGTTTTCAGAGAACAGTCACAGGAACTCTGTTTTTCTCCACGAAAAATAGAAAAGATGATTGTGCATTTGCTGTAGCATCCAACAATTTTGATTTAGCATCAGCGATAAAGTATTCACTTTTTTTCAAAACCGCTTTCAGGTTTGTCTCTGTTATAAGACTTTCTTAAATTGAAACATGGATCATGATAGTTTTTTATTAATTGTACTATTCTGGTATGGAAAACAGCTAATATTGAAGCTTTTCCGTATAATTTCTGTACTTTTGAATTAACTCAATTCGCAATAGTAAAAAAATGCAGGCATTTTCTTAGAATATAAAGACAATCTTTACCTTTTATTGAAACAACATAAAAGTACATCCTCATATGCTGGAAAAGTATTCGTATCCAGTTCTTTATTGGTAACCTTCCCCACCAAAAATAAATAAGTAAATAAAAATAAAAACGAATACGCAAAGGAGTAGCTGCTATTACTAAAAACAGTAAGAGTAAAATAATATAAATAGTTTTTAAAGCACTACTGTAAAATCACAATTTAACATACAGTCGGTAACAAAAATATCCGAACACTAGCAAAAATCCCTATATAAAAAAAGTAGAGTTAATACTGTCTCGCTCGTCCAGGCAGGCAGGGGCTGTCCAAAGGTTTCGATGAGTTAATACTGTCTTGTTAAATAAATCCTTGTCGAATCCTGTTCTTAGTCTAAGAACACGATTCGACAAGGATTTATTTACAAAACAGTATTAACTCTACTTTTTTTACATAGGAATTTTTGCTAGTATTCGGATACTTTTGTTACCAACTATATCCTTTAACCAAACCCTACTTAACCCTTTCAGGAGCGGTGATGCCACCACAGCATCACCTAATTTTAATTTTCAACTGCAAAAAATCATCCCGAAAAATGTTTAGAAAATTTATTTTTATAACATAGCAGAAAACTCGTCAATTTATTTTATTTTAATTTTGTTCGTGAATTCCGGTTGCAGTGTAATTTAAATGATCCAAATTACCTTGCGCCGCAAAGGGTTAAATATCATAAAACTAAAACATAACTATCAGATCACACTGTTTGCTGACAGCTAGTGCTGGGCGATGTTGGCATTTCTTAAATCGATATATCGTTCATGTTAAATACCGATATAAGGATACATCGATTTAATGTAGCGTTACCAACTGCAGGGATTAGTCCCTACACGTAAGAACTTAAAAAAAAAAAAAAAAAAAAAAAAAAAATCGACCGAGACAGGGATTGAACTGAAAACCTTGTCTCAAATCCAACAATCTGGCACTGTACCACACTCTTTTGCCCATTTCGACCATTTTGATAAAAGGGATTAAATTTTCTAAGGTTTTATCTTGGCCTTTGGGTGAGTTGTTGCACAAAATTTGCCCGTTATCCTATGTTTTCGACCATACTCTTTAAATTAATCTTAGTTTAAATTCAATAGGAATTTTACTGATTCATACTTCCCTTGTAAGTGGATGTATGGTAGCTCCAAATTTTGGCGCAACTTAAATTCAGTCGCAAGAAGTAGAAAACATAAAAAAAAGGTTGAACCACTTCATGATATTGCTTATAATTTTACTCCATATACAGTTGGCAGCAAAAGTATTCGAGCGTTAGCAATAATGCCTATATATATATATATATATATATATATACAAAGTACTCTTTATACTGTTTTGTTAAATAAATCCTTCTCGAGTATACTGATGTGTACAAAATGCGAATAAGCGCTAATTTATATCAAGGTGCAAGTATGTAAAACTTTTTATAAAATTCTGTGCATTATTTTTCGCGCTAAATGCGTTGGAATTTTTTTTTTCACACTCAAGCAGATGGATAATTTCTAAAAATGGTCAAAACTTTCTTTAGACTTCTCGAAACGTGTAAATTCATTGAAAACCAGAAGATAAAAATTTTTACAAGTGCTTTCTTGTAATGAATACCTACAGAAGAACGCAAAAACGCGAAAATCAACAATGAACCATAAAAAAATTATATTAGTTTGACAAAATTTAATTTTTTCCTCAAAATTATTATTTTTATCACAGAAATATTTCCCATTGACTCGTGACGTGACATTTCGTGAGTAACCTTTAGAATATATGAAGCACCCCAATTTATTTATTTAATTTTTAACTAATTGATAAATTCAGAATTTTATTATTTCTTATTACTTTTTAATGCATTAAAATATTTATATTCTCCACTTACATGCAAACGGAATACAAAATGGCTTTACACAAGATATTAAATTTCTATAGTGCTTTCAATCTCCTAATAAATGTAAATCTTAATTAAAATTTTCTAAAATACAATTTCTTTCAAAATTCATGATATTTTCTTTTTTTATTGAAGTTTAAAATTTTTACTTATGTTAGATTAAATTACATCAAGACAAATTACAAAAAGACTAATAACTGGCTTAGTGTAAGAAAGAAAATTAGTAATAGAAGGAAAAACAGTTTGGTACACTTGAAGACCAAAAAAAAAAAAAAAAGCGTCAACTTTTACCGTATTCAAAATTATTTTTTAATACCCGTACTATATATTGTTAAGTAATTGATTTCGAAATAAATAGAAATCAGATAATTAAATGTTAGAATAATCATATCTAAGATGACGCTGTTGTTTGAATTAATTTATTTTTGACAATATGACAATGTCATAGTCTACTGAAATTAATAAATTTAATGAAAGAATATTATTAATTACAGGAAATATTAACAAAGAATAATTAATTATTCACTTATCTAATAAACATAAACTGGAGTATCTTATTTTTTAATTATAGGAAGTTATATTATAGTTCCTATAGTAAAAATAGCCGAAGAAAATACTAATATTGATAAAGTAAATCTCTAGTAATCAAACGAATTTCGAATGAAGGACTGAAAAAATCTCATTTCTCGGTTTTCATTTCGTTACTACGCATGCATTCTTAAAACCGTAATCCATTTGAAAGAATATGCTTCTTCGTGTCGGGTCTGAAACCGATATTCTCTTCCCAGTACGCTTGCGCAACACTAAATCAAAACGGCTACTCTCTTGATTCTTTGCTGTTTGATTGAGTAAAGATTTTCATGATTTAGCTGTTTATGACTGCGCATGCTTTACACTAAACCGGTATCCGACTGAATGAATATCCATCTGGCATTATTCCAACATTACTGAATCGGTTTAGCCTGGTATCAGAAGTTCGCGTTTTTTTTATGTTTCTGCATCGATATTTCACGGAAGATGAAATATTTAAATCGAATAAACGATATTAGCGTTAAATCGATATTTGATTTTACATCGATATAAAGCCCAGTCCTACTGACAGCAGACTGGTATCTCATTTTAATGAGAATGAAGAATGAAATTGAAAGGGGAATTCGCGTGACTCCGTGAATGAAACCAGATACGGTGTCATCGAGTCTGATGATTTGCTATCCAAATTTACGTACTAACTAATAATAACAGGAGACTTGGCGTTGCACTATATTTCTCCGAAATATTTGTAGCTAATTATGAAGTTTCTGTATTAGAATTTTACCCTGAATATACAAAGGTAAAAGTACATTTTATAATACAGTTAAAGATATTTCCCCCCTCGGATGTAACATACATAGATCAAACAAACATTTAAAAAATGTAAATTTAAAAAATATTTCTTGTTAAATATTTTTTTTTTTTTTTTTAAGTGGTTACATATTAAAATTGCTTTCAGGAAAATGAATAATAATAATAAAAAAAAAAAAAAAAAAAAAAAAAGATATATATTTTTTTAGTATCAATTTTTGTGGGATGCAACAGCATTCTTTGTACAGTGCAAATAGAAATTAAATTAAATTTATTTATTTCATTGTTATCGCCATTAAAAATTACTCTTGCGTCCTGAATATTTTTCCACTTTCATTGAAGAGAAAACTAATTATTCGTTTCAATCAATACTGTTTATAGAAGCAAAATCAGATTTTGGATCCAAATAAAACGTGCGCGAATAAAAATTTTACAATTTATCATTTTCACTCAGAAGAAAGAAATTTGAAGTTAATTTTAATATAAGAAATTAACAAACAACTTGTAGAGTAAATTATATTTATCTTTTTCCTTATATTATTTATAATGTTAATTCTTTAGACGCATAGCTTCTATTCCTTTTTCAAATTAAAAAGAGTATTTTGTTCCAAATTTTCAGCAGAAATTCTGTTCTTGTTAATTCTAAATGCATCATTTGCACTGAAATTCCAAATGTTAAGGTATTTATTTAGAAAGTAATTTCCATTCTTTTAATTAAATTATACAATTACATTCCTCACATTTCAAATAGTAGGCACTTTCCCGAATTGAATTACTCCTGAAGGTCTTCAATTGCAAACCTTAAAGATTATGTAAATTTAAATGAAGAATAAGAACATTTATCGGAGTTTTCATTATTAAATTAACAAAAGGAAGGTTTTGTCATGTATTACTGTTTCTACTATATATATAGCAGTGATTTGAATTGCTGCTATTTCAAAATTGTTTTGCTTCAAACAAAGGTATCTAATTTTTGCGTTAATAATTTTATGTAATAATTGACATAAAAAAATGTAATTTCTTTGTAATAATTTTCCCATGAAAATTCTTTTTTCTGTGCTAATTTTTTAATTGTTTGAGATAAGAAAACGAAGAGAACAGATCATGCTATCGAACATCAATCCTGATTTTTTAATACCGCAATTTCAGAATAAAAATTTTTCTTTATCTAAAAATTAAAATTTTGAAATTATGTAAGACAAAGTTAGTTATTTAGAAATAGTGGTATTTAAAAAGCGTTTTTTTTTTTTCTTTTTCTATTTTTTTTTTTTTAAGGTGGGGTGAGTTTAATCTTACGCTAAAAATATAAGCTTATAACTTTATAAAGAATTGTATTGTTAGAGAACAGAAGTGGAAGAGTCTTAAAAAAAAAAATAAAAAAAAATAAAAAAAAAATAGGTCCGTTCGAATCCTGTAGAGCTACGCACGTAGCAATTGACAGAGGTCAAGGATTCACCTCTAACCCTAACAGCACAGTTAGGCTTAACTTATCCACAGTACATCTTAAGGACGTTTCTGGGATGTCTTTTCATCCAGAAGACATCTTGAAGATATCCTGGGGAGGCGATGTGCTGTCTGGGAAGGGTGATCAGGAGACATTCCATCACAACTTTGATCCTACGCAGAGGAGACGGCTTTCCTGCTTCAGTAACCCCCAGAGGTAATTAGAGATCGTTAGGATTTTAGGGAACATAGCACCATTAATGGGCATGATGAATTTTAACCGCACGTATATTAAACCTACGATCCTCCGGTTACGATACCAACGCTCTGCTAATTGGATTGCAACGGCTCGTTAAAAAATCTGGAGAGTTGGGATCTATGCGATTTTTAATGTCTGAAAATTTTCATTTTGTTGTAAGAATTATTTTTTTCTCTGATTCCTACAGGAGTTTCGGTATCTAAATCACTCAGTCGCTTGTATAATTAGAAATGTCCAAGTGATTAGGAAGAAAAGGACCTCTTAAATACGTCATAAAGTTTAAATATGCTCATCGCGTTTCAAAGAATATTAATAATCTCCTCTTTTTTTACTCATCCTTGAAAAAAATCTAATGCAATGGTAATATCTAATAAATAACAATCTAATAGATATAAAACCTTGACAAAATGAAATTATAACTTAAATTATCCAGATTATAAAAAATTGTCAAAGAAACAATTAAAAGCAGATAATTCTATTTTTATTTATAATCAAATATCTGTTGAAATAGAATAAGCTGATTTATGTAAAAAAACAATTTAAACAATTTAAAGGTTAAATAATAATAATAATAATAATAATAAAAACTGATAAAAATGTCATGATATTCAACTTAAAATATTCACCTAAAAAACAGCATTTCTTTTAGATAACCTAGTTTACAATACAGTTCAGTTCATGCCTTTAAAATAGGACGTAAACTTTCTTCGTTTAATGCTATGTCTACCAACGTGAAATTTGTATTTGTTCAGTTTTATGAAAAAAATATCAATGTTGATTCTTTTCGTTTATTCAAGCTTCTATTCGAAATAGTATGAATTCAGGTGAGTTTAAGAATGACAATGTAGATTTAAATTTTAAAGGTAAAATTTCATCATTTTTCTAACGAAAAGTCCTTTCGATAATAATAAATTTGTTGAATAAATCAAATTGTAACGATATTTTGTTACAATACTTTACTTTTAAAGAAGTATTTTATTTAAAAAATTTATTTATATTTTATTTGTTTATTTATTTTTCAAAGTAGAGGGCGTTCAGACCCTAGGTTTTCTAGTTTTTAGGGGATGTAAGGAACATCTAAACTAGTCAGAATCCCATAAGGCAAACAAGAGAAAAATTGGTTTAGTGGAATGCAGTAGATGTATTGCAAATGCATCTTGTGTTGTGGCATTTAACCCTTGCCTTTTGAGAGGCAGTGTAATTCCGTTAATTTAACATCAACTGATACCAGAATTTACGAAGAAGTCTAAAAGAAAAGAAATAAATGAAAAATTTCCTGTATATTTTTAAAGTAAAATTTTGTAAAAAAAAATTCCTGGACGAATTTTTGTAGTTGGTAATTGAAATTAGATGGGGTATAATGTATTCCATCGCCACTGAAAGGGTGGAGGCAGATTATTGACTCGAGGGGCCTAGGAAGGCTTTGCTGATGTCGTGGCTTACTGGATTGCAAGATCTTTCTCGCATTGACTGCTTCTTCTGAGAATAGACGAAATCCCTGCATATGAATCTCACGTTGACAATATCGAGGACATCGTTTCCTACGTAGAGTAAAGTAGAGTGGGTTTAACGTTGCACTATAGCTATTCAGTGGACGATTGGCGACGACAGTAGGCGAATATGTATAATAGTGATAATTACCACTTAGATTACTGTAAATAAATTTTAAGTTGTTTAACATAAATATGTAAAATAAATAAATAAATCGGGGGAATACACTCCTGCTTTAGAGACACGTCAAAAAGTGAGACTAACCGTTCAGAATAACAAAAATATTTCGTCCGCAGAGTTTTAATCGTAATTACATGCTGAAGAAAATTATTTTAGGAAAAGGTGTTTGTAGAGAAGTTGTTCAGAGAGGTAGAGTAGATTTGCATTTGACAGTTTGGATTATACTTCATACGTCACCATATTTCAATATAAGTGAAAAGTTTCCCTTTTCTTACGTTAGTCGCTGCTAGATATCTTATTTTTATTCTTTTTATTAAAATTACGTTATACTCTAATCAAGCTAATAATTCTAAATACACAGAGCAGGATTGCCATACACATTAACCCTACAATTTCTCCAAACTTTAGTAAGAGAACTGAGAAACTACAGATGACAGATGTTTAGGAAAGAGATAGAATTTTAATTCTATACATTGGTAGTTTTGACTAACTGATTAAAATTACGTTAGCAATTAGGCTTTGATTTAAGAAGACCATAAGAAGGAAGTAAGCCGTGTGGTATTCTTTAGAAACCGAAATGATATCATGAGATTTTGCTTGCAGAGTGATTTTCTTTTACGCTTATATTTTTCTTTTAATTATGGTAAAAGAATTCAGCAAATAATTAAAGATTAATATTGAATACACGAGTAAATTATTATACAAAACGTTAAAATAAATTTCAATTAAAATTAAATAGAAAATCTTTAAAATATAAGCGCGCGCGATTTCTACATCACACTGTTTAATATAGTGTGTACTAACAATGAGGGTTCGTACGGATACGCTTTCTTTCAAGAATTCTTCCGCTGTATTTAGATAACATATTTTGTTTAATGTTTTAAGACTATTTTTATAACAAAAGTTGTTATATATTATTAGAGTTATAGAAAATCGAAGAAATTCAAAGATCGTACAAATTCTGGCAATGCTACGGAATAAATTAGAAACATTATCAGGATTCGTATAGGACGTGCCTTTTCTAGGAGTCTTTGACTAGAATAAATGAGTGGTGTGAGCATATCGATAAAAAACATTTATAAAAATGATTCATATATTTAAAGGAAAGCAAGAAAAAACACATTCTGATATAATAAAAAAGAAGACACTCATTCACACTGATATAACACACTTATAAATGGTATTATATCACTGCTGCATAATATACTCAAATGCTGAGAAACTCTCTTCGTAGTGGCTTGAAATCCACTCTAAGAAAGAAGTCCCAATCCAGTTAGAAACAAAGTAAAATTAAATTATTTGGTACTGTATATCACGAAAATAAATACACCATTTTATGTATTGAACAATACGTAAAATAATTATTTCATATAATCTGATAATAACACATTCATACAAATAAAAGTTACATTTTTAAATGTTACACAACTTTAATAAGTAAAGTTTAACATACGTATGCGTAATCTCATCTGTTTTACGGTGAGACTTATCACGAAATACATCGCTATTATATTTTTTGATAACATAGAAGAATCGAATTGTAAAGCGTGATTTGAAAATATCAATTCCGCTGAAGCGCCAAAAGTCATGTGATAGTAATACGAAAATTGTAGAATTGCGTAAGAAAAATGTAAATAGATCATGCATTTATCGTGCTTTTATTTTTTCTAAACAGATTCATGAAAAAGCTCTTTAGAATTGATTATTGCCTCACGACGGGTATTAACCCGATCAGTTTATCGCTTTTTTCGCCACCTTGTCAGATTATCATGGGTCGCTGAAGACCCGAAGCATGTTAGAATCCTTAATTTTTACTTAAAAAATATGATAAATTTCTTTAACACTCTTGAATATTTCTGCTTTAAAAGCAGAGAATAGATATTGAAAAAATAAATAGATAAATAAATAAACAAATATTTTATTTTTCCTCAGAAATACACTCACTTCCCAAAAATGCAGGTATTATCTAAAACATTCATAACTTTTGAACAAACTGAGATCTTTGAAAAATTCAAACTGCATAATAAAGTTTTAGAAGTATTTTCTTACGAAAAAATTCATGGACTCGATGGTTAGTTATTTTTTCTATATGTGGATTCTGAAGAATGAGACAAAAGCAAAATGGCTCGGGTCTCCAACGGCCCACGATAAACTGATCGGGTTAACCAGATATGTTAACATTTCTAATTTATTTCGAAGCATGTTATTCACACCACATTTTTGTAGAGTAATTTTTACCAACATGTAATTACGACTAAATTAAAAGAAAACTACTCTATAAAAATGTGAAATAACAAAGAAAGTTGGTACTAACAATGCTCTACAATAAATTAGAAATGCTTATACACTGTTAAAACTACAGGTGGCGCATGGCAAAATCTAGAGGTGAAAAGCTTGGCTTGCTGGCGTCACACCTAGGGGTGAAAATGACACTCTTAACAAGGGTGAAAAAAATGGCGCCCCTAATTAAGTGTGCGCCAAATGGCGATGGATGGCACCCCAGAAAGAATAACGGCGCCCCTACTCCGAGGTGGAAAAATGGCACCCTAGAGGAGAATAATGTCATCCCATATGGAAAAGCATTCTTATTTCGCGGGGTACAGTGGAATTCCTCCCGTTCTGTAGCAGTTGAATTGGTTTGAATCGTGAAATACAAAGTGTTTATCCATTTTCGCATTGAGTTCACTAGAGAAAATAATTAAAATTTTATGATCGCTAAGTATTGTAATTTTGTATTGGTATTTGACCACGTTTGAGCTTGTTTAATATTTTCCAAAATAGATAAAAGTATTTAGAACTTCGGTTTATCTGGCCGTCTGGGCGTGCCCTAACGGTTATAAATGCATTCAGTTTGCTCATTTTTTATATGTCATTGACATTTTGTACAGCGTTAATCTTATTTAAAAGGTAACATATAATATTTATACTTCATTAACAGACACAGTCAAAAGTATTGTTATACATTACGATGAATGGGGAAAAATATTTCAGGTGCATTTTAATGATGTTCTACTATTTCAAGCATAAAACCCATATGCCTTAATGAAGTCTACTAATATCTAAATTCTATGAAATATGGGGGTGCATATCATTTATTATTTTATTTAAAGAGCCACATAAAATAATTTCATTACATAATTATCCATGGAAAATTGTTTGCAGCATATTTGAATTATTTTACACTATTTAACAAATATTGAATATCACTTAACAGAGACATACAAAAGGTTTCGATTACAGTACTGTATCCGAAGTAATATCGCTTAAGATAACTGTTGAAAGCCCGTTTTCAGTTATGATATGCTTTTTTAAATTTAACTACTTTTCATAATATAGGGTATGTATTAATGCTATGCATTATGTACACAAAAGAATTCATAAACATTACTTATTATAAGCGTCAATTGTTTACAGGTAATTTTTCCTTGAATTATGAATTTTTAAATTGAAATAGATTTACTACACTAATATGTTTGTAGAATATAAAATCATATACAGGGAGACACAAAAAACGGATAAATGCTTTCTGAGCGATAATTTCAAAGAGTTAATTCAGTAGCTCTTTATTTTTTGCTTGAATTAAATTTTAGCTTAAGTGTCATGCATAAAACATTATCCTGTACGAACATGTATATAATCAAGTATTTCTTCTACTGATTGATGAAAGTTGTTAGGAATGATTTTTCTTCGATTATGCGTTTTATTAGTAGCCTGAACGAAAGTAATTGCTTTTATGTCACCATCTTACCGATTTTAATGAAACTTTGTATAATAATCGCTTACTATTCATGAAAAATCACAGTAAGTGTCACACATAACTGAGGATGAGGGACTAAGGAGGGAGGGAGGCAAAAAGAATTTTTTTTTTTGTTATATTACCGTGTTACAGATTTTAATATCTTCTATAACTATCACTTATTCTGTATGAAAATTATAGTGAATGTTACATAAAACGGCGTGGTTTCGGAGAGAGGGCAGATAGAAATAAAATGACTTTTTTAAATATACTCAGTTACCAATTTTAAAGAAACTTTGTGTAAATGTCACTTACTTAAAAAAAAAAAAAAAAAAAAAAAAAAAAAATCGCAGAGAGATTTATATATATATGGGCGGTTAGGGAGGGGTGGCAGATGGAAAAATATAATTATATATATATGTATATATATATATATATATCATAATGTTTCCTATTTAACGAAACTTACTATAACTGCGACTTACTGTTTATGAATAAATGCAATGAGTGTTAGCTATATCAGGGGATTAAGGGGCAGAGGAAAAGGAAATGTTTTTTTTTATTCTACCATGTTAACAATTTTAGTGAAAATTTTAATAACTGTCACCTACGTTATAAGAAAAAAAATTATTTTTATTATTATCTTATTATTTTATATGTATATCGCCCTGATACAGATTTCAGTTAAACTTTGAAGAAGTATAATTTACTATTTGCGGAAAATTAGAGTGAGCGTTGCATATCATAGCGTTTTTCTTTTCCTATGTTATTATGAAAAATTCCTCAAATTTCGTTTAAAATCGCTGAAAAAAGTGAATAAGAAATCTTTTTTGTTGCGTGTTTGTTTTGCCCCCTTACTCTCCTATCCTAGAAAAAAAAAATATTTAACAACTCGTTTATGTTTAGCTTGTATTTTCCAACTAACGATTAAGAAAAGAGTTCTTTTTTTTTTCGGATTCTAGTGAAAAAGGGCTCTTTTCACAATTGCTACTTGCAAATGTTTTGCGAGGTTAAATGGCAGAGAAAAATAAAGAACTTTTTTTTTTGTATCATGATAACTTCTCTTTTTTAAAGAAACAAGACTTATTATTATTTTATTTATTTATTTATTTCTGTATTTATATGTACTTTTCTTTTATTTATTAATAATTATCATTATTATTATATGTATATCAAATCACATTGCGGGAAATTAATGTGAAGAGCAATTTTTTGCACCTAATGCACGCTAATTTCCCCCACACAAGAAGAATTGGCCAGATATTCAAATGCAAGGATAGCAACATGCATAACAAAATTATCACATATGCATTGAGCGCTACACAATACAAATGTAAGGCATAAATTTACATTACAAAAAAAAAAAAAAAAAAAAAAAAAAAGCATGATAAATTGAAGTAATTTAAAAAAAAAAAAAAATGTAAATACACTACCTACCAGTTCTTTTGGAATCATATTAAAACTTTGGTAGCGTAAAGAACACATTATACCTCATATATTTCAGCAAAAGTTGTGTCCTGAAAAGGAAAAGGGATTCAGTAAAAAATGAAGAAAAATCAAAATGTTTTGGATCACCCTGCAAAAAATAATGCTTTAAATGCATTTTGTCTATAGCGTGTGATTAAGAGGAATTTTCTCATTATCTGTATAATTTTTTAAGAGGCTACCACATATATTCATGGATATATAGCGGTTTTTAAAGCATTGCAAAAACAAAAATTCCACTTTTTTTTTAAATTATAACACGTAGGGTATGAGATCCAGAGCCAAAACATTTTCAGAAAATTTGGCATACTTCATTAGACACAGCATACTGCAATCAGAATGCAAAGCTGTTATAAAACACAAAAGAATTATTATTATTATTATTATTACTATTTTAATCGAGAAAAAATTTAGTTGGGGCCCTTAAAGTAGAACCGCCACTGCCCCTTATAGTTTAGCTTCTAGATATTTGACAAAATATCTAAATTCGAATGTGTCCAAATAGGTATTGGTAGATAGTGTATTAAGTTCTCTTAAGATGTAAAATTATCGTTTCTTTTACATATTTCATAAAATGTGATTATGAATTTACCAAACATTATTAAAATATCATATACATATATAATTAAGAATAATGTATAAAATAATGTATATATAAGGAATGTCATGTAGATATAAAAATGTTTGTAGCATTTTTGTAAAAAAAATATCATAATGTGTAAAAAAAATCATAAAATATCATCATTTAGTTAACATTCAATTTCAAAATTAGAATTATTCCATTTATGGAGTATGTATGTGAAAGTCTGTCAGTTGAAGTTTAAGGAGAAACAGAGATATCTCATAAGCAAAATTCAGAAGTAAATATTTTTTACATTTACGGCACAAGACAAAATTATCATGTAATTTTATAATCGATCAAAGATTTACCCCAAAAGAATTAATAGGTAATTTTTAGTAAAATGTATAATGTGGAAGTATAAAATATCTGCAAAGATGCGTTCTTTATATAAATGTGTAAATAGTGGAGAAGCCCTGTCCATAGCTCAGATTATTATACAGATAGGACACTCCCGTATATTCTTCGGTAACCGGAATTTGACTGCAACGACCCTATTGTCAACGGCTGTAAGTTTCTCGAGCTCTCCAGCTTACGCAATCACTCGTCTTATTTTTATTGTATTTATGTTCATATCGTAATATTAGTGCAACGTTAAACCCAACATCCAACCGACTAACCATTTATTGATGTTTACGTTTGGACTTTGTTATTGTTTACGAATTTGATTGTCGAAAGCAATTTATTTTCAGAAGCAAGTACTAAATATTAAGCAAATAAATTTCGAAAATATACAAAAACCAGAAATATTTTTTTTTTCATTTTAAAGCATTTTGTATTTTTTACACCAAGCAATGTTAAATATTTAAGATTTCATACCATACTGCTATTTCAGTATTACAGTTTGTTATATTAGTTTGTACTCTTGAACACGAATGTGTTTGGAAAAATTTATTTTCAAACATAATAAAAATTAGTTTTATTTCTTAGAAAATAGCTGTGAATGTTATGATTTTGTAAATTTAAAAGTAGTAGAAAAAGTGAAGGAAAGAAAACTGCACATACGTTTTCGTTGGCAACTTTATTATTGTTTACAAACTTGATTGTCAAAAGTAATTTATTTTAAGAAGCAAGTGCTAAATATTAAGAAAATAAACTTTGAAAATATGCATAAAATAAAAACATTTTTTTTTTTTTCATTTTAAGGTATTTTGTATTATTTAAACCAAGTAACGTTAAATATTTAATGATTTCATACTGCTATTTCAGAATTACTGTTTGAAATTTTAATTTGTACTCGAATATGAATGTGTTTCACAAAACATATTTTTAAACATTATAAAAAATATTTTTTATTTCTTAGAAGCATAGCTGTGAATGTTTTGAGGATAATTTTGTGAATTCAAAAACAATAGAAAGTAAAGAAAAAGAAAACTTCCCATACTAACCTGCTACTAACTACTCGCGAAATAGAAAAATAATTTTCGATCAAAGATGCTATTCATGTAGACGGAACACATGTAGTTCCCCTCTGTTGACACTAGTGGTGCTACTATATTTCCGGTTCGCGTTTTAGCTTCACTGCCCTATCTGTATGATAATCTGTGGTCCATAGTAATCTATAAATATTACAATAAAACAATTGCTCCGTGAAATCCTTTTAATTTAATTTTTTATTAAATCACCCAGTGAGAGGCCAATTTGCCCCCTAACCACATTTACAAACACGAAGGAACCAAATGGTGCGGCCTTTTACCCCGTGGTGCCAAACGCTCGTTGATTTCGCACCGCAATCAAACATTTAACATTGTTTTATGCATTTATTTTTAAATATTTTTTCTTTGTTTTAATCGTTTTTAAACTTTTAGTTCTTTCTTATTCAGTAGGCAATAGCACTATTCCAAAATTTAACAAAGAAGTTTGAGAGGAAGCCAAATAAGTCCCTTTAAATATCTTAATAGGCGCGAGTGTTTGGCGGAAAAATATGTTGCATATAGCTCCATGCCTTGGGCAGTACATTGCTACTCTGCTTGAGACAGTTACGGAGTAAAAAGAGCCAGAGTTTGAAATTTCTCATCTACGATTTGTGATTATGTTTGCCCAATTACAAAATCCAGCGCATCGACTTGTAAAAGGAATTTGACAACTGGCTTTGGGCGTGGAAACAGGAAAGCGTTCGCTGTTAACTTTTAAAAGTTTAGAACTCTGCTTCTGCTTTTTCTGACCAGTCAAGTTTTGTTTTATCATTTTTCTTAGCCTTTTTCAATTAAGAAGTTAAATATAGGGTACATGATTTCGTGCAATATTTGGCAAAAAGCTACAAAAAAAATTTAAATCCCAAAAATCTCTGAAGTTCTTTCGTAGTTTTTTGTTTTGGGTAGCTTAAATTAGGTATGAGTTTATCAGGTAGAGGTTTGGTGCCAGAGCTAGTTATTAAGTGTCCTAATAAAGGAATTTCCAATACATACATTTTGTAACACTTGAGCAAGTCAATAATGCGTTGGTCCACCTCAGGCCCTTACGCAAGAAATTATTCGGCCTGGCAGGGGTTGATAGAGTTAGCTGATGTATTCCTGCGGCATATCATGCCAAATTCTGTCGAACTGGCGCATTAGATAGGCAAAAAAGCAGTTTGTAAGGCCCTTTTTATAATGTTCTAAACATTCACAATGGGGAAGACATCCGGCGACATTTCTGGCGTGTTGGTCAAGAATGAAGACAACCATTAGAAACTATCGCCGTGTGCGTGCAGGCATTACCATGCTATCGTCGACGTATCGCTGTGCTGTAAGGGTGCCGCACTTCACAAAGAGGTCCTGCTATAAAATGAAATGGAACCCCAGATATTACTCCTGACTATCGGACCTACCCAGACAACGCAAATCGTCCTTAAGATGTCCGAGGATGAACTTTTTCGGATCTGATTGTCCTCAGGACATCCAAATCTTATACATAGACATCCTCTGTTCATCCTCAGGATGATAAAATGCCCGGAGAAACTGTATGCCAGGGACATTTAAAATACGTCCCAGGAGAACCAAATTTAACAGATACAAAGACATTTCAGGACTATTAAAAAAAAAAAAAAAACCTTTTGTCATCCTGAAAACATTCAACGGATTACATTCTGATATCTGCTAAGGATCTTCATAGGATGTTCCCTAAACAATGTTACTTCACCTATAACTCTTTGCCGGTCCCGTTAAATTCCACACCCCTGGTCAATGTGGCTAAATTTAGTGACTTAAATGCCCATCACTAATTCTTAACTGTAACAGTCGACTATTTACTGCGAAGGTTATTCGTCCATTATTTATATCAAATCATACTCCTCAAAATATTGGTGCTAGTTGAATAAAAGAGTCCTTTAATTTTGTCATTGAAAAAATTATATTTTTTAGAATAATTTGTTTTATTAGTTATATATATATTTATCTTTGCTTCATTCTAGTTTTGACATAAATAAATGAAATTTAAAAAAAAAAAAAAAAAAAAAACACAATTCGCTCAAACTCAACTTTAAATTTCATTCATTCTGAAGATATTCTTTTAATGGATCGTAAGACGTCGAAAAAGAAATGTCCTCAGTACATCTTAACCCTTTGCCGTTCAGTGTTCCACTACATGGAACACCTAACTTCGCTAGCTTCTCCAACCGTTAAATTCAATTAAAAATGCATAAAAATAGGTTTATTTTTTACACTGCGACACTAGCGCTTTTGATATTACGCAACCGAAAGCAATGATGAGAGAAGGCAGCTGTGTTTACGTGTTCTGTTTTCGTCTGTTTGGAGGAAATGACATCAAGTTATCAAATGCTGCGAGAGAGGATTGGTTGTTTATATATAAAAAAAAAAAAAAAAACAAGAAATTGTTTATAAAAAAACTTGTTTATAAAAAAAACAACCGCACAAAACTAGTTTCATGTGCAAAACCTGCAATGTTGGTTTGTGCTTCAGCCAAAAGTGTGTGACGTGCTTCCAAAAATTTCATGAAGCTAAAAAGACTAATTGCAAATAGTTTTGCACATAATACTTGTATATATGTATACTAACTGTAAATATCAAATTATTGCATAAAAAATCATATAACCAATTTTTTTTTTAGAGGGGGGGGGGGGGAGGGAGGGATGGAGTGTAGCGTAGCAGGCCTCCCCGCGGTGCACCATGGGTCATTCTAAATCTGCTACACAGGTATAATACAGTGTTTTAGGTTGATTTCTTTAGAAATCGACCTATTGCAATCACTTCGTTTATCTATCTATCTATCTATCTATAATGAAAATTTTGTCATCACGATAACTCCCGAAATAATACTCCAAATCGAACCAAATTTGGACAGTGAACTGATCTTATAAATATCTTGGATGAGTTTGTTAACCAAGTTGCTCAGACTTTTTGTTTTCAAGTGGCAGCCACTTGAAAATTTCAAACCCACAATGTAAAAAGCAGATTTAAAGCAAGATTTGCTTGAATTTTGATGTAAATACAGGCCACATAAAGGTCTCAATGAAGTTTATTAATTAAGTTTATCCGCCATTTTTAATAAAGTGGCTGATATTTTAAGTTAATCGGGGCCACTTGAAATCAGGCTACCACTTGAAAATTTAAAATCAGTATAACATCCGGAATAATACTCCCAATCGAACCAAATTTGGACAGTGTCTTAACTTATTTTATAAATATCTTAGATGAGTTTGTTAACCAAGTTGCTCCGTCGTTTTGTTTTCAAGTGAGACCACTTGGAAATTTCAAATTCAAATCGTAAAAAGCGTATTCCGAATTTTTTTTAAATTTTGATGTATACATAGTTTATACAAGTGTCTCAAAGAACTTTATTAATGAACTATATCCGCCATTTTTAATAAAGTGGCGGATATCTTAAGCTAAGCGGGACCACTTGAAATCAGGCTATGACTTGAAAATTTAAAACCATGATAACTTCCGAAATAATACTCCAAATGGAACCAAATTTGAACAGTGTCTTAACTTATCTTATAAATATCTTACATGAGTTTGTTAACCAAGTTGCTCCACCATTTTGTTTTCAAGTGGAGACACCTTGAAAATTTCAAATTCAAATTGCAAAAAGCGTATTTCGAAATTGTTTGAATTTTGATGTAAATACAGACCACATAAGTATCTTAATGAAGTTTATTAATGAACTATATCCGCCATTTTTAATAAAGTGGCAGATATCTTAAGTTAAGCGGTGCCACTTGAAATCAGGCTACCACTTGAAAATTTGAAATCATAATAACTTTTGAAATAATACTCCAAATCGAAGCAAATTTGGACAGTATCTTAACTTATCTTATAAATATCTTAGATGAGTTTTTTAAACAAGTTGCTTCGCCATTTTGTTTCAAGTGGAGGCCCTTGAAAATTTCAAATTCAAATTATAAAAAGCGTATTAAGAATTTGTTTGAATTTTGATGTATAGATAGATTACATAAGTGTCTCAATGAACTTTATCCGCCATTTTTAATAAAATAGTGGATATCTTAAGTTAAGCGGGGCCACTTGAATCAGGCTACCACTTGAAACTTTAAAATCATAATAACTTCTGAAATAATACTCCAAATCGAACCAAATTTGGACAGTGAACTTATAAATATTTTGGATGAGTTTACCAATCACGTTGCTCCGCCATTTTGTTTTCAAGTTTAAACCACTTGAAAATTTCAAATTCACATCGTAAAAACCGTATTCCGAATTTGTTTGAATATTGATATTTTCATAAACCGTATAAGGGACTCACCAATTTGTCATTATGGTAACTTTAGTAATACTGAATCAATTCGCATCAAATTTGGTAGTGGATTTATCATTCAAATATCTCGGATGAGTTCGCTGGGCATCTCATTACGCTTTTTTTTTTCGAAGTGATGCCACCTGAAAGATTCTTATGACGATAATTTTTGAACTACTGATTTAATTTAAACTAGAACTGGACAATGAACTTATCATACAAATATATTGGATGATTTCGCCATTTGTTTCGCCATTTTGTTTCCAAGTCGCAGCCACTTATACTGCCACTTGAAAATTTGCCATAATTATAACTTTTGAAACATGGTACTGATTTGAACCACAGTTGGACAGTGAACCTATGCTTCAAGTATCTTGATATATTTGCTGGGAAACTTGTTCCACTATATTGTTTGAAAGTGGCAGCCACTTGAAAATTTGTTATCACGGTAACTTTTGAAATACTTAATCACTTCAAATCAAAGTTGGAAAATGGATTTATCATTCAAAGAACAAAAATCTAGAAATTTCACGTGACTCGTGAACCAATCTAGTTATTGCGTCAATCTTTGGTATATCGATAATAAGTATTTTCTCACCAAAAGTCGTCATGGTGGAAAAGTCGCCAAATTTAGCGCCAAATACTTTACCTGCCTTATTGGATCTTTTTAATGCGTTTTTAAGGAAAAATTATGCTATTTTAATGCTAAAACAAACTAGAAATGCAGAAAACTAATATTTTATAAACTTTCTAAGCCTCTTTGAAAGAATTTCTACAAAAAAAAAAAAAAAAAAAAAATTCAAATTTGCAACGATATCTTAAATGAGCAACTTTCTGTGCCATTTTGATCCAAGTGGCAGACACTTAATTTTTCACACGATTACTTTTAAGATTTTGAAATAATTCGAACTATATGTTTACAGTAGACTTATCTCACAAATGCATTTGATACATTTGTCAACTTAACCCACCATTTTGTTTCAAAGCGCCGGCCACTTGAAAATTTAATATTCACATAAAAAGGTATTTATGAACCGATTTGCTTAAACTCCATACGTGCATAGCCTACATCAATATTTCTACCAAGTCCATTAATAATTTGTAGCCGCCATTTTGAAACAAAATGACGGCTACTTGATAAGAAAAATAAATCAACCTACCCTTCCGAATAAGCCGGAAGGACTTGTTTTAATTCATATGCAAAATCTTCTACTCATTTACGCGCTTCACTTTTCAGAGCTCTAGTGGCGCAGTGTTCCCGCTGATAAAACACCCACAGATTCAAAACGATAAGTACTATCTTTACAAAATTATACCTGCGTACTCCTTTAGACCTAAGTAGATAGCCTACAACTTATTTTGTTGAAATTCCAACTTTAAAGGGTAGTGCGCTTTAAAGGGTTAAAGCGGATGTTTTATTTTAGGATAACTTAGGTTATCCCAGCGAAATCGAAATTGATTTGTTCTCAGTATACTCTTTTCGGACATCCTGTGGACGTCCTCATTTTATCTATTTTATCCTAGGATGAAAACAGGATATTCAAGATTTAAGAAGAACATCTCAGGGATGTCATGTGCTATCTGGGTAATGGCAGTGACAGTCAGTTTGCTGACATACCATTGTCTACGGAATCTTCAGACCCGTCTTCTCTGGTCATCGTGGTCACGAAGCGGAACTCATTACTGAAGACAATTCTGCTCCAGGCAGTGACATTTTATGTGGAATGTGTTTGACACCACTGCAAAAAAACTTTTTCGGTTTTCAGAAGCCAACGATAATCGGCGCAAGGGGTCAGTGAGCTGCGCGCCGAAAGATGGCATGAAACATAACCAACGAGGAATTCTCTGCAAAATGAAGAGCCTCCTAGTCACCTTGAAAACAAAATAAATGACTTGTTTGGTGAAATACCAATCCCGGAAGTAATTTAGGAAAATTAGCGAAACTCAGGTCAATGAGAATCGCATGTCCACTATTACTAAAATTGAGAAAAAGTGCAGATAGACATCAGACGGAAATGATTCACTTTCGTACGAACAAAGTAAAATTGTGCTAAAATTGAACCCTCCTGTTCAAATAACACGACACCTGCATTTGCGGCTAATTTCAAGCATTGAGTTAATTCCATTTGAATAATTATATATAGTAATGATAATAAGAAGAGTTTTCTTTACTTAATGAATTTATTATTTGCTCATACATTAAAGCAGAAAATTTTAGTCAAATATTATTGAAATGAAATGTTTTGATAAAATGAAATGTCTTCCGTGAAATTTGCTGTGTTCTGCCTAACTATCCTAACCATATCACGTGATGCCATTTCACATCTACGGCATGCCTACTAGCACCGTGTGCAGAGTTTGTTGGCATAGTTAAAAGCTCTTATGAAAAGTATTTTGGGGATTGGTTAAATAAGAATTTATTTGGTGTGTCTTACATGATTTTGTAGACAAAGAAATTAACTTTCCGATGCTTTCTGATGAATGCATTAGAAAGCTTCTGATCAATATTATTACATATGAACCTTTTTATATAGGGTAGGTGCTCCAGTGATTGGCATGCTCCAGTAATTGACATCTATCCCGAAATAATTAATAAATAAGAAAAATAATAAAATCATATTTTTTACATATAAGAATTTTAACATTTCATGTCAAACACTGGGGCATAGGGTATTAAAAACTGGTAAAATGAATAACTAGCAGTTTCAAACATTGGAACACAGGGGACAATTACTGATATTACTGGAACATTGAGTGGGTGTCAAATAAAAATTCATAAAAAAAGTAATTGTTATCAAATGTATATATTTTAACATATATGTGGTTCTGAAAGTCTTTCATACCCTATGTACTAACTTAAGATTTCTAAAAATATTTTCTGACGACTAGAACATTAAAAACATCAGAGATTGCTCTAAAAGTGTCAATCACTGGTGCACTTACCCTACAGAAAAATAGAAAAAACAAAAATCAATATCGATGCCAACTATATGTAATTATATATGTTTATATATGAAACTTTCTACTATCTATATCTATACATATATATATATATAGAGAGAGAGAGAGATAGAAAAAACAAAAACCAATATCCATTCCAACTAGCACCCCGGTGTCCTCTATGATCTTTTTTCTTTCTTTCTTTTATTTTATTTTTATTTTATTTTTATTTTTACTTTGACGTTTCTTTTTAATAAAAAAAAATGTTTAATAATTCACATATTAAAATTTGGTTACATTTTGTGTTTACCTGATAATACGTTACTAAGGTCCTATGAAAATGTGCAGAAAATAGATGCAGAAAATTTCCTTGTGCTTTTAAAAAAAAATAATATACATTAAAAAAAAAGTCCTTAAGAAACTAAAAATAGCATATAGTCTGAATGATTAGTCAAGCATTTAATATTTATTCCCATTAAATAAGCTTTTTTGTGCTTTGACGCAAATAAATTCAACCAAAGTAAAGAATAAATAAGGTTTTGACTTAGTCTTCTGTCACATTATTGGTTATAAGAAAATAAGAAGTATATATATATCTATATATCTATAGATATATATATGACGTATGGGTTTATTTATTTGCAGATATTAAGCAAAAGAATATTAATGGAAATAACAGATCGAATGTGAGGAAATAGCATCTTGTGAAAGAAAAATGTTATTCATAAAATTCTTTCGCATATTTAATACTTGAGTTAGCCGATAGATTTGTAATTTTACAAAAAAAAGAAAATATAAACTCTAATATGTTTCAGAAGAATGTAAATTTATTAAAGGATGTTAAATGATAAAATTTGAAGCCTTATTTTATATAAGCCAATCAAATTTTTAAAGATACATATCTAGAATTAAAGCTCAATAACTACTAACTTATGTTGAAATCAAAGTGAGTAGTACTCTTTTTCTCAAATACTATATTCTCGCTTCAGAAAATTAACATGCTTTCACAAATTACATATGACTTTATCTTGTAAATTTCAATTTAAATGTTGAGGGTTTTAAAACTTATTTTCCCACAAACATTTCTTCAAACTAGAATTTTACGTATGTTTTGAGATAATAGTTCTAATATTAATAGCACTGTAAAAAATTGCAATTTTGTGAAAATTTAGAACTGCGTAATTGAACTACTTAATGTAAATCAAAATGCTTAAAAAAAAAAAAAAAAAAAAAAAATCAGTGTTTCTAATTCTGTTTTAACAAAGTTACCTCTTTTTATCGTATTTTTAAAATTAAAATCTCATATTTAATATAAATAATCTCAAAAACGCTGCATAGTTTTTATACAAATAGAAAAATACTTGAATAATTGTTAAACATTACCTACATATGATAGTTGCCAAGCGCGGAGACTTAATGCCACTATTAACGAATAAGAAGATTCGGTTTTAATTTTTTAACCGACTTCAAAAGAGTAAGAAGGTTCTCAGTTCAAACCGCATGTTTTTGTTTTTCTTTGTTTGCTAGCTCATAACTTCTGAACGGATGCTCCGGTTTTGATACTTTTTGTTTTGTTGAAAAGGTCTTGCTTTGAAATAGGCCCCAATGTGTCTTTAGGATCTAAAGAAAATACAGGGTGCCCCAAAAATCAGTCCCAACTCTTTTAACTGCTAAACGGCTGCAGCTATA
The DNA here is from genome assembly GCA_963930645.1 of Salticus scenicus. Taxonomy (NCBI): domain Eukaryota; kingdom Metazoa; phylum Arthropoda; class Arachnida; order Araneae; family Salticidae; genus Salticus; species Salticus scenicus. The sequence continues at coordinate 13,914,697 of OZ005657.1, read as the reverse complement.
GTGATAAAAATGGTATGTAAGTATAGCAAATTAGCCATGCAGTACAAGGTTAAACCGCTTGCAGCGCCACCTGGTGGAAAAGAGCGGAGTTAGTGTTCCAGTCTCGAAAACGGTTCTAGAGAAAAAAGTGAATTACAAAGCTGAAGAGTATCACCGATTTAGTACAAAAAGACAGTTTAGACATTCATGCTAGCGTTCCTATCTCGGAAACGGTTCAAGAGATGGGGGAAAGCGAATTATAAAGTTGCAGAGCATCATCGATTTAGTACGAAAAGATAGTTTAGACATTGATGCTAAAAATACAATGTTAAAAACGTGCATTTGTTTATTCACAATTTCTTACACTATGCACACTTGAGCTACATTGCACACGTTGTAGAGTAGCTGGTGAGAAACATACGCTATATAGTTCAAAATACGGTTACTTGATACTTTTTGTTTTGTTGTATAGATCTTGGTTTGAAGTAGGTCCCATTGCAATATCTTTACAATCTAAAGAAAATAAAGCACCATCTGGTGAAAAACAGCGGAATTAGCACTCCTATCTCAAAAACGGTTCAAGATGGGCGAAAAGTTAATTACAAAGTTCTGTTCTCACAAAAGTCTCTTCTCACTCTAACTGCTGAACGCATGTAGCTACACTGGTAAAAGCAGTATGTAAGTATCGATGTTGAAACTTCTGTCCGTCAGCTGCAATGCATTTTTCGCTCTTTGTCTGAACTTTACGCTGCGCAATTTCCAGCGCAGCGGGCGACACGTATTCACTGTAAAGTTCAATATATATGCCTAACAGAATTTTTGGTTACGAATACAGCATATCCGTTCTTTACATTTCTAAAGGCTTTTAAATTTAATGTATGTTCATTCAATAGATAGTTTTTTGCTCATATCCGATAAAGGCAAGAAAAGTGACACAACTTAAAAATGCAGCATTTAAGAAAAATCAACTTAAAAATAACTTGAGTAGAATAAAACTGGCACAACTGTCTCTCGAGTGGATAACTTTCTAGATGGAGATGTAACTTTTTTGTTCACATTGGGTGCATTTCATGTATTTTTCAGTGACATAAACCATTTTTTGAGTTATGTCACATTTCTTGGAAGTTGTAATTTGTGAAACGACCGTCGAATGTCTTCTGATGTTCTGCTATATAAATAAGTTTTCATTGAAAAGCGAAAAGTAAAATCTTTTTGTTAAAAAAATAGAACTGACTCCAAAAAGCAACTATTATTCAAACAACTAAAAAAGGAATTGGTATGAAATGAAACTGTAAATTTCGCCTAAAAGTATAAAATAATTTCCTTCGCCGAACAACCTATAACACTACAATTAATCATAACTTTTGAAGTCGGCGCAAAATTAAATAAAAATTTATACCTTTATTCAATACAAAAATCAAATCCTATTCAAAATAGAAATCTCCATTGCCACCTGCAAAACGCAGCCGAAAACTACTTTGATTCAAGAAAACATATAAGATTTCGTAAGCAGCAAAAGTTGACGAAGATGCTGGTATCTGACGTCCTTGGTGAAAGAAAAATCGTAAAATTATCTGGCAAACATATTTAATTTCTTTGGGATATCATTATTATTTTGATAAGGTATATTAAGAGAGTAATCAAGAATCTGAAACAATACTTCGTACAATATATATTGTGGACATCTTGCGTGTATATTTTTGCATTACGTTTTGTTCGCCAAATCCAAAAGCCACCAAAGATGATAGTTATCAAAGTTATACCAAATTTGCAAAGGGAACTCTTAACTTCGTAGAAACATAAATACCGCATTGTGAAGAATGTTCACTGTTCTATGTAGATGCTACTAATGGACCAATTGCATACAGTGATAAAATAATAAAGGAAACATGAAAATGGATCATTCGAGACAACAGCATTTGTTGCTACCGATCTAAAAACAAACCTTTAAAAACTAACTAAATTTATTTAATTTTGCGCCGACTTCAAAAGTTATGATTAATTGTAGTGTTATAGGCAGTGTTGGGCATAATTGATTAAAAAGTAATTGAATTATAATTGAATTACAATTAAATTGCAATTATATATTTTTTTTAACAATCGATTAACAAGTAATTGATTACAAATAAATTGAATTATTATAAATAAATTGAATAAGTAATTCAACTTATTTGTAATCAATTATTTGTTAATTTATTGACAGTAAAATAATTATAATTATAATTTAATTGTAATTCAATTACTTTTTAATCAATTATGCCCAACACTGGTTATAGGTTGTTTGGTGAAGGAAATTATTTTATACTTTTAGGCGCTATTTACAGTTTCATTTCATACCAATTTTTTGTTTAGTTGTTTGAATAGTAGTTGCTTTTTGGAGTCGGTTCTATTTTTTTACAAAAAGATTTTATTTAAGAATAAATATGTTTGAAGTTACTGTTAAATAAAACATTAATTAATCAAGCCGGAAAAAAATAACAAAGAAGTTAGCAGCTATGTAAATCTTATATAATCATATCGTCTGTTTAAAAAACTTAAAATAGTCTACACTGTAAAAAAAGCTGCAGTAAAATTCCAGGCAAAGCCCGGCAGCAGGGATTCCAGGCAAAGCCCGTAAAAAAACATTTAGACGATGAATTATGTATCGCCAGTAATTTTGCGTTGTGATGAAATATACAACCAACCTGTAAAAAAAGTAGTATTGACCGTAAAATTGAAATTTAAAGTTTGAGTTTCTCGAATATTTTTAATATCACTGTAAAAATTTTCTGTAGTAGATTACAGCGAGAAATCCATAACATTTAAGCACCCTATTTATTTTTTTTATGCGCAGCAAACGGTCTTGGGTAGCCCAAGATTCGAGCTCACAATCTCCTGTAATAGAGGCCAGCACTTTGTCAATCGCCCGTTGGGCTCACCATGACTTTTCTTTAAAGAAACAGATAAGGTCAACATCAACACTCAATGGTTGATAAATCATGACATACGCACCAAAATACATCTGGAAAATTTTTGATACCGATTTACAGCACAATGTGAAGTAACCAGTCTTCAATGATTTTTATAGAACTAGCTGCAAAAATATACAGTAACCTATGCTGTATTTATGTTAAAAAATTTCTTTATTTTTACAGAAATTGTTTACTGTGATTGAATATTGTTAACGTTCAAATTATGCATAACAATTATTTTCTTTTATCACTATTTTAAAATCTAAATTTGCTATTTTTCACAAGATAAAGGAGTCAGTCAATTCTCATTTTGGAAAAAAAAAACTTTTTTTTTTTTTTCCCTATAAAGGCTATGATACTGATTTTTGAGAAGGAAAATCTATTATATTTTTCGAAATCATTTTTATTCGTAAACACTAATAAGAGAGTTAAGAGAAATAGATTAGAATACTATACGTTAAAAAAAAAAAAAATTGCGTTTAGTGGATAAAACAAATGTTAGGTTGTAGTTTGTGGTTTACAAATCTGGTTTCAAATCAAGAAACCATTTTAGTATCTTTTTTTTTTCTTTCTTTTTTTTTTTTTTTTTTTTAATGTTTTCGTGTCATCATACAAATAAAATCAATTTCATTAATATCAATTATTCAGTTTCAGCCAGATGGAAATTCTTTTAATTAAAATAAGAAAACAAAAGCTTATTAAAAACAATCGATGTTTCTATGCGTCATGCATGCATAATTAAACACATTCAAACATTTCAAATAACAATCATAGTTTCAGTTTGAAAATGGAAGCGTTCTCTCATGACGTCACTGAAATGATAGCATTTGAAGGGATTTTCCCGTAAGAAAATGGTTTGGTGAAAGATAAGAGCAATTTGCGTTGATTAACGGCTTTCTCTTGTAAAAATTCAAAAAATTATATTTTAACTTTAAAATTTTACTTTAAACATCAATTTACGCGCTACGACCGTTTAGGTCATTTCCCGTAAAATTATACGGTCAATTCCTAAATTAGGCTTTCAAAACATTAATTTACGGATTATGAGCGTTTAGGTAGTAAAACGGTCATTTCCCCTAAAATTATACAATCAAATACCGTGATTTTACATTTTTTTTTTTTTTTTTTTTTTTTTTTTTTTACAGTGTATACTTAAGTTTTGAAAATGGATGTTTTCCTAAAGACGAATATAACATTATTCTATACTCCATTTCTACCAACATATAACTCTCTCTCGCGTTACAATATATGTTTTCAGTAAAACTCTAATATAGATAAATTACATAAAATTAAATAACAAGATTTTTTGCTGTTTAAAATTTATTTGAATAAATGAATGTAGCTTTGGTCACTGTTTAGTTGAAAGTGCCTTTAAAACATTATATCTAAATATATATTAATACGCTAACATGAAATTTGTTGTACGTTTTTAATATACTAATAGGTGTAAAGGATTGAAAGTGGAAGCGTTCGAAAGGTATGGTTAATGTGAGTTTAAGAAAAAAAGATTTATTCTCTTATGATATCAAGAAGATAATCAAAAATAGCCTTTATTTTTTATGCATTTTTTATATATGCGCGTAATTTTAAAAATTCTTGTAGAAAAAAGTTGTTAAATATGGCAATTTCTTAAAATTCAATAAAATCATAGTAATTTGTATCGATGTAAAAACCTTATATTCTCGATTACACATTTTTCATTCTAAAAGGCAGCATCCATTAGAGTGGCAGAAATATTTATTGTGTGAATGAGTAGTAGATCGATATTTTATACCTTTGAACATATAAGAAAATTAAAAAGGGATTTGATTTATGGAAATTCTAATTCTTTTTTCTAAATTCTTTATAACCTAATTAAATTTTTCTGAGATTTACGTAAGTTCTTATTTGAAGACATTTTTTAGACAAAACATAATGCATTATAATTAACTGAAATTGAGTACTTTTTTTAAAAAAGTGGATTTTTTACTATCTTCTGCGTATATAAGGAGAAAGCATGATTCAGGAAATGTTTGATTTCAGGTTTTCGACGAATTTACACGTTTTGAGATTTCTTGAACTAGACTCTACAACTTTTAGAAAATCTCAGTTTATTATTATTATTATTATTTTATTTGTCCATTTATTTTTAGGACACTAAGAACAGGATTTTATAAGGATTTATTTAACAAAACAGTATTAACTCAACTTTTTATACATAGGAATTTTCACTAGTGTTCGGATACTTTTGTTACCGACTGTATAGTACTCATATCAGGAATATAAGAACAGAGCGATGAATATCTTCGTTTTCCAAGAGAATATAAATTAGAACGGTTCAGAAAGTAAGCACCTTATAAGGGTTGCATATTCCCAGAGCCCTCTCGATCACTTATTTTGACTGTTAGAAATCTAGGAAAGGTAAAGGAAAATGCAGGAATTAATAAACATAATCATGTATTTGAATTTTTTAAAAAGAGGAGGAGAAGTTGACTACTTATTGGAATTTATTTAGATACTACTTGTAGTGAAATAAGTGCATGTCTAATCTGGTGTAAAAATTGTCGGGTTAGGCTCGTAAACTTACCTTACGAAAAAGCAAATCTAACTACCTTTGTTCGACTCTGATTAAATATGAATTGAAACATCTACAATTCGCGTTTTAATCTTTCATAAACACCCCGAGGTATTTAATAGATGCTATTTAAATAGTTTGGACTAAAGAATCATATTGCAATCGTATCTTAAACCATCTTCGCAGAAAATAATCGAAAGAGATCTGAGACACCTGAAATTGCTATAAACACCTGAGCTTTCTGGAAAGCAAATTCCATAGCTTTCCAGATACTGCTTCCAATTATTCGCTGAAAACATTCAGTCTAAACGAAACTTCAAGTAACTTTCCAACGTTTGACATGTCTGTGCGAATTTGAGCGTGTGAGGACTCACATCCTTATCATATTATCATCCTTAATTAAAAAAAATCAAGACAGACATCACCATAAAAATGGTGAGGACGTCGCATCTTTATCTTAGAGCGTTGCGTTGCGTCTTTATCTTGCGTCTCCTCTTGTCAAGGAATTAGAGATCTGTACAATCATTTACCATGTTGCTTACACAGACTATGGCACCTTTTGAAGGAAAATCATATATTTTAAGATATTTCCAGTTCTCCAAACCACGGTACGGCAAGAATGTTTTTATACGCTAAATTTCATTATTATATTGGCTTTACTGTTGTCCACTCAGCCATCCACACTTTCTGTGCCGACAACAAGGAGATGCAAATAGTAAGTCGTCTATAATGACTAACAAGTTAGACTCGGGTTAAACAGTTTGTTTGAAAATGATGACTGCTGTCGTACCTTTCAGAATCAAGCCAGTTGCCTTTCAGAATGGTCCGTATGACGTCATACAGTTAACGGCAAATTTTGGCCATGCTGGATGTTGGTTACTCTTTCCAAAACTTGTCATCCTGAAACAAATACTAAACTTCGAAAGCATTTCCATAATTTAAAGATTTCCCCATCAAGCGCATTCATAATCTAATATTTTCGGCTTGTAATTAACAACAATCATTAACAAACTTACCAAACGTTTAATTTGTCCCTTTATAAACATATTCATTTGGAGACTTTATATCTTTAGACTTCCTAATATAAGCGGTTTTCCTTACTATGAGTAATTTTGTAAAATTTCTCAAAGGCATAAAAAAATAAAGAAAATTTATGTCTAAATTGTTGGTATGTCTTTTTCTTTTGTAAAACAAAATTCTAAATTTCCTCTGACTATTATGAAGAATTTCACTTGGTAAGTGCAAATATTTGAAAGCATTGCTATTCAGAATACTTAAAAGGATTTGTGAGGGAAGAAGTTCAATATTAAACTGAGTTATATCACTTCATTTGAATTTTATGGAATGATGGTAACATGAATAAAGTTGGGTCCAAAGTTCGATAATAATAGATGTACCAAATAATATTAATCGACACAGGATGAGGATAAAGTGTTCCATAAAGAATATAACATTTCAGTGCAAAAGAACTTACAAATGTATTGATGAAATTAAGTAATTTACATATTTTTGCAGTGTATGTCTTACACCATTACATATGAAATAAGATGTTACTTAATAAATGAAAATCGTGTAACGTTCTTTGCTGACAGCTTACTAGAAGATAAATGACAGCATTTCAAAAATTGATCTGTTTATTGGAACCCTTTTACAATGTTAAAAGTTAAAACCATTGATGGATTTAAATAGATCATTTTGTAAGCTTTCAAAGAGCATAAAGCAATCTGCAGAGAAAAGCTTAGTCGCGGAGTATATTGAATTGAGAACATTGGTAAAATTTGTCTACCCCAGTCATTCTACAACTTCATAGCATTGTCACGTGTGTTCCACATTTAGTACTCGTGCTGGTAATGTAAAGAAAAATGAAACAACGTTAAAAGGAGCACAAATTAGAGAAATTCAAAAATTAGCAAACTGCTATTCCGGAACTTCTAAAGTTCCATCATCATTTAAAAGCACTGATGATGAAACCTTAAAAGTTTCAAGTTTCGAAACAGCCGTTTGCTAATTTTTGATTTTTTCTAATTTGAACCTTTTTAACATTATTTCATTTACCTCAGTGTTGCCAGATTTGGGGACTTTTTTATTCAACATCCACCATTAAATTTTTATTGCAACAGGTGCCTAATCACATCGACAATTAATCGTCTATTATGTATGTCAAATTTTACTTCTCAAAATTATTGGTGGTAGTTGAATAAAAAAGTCCCCAAGTCTGGAAACACTGATTTACCTATATATCAGCCAAAATACTGAGGGTTGCTCAACCTGTAAATTCACAGGTATATCAAAGATCTATGTTCCCTCTTACCCTCTCTGTGGCATTTCTTTTTTTTTTTTTTTTTTTTCTGTCATTCGTAAACTTTTCCCTGATTTGAATTTTACAGACCAATTTTTCTAATCTCTTTCGGAAAACTTTATGACATTTCCGTGCTAAATAAATAAATAAAGATTAAACATTTCATATTAATCAATTATTATACATCATTCTAAAAATGTGAATGATATTTTAAATAACATGTAGTCAAATATACGCATAATGCATGCATCCATTTATTTTAATATAGGAAAAATGTCCGTCTCCATGTATAGAAAATTTTTAATCAGTTAAATGTAACTGTTTATTATTACATTTATAAATGATTAACGAAATTGGACATTCTTAGCTATATTTATAAACTGAAATTTCAATTTTATACATTACGTAATCCATTTCTCGAATCTTAAAACAGATTCAAAAGTTGTAATTTATAGCCCGATTTCACTAAGCTCACGAGTGTGATAAACTGAAAACGAGATAAACGAAAATTCCCGAAACATGCATCATCAGACGCAGCTCAATTGTAATTGACAGAACATTACTTTTAACATTATCGGCTTTTAAAATGAAACGTATTTCTACAAATAAATACTTCGGGAGTATAATTCAGTGTTTCGTTTTAAATCCTTAAACATAACAAGATTTCAAGAATGAAGCTATCATTTCAAAAATGTCCTTTATAATACATTGAATAAAGATTTATGAATATTAATATTGAAGATGTGTCTATAATTAGAAAATTTCAAACATATTAATTTTGTAGCTTTAATTATTTTCTTTATTTTAAATTCGTATTTAGTATCATTCGAAATAACAGGGTTTTATATTAAACGAGAAATTCCTGATTCTGGGAAATATGTTCCTTTTTACTACGAGTATATGAAAAGAAATTGTGTGATGCAAAATATAATTTCTCTTATAGTATTATATTTATATAATATCGTTTTCTTTGCACTGTAAAAATTTTCTGCAAAAATAAAGCACTTGGTTCACATAAGTGCAGCAGAAGTTTTGATAAGTGATGATATCTTTTGGTAAAAGACATCGCTGCAATGTCTTTAAAAACAATTGAAAAACTCGTATGTGTAAAAAATAAATAAATAAATAAAAATAAAACATTGAATACATGAGTAATAATTGCAGAAAATTTTTAAAGCAAACCATGAAAGTTACAGCACATGTGAGTAAAAATTACGTCTAATTTATTTTACTGCATAACGTAAAAATAAGACAGCATAGTGAGAAGGCAATAGTTTTACCAGCAACCTACGCTGGAACCTTTTCTATAAACTTCTACAGTGTATTCGGTTTTAATTACTGTAATAACACTGTATCTTCTACTATTTTCTTCTTATCTATACTATCTTATCGTCTAATGGGATTCATATTTTATCTTAAAAATGTGAAGTGGCAGAGCAAAAAAGTTAAGATTTAGAATAACTTAATAACAAGTTACAGTTTATTTTTCTCTTTTAATTATTTAAAGTTATCCACTGACAATAAGACAAGGAGCTTCAACAGAAAAGAATTTTTTTATGAGGCTAAAGCTACTTCAAAAACATAAAGTAAAAGGGCAGTGGTAAATTGCCAAATAGTAACAAAAATATATGTTTAGGTCTCGAAATGGTTAAAGATGCAGTACAGTTAAACGGAAAAAAACGTTTTGCTGAAATAATACATATTTCTGTTATATCATCCAAACATTTTTGTTGGTATAGCCTAAAAAAAAAAAGAATCGAAAACCGCACATCGCTTGTTCAATAGCTGTATATAGAGAGCAGTTTATGACGTAGCTTATCCAGTGACTATCCAGTAACAGTGGCGCACGTCTTTCCACAAAATTCTTTTGTTCAATCGAAGCAAGTTGATTTAGTTAACTGGAAAAAAATATTTGTTAAATGACAAAATTAAATTACAAAATAAATGTGCTTTTCCCAACAAAAGTCTATTTTCGGTTTGAAAGAAGAAATCAAAAAGTCAGCATGTAAATAAAAGTAGGATATTGGCAATTTTTGAAGAAACCTGAAGCAAAAAAAAAATAATTTCGAACGTATTATTCGCATGCGGATTTATTATTTCCACCCCCCCCCTTCCCCTTTTTTTTTTTATAATTGTATTGTATCTTCAATCATGTTTAGACTTTAGCATATATACGTACTTTTTGACTGTTTAGATACTAACTACACTGATGGAAAAAAAATTTCCAACACCAAGAAAAAATTTTTGTACAGTAATGAAATTTCAGCAATACATTTGTCTAGGTAACATATTTAATTGATTAAAGTTTCAAGATCACAGGTAGAGCCATTGGCGAGAAGAGCCATTTCAAATGTGAAATGTTGGTACATTAGTAACCGGAGTAACCGCCAGAATTTTGAATGCAAGCATGCAAACGTGCATGCATTGTGTCGTACAGGTGTCGGATATCAGTTTGTGGGATGGAGTTCCATGCCTGTTGCACTTGGGCGGTCAATGCAGGGACGGTTAATGCTGGTTGTGGATGACGCTGGAGTTGTCGTCCAATGATGTCCCATACGTGCTCGATTGGAGAAAGATCTGGTGATCTAGCAGGCCAAGGCAACATGTCTACACTTTGTAGAGCATGTTGGGTTACAACAGCGGTATGAGGGCGAGCGTTATCCTGTTGGAAAACACCCCCTTGAATGCTGTTCATGAATGGCAGTACAACAGGTTGTGTCACTAGACTGACGTACAAATTTGCAGTCAGGGTGCGTGGGATAACCACGAGAGTGCTCCTGCTGTCATACGAAATTGCTCCCCAAACCATAACTCCAGGAGTAGGCCCTGTGTGTCTAGGCCGCAGACAGGTCGCTAGCAGGCGTTCACCTGGTCTCCTTCTAACCAACACACGACTATCACTGCGACCAAGGCAGAACCGGCTTTCATCAGAAAACACAACAGATCTCCACTCCGTCCGCCAATGAGCTCTAGCTTGACACCACTCACGTCGCAAACGGCAGCGGTTTGGAGTCAGTGGAATGCACGCTACAGGGCGTCTGGCTCGGACTTGTCCTTGAAGTAACCGATTTGTAACAGTTCGTTGTGTCACTGTGGTGCCAACTGCAGCTCGAATTTCAGCTGCAGACGCAGTACGATTAGCCACAGCCATACGTCGAACACGGCGGTCTTCCCTCTCAGTAGTGCCACGTGGCCGCCCGGAACCCGGTCTTCTTGAGGCAGTACCTTCCCTTGACCACTGCTGCCAACACTCATGCACAGTGGATACATTCCTGCCAAGTCTTTCTGCAATATCGCGGAAAGAAAACCCACCTTCTCGTAGCCCTACTACACGACCTCGTTCAAACTCAGTGAGCTGTTGATAATGGCTTCTTCGTCTTCTTAGAGGCATCCTTGACTAACTTTAACCCACCCAAATCTCAACTGTCATCTTTAACCCAAATCTCAACTGTAAATAACGATCACGAACCTTACAGCACTTATTTTAAGCAAACCTCATTTGCATGTTCATAGTGTCGCTACTAGCGCCACACTTAAGCGCGTAGCTCGAAATTTGAATCGACGTCATCTTTCAGATGTATGAACACGCCTACCAAATGTCGTTTATCTGGCACAACTCCTTCCTGGGGTTGGGATTTTTTTTCCATCAGTGTATATTATACCTGATGACGTTTTTACCATAACAATCAGAAACTGTATGCGTAGTAATATATTATTTTAAATTTTTCCGTGAAGACTTATTATTTTATGTGTGTTAAAGTAGTTTTATCTTCATATGTCATTCCATACGTACTTTTAACCATTTCTTTAAATAAAAATAAAAATATATAAATAAAAAATTAATTATTATTGAATAAGGATTGCTTGTCTCAACAGTTTTTAAACATTTGTTAGTGCTATATTAGTTTATGTACTAATTCCCATTCAATAACTTGCTTTAAAAAATTAAAGAAGCGAATACCTTAGACTGATAAACGACATTTATTTTCACAAAAGTAAAGGAATTTTTATCGTTTCTTACAGGGAAGTATTATTTAAAAGAGTTATATAATTTCCTTGTAATTCCTTGTATTTATATATTTTTATTTATTTATATATTTTTTTAAACAATTTGCTGTAAGAAAAAATTGAGTTGACAAAGATGATCGTTTCTCATTATGTCGTTATTCTGTAGACAGAATAATAATGGAACAAAACTGTAACGATGGGCTGGATTGGGTTGTAGGTATTAAGGCCGACGGACTGCACTAGGGTCCTAGGCCTGAGGGGGAGTGCCCTCCGTAGGGGGTCTTTCTAATGGGTCCTAGTCCGTATTTACGCAAGCTTCTGGGAAAACCACGGAAAACTCCGAACGGCTACTGTAGAGATGGGAGATTTTTCATTTGTAAACGTAAAAGCCTAATGAATTATACCAGACAAAATTCTTTTTGATTTGTAATTATTGTTTATGTTCTTCAAATAAGTGGATTATTTTAAGAATTCTAAAGTATTTCATGAAGCATTTTATTATGCCTCGCATTCACCTTTTCAAGTTACATAATGTGAAAATGATATTTAATGTCATCTCTATAATTTTTCTTATATCATCTTTAACAAATAAAATTGTTTTTCCTTTTATAAAATAAGTTATTGTTCTACTTTAGCTACCAATTATTTTAATTAATATAGCAATGAATTAAAAATACTGTCATACTGCCATTATAATTTATATTCCTTATCTTACTATCTTAAATTTAAAACAAAATATTTATCAGAACACCTTCTTTATTCTTATTTATGTAAAATCTTCCCTTTCTTTTAAACATAGTTTATTATTTGATTTAAAATATCCAGACTATTTTAAAAATAACACTATCTTTGCTTAAGTGAATATTATTGAACAAATTTGTGTTAAAAGAACTGCACAATAAAAAATAGGGCTCAATTTTTATTTTTAAACTACATTTTTTTATCTGATACTTCCTTGAAGCTTTTGTAAGCTTTATCATCAAAGAAACTTTTAATCAGATAGTTTTGAAATAATAGCCTTTTCATTTAGCTTAAAAAAAAAAAAATCTATTCACTTTTTTCGTTTTAATCCCTTTTACTTTATTATTTTTTTCTCAAGGGGTTATTTGAACACTATCTTTGAAAATAGATGTTTAAGCTGAAATATTCTTTTGACTTTTTTCAAGTCATTAAAAAATGAAATTAAATTCTAAAGACATGCTTAGCTGTATTTTTTTTTAATACCGAGCTTAAAAAATTTTGTGCTTAGAATATTAATTCAAGTAATAATCAAGAAAAAGGCAGTTAATAATGTTTTCTTCTGTGCAACAAATTTAGTTTTTTTTTTTTCAAGAAAAGAATTGAATATTCGATTTTTTCCAACGCTAGTTTTATTAATAAAGCATTAATATTTATCGTAATTTTATTCATCTGTTTGTTGAACAAGTATGAATTGTTTCCATATACATTAAAAAATAATCTAGAAGGCATTGTATGAAACAAAATTTGTTTTGTAGTTTCTTATGTTTTTCAAATTTGTTGTGAATACTTAATATTTATAGATACAATATTTAATTTTAATATTCTGTGGCTATCGTAAGCCTCTTTCTATATCATTCTAAATAACAGCGTAATCTAGCAGCTAACATTCACGAAAATTTAATCTACAAATCAACCTACAATAAAGATTGTATATATGTACACTTTCGTGCAATTCTAGTGAATAGATGCTGAGATATAGTCGTCTGGAAAACCACGGAAATGAGTGATAACAGTGCAACTCTTGGCCAATATAACAAAAATTAAATCATCATTTTTATTCATAATGTTATCTCAAATATAAAATTTGGTGCATGTACGTGTTGGAAATGCTGTGATGTAGCCGTAATAGAGGAAAATTGCAGCATAGTAAACTCTCTGTTATCCGTGGTACACACAAATTGAATGAACATAGTTCTTCTTAATTGTACTATCACACATGAAGTTTGGGACATTTATATGCAATAGAAGCTAGTATATAGCCTTCTCATAAACGGGGAAAAAAGCAGCTTGGCAACGACGCTTCCATGCCTATATGCATCCAAACTGAATCAACATGTTTTATCGCCGAGAAACTCAGTTTGATAATTAAATAAATAAGTAAATATGAAAATATAAAAAAGATTTCTCACCACTCGTGAGTTACTTGTGTAAACACAGGCACACCACTCTCAAAACACGCAGATGGTTCACAATTCTCCTCTTTCGAAACCACTGGATTCGCACGATCTACTGTATCCAAAAATTCACTACCAATACCAAAATATAACGCAATAACTCTTACTTTACACTCCACCACCAACACACTATATCATATTACCTGCAACTTCTTCCTCCGTCAAAAACCACCACACACCACTATCTCGTAATTTCCACGCCGTCACACAACACAGATCCTTACCACACTTCACTTATTTATTTACCTTGAAAACCGATAACCTTCATCACTTCAATTTTCCTAACTTCAATAACCGATCATATTCATACACCTTACGTAAACTGCGCAAGGTTTACTCTCCTTTTAGCGGCTCTATGCCGGCGTAAACTCATCCCGACTTCATTCTATTACGTCATTCTGTGCTGGAACCAGGCTTCGTGTTTTCAAGCTCCGATCAGCATTCCTTCAAAAGTGGCTACATCCTTTTGCCCCAACTCCGGCGCTACGCTACGATTTTATTCTCCATACCGCTTATCTGCAGTGACTTGCAGTTGACTCAACTCTTACCTTAGGAATGATTCTCTCACATATTAAGTTTTGTGTAATTATATACTGCAGAAGTATGCAGGTACTCAAGAAAATGCAGTTGTAGCAAATTTCAAATATTAACTCTTAATGTAACTGAATGTTTTCGTATTACCCTGTAAATTTTAAAGCTAATCCTACTATATTATATAGAAAACATTCTTTTGTGCTTATAAACATCATATTTAAATTTCATTAAGATATGTGCAAAATAAAGTTATTAAAATATGTTTTATTTATAGGAATACCTCTCATAGAACGCAATGCTTTGGAGTAATTCCGGATGTCCTTGTACACAAATCAGTGGCTGTGTTTATTTCATTTTCAAAAAGGACTATCCAATAAAGAACTCGAATAACATATTTCAATTTCATTAAGATTTCTGTAAAGTAAAGGCATTAAAATATGGTTTATGGAAATACTTCTCATAGAAAACAATGCTTTGGAATAATTTTACGGGTCCCTGTACACAAACCAGTAGCGGTATTTACTCCTTTTCCAATAGGAAACATCCGACAGTGAACTTGAATAAGATATATCAGTTTTAAGAAATTCCATGCATATTTACGGGAGTTAGAGCGTGGACACTTACTAAGACGGACAGATAGACATAATTGAGAATTAAAAATTAATGTGCAAATGCCTCTTAGAAAACATTGCAAATTTTTTACAGAAATGCAATGTTAAACCCATGTGAAACATTCACTTAGTTGCGTGACTTGGCAAACGAACCTGAAAGATAGCAGCTCTCGCTCCACGGACTGTGAGTAAGAACGATATTTGGTGGAAAAATTTTAGCGAAATCCTGATTTTTGAGTACAGCTTATTCAATAATAGTACAAAACGCTCAAAACGCTCGTCTTCTTGAGGATATTTCAAAAACCCTTCTTTTTTTTTTTTTTTTTTTTTGTGATTTTTGATTTTTTGGAGGAATTACGAGAGAGGAAATTCGAGACGCCACCTTTTTAACGCAACACAGTCATGACGATACTATGGGATATAAAGACGCAAAATTTGGTGTGTAGATTGGTTTTAGGACCTTGACTTCTACAAAGACAGGATTTTTGCGAAATTCTCCCCCTCTCAACCCGTTAAGTGGAGCAGGAAGTAAAAACACATTTGTAAGCATAACTCGGCTTCAAGTTACTACACGGTCAAGAAATTCCAAGTAGAGAGACTAGATTTGAGCAAAAATATCCACCTTCTACGATTTTCGATTTTTCGAATTTAATAGAAGGGGAAAAATGTTTTTCGGGGGAAAATTTTGCAAAATCCCGATTTACGAGTAGAACTCTATTAATAACGGTACAAAAGTGCTGAAAACGACCGTGCGTCTTCTTGGGTATATTTCATTTCCAAAAATCCATTTCTAGTTCTTTGAGGGGAGTTCTAAGAAAGTGAATTCGAGACACCCTTCCGCCTTCATTTTAGCGTTACATTTGTCTTGGAGAATCTATAAGAGCTGAGGTCACGAATTTTGTTGTGTAGGTTGTTTATTTGTATCCAGCACCCACTGTAACTGGATTTTGCGAAATTTACCCACTTCCTACCCTTGGAGACGGAGGGAAGAGACAATAAACATTTTTCCAAGCATAACTTTGCTTCAAATTATCTCAGTAAGAATAATTTTTATGCATGGGTATGTTATACGTACCCAACACGCAATATAAAGGATTTTGTTAAATTTCTCCATACCCCCCTTTAATGGGGGAGGGATACAAAAAAACATTTTAAAGAGTAACTCTGCTCCAAATTACCTCAGCAAAACGATTTTTTAATGTGTCGATTGTTTATGCGTACCCGACACCATTACAAAAACATTTGTGAAATTCCTCCCTACATCCCCCTCTTTCAGGTTGGGAGCCATAAAACATGTTTCCATGCATAAATATGCTCCAAAATATCTTAGAAAGGCGATTTTTTATGTGTAACTTGGATATACGTAGTATAAATTCCGTGCATAAATGTGCTCCAAACTATCTTAGGGAGGCGATTTTTTTATGTGTGGATTGGTTATACATACCTAACAAGTAGTATAAAAAGATTTTGCGAATTTTCACCCCCTTCCACACTTAAGGGCGAGGCCAAAAACACGTTTTTCATCGTAACTGTGCTCCAAATTATCAGAGGAAGGCAATTTTTTGATGTGTCGGTTGGCTATGTGTACCCAACACGTATATGAAAGTATAGGAAAGCATTTTGCGAAATTACTCACTCGCCTCCTTGGGGTGGAGGGACAAAAAACACATTTTCATGTTTTACTCTGCTCCAAATTATCTCAGAATGGCGAAATTTGGTGTGTACGTGTTGGTTAAGTGTAGGCAATATGCACTTTTATAGGATTTCGCGAAACTTCTAACTTTATCTGTGGGGAAGGAGAGAGTAAAAAGTAGATAAGGGGCTGACGAAAGCATTGGGAACCCACATACGAGACAGTCAGATATTGACAATCGGACTTCCATCGGAAAAAATAACCATCTAGTCTCTTCATTCTGACTCCATGTTACAGAATCCGTAATGATCGCCACGGCTTCATTTCTTCTGAATTCCATTCCTCCAACGCAAGCTGCAACTGCAGTGAATTTAATTCACGAATGGTTCTTCAACAGAGTTCCCCAGAGGGCGCATTACGCCTGTATGCAAATACAAGTACTTGGAAGAAGTATAAATACTTCAGGCATACTGTGATGAGTTGCTTCCTTCCTGGCTTACCTCCTTCGTTTCATGGGTTTCCTAGCCTGCAGAAGAAGAGTATTCTGAGGCTAATATTCTTTTCCAGTTTTTTAAGCTATTGTATAGCTTTTATCGCGGGCTTTGAGCGCGGCGACCGAATGAAAAAATTCCGTAACGAAAAAAAAACCTAACACAGTTCGGCAGACTTCGGTAGACTTCGGCTGTACGATGCTCGCACGGATCGAGACGAGCTGCTCCGAAATCGGAAGAATACGTAAGCAGCTGTTTGTGAGAAAGTATATAGGTGTATAGGTAGGTATCTATCATTTATGTACAACAGTGAATAGCTGTAAGCGTAAAATTTGTGTATAAAATAGATCAGATAAAATTTGAATATCCCCATTCGACTTGCAGACCTTTAAAACCTATTAAATACCTTTTCTCTATTAAAATTTGTTTTCTTATCGGTCAACACGCTCAAAAAAGGTTACTTGAATTAATATCAAAGAAAAAACTTGAATTTCTCCTATTCGACTTGCACGCCTTTAAAACCTATTAAATACCTTTTCTCTATTAAAATTTGTTTTCTTATCATTATTGTTATCTTATCATTATTGTTATCTTATTCATTAATATCAAAGAAAAACCTTGAATATCCCCATTCGACTTGCAGGCCTTTAAAACCTATTAAATCCTTTTTCTTTATTAAAATTTGTTTTATATCGGTCACCACGCTCAAAACGTGTAACTTGAATTAATATCAAAGAAAAAACTTGAATATCCCCATTCGACTTGCAGGCCTTTAAAACCTATTAAAATTCCTTTTCTCTATTAAAATTTGTTTTCTTATCGGTCACCACGCTCAAAAAAGGTAACTTGAATTAATATCAAAGAAAAAACTTGAATATCCCCATTCGACGTGCAGGCCTTTAAAACCTATTGAAATACCTTTTCTCTATTAAAATTTGTTTTCTTATCGGTCACCACGCTCAAAAAGTGTAACTTGAATTAATATCAAAGAAAAAACTTGAATATCCCCATTCGACTTGCAGGCCTTTAAAACCTATTAAATACCTTTTCTCTATTAAAATTTGTTTTCTTATCATTATTGTTATCTTATTCATTAATATCAAAGAAAATCCTTGAATATCCCCATTCGACTTGCAGGCCTTTAAAACCTATTAAATTCCTTTTCTCTATTAAAATTTGTTTTCTTATCGGTCACCACGCACAAAAAAGGTAACTTGAATTAATATCAAAGAAAAAACTTGAATATCCCCATTCGACGTGCAGGCCTTTAAAACCTATTGAAATACATTTTCTCTATTAAAATTTGTTTTCTTATCGGTCACCACGCTCAAAAAGTGTAACTTGAATTAATATCAAAGAAAAAACTTGACTATCCCCATTCGACTTGCAGGCCTTTAAAACCTATTAAAATACCTTTTCTCTATTAAAATTTGTTTTCTTATCGGTCACCACGCTCAAAAAGTGTAACTTGAATTAATATCAAAGAAAAAACTTGAATATCCCCATTCGACTTGCAGGCCTTTAAAACCTATTAAAATACCTTTTCTCTATTAAAATTTGTTTTCTTATCATTATTGTTATCTTATCATTATTGTTATCTTATTCATTAATATCAAAGAAAAACCTTGAATATCCCCATTCGACTTGCAGGCCTTTAAAACCTATTAAATCCTTTTTCTCTATTAAAATTTGTTTTATATCGGTCACCACGCTCAAAAAGTGTAACTTGAATTAATATCAAAGAAAAAACTTGAATATCCCCATTCGACTTGCAGGCCTTTAAAACCTATTAAATACCTTTTCTCTATTAAAATTTGTTTTCTTATCGGTCACCACGCTCAAAAAATGTAACTTGAATTAACATCAAAGAAAAAACTTGAATATCCCCATTCGACTTGCAGGCCTTTAAAACCTATTAAATACCTTTTCTCTATTAAAATTTGTTTTGTTATCGGTCACCACGCTCAAAAAGTGTAACTTGAATTAATATCAAAGAAAAAACTTGAATATCCCCATTCGACTTGCAGGCCTTTAAAACCTATTAAAATACCTTTTCTCTATTAAAATTTGTTTTCTTATCATTATTATTATCTTATTCATTAATATCAAAGAAAAAACTTGATATCGCTATTCTACTTGCAGGCCTTTAAAACCTATTAAATACCTTTTCTCTATTAAAATTTGTTTTCTTATC
The DNA here is from genome assembly GCA_963930645.1 of Salticus scenicus. Lineage (NCBI taxonomy): Eukaryota > Metazoa > Arthropoda > Arachnida > Araneae > Salticidae > Salticus > Salticus scenicus. The sequence continues at coordinate 13,895,248 of OZ005657.1, read as the reverse complement.
GGTCACCACGCTCAAAAAGTGTAACTTGAATTAATATCAAAGAAAAAACTTGAATATTCCCATTCGACTTGCAGGCCTTTAAAACCTATTAAATACCTTTTTTCTATTAATTTTTTTTTCTTATCGGTCACCACGCTCAAAAAGTGTAACTTGAAATTATACCAAAGAAAAAACTTGAATATCCCCATTCGACTTGCAGGCCTTTAAAAACCTATTAAAAACACCTTTTCTCAAAAAATAGAGTTAGATCATTCAAATTTGGTACATCGAGGTTTTCGATACCTACAAATCGATTGCGGATATTTTTGATATATTCTCATTGTGGATACATTCTCATTTATTCAATAAGAAAAAAAAATTTATTCTTATCGGTCACCACGCTCAAAAAGTGTAACTTGAATTAATATCAAAGAAAAAACTTGAATTAATATCAAAGAAAAAAAAATACTGCATAAATAAATTAAATAAATAATTATAATTGCATAAGTTGATAAAAAATGCTATGCAATAGCTTTACCGCGGCAGTCCTCGAGTGCCACACGTATTTTTTTTTTTTTTTTTCAGAAGGTAGTGAAAGCACTAAGCTGGTGCAAAAGCTGCATGTGTTTTGTAAAAATGCCATAATGGCTTTTTCTTTTTCTGTTTTTATTTAAACAAAATTTTCATTTTAGTTTTAATAAGCTAAATTTATTTTAATTTTAATTCTGTTTTATTTCCCTTACCATATGTGTGTAAATTATCTTATTTAAAGGTCCAACTTAATTTAAATTTCTGAAAGAATTTAAAGTTTATGAATAAGGTTAAGTTATTCAAATTCTGATTTAAATATTTTTCTTTTTCAAAGCTCTTCTAGATTTAAATTAAGTATAGCTAAAAACAGTGACCACGCTCCATTGTTACTGGATCTCTGCTAATTAATATATTTTATCGGATTATAAGATTAATGTTAACCCATAATCCAACTCGGGTTATGGGCCAGAAGGTACTGTTTTAGTGATGATAGCTTAGATTCGTAATTATCATTTTGTTTTATCTAGTAAGGAGCTAAATGTTTAAAACAATTAATATTGAAGCGTAAATTAAGTAATCGAGTTTTGAAAGTGATTTCTTTTGCTCTATTGGATAACCTTAAAACACACATTATGGTAATGGAAAAAGCTGTGTTTCTTTCTAGGTAGTGTCACATACACTGAAAACTTGTTTTTTTTTTTTTATTTAATTAAACTTTGAAACTGTGTGGACAATAGCATGATTATATATGCATAAGGACTACTTCAATTGCAGTTATTTTAAGTATTGTATAATACATATTAATGTTACTTTACCTCTTTATGCAAAGGGGTCTGGACAAAGGGACATATAAGCTGAAAAAGTTTAGACTAATTTAAAACGGGCTGTTTCAAATGAGGGGCTATAGTTTAATGTAGTTCCCCCCTCTTTTCCCTTCTTGCTTTACTGTTTTTTTTTAAGACGTCATGGCTTCGTTTACACAGTACAGTATAGCTAAACTCACCCACACTAATTATGTGAGCTGGTCCCAAGATATTAAATTCATCTTAATGGAAAAGGGTGTCTGGGGTATCGTCACCGGAGAGGACGTTGAGCCTGATTACAAGCCAGGTGATCCAGTTCCAAAAGAGGTAACTGAATATCGTTCTAGAACTCAAACAGCTTTAACAAACATTTTTCTTAATTTGAGTGACAATTTTAAGCAGATAATTTATGGTTGCCTTAGAGCCAAAGACGCTTGGAATAAAATCAAGGAGCACTTTACTCCTGATAATAGAGCTCAGCATATGGCTCTCTTCTCTTTGCTCATGCAAAATTAAACCAAAGGAATCCGTGGACGTCTTTGCTGCCAGGTTACGTATCATAAGGAATCAATTCAAGGGAATTGGTGAAGAAATACCCGAAAAATATGTTAGTTTCCAATTTCTCAGGTACCTCCCAAATAACTTTGACTCTATAGTACAATATATTTTAAGATGGGAGGATACTAAGTTTAAATTTGAGACAATAGTTACAGAATTAGTAGCGGAAGAAAGCCGCCAAAGAGTCCGTGAGAAGGACAAGGTTGAGACTTATGAAGCCAATAAGGTAGCTACTAAATTTAGATTTAGAAAACGTGAAATTAAGTGTTTCAGGTGCGGACAGGTGGGACACGTAAGAAGCAGTTGCCGTACCAAGTTGAAAGGGGAGAAGCCAGAAAAGAGGACCACCTATGAAAAGAGCTCGGAAGAGGAATCGACGGATACATCTAGCAGTCCAAGGAGGATTCATATAGTACCTAAAACAAATGGCATCATGAGGGGTAAGGAGGGAAAAGGTAATTCAAATTTTGATTTAAAACCCAAATCTTTCTTTGTCCAGGCCAATTTGTCACATGCTAATGAGTTAAAAGATGTTTTTGTGTTTGACACGGCGGCGTCACATCATTTTACTCACCATAGAAATATTTTAGAGGATTACATTCCTGTAAATGATGAGACGTTGTCTGTCGCTGTAGATGGTCTTAATTATCCCATAAAGGGAAAAGGCACCATGAAATTAAGATTCGGCAAGCAAATTTTGTCTTTTAAGGACACAATGTATATTCCTAGCCTTAGAAAGAACTTATTAAGTGGGCCTCGTATGGATATTTTCGGTGCTTCATTTCATGGCAAAAATGGGAAGGTGAAAGTATCGGATAGAAATAATGAATATCCTTTTACAGCCATTCTTAAAAACGGCCTTTATGTTACTGATGCAAAACCAGTTGCTGAGAAGCGGTCAGTTAAATTTGCCGCAAACACTAAAACTGAAAGGGGAATCGATAAATTAGATTTATGACATCTTAGATACGGACATTTAAGTCCGAGTTCAATGGAACGTATAAAGCGGAAAAGTGTTGTAAAAGGTCTTCCTCACCTGAACTTCAGTAATTACTCATGTGAAACTTGTATTTTGAAGAAGTTTAGAAGAGTTGCATTTAAGAGGGAACATGAAATTAAGTCTAAGCCCCGGGAGAAATGATACACACTGATGTTTGGGGTCCAACCACAACAATTGGTCGTGATGGGGAGAGGTACTTTTTGTCAGTAATAGACGATTTTAGCCGGTATGTGACCGCTTATCCCATGCTTTCGAAGCATGAAGTTAGTGATAGGTTGCGTCAGCATATATTGCGGATAGAAAACTCCCTTAATACACGTCTGAAACGTGTGAGATCGTACAATGGAAGTGAGTACTTAAGTAATGACCTGTCTGATTTCTTTAAAGAAAAGGGTATTGAGCACGAAAGGTGAAATGTCTACGCGCCGGAACAAAACGGTTTGGCGGAACGGTGTAATCAAACTGTGCTAAACAACGTTAGGTCGATACTCGATGATAGTAACCTTCCGGACACATTTTGGCCTGAACCTTTAAGGTACTATTCGTATACTTGGAATTGTTCTTGTCCCAAAAGGACCGAATGCACACCTTTTCAAGGATATTATGGTAGAGTGCCATCAATCAAGCATTTAAGGCCTTTTGGTTGCACAGCTTATGTTGGCAAACCTCGCCAGCTCAGACGGTCTAAATTTGAGAGACGTGCCAAAAAGGGTATCATGATAGGATACGCGTCAAAAACACGGTGGTACAGGATCTTTATTCCAGAAGATGATAAAATTATAGAGTCTATAAACATCAGGTTTAATGAACAGGAACACGTAAGTTGTAGCGCTGATAGTGGAAGCATCCTGGACCCTGATGTCTGTGATAGGAACAATCCGGTAGAACCTCCCAATCAGTATTTTGTCTCATTAAATCCTCTATCCTTATCTGATGACGAATATGAGGATGCCCAAACAGAGATAAAGGACGAAGTTCAGGATGAGCCCCGTACGGTTAAGTGGTATAGAGAGTTAAAACATCGGAAGGAAGAGCCCGGGGTCGACGTGTACTATTATGAAGTGGGAAAGAAGGAGAAATTAAATTCGATTGTAAAGGTCGAAAGGTACTGTCAACGTCATAACATTAAATTTGACAAGTCTTATTTTAACTTCTCTCCAAAAGAAACATTTGAAGGTATAGTGCGCGGTTCTCTCACTCCACCTAGTACTAGTGCAGCGCAAGCATGACTAGGCCAGTCCACTTTGGTAATTCCAAGAACATTAAAACAAGCTAGGCTTTCACCTAAAAGTGTTGAGTGGCAAAAGGCCATGGTAAAAGAACTCGACACCATGAAGGCTCGTAAGGTGTGGAAGTTGGTTAACCACCTCCCTCTGGTAAAGAGACTGTCGGTTGTAGGTGGGTATTTAATGTAAAAAGAGATCAGACAGGACAAGTCGTACGGCACAAGGCACGCCTTGTGGCGCAGGGATTTAAGCAAATTCGAGGTGACTCGTATGATTAAACATTCTCGCCCGTTGTAAATTTCTGCGTGATACGTCTGTTCTTCTCTTTGTTAGTTAGCCATTTTGGCTGGGACTACCTGCAAAGCGACGTAGAAGCAGCATAATTGTATGCATCCTTGAACAAGGACATTTTTATGTCCCAACCACCAGGCTTTGAGATTTAAGGAAAGGAGCACATGGTATGCAAGCTGGAAAGGACCTTGTATGGTCTTTGCCAGTCTGATCGGATATGGTTCTTTGAGATAGATCAAAAACTAGTCTTTAGGGTTTATAAAATTTAAGGAGTGCAATTGTGTATACAAGCGTAACTCGAACCTCATACTTTTGCTCTATGTGGATGATATTGTGCTGTTCGCACCCAATAAACACATTATCGACCAAGGTTTAAACCTGTTAAAATCGTGCTTTGATTTAAAGGTATTAGGTCGAACTAAAAGGTTACTGGGTGTTGAGTTTGAGCACAATGACAATCAGATAAATATCCACCAAAGGTTGTACATCGAAGATGTGTACGAGAGGTTCAGGTCTTTGAAACCGCCTGTATCTTCCTTGCCAATTGTTAAAGGCGTAGTGTACTCTAAAACCCAAAGTCCAGCTACGTTTGAGGAACGATCAGAGGTGGTTAACATACCATATCGTAGTTTGTTAGGCTGTTTGTCGTTTTCGGCGAATCGTACCAGGCCGGATATAAACTATGCGGTTAATTTGATGAGTCAATTTCAGGAGAATCCTGGCCCAACGCACTGGTATGGCTTGTTGCGGATACTAGGATATGTAAAAGGCACAGAAAACTACAAGTTAAGACTACAGGCAAACTCGACTGAATTAGTTGGGTACTCTGACGCTGACTTTGCGTGTAATAAAAACGACAGGACTTCCGTTCGCGGGCACTTAGTATTTCTTGGTGACGCTCCAATTAGCTGGCGCACATTTAAACAGAAATGCGTTAGCCTTTCGTCAATGGAGTCGGAGTTCGTTGCGCTAACCGAAGCCAAGAAGGACTTATTGTGGTATGACCGTATTTTAAAAGAATGTTGGGATTACAAATTATTAGCGCATAAGACTAAACAGGCGACATTATTGGTTGACAATATGTTCGCTATAAATTTCGTAAAATCATCTATTGAAAATGCGCGCACTAAGCACATTGATGAGCGGTTATTCTTTGTGCGTGACTTTGTTAATAAAGATATATTTCAAATTAAATATGTTCCCAGTAAAGGAAATTTCGCTGATGCTTTCACCAAGCCCCAGACTAAAGCCGACCTTGCTAAATTTGTAAAAGCTTAATTTTTTTTAGTGTAATTTGTATATATTTATATGTATTTTTTATTAGAAAACTGTAATTTCTGTAAGCTAAGATAGTTTTTTTTAAATCTATTTATAGTAGAAAATAAAGGACAATTTGGATTTTGAACTATTAGTATGTAATAGACGTTTTAGAATATTTTTCTCTTCTGGAAGTGAGGGGCCATTGTCAAGATACGAGAGAGTCAGATATTGGCAATCGGACTTCCATCGGAAAAATAACCATCTAGTCTCTTCATTCTGACTCCATATTACAGAATTCGTAATGATCGCCACGGCTTTATTTCTTCTGAATTCCATTCCTCCAAAGCAAGCCGCAACTGCAGTGAATTTAATTCACGAATGGTTCTTCAACAGAGTTCCCCAGAGGGCGCATTACGCCAGTATGCAAATACAAGTACTTGGAAGAAGTATAAATACCTCAGGCAGACTGTGATGAGTTGCTTCCTTCTTGGCTTACCTCCTTCGTTTCATGGGTTTCCTAGCCTGCAGAAGAAGAGTATTCTGAGGATAATATTCTTTTCCAGTTTTTTTTTTTTTTAGAAGGAATTGAAAGCACTAAGCTGGTGCAAAAGCTGCATGTGTTTTGTAAAAATGCCATAATGACTTTTTCTTTTTCTGTATTTATTTAAACAAAATTTTCATTTTAGTTTTAATAAACTAAATTTATTTTAATTTTGATTCTGCTTTATTTCCCTTATCATATGTGTGTAAACTATCTTATTTAAAGGTCCAACTTAATTTAAATTTCTGAAAGGATTTAAAGTTTATGAATAAGGTTAAGTAATTCAAATTCTGATTTAAATATTTTTCTTTTTCAAAGCTCTTCTAGATTTAAATTAAGTATAGCTAAAAACAGTGACCACGCTCCATTGTTACTGGATCTCTGCTAATTAATATATTTTATCGGATTATAAGATTAATGTTAACCCATAATCCAACAACACATTCTTCACGTCGCGTGTGGAAATATCTCTACCGAATTCAGCGGTCAACATTTTAGAGAGGTTTCTACTTATTACAATATGTCATTTTTTTTTTTTTTTTTTTTTTGACATTTTGATACATATATGTATATTGTTGCGTACTTGGGGATTCGTGAGTTGTCCGAGAATGAAAGGCGAAACTTACAAAAATTGAATAATTTATTCACAGAAAGTTCCAGAAAAGTACAGGTCTATAAACTAAGTATCAGCTGCAATTCAACCAGTAAACACAGCTTAAACGACAGCTGCCAATAGCAAATCCACAGTACAAACTGTATAGCAATAATACAAAAGCAAGTCTCTTTCAAAGAGGCTCAAAGCAATGCAAGCATTTAGCGGAAGCTGGCTCAGAACTGAACTGACCTGACCTTGGCGAAGTAAACAGCCTTTATATATCCCTGTAGAAAAGTGTGGAAAACTCCAGAAATTTCCGTTTCGCATCAGCCAATGAGATTAGAGCTTCCATATTTGGTGTATCCCTAACAAGGATTTTCTCAACAAGGTCGCCAAAAAAATCGCCAAGGAAGGAAGAAGTCGCCAAATATGGCGCCAAATCCATTACCTGCCTTATTGCAGGTTTTTAAGTCGTTTTTATGGGAAAATAAGGCTGTTTTAACGCTAAAACGACTAGAAATGCACAAAATTAGCATTTTATCAACTTACTAATCCTCTTTGAAAGAATTTATACAAAAATAAACACAATTATTTACAATTTTGTAACACTGCCCACGTCCCGGGCAGTGCAATCTTTGGTCAAGGGGCGAAACTAAGCAAATTTACACAATCTAAAATACAAAAACTAAGTTGCATATAACGATAAAATAGAAATATATATCAAGTGAGAAATACTTACAAAATTCACAAATATGTACTAATATTTATATACAAATATTTACATGTGCAAATTTTACCGGTATTTACATTTTAAATTTTAATATTACCGTTAATTGTGGTACTTGGCTAGCCTGTTATAGTGACCACCTTCGGTTTTGATGAAGGTGTTTTAGTGATCCGCACCACTACATCATTCAGTCTTTTTAAGACTGTGTACGGTCCGTCCCATTTTCACTGTAACTTGGGGGAGAGTCCTTTGCGTCGAACAGGATTCCACAACCAGACCTTGTCTCCTTCCTGGAACTCATGTTGTGTAGCCTTTAGATCGTACCTTGTCTTCATTTTCTCCGTTGCCATGTGAATCCGCTCCCTGCAAAGTTGTGTACGCCCTCAAATCGTGCTTGGAGATCTTGGATGTACTCCTCGGGCTATGAAGGCGCATCGGGTGGACAACCAAACAGGAGATCACATGGGAGACGAAGTTCACGTCCAAACAGCATCTGGGCTGGAGTATAGCCGGTGGTTTCACGGCAGCACTTCGATAAGCCAGCAGGAACAATGACAACTTCAAGTCCCAATCTTGCTGGTTCCTTGATACTAGAAGAGAGAGGTTACTCAGGATATTACGGTTGAACCCCTCGACCATGCCGTCCGACTGGGGATGTAAGGGTGTTGTCTGGGTTTTGTGAATGCCGAGTAGTCGACACAGTCCCTTGAAATCAGCTGAGGTAAAGTTCGTACCTTGGTTGGAATGAAGTTGTATGGGCGTGCCGTATCTTGACACCCATTGCTGCACTAGGAAATCCGCAACTGTGCATGCCTCTTGATCGGGAATAGGATACGCCTCAGGCCACTTGGTGAAATAGTCCATCACGACGAGGATGTATTTATTTCCACTGTAAGTCCGTGGCAAAGGACAAGATGTCGAGTGTAATCCGTTCAAATGATACTCCCACGTTATACCGTTGCAGTCTTCCTCGACTTCGTTTCCGCGGGCCTTTACGTGCCGCGCAAGCACAGAATTTGCACAATTTTTCCACGTCCTCCCTTGCCTTGCACCAGTAGAAGCGTTCCCGAACTTTCTGCAGAGTCTTCATTACCCCAAAATGGCCTCCGGTAGAGCTACTATGCAGTTGTTCTAAAACATCTCGAATTTTTGATCTTGGTAATACAATCTGGCATCTGAAGCTTCTCCCATCATCAGATTCCCACTTTCTGTATAATACGCCGTTTCTGATATGTAGAGAGTTCCAAAGTGCCCAATAACTATGCGTAATAGGACTAAATCTGGAAATGTCCTGCCAGGTAGGTCTGTTGCTGGTCGTCTCCTTCAGCTGTAACATTGGCTTTATGTCAGGATCTTCCAACTGGGCTTGTCTAAGTTCTTCGTCACTCCATGGATCAGGATCTTGTTCTCATGGTGTTGAGACAGTAACTTGGCAGGCAACCGGATATATCGGCAGGTATTTCTGTTCGGCTCTAGAGCAGTACTTGCAGCTTTCCGAGCAGGGCTTCCGTGACAAGGCATCTGCATTAACATGTAGAGTCCCTTTACGATGACGTATCTCGAAGTCATATTCCTGGAGGCGTTGTACCCACCTGGCAATTTGTCCTTCCGGGTTCTTGAACTGGAGCAACCACGTTAAAAATGCACGGTCAGTCCGTAGCAGGAATCTTCTGCTATAGAGGTAATGATGGAAATGTTCTATGGCTTTTACGATGGCGAGTAGCTCTTTCCTGGTAGTACAGTAATTTCGCTTTGGTTTAGACAGGCATTTACTCCAATAGGCAATGACATGTTCTTGACTATCAATTTCCTGCGACAGAACAACACCGACACTCTCATGGCTGGCATCTGTATCAAGTATGAACCGTCTGTCGGGCTGTGGATACTTCAAGATAGGCGCTGATGTTAAGGCCTCTTTAAGTCGCTTGAACGATTTTCCACATTCATGTGTCCACAGGAACTTCTGTTTGGCTTCGTCAGCTTGTGGAGTGGTCTGGCAATATTTGAGAAACCCTTGACAAACTTCCTGTAGTTGGTGCATAACCCCAAGAAACTTCGTAGTTGGTGTGCATTTTTAGGGCGACTCCAGTTCTCGACTGCAGCGATCTTCTCAGGATCAGTTCTCACACCTTCGGCAGAGATGATATGGCCGAAGTAGCTCACTTCATGACGGAAGAAGTTACACTTACCTGGATTCAATTTGAGGTTAGCCATTCTGAGTTTCTCCAGCACCTTTCGGAGGTTTCGTAGATGGTCTTCAAAGGTGTGCCCCACAATGATAATATCATCCAAATACACCAGACAGGCTTCATAAGAAAGTCCTTTTAGCACTGTCTCCATCAGGCGTTCGAAGGTGGCAGGTGCATTACATAATCCGAATGGCATAACTTTAAATTGCCACAGTTCTTGTCCCGTGATGAATGCAGTCTTCTCACGATCATCAGGATGTAATTCTGCTTGCCAGTAACCGCTCTTCAGATCCAAAGTCGAGAACCGCTTGTGTGTCTAATGTGTCGTCAATTCTGGGAAGAGGGTAACTGTCTTTCTTCGTGAGGTCATTCAAATGGCGATAATCCACGCAAAATCTTGTTGATCCATCTTTTTTTCGCAGCAGTACTATGGGAGAAGCCCAAGGACTCGTTGATGGCTCAATGACGTCATTCTGCTGCATTTCATTTAGACGTTCAGTGACCTCTTCCTGTTTAGCAAATGGAAGTCTTCTTGGATGTTGTTTGATTGGAGGGTGATTTCCTGTATCAATTCTGTGCTGGGTGATGTGCGTTCTCCCGACGTCTTTAGGTGTTCAAAAGTCTTTAAATTCTTGGAGTAGCTTCTCCGCAGCACACCTCTGTTTACTTCCTAATTCTGCATTCTTGAGTAGTTCGTTGTCAATTGCTCAGAAGACTTGGATTCGGTTGATTACTTGGGGCGGTTGATGCATGTAACAGGAGTGCAGGTTGCTAACACCTCATCCTTCTTCACTGTCCGGACCTTATCGCTGATGTTTGCGACTCTCACAGGAATAATACTCTTTGAGAGATCAACTAGAGATGAAGCTACCAGAACTCCTCTTGGTCTATTGTCTATATTCGGGTATTCAATCAGTCCATAGCGGAAGAATTGCTTGGTAGGAGATGTTCCTGAAACTGTTGTCTCTGTATGTGGTGGGATGGAAATTTTAGACTTGGCTGTTATCTGGCAAATTGGCTGAATCTCTTGATTTTCATTGTTGAACACAGCTATGTCTTCCGAACTCGAATGCAGTTCATTATTCTTGAAGTCCAATTTAAAGTTAAATTTTCTCAGGAAATCAATTCTAATGGTTAGAGGATCTCTTATATCAGCCACATATGTCATATGATGGTAACTGGCATTTCCAAAAGTGATGGTCAAGTTCCATTTTTCCATATATTTTGATTTCGTCTCCGGTCACAGTCTGGAGTTTAACGCAGGGCGGAGTCCAGATGATCTTCTCTTTTAGCTCTTGAGCCAAACCCGTTCTAATGATGGTCACGTTGGCTCCCGTGTCCAGAATCATCAGGAAGGTGGTGTTGTTAACTTGGCCATAGACATAAAGTCCATTATCACCGCCACTCGTCGATGAAACATTAAATACTCTAAACTGGGGCTCTTTAATTTCAGGCAACCTCCACTCCGCGAGGTGGTCTTCTCCTAGTTTCCCTGCAGTGATGGTGAAGCCGGGTGATTTCCTTTAGTTGGTCGTACAGGGCAGTTCCTCTTTACATGACCATCCCCTCCACAGCCCCAGCACTTTATCTTCCGATCGTTTATTTCCTTATTATTTTCCAGGCTGCGCAATCTCTTAAAAGATCTCTGCGAGACTTCTCTTCATTTCATTTTCATCAGCAGGCGTATCATTTAATGAGACTGCTCTTATGGTATGGCGGTCTTTACGGGAGGCTTTTTGGGCTGCCTCTATCCTAAGTGCATAGCCTAAAGTTGATTCTACGTCTCTGATGTTGGAGAGTCTCAGTGCTTTTTGAATTTCTGGATCACGAACAGCATCGATAAAGTACTGAAGAGCTAAGTCGTTTCGAGTGTCAGCATGACAGTCTGAGAATGCTAGGTGTGATAGTCTCTGAATGTCCGCTGCCAGCTCTTGCAAACTTTCGCCCGTTTTCTGATAACAAGATTTTAGCTGGAGGCGACTATAGTCCTTAGAACACTTCTCTCCGAACCGTAGCTCCAGTGCTCTAGTCAGGGCCTCGAAGTCGTTTCTTCTTCTTTAGAAACATTTCTCAGTATCTCGGCTGGATCTCCCCGTAATGCCGCTGCTAACTGGACTGACTTGGCGTTAAAGTCCCAGCCGTTAGCTTCAGCTACGATGGAAAACTGCGTCTTATATACATGCCAGGAGGAACTGCCATCTTAGGGAGATAGCTTAATAAATTCCTGATTCTGGATTCTTCTCTCTTTCTTTTCAGTTTCCTGGGGCATGGATTCTAACTTTTCTTCCACTTTTCTCTCCAGATCTTCTTCTATTCTCTTCAGTTTACCTTCTATCTCTGAAAACCTTACTTTCAGTTCCTGATCAAAATTTTCTTTAACTTTCTCCTCGAAACTCCGTTCTATCCTCGTAAAACTCTCTTCAACCTTCATAACATTTTCTTCTATCTTCATAGCTTTCTCTTAAAAACTTTCTTCTATTTTCAAAACTTTCTCTTCAAAATTTTCTTCAATCTATATTACTTTCTCTTCAAAATTTTCTTCTATCTTTATAACTTTCTCTTCTACTCCATCCATTCTATTTTCCATCACCGTTAATTTACCCTCGATTGATTCTTTCACCGTTGAAAGCTCTCTCTTCATCTCATCTTGATTAGATTTAATTTCTTCGGTCAAACTGGCTTCCATCTTTTCCTGAACTGCTTTCATTTCTCTTTGTCCTGTTTCTATTTTCTCTATCAATCCGGTTTTCATCTTTTCCTGTCCGGCTTTCATTTCCTTCATCTGGGTAGCTAAGCTTTTTAGAAGATTCTTCATTTCTTGCTCCATAGCTCTAGTTATCGCCATTCACAGACAATTCCACTTATGACACCAGAAGTGTTGCGTATTTGGGGGTTCGTGAGTTGTCCGAGAATGAAAGGCGAAACTTTCAAAAATTCCAGATAAATACAGGTCTATAAACCAAGTATCAGCTGCAATTCAACCAGTAAACACAGCTTAAACAACAGCTGCCAACAGCAAATCCACAGTACAAACTGTATAGCAATAATACAAAAGCAAGTCTCGTTCAAAGAGGCTCAAAGCAATGCAAGCATTAAGCGGAAGCTGGCTGAGAACTGAATTGACCTGACCTTGACGAAGAAAACTGCCTTTATATACTCCTGTAGAAAAGTGTGGAAAGTTCCAGAAATTTCCGTATCTCATCAGCCAATGAGTTTAGAGTTTCCATATTTGGTATATCCCTAATAAGGATTTTCTCGCTGAGGTCGCCAAAAAAAACGCCAAGGAGGGAAAAAGTCGCCAAATTTGGCGCCAAATCCATTACCTGCTTTATTGGAGGTTTTAAAGTCGTTTTTAAGGGTAAATAAGGCTATTTTAACGCTAAAACGACTAGAAATGCACAAAATTAGCGCTTTATCAACTTACTAAGCCTCTTTCAAAAGATTTATACAAAAATAAACACAATTATTTACAATTTTGTAACAATATATATGAATAATTTAACAAATGAAATAAAATAGCCCCCCCCCCCCCAAAAAAAAAAAAAAAAAAACAGAAGTCTTCATCAGGGAGGCCTTTCCGTGTAGGGGTTAAAGAGAAGTTTCTGAAAGGATAGTAGCAATTAACTAATAACTATCCATAACCCCCAACTTCTCACCAAACAGAAAACCACCTTTTACAGAATAGAAATCTAACAGATCTGAAATAGAACAAATCGAAGTGGAAAACACTAAAACATTCTTTGTTTTACGTATTAATATAATAGTTTTTAAGTTTGTTTTCTTCCCTTTTTTCAAAATGGCTTTAAACCTTTTGGTTAACCACCTTGACTGTAGGATTTCTTTACTAATCTTTTTTTTTCCTTTCATATGTTCGCACAGTTTAAAAAATTTGCCTTTTATGCAATAATGATTGTGACTTAAAAATAGCTCTTAAAATCCTTGCAAATTAACTGTTTCGTCTTAACTTTTAACCGAATGTTTCAGTATGTTCCACTTTCGATTTGTTCTACTTCAGATCTGTTGTTAGATTTCTATTCTGTTAAAGGTGGTTTTCTGTTTGGTGAGAAGTTGGGGCTATGGATAATTATTGCTACTATCCTTTCAGAAACTTCTCTTTAACCCCTACATGAAGAGTCTCCCTGATAAAGACTTCTGTTTTTTTTTTTTTTTTTTTTTTTTTTTTGGGAGGGGGGGTATTTCATTTCATTTGTTAAATTATTCATATATTCAAATTTTACATTTCCTTTTGCAGCAATTTTGTGCATTGGTTTATAAATCTCCTGTTGGTTTTTCTAATCTTTAAACTTTTATTTTAATTTCATATACATAAATATTTGTTTTAAAAGTTTCTTAATTAATAAAAACATTGTTTAGCTAAGCAGTTTTTAGCTCTAGCTTTCTCTGTTTTACGTTTTATTATAATTATCTTTAATAATATATCATTTTATATCATACACATATTCGTTTTAAAAATTTCTTATATATATATATATATATCTTATTAATAATGATATGGAACATTGACAATTCCTTTAAATATAGTGACTACTGACTAGCAAAAATTTATTGCGAAGCTAAATACATTTTGGATGTGGGGTCGACATGCAAAGCCATGACAGCAAATTTTGCGACTACACTGGGATTAAATATATATATATATCAGTATCAGGTCTGTCTGGTGTGCTGATTAATATAAACACAAAAAAACATGCTTTTAAACTTGATTATGATAAATCTTATTAAAAAACTTATTTATGCAAAACATGAGCATTATAGATCATAGATTTTATTAGTTTTTAATTAGTTTATCAGATTTTTCATACAATACATCCCATTAAACAATTTATGTATTAATATTAATAACAGAGTTATTTGATATTTTAAAAAAAACTTTAAAGAAACACAATAAAAAATTTAACTGGCTGTTTTCCTTAAAAATATAGCGACCACATCATTCATTCATTTGAATATCTATTTCTTAATTCATATATCAATAGGGGGTGGGGGGGGAGTGAACAATGTACTCACATCGTAAAATAACACAATGAAAGAAATAAGTTTCATTCAATTATATATCAGAAACTTTAAAATGAAGTATGGAATAATAAGAATAACACTATGAGAGAAAAACTTCTTAATTCATAACTCTAAAAATGTTTATAAAAATTTTCAAACTTGGTATCTGAAACTAACGTTTATTCTTCACTAAGATAAAAAAAATATACCACTTTCATCTAGAACGAATAAGCAGCCTTTTTCTAAATTTTTAAACTAGAAATACAGATTTTCGAGCTTACGCATATAAGGTATATTAATAAGCCTGGATAGACAAAATGATGGAGAATTTCTAGTCTACACTTTTCTAGACAGTGAAACAATGCTACGAATATTACAAATATATGAATTATTTGTATTGCGAGAAATTCTTGCTTGATTTAATAACATTGGGTCATAAGCCAAAATTATAGTTACTAAAACTCGTCGCTTGTGTTTGCATTTATTTTCAGAGATTTTTAAATACGATTCATCTCAATAATATAATTAAAAAGCTCCAGAATTTTAATAGGGATTTTTAGAATTCACTAGGAGAGGGAACTAAAATTTGTAAGGATGACATGGAACTACAGGGGCTTTTTTTTTTTTTTTTTTTTTTTTTTTTTTTCCAAGGTTCGATTGGTTGCTAAAGGAAAGCTTCGGGGAAACTCCGCTTGGTCTGTGGGAAGACATCTTGCGCAGTGTCTCTAGTTGGCACGGGGAACGCGTCGATTCATAGTTGTAATTTCTGAGTACGTAGGGAACACATAAACGTGCTTCGAAAAATAGAGTCTCTCGCCAAATGTGAAATGCGTTCAGTCGTTCGATTTCTGCATGCTGAAGGATGCAATGCAGCTGAAATTCAAAGACGAATGAGTAAAGTGTACGGTGAAACGTTCATGAGTGACAGCAAAGTGTGGCGATGGTGCAGGAACGTTGATGCTAGACGCACAGATGTTCACTCGCTCCCTTCCCTGGCCTCCTGCATCATGAACATCTGTGCGTCCAGCATCAAAATTCCTGCGCCGTTGCCGCACTTTGCTGTCACTCATGAACGTTTCACTGTACACTTTATTCATTCGCCTATGAATTCCAGCTGCATTGCTTCCTTCAGTCTGCAGAAATCGAATGACTGAACGCAATTCACATTTGGCGGGGGACTAGTTTTCGAAGCATGTTTATGTGCTCCCTACGTACTCAGAAATGACAACTGCGAATCAACGTGTTCCCCGGACCAACTAGAGATACTGCGCAAACCTAGTGGATTTTCCCCGAAACTTTCCTTTAGTGAACAATCGGACCTTGAAAAAAAAAAAAAAAAAAAAAAATAGTCCTCGTATTTTTACCAGAGCCACAGTCTAGTTTCTACACTGTGAAAAATAACGGTAGTCTTTACAGCAGAATGTCCTGGCCCCTATTTTACCCGTACATTCTGCTGTTTAATAAGGCAATTTACCGCGGAAACATCTGTAAAGAGACTTTTTTACAGTTGTTTCTGGTGTAAAAACTATTGTTATTTCTTACAGAGCAGATATCAGTTATAAAGGTTTTTTTTTTTTTTTTTTTTTTTTTTTTTTCAGTGTTAAATACTAATGTAAAAAATCATGAGGCTTCTATTTAAAACTTTAAATACTTTTAGAATATGAAAGTTCGTATCATTATTGAAGAAATAAAATTATCTCATAAATTTCGATAAAACTGAATATCTCTTTTAACAAAATAAATTGTTAAAATAATACTTATTATTCTTTTAATGAAAAAATTGTGCATAGTTACGAAAAAATAAAAAGAACAGTGTAAGCAAAACTGTAAGTTTCAAAATCACGCAACAATTGTTTAGGATCCTACTCAATCATTTAATCCGAAATTTTTTGTGTGTGTTTTTGCAATTCATGGCGTTTGAATACAAAATTTTTTTCTTCAACTTTCAACAAATATAAGCATTTTCAGCATATTTTTACAGATTAGCACTGAACAGTAATGTAAAACTTTTTAAGCTGCAAACAATTAAAAAGACCATTTGATTCATTTATATATATACCTTTTTTTTTCGAATGAAAATTAGAAAATATTTTTCACACACTCGTAAGTAATCCATTTTTATAAATAAATATGGTTTATAGTATTCTTAAATTATTCTCCGAGACAAGAAAAAACGAATATGTTATTTCACTTCTCAAAATTCCTCTAATGTGAAATGTTTTGCGTATTTTTGAAATTTATGGTGTTTTTTTTTACAAAGATTTTATTTATAACTATCCAATAAACACATGCATTTTACAGCATTGTTGTGCATATTAGCATGGAACTGTTATTTGAAATATTGCAAGCTACAAATAATTATTGCGATCGCTAAATTTATTTTTTTATATGTACGTACATACGTACACACACACATATATATATGTATGCGTTCAAATATAAAAGAGAAAACCTTTTTCGTATGTTCATAAGTAAGACATATTTCTCTTCAAAAATATTATTTTCAGTATTCTTAAAATATTCTCTGAGACGAGACAAAACGAATATGTCATTTCATTTTTCAAATTGTTATTTTTAATTCTATATCATATCCATTTTCCTTTGCTTTCAATTTGAAAAGTAAAATTAAAAAAAAAAAAAAATCAGATCCGAAAAACGCAGCGAAGCAAATGTATTAAATTATCGGAATTTTCATGCTAATAAAAGAATATTTTCCGTTTCAGTTAATCAAGTTTTTATCTGTAGAAAACTTTTTGACAAACAACCGGGAATTATATATATATATATATATATATATAAATCATCAGGCGGAAAATTACAGTAACGTTTAGTTAGTAAATTTTGAATTTAATCATTCGAAAATATAAAATAAATGATTTATATTTTCAATAAAATATATATAATAGAAAAATTGAAGATGTAATTTAAAATACTACAAGGTTAATGCATTGTCCAATATTGAAAGTTTATAAAATAATAACAATGACTTGCTAGTGTCTGATAAATCATATTTTTAAATGAAAATAATAGTAACGATAGCCGGAACCCGTCGAATTCGACGATCACTTTATTGACCGTAATGTTTCAAAAACCGTCGCATCATTATTTAAATGTATTTCATGTTAAAACATCTAATATAATTTACGACATTTCACTTAAAAGAAGAAAGTCGGAAAAATGCTTATAAATCGAAATACTATGTATGACATCACTTTCTACAAAGTACTATGAATGTCACGTCAAACTGACTTCAAATAAACAGATGCTATCTTTTATTTTCTATTTCGTTTAATACTAAGACTATATGTTAGCTGACCCGTCCGGCGTTGCTCGGGCCCATGATACCTTAAATGAACCGTAAATTTGTATTATTTTATACCTTTAACTCGATTTTGTTTGAATTTCTGTTTTTAAATGAAAGCATCACGAAAAAAATAATCATCTGTAACAAAATAATTACCTCGATCCGAACGAAACTCTGCCTTGTGACCTCGGTGCTTGCAGCAGCGCATACACGGCGCTAACAACATAAAAAAATTCCCCAAAATTAACCTGGAACCGAACGAACCAGCCTGGCAATGCCTGGGCCCGTGATAATAATCTTAAATGAACCTTAAATTTGTTAGATTTTATATCTTTAACTCGAATTTTTTGAAATTCTATTTTTAAATAAAAGCATTGCGAAACAAAATACTCAGCTGTAACAAAAAATAATTACCTCGAACCGAACGAAACTCTGCCTTGTGACCCCGGTGCCTGCGGCAGTGCATACGCGGGCCACTAACAACATAAAAAAAATTCCCAAAAATTAACCTGGAACCGAACGAACCCGCCCGGCAATGCCCGGACCATTGATAATAACCTTAAATGAACCTTAAATTTGTATGGTTTTATATCTTTAACTCGATTTTCTTTAAATTTCTATTTTTAAATGAAAACATCACAAAATAAATAATCATCTGTAACAAAAGAAAATTACCTCAAACAGAACGGAACTCTGGTTCGTGACCCAGTGCCTGCGGCACGTATATGCAGGCCGCTAATAACATGGAAAAATTCTCAAAAATTAACCTTGAACCGAACAAACCTCTGACTCGTGTTACCGCTGCCTGTGGCAGCGGCACCGTATAGCAGGCATGCTACGCACGCGCTGAAAATCCACTTTCCTACACCAGGGAGCGCAGTATGTTGTACACGAACATCACCAATCGCCTTGAATTTCCAAGACCTTTCAAATAAGGTGTCACATGGTGGTGTGAACTGCAAAATCCTTTAGTTACACTTTCCACCGCCAGGGGGCGCAGCGTATTCTATACATAAACACCAACGGTCAGGAAATATCAAGACCTTTAAAATAAGTTGTAACATGATAGGGTCTACTGCAAAATCACCTAGTTCCATTTTTAACAACCAGGGGCGCACTATATTGTATACAAACATCCCCAATCAACATGAAATTTCAAGACCTCTATCAACAATCGCCTTGAATTTTCAAGACCTTTCAAATAAAGTGTCACATGGTGGTGTCAACTGCAAAATCCTTTAGTTGCACTTTCCACCACCAAGGGGGACAGTGTGTTCTGTATGAAGATCACCAACCGTCAGGAAATACCAAGACCTTTAAAATAAGGTGCAACATTATATGGTCTACAGCAAAATCACTTAGTTCCATTTTTCACCACCAGGGGTCGCACTATGATGTATACAAACATCCCCAATCGACATGAAATTTCAAGACCTTTAAAATGAGGTGCTACATGTGTGGGTCTAGAACGGATTTCCCTCTCAAACTAATTTCCCCCCTTTCCCCTCCCCTCCAAATCTACTCTCCCCCTTTTCCCCCCCTTTAAAATCGAAAATTCCAAATTCGCAGATATTGATTTTTAGTATTCGACTCTAGTCCCCATATGTACAATTTCTTCACCGTGAAGTAATTTGAAGCTTAGTTAAGCTCGTGAACGTGTTTTTAACCCAAACGGGTGGGAAACGGTTTCCCACCCGTTTTCCCCGGGGAAGAAACTATTTCCCCCCCCGGGGGGGAACCGTTCGACTTTTTTTTATTTTTCTCTTCTCATAGCACATCTACAGACCAAGACCTTTTTTTAGATACCTCAACCAAATTTTTACACCAAGTAGTTCTCTCAATATGTTGGAGACAGACAAAAACATATTTCAAATTAATATATAGATAACAATAAGGTAAAAAATTTTATTTGATGAAAATTAACGTCATACCAAAATTCTTAACACGCACATATACAATCATGAAAACAAATACACACACACACACACACACACACACACAAAAAAAAAAAAAAAGAAAGAAAAGAAACACAGGTACACGCATACAATACAAACATACGTAAACGCACAAACGAATGTGTGTATATACTGGTGTTGGACAAAATAACAGAAGGACTTTCGGTTTTTTTACGTTTTATAGAAATTTTTTTACGTTTTATCTTGAAAAATACTTGACGTGTTACTTTTGAATTTTGGGAATAAGGAAAAAAATGTCTTTTCTCATATTTTTCAGCAAAGAGTAATTTTTCACGAAGTTTATACGTGTGTAGAGTTTTGTGACTATATTTAGAATATTTAAGGAGTTAATAATATTTTATTAAAAAGTCCAAAAAATTTTCGCGACTTTTTTCTTTATAACGTTAAATGGTTTTCTTCAAATTTCATGAAACTTTGTCATATGACAACATATGTCTAAATCATTATACTATAGATTAAAACAAATATATTTAATATTCAAAGAGTTATGGACAGTTGTAGCGAATCATTTATTACTTCTCATAACCGGAAATATAACATTTATTTTACTGTTAATTAACAATCTAACCTTTACAATGTTGCACGTGAAAAAAAAAAAAAAAAAAAAAAAAAAAAAAAAAAAAATCTTCTTTATGTATATATTTTTAAAAATTTTTGAAAATCTACGTTTTTGAACAAAAATTTCAAACTTTAGGCCCATTCCAGGAGACATAAATATTTTTGCCTCCAAATTTGTTTTGTTAATTATATGGTCACAGTGACAACTTTTAATCAACTTGAAATTTTGAATTAAAAAAAAAAAAAAAGTTCTTTTCGATACGCCCTAATATATGTCTAACACTTACTGAAATTAATTCCGTAACACTACTCCTTTTGTCACAACACTTTTTTGTAGAATAATTTTCTTCTCATTTAACACGTTCATGCCGGCCCATTTTGTTTACTTATTCTTCTCAAAAGTATCCGAGCACTAGCCAATAATTCCGATATCAAAACAGTACACTTAAAACTGTTTTGTTCAATAAATCCTCGTGGAATCACGTTCTTAGACTGACTAAGTACAGTCGGCAGCATAATTTTTCGAGCACTAGCCAATAATTCCTATATTAAAAAAGTACACTTAAGACTGTTTTGTTAAATAAATCCTTGTCGAATCATGTTCTTAGACTGACTAAGAACATGAGTCGATAAGGATTTATTTAACAAAGCAGTATTAAGTGTACTTTTTTAAGACAGGGATTATTGCTAGTGCTCGAATAATTTTGCAGCCGACTGTACATGACTTGACAAGGATTTATTTTTCAAAACAGTCTTAAGTGTACTTTTTTGGTTGGTTGGCTGGTTGGTTGGTTGGGTTTTACGTCGCACTAGTGCTGCGCAGATGGGCAATTAGCGACGGTCTGGGACACACCCCTAGAGGTGGTCCGGAGACATGCCATCACAATTTTGATCCTCCGCGGAAGGGATGGCTCTCCCGCTTCGGTGACCCCCAGAGGTACAGTCGGTAACAGAAGTGTCCGAACACTAGCAAAAAATCCTATGTAAAAAAAAGTACACTTCATACGGTTTTGTTGAATAAATCCTTATCGAATCCTGCTCTTAGTCAGTGTAAGAGCAGGATTCGATAAGGATTTATTTAACAAAACCATATGACGTGCACTTTTTTTACATAGGAATTTTTGCTAGTGTTTGGACAATTTTGTTACCGACTGTATAATTTTTTATGGGAACATGGAGGACTTTGCGGCCACGACAGATTTTACGTGCACCAGCCACCATTAGTGTACACGACGGTCTTTGGCCGGCTCGAGTACCGAACCCGCAATCTTCCAATTACGAGGCCGGCGCTCTACCGACTGGGCTACCGCGGCCCTGTACTTTTTTGGACAGGGATTATTGCTAGTGCTCGGATACTTTACTGCCGACTGTAGCTGTGGCCCACTGGTGTGAACGTGTTAATCACAATTACATATTAGGGAAAGTTATGCAAAAATGTGTTGTGAAATGAAGACGCGTACTAACAATATTAAATTAGAATAAATTATTATAAATAAACAATATTAAATTAGATTAAATTAGAATAATTTGCAGATCTATTTATAACAAAAAAAGTTAACAAAAAGAGGAAGAAGAAAAACGATCAAGTTTGCAATAATAACAGTCTAAATTTTGCTGTTGAAAAATAATGAATAATATTTTTCGAAATAATCGTCATAAAACGTAAAATATCTTAATAATTATTTGTTTCAAGTCAAAATAATTAGGCATGATCTTTCACAGAAAAAAAAAAAAAAGCTAGGAAACTTTCAAGAATTCAGTCAATGCACTGCTGCTTTATATACTCTGCATTTGTTTTATTTTTAAATCTTATGAAAGGTTGACCCGAAATGATTATTGAGAGTTTCAACACTATATGATGTTTGGTTATAACATTTTCACCAATTAAAATAATTACCGATACTTTTTAGAATACCTTTACCCTTTAAGGGGCAAAGGGTTTTCCTTTATTTAAAATAAACTGCCACCCGAATTTCCAAACAAATTTAAAATGAAAGAAATAAATGATTTTTTTTTATATAATAATAAAGCAAAAGAATTTGTAAAAAAAAAAAAAAAAAGGAGGGGGGGGGGTCAAGTTCTTTTAGTTGGGATGGAGCATAAATTAGATGGAGCATAATATATCCCACCACCTCTGAAAGGGTTAAATGTTCCTATACACAGAAACATAAAAACCAAAAATTTTCTCCATATTTGTTATAACAAATTATTAGTATATTCTCGTGTAAGGCTTTATTTCCAGAAAAAAAATAAATATACAAAAACATTGGTTGGTCTTTAAATATACTTTATATATTAATAAGGATAAAAATATCAACAATAAATCAAAAGTAACCATCTGCAATAAATATTATTTTCTAATTTAAAAATATAAAAACCTTATAGATACTGAATTTCATTTTACTGAAAAAACAATATTAATGTTTTGCAACATTTACTTTACTCTTATATGGATTTAATTAAAATTATAACTACAAATTAACCCAAAAACGAGGTTTTGGATGATTTCATTGCCATACTTTTTACTTTCCGAACACTATAGTGAGGAAAGTATTGTAATCATGTCAAAAATCCGAATTCGAGATTTTGATGTTTCTATACGTTTTGAGGTCCCCTGAGTCCGTTTTCACTATTTTTACGATGATGTATGTATGTGTGTGTGTATGTGTGTATGTGTGTATGTGTGTATGTTTGTGAACACGCTAGCGTCTAAAGGCTTTGTTCGATTAACCTGAAAGTTGGTACGTATATTGTAAGTCACCATAGTACGAACCCTATAGATTTTGGTGAATCTAGCACTTATAGTTTTTTTACAGGGACACAAAGAAAAATTCTTTATCATTATGGCCTATGGGACCAAAATCTTAAAAGTGCGATAGCATCTAAACGCCTTATTCAATTGAGCAAAAATTTTATACCCATATTATAGGTCACAGATACTCAATCTGTATAGATTTTGGAGAATCTAGCACTTATAGTTTTTTTACAGGGACACAAAGAAAAATTCTTTATCATTAAGGCCAATGGGGCCAAATTTTTAAAAGTGTGATAGCGTCTAAACGCCTTATTAATCTGAGCAAAAAAATTGTACACATGTTATAGGTCGCATTTGCACCAACTGTATAGATTTTGGTGAATCTAGCACTACAGTTTTTTTACAGGGACACAAAGAAAAATTCTTTATCATTATGGCCTATGAGACCAAATTTTTAAAAGTGTGATAGCATCTAAACGCCTTATTCAATCGAGCTGAAAATTTGTATGAATATTATAAATCACTGTTGCACTAACTATAAGCATTTTGGTGAATCTAGCATCTATAGATTTTTACAGGGACAAAACGAAAAATTCTTTATCATTATGATCTAAGGGCTCAAAGTTCAGTAGCGTTAAATAAAACCTCGTGTGATATATGGAGAAAAAAACACTCTATTATGGTTTTCTCTCTTTTGTTTGTTTAGCAATTCCTCTTTCTTTATTTTATCTACAAAACTGTTAGTTACTCAATGTTCGGAAAGTCGAGTGGAGTCACTCCAGATTTTTTAATTTTTATTTAAAACGTGATATAAAAAATAGTGATTCTTTATTATATTTCTTTTCTTACTATATTTATGTATTTATTTTTTCTATTTATTTAAATGCTTGCAAAGACTACCAGTTTCATTTATAAAGCAGAAGATGTTGGTGATGATTGCAAATAACTAAAGAAATGGTCTTTAAATATATACCTCAAAGTTCATCGAAGGATAAGTTTGTTGGCTTAGTGGTTCGAAGAATTCCGTGTTTCTCTCCGAAACTTGTGTAAATACGTTCTAGTACCCCTTAAAAAGATCTCTACATCGACGACATCCAGACAAGTTGAGGGCCTTCATGTTGTCAATCGGCTTACACCCTGTGGTGTAAGGTAGTTTTTCACAGCGTCTCTACACTTTTACGTGAGTTTTATTATATTGTAACCACTATTTCATAACAGCAATTTTATATATAATATTGAAACACTAAAACGTTCAAGGAAATTCTATTTATAATATTGTGGTGGCAATATATTAATACACAGGTAAAAGTATAAGAACTTTGCAACCCCTGCACTTTTCCACCACTACAGCGTTACGTTCAAAATTGTTGATATTCTAATATTATCACTGCTTATCTAGCATTTGAAACATATACTATGTAGAATAAGAAACGAGCATTTTCTTTAACAAAAAAAAAAAAAAAAAAAAAAAAAAAAAAATTCTAGTGCTAATTGCCTGTTCTTGTTATTATTATTATTACAGAAATTTGTTTTAAACGTTCTATCTGCTGAATCGCAGCAGAAAATTAGAAAAAAAAAAAGTTAAACTTTGTCTTAAATGCCGAAATACAAAAAGTCATAGGCAAATAACATTAACACCCTCGTTCACTAATTCCATAAAACATAAATATAGCAATCTAATAGCTTTAAAAATTTAGAAGTTTTCATTCAGCATAATTGACTTTATGCTTTTCCGTTATATCTGATAATTTCATTTACCTTTCTTTCCCATAACATTTTTCAAGAGAAATTTTTCTTCCTTATTAATCTTAATCACATATTGAAGAAAATTATTATACAAAAAATGTGGTATGAAGAAGAGGCAATATATGAAATGCTACAGAATAAATTAGAAATTCTTGCAGGACTGCACATAGACGTCAACGGCTCAGGTTTTTTGTAACGTGAAAGTTAGTTTTCGATGCAGTTGCAGAAATAAAAATATTTTTATATAAAGAGTTAAATTAATTAACTAATTAACTTTCATAAGTGTTCGTAATTTTTAATAATAAAATAATGCATAATAAAGAATCTTGATACGTTATCGTGAGCCCCATTTGGAGTAAAAATTCAAACCGTATGATTTGAACCACAAGTTAAAAAAAAAAAAAAAGAAGACAAAATTAGATGTAAATTCTATCCGATCAAAAATACACAATTATCATATGGAATTTAGTTATTAAACTGAAGCACTATAAATATCTTTTTTTGTAAGCGATAGTCTGAGTGCACATAATTTCTTTAAATAAACTGCATTATTTTGGTTTATTCTTGTCTTATAAGCACATCGCTTAGTCAGTAATAAAGTTTTTCAAGTTAAACATTTATATAGAAATTTAATTGGCATAAAATATTATTCAGAAACTATGGTTCAATTTATGGTGTGTAAGAAAATTATCTACACAATAAAAGCATTGTGTTAAAAAATAGAAAATTTCTGTAACATTCCTACAAAAAATTTATGTTTTCTAAAACTAAAGAAATTTAGTTTAAAGTTACATCTCAGTCTGTCAAAAGAAACATATTTTCGGTAACCTGATAAAATCTGTAAACATTGATACAAATTTCGACTGGTGGTTGCATATTTTTTCTGTTTTTCATACGGAAAATTGTTAATACAGTAGGATTGAAAAGTGCTAAGTAACAAAAGAAATCGCGCTTCTGTGCAGTGGTAACATCGCCTAGAGTGCCTACAAGTATAAAGGCGTCAATAGCGAGTAAACGTTTGATTGTCTTGAAAAAATTTTTGACAAAATTCCAGATTCAAAAGTATTTTTGATGGCTGTTATGATAGAAAAATTTATGGCTGTATATTAAAACTAAAATAAAAAGAATGAATAATGGATCTAATACTATTTCATTACAAGCACTGTGTTCGAAACTGTACCTAAAATAAAAGATTATTACCAAAAAACAACACTATCTGCACATTTTTTGCTCTTGATATTCAACACAGTTATAAGTTTTCTACCAAAACACAGTTTGGTAGAAAAAATGTCTGCTAGGAGCATGCGCTGTTGCGTAATTCCACCCTCTCCTTGGAGGCTCTCTAACATCGCCGCCTTCAATGCGATGGGCACTCTTCCGAGTCGGGCTGGTAGAACTGGGGATTGTATTTAATGTGAGGTTTTTCACAGTGTATCCTACGGAAAAAACTTGTTGTGTACAAATATTTCCTCTGTTCTGTTACAGAAAATTTTCGTCAACGTATTTTTCGCATAGCATACGAATATTTTCTGGCAACTTTCTGAGGCCTCACAGAATTTTCGTAGGAAGTTCATAAGTCGGGAACTGCGGAGAAGTCGAGTTGGGTTAGAAGTCTTAGCACTGTTTATTAAAGTTTTCTACTAAAGATAGCCGGCAGTTGCGATTTTGAAGAGAAAAACCTTGGAATTCGCAAAAATTGAGCAATTAATTAGTTTTTAATAAGTTTTTCGGAAACGTGGTAGCATATAAATACAAATTGATTCTCCAGTGTATAAAAGACCTATTTAAATCGTATTCGGGGTTCGGTTCGAGATCACTCAGCGTTCTGCTTATCTCGAGTGTAGTATTGAGGAGTTCATCTGAGTTTGACGCCAGTTTTATCCCCAGGAAGTTTACTGGGAATATGAAACCATTTATTGTTTTATATTTAAGTAAAAATAGAGGTCATTGATTTTTCTTACGCTGCTAGAGAATAATCCTCCTCTTCCATTTAAAAGCTTTGATATATCTATATATATATTGTTATGCTTAAATTAATCTCTGCATTTCATTACTTCAATACACGGCAGCAATGGAGTAAACTGAAGCGGTCGTACAAGACCATTCTTCGCAACTTTGCTACCAGGAATTTTCTGTAATATAACAGGATTTCTTTACAGTGCATACCATCCATATGACCAATTATTACGTTTAAGAAAATATTATACTAAATTACAACAATGCAATAAAACTGTTACAGTCTGTTTTGTCATGTGCTGCTGTTGCTAGGTTAGTTTATATTTTCATTATTTAAAATTTTAAAAATGATTAAGGGAGTATGACTATGATATACATGTGGTATACATTTTATGATAGTAAAAAAAAAATTAAAGTTTAGGAAAAGTTTAAAACTAATAATACGTTGAATTTTATTAATTCGCAATCTTTATTCGAAATGGAATTTAAAATAGATGGAATAAAAAATAGATGGAGTTTTAAAAATTCTAATTTTTTGAACAGTTGAAAAGAATAGTGTATATTAGGCATGTCCTTCATAAAATAACAAAAACTGTTAACATTATACTGAAATTAATTTGATGATAAAATGTATATAATTACAGGAGAAAGTTCCAAAGAAGTAAATATATGATAAGTTAGTTAAAATAAAAGACTTTTTTCCTTTCTTCACGAACGATTTAGAATAAGAAGAAATTTCTGAACAATCAATATGTTTATTTGCGGAATTTGTCTCTTGTCCAAAATCAATTGTATAAAGGAATTCAGTAATAAAACATAAAAATATACATTCTGCGTTTTTCTATTTTTTACTGGAAGTACCATAATAAAATATAACATTTTCATTTATTATATTTAGTTTTATATTTATTGCGTTCTATTATAACGTCTTGAACATTTTAATTATAATATTGATGATTTATTGATTAGAGTGGGAAATATTCAATGCTAAAGCATAAAATATCGGGATTTTTGAAATATTAGCATTTCAATAATAATATTTTGCGAGCTACTAAAAGATATGTGTTAAAGTTTTTTCCACAGCATAATAAACTTCATTCAATACTGTTTTTCTAAATATTTTTAACAAATGATTTAAAAAACACTTGCCCTTTTCTAAAAATTTAACTATGACTATATATTAATTTATCATAAAAATACTTAAAATATTATATCACTTTAGAAAAATAAATTTATATTTAAAAGGTTTGAACTTTTGAAAATCTACGTGGAAAATTAAAATAAATACATCGTTATGCCTTTTTAATTACATTAAACTGCATTTCGTTATTTTACTAACTGTAAACTATAATATAGGTAAACGTGTTACCATACTTTTTTCTTGTATTTGAGTCATGGCCCCAAATTGATGTAAAATATAATCTTGCAGCAACAAGCACAAAATTTGGTTTAATGTGGCACGAAGTTTTTAATATAATGTGGAATTAATATTTACCGATTTAAATAAGAACAATATACCTCTATTTATATTGGAGCATATATTCACAAATAAGTTTGGTAAAGTAATACGCGTCTTGTAGAATTCCTAGGGTTCAGATGAAGATTTTGCTGCAATGACTTCATATTATTTTCGGTGACTGCTGGTAGGACCAAAAATGAGCCCTAAAGACTGAATGAACTTTTTCGGAAAAAAAGAGGAGATGACCTTCTGAACAATCTAACAATACTATTCATTAATAAAACAAATTTGTATATCTTAAAATTTTAAATAAAAATATTTGGAAAAAAACTAGTATGTTGTGGCCACCACGAGATTTTCTTCTATATTTTCCTATACATATTCACTCAGTAACAATAATTTAAAAAAAAATGACAAAATTTTGGGTAAAATGTGAAAATTATTCTAAGTTTGTCAAAACACGGAAACCGTGGGACTTTGACAAAATTGGGGGGAAAATGCAAAAATTTGTTAAAGTTTGTCAGAACACGGAAACCGTGGCAGTTTGATAAAATTAAGGGGAGAGAAAAAAACAAACAAAAAAAAAAAAAAAAAGATTTTTTTTCTAAGTTTTTTTTTTTTCGTAAAAAGTAAAAAAAATCGATAACTTTGTTTTAAATTATCACAGATTTATAGTTCAACCATTCGTTTTAAAGGTACTGACGAGAACTTTCGAAAGATAACCATCTTGAAAAATATTTTGCCCTATATCACCCTGTTAAAAATTTAGAAAAAGCGGGATGGCAACGCAACCTGTAAGACGATTTTTACCAAAAGTTGATAGGCACTAATTTATGTCAAGGTGCAACTACATACCAATTTGTATGAAATTCTGTGCAGTAGTTTCAGAGATACAGTTGCCACAAAATTTTGTCACACACACACAGACAGACAGACAGACAGACAGACTGACAAACATTTTCTAAAAATGGTAAAATCGTGTTCTACAGCTCTCAAAACGTGTAAATCCATCAAAAACCCGAAATCAAAAACTTTTACTAATCCAATACTTTCTTCTAGTGAAGATAGAAGAAAGTAAAAACATCTGTAATTTAGATGTACAACAAATGGTAATGGTGTAAAAAAAAAAAAAAAATACTGATTGGAAATTATTTGCAATTAAAATGCAATAGCAGAGAAATTTTCAAAGATGGGTATTGCTATACTGCAATAAATATTTTTTCAATAACATAATAATAATAATAATAAATTGACATTCTATATAATACTATCATTAAATAAACTACCCGACATAGAAAAGGCAAAATCGTGAAAGAGTGCGTAGAATGTGAAGAAAATTTATACGCAGATAGCTGATGCATATCTAAATAAGTGACTTTATTTAAAAAAAGATAAGTTGGTTGGTTGGGTTTTACGTCGCTCTAGTGCTGCGCAGATGGGCGATTGGCGACGGTCTGGGACTAACCGCTAGAGGTTGTCCGGAGACATGCCATCGCAATTTTGATCCTCCACGGAAGAGATGGCTCTCCCGCTTCGGTGACCCCCAGAGGTATAATTTTTGTTGGGAACATGGAGCACATTGCGGCCACGACAGATTTTACGTGCACCAGCCACCATTAGTGTACACAACGGTCTTTGGTCGGGTCGAGTACCGAACCTGCAATCTTCCAATTACGAGGCCGGCTCTCTACCGACTGGGCTACCGCGGCCCTAAAAAAAATAAGAAAATAACTTATTGCCTTTTTTCTTTTCTTTTTTAAATTCATTTACTCTACTATAGTAGGTAATGGGAGAATTGTATTCGGTCCGTAAATTCGATATCATGTTTCTAACTGATTTACATGTTTTAAGGTCTCATGAGTCCCAAAAAGTGGTTTCTGACAGTTGGTCAGTACGTGTGTGTATGTGTTTGGGAAATCTAATGACTATCATATCTCAGAAATTAATAAATTAATAAAGGTAGAGCGACAAAACTTCAGAATTAAGTTTGGTCTGGTGTACAGATTTTTTTTTTTTTACTTTTGGTGAAAGTTGGAAAAATCGAGCGTAGAGTCGTAAGTCCGTATCTGAAAAACGGCTCTAGCAACTTTCTTCAAAATTACTACATAATTACCCTATTAGATGTCTTTTCGTATGTAATAGTTTATTAGTTCATGAAAATTGATAAGCGTCCGGTATAAGTATAGGTCGATACAAGGTCTCACAAGTGCTTTCCTTTAAAAACGGCTGCATGGATTTTTTTTTTTCAAACTTCCCATATTAACCCTCTTTTAGATATCCTTTCGTATGTAATTGTTATTTTCCGGTCAATAATTGTGTTTTCGAAGTTTTGGTAAAAGTAGATATCTCAAAAGCGGCTCTAAAGATTTTCTTGAAAAATGCTACATAAACCCCTTTTTAGATGTCCTTACGCACGTATTATGTGGTTATTACAGGAAAATTGACAGACATTCTGATTAAAAAGGTCAGTTTTAGATCTCGGAAATGGGTGTTCCGAAAATGGCTCTACCGATATGCATATATATTTTAACTTGCTGTGTAAACACTGTTTACACAGTGTCTTTACATATGTACTGTCCGTTTTCGTAAACCATGTCTACCTCTCGCGGAACGATCCTACTCGGAAAAGGGGTGATGCGTTGAATGAGATGGGCACTTAGCCAAATGCGCTTTTCGTTCTACACGTGTTCGTTTTCTTTTTATGAGTCTTCAATATTTATTTTACCTTTTTACGCGAATTTAAAGTTTAATTTTTAATTTTAATTAACAATATTTTATTTAATGTAATTTATATGACAATATGCGCGAAAAATAAAAGGTGTAAAATAATCATGATAAAAAAATCTAATGATTTGATTTAAATACGATTTTCTGTAAATTTCTGTAAAATAGAGATCCAAAAATATGGTATTTTTATTTTAGCAGTATAATTTAAAAGAAAAAAATATATTACTTTTACTACAGGTAAAGTCTACTGTAAACGTTGTTCTTTTTCTCTTCTTTTATTAATGAATTATGTAAATTTTACCTAATTTAAGTCATTTTTAATTAATTTACTACTATAATCAGTGCATGAAACAAGTGTTCAGGTATGACAGATATAGTACGAATTTAGAGATCAAGTAAGCAAATAAAAATAATTTTAACTGAAAAAAAAAAAAAAGAAGAAGAAGAAAGAAAACAGGCATTTACTTTTAAGTTTACGGATTTTATTTTGCATCGAAGAATAAAACTGATCTTCTACACTTATTTAAAAATTACAAGGGGGAAAAATCAGCATTTTGCCTTTATACGAATATAACGAAGAAGTATCGCCTCAAAATTCAATAATGTCCTGAAAAGAAAAAAAAAGAAAAAAGAAACCGCAACTTATCTCTCACTCGTAAAATGTAAACATTCTCTCATCTTCTACGCTTCTACCCTATTTTAACAAAATCAATGCAGACCTCACGCATGCGCATAGGTGAGCAGGGTCACAGCTAACGAAAACAAACAATATCAGTTTTCTCTCACAGGAAAATTGTTAGGTGTCTAATTTGTTTGATCAATTTTACTTCTTCTGGATACATTATATTCAAAAAGTGCATATAATGCACGTAAGAGTGGGTAATGGAAGTCTTGTGGTTGTTACACACCAGACTTTTTTTTCTTTCAATTTCTTTTACTGGATGTATAACAAAAATATAGCAAGGTTTTTTCAATGAGACCTCATATAATTAATCCAAAGAGGACGTTTTTTATATTAATCTGCAACAGTTTGCTACAGTGTTATTTGCTTTTTCAGAACTACTATTATCGAAACTTAATAATTTGTTAATTATTTTTCTACAATTAGAATAAAAATATATAGCTGTAATATCACTTTGCCTTTTCACGATAAGAGTGCTTTTATCGTAAAATGTGACATACTCAGTTTTGAATAACATTAATAAACAATATGCTTTCTCTATCTCGTTCACTTTACTTTGTTTTTAACTGAATATATCCCTATTTAAGAAATAGTACAGTAGGTACCAAAAGTATCCGAACACTAGCAAAGATTCCTATATAAAAAAAGTAGAGTTAATACTGTTTTGTTAAATAAATACTTGTCGAATCATGTTCTTAGTCAGTTTAAAGGCATGATTCGACAAGGATTTATTTCACAAAACAGTATTAACTCTACTTTTTTTGTATCGGAATTTTCGCTAGTGTTCGGATACTTTTGTTACCGACTGTATATACAAAGAAAAGTGTAAGATGACATAACACGTAAATAGAAATTAAAAAATTTTGAATATATATATATATATATATATATCCTCATAGTATGTATATGTAATATACATATACCAGTGTGTGGTTATTTTTTTTCTAAATATTTATGTAATCATTTTCATATAAAAAGTACAAATAATGTGTAACGAAATAAGAGAAGTTTATCGCTTTCATAAATAAGATATATCTTTTACATGAAAAGAACAAATATATCTCTGTTATTGATTCTACATTAGAAACTATTAATATTAAGTAGGAAATATATCAATTTTGGCGTCATCAATGGTTATCTTTTGTATAGATAGAATAATCCGAATATAAAAACAAATAATAGAACTACCATGTAGAACATATAAATTGAAATACATTATTTTTACATTATATCAGTTTTTCTTTTGATAATAATGAATAAAATAAAATTATACCCGTTAATCCTTTCTATCATTAAATGTTATTAAAAAAAAAGGTTAAAATCTTTGCTTTCTTTAATATTTTCACTCCTAATAAATATAAAGTTAACAGTTAAAAACTATTTTTTTTTTCGGAAATTTACAACTTGATATATCGATTTCCATTCCCCCTTTCAATATATGTATATGCATATACTGTAAAAAATGAACTTGCTTCGATTACAGCACAACGTGCGAGCGACCCACAAGTTTCACTTCTTAGAATTCCATTTGAGGTTAGCCAATCTGAGTTTTCCCAGCACCCTACGGATGTTTCTTAAATTTTCTTCGAAAGTACGTCCCAAAATTATAATATTATCAATGTACACCAGACAGGCTTTGGAGAAAAATTCGTTTAAGACTGTCTCTATTACGCGTTCGAATGTTGCAGTTGCATTACATAATCCAAATTGCATAATCTTGAATTGCCACACAATCCTTGTCCCGTAGTAAACGTGCTCTTCTGACGGTCTTCAGGGTATGATTGTACTTGTAAGTAGCCGCTCTTCAGATCCAACGCCGATAGCCACTGATTAACAGAGAATGTGTCAAACGTATCGTCAGTTCTAGAAAGAGGGTAACTACCTTAATTCGTAATGTCATTCGGATGACGATAACCCACGCAGAATCTCGTTGGCCTTTCTTTTTTCGCACCAAGACTGTGGGAGAGGCCGAACAACTTGTAGATGGTTCGATGAAGTCATTGTGCTGCATCTAGTATAGTCAATCAGGCTCTTCTTCCTGCTTCGCAAATGTAATTTACTTGGGTGTTGTTTGATGAGAGGGTGATTTTCTGTATGGATTCTACGCTGCATAATGTTCATTCTCCCGACGTCTTCAGGTGTTCGAAAAAACAGGTCTCTAACTTCATGAATTAGCTTCTCCACACCATGATTCTGTTCCTCTTCTAACTGTGTGTTCTTGAACAATTCACTTCTAAAAAGTTCAGAAAACCTAGCCACCTAGCCCCGGTCGTTTGGTTTTGTCAGTTGATACATGTCACTTGAGTGCAGATTGCTAACACCTTATCTTTGTTCACTATCTTTAATTAATCGCTAACGTTGGCGACTGTCGCAGGAATAATCAGGGCCTGATTAAGGGGGAAGCTCGCTCTCCACACATTATTTATACTTACACCGTTATTTTTTAACAAATACTTTCCTCCTATAATAAACAGAAAATTTTCATTAAACATTATTTTAAAAGAATTCTGGTGTCTAATAACGGTGAGTAAATTGGATTGTTTTACACCGTTCATTTTTTATAAAAAACATTTCCTCGTCAAAGCGTGGAATTTCTATAACATGAAGTAAAAAATAATTGTAAAAATATTCCGGTATGAGCGAGCTTCCCCCTTAATCAGGCACTGGGAATAATACTCCATGAAAGGTCAACCAGAGATGAAACTACCAGAACTCCTTTAAGGATTCGGTTATTCAATCAGCCCTTAAAGCAAATATTGTTCTTTAGGGGGTGTCCCGGAAACTATTGTCTCAGTATGTTCAGAGATGGAAATTTCGAATTTCGCTGTTATCAGTTGATTGCCCAGATTTTCTTCGTTAAACACAGCTATGTCTTCTGAAATAAAATGCAGTTCATAACTCTTAAAATCCAATTTAAATAGTATTTCCTCAGGAAATCAAGTCCAATATTTATTTAAAGGATCACTTATATCTGCTCGGTAGAATCACTTATATCTGCTTGGTAATTGACATTTTAAAATGTAACAGTCATGAATTTTAATTTCGTTGCCGGTCACAGTCTGGAGTTTAACGCAGGCGGCCTTCAGATAACCTTCCCTTAAAGTTCTTGAGCAACAAGTGTTCTAAACGGTGGTCACGTTTCTCCTTTGTCAAGAATCATGCGGCAGAATGTGTTATTATGTTGTCTATAAACATAAAGCCCATTATCACCGCCATTTATCGAAGGAACTTGAAATATTGTAAATGTGGGACTCTTTATTTTCGGGCAACCTCCACCCCATGAAATTGCCTTTTCTTAGTTTTTCTGTGGTAACTTTGAAACCTGATTATTTCTATTAGATTTTTTGTCGTCTTCTTTTGACATGTCCATCTTTTACACAGCCTTAATACTTCATCTTTGGATTCTTATCTTCTTTAATACTCTCACGACTGCGTACTCTCCTTCTATGATCTGTCCAATTTTTCTTCCTTTCTTTTAGATCAGCTTGGAAATCATGGAGACAGACTGCTCTAATGCTGTTGCGGATTTTACGAAGGGTTTGTTGGGCTGCCTCATTCTTCAGGGTATGCGTCAAAGCTCATCCAACATCCTTAACATTGGCGAGTCTAACGGGGGAAGTACGAATCAGTAAATCTCCTTTTGAAACCAAATCAAAGCCTAAATTAAAGACCCTGGTCGAAAACAGAAAGTAGAGTGCAAAGTCTTCGCAACAATCCCCATGGATCGAGTTATGACCCTAGACGTTTCAGTTTGTTTCTATAAAAGCCAACGAAACACAAATTTTAGAATGACAGAGTAGTGCAGTGGTAGCGTACTTGATTAGTGTGTCGAAGTTACTGAGATCGAGTACAATCAAGGGCGTTTTCTTTTTTAATTTTTTATTTCAACTTTTTTTTTGCCATTTTTAATTAAAGTAAGTTATTATTTTAAGAAGATATGATTTATATTACAAAGGTTTTTTTCAGCGCGGATAATTTTATTTTATTTTATTTTATTTTATTTTAATTTTATTTATTTACTTTTTTTTTTCATTAAAAGAAATTAATAGTTTAAGGGGAAGTACTTTTATATTGCAAAATGATAACATTTCGTTAATGATTTTTGCCAGTGTTTTACGTAAACTTTTAATTACTTTTACTTAGTAATCTCAATGAAAATCCAAATATTTAACAAAATGAACAACATTTGGACGGTGGATAACATTACAATGCAACTAATTGGGATCAGATTTCTTATTTTACTTGTTCTCATTGGAAAAAATGCTCACTTCGCTACTTTTAATCATAGTCATTTTAAATTAGAAAAACTTTAAACATCATTTTACTCTTTATCTAGCGATCTATATCTATATCTATATATATGCATGTATTATATCCTGGTTAATAATATTAACTGGTATACTAAAAAAACATTTTTCTTATAATAAATATTTTATCTTAAAATAATAATTTAATTTAATTAAAAATGTAAAAAAGTTGAAATATTAAACATATAGTTGAAATATTAAATATAATAATAAAAAAGAGGCCTCCCTATCGGTGTCAGATTCGACCACTCCAAAAAAAAAAATTCTGGAACGCGATTTTATTTTGATAAAATAGATGTTGTGTTATATCAGGTTTTAATTCGTTATACAAAGTAAACCGTTACAAAAATTGGCATACTTATCAGATAAAAATCTACCGAACGCCGTAATTTTTAGAACAATCGGATAATTCGTTCAAAAGATATTAAATATAAATCTATTTTAACTTAAAAAAAAAAAAAAAAAAAAATGTTGCCCCCAAAAAATCGTTTTTTTCCTGGTTTAAAGGGAAATAAATTTGTTTCCTGCGTAAGAATTAAACAAGAAAGAAAAATCATGCAGTATGCATTGATTAGTAACACTTTCCAACTGTACGCAATTGTTGTATCGAATAACTTTTAATATTCTTCGCCTACGTTATCACACAACAGACAGAAAGACTGAAAAACATTCAGATAGACTAATTGATTTTAAAATTACTCTTATGCATTTTGCAAAGTGTTAAAAAGGTTTAACGCAAAAGAAAATACAGCCGTTAGATTATAATTACAGCTTTTAATCTCTCTTAATATTTTACTGTAGCCTGTAAATCTGAAAGTTAATCATATCATATTCTATACAAAACAATATTTTAGAATATTAATAATGCATGTCAGTGTTTTTATGATTTTTATAGAAGACAGTTTTTTAAATAAAACTTTAAAAAAATTCTCTCCTAAAATGTAACACATTGGCTTTTTTTTTTAATTGTTGTTGTTGTTTTTCCTGTAAACAAACTAATTGTACAGGACATATTAATGACATTTTAAATAGGAAACAATCCATACTGAACTTTAGTGTATAATTTTTTTTTTAAGACAGTATTTTTATGGTCTGAATAAAAGAAAAAAAATCAAAAATCTTAGAAGTTTTTTTTTTTTTTTTTTTTTTTAAGACATGGAAAATTTATGATGAAGTTTATTATTTTTATCTACTATTTTATGATTTTTAAGTGTTTTTTTTGTTTTTTTTAAGTACTTTTTTTAATGTTGACACTTTTCCATGAAGCCTTTTCAAGCAGTCTGCTGTAAAGAATGAAAATAAATTAGCTTTCCTAGAAGAATTTTTAGTTGTTTTAGCGTTTTATTTAATATTGCATAGGTGCCAAGTATCCCGTTTTTCAAGGGAGACTTCGAACAGGAAAATGTTTACAGCTGTTTTCGATAATAATAATCGTCGAAAATATATATAACGTATTCCATTTAAAAATATTGGTGCCAATTCTATATCTTTTGCATATACAAGAAGAAAGTATAAGATTTGGAAAACCCTTTGATTTCCGGTTTTTAAAAAATTTACACGTTTTGAGATTTCCTTACATTTCAATAAACTGAAAGTGACTACTTATTTTTAAAAAGATGGATATATTACTAGCTTTTGCATGTATAAGAAGAAGGTAGAAGATAGAGAAAAAATTTCGATTTCCGGTTTTCGATGAATTTACACTTTTGAAATTTCTTTTAATTTCAATTAACTGAAATTGACAACATATTTTTAAAGAAATGGCTTTATTATTCTATTCCCTGTATATATAAGAAGAAAGTATAACATTTGGAAAAGATTTTCGATTTTCAAAGAATTTACACGTTTTGGGATTTCCTTGCATTTCAATTAATTGAAATTGAATACTTATTTTTTTAGAAATTGGATTTATTATTACATCCTCTGCATATATAAGAAGAAAGTATGAGATTCAGAAAAATTCTAGATTTTCGGTTTTCGATGAAGTTACACGTTTTGAGATTTCCTGAACTTAAATCGATCATTTTTAAAAAATATCTGACTTTTTGAGTTCAAACACTGTACTTTATGAGCCAATAGAAATAATTTAAACGAATTTGATGTTTGATTGGACCTTGGTTTGACATGGTGCTGATTAGCTTTTGGGCTATATTACCCAACAGGGGGCGCTTCTACTTTGCGATTTCTTCTCATTTTAGGAAAGGCTCAGTATCTACAGTGTACCAAACTTAGAGAAATATATTAAGTAAAACTCTGCTCATTCAGTTTCAGTGCATATCGACAAACAATTGCCACAGCTCTGTTCCAATTTAATTCCGTTTGGGAGAAGGAAATAACTTTGCTTCGCTTTGCTTTGCAAAACAGTGGTCGAGTTTCGACCACTGAACGATACTAGCAAATTTCAGTTAGAGAAATAAAAATACGATAAAAATATATTTAAACATAGACAATATTTAAGCACGTGGGCTCAGATCAATGATCTAAAGAGAAAAATGACGACATTTGCCTGATGCAATAGTTTTATAGAAAAATGTATTTTTAATTGTTGCATCTTTACAATCTTTGCAAGTGCCATCTTAAACCTAGCAATACTTTAAAGATATACTCAGAATATGAACTACTGTCATAACTCGACTAAAAAAACGCAACATATATATATATAATCAGATAAGGTACTAGTTTTTTTTTTTTTTTTTTTTTTTTTTTTTTTTTTTTTTTTACATAAAGTTTTGCCAAAATAAACAAATATAAAGGTATCGCCGACATGGCGACAAAAATTTAAAAGTCCCCATGGGATTCTACACTAAAACTGCACAGAAAATTGGGTCGTCAAACATGAATTTTACTTTGAAACCTTTCTTTGAATGATTTTGATTTCAGTATCGCACACTATTAATTTGATATAAAATATTAATTTGGCTTCTGATGAAAAAAAAAATTAAAATTAAACTGGGAAGTGAAATTAATTATATGATTTATGAGTTTCAAATTTTAATGGTAAGTAAAAAAGAAATAAATTGCAAAAATTTTCCGCGGGTTTGCTATTAAAATTAGTAAAGGGAAACACCCTTGACGGGGCTCGAACTCAGTACCTCCGACACACGCTACCACTGCACCACGCTGTCTTGCTACAATTCATGTTTCATTGGCTTTTATTGAAACAGCTATAACTTCTTGGGTCATGTAGGTGGTGGTGTGCAAATTGTGCTTTCTACCCTATTTTTTCGACCATGCTCTTTAACCATCTGACCGCCGCTGACGAATATATCCGGTCACTGAGCTGTTCTTTTTCAACATTACATTTATAACACAAAATTATATTATTATAAATTTTTAGATTGTTTTTCAAGTTTGAATGTCTTAAATAATAGTCATAAGAATAATAAGGCTGTGCATAGTTACGTTTAAACAAGCATTATTTTAGTACATTTAAAAAACTGTGCATTATTTTAGTGCATTTAAAAACTGTGCATCACAATTCTGCCCTTTTCAAAGGGGGTCAGAGAGTTAATTTAAGCTTATTTTGTTTTCAATAGCAATTTTACTGATTCATACTTCTCTTGTAAGGGCTTTTTGAGTGTCTGGATCTCGCACGGCATCGATGAAATATTAGAAGGCCAAACCATCACGAGTCTCAACGTGGAAATCTGAGAAGGGAAAGTGTGATAATCTCTGAATATCTACTGCCAGATCCTGTAAAGTTTCACTTGTTTTGTGATAACGGAACTTTAACTTCGACGATTGTTTTCTTTCGAACATTTTTGTCCAAAATGCAGCTCTGGGGCCGTTGTCAAAGCCACGAAGTCATGCCGCTTTACTTCGAAAGAGTTTCCAGGATACCAACTGCGTCGACCCGTAATGATGCTACTAAGTGGCAGTAGGACCCAGCTACAATGAAAAACTCTCTTCTATATACTTCTCAATATCATAGGTACAAAGCTTTATTGATTCTCTATCTTTTATGTCTTCCATCGTTCTCTCAAATTCTTACTCTATTTTCTTAAATTTACTTTCTCTTTCAAATAATCTTCCTTTCAGCTCTTGATCGACATTTCTTTAACTTTCAATTTAAAGCTCTCTTCTATTTTCATAATACTATCATCGAATTTTTTTTTTTTTTTTTTTTTTTTTTTTATATACATATATCTTTTTGACATAATTATAAGAAAGCACCATAGAGCTGGCGTTTAATAGTTATTGGTACAAAACTTTTAATGAACACCATAAAGTGTAAGAACACGATACGATTGTTTCAGATCGAAAGAAAACACAACCCCATGTCAGACGGATTAAGTAGGCGAGAGTACTGCAAATAAAGCAACAACGTGCAAAACCGAGTTAATAAATAAAACAAATAAAATGGAATGCAAATATAAATGCTTGTGTGACCAAAAATATAAAATGGGAGAAGAAAATATGTAAATAAATAAAATTTAAAAATAAAACAAAACCTAAAAATCTAAAAAATAACAAAACGAAACGAAAACCGAGTATGTGAGTAATTTCCAAGTAGCATGCAAGAACGGAGTAGAAAAAATATCATTAACAACATCTTTTGAATTTTTAAATATGTAAAAAGCGTCACTGATATACAAACGGGAAGAAGAGATAGAATAATAAATTATGTTAGTTTCTGAAAAATCAAAACAATGAATATGATCCCAGCAGTGGGAAGCAATAGAAGATTTGAAAATATCTTCATTACGAGCATTCGGACGGAGCTCATTTATTCTATATTTCAAATTCCTCCTAGTTTGACCAATGTAACCTAAATTACACGAGTAACAGGGTATTAAATAAACGCCAGAACGGTTTTCAGTAGGAAGATAATTTAATTTTTTTTTTTATGGGTTTGTGAATGACTTTAAAACCGAACGGCGGAAAAACTTTAAAAAATGTGAAAGAAATTGGTGAAGGAAAAGTTAAAACTACTGTAATGAGACCGTGATCGTTGAATTTGGAAACACAACGTTTAGGATTTCTGAATTTACATAGAGCTTTATCGATGACAGAGGATTATAGCCTCCAGAAAGAGCAAGAGATTTCCAATAATTGATTTCTTTTGAAATACTAGACGGATCAGAGCAAATGTGTAAGGCCTGAAAAACATAAGTATAAAAAACGGACATTTTTTGTTGAGGGGTGTGGTTAGAGAGAGAATGCGGTGGAAGTGAAACAGATAAAGGTTTTCTAAAAACAGTTCTTGAGAACCGATCCTTGTCTTCAGACACAAAAACGTCAAGGAAAAGCAAATAGCAATCCTTTCCAATTTCGAAAGTGAATTAAACGCAGGGGTCAATCGAATTGAAAAAAGAAAGTAAAATTGGTAATTCGATATCAGAAGGAACAAGAACGAAAGGGTCATTCCCCATACCTAAACCAGTGAGGACACCGAAGAGATTTTCTTCAGAATAGTACATACAAATATCACAAAACAAAGGAGAGAGAGAGCTGCCAGAATTTTTTTCGTTTTTTGTTCCATACCTCTAACTCTAATCATTCAGCAGACAACCCCACCCCTGACAACAGAATTGTGCGTACTCGGTGTTCATGAATGAATGACAGGTCTTGCTGAGGCTTCAAAGTTTATTTACAGAATATTTTGGAAGATTAAAAGTCTGTCAATCAAGTATTAAGTTCAGTTTCACCAGAAAACGCAGCTTAAGTAACAGTTGATACGTAAAAATCGGGATCCGGGCATAATATCGCGAGACAAAATCTCGCCGAACAAAATTAAAATAATGGATAAATTAAAATAATCGATTAAATTAAAATAATGGGATCTATTTCATGTGCGATCTCTTGTGAGGTCCATAGGACCTTATAAATATAGATATATATATATTGTAGAGTGGAATTTCATTATTTTATCTATATTTAATTTCAAGTTATTTTATCATTTGCCTTTCGTCATTCAAAATGCATTTTAAAAATGTTGTACATCACTGCTGACAAATCTTAACATTGTTCACAAGCCTGAATTAAAAATTATAAAATTAATAAGCACTATTCAATTAGTCATGGCTAATATCGACAAAAATTAATAAACATAGTTTTTAAACTGTTTTAAGCAAAATTCATAAAAAAACTTATGGTAAATATGAATGTGTTGCCATGAAATTTTATATTACATTACTAATAATTACCAACTCATTCATATATAATATTGCAATAGTATCACTTTATTTATATAAACACCAATCACAATATTTTTGTTTTTCATTCATTTATATATGCGATATTTTGTCCCGCGAGATTTTGTCCCCAAACCGTGAAAATCACAACACTATATCAGATACTGTATCATAAGCATAATACACACAGCACAGGATGTACTGCAAAAAATAACGGTCGTTTTTACAGTAAAATGTGCTGGCAATATGGGGGCCAGCACATTCTGCTGTTAAAAAGAAGTAATTTACAGCAGAAATACCTGTAAAAGCGTCTGGCTTTACAGGTGTTTCCGCTACAAAAAACTGCCGTTATTTTTTACAGTGTGTATTCAATAGCGGAGGTCTGGTCAAGCACAGCTCTTTACACCGTAATGACTTGGCTTAAACTCCACCGATCGCCGGAATGCGATCTATTTATAGCTTCCTACATTTTTCGAGAATATTCTTGTATTACACGAAATATTCGATTTAGAGCTTAGATATCCATGTATCAATAATAAAAAATTTCTCGCCAAAGTGGCCAAAAAATTCGCCAACGGGTGATAAACTCCCCAACATGGTGCCAAATTCACCTCCAAGGGCATTTCTGCTTTTTAACGGGTTTTCAAAGGAAAATTAGCTATTTTAATGCCAAAACATGGCAGAAGAGCATAAAATTAACATTTTATAACCCGACTAAAGCTCTTTAGATTAAATTACATAAAATTAAAGACTATTATTTACAAATTTA
Source organism: Salticus scenicus (assembly GCA_963930645.1). Lineage (NCBI taxonomy): Eukaryota > Metazoa > Arthropoda > Arachnida > Araneae > Salticidae > Salticus > Salticus scenicus. The sequence goes on along the minus strand of OZ005657.1, from coordinate 13,852,159 downwards.
TAAATATATATATATACAAAACTTTAATCTTTACTTTTTTGAATTATAACTAAAGTATTTATGATACCTTGAAAATGAGTCACATTATTAAAAAAACATGGGAGTTCTGATAAATTTACATAATCTTCATACTCTGTGAGGTATTATGGAATGGAGGGGAGACCAATTATAAACTTTCGAAGAATGGACGGAACAATTTAAATGTCTGAAAGTTCAAATGGAGGAATTCTTATCGAAAAGGGAATATATGGTAAAGCGGAAATGCCGTACAAAACAGAGAGCATCGATCCCGAAATTTTGATTGACAGAGCTAACAAGTATAATGCTAAATTGTCTCAAACATTATGGGTATCTTAAAGTGAAGGAATTATTCATCCCAAATTTTCCAAAAGTCAATCATGCATAAACTCAAATTGACAGTCATTCAAATTCTATTAAGATAAAGTGGACTATAAAATTAAAAACAATGCAGAATTGCCTATTGAAAACAGATAGATTTTTCTTATTACTCAAAGGTCATTTTTTCATACTGAGAATAATTATACTGGTACATACAGCTTAAGGTAGATTCCGAATCATTACGAATATCTGTGCCTGAGAAACTCTGCACCTGGCAGCTGAAGGATAGAGCTCTAGCAAAATGTCAACCAGATAGATTTGAAAAATATGGGCTTATGCGCACTAATAATTGTTACCGGAATTAAACTTCTCTAATATTTTCTCAGAAAAATTAAATAAGTGTATTAACTTTATAGAAATCCGTGGATTACAATTTATATGAAACATGTAAGAGTATGTAATAAAATGTCTGTAATAAAATTATATACTACATCTCTTTAATTAGAAAAAAAAAAATGTATATCTTTATACCCACATATATTAATCTAATTTCTTAAATTATAATGAACATAAATTTAAAAACACATTTTATTATACCAGGATAATATATAATAGTTTTACCATTACGTCCATTACGTTATAACGTTTCAGCATAACATATAAAAATGTTTCCCACAATTATAAAGGCGATGATTAAAGCAAAAATATATAAAAAGTTCACATGAAATAGAAGGTGTTTATTTTATTTCAAATTATATTTAAATTTAATTTTTTTTATTGGCAAGTAATTAATTAAAATGTAGTTAATTTTTGATGTAAAGTAAATATTAGAACTATTGTTATATATAATAATCCTTTTAAAAATACAGTGCCCGCCGCTTAATAAAATCACATTCATTCTGAGCCAAAGTGATTTTAATAAGCGGCTGTTTTTTATAACCGGCGAGCTTTTCGGAACATAAAACAATATATTCATTCCCGAAATTAGAATGAAATTTCAAAATAAAAGGATTTATAGGATTAAATAAACTAAATTAATATTTTTTAAAAACTGTTATTTATTCCAAATTAATAAATAAAACACATATATTTTTATAAAATTAATAAAAAATATTATAAATAAAATTAGTTTATGTGTATACTGTATTTATGTTGGGCTTTTTAAAAACAATTAATTATTCATTTAAAATTAATAAATCAAACACATATTTCTTTTATAAATCTGATAAAGAAATATTATAAATAAAATTAGTTTATATGTATACTTTACTTATATGTTGGAATTTTTAAAAACAATTAATTTTTCATTCAAAATTAATAAATTATTTACTAGTACGCTTTGAAAATAAACAGTTATTGAATTTTTTGTTAGGGCAGGTGATAAGGATGCTTATTTGATTACGACGCTACATATGTTTTCTTTTAAAAGAGTTGATATAGTACCTTGCTATGTTTTATTTTTCTTTTCCTTTTCAAAAATTAAAAAAAAAGGCTGACAAAATCAAAATTTGTTGTCTAATTTGCGCATCTATGTCTATTTTTGAAGCTGGAGATCTTTTCCTTTTTGATTTTATTAACAGGCGATGCTGATTTTATTAAGCGGCGGTTTTTAAAGTAGTTTGCATTGATTTGATTCCGTTCCTGGCAATTTGATCAGATTAAGCGGCTGATTTTATTAACCAGTGATTTTATAAAGCGGCGGGAACTGTATTTACAGGGATGGAACACGGGCGCAGAATTCATACCGGAATCCGTTGAAGAAATTTCTGTACTTATAATATCGCTGATTTAAGAAGTAGAAAATTTTCTTACATTGATAGTGGTATGAATTCTGCGCCCGTGTTCCATCCCTGTATTTATTTTTAATTTTTCTCTTCGATGATAGTATTTTATTCAAATGAGATTTTTCAGTATAATATTTTTTTTTAATTGTTATTTCCGTTTCGTTTATTTTTAGTTAAAGTATTATTATTAAAGAGTTTTGTAATTTTATATTTTAATGTCCAAGAGTGTTTTGAAAAAAAAGTGATATGTAACGTTAAAAAAAAAAAAAAAAAAAATTGATGGATGTTATGGTTCTGTTAAGGTCATTTCATTTTGAGGAAAGTAAACATACATTTATCATTCTCTTTTAGAAACAGTGAATTTTTTTTAATTCACTTAAGTTTGAATCATATACCTTCTTTTAAAGAATAAATATAAATTTCTGAACTAAAAACAAATTTTTCTTAATTTTGTTTGGCAGTGATCCAGGAGCTCAATAAATGTTTGCAAGAGAAAAAACCAATGGATAAAAAAGTGGATTATTTTTATTTAATTCAAGGATTCATGATGAATTTATATTCATTAAGTTTAAATAATTCTGATAAACTCATTTATCATGGATAAAAACTATATAAATTCATTTTTAAAAAGACATTTATATAGATTTTGTGTTTAAAGTAAATTTTATTAAAATTAAACTCTAAATTTATTTATAAAATGAAAACATTTTATAAGTTTCACAGTATTATAGATTTTTTTTTTCAATATACACTGCATTTGAATGGGGAAAATGTAATAATAAATAATACATCGAAAACATAAATGAATTGTTTTTCAAAGTTGAAACCAAAAGAAAATATTATAAAAGTTCAAAAAATTATTGCCAATAAAACGAACTGAATTTCAATTCCTCTTTTGTAAATGGAAGATTATGGGGTTTTTATTTATATTTCATTTCTATAAACAATTATATACGTACAAACAACGTATACTAAGCTGGTGAAAAATAACATCCTGACAACAAGAAGAAATTATGCTAGATAAAGGAAATTTGGGAAGCGTAATTGCACAGCAGGAAGATAATACCTATTCAAATTTTGCGATGAATGAATAGGAAGGCATTAGTGACACCATAATGACCATGCAAACCACGTCTTTAAATTCGCAGTGTAAACGTCCTGGGCGTTATTTACCTTTCAGATTGGACGTGGTGAAAAGACGGTGTCAAGAATGTGTTTAAGAAGACGCAGAAGACGGTATCGGCATCTTAATGAGTTTGAATGTGTTCGTATAAGAATATTATGAGAATGTGGAGTTTCATTTCGCAATATTACACAAACTCTTTGCAGGGATATCTCCACTTTATATGATTGTTGACAGCACTAGTCACAGAAAAGCACTGCCTCAAGAAAACCGGATTTCGGTCGCACATAAGCCACGATTGACAGAGAAGACCTCCATTTATTCCACATGGCTAAAATACATCCTATCTACACCAGAAATTAGAGCTTCAGTGTCACCAGAGTGATACACCCAGACAACACAAAATCATCCTCAGGATGTCCGAGGATGAACTTTTTCGGATTTCCGATTGTCTTCAGGATATCCAAATCTTATCCACAGACAACCTCTGTTCATCCTCAGGATGGCAAAAGTGTCCGCAGAATCTGTATCCGAGGGGCGTTCAAAATACGTCCCAGGAGGCCCAAATTTGACTGACACAAGGACATTTAGGACTATTTAAAAAAAGTTTAAACATCCTGAGGACATTCTAGGGATTACATTCTGAAATCTGCGGAGGATCATCATTGGATGCTCCCTAAACAATGGTATTTCACCTGTAACTTTGCTGTTCCTATTTAATTCCACACCCCAGGTTAACGTTTCTAAACTTAGGAACTTCAATGCCCACCACAAAATCTTACCTGTAACCAGCGTTCCCAACTTTTATAATTTATTCACGACCATTTTTAGCCCCGTCTCTTTTTCATACCGGAAATTTTGAAAAATGATTTTCTTCTTATTTAATCGTTATAACATATTAAAGAGAAATAATCTACAAAATTTCTGGTGCGAAAAGAAAGCGGGGCTAAAAATGCTTGTGAATAAATTATAACAGATGGAAACTCTGCCTGTGACAGTTGACTATTTGCTTCGAAGGTTATTCGTCCATTATTCATATCAAATCGTACTTCTGAAAATATTGGTGATAGTTGAATAAAAGAATTCTTTAATTTTATCCTTGAAAAAATTGTATTTTAGAAAAATTTGTATTAGTTATACATATATAAATGTATATATTTCTTTTATCTTTGCTTCACTCTAGTTTTTAAATAAATAAATAAAATAAAATAAAAAACACATTTCGCTGAAATTCAACTTGAATTTTCAGAAAATACCCCTTAGAAAGACCTCCACAGAAGGTACTCTCCCTCAGGCCTAGGACCCAAGAACAGTCAATTGGCCTTATCCCCAACACCAACATCAACACCATTCATTCTGAATATATATTTTTTAATGGATCGTAAGACGTCGTAAAAAATGTCCTCGAGACATCTTAAAGCAGACGTTTTGTTTTAGGATAACATATCTCAGAGACATCCAAACTAATTTGTTCTCTGTACTTTCAGTTCGAACATCCTGCGGATGTCATTATTTTATGTATTTGATCCTAGGATGAAAACAGGACATTCGCGACTTAAAAAGAACATTCCAGGGATGTCATGTGCTATGTGGGAAGCGAACTAAAACAAATCAGTTGTTTGAGGAACAGTTCTAAACTAGAATCCAATATTCTAAGCCATCATGTAAAACATTACCTTTACTATAACGTTCACAGAACTAACTCCGAATCTCTACCATCTGCGAATTTTAGTAGTGTCAATGTAGAGAGGGAAAAGTGGCGATCTGTTATGTTCTCCAATGAAAGGAATTCATGTCTTGGGGCCAGTGATGACCGTATGGTGGTTAAAATGTGGTGAGGGGTGATCTTGGAACCAAACTGTCTGCGACGTAGACTAACTAGGTTATCTTTAGTATTTATGATCTAGAGAATATTTTCCTGTTCCACCAGAAGCACTCTCACGTTATCATAAGTACCTTGACTGCAAATGTATCCGTGCTGGATACATTTGCAATACCGGTTTAGTCACGTCAGACTGGTGATTGGGCTGGTCGTACGGCCAGTCATGACCAGTATTTAGTGAGCTTTCTAATAGAATAACGCTCTTTCTCATAAGGCTGCTGTTGCCTAAAATGCTGTACAGTGTGCCAATCATGGACTCCGAGTTTACTAGATCTTTCTCCCATCGGTCAAGTATGGGACATGATTGGACAATAAATCCAGCCTTATTCATAATCAGCATAACCCGTTGTTGATTTCACTGATCAAAGGCAACAGGCACAGAACTCCATGCAACAAAATGACTTACAGCACCTGTATTACAGAATGCATGACCATTTTCAGGCTTGCATTCGAAATCGGGGTGATTGCAAAGAGCTACTAATGTATTCCCATTTCCCTTTTGAAATGATTCTTCTTGCGCATGCGGATACATTAACATGTTACCGTTCAACCTTCCACCTATAAATCTGCGGTACATTCAAGTTATTTAAAAGTAAATGAAATATTTCTTAATGACGAAGCTTCTTAAACAGCCATACTGGTATTTATTTACATGGTACAGTGCCATCAGCAGTCCTATATTTTTACGTGCAGTTTATTATTTTCCCACCACTTTAATCAATCAGTATACTTTTACATATTACTTTGGCTTAAAAATTTTGACAAAAAATGTGTTAAAAAAAATAGTGGTATTAAAATAATAATACACACGTGAAAATATAGGACCGCTGCGAGCACTGATAACATGCAGACCGCTGATTCATTCTAAAACTTAGCATGCACTGAGAAAAAAGCTCTCTCGCTTAACGCGTCACGTGTTACATTACGTTAAAGCTTTGCTTCAGGACTCGTGCTGCTATCTGGCGATCGTAGAAAGTTCTATTCTTCGGATTCTTCTTACCCCGCTTCCTTCATAGTTCAAACGAGAGACTTTGCTACTTTGACGATTACTACGTCTTGCAGTTTGTGTAATTATTTTATTTTTTTCTTCGGTTAACTTGACAGTCTCTGTATTATTACAATCAATTACAGTAAATTTATGATCGATATTGACATATTCTAAAATATTATTTTTAAATACATCATTAACAATAACCACAGTATTACTAGAAGGTAGGATTGATTTAAACTCCAAACTTATCATTTTTACAAATGTTTTTCTCTCGATGAACATATGATTCAATCTGTGTATTTTCTCAGAATGTTTAATAACTACTACCAAAATCTTTGCTTTTCACACGCATGGGAAAATTAGGAAGTTTTTCATTACCTTTTTGAACCATTTCACGACTTATTTCATACCATGTGTTAACTGTTTTACATGACATTTACATATTACTTCATTGTTTCTTCTAACTAACATTCACCGGCTACCTAACAATATCATACTTCTTTTAGCATCCACTTTCTCTCTTTTCTACAGCTTTCTTTTTAAAAAAAACTGATTGATTTAGCTAATATTTATGAAGGGGATTACTAAATTTAGATTTTGAAGGCAATATTAAGTGTAGGGCTACTCTAAGTGATTTGCCAAACATGAATTTTTCTGGCGTTTTGCCAGTTACCGCATGAGGTGTTGTATAATTCGCCGACAAAAATCAAGAGATGGATAATGCCATATCAGTTGTATCAAGTTTATAAAAGAATTTTTAACTGTTTGCACACACCTTTCGGCTTGACCGTTCGAATATGGGTTAAAGGAAGGAATTAATATGTGTTTAATGCCTTTTTTTCATAGATATTCTCAAAACTGATAACCAGTAAATGAAGAATCATTATCTGAAACTAACTCTGCAGACAGACCAAAGGTTACAAAAATTTTCCCGCATACACTTATTATGGTTTTACATTCAGTACTTGGTGCAACTTCTATTTTTAATCCTTTATAGGATCCCCCAACAACTAAACAATATTTACCTTCAAATGGATCTGCTTGATTTGCACGTATTCTTTCCTAGGGTTCCCCTGATTTCCATTCTGAAGGTCTTAATTTTGTATTATCTCTTGCAAACATTTGGCACCTTATGCAAGAATTAACTAAATGTTCAATTTTTTTATTTATATTAGGACCAAATAATATCTCTCACTTTTGCTTTCATACTAGTTATTCCCATATGTACAGAATGTAATAACTTCAGCATAGAATCATATCCCTAATCAGGTATAATTATTCTATCTTTCTGTAGTAAACAATTTTTGAGTAAGAAATGAAATCACGCCTTCTGAAATAATGATCCAATTCTGCTGAATGATTTTTTATAAGCTACCCAATCTAACTCTTGTCTTGTCACAGAATTTTTGCGATACCTGCTTGATGTTCACGAGAAAGTAATGAGATCAATACGTTTAGCAAATAAATATGAAAAAGAAAATTTATTACTGATTACGCATGTGTAGTTACAAATTAATGGAAATATTCATATCCCATCAATTATATATGAATATATAATGATTGCGTTTTGTTCTGTTTAATGCAGTATGTCAAATCTCCTGAAAATGTCATTTAATATTTTTGAATAGCCTGCATGTTGTACAAAAAAAAACTGTCTTTCTTTTAATTTTATATTTTTTAAACAACTGTTATACCTCCTTAGATACTTGCTATTCAAATACAAATGAACACAGATAATTAAAAGAAGTCTCCTAATCATATTCTACAGCTACACAGCATCCTAAATATTCTATTTAATCTTTAATTTTTTACTCGTCCTCTCTTCAGCTTCCGGACAAAATGTCGCAGAAATGTATGAGGTATGACATGTTCTTTACACACCCCAAATATCAGGTTAATTCGTCGAGCATTTTTCTAGATATTTTACGAAACATATAAACATATGTTTTACAAATGTATATTTTACAAAACGTCATTTATGGCAAGGCAGTATATATATCGTCAACTGCAAAAAAAAAGGAGATAAGGGAGAGGGGCGATATTTTTTAATTTGTACCATAATCAATTGTCATACATAAAATTAAGGTTAACTCTATGTAAAATGGAAATTCAATAAAATACTCTTTATTACAATAGTATAATTGTAGAAATTTGATCTCTAACACTGAAGAAATTTGAAAAATAACCAAAATAATAATAATAAGATGCGTGCATGCTAATGCCCCTTATTATATTATTGGCCGGGTAAAGATGACAGATCATGAGAAAATCAATCTGTAGACACTGGAAAAGTTCCATTCCCAAAGCATGTACATAATAGGATATTATATATTTTAAAACTTTGATTACATTTGGAAAGTTAGTAATAAAGTGGTGATATCTTACTGTATTTTCAATCTTACATTTAGTTTCGTTATTTAACCCTTTGCGGCGCAAGACAATTTGAAACATTTCATTTATACTCCCACCGGAATTCATGAACTAAATTAAACTAAAAGAAATATTAAATTTTAAGGTTTAAAAACCGGCCTTTTCTAATGTGTTATAAACGTGAATTTTTGCTAAAAAATTTCCGGGATGAATTTTTGCAGCTGGATCTTAAATTTTGCGTCCTTGCAGCGAGGACAGCGCGCGTTAAGGGGTTTCAATTATAAAAATAAATTGTCACACCCATCACAATTTCTGTCCCACCCGGCCCATAATATTTAAATCATTACTTTTTTATCGTTATTTATTCATCTAATTAGTTAGTTTTATAGCTGAAATTCAATTTGAAAATGGTTTTGTTTTGCTTGAAAAAATACGTTTTATTATTTAAAAAAATAATAATACATTATTTATTATTGTAAAGTTCACGGGTATTTTAACAAATGCATGTGCTTATGAAAAGTCATGTCTCAAAATTTTCACATTCGTCACAAAATTTAAAAAAGAATTTCAAAAAATTATACAGTATAATTGTTTGCTATTTCTTTACATTATAAGTTAGATATTATACATATACATATGTAACTAGAGAGAGATGAGTTGATAAATTTTTCGTTTAAAAATTGTTATAATAATACATAAAACTAAGTCAAAATGTCCCACCCATCAACATGGAATGCTCGGTTTATATATATTTAGAAAGAGAAAGAGAGGATTTCTCATAAATAGTTTTTTCTTCTGGAAGAAAAACGTCTTGTTACGGAGTTTTTTACAAAATAACCAAAATATTCCCCTTTAATAATAGTATCAAAAGTTGTACTAATAGTTATTAGGTAAAAGAAAAATATATGCTTTATTTATAATGCTATAAATTAAGAATATTTCTCTTACATATCTCAGAGAGCTAAAAATAGATATTTAAAATATAAAAAATTCATAGGAAAAAATTGCAGCAGGATTTATATTTATACAGCTTGAACGCTGCTGCATAAAAACTAATTACGATATTTATTTAGCTACATTTTTTATAGAAAAAATTCTGGAAGATTCTGGAGAAAAAACAGGAAAACTTTGCAAAAAATTTTGAAACTATGAACAAAAAGTAAATGATCAGCTGAGCGAAATGGGGCATATTGGGAACCTGAATAGACAAGAGAAGATTATATATTTAAAAAAAAGGTTAAGGAAAACAATATTGTTAGTAAATGCTATAAAAACTAAATGTCAAGAATAAAAAAAAATGTGGATTAGTTGCGGAGCAACCGATTATTATTTCTTTTTTAGAGAATGTGTAGTTTTTTATTTGAATAGTCTATTCTGTTATATATGTTATTAAGTATTATATATGCTTGAAATAAAATGGAATCAATGTAAAAATATTTTTTAAGTAAACAAGCGATACATCTGATATTTCGAAGTAATTAATCCCTGCAGTATAAATTTTAAAATGATTACAATTTAGAGGAAAATAAAATTTCACTATTTTTATTGAATTTCTAAAGCTTTATTATTTTCTCAATTACTAATATTGTTATTCTTTTTCAGGTATGTTTACGGATATTAATTAACAAATAATTTCTATTATAAAGCAGATTCCAATAAATATTTAGCACCAAATCTGGATATAAATTTCGACCCATAAGCAGTGAATAATTCCCCCGCAAGTCCAGAAAGTGAGCTGTTATTCATAAATATAATAGAATATTAATTTATTTTTAACATTGTTAATAATAATAAAGCATTAATGCTCAAATACTAAGATATGAGCATCCTAAAATTAATAAAATACGTTTTATAGAAGGGTACTGGAGAGTTGGATTAGAGAAAGAAAAAATAAACTTGATACTAAAGTGCTTGAATATGAAAGCTATAAAACATTACAAACTGCTTGGGATGGATAGAATCAGGTTTTCCCCTCTGTTGTATTGTTTTTCTTAGAATTATTATAAAGATATCTTTTTGATATCTTTAAAAATTTTTACATATCTTTAAAATTCTACTCGTTATTTTTAAGCCTTTTTGTGATTTTTTCTTTAATTTTGCTTAACTTTTTATATTTGTATATATCCTGGATTTTTAATTTAAAAATATATATAAGTTCTCAGTTTCTTCAAATTAATACAATATGGACCAAAAATCTCCAGTATAGTTTTAATTTTAATATAATATGAAGTAAATGACGTACGAATGTCGGGTTTGTACTACCCTGCTTCTTACAATTAGAAGTTATTTTTTTTTTTTTTTTTTTAATTAGTTCCAAATTTCCCTCAGAATGGCGTTGTCAATTGAACACCAGTGGCGTACTAAGAATGGAATGGAGGGGGTCGGGTCACCCCGGCCTCTGGTATTGAGGGACCTCCGAAGGAACTTTAACTTTAAGTGCATGTATCTAGTAAAGTTGTCATACTATTATTTTAATGTGATGCATTTGCTGCAGTTCCACTTTAAACCGCATGTTCGTGTCTAAAGAGCTTAATGTACAAAAAGTAATCGTAGAGCGATAACTGTAAAGTAAAAAAATACACATTTATGCAAAGACTGGAGCAGGGCAAGCGGGGTCAATTCTCCTGGCCCTTTTTGTTGGAATCATAGATATAGTAATATATATAGATCTATCATCCCCATGTTATCGAGCAAAAAATTTTGATGCCGAAAAAAGTTCTAAAATCAGCCATTAGAGAGTATTGAAAAAAAGAGTAAAATGAAAAATGAATTTGGAACTGTATCTGGAGTTTTTCAATCACCTTTAGTAAATAAATTATTCATAAATTTCATTTGCTAAATTATCCGTGTGTATTTCTGTGAGTGATTTACTCGGGGAAAGGCAGCCATTAGAGTGACTTTTCCCGAAAAAAAAGGCATCACTTTTTCCCTCTCGCTGATCAATCTATGTCTCATTACTATATCTATGGTTAGAATGGGCTTCTGGAACAATACTTAAATTTATTTAAATGTTTTTTTATTGCAATACGTTTAAGTGAAGAAGTGCAAGGGGGCCCTCAATAGAGGAAACATTCCATTTGGACGGCCCCAGTGAGTATTTCTCCAAGACCTCGAGAGTTTTAGGTCCGCCACTCTTGAAGACAGCAAGAAAATACATCAAAAACGCAACACAATCATGTAAAAGGTGTTTATTTTGTGAAATTCACTAAATTATTTCACTATATCCCCAGAGACTCCAACATCCTAATTAATATTCCGTAGTGTTGTTAGTCACGCCCTTTTTTACACACCAGTAAATTTTTAGAGTAATAGTATCCAAATTCAATTACGATTAAATAAGAAAAATACTCTAAAATGATACTGGTGTGAAAAAAAGGTGGGGCTAACAATACTACGGAATATTAATTAGTATGTTGGAGTCTCTGTATCCCCCTATATAGCTCGAACCGCATAGAAACTGTAATCCAGTTCAATCCACGTGCAAGGTAATATTGTAGGAGAGAGTGGATTGCACGCGTCATTCACGTCTTCAGTACTTTAGAATCAGTCACAGGAAAAGCACACATTTTGTGCTTCACATACAGTGCCTGATTAAGGGGGAAGCTCGCTCATACCGGAATATTTTTACAATTATTTTTTACTTCATGTTATAGAAATTCCACGCTTTGACGAGGAAATGTTTTTTATAAAAAATGAACGGTGTAAAACAATCCAATTTACTCACCGTTATTAGACACCAGAATTCTTTTAAAATAATGTTTAATGAAAATTTTCTGTTTATTATAGGAGGAAAGTATTTGTTAAAAAATAACGGTGTAAGTATAAATAATGTGTGGAGAGCGAGCTTCCCCCTTAATCAGGCCCTGTTCACATAGTCTCACAAGATACCAAGATAAATTATGGCTATAGAAAAACTACAAGAAACGCTATAAGGTAAACTGGGATAAGTGTGACAAGAAAAATTGAGGTTAGTCATTGAAAAATGTTGTAGGTAAATAATTTGAGACTTGATAGTGTATCGCCCGAGTATCGTTATGTAATTTCTTGATCGAATCTGCCTGTTAGGTCGTTTTCCCACAAGACAGTGACATAACGCATGCGTAGAAGTGCACGTCACCATATACCAAGTGACTCTCACACCCTATGAAAACTTGTATCTTTATTTTTATGTTAGTTGCTAGTTGTTCTAGAGTTGTTGCAGAGTTGCCGGTCTTCGTGAATGTTTAAAAATGTTCTAAAGGATTTCATAAAGAAGCGCACGGCTATGTGTGCGCAAATTATGTTAGCTCAAAATATGATTGCTTCAGATATTATGTAAATATTGTATTTACTGTTATGTCTTCTATAATTAAACGTTTCATGTGCTTCAAGACCTTGGGAAAATTATTTAATCCTGGATGTCTGATTATTTGTTTCGATTTGACTTATTTTCTACGAAATTCAAAAGTAGACTTTTTGTTGCATTCCAATTTTACCCGACTGAACTATGTCGTTATAATAGCAATTCTAGCATTATTTGGTGCATATTATAGCTGACAAATAATTTTTTAATCGATCTGGAAGAAACATGTCACATATCTCAAAAGATTATTATTATTATTATTATCTTTTTTTTTTCAAATATAGTGCCCAATGCCCATTGAATTGAGGCAAGTGTGATTTTAAAAGTGGAATGTGGAAGAATTTTTTTTCTCTTTTACAAATGAAAGAAAGACTATTAGAAAATGTGATTGAATCGATGTTATTATTTACTAACTACATGATTTTTTTAACATTTGATAACATTAGGAGTCTTCCAAAAATTCAACAGAAACTACCTTTATTATAAAACTCATGGAAAACGTTTAAAAAAGTAATTAAAGAACAAATATGTAAATAGTTCTACGGAAATAATACAGAAAATGATTACTATAATATGGAAATATAGAAGGTTAAGTGAAAAATTACATTTGTAGAAAAAACGGAAATTTGTGGCTTCGTTCACATTTAGAGCCACATTAAAATAATACCTAATCCGCATACCATCAAACTTTTCGTTGGATTTGGTAAAAAATTTAGAATGCCTTTAAACAGAACAAAGGAAATGTCTTATGCTTTTGGCCGAAATTCAGTTTTAGATTTACTTTTACTTCGTTCTCATCATCTGCTACCTTCAAAACGTCGCAAGGATATCAACTTTCATTACACTTTCCTTTTACAATTTCTTTGCAGCTAATACATATTTGCTAGTTACAATTAAGACGATGCAGATGATGAAGATTCACATTTGTGTGTGTTGACAAAAAATAAATAAATAAATAAAAAATAAAATAAAATAAAATAAAATAAAATAAATAAATAAATAAAAAATCTGTATGACCAAATCCAGGTAAGATGCCATATTTACTCTTTAACACATTTTATTTGAGGTAAATGTGACATCCCAGTTTATACAATTACATAGGTTTAAATTACAATCTGTCTACACAAAATATGTAAAAGTAATCGAATTAGTTATTATTATTATTATTATTATTATTATTTTATTTATTTATTATTATTTGTTTTTTCAATACCCAATCAAATTATCTATTTAAAACGGAAGATGTCAGAATTTGAATGAACTAACTTTGAATTTGATTTCTACATTCTTTGAATGTGTATGAGAAAAATACGAGGTGTGGCTATTAAATAACGGACTATTGCTGCTACAGATGAACTACATATGCGCCAAATCCGAACGACCGACAGTTGTGCAGCGTAAAGCCTTCTCTATCGATTGCAGCGCCTCCCGTGTTTGTAGAGAAATCAGTCTGGCCGTAACCTTCGTTTGTGTAAGAGGTATTTGTTTCGTTTTGCCGAAAACGTGAAACGAATTGTCGTGAAATTACACGTGAAACTTGATAAAACCGCTAGTGAAACTTATCTTTTATTAAAACAAGTTTATGACGATGAAAGTTTATCACGTTTGCGAGTTTATGCGTGGTTCAACCGTTTCCAAGATGGCTGAGAAAACTTTGGAGATGATGACCGAAATTCAAAGCGATGATGATCCTTTTATTCGACATTCATGGTATTGTGTACCTTCACTGGGTTCCTGAATGTCAAACTATTAATCAACATTACTATCTTGAGGTGCTTGCTCAACTTCGTGAAGGGGTATGGAAAAAACGACCCGGATTGTGGAAGATCAAGTCATGGGTTCTCCATCAAGACAACGCGCCAGATCACACGTCATTGTCTGTCAAGACGTTTCTAGCTAAATACAACATCCCAGTTTTAGACCATCCGCCTTATTCATCTGACCTGTCCCCATGTGACTTTTATCTGTTCCCCAAAGTTAAATCTGCATTAAAAGGAACAAAATTTGAGTCAGTTGAAGCTGTGAAAGAAAAAGCGGCACGCCTCATGCAGGAGCTCACAGGACAAGACTTCCAGCACTGTTTCGAACAATGGAAAATTCGCATGGAGCGTTATAGGGATAGAGGAGGGGTGTATATTGAAGGTGATAATAACTAAATATGTATAAATTTAAAATAAAATTTTTTACAGCAATAGTCTCGTTATTTAATAGCCACACCTCGTAAACTATCTTCCGTTGTGCCAACTCTTAGCACATTTATAAAACAAAAAGTACATTCAGTGTCACACTAGAAGACAATTTTAAAATGCTGAATACTCAGAGCTGCCAACCTAATCCAGCAAATTGTTAACGCCTACTGAAAAACGCCCCTTTTTCTACACCACTTAATTTTTAGAGCAATTCTCTTCAAATGTATCTATGATGAATTAAGTAGAAAAACACTCTAAAAATTAAGTGGTGTAGAAAAAGGGGCGGTACTAACAATTTGCCGGATTAGGTTGGCAGCTCTGAATACTCTTGCCACCCTTACACCTGTGTCACATTAATTCCAGTTGAGCCTGTAAGCAAAACATATGGACAAAATGCGCCAACTAAGGACAAATTTTATTGTTATTATTATTATGCTTAAATCAAATTTTGGAACGTAAGAAATATTACAGTGCAAACAGCACTCTTGCGCGCCACATCCTTTATATTATATTCAAATTTAAAACGTGTCAGAAAATTTGGAACCACCTTGAACAATTTTTTGTATTTCACCATTGTCTAAAACCATTTTGTTGGGAATGGTTGGGATTAAACTCCCATCATTTTTTCTGATTTATTTGAAACATTATTATTATTATTATTATTATTATTATTATTATTATTATTATTTTGCCGAAAATACTGCCATTTCAATCAAAATTATTATCTGCCAATAACTATATTTAAAAAAGGAATACAATCGTTCTTATTCTTATTTTATCAAATTTTTAGGAATATTAAACAGAAAATGTAGATCTAAAGATATGAACTTTGGAATTTTTTTTTAAAAAACCCGCAATTTAAAGTGGGATTTAAAAAGGGAGAGGAGAGGGGGGACACAGAAAAAGAAAAATATATTAAAGAAGGGTACTTGCGATATATTTAAAGAGAGTATAAGACGCAAAATTGGGATTCAAAAATAAATATATCGCAAAATTTTGAAAAAGTGCAATAGAAAAGAGCCGCACATTAAAAAAAAAAAATAAGAATGAAAATTTAAATCCTAATCAAACAGAATATATTTTGTATGTTGAGATGGGAAGGGAATTGTATTATACTTTAAAGAAACTCTTTCGGAAACTTTTGAATTTTTGAATAAAAGTCTCATGGGAATTGTTACAAAATTTTTTGTCAAGTTGAAATTTATTTACGTACACTAATCTTAATATATAAAAGAAAAATGAACTTCTTCCGAAATATGTATACTTCATGAAAGCTTATGTAACATGTAAGGCCTACCATCTCCTTATATTATTAAAATCTGTGCGCATCTGTCTGTCTTTCTGTCTGTCTGTGAGAAATGCCTTGTCATCGCTAAAGCTCCGGCGCTAATGGTCGCAGCGCCTCCAAACCGGAGTCGACAGACGCAGAATTTCTTCATCTCGACATCGCGATAATTCGCTAAGCGATGCGACCCTAATTAGTGGAGATATTAATAAAAACATTGACCCATGTCTACCGAAAACTGACCCAGAATTCATGATTAAATGCTTAAGAAGCGACATTTTTACGGAAAAAGTGGAAAATAAATTAGAAATATCAGTCGTATTGTTACAAACAATATACCATTGGAAAGGGCTTCTTTTGCTTAATCCGGTGGTTTAAACGGCTTATCGATCGGACAATTAGATTTTTTAAAATTAACTAAACTATAAAAAAATTGTTGGCAACTAATCACAAGAGTTTTGTTAATTTCGCAGACTAGCGAGATTCTAGACGTATTTAGGTTACCATGGCGCCGGGCGAAATAATAAATAGCTTTTAACTGATTTTGCACTGGAAATAAAAATTGCAAATTTCAAAATGGTTCAATTTTCTTCAAAATTATTTCAAACTTGTTACACACTTTTAACATCCCTAGACGAAGTTGCAGTTCAAATTTCATCGGGTTTCGAGAATAAATAAAAAATGTACAGTCGGGGGAAAAAAAAATCGCAGCACTCGCTGTAATTTCGTTACTAATTCACTCAGAAAAATTTAACAGGCACCATTCAACAGGGAATTAAATGCACTTTTTAAAAATGGTGCCGAATTTTGAATTAGGGGTTACCTACATATTGATATGAGCGCCAACTTTGATTTTTTCAATAGCAACACCCAATTTTGACTTCATATTCGAATTTCTGAGAGTTTGGCAGTGCGGAAAAGTATACTGTTGGTATACTTTATCTTTAGTATTCATAAAGATCATCAAAAATGTGTTAGGGGGTTATCTGTAAATGTAGAAAAATAAAATTTATATCTTACAAGAAGTAGAGAAAATTTTACACTTTCACACCGGAAATGTTTCAAGAAAAAGAAAGAGTTTTAAATATTAATACAAACATTAGTTCCTTACCAGTACCTTAGTTATTGCTTATAAATCTTTGAATAAACGCCATGAAATGCAACAATCTCACAGTAATTGTTTCGGGACAACGGGAAAGAGCACATGACCCTTCGTCGGGTGAACAAAGTAGGCAGGAGTACTGCAGTCAAAGCGGTAACTTGTTGAGAGATTATTGTATTTTATGGTGTTTATTCAAAGTTTTCTAAATAATAATTTGAAACGCCAGTTTTGTGGTGATTTCTTATTAATTAATACCTTAGTTTTTCTGAATTCCGTTTTTAGATATTGATATACTTCAGTACTTTTTTAGGTAATTTTAGGTATATTTAAATACATTACACTTATGATTGGTCAGACAATACTCTTAAAAAAATATATATATATATATTTTTTCAATTAAAAAGTGTCTGTCGTGGTTACACTGATCACCAATAAAGCTTAAAATTTCATTCGTAGGCTTAACATAATATACGAACTGAAATAATATAGATGTGTTTATATATACAACAATGCATAAACTAAATCCTTTCGGATAAATTATTGTAAGGTTTCATGAAGTAAATATTAAACAATTTTAATCGCGGGTCTTTCAAAACTGCGGAATAATAATAAGGATGTGGGAGGGTAAGCTTAAGTATGTAACCCAGTGTTCATATTTTTCCGACAAAATATACTATGGATAGAAATATGTTGGTTAGAAAGAATAAAATTATAATGTATATCCATTTGTAATATAACTGTGAATACAGAAAATTTGTTCTGAAATATTTTTTTTTTGGGAGAATAATGCCCGTAGGCGGACTTTACTGTCAAAAAGCAAAAATCCCGAGGTCGTAAAAGTGTTAAAATATATTTATAAAAGTTAAAGTATATATTAAAAATATATAAAATTAATATATATTGATGATATTCTAAAGACTAAAGTATCCTTAAAATAATAATCCTCCCCTCTCCAAAAAAAAAAGTAATAATAATAATAAAATACATAAATAAATAAAAATAAAGCAATATATGAAGTAAATAATTAAGCCTTTAACTATGACAGTAGTTAACACTTTCACGATCGCTGACGTTAATTCACGTCATTTGAAAATCTATAACTTCGCCAGTGGGCGTTTCTTTCACAATTTGTATGGATTTATATCTTAAGTATATAACCAATATTCGTATTTTTGAAATGGAATATACCATGGATACAAATATTTTGATTAAAAAGAACATAAATATAATGTATATTCATTTTTAATATAAATGTGAATAAAGAAAATTTTGTTCTGAAATATTGTAATTTCGTAGATTAACGCCTACACCTACAGGCGCGGACCTTACTGTCAAAAAAAAAAAAAAAAAAAAAAAAACATGCGGTCGCGAAAGTTTTAAGAAACAATTTTACAATCTGTCTTGCATTCCAATTCCAATTCCAATTCCATTCTTTTTTTTCTTTTTTTTTTTTTTTGTCAATTTTTACAATCAATCTATTTTTCTATTTGAAATAGGAAACCCCGCCTATTTATTTAATCTTTTTCTTCTAGTGTTCGTTTAAAGGATTCAAAATTTATCACCAGTAATCGATGATGTAAATATTACTTGTGTATATTTTTGCCAATGTCAGGTACCGACTTAGACTTCCTTGAGCTCCGGGGCAAGCTTAGGTGGGCCCACTTGCAGTGGCATAAGAGGTCTTTAGGTTACAAAATTTCTGTTTATGTCTATTTGGGGCCCTTCCTAAAGGAGAGCCTAGGCCCGCCGCCCCGCATTGCTAACCTGGCGTTAGTCAGGGCCTGGTCAACGTAAGATAAGGGGGTTTAAATGAATACTCAAAGTCACATTTACTTTTCTTTTCTGTATCGTTTTGTTTTGAAAAACGGTTAAAAGGCGGGGCTTGATTTCTTTAGAAAACAGGAATTCTTGATGCTAACACTTATGTCTAAAAACAATCATTTTGTTTTGTTTCTTTGCGTTTGACGTTGCTTTTATATAATTTTAAACGTAAATTAAAAAAAAATACATATTTTGTTTAATTTTCTTAGTTATTTTTTAAGATTTGCCTCGTTATCTCAGGTATAATTTTATACGAGACGGCCCCCTAAACCACTCCAAAAGAAAGATTTGTTTATATCTCGAAAACTAATAACTGAAATGAGCTGCAAATTTGCACATTCATATTTTTCAGCATTAGGATTAATTTTATGCAAAAATTATTATAGGTCATAATTCATAATTTTTATGAATATGAATTTATTAATATTTTTCATAATTAATTTTTTTTTTTCAGATTCAAAAGTAATGATGCATTATGTTTGGATTTCTTCACTGTATCTCGTAAAAATAGAGTTATATCGATCGAGTTATTTTTTGTGAAGATATTAATAAAAGTTTGAAATATGAATTTAACATTAGCACCCTCAAACTTTGAACGCTTATAACTCTGTGAAAAAATAAGTAAAATATACAACCAATATACTTTTTCTCATTGTCGCGATCCCAGGAATTCAAATATAAAATTAAAATGGGGCATTACTATTGAAAAAATCAAAGTTGGTGCGCGTTTTAATATGTAGACGACCCCCAATTCAAAATTTTAGTTCATTTTCGTAAACTACTCACAATTCCCAGTCGAATGATACTTATTACATTTTTGTGCATCGATTAACAACGAAGTTACATCGAGTGCTGCGTTTTTTTTTTTTTTTTCCCTGACTGTACAATTTAATTGCAAATTAAATTTTATTCTAATACGCGTATTTCAAATTCTAACTATGATTAAATTATTTTTAATACATCATTCGAAAGATATTTTAAAGTACTTTTATATTATCGAAAGTGGGATTCAAGATTTCGCTTCATTTACACGTTTTGAGGTCTCCTGAATCGGTTTTCTTTTGTGTCTCAGCTACTAATTAAAATAATTTCATAAGTTATACATCATTAGATAGCTTTGTTAATTTGGAATCGAACAGTACATTACAGAAATTTCTACCGCCAGATGGCGCTGTAATATTTTAAAATTTCAATATTTCAATTTCTAATTATAATTAAATTATTTTTAATATATCATTCGAAAGACATTTTAAAGTTCTTTCATATTATCGAAAGTTTTAACCAGATTTGCTCGTTTTGAGGTGTCCTGATTAGGTTTTCTTTCGAATCTCAGCTAATTGAGTTAGACCGTTCCCCGGTTGGGAAAAATTTCCCCGGAGTTTATTGCGTTTTATGGTGTTTATTCAAAGTGTTGTACTTATTAGTTATAGATTTTGCTGTATTTATTAATAGCACCAATTGTTGGTATCGTCCAAACACAAACAGAGGGAAACTGACAGTGATTCTTCAATTAGTGAAAACATTGACTCTAAAAGTTCTACTGGTTGTGAATAAATGAAATGATTTTGTCGAATATATATTTTTTATATTACATATTAATAATAATTACTATCTAGAGAGAGAGAGAGAGAGAGAGAGAGAGAGAGAGAGAAATAAATAAATATAGTATTAGGTTTTCTTTTCTTTCTTTTTTTTTTTTTCCTTTTTTACTGTTGAAGAAAAACAACATTAGAGTAGAATTACTAACATACCTGATAACGTTTTCTTGAGAAAAAAAAAAAGTAGTACTACTAATAAAAACAGCTTTTAATTTATTTAATTGTCTGAAAATTTATTTTTTATTTATTTATTTATTTTTTTTATTTTTTTTTTTTTATGTAATTCATGAAAAAAATTCAAAATCAGTGAGTTACATTTTAGCTGTTATTTTATACGATCTATATATTTAAAAATTTATAATAAAATATTTTACATAAGTGAGAAGAAAAACAAATTTATAATTAATGTAAAAAAAATATCTTTTAAAGATATTTGCGTTATTGTGCTGTAAAATAATTTAAGATTTCAAGAAAGGGAAAAACATGTGTGATATTTTATGCATTGTTATAGTTATCAAATTATTTGACAGGCTTATTGTCGATGTTTTAGAAAGAAATTATTTTTTAAAATTAAATAAGCCAAAAATTGTTGTCAGAAATAGTGACATTAAATCCTTGGTGAAAAATTGCAGAATTCGAATGGTTATGTCTGAAGTTGTAAATTTGGGACTTGGCAGGTAAAATTAAACAAGTTATTTTTTCTTATATAAATTTAATATCGTATTTTGAAAATTAGAAAAAAAAAGTGTTATGTATGGTAAAAGAATCGAAATACTTTTTCAATGTTCAATGTCACTTCTGATTTGTAGGTTAATGTATAACTGTCAAGTGTGATAGTATTTGAATACCGGTATTTTTTTTATTATATATTTTTTTATAAGCTTTTGTAACAGTTTCTAAAAATCGTAACACTTGGTAGCTATGATTACAATTGAAAAAATTTTATTCGTAATTTATTTTTATATCGGTATTTATGAAACGTTTAACCCTTTTAGGCCCACTGCCCAGTTCAGTTCCATTGGACAAAGGATTAAATTATTGCATTTTAGCCACAACTCTGCTCAATCAGTTGAGGTCCATTGTCCAATTTACTTAATGAATCTAAATGCGATATCCAGTACCACTGGAGAGTGCGCTACAAAAGATTAAATATTTTTAATTCAGCCAGAAGATTTTAATTTTTTCTCATTTTTAGGAAAATTATGAAAAATGTCGTTATAATCGTGTTAAATGAATGTTTTGTGAGCAAGTACTTTATATTTTTAAAATACGTGTCCATTGTCTTGGATCAAAATAATTAAGTGTGACCCACCATCAGATTATATATTAGCCACGAGTTCTCCATTAAATTTACCGCAATACCAATTCAGAGTCTATAAATGCGCAATAATTTTCACTTAAAAAGAAATTACTGAGATTGTCAAACTTTATTGTATATATTTCATACATTTTTAATGTTTTATTTCTCAATAAAAATTAAAACTGTATGTTTCTCCTTCACGAATATATATATATATACACGCTGTACAAAAAATTATGCAAGAATTCACAACATTATTGAGGGAATTTATTTTCATCAACCATGTTGAGAAATGTTATCAGCTATAGCTGTGTAACAAAGGCATACAGTGGATTGTTGCGCAATTACAACTGGTAAAATTCCTCTACATGGTCGTGGCAAGTAAACTGCCTCAATGTTTACTCATTTTAAGATTCAGTATTGAATTATCAACAGGAAATGCATCATTGAGAGACGATTTCTTTGGTTTCCTCATTCCACTTTCATTGTAGAGAGTAATGGACATTTTTGTAGAAAATATCACGTAGATTAATTTTGTAATTGATATTTTTTATCTAAATGCGATAGTTTTCAAGATATTTAATAGAAACTGAAAATGGCCCCCTTTAAACGCCCCTCTGCCCCCAACTCACCCCCTCAGTTGGGGACTTTTAGTATATTGTTCTGGACACTTAACCCTATAACTGTGCTCAGTTTTAAAACTACACGATTTTTTTTTTTTGGTCTTCGTCGGTTTTGGGTCTTCGTTGGTTTTGGGTCTTCGTTATCTGGATTTTTACTCAAACCACCACTTGCGCCTATAGTAGGCTGATCAGATCAAAGTACCTTTATTATAGAGCAGCATAAAAAATTGCTACAATTATCAAATTATGGATGCATTTTTTCATTTCTAATAAATAAGGACTAAAAATAAAGTGTCACTGATTAATAACTTAGTTTCTACAATTTTTTAAAACTTAGAAAAATGCCTTAAAAAAAAAAAGGGCGTCCCCATTTGTCCCCAGAAAATGGGGACGTTTGGTCAGTATAGCCTATAGTCGACAAAAAAAGTTTTTTTGGGGAGTAACAGAAATGAAATTAACTATTTTCAACTAATTTTGTAGTGCAGAATTAAAAAATAATAGTGAAAAATTTGTAACACGTACAGTTTTTTTTTTTGTTATAATTATTTAATCTATACTGGAAGCAATGTACAAAAGTTTTTGAAGACATGCATTATTACTATCACAATTATTAATTTAGCATGGAATATTGTTAATATGGAGATAATATACATATTGTAGACTAAGTAGAACATAAAAACATGGAAAATACACTAAATGATTGAATTGTTATTATTTATTATTTTAAAACCAAAATACAAAAAATAGGCTTTTTTACGTCTTGTGTTAAATTTCTACCTTGTGATTTTAATATGAATAGTTCACAAATACAGCAAAACTTAACGGGTACGGTTTTACAAGTTCTACACTGAAAACTTGCCATTTTGAACATGAAACTTTAACTATAAAACAGCACAATCATACTTAACAAAGAATACCTGTTAACTAAAATACAAGAAGAAAAAAAAAAAAAAAACAGATATAAGGTACGAATACAGGGTTGCCAAACAGGGGTTGCCAGCAGAGAGGATGGCCAGGAGGCAGGGTTGATAGCACAAAAGGTTACCATGTGTGATACAGTCTGCGGCAAAAGTATCTGAGCACTAGCAATAATCCCTGTCTAAAAAATGTACACTTAATACTGCTTTGTTAAATAAATCCTTGTTGAGTCATGTTCTTAGTCAGTCTAAGAACATGATTCGATAAGGATTTATTTAACAAAATAATATTAAATGTAATTTTTTGATATCGGAATTATTGGCTAGTGCTCGGATACTTTTGCTGTCCACTGTATTGTAAAAATCATAAAAAAATAGTGAAATTTGCCATTTTCTGATACTTTAACAAAAAAAAAAAATGGAACAAACATGGTTTCCGGGACTCTGAGATGCCAGGACACTGGGTTGCCAGCAGGAAGGGTTACCACCTGTGATACTGTGAAAATGATAAAAAATCCTGAAAATTGCCATTTTCTGATACTCTAACAGAAAAATGTGACATGGTGGGACTTTTGTACTTGCAGATATTCAAATAAAAATTGAAATTAATAATAAAAATAATAATTTGACCGTTGTTACCGAACCACTGTAGACCAGTGCTACTAGCCTTAAAATTATTTAAAACGTACAAAACATGCTGTATTGTCCTTACATATTCCCTATGTATATATTTGTTTTGTACATTAGAAAATATTTGACCAGAACCCTTTTAATTGCACATTTTAGTTCATTTTACTATTGCAAAAAAGCATTTTTCAAGAAAATGTGTTATTTCATCCCTCTATATCTTCTAAACTATTGATCTACAAACAATATGTGATGGATATTTTTGTAGGAAATTTTACGTAGATGAATTTTGTAACTGACATTTGTTTTCTCTAAGTGCGATAGCTTTCAAGATATTTAAAAAAAAACTGAAAAGTGCCCCCTTTAAATTCCCTCTGCGCCCCCCCCCCCCCCCCCCCCGCTCACCCACCACGGACGGGGACTTTTAGTATGTTCTTCAGGACCTTCTCGTCCATGAATAAGCAAAATTTTAAAACTACACGATTTTTTTTTTCTATTCGTCAAAATTTGGCCTTCGTTGCCTTGTCTACTGTCTAATCCATCTAATATATTTATATTTATCCCTCTGTCTCTCTCTCTCATATATATATATATATATATATATATATATATATATAGAGAGAGAGAGAGAGAGAGAGAGAGAGATAAATACAAAGATATTAGACAGATTTTAATTACAGATCTGTTTAATATCTTTATATTTATCTCTCTCTCTGTATATATATATATATAGAGAGAGAGAGAGAGGGAGAGAGAAAATAAAGATATTAGACAGATTTTAATTACAGATCTGTTTAATATCTTTATATTTATCTCTCTCTCTGTATATATATATATATATAGAGAGAGAGAGAGGGAGAGAGAAAATAAAGATATTAGACAGATTAGACAATAGTCCAGGCAACGAAGGCCAAATTGTGACGAATAGAAAAAAAAATTCGCGTAGTTTTAAAATTTTGCATATTCATGGACGAGATAGTCCTGAACAACATACTAAAAGCCCCCGCCCGTTGCGGGTGAGCAGGGGGCAGGGGGGCATTTAAAGGGGGCAGTTTTCAGTTTTTATTATATATATATATGTTGGTATTATTTTGTATCTATTAATTGCTAAATATAAAGGTTAAATTTTATTACGATAACTATCATTTATATATGTACAGTCGGTAACAAAAGTGTCCGAACACTAGCAAAAATTCCTATGTGAAAAAAGAGCACTTCATACTGTTTTGTTAAATAAATCCTTATTGAATCATGTTCTTAGACTGACTAAGAACAGGATTCGACAAGGATTTATTTAACAAAACTGTATTAAGTGTACTTTTTTTACATAGGAATTTTTGCTAGTGTTCGGACAATTTTGTTACCGACTGTATATATATTACGTTTCTCCTAATTAACATTTTTATGAAACTGGTACTCAAAGCATCTACTCAATAATAATACAAGATATTCGCCTACGTTAATAAAATTTTCGGTGAACCTAAATCTTTATAGAGATTGTTAAAAATGATTATTTATTCAAAAGAAGATTTAAAACTTCTTGTGTTATTACCATTTTGATTAGGAAATAGTTTATAATGTATTATATTTTATTTAAGAATGACAAAATTGTTAATGTAAAACCAATTTTTTTGGTTTTCTTTTTGAATTCACATCTCAGGCAAAAATGAAAATAATAGTTTCTTTATCTTTTCAAGGTAAGCAATTTTATTGAAAGAAATTTAATTTATAATTCAAATACAAAAAATTCATTTTATTTTGCATCTCATGAATTATTCTAAAAATGGAAGATGATTAATAGACACTGGCATTCCTTAGATTCCTTTCGCATACTTTATCTGAGAAATTTCTCACCAAATGTTTTTTCTTTTTTGTTTTGTTTTGTTTTAGCTCAGAAAACGAATCCTAACATTCTATTTTTTTGTTCTGATTTTATTTTTATTTCATTTTTTCTTTTTGGCGTATATGCATGAAAAAGAGAAACGATTAAAAAATAAGAGATAATCTTTTTTTTTTTTTTTTTTTTTTTCCTTGTAAAATTTCTTAGTAAAGTTTATCATTAAAATAGATATACAGTCGGCTGCAAAATTATTCGAGCACTAGCCAATAATTCCTATATTTAAAAAGTACACAAGACTGTTTTGCTAAGTAAATCCTTGTCGAATCATGTTCTTAGACTGATTAAGAACATGACTCGACAAGGATTTATTTAACAAAGCTCTATTAAGTGTACTTTTTTTTGGCAAGGATTATTGCTAGTGCTCGAATAATTTTGCAGTCGACTGTAATTATATTTCTAGTAACCGATTAGTTCACAAAAAGTATTATATGACATTATTAAAAAACAAATTATAATTATATTCTTTATTCAGTGATAACTGGGAAATTTCATTTATTTATTGTTTTTTTATTGTTTTTTCTGCATGTAAGCGACTGCTCAAACTTTAAACATACGGCGCATAAAAGTTGCTTACACCACATATTGTCATTTAATTCATATGTACACTGTTAAAAATGGTTTCTTAAAAATGAGCTAAATTGTCTCAATATAACTTCGAAACAATATACACTTAAATTCGAAAAAACATGTACTGTTTTTGAGTACAGTCGGCTGCAAAATTATTCGAGCACTAGCAATAATCCTTGCCAAAAAAAAGTACTCTTAATACAGCTTTGTTAAATAAATCCTTGTCGAGTCATGGTCTTAATCAGTCTAAGAACATGATTCGACAATGATTTACTTAGCAAAACAGTCTTAAGTGTACTTTTTAAAAATAGGAATTATTGGCTAGTGCTCGAATAATTTTGCAGCCGACTGTATATTGACATGTTA
Organism: Salticus scenicus; assembly: GCA_963930645.1. NCBI lineage: Eukaryota > Metazoa > Arthropoda > Arachnida > Araneae > Salticidae > Salticus > Salticus scenicus. The sequence continues at coordinate 13,825,033 of OZ005657.1, read as the reverse complement.
AACATGGAGATATTGGGATTCTTATTGGTCAACCCCATTTTTGAGCATGTCAATGTACTCAAAAATGAGTACATGGGTTTTCAAATTTAAGTATATATTGCTTCGGAGCTATTTTGAGACAATTTAGCTCATTTTTAAGGAACTATTTTTTACAGTGTAGTAAAAATCCGTTTTCCATCAGACATTTTAATTAACAGACAAGGTGAATTGGCACAGGTATTAAAATATTGCATTTTATTAAATAAAATACGGGGTGGAAAAGTCAATTTATTGAATCTACGAGCCACGTGCGATAACTGTTTGTGTCTGCTTTATTTATTAAATTGGGCAGCCTGCTGGTATTGGCAACTTGTAGGGACTTTTATAAATTAAAGAACGGTTGTACAATAAATATTTAAACATAAAAATTTCTTTACACACCATAAAATAAAAGGGAGCTTTACCAGTTTCGAAAGGACGGGGTTTTTCTTCTCCCGGTACAAAAACCTTGCCGGCCGGGTGGTTCGGACGGTAGGACACTGCCTTCCGAATCTACTGGTCCCAGGTTCGAATCCTGGTGCGGGCATGGATGTTTGTGTTGTCTTATGTCTTCAAAATATTGTGTACTTGTATAATAAAAACTTGTAAACCCTTGTGGTGTGGATTTTTCGAGATATAAGCGGCCTTAGAGGCAAGCAATAAATCTCAGTACTCATCAAACCAAACCAAACCAAACCAAACCACAAAAACCTTGAAGACAAAAGCAAGACGGTCTTGCTTTAGCATTCAATGTAGTAACAATTATTCAATTGTAGAGACATTTTGACTTTTTTCAATTGTAGTTACAATTACTCCTTTGTAGAGATACGTGGACACTTTTTCAATTGTAGTTACAATTATTCAATTATAGAGACATTTTGACCTTCTTCGAACCGTTCAATTGCATGTCCACGATCAAATGGTGTCTTGAAGACACTTTTCCCTCAATTATTACCCCGCCATACGAAATTTCACAAAAACAAATTCAATAATATGTAGCGCTATTTTCGTCACATATCTAACAGTGTGAACCATTGAATTAATTACGATCTTGTTTGCACTGCTTTGCAAGTAACAGTGTAGAGAATTAAACTTCTCCATCCTCTATTTAACTTTAACCCGACTTAAGGTTTAATGCTGCAAACTTACTTATTTAACTTTAGATTGACTTGGAGCTGTAAATGAAATACTTAAACTATGAAGAAACGACAGAGTCAGATTTGTAAAATCAATTGAGCTTTAATTGAGCATAAATAAGAAGGGTACGCTGGACTTTGGCATCTAGTAATTTACTACTTAAAATGGGCAGCCCTCTTAAATACTTTGATATTAATAAATAACCCCATACTTTACTTTACTTCCCTTTACTTAATTACTCGCAAAGGATCTCAACTACCTTTATTTAAATTAGCTTCTAAAGCCGAGTAATCTTTCGATTAGCAGGAGGATTCCCTGACACTGCTATCTACTTGACTTACATCTAACTATATCCTAAGCCGCTAACAGCTAGCTCCATCAACTCTCACTCCGACTAACTTTAACTCCTCTCCAACTCACTCACTCCAACTGACTCACAAAAGCAACCTTCTTTCTCGTTTTATACTATTCAGTTTCCAAAATATTAGCATATTTCAATTTACAAATTTATCTTAGGATTCGAACTAACTCTATTACTTAAATCGAATCTTACAACTTTCGTATTCATGTGTTACGCATCAAGTGCGAGTTTTAATTGCAGCATTACTTTGCTATACCTTACAGTTCCTCCCCTAAAAAAAAATTTCGCGGAAAAAAACCCCCAACGGGTTTTTACCCGTGAAAATTTTAAAGTTATTGCAATACTATGCAAAGAAAAGTTAGCTGCAGTGACTTGCTGCTAAAATTCAACTACATAATGTTTTAGAAAAAGAAAAAAAAAAGAGGGGGAAACTTAAATTTAACTAGACTGCCCAACAAGAAGTATATTGTTTTAAAAATCTAATAGGGAAAAAAAATTTTAAGAGTACACGGCGAAAAAACTGGACACTTACATATAATTTTAAGTAGCTTAAATAGCTTTTAAAAAATGTTTCTTATGCTCAATGTAAGACGCTTTATTCCAGAAAACCGTTTGTACTCAATTTAGTTAACTAGAAGTCCAGCGTTATTACAGCGGGGCTTACAACCATCTTTCTGTTAATCCAGAAAGGGAAAAAAAAAACTCAATTTTAAAGTGAAGTTGAAGGAGGATTAAGTACAGGGGGGTTGCTTTAACATACTAGCAACATGAAGAAAATCTTTATTGAGATGAAAAAAACTTGGAATTTTGTCCGACGTAAGCCATCCTTCGAAACTTTCGATGTGGAATTTCGTCATCCTTCAGAGCCAGTCTAGGCTTAACCCACATCAGCTGGTCAACGTACTTTAGAAAAAATTCATTCAGCAACGTCAGTCATCAGAATAACATTTTCTACATCAGATTAGAGCATCAAAGATATTTCTAAAATGGAAACTTTTTTTAAAGTATAAATCAAAAAATAGACTTAAACTACAATTTGTAGATAGATCAACGAGACAAATTGTCTCTGAATACATAAAATAGTTTATATACAATAATTTTTCCTCCTGGGCTATAGCATGCGAAACGACAAAAAATTAATTTGTTAGTGATTTTAGTTTAAAGTTACGCGTGATTTATGCATATAGCCAAAAAAAATATTTCCCCACTCAAACACATAGATATATATATATAGATAACTTTTAGTTGAATACAAGAGTTATAACAATAAAAAAATATTCATTTTATACACTTATCAAAGTTCATTTTAAGTATATATACACAAATACAATATGTATAGAAATACGAAAAAGGGGGGGGGGTATTTACAAAGGTTAAAAAACAGTTTTCTATTACCCATTCTGCAGGCGATGGCTACAAAATAAAAGAATTTAATATACATGCATAAAATATATTAAGAGAGAACTAAAATGTTGACATTTGAAGCAGAAACATGATTTTCGAAATGAAAGTTCATGTACTAATTTAAATTTTACAGTTTTTCTTTTTAGAAAGTCCTGCTCTTTCATACAAAAATAAGATGTCCGAAAGGCTTCAAGGCATGCCTTACATTTTGGTACAGCTCTGACAAACAAATACTTGAGAAAAAATAAAATAAAGAACGATACGACCTCACCCAGGGTTTCCGCTGTAAGAAAATTAGCATTAAACATGAGAGTCCTGCTGGTCATTGCACTGGCCGCAGAAATCGCAGGGCTGGAGGCTTGCAGCAGGAGGTCAGGCGTTGCGAGGTCACATTCCTGGGCTGCGATCGAACCCGGCACGCTGTCACTGTCCGTAGCATCAGTGGACGATTCCGCTCGCTCTCTACTCATGAGTGTTGAGGTCTTGGAGTGCTTACGAGCTTGAAAACAGTTCAAAGTAGTAATGGAAATCACATCATTTACTTTTAACTTTGTAAAGAAAGTTTTAGAAGCAGCGTCCCTTAATATATCGTTTTTAGTTATAGGACTTTCAGCCAAAATACGTGCCTCTGTCAACTTGACAGTTGTGGAATATAAATTTAATTCCTTAACGTAGAAATGTTTTAATTTACTTTTATTCCCTACATTTTTATGCAAATGAACTAGCGGTTTTTGAGCAGGACCGCTATTTAACTTTCCATTTTCTTTTACAACACTGTCAGTTACTTTTTTGTTTAAACTAGTGGATTCCGTCGGCTTGACATGTAGAAAAGTTAAACGTCCTTTTTCACTACTTAGCTAGTCGCTAGTCTAATTAGCTAGTCGCTTATGAGAAGCATCGTTGTTTAAACCGTTATTTTCTGTTACTTGTACCACAACATTTTCATTTTGACTAATAATTAAATCTGGTCGCTGACCAGTTGTAAAACATAAATTTAACTTATTTGCTAAAGGTTGAGTGCCAACATTAATGTTAACATTTTCTGCGACTATTGTTCCTGTGTCATGAGAGAAATTTCCGGAATCGACCGGTTTAGCACTTGCATGAGATTTATCAATAAAAATAGCAGAATCTGCCGACTTGCTAGTTTGATTAAACTGTAATTTACCATGCGGTGAATTTAAACTACTAGAAGAGTCTGCTGACTTAACAGTTGCAAAACATAATTTTGGTTTCTTGACGAAAGTTTTAGCCGCAACATCTAATGATTTTACACTTGCAGTCGGTTGAACGGTTTCAGCAGCCATAGTTATCTTAATTGGATTTTCTTTTACAATTCACGTCGCAATAGGACACCATTTTTCGGATTTCTTATCCGTAGCTAAAAGCTGACTAACAGAAGGAGATTTGCCTGTAGTGCTATTTAAAGGTGAAGTGTGCTCGTTTTCATTCACTTTTATTTTACTTTCGTCAGAAGGATTAAAGTTTTTGTCGTCAGTTTGGAGTTGATTTAAATTAGTAGAACTTTCTTCTTGCGACTGAATAACTTGTGGTTTTTCCACTGGTTTTATTACTGTTTCCCACTGACGTTCGTGAGGGGGGAGGGAGCGGTCATGCTCTAATCTTTTTCTATCATCTCGAGTGGCAAAAAGGTCGATGATCCGCCTTTTTAAATCCTCATAAGTTGGATTTGGCCCAAGGGAATGGCAGGCGATTAATCTATGCCACTGTCGTGGTTCTCCTTCTAATGAATATGCTAGCCATGCATATTTTTGGGATTGATCGATGTTATGAAAATGGAAAAAATATTCAATCTGCTCAAAAAATTGCAGCACGCTATTAGTGCCGTCAAAAAAGACTTGCTCGGGGGGGGGGATTCGACATTATTTGGGCGCCAGTGTAGAGAATTAAACTTCTCCATCCTCTATTTAACTTTAACCCGACTTAAGGTTGAATGCTGCAAACTTACTTATTTAACTTTAGATTGACTTGGAGCTGTAAATGAAATACTTAAACTATGAAGAAACGACAGAGTCAGATTTGTAAAATCAATTGAGCTTTAATTGAGTATAAATAAGAAGGGTACGCTGGACTTTGGCATCTAGTAATTTACTACTTAAAATGGGCAGCCCTTTTAAATACTTTGATATTAATAAATAACCCCATACTTTACTTTACTTCCCTTTACTTAATTACTCGCAAAGGATCTCAACTACCTTTATTTAAATTAGCTTCTAAAGCCGAGTAATCTTTCGATTAGCAGGAGGATTCCCTGACACTGCTATCTACTTGACTTACATCTAACTATATCCTAAGCCGCTAACAGCTAGCTCCATCAACTCTCACTCCGACTAACTTTAACTCCTCTCCAACTCACTCACTCCAACTGACTCACAAAAGCAACCTTCTTTCTCGTTTTATACTATTCAGTTTCCAAAATATTAGCATATTTCAATTTACAAATTTATCTTAGGATTGGAACTAACTCTAGTACTTAAATCGAATCTTAGAACCTTCGTATTCATGTGTTACGCATCAAGTGCGAGTTTTAATTGCAGCATTACTTTGCTATACCTTACAACAGGTCCTGCCCTACTAAGCAATCTGCATTTAAATTTACTATGATTGATCATTTTCGTGATCGCTACGTTGTAAAAAACAGTTTTTCAATAGCAACTGCCTACCAGTGTATGATTTTATTAAAAAATAGAGTTTGGTCAATACACATTATATTTATTCGTATTTAGAATATCACCCAAATTATCCATTATTTTATAGGTTTGAAAAAGGATTAGATCATTCGCTGATTATATATCATTCTCTCTCTCTTTCTCTCTCTGCATATATATATGTGTGTGTGTGTGTGTATACGTGTGTTTCCGATGGCTTTATCGGGACCTTTAGACAAAAAAGCAGGAATTATCAAGCTCTGTCGAGGATTCGAGAGTCATTCTTTCCGCATTTAGGCGTCATTTTCTTGACTATTTGTCCTTCATTTTCTGACCGATGTCATTGAATTGTTTTTTCCCACTTATGATTGTCCTTTTTTTAACCATGTATTTTTCAGTATATTTTTTTTCTCCGTCATTACCATGCAAAAAAGCAGCAAAGATTTTACATTATTAATAGTAGCCTTATATTTATTGAAATTTTATTTTTCCGACTGAGTGAAAATAATACCTGGACCGGGAGTCTAACCCCGGATCATTGACTTACAAGGTCAAGGCTCTACCAATTGAGCTATCCAGGCCGACAACCGGTCAGCATTACTCACTCAGACAATCTTTAGGCAGAAACATCTGGTCTATCATGTAGATAGCTCGACAGAAATAAGCCACAGTTTTGGTTTCACAATCATTTTTTAGTAAATAAAGCATGCTGGAGTCTTGAAATAGAACATAGAACGATTAAATAATTTCAATATTTTCTTTTAATCAAACTGCACACACTTCCATCAACAGATATTGTTGAAAACAAACATTTCTATTTACAACATATTATATACAGATTATGTACAGGGGGCCCAGAAATTAAAGTAAATTCCAATAATACTCGCGCAGTAGCGACATAACTATTCGAACATTCTTTCTTTTCTTACCTTCACCGGTAGCGGTAAACAGAGGCATTCCCGTATAACCCGCTTCAACTGGAGAGGAGTTGAGTTGCTCTGCTGCTATTGCTGGCCTTGTGGGAGGAACTATTACAGCTGCTCTAGTTTTCCAACATCCTCCCCACTTGAGCGTTCTGCAAAAATGCTCAACAGAAATATGACACTGAAAAATACTAATGGAAAGGTTAACAAATGCCAATATATATATATATATATGAACTACATTAAACATCTAATAATAAAAAAAAAGAAAAATACCAAAAAAAATATTTAGAGTTCACTTTTTAAAGAAAAAAATATGTTTTTATAGTTTTTGAGCAGTTTTATGTTAAAAATGCTCATCAAGTCTTTTTACTGGTCTCACTACCATGCCATAAGGTGTCTTAAGTAGCACTCCATCATTAGGCTTCTCACTAGTGTTGTTGTTTGTTTTCGGTGCAGGATTTGGCTTGGCACATGCTGTTCAAGTCTTTGTGTGATTTCAAGAGGATAGAGTCTCTGGATTGGTCGTAGTAAAACTCCTTTCGATGTTCTAAGCTTAACCAGCCTAATAATTCCATCTTTACTAGGAAAGAGTTCGATGACGTTTGCCAAGGGCCAACATAAGCGTTTCTTATCGTCGCTGCTAATCAAGACTATATCACCCACTTGAACTGTGTCGTGAGTTTTGGGGATCGACGAACGTAGAAAACCCAGATATTCTCTTCTGAATCTTTGCTTTAAAGATTCTCTTACTCTCTGAATATATCTGTATCTTTCAACAACGTCAGTTTTCTCAATTTGATCCAAGTCAGGTACATCACTTGTTCATAATTCTTGAAGGAACAGTGAAGGCGTTAGTACATTTAGTTCTTTATCTTCAGATATGTACGTTAACGGTCTAGTGTTCATTATAGATTCGCATTCCCATACAAGCGTATGTAGTTCTTCTTGTGTCAGAGAGGCTCTACCTAAGTTTTTCGAAGCAAATCTTTGAGAATTCTTATAAGTCTTTCCCAGAACCCTCCCCAACATGGGGCTGATGGGGGGTTAAATTTCCATCTAATTTCCTTTACTTCAAACGTTCGTTAAATCTCAGTCCAATCCAAACTCTTCAATGCATTATTTAATCCAGTAAAGTTTGTACCGTTGTCGGAGCATAACACAGAAATCCGTCCTCTTCTCGCTATAAATCTTCGTAAAGCCTGAATGAAAGCATTCGTACTAAGTGACGGAATCAATTCTAAATGTACAACCCTAAACACCGCACAAGAAAATAGTATGATCCAAACTTTTTCTTTGGACTTGGTGAGCAGAGGACCTGCTAAATCAACTCCTGAGACTTGAAAACTGCTGTTATTTCGTTCGATCTTTTGGAAGAAGAGGAAATGGTACTTCTAGATGTTTAACCTTTTGCTTCTTACATATATTACACTCATGTATGACATTTCGAATAATTCTTTTTCCCTTTAAAATCCAAAATCGTTCTCTCAAAATAACAAGTAGAGCAGACGCTCCAGCATGCTTGTTGACAACGTGCTCTTGCTCGATAAGTCTTTTCACTACTGGATGTTTGGAAGGAAGAACCAAAGGAAAAATAAAATCAGAATTTTCATTTTCGTTTGTAAGTCTTGATTTCAGTTTTAGTACTCCCTCATCATCTTTATAAGTTTGGAAATTTACGAGAGATCTTTTGCCTTCTTTATCTGTAAAGCATTCAGTCTGTACAAAACGAAAAAGTGTCTTTTGAGCATTTTCAATTTCTTCAGATGTAATATTTGTATATTTTCTTAAGTCTTTAAATTTCGGTTGAAAACGTAATATCCAAGCAATGATTTTAACAATCTTGGAAAATTTTGAAACCCTGTTCGCTAATCGGGATACAACAGATTCAAACTCAATATTATTAGCAGAAACTACAGTTCTTCTTTTTTCTTGAGCAATCTCTTCTTCATTGATATTTATGACTGACTTAGGCCATTGCTCTCTTGGATTCTTCAACCAGACTGGTCCCAGCCACCACTGAGATTTTAACAACTGTTTAGCTCCACATCCTCTGGATGCGAGATCAGCAGGGTTCAATTCACCGGAAACATGGAACCAATTCTCAGCATCAGTAAGTTTCCTAATTTCATTTATGCGATTATTCACAAAAACTGACCACTGTTCTTACCGCTTAATCCAACTGAGTACTGTAGATGAATCAGTCCAAAAATAGGATTCTATTTTTTCCATTTTCCAATTAAAGCATCCATTCCAAAAAATCCATTCCAATTAAATTAAATTCCAATAATACTCGCGCAGTAGCGACATAACTATTAGAACATTCTTTCTTTTCTTACCTTCTTCGGTAGCGGTAAACAGAGGCATTCCGGTGTAACCCGCTTCAACTGGAGAGGAGTTGAGTTGCTCTGCTGCTATTGCTGGCCTTGTGGGAGGAACTATTACAGCTGCTCTAGTTTTCCAACACGCAGGAATGGAAATCACCATCGTGCTGTGGCTTATTTCTGTCGAGCTATCTACATGATAGACCAGATGTTTCTGCCTAAAGGTTGTCTGAGTGAGTAATGCTGACCGGTTGTCGGCCTGGATAGCTCAATTGGTAGAGCCTTGACCTGAGCCTTAAGTCAATGATCCGGGGTTCGACTCCCGGTTGCCAAGCATTATTTTCACTCAGTCGGAAAAATAAAATTTCAATAAATATGGTTTTCTTCCAATCACTTGATTGTGGGATTTTAATAAAAAATAGTAGCCTTATAGTCTCAATTACAATATGTTGGAAATGGAACAAGAAAAACCGAAAAAAGAAAAATCTGCATCTCAAACAAAGCTGGAATACATATTTTTTTTCAATGTCGCTATATAAAGCCCTTTTCAGATATCTGTTGTATTAGTTGGTTTCTTCTGGAAAATTGATAGGCAGGGTTCGTGAACATAGTAAAATTATTGCAAAGCATTTTCTTAAATTACGTTCAATAGAAAAGAACACTCAGCTTTATTTTAAGTAGCCCTTTATATTGTCTATAAACTAAATGCACATCGCATTGTGTTTTTAAATTTAGTTTTATATGAAAAACACCCAACATAAAATGAAACAAATTTCCAGCAATTTTTAAATGTAGTCCCAATATATCCAAATACTTTAAGTAGGCATGTAAACGAATGAAGAATGTTTTCCATTCCACAATCTTCACATTTATGTATACTGATCAAACGTCCACATTTTCTGGGGACAAATGGGGAGGACGCCCTTTTTTTTTTTTTTTTTTTTTTGGCTGCATTTTTCTAAGTTTTAAAAAATTATAGAAACTAAATTATTAATCAGTGACACTTTATTTTTAGTCCTTATTTATTAGGAATGAAAAAATGCGTCCATAATTTGATAATTGTAGCAATTTTTTATGCTTCTCTATTATAAAGGTACTTTGATTTGGTCAGCCAACATTTATGCATATAAAAAAATATGTTTTTTCTATTTAGTTTAGGACAGCCTATAGATCTTACACAGTACTTACCAAAAATTTCCCCCTTAGACGTAATATATTTGAATTCCCTTGGATGTCGCTGTACACGAACCATTTACTTGATCTTAACAAAAAGTTTAGTGTGGAATCACTCTATGATAGAGATTTAGAATACAGAGTTTGGAATGCCTGCTACTATTTGTTCGTGAGATATTCTAATAAAAGTCCCGCACAGACCAACCGCTAAAAACATGATTTTTGGATTCATGGGATCTCAAAATGTGTAAATATAACAAAAACTCAATTTTGAAAATTTGATCCAAAAACAATATTTTCTCTTCCTTACAGTCGGCTGCAAAATTATTCGAGCACTAGCTATATCCCTTGCCAAAAAAAAAGTACATTTAATACAGCTTTGTTAAATAAATCCTTGTCGAGACATGTTCTTAATCAGTCTAAGAACATGATTCGACAAGGATTTACTTAGCAAAACAGTCTTAAGTGTACTTTTTAAATATAGGAATTATTGGCTAGTGCTCGAATAATTTTGCAGCCGACTGTATATATTGGTAAGAGAAAGTAAAAACCTGTTCTAAAAAATTTCATTTAAACACATTTTCAATGAACTAATAACATGTTATTAAACTCTTCTATTCTATGTGAATTTTACTGAAAAAAAGATGAATTATTTAGATATTTATAATTTTACGTAACTATTCATTATTTATACATTTTCATTTTTATATATTTATTTTTGAAGTATTACTTTAAGAGAAAATTATATATTATGCAAAATATATGTATTACTTTTTATAAGTAATTGCTTTTTCTTAAAATTTACAGTCTCAGAGATAATGCATGATCAATGGTGTGTGAAGAAGTTTTTAAGTTTAAATAATATTGTGTTCTGGTTTGTTACCGGACAACCCCATGTGGTTACCACAAGAATTTCTCTAATTGCCCATTGTGTTAGTATAACACATTGTTCAACACACCATTCCGCACCTCTTCCCCAATAATTAAATCTGTATTTTTGAAAAAGATTATCATAAAAAATGCCGGTCAATCTGTTAATTAGTACAGTCGGTAACTAAAGTCTCCGAACAAAAGCAAAAATCCCTATGTAAAAAAAGTACACTTCATATGGTTCTGTTAAATAAATCCTTATCGAATCATGTTCTCACACTAACTAAGAACAAAATTCGACAAGGATTTATTTAACCAAACCGTATGAAGCGTACTTTTTTTACATAGGAATTTTTTCTAGTGTTCGGACACTTTTGTTATCGACTGTAGATGCGCATTTTTCAGATAGAGTACCTTTATAAAAGTTGCTAAATCAAAGAAATTGTGGGTGAATGGATTTCATTCAGAGTATCTTTCTATACGTCAGTCAATTGTTGGTTGGGTTTTACGTCGCACTAGTGCTGCGCAATGGGCAATGGGTATTTTGACCAAACGTCCCCATTTTCTGGGGACAAATAGGGACAAATGGGGACGCCCTTTTATGAAGGCATTTTTCTAAGTTTTAAAAAATTGTAGAAACTAAATTATTAATCAGTGACACTTTATTTTTAGTCCTTATTTATTAGGAATGAAAAAATGCATCCATAATTTGATAATTGTAGTAATTTTTTATGCTTCTCTATTATAAAAGTACTTTGATCTGGTCAGCCTAGCAACGGGTGACGGTCTACAGTCGGCTGCAAAATTATTCGAGCACTAGCCAATAATTCCTATGTTTAAAAAGTACACTTAAGACTGTTTTGCTAAGCAAATCCTTGTCGAATCATGTTCTTAGACTGATTAAGAACATGTCTCGACAAGGATTTATTTAACAAAGCTGTATTAAATGTACTTTTTTTTGGCAAGGATTATTGCTAGTGCTCGAATAATTTTGCAGCCGACTGTAGGTCTAACCCCTAGAGGTGGTCCGGAGACATGCCATCCCAATTTTTGATCCTCCACTGATGGGATTGCTCTCCTGCTTCGGTGGCCGGTCAATGGAGGAATATAAGATGCATTAGTTTAAAGATAAGATGAAGAAAATATAAGATGCATTAGAGTACCTTTATAGAAGTTTGAATATGTTTTATTTAGAATACAGTCGGCTGCAAAATTATTCGAGCACTAGCCAATAATTCCTATGTTTAAAAAGTACACTTAAGACTGTTTTGCTAAGCAAATCCTTGTCGAATCATGTTCTTAGACTGATTAAGAACATGTCTCGACAAGGATTTATTTAACAAAGCTGTATTAAATGTACTTTTTTTTGGCAAGGATTATTGCTAGTGCTCGAATAATTTTGCAGCTGACTGTACATTTACACACTAAGGTGGCAAAAATCATGGGATAGCAATATGCAAATATACAGCGGCAACAAAAGTGTCCGAACACTAGCAAAAATTCCTATGTTAAAAAGTACACTTCATACGGTTTAGTTAAATAAATCCTTGTCGAATCCTGTTCTTACTCAGTGTTAGAACGGGATTCGACAAGGATTTATTTAACAAAACCGTATGAAGTGTACTTTTTTACATAGGAATTTTTGCTAGTGTTCGGAGACTTTTGTTACCGACTGATATCTGCAATTCCATCAAGTGCTATCTGTCTTTATCCGACGAAGATTTACAAGCGCACTTCATGTCAAACATACAAATCTGATGTATGTGTGTTATCAATCTATATAAATAAAGAGAAGTGTCTGTGTGTGTGTGTCTGTCTGCGCTCTGGTGCTCACACTATTGATCGCAGAGCTTCCAAATTTGGCATATAGGTATCTGGGAACCTGCAGGTGTGCACCTCACCGAGATTTTTTCGAATTTGAATTTTTTAAATTAATGTTTTTTCGATTTTAAATATTGGTTTTAATGCTTCATTTTTGATAAATTTAATTCTTTTGCTTCAATCGTCTGCGTATTTTAGCAACTTCTATTACGCAACTTATTTTTATTTAATACATTCATTTGAAGACGAATTTTTTTTTTCTTTTATTTTTTATATTTATTGAAAATAAAATCGTAATGCAGTAGAAAAAATTAAGTATAATTAGTTTTAAATTTAAAAACGTATTTATAACAGTTATGTTTAATTTTTTATAGTAGATAACAACTTCTTATTTTTCATTTTTTAATTAATTCCTTTAAAAGAAAAAAACTTTCATTTATTAATTTTTTTTTATTTACTGTATTTATTGGGAAAAATGAGTATGTACTTAGTAAAAAGGTTTAAATTGATTAAAATTTATTTGCTTATATATATATATACATATTAATCTACTTTTTATTTTATTTTATTTTATTACATTGGTCGGAATCAAATCGTAATATAGTGTAAAGCATGGGCTATAAAATACATGGTTCAAAACTAAAATATTTAATAGATGTTGACATACAGTCATCTTTAAACTCGTAGTTCTTAAATAGAAGCAGATCTCCCCTGTCGTCGGTAAATATCTAGATTGAAGTGTCCGGGAAAGATCTCCCTGCAGGCATGGGAAACCTAGACCAGATGTAGTGCGAGCGGGAAAAGAGATGCCGTAAACAGCGGGTACCCGAAGCGAGGTTTAGAGCAATTTCAATTTTTTTAGCTTTTGTCTATAATGTGGAGTAAAAAAATAAATATTAATTCAATTATTTCGAAAATTTATTTAAATATAGTGACCAGCAAAGCGGTCGTAGCCTGCTAGTAAACAATAAACTGATCGCGTACAGAATATATAAATCGGCTGTGCGTTGGCAGAGTTTCTATTTTTACTCAAGTGATTCAGTGATTCATGTGAAAGGGTTTCTAATGTGATTATGGCCACAATGTAAAAAAAAAAAAAAAAAAAAAAAAAACCTATTACCAGCTGAAAACTGTGATTTGTTTTATCCAATCACAGAGAATTTCTTGCAAGAAATTCTCTGTGATTGGATAAAATAAATCACAGATTGCAGCTGGTAATAGTTATTTTTTTACAGTGCACATAACGGGAATTAACAGGCTTTGAATGCGGAATAGTACAGTCGGTAACAAAAGTGTCCGAACACTAGCAAAAATTCCTATGTAAAAAAAAAAAGTACTCTTCAAAAGGTTTTATTAAATAAATCCTTGTCGAATCTTGTTCTTAGTCAGTGTAAAAACATGATCGATAATGAATTTTTTTAACAAAACCTCATGAAGTGTACATTTTTTACATAGGAATTTTTGCTAGTGTTCGGACACTTTTGTTACCGACTGTACAGTCTGCAGCAAAATTATTGAAGTACAGGCAATAATTCCTACTTAAAAGAAGGGCACCTAATACTGTTTTGTTCAGTAAATATTTGACGTGTCTTTTTCTTACAAGGGAACTTTTTCAAGTGCTAATCGCCGATTTTCTTCAAAAAAAAAAAAAAAAAAATAATAATAATCACCGAAATTAGTTCACATTATACTTATTCACTGTGAAAAATTTTAACCGCTGAATCGTAACAGAAAATCCGCCAAAAATTTTTACTTTTAGGTTTCCTCCGCCAAATACGAAAAAGTTAAAGCCAAATTACATTAACCCTCATTCAGTGATGCCAAGAAATTTAAAACATAGATGAGTGAGTTTACTGTCACAATGAAGCTGCACTTTGTGCAGTTGGCGACGGTCTGGGATTTACACTTAGATAAGGTTTTGGTGATTGAGTGCGTTTTGTGTTATGTGCGGTTTATATGTCCTAATAAGTGCAAAAATGAAAGAATTGTTATTGTGAAACTGTAATATGGATCATTCGAGAAAAAAGTCATTGTAACTATAAGTCTCAAAGCTCTAATTAAATAAATAAATAAACATTGGAACCATGACAGGTTTTGCGTGTTCCAGCCTCCATCAGTCCACGCGACGGTCTTCGGATGGCTAGAGTATCGAATTCGCACCGATGTTGTTGTTGAACGGTAAGGTTTAATGTCAGAAGAGTTCTAGGCAATGGGCAATTAGCAACGATCTGGAGCTCGCCTCTTGGGTAGGCTGACCAGATCAAAGCACCTTTATAATAGAGAAGCATAAAAAATTTCTACAATTATCAAATTATGGATGCATTTTTTCATTCCTAATAAATAAGGACTAAAAATAAAGTATCACTGATCAATAATTTATTTTCTACAATTTTTTAAAACTTAGAAAAATCCCTTCAAAAAAAGGGCGTCCCCATTTGTCCCCAGAAAATGGGAACGTTTGGTCAGTATACTCTTGGGGTACTCCATAGACATGCCATCACAAGTTTTATCCCCTGCTGAGGGAATGCCTACCCCACCCATGTAACCCTCAGAGGAGTATGAAGGACATTGCGGCCACGATCGATTTATGCGTTCCGGCTACCATTTAAATACACAACGATCTATCGTCGACTCGAGTATTCAATCCACAATCTGCCAATTATGAGCTTGTAGTCTACCAACCAGGAAATCGAAATCCCCATATTTTAATTCGTTTTATGCATCTCCTGCATGAAGAATAAAAAATTTCCATTGTGCAGAAAAAACCACGATAACATAATTAATATATTGCCGAGCTCACCAGTGGAAGATTGCGGGTTTGATGCTCGAATGGGCCGAAAACTGTACTGTAAATTAATGATAGTTTGTGCACGTAAAATCCGTCGTGGTCTCAATGTCCTACAGTCGATAACAAAAGTGTCCGAACACTAGCAAAATTCTTATGTAAAAAAAATACATTTCATAAGGTTTTGTTAAATAAATCTTTGTCGAATCTTTTTCTTAGTGTAAGAACATAATTCGATAAGGATTTCTTTAACAAAACCGTATGAAGTGTACATTTTTTACATAGGAATTTTTGCTAGTGTTCGGACACTTTTGTTACCAACTGTACATGATCCGAAATTAGTGCAATTGTAGGTTACATAAAAAAATATTTTTTTTTCCATTCTCCAAATCAATTTCATGGCCATAAAATTATCGAAGAGAAATAAAAATTGACAAAGAAGGAGATGTCCCCAGAAAACGGTGGGTTATGGGGCAAAATGGGGTCATATTCGTATTCAGGAGGTCATTTTATATAAGATTCATCAAGAATGGAATCAGGGGTGGAATTTTTTTTTTTTTTTTTTTTTTTTCAGCATAGTGTTATTTATGTAATAAACAATAAGAAAATAGTAAGCCATATTGCATTGTGAAACAATAATTAGAAAAACAAATATTAATAAAAAAATAATTTAAAAAACTGCTTATAAAATTGAGAAAAATTTATTTGAGAATTAAAAATTTTTAACACTGGTTTAACACATGGCCTAAAACTTAAATCTTGAAAAATGCTAGCTTTACTTTATAAATGAACATAATTTTTAATGTATCAGAATTTTTATATGAAAAAATTGTACATTAAATTATATTACTTTACAAAAATTGTCATTTTTAATCAGTTAAAATGATAAATACCTTTATATCGGTTCTTTTACTTGACAATCACTGAAAATACAGAGGCTGTTCGCACATTTTTTAGACGATTTTGATGGAGTGTACTGAAGCAATTTCTCTCATATTCCGTGTTTTCTTTGTTCAGTTTGATAGCCCTTGTTCTTAACTAACATTCTACATCATAATTTCTATGATAATAATGCTTTTTATAATATCGGAAGAGGTATATTTTTCTACTGCTCTTGAAAGGCTTTCCAGAGTCCACAAAGCGTTGTAGGTCGGTGTTTGGATAATGTTGATTTTAAGAGTCGAAAAACACAAAAATCCAACAGTGATACATCAGAAGATTTAGCAGGAATGTCAGTGAAGGGTATGGTTTTGATTCCCGTTTTTTGTTCCATTTTATTTCTAGAAAAGCAATTGCGGATTGCGATGTGTGGCTGCTTGTTTTGTCTTGATACAGTTCAACGGATTGGTACCATTGTGGATAAAGATCTGGATTTTCATTTTTAAAAATTGGAATTAAAATATGTTCTTGAGAGTATTCAGAGTTGATTTTAACATTTTTGTCACATTTTTTTGCTTTTATCTTGCGCTTGTATGAAAAAAACCAGTGGCAATCATAAATCCTTTAGAAAAACTCTCTTTTGATGCTTTGAGCCCTAGAGCAATTTTTTTTTCTCCACTTTTGTGATAATAAATTGACCTTTTTTTATTGCAACCACTTAAATAGACCCAAGATTCATTTGTTGTTGCAACATTTTTCCATTTTTCTCCTGATAAATGCTTTTCATAACGATTTCAGTAAAAACTATCTTTGGAAAGAGTGGAAAGCTATCCTTCCATCCACTGCCATTTTAAAAGCGCATTTTTGCATCTAAACAAAGATTATAAATATCAGAAAATAAATAAAACTTCCAAAAATATAACTGTCGTGAAAATAAAATTCTCCATGCAAACGATTTTTTCTTACTGCGAAGTAAAATCGTCTAAAAAATGTGCGAACAGCCTGTACATGAAACTCTAACTCCATTAACGATTTGTTTTCTCTTCATTGTTTTTAAACGCACAATTTTCCACGTATGAGCTGGTTGTCTATTCTATCAAATATTCTGCTCTCGATAAAGGGAGTTTTTGCTTTCGTCATTTACATGAATCAGACAGTTTTTAGTCAGTTTCACAATAAACTAGACTAGCAAGAGAGTGATGGATTTATGTTTTGTCTAACTTGCAAAAATTTCGCTGCGAATTTGTTGCGTCAGATGTGCCATGGCAAGAAAATATCAAGACAAAATCAAACTTGCTGCAAACGTGCATGTTATTTGGGATATTTATAGAACAATTTTATGCAATATGTAACTACGATTAAATAATAAGAAAAATATTTTTAAAGAAAAAGGGTGTTAAAAAAAAAACGAACAGGTACTCATAGCTGCCAAATTTTCCCGATTTTTGGGAAGACTTTACACCAAAATTTTACGTTAGTGAACTTTGAGGTCTTAAATCTCCAAAAACTGACACTTTCGCGACCGCTGACATAGATTCAAGTCATTTGAAAATCTCTAACTCCCCCAGTGGGCGTTTCTTTCGCAATTTGTATGTTATTTATTTCTTAAAAATATACCCAATATTCCTATTTGTACTATCAATATACTATGGTTATAAAAGCTTTGATTAGAAAGAGTATAACTATAACGTATATCCATTTGTAATATAAATGATAATACAGAAATTTTTGTTCAGAAATATTATACCCGGGAGAATAACGCCCACAGGCGGACCATACTGTGAAAAAGACAAAAGCATGCGGTCTCGAAAGTAATAAAATAAGAAGGTTTTAATATAGTGATGATTATCATTATTTTAAATCTTTAGAAATTTGAAACTATGCCTTTTACAAATTTAGTACGTTATAAAATAACTTTTAAAATTATTTATTTAACGGATTCAAAACGTCTTACTCCTACCACCAACGCTACTAGCGCAGCTGACGGTCGGATATCTCATGAGTTATTCGAGGACAAACATTAGTATACCATCATTATATTTAGTATACGTTAGTATATTTTAACAGCATCGGTATGAAATATTTGACTCCGGGTTGCAGGAGCTTCCGTCTCAAGATGAAACACTGACCCTAGCATTTTTTTTATCAATAATTTCTCTCATATTCAATTGCAATAAATTACTGTACAAATATGATAGAAATCATTGATAAAAAAAAATACTGGTGTCAGAGTTCCGTCTTCAGACAGAAAC
Organism: Salticus scenicus; assembly: GCA_963930645.1. Taxonomy (NCBI): domain Eukaryota; kingdom Metazoa; phylum Arthropoda; class Arachnida; order Araneae; family Salticidae; genus Salticus; species Salticus scenicus. The sequence continues at coordinate 13,806,417 of OZ005657.1, read as the reverse complement.
TCTTGCACCCTTGATTTGACCATAGCCTCCTAAACTAGATGCCTATCGCGTGGCTCGAAACGTTGGCAACAGTTGATGCGGTGGACAGCGCCACCTGGTACAGATTGCGCGACTTTTTTATTCAAATATCACCAATAATTTTAAGAAGTGACATATGATATATATAATCGACTTTTCTTCGATTCTGTTCGCCTTTTATGTATATCATATCCCACTTTTAAAAATTTTGGTGCCTCTTGTTTGGCCGCTTCAATTGTTGCCAAATTTCCGAGTTACATGACAAGCATCTAGTTTCGGATGGTTGGATGGTTGGGTTTTACGTCGCACTAGTGCTGCGCAGATGGGCAATTGGTGACGGTCTGGGACACTCCCCTAGAGGTGGTCCGGAGACATGCCATCACAATTTTGATTCTCCACGGAAGGGATGGCTCTCCCGCTTCGGTGACCCCCCAGATGTATAATTTTTGGTGAGAACATGGAGGACATTGCGGCCACGACAGATTTTATGTGCACCAGCCACCATTAATGTACACGACGGTCTTTGGCCGGCTCGAGTACTGAACCCGCAATCTTCCAATTACAAGGCCGGCGCTCAACCGGCTGGGCTACCGCGGCCCCCTAATTTTGGAGTCTATGATTTGACTCATTTGAAACGCTACCTCCCGTACTATAAAAATATATATTATTATAGTATGGGAGGTAGCGTTTCAAATGAGTCAAATCTAGTTTCGGAGTCTATGATTTGACTCATTTGAAACGCTACCTCCCGTACTATAACAATATATATTTTTTGTTTTTGTTTTTATGATTGTAACCAGAAATTATTTAATAGTTTTAAGAAAATACTTTTTCGTAAGTGCTTAGTGTTATCTCAAGCAGTTTTGCCAGGTCTGGCTAATTTTTTAATTCAATAATCACCAGTAATTTTTAAAAGTGATATTGTACAAATATAATAGACGATTAGTCATCGAGGTGATTAGGCAAACTGGAGACTATTGAATTAAAAAATTAGCCAAATCTCGCAACACTGATCTGAAGTAAGGTTGCTAACTCCTGCTCCTCTCAACTAAGATTTTCCTGAACAGCACTTGCAAGAATGTGCGCGAGTGCGTATCCTAGAATGGTAAGGGGAACAAATCGTATTATTATCAAGAAAACATACAGTCGGCTGCAAAATTATTCGAGCACTAGCCAATAATTCCTATATTTAAAAAGTACACTTAAGACTGTTTTGCTAAGTAAATCCTTGTCGAATCATGTTCTTAGACTGATTAAGAACATGTCTCGACAAGGATTTATTTAACAAAGCTGTATTAAATGTACTTTTTTTTGGCAAGGGTTATTGCTAGTGCTCGAATAATTTTGCAGCCGACTGTACATGATTGTAATGATTTTTATATAAAATGAAATTCCTTCGTAATAAGGGGCTATTTTTTATGAAATTTATATTAGCGTATTTCCCTGTGTATAATACGCAAGTCAGATAAGTCTAAATCTGTTTCACATCAGAAAGTTTAATTTAAAGGCAAGTGTATATGTAATCGAGAAAAAAACTCGTTTAACAATAGCTTTCTCTGTTAATTACAATTTACCGTGTGAAACTGATTTATCAGACCTGCGGAGTATGCGCAGGAAAATGCGGCATATAAAAATACTTCACTATTAATTTTGACTTTTACCTCATCCCCAAGCACAGAGACTCCAACATACTAATTAATATTCCGTAGTATTGTTAGCCCCGCCTTCTTTTTTCACACCAGTATCATTTTAGAGTATTTTTCATCTTATTTAATCGTAATTGAATTTGGAGAGTATTACTCTAAAAATTTACTGGTGTGTAAAAAAGGGCGTGACTAACAACACTACGGAATATTAATTAGGATGTTGGAGTCTCTGCAAGCATTATCAAAGATATTTTAACTTTTGTTTGTAGTCGGAGTGACTGCATCATTTCTAGATATTCAGGCTATTATTAATAACCAAAGGGATAGAACCCGGGTGCAGAACTCATACCACAATGAATGTAAGAAAATTTTCTTCTTCTTAAATCAACGATATTATAGGTAGAGAAATTTCTCAAATGAATTCTGCGCTGGTGTTCCATCCCTGTAACCAAGACATTCAACATTTATAACTACTTTGTTTTCATTAAAAAAAAACTAAATAAGTTTCAAAAGAATTATATAATACTAATACTCATGACTTCATACACAGAATATTTTAAAAAGGACCAAAACAAGTATGAAGAGATACAAAATAATTTTAAATTTAAATGGGAATTTAATTTTTAAATTAAACTTTTACGGACAAGAGCCTTCGAAGTAGAGTTTCGATATATTAAATGCCAGCAGCATTCGATATATTGAATTCCATATTAAATGCCAGTTTCAAAGATAAAATGCAAATGGTTTCAACTGGAATAATTAAAATTATTTTGTTAAATGAAATAATTTTTTAGAAGAACGCCAAAAGCTGGTTCTTACAGTTGAAAATAGAAAAATTCGCCTTCCGCAAAACGCCATCGGAAAATATTTGGGGCGTACTTGTGCAATCTGTTTATAAGGACATGCGACAACATCGAAGAAAAGGCGATCAGGAATGCTTTTGAAAATATCAAAAAAGAAACTTTATCTCGACTTGCAGCAACGATGACTGATCGACTGATGAAAGTCATTGAAAAAGAAGTTGAATGTGTTGGATATTGACTTTATATTTTCATTCACAACTGCTCGAACTTATATTAATTACCAAAATGAAGTGCCATCAGATTTCTAAATTGTTATTTAATGTTTTGATTATATTTTACATATGTTCATAATCTATGTTTATGTTTTTTAATTTAATTTCTAAAAAAGAGTGATATTAAATTTTTCGTGTTTAACTAAGTTTTATACTTTTTTTGTTAATATATTTTGCGACCTTATACTTCTTTCCAAGACTTTATTCGTAGCAGGTAATTAAACTTTACAGCTTACTAAATAAAATTTCTAATATAAAACGAATGTTTCTGGACAATGGCTTATACATCGAAAATTATGGCGTTTTAATCTACATTTGCATATTAAATTTGCTCATGAATATAGAAAGTTAATAATAAATTTAGTTATTTTCAATACACAGTACGCCACTTTTTCATAGTCCATATGTTATCTTAGACAGTTATATTTAAACTAAGCTAAAGTTATATTTCATCTGCCAGATTTTCCTGCATATAATGCGCAAGTGAGATAAATCGGTTTCACCCCAGAAAAATTAATTTAAAGACAAGTGTATAGGTTATGGAGGCAAAACATCATTTAAAAATAGCTCTTTCTGTTAATTACAATTTACGGTGTGAAAATGATTTAGTAGATATGCGGATTATACACCGGGAAATATGGTATAGGTATTTTTATTTGAGTTATAAATTATATTACCGTTTAGAAATTGGATAATGAACATGATTTCTTTGACTTTCAAACGTGAAAGAAGACCGAATAATTAAGTGAACGTTTCCAATTTAGAAATCAAATAGAATATTTTTTCCCTTTTATATTTCCTTAAATATTTTCAAAGAACTTTCCTCAGATGTATTCAGATCTAATAGAATAAAATGTAATCAGCATACTTATTCCCTTAGATAACAGAAAGTTAATTTTTTCTTCCCTTACAAAAATAAGTGACTGTGGTAAAATTATATTAGCCACAAAAACATTGTAACACTTTCTGAATTACATTTCAGTTTGAAATATTTTGCGGTTAAATTAAATAGAAAATTTATATACATGATTCGAGGATGAATATTTTACGTAGTTAAAAATTTTTATTAACAAAGAGGTTTTGTAATGAATATCTTGCAATGATGTCGCGGATTCAATTATAATATTTCATATTTTATAGCCAAATTTAATATTTTATATCAAAATATAATTTTTCATAAACATATCAATTTAAAAAATTAACTGGACTTGTATTAGTTGCCAACTTAGCACCTTTTGGCTAACGGAAAATCATTTTACTTTATCAGTGAAAACCGTTGCAGTTCACGAATAAAATAAAATAAATACTTCTAGTAAATTTTTTCGGTAGCCAAAATGTGCTAAGTTGGCAACTATATTTATATGTATCAACTAGCAGGCTACGCCCACTTCGCTGGTCCCTATTTTTAAATGAATCACTATAATTAACGAATCCTCAAAATTGCATTAATTTTTACCATGTGAAAAAAAGAGAAAAAAAATCTGACCAGGAAAAATGTTGCACAAGGTTCTCACTGCTTTCGGCAGCGCTGGCCAGTTGTGCATTTATGTTCGACACTCTTAATGAATCACTATATTATCGAAAGGGAAATAATATAAAATACAAGAAAATTCTTCTCTCCTCGGTGGAATAATTGGTCCGGACCCCCACTGCCTGCGGCAGCGTACACTTGCGCGCACAGCACGCGTGTTCCTTCGCCCAACATTGCCGCACCTTTTAATAATTCTATACTTTCGAAAATATACTCAATCTATTTATCGGGCCTTAAAACTTAATAATAATAATTTTCAAGCTCTAACTCTTATTCTATTATTTTGCCCCTTTGCCTCCCGCCTATCTTACTAATTTTACAAATTCGAAAATATCCGCAATCGATTTGTAGGTATCAAAACCACCTATGCACCAGTTTTGAACGAGGTAACTCTATTTTTTTTTTTTTTTCCCGTTCCCCGCCCCTCCTAATAATTTTACAAATTCAAAAATATCCGCAATCGATTTTTAGGTATCAGAAACCTCTATGCATCAATTTTGAACAATCTAACACCATTATTATTTTTTGCCCCTCCGCCTCCCCCCTTTCCGCTTTCTTAATAATTTTACAAATTCGAAAATAAACGCAACGAATTTGTAGGTATCGAAAACCTCTGTGTAGCAATTCTGAACGATCTAACTCTATTTTTATTTTTTGATCCTCCGCCCCTCCACCCCTTCCCATCCCTCCTAAAAATTTTACGCTTTCGAAAATATTCCCATTCGACTTGCAAGCCTTTAAAACCTATCTGTACCAAATTTGAACGGTCCAGCTGTATTTCTATTTGTTTTTAACCCATAGCCCTCCCCCCTTACCGCCCCACATGGGGGCTGAATTTCTAAAATTCCAGAAATTGGTTTTTAGATATTTGTATTAGCTATATTTAAGAGCAAAAATTTCACGTATATCTGTTTTTATTTTTTATTTTTATTTTTTTATTTATTTTTATTTATTTATTTATTTATTTTTTTTTGAGATATATAGGATTATATGAAATCACGTTTTGCGCATGTGAAATCACGTTTTGCCTCCTTTCCTCCCTTGGGGACCGAATTTCTAAAATTCCAGACACTGGTTTTTAGACATTTGTGTTAGCTATATTTTAAAGGAAAAATTTTACGGATATCTTTTTTTTTTTTTTTTTGAGATGTGAAGGATTTTGTAAAATCACGTTTTGCCCCCTACCCCCCTTTGAAGGCGAATTTTGAAAATCGCTTCTTAGTGGATGTCTACGTGTCTACGTCATAGAAGGAACATTGTTACAAAATTTCATGCTTCTAGGTCTAGGGGTTTGGGCTCGGAGATGATGAATCGCTTACTCATGCTCTCAGGACAAACGATTTTATATATATAGATAAATTTTACGATTCAAAAGAGATTCATAAATCTATATTAATAAAATCAGACTTTTTTCTGTAAATTTCTCAGAATGAAAAAATTTTGGGATATCTGATATCTTCACGGTTCACACATCGTGAAAGCCAAAAATGTCTTTTGAAAATTTTCTGCGTGTGTGTCGTTGTCTGTAACGTTATTTTTGTCCGGGTATCACGTGAGAACGGCTAGATGAAATTCAAAGACACTTGGCAAAAATTTACCCAAATTAAAATTATATCTATCAACTTTTGCAAAATTCTCTCCGTTCCATCGTATTGGGGGCAGAAGGCAAAAGCCCGTTTGTAAGCATAACTTGGCTCCAAATTGCTTCACATTGAAGAAATTGCGCACCACAAGACTAGACTTATGTGAAAAAATTAAAAAATAAATCATTCTCTGTGATTTTGAGGAGGATGGTGGGAGAAAATCGATTTTTGGCAGGAAATTTCGCAAATTCCGGATTTTTAAGTAGAACTCTATTAAAAACGATACAAAGATGTTGAAAAAATTCATGCGTCTTCTGTTTTTAATATTTCCGAAAACCCATCTTGGTTTTTTTGCGATTTTCGATTTTTCTTCTATTGGGTGGGTGATACGAGGAGGTAAATTAGAGACCCGCTCCCCCCTTTTAACTCTAAATTTGTCCTGGGAAATTTATGGGAGCTGTGGTAGCAAGTTTTGGTGCATGGATTGTTTATATGTATCTGATACCCCCATAGTAACGGGATTTTACAAAATTCTCTCCTTTTCCCCTTGGGGCCAGGAGGCAAAAATACGTTTGTAAGCACAACTTGGCTCCAAATTACTATAACGTGAAGAAATTGCACATGGGGAGACTAGACATGAAAATAAAATCTGCGATTTTGGAATTTTTGATTTTTAAGAGGGGGAGGAAGAATATCGATTTTCAAGGGGAAATTTCAAAAGTTCCGTATTTTTGAGTACAGTTGTACTTAAAATGGTAGCGAGATATTGAAAAAGCTATGCATTTCCTTTAAGATATTTCTAAAAACCCATTTTTTTTTTTTTTTTTTTTTTTTTTTTTTGTGTGTGGGGGGGGGGGGAGGGGGAGCAATGCAAGCGGGAAAATTCAAGACCTCCTTTTAGCGCTAAATTTGTCCTGGGAAATATACGGAAGCTCCTGGCGCGTTTTTGGTGCGTAAATTGTTCCTATGTATCACACACTTATTGTTGAAAAAATTAATTAACTTCTCTCTTTCTCCCCTTGGGGTCGAGGAAGAGGGCAATAAACACGTTTTCAAGAATATCTCTACTCTAAATTATCTCAGGAAAGCAATTTTTTAATGTGTTGATTAGTTATTGTACCCAATACACACTCTACAAAGACAGTTTGAGAAAATACTTTCTACCACCCCCCACTGACAGGGGAAGTCGGGGCAAAAAACACGTTTTCAAGCTTAAGTCTGCTTCAAATTATCTTAGGAAAGAAATTTTTGATGTGTGGGTCGGTTATACGTATCTAACACGTAGTATAAAAAGATTTTGCGAAAGTCTCCGCCCTTTCCACCCTTTAAGAGTATGTGTGGGGGGTTGCCGGAAGATTATGTGTATGCAACACGCTCTCTAAAAGGATTTTTTTGAAAATTCCCAACCCTTCTTTTTTCGGGTGGGGGTGAAGGGGGCAGCGCAAAAAAACACGTTTTCAAGCTTAAATCTGCTTTAGATTACCTGAGAATGGCAATTTTTGGTGTGTGAATGTCGATTAAGTGCAAAATGGACTTTAATGGGATTTTGCGAAACTTCCTACTTACCCGCGGCTGAGGGGGAAAGCATGCCCGGGTAATCCCAGACTGAGCGGATGAACCCAGATGAGCGGACTACTCATGTTGCAAGCGGAAAATCTTCCACCGAACGCAGCTGGAGATTTAACTTAGGTTTCAATTGATTTCAGTGCTTTTTTTGGGGGGGGGGGATTTTTATTAATAATGAGATGAAATTTTGAGAACTCATTTAAATATACTGTTCAGCGAAGTGGGCAGAGCCTGCTAGTATTTGTGATAAATTCTTTGTAGTATAATAATTCCTAAATAATTGTAATGAAAAAGAAATTAGGTCGAAACATTTATAAATTTTTATACTTTAAAATATGAATAAACAAATTTCACACCTACCAGTAAAATTAAAATAATTAAATAATAAATAAATAAACAATTACATACGAAATTTTAATTATTTGGGGAAGGATAATGTGCGAAGTGGTTTTATATAATCTCTTCAGATGATCTTGAAAACATAAAAAGCAGTTTAAAAAAGAGTATTTTTTTTGTGTGCGTGTGTGGGAGGGATGTATGGTGAAATGGATGTCTCGAGCTAAAGACAACAGGGTGATTACTGACCAGCTTTTTTTCGCTGACTCTTCCACCAGAATAGTAATATGATAATTTTTACTTAATTACTGGTGCAAACATACTATTAAAAATTCCGAAAGAAAAATATTGGTGGAAGAATCAAGGGAAAAATATTGTCTGTGACCACCCGGAACACATAGCTTGAAAAGTTCAGCATTTTATAAATGTATGATTCATACATGGTAATATTTATAATTTATTCCAGAGTACTTTTGCCCCACCTCTTTTTCACACTAGTATATTTAAAAAGCATTTTTCTTCTTATTTCGTGGTCATTGTATACTGGAGAAAATTTTTCTAAAATCATACTGGTGTGGAAAAGGGCGGAGCTAACAGTACTCCAGAACAAATTATAAATATTACCAGGTATGAAGATTTAACGTTTTTCATTATGTTCATCAATTTGTGTGTCCACATTTTTTTTTCTATCTCTGTTCCTAACGATAACAGTTTCTGCATATTTTAACAGTGTTGCTATTAACCGTATTTCCCCTCTGACTCTTCCACCGTTATATTTATTAACACTTTCGCAACCGCTGACGTAGATTCGCGGCGTTTGAAAATCTGTAACTCCGCCATTAGGCGTTTCTTTTGCAATTTGTATGTCATTTATTTCTTAAAAATACACACAATATTCATAATTGTACAACCAATATTCTATTGATATAAATACTTTGATTAAAAAGAGTATAATTATAATGTATATCCGTTTGTAATATGAATCTGAATACAGAAAATTTTGTTCTGGAATATTGTAACTTGGAAACGCCCACAGGCGGACCTTACTGTCAAAAAGACAGAAACATGCGGTAGCGAAGTTATCAAATAAAAATTATTCTATAAATAAAATGGTATGTTATAAAGACGGGGCTAAAAATGCTCCAGAATAAATTAAAATGTTGGCAACTATGCTATACTATGTTGTTATTGTGAAAGTGGTATCAGACACTAATTACATTACATATTTTAGGGCCTTATTCACCAACTTCTTAACACTCGGATTAAACCTCGGATCAGTGGTAATTGCTCGATCATACAAAAATCGGTATTCTCCAACAAAAATCCGCGGTAGATCTGTAGAACAGAGGTTCACTGGTGTTTGTTTACATTTTGGCGATATTATCCGTGCGCCAACGAACCAAGGAAATGAATTTATCTTATGGCAACCTTACAAAACGTTTGTTTACGTTCAAAATGAAAGAAATATTAATGCAGACGACTATTTAACGTAATTAAATAAAATTATGGAAGAAATTTCATAAAATGGCGATGGTTAATTAACTTTCTAACTACAATATTTTAATAAATAAGCAAATACTTAACAAAATGCACGTTTTGTCATCGAAGTTTTAAGAGCAAATTAATTTCAACAACACAATAAATGTAATTAAATAAATGACGATTCAGAATAAAAATATAACTTTAAAAGTAATTGAAAAAAGCATGAAAACTTACAATATATGCAACATGAATTTTATTTATTTATTTACTTATTTTTTTTTTTTTTTTTTTTCATTTTGAAATTTCTGTTGACTCCATAATACGTAAATCACATATCAAATATTTCACTTCGTGCTCAGTTAATTCGTAACATTCGAGGATTCTAAAACCGAAATCAAATGAATCGAAACACATCGGTATAAAAATTATGAGAATATACAAATAAAATAAAAAACATATTTTCAAGTTATCAAATGATACGCTTTCATTTCTCCAGACACATATCGTTTCGAATTTTTCATTAACACTTACATTTCAGCGGAGTGGAAAATTCACTAGTTTTCATAAACTTCACCAACAAGTGATTGAGTGAGTGAGTTTTACGTCGAACTAGTGCTACGTTGTGGGCAATGAGTACGGCGACCAACTATCACCATTTTCTATAGACAACGTTTACTTTATTCGCATTATTATAATTTTTTAAAAAATTATAGAAAGTAAACTATTTAATATTAAAATTTTATTTTTAGTGCTTATTAATTAAAAATGAAAAAAAAAAAAATGCATGCATAATTAGTTAATAAGAGCAATTTAAAGCTTCTCTGTTTTAAAAGTTCACGGATCCGGCCACTGTAACGACGGAGGATGAATTGGGACATACCCCTAAGGTATATGAACCAACAAAGAAACATGGCTGTATAAAGCTATGAATCTGAAAACGCACGTAACTCGGCTCCGCGGCAATCAATTTCGCGCATGTTAAAACCAAAAAAAACATCACTGGACACCCCCATCTCGCTGTGCATGAATCTGAAAACCGCAAGTAACTCGGCTCCGCGGCAATCACTATCGCGCATGTTAAGACCAAACTTTCCCATAATGTAGCTCTAGTGCAATGTAAAATATACTCAAATCAATAAAAAACAAATGAACCAATTAAATATCGCCTAATTTCCCATAATGTAACTCTAGTGCAACGTAAAATACACTCAAAACAAATGAACTAATCAAATATCGCCTAATTTCCTGTAATGTAGCTCTAGTGCAACGTAAAATATACTCAAAACAAATGAACCAATTAAATATAGCCTAATTACCCATAATGTAGCTCTAGTGCAATGTAAAATACACTCAAATCAATAAAAAACAAATGAACCAATCAAATCTCTCCATACTGCGTCATAATAGAATTGTTAAGTTATGTTTACAAGGATAGGCAGTTTCTCGCTACGGAAGTTCGCCAAGCAGAAAGTGAACCTCTATTCTACGGATCAACCAAATCTGTTGTTCACCGGCTACTTTAATTCTCGGATTTGCTGATCCATGGTTTACACTGAGTGTTAAGAAGTTGGTGAATAAGGCCCTTAGAGGTTAAAGCTAGCATATTTCAGTTGATGTCATTTTAATAATTTCTATTTTGAGACTGCAACCAAAAAATGTATTTAATCGTGTTAAGATTATATTTTTTAGTATATTTTTGATGTAGGCGAACGCAGCAGGTCGTCCTTCAGCTAATCTTATAATGTCTGGTGTTGCGTTTACTAGCATTCGAATGAAAGCGTGTAAATGCCGAAGTATTTCAATATAAGCCACGTTATATCTACGGCGTCGTAACGTGAAGTTTCGAATATGATATTCACATTATCTAGCTCGCAATGCTATTTGCATAAAGGTAAAAATTTCGATTGCAACGATCCTATCAGTGGGAGTGAGAAAACTATTCAATAACGCATGCCCCAAAGTAACTAGCTTTTGAAACGTAAATATGCTATGTTATCATCTTCTAGCTTCTTATAGAATAATATCATTATTTTGAATATCAATAGCAATGAAAAATGCATTTTTATTGACAATATGTGTTTGAAGGGTATGTATTTCTTGACTTGAAATCTTATAACTTAATTTTTTATCATTAATGATTTCATACTTGCCATCCTAATCCGGAAGATTGTTAGTCACGCCCATTCCCGCATATTTTTAAACACCAATCTTTTTTTAGAGTACTTTTCTTCTTATTTAATCGTAAATATATTTGAAGAGAATAACTCTAAAAATTAAGTGGTGTACAAAAAGGGCCGGAACTAACAATCTTCCGGATTAGGTTGGCAAGTATGTGAATTTTTTACTTTGCAAGCAATACATTTTTTACTTGTTGTATTATTTTGAGGTGTTACTTTTCGATTAAGCCTATATATTACAGTATTTTAAAAAGGAAATAAAACTTTATATTTATAAATCACTAATCATAAAAAATTAAGTTATAATATTTCAAGACAAGAAATATATACAATTTAATCACATATTTTCAATACCAATGTATTTTTCAACGCGATTGACATTCCAAATAAAATTACTATTCTGTAAGAAGCTAGTCGATGATGGGTTGGGTGTCTGTATTTCATCCATATTTTACATTATTTGACAATAACAAATCACATTTTTTTTTTTTTTTTGACACATAAAAAACACCACAAACATCCAAGCTTGAACCAGAATTCATTAACAGACACTGACATCGTACTTTTGACCTTTATGCAAATAACCTTTCGAGGTATATCTAATAGGAATGTCAACACTTGTCAATCAGCTATGATTTATATATAGATTTTAAACAGCGTAAAGCTTCGACTATGTTATTTATAAGCAAAGCGCTTTTAAAATAAGCGTTGTCACTTCTATTAATGGCTGGTAGCGTGTTTTAAAAGTAGTCCTCTAGCGGTTGTAAGGCAAAACTTTCACAATTCACACCGGGATTTCTTAGAGATTCTTTTAATAACTAAAAGTACCGCTTATGAAGAACAGTTTTCGTGTAATTGCTTGTAGTAAAGTATATTATGCGCTGTTGTTTTCCAGCAACGTCGTTGAGTTTGAGTAATAATTAGGTTTCTGGTTTTATATATCTGGGCATTTGCTAATTTATTAGTCAGCCTTGTGGTCGATACAAGTTAATGGCACTTTTATTCTGAGACGCGTTTTAACGTTGAGTGACAAAACATTTTTACACGTACTTTGGCTGTATGTAGCAGGGGTCGGAGTCCCTGCTTTATTTTAGTATTCTTTCACAGGTGAGAATTTTGTGCTTTTTTTTTTCGACCACTATTTAAATGCAGAAAAGTTTACTATGTTTTTATAAAAATGTGTCGTGATTAAATTGGACAGACATTATTATATAACAATAGTGGTAGCAAATAAGGCAAAAACTTCTCTTCTCTGGATATATCCTAAAAATAAAACGAAGTGACGCCGACCCCTGTAACAGCATATTTCAACTTTATCAAAAAATTTTATTAGTATGTCTCATTAATTCATTGTCAGTGTCTCAGGCCAAAAGTATTCTGTTTCTCCGAAGAAACTTCTAAAGAAGTGTAAAACTGAACTATCAGTATTTTAATAAAAATAGTTTATTCTTAAGTAAACTACAAAGTTTAAAACGTTTATCTGTGCATAATAATCAAAATCAACTACTTAACAAATCATTTGCTTTTCAGTTTACGTGCAATTTCTTTCTTTCTTTTTTAATGTGTACTTTTAAATAGGTTCCGTCTATGGGCGTTATTCAAATATATTTAAATGTCTATTGAAATTTTTCGATAGTCAAAAAGGGTAAAAGGTGGCAGCTATGCATGTTTATATCATAGAGGGTAAAGTTTATAACCATACTGTTTACAACAAAAGTATTTGTATTTTCAGTATATTGATTGTAAAAATACGATTATTAGGTATATTCTAAAAAAAATAATGTAAAACAAGTTGCAAAAGAAGCGGGAAGTACAGGTTTTCAAATAACGTAAATCACCAGCAGGGTTCCCAGAAAGGGAAATTTGGATACCAGAGTTTTTATATAATATTTTTTTAAATTGATATCGACGGATATCAACAATTAGTAAAGTCTAAAATTTATATTTAAATACAGCAGTGTTAAAATTTCCCTTTGTGAGAACCCTGATTACACCAAAAATGGTGTAATGAAACACCTCTCGTTAAGATACAGAGACTCCAACATACTAATTAATATTCCGTAGCCCCGCCTTCTTTTTTCACACCAGTATCATTTTAGAGTATTTTTCATCTTATTTAATCGTAATTGAATTTGGAGACTATTACTTTAAAAATTTACTGGTGTGTAAAAAAGGGCGTGACTAACAACACTACGGAATATTAATTAGGATGTTGGAGTCTCTGAAGGTATAGGGAAGCACCAAAAATTATTGGTGTTACAATATACCAAAAAAGTTTCATTACTCTGATTTGGTGTAAAGTTGTTGCCACCAATTTTGGTGTGCAATGGATGTTCACAAATTATTATTATTATGCTCTTTTTTTTTTTTTTTTTGACATTTTTTCGATTATTTGAAAAAAGTGTTAGACAAAATGACCTGAAATTTCATACATGCAAAGAACATTTAAAAACTCATAATTTCCATTTTCGGTTTAGTCCAGAGTACAAATAGGGGCCAACTACAAATTGAAGAAGTGAGAAAATACTTTGGATTCCCCTGTATCACAAAATCTATAAATGACTTATAACTTTAATACATTGTTGCACATATACTATGTGCAATATTTGTAGGATTTGGTACTGTGTAATTATTTAGGCAGATTTTTTCACACACAAACCCTTTTTTTTTTTTTTTTTTTTTTCAAAATTACTAATTTTTTGACAAGTTTTTTACTTATAACTAGAACGGATTTGCAATAAATTTTACAAAAATTGCTGAAAAATTGACAAAACTTTAGAGAACATTATTCTGTAACATAAAATTCACACGCGTAATATTCGTTGAGATAAGAGATATGAGCATTTTCAATAAATATTTTTTTACTGCGCATGCGCAAAAAATAGAAGTTTTATATTTCATAGGTTTAAAGCAAGATATATTGAGCAACTTTTGTCAAATGCTCTTTTGAATAGAGTAAAAATTAAGCAAATGGTCGGCAAAAGAACGAGCTAGATTTTAGGTATTTCCCAGAGTTGAAATTTCACTGGAGGTTTTTCACATGATGCATATATAATTTGAAGATGCATTCATTTCAACCACATTGCAAAAGTTCTTTTTGTGAAAAACTGCTTGTAACTTTATTGCTTGTAACTTTATCATATTTTTATTTGTTTACTAAGATCTCTGAGCTCATGAGGTGTTTTTCAGAAAACAGAAATTTTACAACAAGATTAAAATAATCGGATCTTCAAATTAAATACGCAACATGTATAAAGCCCCTTATAATTTTAACTCTGAAAAATACCTAAAAACAGAGTCGTTCTTTTGCCGGCAATTTGCTTAATTTTTACTATATTCAAGTGAACTTTTCTCAAAAATTGCTCAATTAAAAGAAAAATACAATAAAATTTGTCTATCTTTTGCGCATGCGGAGTAAAAAAAAATTCAGGCCTCGCAGCGTTCCTAAAAATTTACTCGCATTTTATTATACTGTCACCACAATTGTTAAAAACTTTTTTCTTCAAGGTTTTAATGTTAAAGTATTAGGTAAATAAGTGTTCATTTAAAATACGGGTGAGAATGTAGCAAAATGATTCCTAAAATTTTAGGAACGCTGCGAGGCCTGAATATTTATTAAAAATGCTCATATCCGTACTTGCCAACATACTAATACATATTCAGTAGTATTGTTATCCCCACCTTCTTTTTCACACCAGTATCTTTTTAGAGTATTTTTCTTCTTATTTAATCGTAATTGAATTTAGAAAATATTACTCTAAAAATTTACTGGTGTTTAAAAAAGGGCGGGGCTAACAACACTACGGAATATTAATAGGATGTTGGCAAGTATGTCACATCTCAACGAATATTACACGTTTAAACTTTGTTTCAGAATAAGATTTATCGAATGTTTTGTCAATTTTTCAGCAAGTTTTGTAAAATTTATAGAAATCCGTTCTAGCTATAAGCAAAAAACTTGTCAAAAAATTTAGTAATTTTTCAAAAAAAAAAAAAAAAAAAAAAAAAAAAAAGATTATATTAGCTTAATTAACTGCGCAATTTCCGCATCAAATCATGCAAATATTGTACGTAGTATGTGCAACAATGTACTAAAGTTACAAGTAATCTGTACCTTATTTTTATACAGGGGGAATCAAAGTATTCATAAGTCTCTTCCTTAATTTGTGGTTGGATCCCAATGGACTGAATCGATAATTGAAAATATGAGTTTCTAAATGTTTTTTACGTGTATTAAGTTTCAGACACTTTCGTCTGGTATTTTTTAAAGTAATCGAGAACACGTCAAAAAAAAAAAAAAAAAAAAAAAAAAAAAAACGGATAATTTGAACACGCTCTGAATAATTACACAAAATATATTTTACAGTGATGTTTAAAAAATAACTTTCTACAAATCATTAAAGCGCAAATAAATTAGAAACAAATATACTTTATTAAATTTTATTTCGTGCATAATAACTTTGTTTTAACTATTATTAAATGCAAAGAAAAAAAATCCTTTTTATCTACATAATTATATAGAAAAATTTAGTTTTACGAAAATATCTTTTACCTATATTTCTTTAAGATCTAAAATTCTGACATTTTTTATATAGAATCCTATTTTCAGAGACTCCAACATCCTAATTAATATTCCGTAGTGTTGTTAGTCACGCCCTGTTTTACACACCAGTAAATTTTTAGAGTAATAGTCTCCAAATTCAATTACGATTAAATAAGAAGAGAAATACTCTAAAATGATACTGGTGCGAAAAAAAGGCGGGGCTAACAATAATTCGGAATATTAATTAGTATGTTGGAGTCTCTGTATTTTTATATTTTTGTGCTAAAGTTTTTGGGGAATAATTTAGCATTTCATTATAAGTCACAACTGCGTCTCTATTTGAAAATTAATCCAAATCTCGAACACTTTAACTGTGATGGAACACGGGCGCAGAACTCATACCAATATCAATGTAAGAAAATTTTCTACTCCTTATATCAACGATAGAACAGGTAGAAAAATTTCTCAAACAAATTCCGGCATGAATTCCGTGCCCGTGTTCCATCCCTGATTTAAAAAGTTTTTGTTTAATCGAATAATTCCCAGAATTTTTCCGAATTTATCTATTTCGAAATTTGGATAACTTACAACGGTATAGCTAGATTTTGCCTAGGGGGTCGTCTACATATTAAAACTGGCATTAACTTCATTTTCTTCAATAGCAACCCCTATTTTTGACTTCATATTCAGATTTCTGAGATCCAGGCGGTTCGGAAAACATACCTATTGATATACTTTAAATCAATTCTGAATAGAGTTACACGTGAAAATGTATTAGGGGTCCGTCTATACATTTAGAAAATATAAATCATGATCTACCACCCAGTATAGATTATTTATTAAGTTTTACACCGGAAAAAAGTTTCAAAAATGTTAATTATAAAATAAAAACACATAACTAACACAGAACTACTAACACAGAACTCTCTGAGTTAGTTCATGAATTCAGATTTTTATTGTTTTCTATTGATTAAACATCAAATAGTTCACTTCATACGAAGAAAATTAAATAGCTTGAATAGATATTAAAATATCTATCAAAAAAAAAAAAAGGTAAATGGTTTTAAATTTGTTTGAAAATTCAAAATTATTTTAACTCAAGCTGCCGTAGTAAAAATGGGAGTTTGTTCTGATACTGCAGTACTTTCATTTTCTTTAATTTAATTGACTTTTTAAAAATATTAAAACAGATTTTTTTTTTTTAATTAATTATTATTTTTACTTTCCGAACACTATAGTGAGGAAAGTATTGTAATCATGTCAAAAATCCGAATTCGAGATTTTGATGTTTCTATACGTTTTGAGGTCCCCTGAGTCCGTTTTCACTATTTTTACGATGATGTATGTATGTGTGTGTGTATGTATGTATGTGTGTATGTATGTGTGTATGTCTGTGAGTGAACACGCTAGCGTCTAAACGCTTTGTTCGATTAACCTGAAAGTTGGTACGCATATTGTAAGTCACCATAGTACAAATCCTATAGATTTTGGTGAATCTAGCACTTATAGTTTTTTTACAGGGACACAAAGAAAAATTCTTTATCATTATGGCCTATGGGAGCAAAATCTTAAAAGTGCGATAGCATATAAACGCCTTATTCAATTGAGCAAAAAATTTATACACATATTATAAGTCACAAATACTCAATCTGTATAGATTTTGGAGAATCTAGCTCTTATAGTTTCTTTACAGGGACACAAAGAAAAATTCTTTATCATTATGGCCTATGGGAGCAAAATCTTAAAAGTGCGATAGCATCTAAACGCCTTATTCAATTGAGCAAAACATTTATACACATATTATAGGTCACAAATACTCAATCTGTATAGATTTTGGAGAATCTAGCACTTCTAGTTTTTTTACAGGGACACAAAGAAAAATTCTTTATTATTATGCCTATGGGGCCAAATTTTTAAAAGTGTGATAGCGTCTAAACGCCTTATTAATCTGAGCAAAAAATTTTTACACATGTTATAGGTCACAGTTGCACCAACTGTATAGATTTTGGTGAATCTAGCACTTACAGTTTTTTTACAGAGACACAAAAAAAAAATTCTTTATCATTATGGCCTAAGGGACTAAATTTTTAAAAGTACGATAGCATCTAAACGCCTTAATGAATTGAGCTGAAAATTTATATGAGTATTATAAATCACTGTTGCACTAACTATAAGCATTTTGGTGAATCTAGCATTTATAGGATTTTACAGGGACACAACGAAAAATTCTTTATAATTAAGATCTATGGGCTCAAAGTTCAGTAGCGTTAAATAAAACATCGTGTAATAGATGGAGAAAAATGCTCAAACACTCTATTATGGTTTTCTCTCTTTTGTTTGTTTAACAACTCCTCTTTCTTTACTTTATCTACAAAACTGTTAATTACTCAATGTTCGGAAAGTCGAGTGGAGTCACTCCAGATTTTTTTTTTCATGACATTATTAAAAACGTTTACATAAATCTCCAGGATAATCTTTTGCTTTTATATTTTATAATGTGTAACAAATTAATATGCAAAATAATAAATCCTACTACTTAATGGGTTATTCTAAAATTCTACTCTTAACACAGATACCGAAGTGGACGGTGGGTGTAGAAAGTCTGACTACCCTTAATCTAAATCTTCAGTTGAAAAGGTCAAAATGTTACATTACTCTATTAAAAAAGGAAAAAAAGAGAGAGATGTCATAATGAATATGATCTGTACGCATCGATTATGGGAAAAATATGAAATATTTAAGTTTCCTAAATTCTATGATTTTACAAAATATGCATAAAATTTGCCTAACATATTTTTTTTTTCGTTTTCTTTCTTTCTTTCTTTCTTTTTTTTTTTTTTTCTCATAATACAATTTACAAGTTAAGTCTTTATTTTATAAACTTTTTGTAAAAAGAATACAGATTGTAATGTTAATTTATGTATTCAAAATTTAAATAGTTAGAAATTAAATAAAAGTTAATTTTTTTTTTGCGTCAGATTAACCACACGTTTAAATATTAATATTTTGTGATTTACGCATATATGAAGCTTTTCGAATGCAGAATTTTATAATTTCATTATCGAGGATTTTAAAAATGTGCCTTGACTTAATTAATATTAAGATAAATGTTCGATATTCTCGCAGATATATATATATATTTATTTATTTCTCAATATATTGAGAACAAAAAACTATATTTTATAAATTAGCAATTTGAAAGTGATAAGATTTCCTCGTAAACACAAGAAAACAATTAATCGCATGAACACAAATAAAATAAATACATAAAAATAGAACTTTATTACGAATCATACTTTTAAAATGTTCTCTCCTCTCTGTTCCTGTTAAAATTCTCTGTATAATTATCAGTCTAAGTTAACAAAATTGTGTCAGATTGCAGAATTTTTTTTTTTTTTTTTTTTTTTTTTTAAGGAAAAATGAAGAAGATAAGGAGGAGGAGGAAAGATCAAAACGAATAGAAAGCATATTAAACGTTAATACCCTTTAAACACTGGAAAAGGGCGGGGTTTCGTATTGTGTGTCATTTGGGAGTTGTAGAGTGCCAGAAAATTACTTTATGTAATAAAACTTATTATTTAAAGGGTATTTAAAGCAGCATTTTATTTTATACATAGACTATTCAGAAAAACTGTATCATTCATCCGGTTCATAAAAAATAAAGAACATTTTCTGGCATTGCTCTATGCATATACATTCTTGTCAACCTAACCCGGAGGATTACTGATCCCGACTCTTTCCGTACATTTTTTTCACATCAGTCTTTGTAGAATATTTTTTTCTTTATTTAACAGGTTGAGCGCCATGTCAGCCATCGGTGGCTGACACTGATCTTTCCATTTAGGCCAAGTCAGCCGGCAGTGTAAAATATGATATAAAACTACAGAATTTACATAGTTTTAAGTAATTACTGACAATTTATTTAAAATTTGTTTCCCCCCCCCCTTTTTTTTTTTTTTTTTTTTTTTTTTTTATTTATTTATTATAGGATTTTTATAGGATTATATCATTAAGGCTTAATGGGGTTTATTGAAACTCGATAAACATAACACGCTTCTAAGCAGTGCGTGTGGCCTGAATGGGATTTCCATAAGAATTCGCATGGCCCTCAATGAGTTAATCGTAAATGTATTTGAAGTTAATTACTCTAAAAATTAAACTGTGTACACAAAGGAGCCGGAACTAACAATGTTACGGGTAAGATTGGTAAGTATGCATATATTAATAATACTTACAAACTTTGAATAAACACCATAAATTGCAATAAACTCGCAACAATTGTTTCGGGTCGAAAAAACACACGACCCTTCATCAGGCGAATAAAGTAAGCACGAGTGCTGCAGTCAAAGCGGCAACGCACAAAATCGTTTAAAATGAAAAGAAAAACTTTATAAAGTAGAAAATAAATAGAGCTACTGGTGTGAGTAGAATTGTACAAGAAATAAGAAAATAGATAAATGAGTGAGATTAAATATAAGGGTAACAAAAATTAAACGAAAATCTGAGTTACGTGAGTAATTTCCAAGCATCAGAGAAGAAAGGAGTTGAAGAAATATCATTAACAAGATTTTTCGAATTTTTAAATATGTAAAATTCTTCATGAATATCTAAATGGGAGGAACAGACAGAAGATGAGATTATGTTAGTTTTGGAAAAATCAAAACGATGACCTTGAGACCAGCAGTGGGAAGCAACAGAAGATTTGGTAATCTCTTCATTACGAACATTCCGACGCTGCTCATTTATTCTGTATTTCAAACGCCTCCTAGTTTGACCAATATAACTTAAGTTGCAGGACGAACACGGAATTAAATAAATTCCAGAACGGTTTTCGGTGGGAATGGGATCCTTAAGAGAAGATAATTTGATTTTATTGACGGGTTTGTAAATAACCTTGAAACCAAACGGTGAAAGAATTTTAGAGATTTTAAAAGAGCGTGAAGAATAAAAAGGTAAAACAACTGGAATGAGACTGCGATCGTTTAATTTGGGAGCAGAACGTTTAGGATTCTTAAATTTATGTAGAGCTTTATCGATGATACATGGGTTATAGCCACGAGAGAGAGCAAGAGATTTTAAATAATTAATTTCTTTCGAAAGATTAGACGGATCAGAACAAATGTGTAAGGCTCGATAAACATAAGTGTAAAAAGCAGACATTTTTTTGTTGAGGGGCGTGGTTAGAGAGAGCATGCGGCGGCAAGGAGACTGAGAATGGTTTTCTAAAAACAGTAGTTGAGAAACAATCCTTTTCTTTATTCACAAGAACGTCAAGGAAAGGCAAAGAGCAATCCTGTTCAACCTCAAAAGTGAATTGAATGCATGGGTCAATCGAATTGACCAAAGAAAGCAAATTGGACAAATCGACATCAGGGGAGACAAGAACAAAAGTGTCATCCACATACCTAAACCAGTGAGGAAATTTATATACACCGAAGAGTTTTTCTTCAAAATAGTGCATATAAATGTCGCAAAGTAAAGGAGAGAGAGGACTACCCATGGCCATACCATCATTTTGGGAATAATAAGTACCATTAAAAATGAAGGCAGTTTGCCTGATACACAAATGAACTAAATTTACAAGTTCCTCAATTTCAATAGAAGAATAATGGAATTCACGTAGTCTTCTCTCTAAACAAACCAGAGCACCTTGAACCGGAACATTTGTAAAAAGTGATTTTACATCTAAAGAAATCATAGTATAGTTAGACGGAGAGATGCATTTAATTTTGTCAGGGATGGAACACGGGCGCAGAATTCATACCACTACCAATGTAAGAAATTTTTCTACCTCTTAAATCAACAATATTATAGGTAGAGAAATTTCTTAGACAGATTCCGGTATGAATTCTGCGCCCGTGTTCCATCCCTGTTTTGTCCACAAAATCATACGAGTTTTTAACAGTATAAAGATTAGTAGTAGTTAGATGAGAAAGAGAGTTTGAAAGAAATCGAGCAAGATTATAGGAAGCCGTACCAATATTAGACACAATAGGCCGAAAACAGACAGTGGGCTTATGAACTTTCGGAAGTGCATAAAAACGAGCACAATTAGCAGCAGAAGGAATTACCATGCGTTTGGTATAATCATTAAGAATAACGGAATTTTTAACGTGGTATTTGACTTGATCAAGATGATCATTGGAAGGATCTTTTTTAAGTTTCGAATAGGGACCTGAAGTAAGCAAGGACTCAACATGGGAAATATAATCCGATTTGTTGAGTAGAACAGTTTGTCTTCCTTTATCAGCTCTTGTGACGATTAAATCGGGGGAGGAGTTTAATTCAGAGAGGGCGAATTTTTGAGAAGGAGTAAGGTTAGACTTTTTTGGATGATTATTGGTGGAAATAATGTTAGATAAAATGAAACGAAGAGATTCTAACTGGCTTGGAGATATTTTACTATTCTTAAAGGAATTTTCAATGGGAGCGATCAAATCCGGAATGGAGGGTTTCGAAGTACGCGCGAAATTCAGACCCAAACTGAGCACGTCGCGTTGAGTATTAGTCAGAACGTGCGAAGAGAGATTAACAACAGTATTCTGAGCAAGAGGAGAAACGGGAGAAGTAAAGGAATTACTTTTAAGAAGATAATTAAATTTCTTATTTAAGTTAGTTTGATGCCTAGAAGACTGAAACGCAACGAATGCGAAATTTCTTTTTTCAAAAGAAGAGAAATCATGAACAGAATTACTAAGAGACAAATGTAAAGTATATAATTCAGACTCAATAGACGAGAGAGACTGTCGTATATCCTGAATAATAGCCCTAAGAATGTCAAACTTACTCCTATTTAAAGCATTTTTAATGCGAAGAGAAGCAGGAAGATTGTACTTAATGTATATGAACTTAGGAATTATCCGAGCACGCTTACATCTAAGAAGAAAATTTAAATGATTGAGAAAGCGAGAACGTTTCAAACGAAGACGTTTGAAACGATTAATCTCAGAAGAACTCATGCTAAAACATATATATATGAAACAAGAGTCAAAACTTAAAGAAGGCGGAGTTTAAACAAAAAGAAAGGGGGGGGGAGGAGTTAAAAATACAAAAATGTAATTAATCAAATAGAAAAATCGATAAAATAAAAATATGAAATGACAGTCTCAAAAATGAGAAGGAGTTAGCAAAAATTAACAAATAAACAAGTCAAAACTTGAAGAAGGCGGAGTTACAACGAAAATGGGTGGGGGAGTTTTAAAAACAAAAATGTAATAATTAATAAGAAAACAAACTATAAAATAAAAATGTGAAATGAGAGGCTCAAAAATGAGAAGAAATGAGCATAAATTAACAAATAAAACAACTCGAAATTTAAAGAGGGCGGAGTTAAAACGAATAAAAGGGGGAGGAGTACAGAGAGTAAAAGAAATAATTAAACAAGTAAGAAACAACCAGTAAAATAAAAATATGAAATGAGAGGCTCAAAATTTTTTGGAACAATTTGCCGGATTAGGTTGGCAGCTCTGCTTTTACTATAACCGGAGTGTTTGTTTTATTTTCGAAATCAGTTTGAATAAAGGTGAAGCAAAGATTCTGAAGGAGAAAGGTATACAAAAAATCTGTAAAAGTGCAATGCAAAACGTCAAAATGAAGAACATTAGTGTTTTTTGAAGAACCTAAAACAAGTAAGAATGCATTAATGACTGTCACGAACGATACATCAATGAGCGAATGATTGCAGCTTATGTACGGCGTCATACAACTGGTGATGGACTGGTCCAAACTGTGCGGCTCCATATCTTCCATCAAGAATTGAAGGTTTCAGTTTTAAAGATCAGTGTTTCTTGAGTGGAGAGGGATGCTTGAAGATTTCTTTAAAAAACAGGAATGACTTCCTGAGCATGAAAGAGATTTTATCAACCATGCTATGAAACCAGGTGTGAAAGAAACAATTGTAAATGGTGCTGAGAATCGTGGGGATGAGAGAAGAAAAAAAGTACTTGAATGCATCGGAAATGTAAAAGGTTTAGTTTCTATAAATGGTGGGTATCACAGGTTTTGTCATCAAAAACTGCATTAGAGGGCTAAGAGTGAGATGAAACGAGAATACTATCCTGCAAGAAACACTGATGAGGCAATGGAATTAATTTACTCCTACCCTGAAAACGACTCGGAGGAGTGCCAGTCTCATAAAGTATTTTATGAATAAAATAGAGGGTGATTTTTGTCCTGGCATCCAGAGCCTGATTAAGGGGGAAGCACACATTATCTCCGCTCTCACCGGAATATTTTTACAATTATTTTTTACTTCATGTCATAGAAATTCCACGCTTTGACGAGGAAATATTTTTATAAAAAATGAACGGTGTAAAACAATCCAATTTCCTCACCGTTATTAGACACCAGAATTCTTTTAAAATAACTTTTAATGAGAATTTTCTGTTTATTATAGGAGGAAGTATTTGTTAAATTAACGGTGTAAGTATAAATAATGTGTTTTTCCCCTTTAACCCTTTAACGTTCACTACTTAATTTATTTTAAAAATTACTAAACTAATTTTTAAAATGGTTTTTAGACACATAGCTGATCATAAATATTTAAAAAATAAAACATTAGCATTGTTCCTTTTCGAGAAATTTTTGGTTTGAAACATCTGTAAGTAAACCTTATTAAATTCAAATAATATTTAATTTAATAAATAAATCACTTTATAAGTAAACATTATCGACAACAAAAACTCGTAAAAGTTGCATAGATCCCAACATTTAAATTTATTCCGGAGTATTTTAACCCTTTGCGGCGCAAGGTAATTCGGATCATTTAAATTACACTGCCACCGGAATTTACGAAAATAATTAAAATAGAAGAAATTTTAAATTTTCATGTTAATAAGAGGGCTATTTCTGCTATGTTATAAAAGTAAATTTTTCCTAAAAAATTTCCGGGATGAGTTTTTGCACTTGAGAATTAAAGTTAGGTGTTCCATCAGCGGAACACTGCGACTGAAAGGGTTAATCAGGCGCTGCTGGCATCAGAACGGTTACATCCCGCCTTTGCAAAAAATAAGGTGAAGATGCTTTAATAGACGAAACTGCCAACAAGAAAGCAGTTTGCTTCCAAAATGTTGGCTATAAAATACTCAGTGAAACTGATATAGTAACAAGGACTCTGGTCCTCAACAGGAAAATGTCGTACTAATTTCATCATTGGACGAGGCTGAAGAAGATAATAAGCTAATCTAAGAGCTTTTATAATTACTACAAGACGGATAGGAACAATTTGAGGACAACACACCTTCCTTCTACCTCTGATGACTATTGAAAATTAAGAACCCGGGCTTTTAAAACAACCACGAAGAAAATAAACATGTATATTATACATTAATAAACGTTTCTTTATTTGTTTTAAGGCTAAATGAATCTCCCTATAATTTACATATAAAGTTAAATCTCTACAATTTACTTTTGTAATTATTTGCTATTGTTTTTCAAACAAGTTTGGTTATTTATGAAGTTCATTTAAAATTAAGATTGTATATTGTTATTATCATCAATATTAATACAGCAATAATTAATGTTTATTACAACATTATGTATTATTATATCTAAATATCATTAATGTTACATAATTTAGTGAATAGAAGAATTAAAATATTTATGTATCAATGCATTGAGTTTTTGCTTATTAGCACCCTAATATTTATTCATTTACATTTATATACAAATATTTTTTATTTTATTTATTTTCCTTTGTATGTGTTTGTGTGTGTATTATGTGTTGCAGTGATAGTTTATAGAATACTATACATTGTCAGTTATTGGAGTTTTTAGGCCAGAATTGTGGCCGGGGGGAGGGGAGGGGAAAAATTGAAAGGGAGCGGATTTGTTATCTGTCGTCCTTAGTGAAAAAAAAGAAATGATCGCCAATTTATCTGGCGAACATACTTAATTCCTTTCAAAAATCACGATTATTTTAACAATGTATATGTTAAGAGAACAATCAAGAATATAAAACAGTATTTCTTTCAATATATATTGTAAAAAAAAATACATCTAGCGTGTATATTTCCGTATTACGTTTTTGATCACCAAATCCATAAATCCCAAGGACGACAGATATCAGAGCTATACCGTTAAAAGTTGTTAAGCTTTCTGTAAATAAAGCTTCTAATTCTAATAATTACTGTACATTATTTATAAGGAGTAATGCGCTTTTTTTTACGAAGTTGAGAAAACTGTTTATTTTCAAGAAGCTGTTACGCGCTTGCTATTAGTACTACAAAAAAGGTGTAACGAAGGAAATTGTAGGAAATTTAATCCTCTTTAAACATTACAATAAAAAAATATCGCTAAATTCAGCCATTTCTAAGATATTTTGATAAAAGCCAAAAAACTAGTAAATTTTCAAGGTTTTTCAGCCGACAAAAATTTTCCCGGGTCCGGCCATGTTGGATAACTCGTTTTTTTCATATTAGTGCTAATATGTACAAATTAAAAAAACAAAATCTTCCACCCCACATTTTGCAAGGCACAATGTATTTATTGACTGGACTATATGACTTTCTGCAGTATATGTTTACAGTTAACACGTTGAGCACCATGTCAGCCATTCTAGATTCTAGACATTTTGTCATATATCTCTAAAAGTACTGAAGGAATCATGTTGAAACTTTAGTAGTGTGCTGAACATGTTATACTTCAAACATTTAAGTGAAAGTTTCACCACAAAAGTAAAAGCAGTACCAATAAAAAAATTAATACGTTGAGCGCCATGTCAGCCATCGATGGCTGACAGTGTCAAATATGATATAAAGCCGCGTCAACCACCGGTTGTTGACAGTGTAAAATAGGATGTAAAACTAAAAATATTACATTGTTTTAAGTAATTATTGAAAATTTATTTGAATTTTGCTTAATTTTTATTTATTACAGAAGAAATCATTATGGAATTTTAATGGATTTTAAGATATCGCTTGGCGCTCAACGTAAATAAGGGGGGAGGGGGGAATCTCTACAAAAAAAGTAGTATGAAAGCAATGCTCTGGATTAAAGTTCTTGCATGTCTGATGTTATTGTTTGTTGATCTCCTTAATAATCACAAAAAAAAAAAAAAAAAAAAAAAAAAAAAAAATTGAAAGAAAGAAAGAAATTTCTATTGAAAAGTATCCTGATTTTTTTTTTTTTTTTTTTTTTTTTTTTGAGTGCATTTTTTAGATTTATTTTTTCTTAAATAATCTCTAAACATACTACTTCACGTCAAAATTTAGTGGATTATTCATAAGAATTAAAATAACATAAAATCGTCCAACATTACGATTTCCCCATTATTTAAATGAGAATTCTTTCAAATATAATTAACATCGTTTGAATGTCAATTTGAATTAAAGTCATTCAAAAATATGTAATAAGTTCGACTAAAAAAATATACAAGAAACAAAAATACCATATAAAAATATTGTTTTATC
The DNA here is from genome assembly GCA_963930645.1 of Salticus scenicus. Lineage (NCBI taxonomy): Eukaryota > Metazoa > Arthropoda > Arachnida > Araneae > Salticidae > Salticus > Salticus scenicus. The sequence continues at coordinate 13,779,052 of OZ005657.1, read as the reverse complement.
GATTAACATGCAGAAAAATAAAGTTTCTAAATTTTATGTAGTTTTCTTTATGCGTGATTTACATCTTGTAAATTCGTACACAAAATTTTGTTTTCTTTGGATATTTTCTAAAACTTACTATTACCTCATTTTTCTGTATATCATTACTATTCAAACGTTACTAGTAAATAAGGAGGGGACTTTCTCTGCATTAAAAATATAAATTTGTTTGAAATTATATAACAAGGAATTTCAAATTCAGAAGTGGTTGTTTAGCATTATTTTAATGCGTGTTAAACTTAAGTAAATGATCCCAGGTAATTTAAAATTCAAATGAAAGAAATTTAAATACTAAAGTACACGCCTCAAGTATTGATTTTTAGAGGCAGCTACATTTTCCAAAGTAATTAATTGCTGCTTATGTAGCTCCTAACTTCGTTAATCCATTAAGCTTAATGAATTATGATTCTTACTAAAGCACCTGCATTATGCGGATTATGTAACTGGAATGTAAAATTTAAGCGATAATTGAAAAGAAAATTTCATAAAATTTTCTGTATATAAACTATCACAAACATTAGCATATATTCAGTATTAGTAAATTATGCATAAATATTTAACGCAAAATTCTGTCAAGTTTTATGGCATATTGGAAAAAAAAAAAAAAAAAAAAAAAAAAAAAAAAACTTAAATGTCAATAATATCAATTTATATGCAAATTTAATTAAATGCATGTTTTTAAAAATGTAAATGCAATGATAAAATGTTAACTAAAATATAAAATGGATATTAATATAATATGTTCTGTTTAAAATATTTTTCCTTATTCAAAATATACAATTTTATGAGTATTCAGGAGGGGGTGGGGGGAGGAGAAACATGTCACTCATTGTTATTCCATTTATAATTTGATTGAGAAAATAGATGATAGCATAGTTGCCAACATTTTAAACCTTTCCGGCACAGTGTTGCCGCTGCAGTAACACCTAATTTTAATTTTCAAGTGCAAAAATTCAACACAGTAATTTTTTATAATATCAGAGACTCCAACATACTAATTAATATTCCGTAGTATTGTTAGCCCCGCCTTTTTTTTCACACCACTATCATTTTAGAGTATTTTTCATCTTATTTAATCGTAATAGAATTTGGAGACTATTACTCTAAATATTTACTGGTGTGTAAAAAAGGGCGAGACTAACAACACTACGGAATATTAATTAGGATGTTGGAGTCTCTGTAATATTTTTATTGTGTAATACAGAGGTAAAATTTAAATTTTTTTTTTTTCTTCTAATATCGTTCTTGAATTCCGGTGGCTGTTGATTTTAAATGAATAGAATTACTCTGTGTCGGAAAGGGTTAATATATTCCGGAGCATTTTTAGCCACGCCATTATTTATAGAATAATTTTCTGCAATATATAACTACGATAAAATAAGAAAGAATTACTCTTAAAAAAAGAAGAGTGGTAGGAAATAAAGGCAATGATAAAAATATTCTGGAATAAGTTAAAATGTTGGCAACTCTGTGATTGGTACCATTCAATTGAGAGTTGTATGCAGAGTTCCAAACTTTTATAATTTATTCACGAGTATTTTTAGCTCCGCCTTCTTTTCGCACCAGAAATTTTGTAGATTATTTCTCTTTAATATGTGACAACGATTAAATAAGACGAAAATCATTTTTCAAAATTTCCGGTATGAAAAAGAGGCGGGACTAAAAATACTCGTGAATAAATTATAAAAGTTGGGAACTCTGGTTGTATGTAACTGTCAAATAAGAACAAGACTTAAAAAAAAAAAAAAAAAAAAAAAAAAACAGGGTTTTAAATACAATAAAAATTGCATGAACCTTGTTTTTTTAAACGGTAACCAGAGCTGCCAACCTAATCCGGCAAATTGTTAACGCCTATTGAAAAACGCCCTTTTTTCTACACCACTTAATTTTTAGAGCAATTCTCTTCAAATATATCTGTGAGGAATTAAGTAGAAAAATACTCTAAAAATTAAGTGGTGTAGAAAAAGGGGCGGTACTAACAATTTGCCGGATTAGGTTGGCAGCTCTGGGTAACCCTGTTTTTGACACCATATTTTAGTTTCTTTTATCAAATCATTACGGAAAAAGGCACAGATACAAATTTTTCTTAGATATTCGTAGCATTATGAACAATTTATTTTTTTAAGAGTTTATTGCAAAATAAAAAAATAAAATAATGTTCACTGAGAGAAAAAAATATCAGGATTATCCTATTAGTCACTGAATATATTTCATGATAAAAACTGGAATGTAAAAAAGACTATTTACACGAATGATATGAATGTGATATGCGAATCATGCGCATATTTAGTCTAGGCTAAGCATTTTTCATTTTAATTTTTAGGCCTTAATCGTATTTTAAAACGCTGTTTTACCTTTTCCTTACTATTCCACGTTTTATTACATTAAATAGTTGTCGACTTTTATGTTTTTTGTGTAAATTATCTGGTAGCCAAAAAAATTGAAAGAAGGCAGCTATCATGTTACTATTGTAGTATTGCATAATTACATAATTTGGAGTTACAGAACTTATTGAAATAGGTTAAACCATAGCTGCCAATATTTTAATTTATTCCGGAGTCATTTTAGTCCCGCCTCTAATTCGTACCACTTATTTTTTTAAAGTAATTTTTTCTTATTTTATCGAAGTTATGTATTAAAGAAGATTTTTCTATAAATAAAGTGGTGCGGAATAAAGGCGGGGCTAAAAGTACTCCGGAATAAAATCTGGCAGCTATGGGTTAAACATCACAATCTTCCTAAAATATTTTATTTTCTTCTATGCGAAACTTTTGCATTCTGATAGCTCTATTGGAAGGCCTTTGGAATTCTGTAGAGTGCTTGGTACAGGAAAAGAGACCGTTTTTTAATGCAATAAATTATGAAACAATAATTAAAAAAAAAAAAAAAATTAAACCTTTGCAGGCCCTAACGCTCCGAAGCGCTCTACACGATGTTGCCAATATTTCTATACAACTGACACCAATAATTTTGAGGAGTAATATTTGATATATGTAATGAACGAATAACCTTCGATATAATTAGGTAACCGTTACAGTTAAAATTTAGAGGTGGATATGGAATAAAAAAGACACTAAAATTATATCACGCTACTAGCACACACCCATACCATTACACAGGCTTCACCAGCTTGGATAATCCCATCTTGACATGCTGGGTAGAGGAATTTGTGAAGTTGTGCTTACCTCCGTTATTTCCACACGTAACCTCTACCAAATTTTCTGACTCTTCAGAGTATACGTATACAGAAAAAATGTGTTCTCAAATAATGGGTTACTTTATTACTATTTAATAATATACGTAGATAATAGAAAATAAGTAGGATAGATTTTCAAATAGATGCCGTCTCATCTGTTTTTCATAAATCAAATTAGATAACTAGTATTTGCACAATTATTTCAATGAAATAATTACCGTTTTTCCCGGCGTATAACGCGCAGGTATGTTATATGAGTTATAAACCGGAAATTTAAATTTGCAGTAAAAACTATTTTTAAACAAGCTTTTGTGTCTTACAAATATAGTTTTATTTGTAAAATAAATTTTCTGGTGTGTAACTCACTTATTTTATCTACGCGTTATACGCCGGAAAATACGGTAATAACAGTAGAATATAAATAATTTTATAAAATTGGCTTATAAAATTAGATAACTTAATGAAATGCGAAAGTCCTTATCATTTTTAATTTCCAAAACTTTCATAAATAATGATATTACAAAAATAGATTAATAATAAATCTTTTGTTCTATTTATTGTGTATCATTCAAAACTTTAGATTCATAATTAATCAAATAACATTTCAGTGATTTTTTTTTTTTTTTTTTTTGATAATTTAACAACCGAATAAGGGCTCGAAGAACAATTACTTTGATACAACTCTTTTAATATTTAACGTAGAAGTGCATGGATTTGTTTTCCACATTATAAACAAATAAAATGATGCATGAGACTCTATTAAATCTTTAAAAGTAAAAGCCATCCTTTGTTGAAGCTTGACATTTAGGGAAGTAATAAACAAAGTCAGTCAATCGGAAAAATTTTGATAAAAGTGTTAATACTTAAAAGAGGAAATTAAAGAGTGTAATTACAAAATAAATTTTCATGCACGATTGTATTTTAACAAGATACAGCATGTCTATAGAATTAAGAAGAATAACTTAAAATTGAGATGCATTAATAAAATTTGAATATATTAAAATCTGTTAAATTTAGCTGCAAGTATGCACTGATATTTAGCCCATGTGTGATTTGTTTTAATTAGAAGAATAAAGTACTTAAATCACTTTGTTTATGTAATATAATTGTAAGTTACTTTTAATAAACATTTAAATTAAAAGAGGAATCTTTTGTTACATTAACTTTATTACAAATATCATTGTTATATAAATATATTACATTATTCTACACTAAAAGAAACATATAAAGACCATAATAATTAATGAAGGGATTAAAGGCGTTTTAACCAAATTAGTTCGTTTTCTGAAATGTAGCTTCTAAAAAATGAATTGGAGTATATCTTTCCAAAGGCTGCCATAGGCGAGTTTTTTAATACCAACATAATGATATTCCAAAAAATGGTATTTATTAATAACTTTTCTAAGATTAAATGTTGTAAAAACTACTGTTTGGAAGTATTGGTATTCAAAATAGTCGTCTTTGACGGACCTGTGTATTCATATATTAAAGTAAAACTTTGATACGAATTTATATACAGGGTATTTTAGAAAATTAGAAAAAAATCTTACTAATCAAATTCCCATAAGAAGACTTGATCGAAAAAGAATGTCTACACGACTTCTAATAAGACATGAAGACACGATATTTCATTGTACAGTCGGCAAAAAAAAAAAAAAAAAAAAATAAATAAATAAATAAATAAAATAAAATAAAATAAAATACGCTACCCGCCCACTGACGTAAATTATCGTAGAAACATGCGGCTGGTACCTATCGATCTATAATAACGTCTAGTATTTAATGGTGTAGTCAGATTTTGCTTAAGGGGTCATCTACATATTAAAACAGGCATAAACTTCATTTTTTTCAATGACGACACCTATTTTTGAATTCAGATTCAGATTTCTGAGATCAAGGCAGTTGGGAAAACTCACCTATTTATATACTTTAAATAAATTCTAAACAGAGGTACACGTGAAAATGTGTTAGGGAACCGTGTATACATTTAGAAAAAATAAATCGTGATTTACCACCCAATATACATTAGTTATTAAATTTCACACCGGAAGAAAAGTTCACAAATGTTAATTATAAAATAAAAAACAATTCTAATTCGCTGAACTTTCTGTGCTAGTATATGAAATAAAAGATTTTTATTGGCTTCTATATATTAAACATTGAATAGTTAAATATTTCACTTCATACGAAGAAAATTTAATAGCTCATCATATGAACCCTACAATGTTCAATTACAAAAATCTAGATACCAAGGTAAAAGAATAATAGTAATAATGATAATAATGTTAATAGCGGTTAAAAAAAAAAAAAAAAAAAAAAAGTGTTTAATATTTAAGAAAAATAATGATCTACTTCTTGTTGGGTATATTTTTATTTTATGCAGTAAGCCCCGCACGAAAGTGTTACGATAAATTTTATAGATTTAAACTAAAATCTGAGAAAGGATATTTAACATTTTCGCGACCGCTGACGTAGTTTCACGTCATTTTGAAATCTGTAACTCCTCCAGTGAGCGTTTCTTCCACAATTTGTGTGTCACGATATTTCTTAAGAATATTCCTTATATTCATATTTATATAAACAAAATAGTATGAATACAAATACTTTCGCTAAAAAGAGTATAATTATTATGTATAGCCATATGAAAAGAAATATGGATATAGAAAAAAAAAAACTGTTTCCTTATGCCTAGAACGAATATTCCCCGTTCTGCAGTCGTCTACTGTACTTGAAGTCTTAATTTTAAATGTGTAAAATTTATATCTTTAAATGTAATAAGACATATTACTTTGTTTTAAATTCTTTTTCCGTGATAAATGTGACGCCAGTTTTACGCCGTGATTAGAAAAATTGAAAATAAATAATATTGGGCTATGTTTCAATAATAGATTTTAAAATCTTAAAAAAAAAAAAAAAAAAAAAAAAAAAACACTATATTATTCAGTATTAAAAAAACATTTAATGAAAATTTTATATTTTGTTATGTTACGTCATGCGATAAAATTTAAATTGCATAAACGGTAGAGTAAACGAATGCGAAAATGTCACAACAAGATTAAAACAGAAAATTTGTTTTAAAAAATCTGATAAAAATTAATTATATTAATTAAAAAAAAAAAAAGAAAAAAAAAAGTAATTTTCACTGCGTATAGCTCTTTCAAATAATAATCCTCATCTTACCGCGTTTTCTAAATCATGATATTTAACTTGAGGTGCACGAATCCTAGAATATTCAAGTTAAAAACAAAAGACAAAAGGGACGAAATAGAATTTTAGCAGTGAGATACTAGGAAAAGGTATGTAATATTTAAGAACAAGGACTTAACATTTCAGAATCAAGTATAAACCTCTTTGCAACGGAAGCCACGCCTTTACACATTTTTTCTAAAATTTTACATTATAAAACAAAAGTATTTTACATACTTCCAATTAAATCATTTAAATTTTGTCTTCAGCATTCGATGTAATAAATGCCATTGACATTTATGCATACCAGCGTCACATTGAGAGTTATATACGAACACGGAAACTAGTTTTTTTTAATATTGTTTCCAAAATGTAGAGGCGGGACTTCATTTCTTTTGGAATTTTTTCACAATCTCTCGCTTGCATTGCGATAATTTTATAAAAAATAATCCAATTTGTATGACAAACATCGAAATGTTGCTTAGAAAACAATTAGAATAACATTAAGGTAAATTAAAATAGTTTTTCGTCAAAATGTAAACAGATATTTACTCACAGAGGATACAAATTATTATAAGTGACGGGCCCCTAACAACAGTAAAAAATGAAATATCACTGTAACTCAAAAAATAATGTTAAGAACGAGCTGTAAATTTGGAAACTCATGTTTTTGATGATACCCGTTCTATTTATGCAAAAATTAACATAGGTCATAATTCATAATTTTTCAAATATAAAATTATTAAAAATTTTCATATTTAAAAAAAAAAAAAAAAAAAAAAAAAAAAATCAAAAATATGCATGGAATATGTTTGGGTCACTTCATTCTATCATATAAAAAAAAAAAAAAAACAGAATTTGAATATCATAATTATTTTGGAAGATATGAATTAATGTTTGTCACATTCATGTAACATTAGCACCCTCATATTTTGACAGCTTATAACTCTGTGAAGAATTGAGCAAAATATATAAACTATACCATTTTCCGCGATGATTTGGTCCAAAGAATTCGAATAAATTATTAAAAAAAATGGGGGTTACCATTGAAAAAAATGAAGTTGATGTCAGTTTTAATATGTAGACGACCCCTTAAGCAAAATCTAACTATACCATTATAAACTACACGTTATTATAAAGAGATTGGTACCAACCACATGTTTCTACGACAACTTATGGCAAAAATAGAGGGGGGGAGTGGCCTTTTTTTTTTTTTTCTTTTTTGCCGACTGTACCACTGGTTAGCAGGGTGCAAGAGTTTCAGTCTCAAAATAAATAACTTTCACCAGTACTCTTTATCAATAATTTCTATGATGTTCATTAGTAATCAATTCTAACAAATATCTTAAAAGTTATTGATAAAAATATAGTGGTGTATGTGTTCGTCTTGAGCAGTATTGTCAAATCTGGCTGATTTTTTATTCAATATACATCAACAATTTTTAGCTGTAACGTTTGTCTAATCACTTCAAAGATTGATAGTCTATTATATATATCAAATATCACATCTCCAAATTATTGGTGATTATTGAATAAAAAATCCGCCAGATCTGGCAACAGTGCTTTTGAGAAGGAAACTCTTGCACCCCTGTATGAAATGCAGCACCAGACTACATGACATTATGATATTTTACATAGATATGTGTATATACATAAGGTAGCTGTACCAGTAGTGGACATTTTTCTGTTCCATAACGAACACAATTTTGAATTTTTACAGAAAAGCGCTAAATAAGAAGCAAATAAATTGGAAATATGTATTTAATTTACAACAAAGAAAATCTGCAAAATTTATGGGATAAAATAATAAAAAAAAGTAAACTTATATCGGACACAGAAAACAAATTACCTCTGAAAAATGTAATGATTTCAACCAGCACACCTCGATTTCAGTGCTTCGATCCAATTTTTTTTTATTTAAAATAAGTCTTAATTCGTAAATAACATTTTAATCATAGCCTTGTGCTATAATTTTATAACATCTAAATTAGCTGGTTCTGCATTCAGACATCTTTTGTTCTCTACTGATCTTCACGATCTTTGGAAGAATTTTACGATGTTCATTGAAAGACCATTAAAATGTCATTAGTCTATTAGCCCGTTAGTAGTCGCTAGTTGGTCGATTTGCAGCCCATCCTTCAGTGTTGCCAGATTTTTTTATTCAACAGCCACCAAAAATTGTTAGAAGTAACATTTGATATACATAAAATGCGAATAAAAGCGAAGGAACGTCGATCACATCACTTCTTAAAATTATTGCTGAGAGTTAAATAAAAAGTGCGCAATCTGTAATAAGTGGCGCTGTCTATAGCGACTACTAACGGGTTAAAAATACACTGGAAAGTGATTTTTTTTTACGCAACATAATTATTATAAATTTTAATAAATATTTATTCTTAGAGTGATTTTTAACACTTTCGCGGCCGCATGTTTTTGCCTTTTGATAGTATGTTCCACCTGTGGGCGTGTTATCCTTCGTATTACATTATTTCAAAACAAAGTTTTCTGTATCCATATTTATATTACATATGAATATACATAATAATCACATTCTTTCTGGTGAAAGTATATGTATCCATAATATTTTGTTTGCACAAATATGAAAAAAAGGGATATTTGTAAGAAATATAGCAACATACAAATTGCAAAAGAAACGTCGAATGGAGAAGTTACAGATTTCCAAATGACGTGAATCTACGTCAGCAGTCGCGAAAGTGCTAAGACAGTAACCACAATTTAAAAAATGAAATTTAAAAAAGCATATTCCACGTAAAAACATGATTTTAGTTTGATTACGTGGTTTTTCAGTAGTTTTAACTCTTTGAAGGGAAGTGGGATATCTTATACCCTTTAATTCTTAGCTGCAAAATTTCATTCTAGAAAATTTAAACAAAATTTGGCTTTTATAACTTAGTGAAAAAAATTATTTTCTCTTAAAATGTTGAAGAAAACTACGGAATATACGTACTTGTAGTTCTTATTAAGCTTAATAGAATTATTCTTGTCAAGTAGGAGAGATTTGTTTGTGCAAATGAAAATTTACAAATGCTACTTTCAAAACATTCCTTTACTATCGAATATGTGAAATGAATATTTAGGTCTCAAAACAAGTTTTAATTTTCCTGCATTGTTTCTAAAACAAATAAATAAATAAAATAAAATTATTTGAAGAACGAATTATATTTTTTCTTCTTATTCTGTTTCTAAATCATTTTAATGTGTTGTTTTAGCTTGGAAACCGAAAATGAAATACAAATGTAAACTGTTGTATGCATATCTCTTCCATGACTTGGTTAATCCTAATGTAGTTAATTATGCAATAGAAGAAACATTAAATAATATTTATTAACATTTACAACTAGAATATCTGTATTATACAGAAAAATAAATAATAGGGTGGAACAATACATTTTTACTAAATATATTTTTCTATTTCAGATAATTTGGAGTGGAAGGCTGATCTATACCAACTATGTGAAAAATACCAGAGTCGGGAATCGAACCCGAGCCTTCCGCTTTATGTGCGGATTCTCAAACCATTGAGCTACCCTGGTTGATTACCAGACAGGCATTTCTCACATAACATTCGTTGGCAAAGTCACCGAGTCTACAAACACAGCCAGAGCCTGATTAAGGGGGAAGCACACATTATCTCCGCTCTCACCGGAATATTTTTACAATTATTTTTTACTTCATGTCATAGAAATTCCACGCTTTGACGAGGAAATATTTTTTTATAAAAAATGAACGGTGTGAAACATTCCAATTTACTCACCGTCATTAGACACCAGAATTCTTTTAAAATAATTTTTAATGAGAATTTTGTGTTTATTATAGGAGGAAAGTTTTTGTTAAAAAATAACGGTGTAAGTATAAATAATGTGTGCTTCCCCCTTAATCAGGCTCTGACTTTACTTAGGGGTGTTTAAGATTTGTGATAATCATTATGATACAAATAATTTGAGGCATGAGAATTCCCTCTTCTTTTTCCTTTTTTTTTTTTTTTTTTTTTACAACCACTAATATCATAAAGAAATCTTTAACTTATTTTTGCAGAATTTTTTTCTCATTAAAAAGGATAATGATTATTGTAAAAAAATCTAATGGCACAGAAAAAAAAGCGGAAATCTCGTTCCAGTAATTTAAAGAGAAATCTCAAAAACTGATAATATTTAAATTTCCACAAGTAAGATTTTTATATCCAAGAAAATTACAGTCAAAAGACGTTGACATAAAATTAAGATTTCAAAATAAAAATGAATTAAGTGAATCTTGGTTGAAAAATATATTCGCTGTGCAGAAAACAAAAAACAACATATTATCCCAATACACTGTATCATAATACTAAGGAAAAAAGTATAAATATGGTAAATTTGAGTTTGCATGATGTCTGAATACCATAGCTCTCCCGCTTTTTCAAGAGACTTCATACCCGAAATTATCTAACATAATTTTCAATTTATTGAATCGTAGAAAAAAATGTATGGCCAGGGCTGCCACAGGCGATTTATTTATTTATTTATTTATTTATTTTTTAATATTATTTCGTACCTCATTCTCTTAAAAAAAAATTTATAATATATTTATGTAGGTAAAATTCAGATTTACCTGTAAAAATATATTATAAATTGTTTTGCTTGGAAACAGTGGTAGGAAAAGAAAAAAAAAAGTCGCCTCTAGTAGCCCTGCATGACGGATTACTGTTTAATAACAGTGGTGATAAATATGACATAAAAAGTCAAGATGTTGTCAAATATGGGATACTTTTAGCTTCAAGAAGGTGACCAAGCCCTTGCCCTTGAGGGAGACCAAAACTACTATTTTCAAATAACGTTAATTAGTAATATACAGGGTGAGTTTTACATAATCTGCCAAACGAAAGGAGGGGATAGAACAGCCCATGGGGAGCATAAAACACCGTAGAAATCCTGTCCTGTCTCTAACTGTTTCCGAGTTATGGTAGATAGAAGAAAAATCTGTTTATTTCCATCCTGCCGGAAAAAACCCACATTTGTGTGCTTTCTGAAAGACTTACACTCAAAATAAGCACCTATTTGGAAAAAGCAGAAAAAATCCTATCGGGTAACACTATTTACATTAGGATACCCTAATTTGAGGGCGAGCTACAAGCGCTAAAACTTTGGCGAAGTTTAAAATCGAATTGTCACCAAATTGTTTAACCGGCAATTCTGCAAACACCATTCAAGCTACAATCGGTCAAATTTACCAAAAACGTCTCCATTCTACAAGCTTTAGAATGAGCCCACAATAAACCATATCGGTGTTCTAGTTCAGGAGAAATTTAGCCTTTTGTTTGAAATACATCACTGAAAACGGCGTTCGTCGAAATTCGGCAAACGAAACGATGGTGAGTAAATGGAACGTATGCAAATTCGTGACTGTCTGCATATGGACTCTTAGTGATATGCAGATGTATTCCAACCTTCCTGCGCGCGCATCCCACTCACGGGTACAAAAGGCGAGACAATCTGTAACAATTCATTAGCTCGTCAGCTTCTTTTACGTTTTATGCTACTTATTGCTTTAGCATTTTCTAGACTTTGCCTGAGCTCGGCCGATTCTTTATACGCTGCTCTCACGTCTACTTGCTCTCTCTTATTTCATACTTACAAGGAAACATTCAAAAGGTGTCATCTTCAAAAAGTTTTGAAAAAATATATGCGATTCTACTCTTCATAAAACACCAGAAAATGAAAAAATTATCGGCTGAAATTAATTACAGTGACCACAAAAAATTATCACAATTAAGCATATTTGGCGATTTCACACTGCTAGGCGATTAATCCTGAGTACTTGGCGGAAAAGCAAAGCACGGTTCTGTTCGTACACGGCAACCTCGGTGCTAGCAAACGTATCGCCTAACAGCGCTAAATCGCCAAATATGCTTAATTTTGATAATTTTTTGTGGTCGCTGTAATTAATTTCAGCCGATAGGTTTTTCATTTTCTGGTGTTTTATGAAGAGTAGAATCCCATATATTTTTTTCAATACTTGTTGAAGATGACACCTTTTGAATGTTTCCTTATTAGTATGTTTCCCTACATTGGTACGAATTAACCAAGTTGGTTCTTATTCCGTAGCACTTTTTTTCTTCTACTTTTGTAAATTAATATTGAAATTTTATCCTTTTTTGTTTACCCTTCTAAATTTTATTTTCAATTGAAGTCATCACAGGGATCAAATTGTCATCCTTTCTAACCTGTAAACAGATATGCCTAGTTTTACAAGTGAAGATTACGCGGATATGCATTTTGTGTATGGATTTAGCGATGGTAACTCTCGGAAAGCCGAAGAAGAGTACCGTCTACGTTATCCACATCGTCGTGCGTCCAACCGTGCTGTATTTGCCGCAGTTCATCGAAGGTTTAGGGAGAGTGGGTCATTCGGTAGGGTGGTACGAAAGGGGCCATGGTCGCTGCTCCGCCACCGCTGAGGAGTCCGTACTCGACCGAGTGGAAGAAAATCCAAATATGAGTTCACGCATACTTGCGGCAGAAGGTGGAATCGCTCAAAGTTAAGTGATGAATGTTTTGCGCAAAAACCAGTATTATCCATACCACTTCACACCGGGACAAGAATTACGCCGCTCAGATTTCCAAAAGCGGGTGACATTCTGCCGCTGGCTTTTAGAGCGAGATATTGAGGAACACCATTTCCTTAGAACGATACTGTGAACAGATGAATCACATTTCATTCGGGATGGCAAGTTAAATTTACATAACTGGCATCATTACGTTCAACAAAATCCATTTGTAACATAAAACTCATTGTTCTAGACGCGATTCAGCTTAAAAGTTTGGCTTGGAGTTGTTGGCGATCGCTTGATAGGCCCACATGTGTTCCAAGGTCATCTGACAAGCAATACATATTTGGAGTTTCTGGAACATCATCTGCCAGTATTACTTGATGTCATTCCTGTACCCCAACGAGCGGAAATCATTTTCCAACACGATGGGGAACATGCCCATTTTTCCAATGCCGTTCGGGACTTCTTGACTCAGCAGTATCCGCGATGGATTGGTCATAATGGACCAATTCCTTGGACACCTAGATCGCCAGATCTCACTCCATTGGACTTCTATGTGTGGGTTTCCTGAAGCAAGAAGTTTACCGCACAGAAGTTGCCAGTTTTCAAGATTTAAGCAGCCGGCTCGATGATGCAATAATAAAACTGAGGGATGAGCTTTCGCTAAGAGCTACAGTGGTTTCCGTTTGTAAGAGGGCAAGGGCATGTATCAGGTGCGGGGTTGACCAATTTCAGCAGCGGCACTAAATTTCACACTTCCTTTCGAATGCATATGTGCTTTAATCATAAACGTGAGATACGTCTTTTTTTTTTTTTTCATATTCCTTTGTGAAAGACGTGAGATGCGTCATTTTTTTTTTCATTCTCCTTTGTGAAAGACGTGAGAAACGTCATATTTCTTTTTTTTCCATCATTGTGTTTGTAAACTTAATATAAGTGCTACTTTTCTTGTTTGTCTTTAAAACTTTCTTTTTTGTATCTGACAAAACAGCAGGCTGAAGGCGGACATGAAATCAGGAACGACCATGGCACTCGTGAGTCTCTTTCTCGACCAACGTCGAGTTCAGTGATGAATGTATTTCAAACATAAGGCTAAATTTCTCCTGAACTAGAACACCGATATGGTTTATTGTAGGCTCATTCTAAAGCTTGTGGAATGGAGAAGTTTTTGGTAAATTTGACCGATTGTAGCTTGAACGGTGTATGCAGAATTGTCGGTTAAAAATTTGGTGACAACTCGATTTTAAACTTCGCCAATGTTTTAGCGCTTGTAGCTCGCCGTCAAATTAAGGTATCCTGATGTAAATGGTGTCACCCGATACGATTTTTTCTGCTCTTTCCAAATATGTGCTTATTTTGCGTGTAAGTCTTTCAGAAAGCTCACAAATTTGGGTTTTTTCAGACAGGATGGAAAAAAAACAGATTTTTCTTCTATCTACCATAACTCGGAAACGGTTAGAGGTAGGACAGGGTTTCGATCGTGTTTTATGCTCCCCATGGGCTGTTCTATCACCTCCTTTCGTTTGGCAGATTATGACAAAAATAGGGGTTTGGGGATATAAGGACGCTGAATAACATGCTCTATTTTTTCAGTATCTGACCTGATTTTGAGAAAGCTTTCAACGTTTCTAGATAACAAATTCATGGTGTTTGAAATAAAACAAACAGAGCTCTAAGCAGTCACTATTTTGAATAATACTTTAAATAAATAGAAAGATTTAATAATTGCTGGAAGTGTTTTTATTCGGCAGCATAATACAAAGATTGCTTTATAAAAATAGTGGTATTCAATAGTAACTACGCCGAATACCGTAGATGAACACTTTAAATTGTTTATTGATTTTTTTTTAAATTGTACTAAACTTTTTTCCTTTCTCTTACTAGTTTTATAGGATATTCTTAAACTAGTTAAAACAATTAAATGCATATTTTATATTAAATATAATAACAAACGTTCAAATAATATTAAATAATATTAAATAATATCTAGCCATTGCATATCACAAAACTACAGATAAATTTCAAGAATATCAAAATACTGCCCAAAAGGAAATAACATGTGACGCTAACAATTGAGCGACGATACACGCTGAAGAGCTTTATAATAATATGTAATTTTATCATTTATTTTAAGATATTCACAAAAATATTCGTAATTATTAACCCATAAAAAGTGAATTTAAATTTAATAATGGATTTAATAACATCATTAGTGTATTTACCCTATTTTTAATTTTTCAGAAATTTCCATTTATCAATTGTACTTATAAAATGGTCAATACTACAAAGAACTAATTCTTTAAAAATCAATTTAAGTTAAAAACGCAAATGTTTACAGAAAATTATGTATATATATATAAATGATATATATCTTAATAAATTTTAACCTTAATATTTTATACATATATATATATATATATAAACTTAATAATCCCGCAAACCCTTGCGGTTTCTTAAATTGTGAATACGTAGTTTTACATGCGAAATACCAAAATACTCTAAAAGAAAAAATAAACTTTTTTTTTTAATTAACTCCAATTGAATAAAACCTTTCCATAATTAATTTTACACTGTATGCAGAATAATTAACTTATTTCGTTAATTAGTCTTATGCCTTTAAGAAGCAAACATTACAAAAATATGCTGCGGCTGTTTTCTGATCAAAATAAAAAAAGCACTTCCATGAAATTTGATTTCCTGAATGAATAGAGGTAAGTGAATAAAGAAACCGAGCTTTACTCATTAATAATTAAAAAAACGAAAATGTCTTCTTCGACAGGTGGCATTAAAACCATTTAATTAAATGAAGTGCAGAGAAAAAACTTAAGTACTTAAAGGGAAATAAAATCTATTCACTTGTAACTGTAGATTTTTTTTTTTTTTTTTTTTTTTTTTTGTTATTCAAGTTATTGCTAAATTACATTATTTATCGCATTCAAATATTAAAAAGTATAAAAATATAAAGTTTAAGGGAAATTAATTTGAAGATATTTTCTGTTTCCATTCCGTAGCTGTCAACATCCAGAATTTTTAAATCATATTTATGAACACTACTTTTAAAAAGATACCTGTGATATTTATTTTTTTTCGATTAAAAAAAATTAAAATTGAGATAGAAAATTTTTGGTATGAAGTATCTCGGTTGAAACGGAAGAATCGGATAGAATTATTAACCCTGGGAGTTCTTTAGCAATTGTTGTGCGTACAAGGACACCCCCCCCCCCCAAAAAAAAAAAAAAAAAAAAAATGGCAATGCATTGCATTTTAGCACAGACATTTTTATAAATTACATTTTATATAAGAACTTTCTTATTGTTAAAAATCATAAAGAAATTGACATTTAATATGCTAAAATTATGTTTTGTATAGAAAATGATTTTGTTTACTTTCAGATTTACAAGACTACACTAAAATATTCAAGCACATTAAGGGCTGCAATTAGACTATAAGGGCTACGTTTTATTTTGTGTTAAGCATTTTTAACGCTTTCTAACAATGTTTAAGAATGATTAGGAATTCAATTAGTCTATCTGTATGCCTTTCAGAACTACTGTCTTTCCGTTGTGTAAATACGTCGGCAAAGAGCATTGAAAATTATACGATACAACAATTACGTACAGTTGGAAAGTCTTAATAATCGATGCGTACTGCATGATTTTTCGTTCTTGTACTTTTATGTAATAATTTTACAAAGAAAAAAAAGACAATTTTTTCTCCTTTCTCTCTGCCCTCTTAGCCCTCTTCCTCCCTGGTAGGATCTAAACACTAATTTTTTCTTTTTCTTTTATTCGAATTTTTAAAAAATAATCAAGCAAACCTTTTGACAAATGTTCAAAAAAGTTACATAAGTACAACCTGTTTGTTACACACTGGTTTACTAGTAACATTTTTTTAATTAAAATTTCCCGACGTATACATAGTTAAAAATTAGTAACATCGGTTTCATTAAAATTTCCCTACACACAGAAAAATGAAAAATCGAAACTTGTCAAGAGACATGCCATCTTTGTGACACTAAACGTTTGTCAAGTACGTTGACAAATTTGCACAAAATTACGCAAAATGTTAAACAATCAAAACACTACCTGACATTCCCATTTAGTCATGAGACACAAAAGTCGTTTTATTTTACCATGTATCTTTAATGTGTTTCGTCTGATGATCCGTTTTGCCTCTAAAACTTGTCAGATGACTAATTTCCCAGGTACAGTTTTCATTTTCCTCAAATTTGACCGGTTAGTCAGATGAGAGAATAAAAAAAAAATTGTTCCCTTTTTGTCAATTGACTAAGAAAATTTGTTTGGCTAGTCCAAAAGCTAAACATTGTTCTTCTTCTTATTTTTTTTTATTCGTTATTTATTTTTTGTCTCCTATTGACAACTTGTGTTAGTCAACCGAAACCGAAAATTAAACAATAAACTCATCGCATTTGGCGGGATACTGCAATTGCCGTTAGAGTTATTTTCATTTTAGAAAGAGAACGAGAGATTTTTTAGTAATCAGAATCAGCGAATTGAGTTTACAGCCAAAAGTAAGTGCTAAATACTTTATTTTATTGTAAGCTTTGTAAGAATAGTAAATAGTAAATTTGTAGAATTCTAAAGCTTCGGCAATCTTCTAACAATATGAATCGTAATTAGAATTTGTTCTAATTTATAAAGTTGTTTAAAATGTATAAAATTTAAAATACGTTATTATAAATCTAGTTTTACGTATCGTTGTATTATAAAAGTATATTTAATTTGTCTAAGCTATAGTTGTTTACATACACTTTTAACATTAAGCTCATATTAATATTTTTATACACAGAATAGTAATGATTTATTTTTCCCTAAAGATGGTTCAGAAGGTATTTGGATTTCCAAAGGACGTCAATTTAAGAAAGATATAGAAAAATGGGGATTTTGAAAGAAATCCGAATTTTAAGGTATGTTTTTTAAATTATCGTTTGCAACATTATATCTATCTTAGAACAATGAAAAATAATATTAATACTTTTTTTTATATTTAAACTTTTTAATGAGATAAATTAAAAAAAAAATTAAAGGTTTCTCGTTTATCTGTTATTATTTATTTATTTATTTATTTTTAAATTCCTGTTCTAAATAAATATTTTTTTAATTTAAATAATTTTGGCAAATGGTTGATAACTGTATGTAATAAAAAAAATGACTTTTTTATTATTAAATGTTTGACACCAATTTTTTCAAAACAACTTTTAGCAAAAATAATATGAATTTAATATTGCATACTATATTCTGTTCTCAATTTAAAGTCAAATTGTTCTTATATACAATATTAATTATTAGCGATAAATAATAAATATCTTGGTAAATAAATATATATATATATATATATTCAACTTCATGTTATTTGTTTCATTTAAATGATTGATGATTGTAGTAAAAGGTTGATATTTTTAGTTATTAAAAATTTGATATCATATATATATATATATATATACTAGCAGGCTTTGCCCGCTTCGCTGGTCACTATTTTTAAATGAATCACTATAATTACTGAATTCTCAAAATTGCATTAATTTTTATCACGTGAAAAAAAAAAAAAAGCGAAACAAAATCTGATTAGGAAAAATGTCGCACCGGGTTCTCACTGCCTTCCGAAAAAATTCCCAAAATGCTCTAACTCTTATTTCCCCCTTCGACCCCTCCTCCCGTCTATCCTAATAATTTTACAAATTCAAAAATATCCGCAATCGATTTGTAAATATCAAAAACCTCTATGCACCAGTTTTGAACGATCTATCTCTATTTTTATTTTTTTGCCCCACCACTCTCCCCCTTCCCAATAATTTTAAAAATTCGAAAATATCCGCAATCGATTTGTAAGTATCGAAAACCTCTATGTACCAATTTTGAATGATCTAACTCTATTTTATTTTGTTTGCCCCTCCGCCCGTCCTAATAACGTTACACTTTCGAAAATATCCCCATGCGACTTGCAGGCATCTAAAACCAATCTGTACCAATTTTGAACGGCCTAACTGCATTTCTATTTGTTTTTGCCCATAGCCCCCCCTTACCGCCCCTCCTAATAATTTTACAAATTCAAAAATATCCGCATTCGATTTTAAGTATCGAAAACCATTTCTGTACCAATTTTGAACGATCTAACTCTATTTTTATTTTTTTGCCCCCCCCCCCATCCCATCCCCCCTTCTCACCCCTCCTAATAACTTTACACTTTCGAAAATATCCCCATTCGACTTGCAGGTCTTTAAAACCTATCTGTACCAATTTTGAATGCCCTAACTGTATTTCTATTTGTTTTTGCCCATAGCCCCCCCCCCTTCCGGCCTCTCCTAATAATTTTACAAATTCGAAAATATCCGCAATCGATTTGTAAGTATCGAAAACCTCTATATACCAAATTTGAACGATCTAACTCTATTTTTATTTTTTTGCCCCCCCTCTCCCCTCCCCCCTTCTCTCCCCTCCTAATAACTTTACACTTTCGAAAATATCCCCATTCGACTTGCAGGCCTTTAAAACCTATCTGTACCAATTTTGAATGCCCTAACTGTATTTCTATTTGTTTTTGCCCATAGCCCCCCCCTTCCCGCCCCTCCTAATAATTTTACAAATTCGAAAATATCCGCAATCGATTTGTAAGTATCGAAAACCTCTATATACCAAATTTGAACGATCTAACTCTATTTTTATTTTTTTGCCCCCCCCCCTCTCCCCTCCCCCCTTCTCTCCCCTCCTAATAACGTTACACTTTCGAAAATATCCCCATTCGACTTGCAGGCTATTGAAACCTACCTGTACCAATTTTGAAAGGCCTAACTGTATTTCTAATTGTTTTTGCCCCCCCCCCCCCTTGGGGATCAAATTTCGAAAATTCCAGGAATTGTTTTTTAGACATTTATATTATCTATATTTTAAAGCAAAAATTTTACGGATATCTGTTTCTTTGTTTGAGCTATGAAGTATATTTTGAATTCACGTTTTGCCCCCTCCCCCCCCTTGGGGGCCGAATTTTTTCAATTTTTTTCTTTCCTAAACCATCCCTGACCTATAAGGAAAAAAACAAAAAAAGAATGATCGAAATCGGTCAAGCCGTTTACATTTTTATAATGGACATACAGACAAACATTCATTTATATATATATATATATATAGATTATAAGAAAAAAAACTTTTTATAAACTGTGTTTTTAAATTTTCTGTTGAATCATAGACCTAACTACATTAGCACTTTATCAATGCGTATGAAATCTTTAAACCGATAGTGACGTCAATTTTTGTGAGATACATAATTTAATTTTTTACAATTTTTTAAAGCTCACGTTTAATTAAATTATTTATTTAATCACGTTTATTTATTTTTATGTCGAAAGAAAATGAACTCGTAAATTTTTTTTTGGCAACAATTAAATTATAGCTAATATTTTAATGGCTATTTATAAGGTACTAGCTGTTACCCGCGACTTCGTTCACGTGGAAATTTTGATGTGTATGTGTGGGAACTGACGGTTTGATCATAATATGTAATGAAATGAAACCTTATCATTGTGGTGCTGTGCAAAACAGAGTCTGATAAAGTACACTCAAAAAAATTTGTATCTCATTGAAAGCCAAAATAAAATGCCAAAATAAATAAATAAAAAGTTATCGCCAACATGGCGATAAAAATTTTAAATTCGTCCATAGGGATTCTGTACTAAAACAGTACTGCGTTGTGGAAGTATAAAAACTGGGTCGTCAATTATGAATTTTATTTCGAAACCTTTCTTTGTATGATTTTAGTTCACTATTGCACAATATTAATCTGGTTCTAATAATAATTTGGTGACTGGTTAATTAAAATTTTAACTATGTGGTGAAATTCATATAATATTTATGAGTTTCAAATTTTTAATTTTTTTTTTTACAAATAAATGATTTTTTTTTTTTTTTTTTTTTTTCATTTCCCGGCGAATTGTTGAATAATATTTTAGTTCTTAAACAATTTTGGACGGCTTTGCCCGCTTCGCTGGCAAACTCTTTTCTATATGCTTTATGAAAAAAAAAAAAAAAAAAAAAAAAAAAAACTGAAATCGGTCAAAAGCTTGCTTTGGGTTCCTGCTGCCTTAGGCAGCGCCTTGTTCGTCCTTGCAGTCTCCGGTGCCTGTCCCTATTACCTACGACAATGGCTTACCTGTGGGCTTCCATTTGGTTGCTTATCATACATAACAGTTTCGATACGGACAGTATCGAAAAATTTGAAGTAACTCTTTTATATCTGAATCCCAGTTACATATGAACAACATTATATGTGATGTACATAATATTTGCTCTCAAGTTATTTCCTATTTTTATTTGATTTAATCAATCAACCATAGAATGACAGCAATTTCAAGCCACATATAATATTACAATATGCTATGATCGGCAACTTCGATCGCATGAGACAATTATTATTTTGTGGTTATATATACTTCATGCTTAGTTAATAGTAGTTGGTATATAGAAAAATAAATAAATTAGTATGTAAACTTGATCATGGTACAGCCTTAATGCCCTTGGCGACTTTTAAATTTTTGTTGCCGTTTTAGTCCAAAATATAATTTATGCGATTATTGTTCCTATATGCAAGCGAAGTGTGACGTCACTGACCGTCCGTGGATGCAAGAAAATGATTTCCTATGTCAATCGCCCATTGAATTTTTTGTAAAAAATTATTAAAAATCGAAGAAAATTATTTCCCGATTTTAATCCCCATATTTGGGTGCACATATGTATTAGTTATCATGTGCATGTGTTAGATTGAGTTATTTTGCTGTCAAATTGACAAAATTTTAATTTTAAATTTCAAAACTCTGTCGTTCTTGGCGCTTATTATATTTGGTGATCAAAAACGTAATACGAAAATATACATGCCAGATGTATATTTTCGTAATATGCATTGTACGAAATATTGTTTCATATTATTCATTACTGTCTTAAAATAAGTTGTTAAAATAACCATGATTTTTGAAAGGAATTAAATTATGTTCGCCAAATAATTTGGCGGTATTTTATTTTTCTACCAAGGTTGACCGATATCAAATCTATTCCGCTACAACATATTAGTATCTTATATCAGATACTTTATTTAGACATTTGAAAACAAATTTGACTTCAAATTATGATAGAATATTTATCATTTCCCTTTTAATCAGTATATTAGTTGGATATTTATTGTGTTAATATCATCCTTTGAAATTAAATGTTTGTGTTTTCAATCGAATATGGAAGTTTGCCATTTTTTTTTTCTAGAGTTTTGAAATTAAAAATTCAAATTTTGTCAATTTTACAACAAAAATAACTTAATCTAATGCATGGACATGATAAATAATACATATCTATACCTAAATATGCGGATTAAAATCGGGAAATATTTTTCCTCGATTTTTAATAATTTTTTACAAAAAATCCAATGGGCGTTTAACATAGGAAATATTTTTCTTGCATCCACGAACGGCCAGTGACGTCATCACTTCGCTTGCGTATTTCTTTCTATCTTTACCTTGGCGAAAAATGTCCGATCTACTTCAGCATCAAAATTATAAAAAATTGTCAAGAATTATCAATAAGAAAATACCTTTACCATAATGCTGAATTAACTTTTATGCCAAGCGTGTTTAATCCGCCATACTAAAAAAAAAAAAAAAATCTGAAGTTGAGGTATATAAAAAAAAATGCTGTGAAATAAAATTCAGAAGAAATATGTTATATTTGTAATATTACTATTTTATTTTAAAATTATAATGTGTCATTTTCTCATCGACCAATTTAACATTTAGTAATTTCTTATTTTTTGCATGAAAGCATATTTCATTTTATGCTGAAAACAATAAATAAATATATCTCGTAAACTTTTTTTGGCAACAATTAAAAATTTAAATGGCTTATATTAAGTCAATATAAGTCAATAAGTTTATTATTTTATTATTTTAATTAATTTTAAAGATTTTTTTCAATTTTTTTTTTCCTAAACCATCCCTAACCTATAAGGAAAAAAACAAAAAAAGAATGATCAAAATCGGTCAAGCCGTTTACGATTTTATAAATAACATACAGACAAACAATCATTTTTATATATATAGATTAGGAGGTTATTATTTTCATATTTTAATTAATAATAAGAAAACTATTCGAATTTTTTCGAATTTTTTTTTTCCTAAACCATCCCTGACCTATAAGGAAAAAAACAAAAAAAGAATGATCGAAATCCGTTTAGCCGTTCTCGAGTTTTAGTGAGACTAACGAACAGCAATTCATTTTTATATATATAGATTATATATATATATATATATATTTTTTTTTTTTTTTTTTTTTTTCAAAACAAATTTAATCAAAAATAATATGAGTTTAAATTATTAGATACTGTATTCTCGATTCAAAATCAAATTGTTCATGCGCAGCATATTAAGTATTCGTGATAAACAAAAGATATCTTATTAAAAATATGTACTTAATTTCATGTTATTTGTTTCATTCTTAACACATTTAAATTTAAAAACTATTTGATATGTCAATTTAAACAACATTTTTTTCTTTTAACTATGCTCTATAAATTAAGTAATTCTTGCAAACATTTAGTTGTATACTCTATTTCCACAAAAACTTAAAATTAATTTTGATTTTCTTCTACATATATAATATAAGAATGAAGTACTGGATTTTTCAAAATTTTCTTTTTCTCTCGATTAAACCATTTTTAGGATATGTCTGTCTGTGTATAATCAAAATTTTATGTTTTGGGTGCTGTATCTCACAAAACAATGAACAGAATTGTACAAAAGTTTATATTTGGATGCACTTTCACATAAATTCGTGCTGAATAGCTTGCTCCGATTTTTGCGGAGTTTCTCCGGAAAAATTTAAAAACTCCGCAATTCCGCGAAGTAATGTTTATGCTCCGCAAATTCAGTCTTGACCACCTAATTAAATATTTTTTATTAAATACATAAAATTGAATAGTGGCAGACACTGAAAAAAAAAAAAAAAAAAAAAAAAAAAATTTCTTTTTTCTTTCTTTCTTTTTTTTCTTTTTTTTTTTCCTTGCACACATCTAGGCAGAAATCGTTATCCAATCTTTATCAACTTTTGATTTTGCATTTCCAACAGTTGCCGCATAAAACATTATTCTTTGAATTTTAATTTTTATCTATGAAAGCGCTTCAACGTATCTTGAAAATAAAAAATATATAACAAACTTTTACAATTTAGCTGAAGAACCACACGCTTCATCCTAGAATACTCATAAATAATAGTAAACAAAAAAAAAAAAAAAAAAAAAAAAGAATGAAAGAAAGAAAACATTCTAGTGATCGAAATATTGCTGACTCAGAACAGGAACAAGTATTTGTTTACATTAGCTAAGAGTGTGTTTAATTAAAACTATAAGCTGAAAGGGGGAAAGAAAGAAAAAAAATTGTTTATCTTAATTATTTATCGATAAAAATAATTGATTCAAAGCTACTGAACTTTAAGACCTATTGACAACGCTTTATTTAAGATTTATTTGAAATAATTATGCTTTTATTTTATCATTCACTTAAAGCATTAATGATTTATTATTATATCTTCATTTGTATCTGGGGAAAAAAATAAGTAAACAAATTATGACCAATAATCTGCAAAATTCTAAAGTTTACAAAACACATGGTCCCAAGCTATGCAGATTAGAGGGAGTTGACTTAGAGATCAGATCATTTACACATTTATATGATTTCGTTTTTAGATTTTTATGTGATAGTATAATTATTTTGACATTCATGAAAATTGTTGGAAATTAATTTTTTTTTCCCTTTGTGCTTATCTTTCTTTCTTTCTTTTTTTTTTTTTTTTTTTTTTTAATGTAACTGAATAATGTACTTTCATATATTGCCTTTATTTATGTATGGAAAATATGCCATTATGCAAAAAACAAATTACTTTTGGGTTTTAAGCTTATATTCAGACTAATCATTTCCCATTCTTATCTCTCTTCACTGTTTTGCTAAATATATTTGATTATCAATAAATATTTCTAAATTTCATATGATTATTGTTAATTTATTTTTGTGAGTAGTTCATTTCTTTTTTTTTTTTTTTTTTTTTTTTTATGTATTTTTAAAATTGCTCCTCAAAGTAGCCAAAATGCTCCTCAAAATTTCTCTGAATACTCCTCAAACTGTTTTTGAAAAGTTGGCAACCCTGTATCATCTAAGAAGTGGCGCTACTATGCTGGAATTTCCCACAATTAAGGAAAGACTATATCTTAGCTTCTATTGTGTAGAACTTCACATAACTTAATGTTCAAATAATCGATTGTGAAAGACTATGTTTATTCAACTTAGGTGCATATCGGTCATCAGGTAATGCCAGTATGTTGCAATTTTTCACTTTTAAGAAAATGCTGTAACTGAGCTTCTGTGATATATAAATGCACTAAACTTGATATGTGCAACAGCCATTATGAACTATTATGCTGATTTAATTTGGACGCATATCGGCCGACAGGTGACGTTGGCATGGTGCAATTTTCTCTATTTATAGGACAGCCATATCTCAGCTTCTATGATATGTATGTGCACCGAATTTGATATGTAAGGTGTATGTCATACATCCAAATACTATGCCAAACTAGCTTTTTAAAAACTATGCCGAATCAATTTGGGTCTACGTACATCAGATGACGCGCCGCGCTACTATTACACTTTGTAAATTTCCAGATAGTTATAGTATCTCAGCATCTATTTGTTAAATTAGTTTGTAAAATCTTTATTTGTGATAAGCTGTGTTAATTACTTTGTGCATTGTAACTGATATATGGTGCTATTATATTAAATAATAATAGAAGAAAATTTTGTAATGGCTACAGCATATACTAATTTTAGATATAGTGGGTTAAATATATGTTAGTAATTTGCAACTGGTAATTATGAATGATTTACTTATAAATTGTCAAATATAGTTCCTTAATACGTAACATTTTTTCCCCACAATAGTATCAAGACACGGTAAAGGTATATAAACTTTATCATTAATGGTATAAATGGCAAACATTTCCAATTTAACAATAAAACTTTTTTTAATAATTTACAACAAGTAATTTAAAATACTTTATTTAAGTGGGCATGAATATTATAATACTTACAAAACTTTAAATTGACACCTTAAAAATAAAACATCTCGCAACAATTGTTTCGGGTCGAAAAGCACACGACCCTTCGTCAGGCCCCCAAAGTAAGCACGAGTGCAGCAGTCAAAGTGGTAATTCACGGCTTTGACTGCTGTACTCGTGCCTACTTTGGTCGCCTGACGAAGGGTCGTGTGCTCTTTCGACCCGAAACCATTGTTGCAATTTTTTTTTTTTTTATGGTGTTTATTCAAAGTTTTGTAAGGATTATTTTGCAACGCCATTTCTGTGGTGCGAATAATTGATAAACCTTTTTTCATTTTCTTTCTGAAACAACAGACAGACAACCAGCCTTTCTCTCTCTCTCTCTCTCTGTGTGTGTGTTTTTTCTCTCTGTGTTTGTTTATCTTCGATAGCGCACATTCGATCTACGACTGCAATTCACAGCTATCGTACTGCTCACCTTTCAAAATGTTTTTTACAATTATAAATCTAAATTTATAGGCATATTTAAACATTATACACATGCTAGACATGTATCGGAGCTCCCTATTCTTATCCAGAAAAGTAGATCCGTATTTGAATGGATCTGTTTTCTTTTCTTCAACGAAACTAATATGTATCTTTTGTAGAAATTGTATGAAAATTAGAAAAGTATTATAAATCTGTTTTGACTGTTATTAATATATAAATTAAATAAATACAGTATAACCTCGTATTTACATCCTGGAAATTGAAAAGATTTCGCAATTTAATTTTTTTTTTTTTTAAACTTTATTCTATATTCAATAGAAGAAAATACTAGATTCATAAAAATTTTCGACTTCCGTTTTTCGATGAATTTGCACGTATTGAAAGTTCCAGAACACGATTTGACTATTTTTAGAAAATATTAGATATGCCTCTGTGTGTGAGAGAGAGACAAAAATTTTGTGGCGACTGCAACTCTGGAACTACTGCACGTAATTGCATATAAATTTATATGTAAATGCACCTTGACATAAATTAGTGCCTATCAACTTTTGGTGCCCATCCATCAAGAAATGGTACTGCTATATAGCGATTTCTAGAGACCATATATTAGGAAACTATATTATACAGGGTCTCTAGCGATTTCAAAAATTTAAGGGAATGCTATGTCTCATGAACTACTGCAGAGAATTGCATATAAATTTATATGTAGATGCACCTTGACATAACCTAGTCCTTATCAGCTTTTTATGTCAATTTCTCAAAAGATGGCGCTGCTATACAGTAATTTTCACAATTTAAGGGAAGGCTATATCTCAGGAACTACTACACATAAATTTATAGGTGGATCTACCTCGAGATAAATTATTGTCCATCCACTTTTGGTATCAATAATTCAATAGGTGACGGTGCTATATAGCGATTTCTATAATTTAAGGAAAAGAGATATCTCAAGTTCTATTGCGTACAATAATAATAATAAATGATATGTGAAAAGACCATTATCAGACATTATACTAATTCAATTTGGATGCATATCGGCCAATAGGTAGCGCTGCTGTACTACAATTTTCCCCCGAGAACGGCAAAGCTATATTTCAACTTCTATGGTGTATAGTACAAAATTTATATGTGAGATAACCATTATGAAAACGCATTTTTTAATGTATTATTTATAGAGAATAAAGCTGTCTTTCTTTGTACTTTCAATGCAATTTTTCTCTAAGATGAAAATCGTCTGCATTCAGTATGGTAGGCAATTTAAATAAATAAGAGCTTTAATAAATTATTTGTACTGACGAATTTGTATTAGAAAATATAAAAAGAAAGTCTTGTGGTGGCCACAACATACTTTTTTTTTTGTTGTTTTTTTAAATACCTTTATTTTTAATAAAATTCAATCCTCGCGTTTATGTGAACGAAATTTTCAAAGCAAATATAGAGGAAATACTTGTCGTGATTTCATTTAAAGCTATTATGTTGTGACCACCGCAAAACTTTCTTCTATATTTTCCTATAGGAAAATTCATTCGTCCAGTAAAAATATTTTCTTAAAACTATTATTTATTAAAATTATCTACCATAATGAATGCAGATAATTTCATTTTAGAAAAAACTAACACTAATAATAAGAAAAGAAAGACAGTTTAATTCTCTATAAATAAAGTCTTAAAAAATGCTTCTTCATAATGGTTACCTCCTATATCAGGTTTTGTACAGTTATATGACACAGAAGTTGAGATATAGCCATATCCTGTTCTCAGAGAAAATTGCAGTATACCAGCGCCACTTATTGGCTGATATGCATCCAAATTGTATCTGCGTAATGTCATATAATGGCTACGTTGATACGTGTCAAGTTTTGTTTGATTATACACAACAGAAACTTAGATACAGCCTTCCCTGAAAACGCGAAAGTCGATGTATAGCTACACCAACTGTTGAGAAGTTGACAAAAAATATTGGTGGGCACTAACTTACGTCAAAGCTTATCTGCATATAAATTTATGCAAATTCGTTTAGTGGTTTCTGAGATATAGCCTTTCCTGAAATTGCGAAAATCGCGGTCTAGCAGCGCCACTTGTTGAGCAAATAACACCAAAAGTTGATAGGCACTAACTTAGGCCAAGGTACATCTGCATATAAATTTATATGCAGTTATCTGCAGTAGTTCCTGAGATACGTTGCCAGAAAATTTTTGTCTCACACAGACATAGACACATATTTTTCTAAGAATGGTCAAATCGTGTTCTGGAGCCCTCAAAACGTGTAAATCCATTGAAAAGCGGAAGTTGAAAATTTTTACGATTGAAATACTTTATTCTATTGAACACAGAAGAAAGTAAAAAACAATATAAAATAAACACATTTAGGAAACTGATTCCATCAAGGCAGATAATAATAATATTCTTTATCGTCTTCTCTAGAACAAATAAAAGCAAAGCAGATGTTTAATTGCGAATCATATATATTCGTGCAACCCAAATTATTATAGTAAATAAACATTCCCGTCGAACAAATGCAATAAATAAAGATACTTTTTTTTTTTTCAGAATATAAGCATTAAACAATGAACTGCTATCACTGACCTTGAAGCACATTTTTGCAATCTTGAAGTTCACAACTCACATAAGTGTTTAATCATTATTATTAGTCTTTTTTTTTTTTTCTTCAGATTTTTAACACAATACAATTAGTAATTACATTTTTTTTTTTTTTTTTTTGTATGTTCAATGGAAGAAAGTATTGGATTTGTAAAAATTTTCGACGGATTTACAAGTTTTGAGAGGTTAGACCACGATTTGACCATTTTTAGAAAATGTCTTGTCTGTCCGTCTTTGTGTGTATGTATGTGTGACAAAAATTTTGTGGCAACTGTATCTACGGAACTACTGTTCAGAATTGCATATAAATTTATATGTAGATGCACCTTGACCTAAACTAGTGCCTATCAACTTTTGGTGTCAATCGCTCGAAAGGTGGCGCTGCTATGTAGCGATAGCATTTATAATTTGGTTGTCAACTTTCAAATATGCTTAAAAATAGTGTTCTAACAGGGATATATTCATTAAAAATAATAATAATTCAATAAAAAAAAATCAATAAAACCAGATCGATTTTTAAAAAAATCTCGTGCTTGCTTTTCTAAAGTAATCATACGAATTATAAGGTATTGAGTTATATGACAATATATATATATCGTCATTACCAATTTCAGCCTCTATCAACCCACTGCAGGATGAAGGTCTCTGCTAGGCGATTCCAAACTGCCCTGTTTTCGCACACACACACACACATACATGTATGTATATATATATATATAATAATTTATGCATAGATTAACAAAGGTTTTGATAGAATATTTCGTCTCCTCATTGATTTATTTGATTTCCAATGAAGCTATCTATGATAGATGCAACTTCTTAATTGAATGCAACCTATGCAATGAGGTGAAATTTACACCTCATATAACGTATTTCTTAGTAATGTCCTGATGTCTTTTTTTTTTCTTTTTTTTTTAAGGTTTCTGAGCTCTATTTTAAACCTGATGGAATTATACAAACAATAACCTATTTTGATGAAAAAGAAGGAAAGTTATATCAAGTCCCAAGAAATAAACCAATTGTTAAAGATGGTGCTATTCCTACAATTTTCAGAGGCTTGCCATCTTTAGGCACACAGAAATTACGTTTTATTACCTAATTATATTTGTGCTTTTATATTATTATTATGATTAATTTTTATGTAAATTATGGAGCAATCTTCTTCATGTATATGAGACATTTATAATTTTCAATAAAATTATTTTTATCTTGATTTTTGTCTTTTATGTATTATTTCAATTACATAGTTTTAATGAAGGAGAAATCTTATTTAAATAAGCCACTTAAATTCTTGATTTAAAGAATGTTGAAAGTAATGTTATCAGGTAAGTGAGAGTTATTTTGGATGATCAAATACTTATAAATTATTGTTATATATTAAAATTTCTCTGGGCATAAAATTTACAGAGATTAGAAATAAAAATTCTTATTATATATGTTAAAGTGTTTTTAATGCAAATTTTATGTCCACCCTCACCTTGTAAAAAAAGTATATCATTAATATTTATGATTTTAAAACTTTAAATAACCTGAAATTTGAGTTAGATGTTATTTATAGTTAGTACATTGTATCGTCTATACCGTGCATATTGTTTATATTGCCTGTATCAATTGTTAAAGCACATTGTATCGTCGTACTTATCTGTAATTTTAATCAGGTGGAAAAAATCCATTATTTAAAAATATATATACATATATTCAGGTGGCTTAAATATTAAAAAAAAGGAACTTAAAAAAAAAAAAAAAGTTTACATTTATTTTTGTAACCACAGCGTATAAAATGAAAGGACCGATGAGGAAATATATGTATATATTCCTAAATCCATATATGAGGATGTGCATAAAAAGTGGACTAAATCATGTGGCGCCATAATCTTCTTGGAATGCCTTGATAAAAAAGTGTTGGATAAATGCGTGCGTTAATGATGAATAAAGGTAGGGAAGAATGATTAAACTAGCAAATTCTTTGTTTCAGTAGTTTGTTAAAATTCCAGTATTCATAGCTGCTAACTTTTTTAATTGATTCCGGAATGTTGTTAGTATATCGCCCTATCTTCAAACCATATTCTTTGAGGAGTAATTATCTTCATATTTAATTGTAATTACATGCTAAAGAAAATTATTCTATTAAGAATATGGTATGAAGAAAAGGGCGAATGTTAACAACATTCCGGAATAAATTGAAAAAGTTGGCAGCTATGAGTATTTTATTCCAGTTGATGGACAAGTAATATTTTTCAGAAAAGTTTTTAAATATTTTTTCAAGGTTGAACATTTAAAAGGGGAGGGGGGATTAAACAATTACAAAAGTAAAGAGGTTAAGACTAACAACAATGCTTTTTCAAAAGCCCCTGCAAACAAGTATGAGGCCACTTCCTCATAAAATATGAGGGATTCTAATCTATTAATTTTTTTTGATTAATCTCTCTCAAATATTATGAGACAGGCTAGTCAAATATTTTTTTTTCGGGCTGAAATTCCTCCACAAATATTATGAGGCAGCTTAGTCAAATAGAGACTAGTTTTCCTTTTCAAATATTACCAGACAGATTAGTCAGGTAAATAGTCTTGACTATCCTGCCTCCTCAGATATTCATTAAAAATTGACTAGTTTGCTTCGTAAAATACCTGTTAGCTGCTGACTAACCGTCTTAATCAAGTGCAGATTCTGACTAACTTGCCTTGTCTGGCAACTGCGGTTGTTGACTAACCTTCCTGGTCAGATAATTATGATTATCGACTAGCCTTCTTTGTCTAATAATATTAACCTTCCTAGTCTGGAGTAGTGTTTTGGTGACTAGTTTAGCAAGTACACTTTTAAGTTTTGGTGACTAGTTCAGCAAGTACACTTTTCAGTTTCGGTGACTAATTCAGCAAGTACACTTTTCAGTTTTGGTGACTAGTTCAGCAAGTACACTTTTCAGTTTCGGTGACTAGTTCAGCAAGTACACTTTTCAGTTTTGGTGACTAGTTCAGCAAGTACACTTTTTGGCTAGTCAGTTATTTTGGTTAGTCAATTCTGTATTGTCAGCTGAGCATTTTGGCAGGTCACTGTGACCAATTTATTTTTCTGTGTGTACGGATACATCGTTAGAATAATTAAAATAGTCAAGATACGCAATGATGGATAATAAGCTAGCATAAAATTTGATTACTCTTGAGATACTACATTACAAAATAATTTGCATAATTTAAATGAGAGACTATGATCGCTCAAAATTGTAATAAAGCAAATTTTACTTCAATAGCACGATTCAATCTTAACCATTTTTTAATATTTTCTTTCAGTTTTGAATATTAAAATAAAATGTGATCGGTAGGTATCTCGGCAATAACAACGATACAGGAGTAATCTACAGACCCTTAGCTTTAAAATGATATATTCCCCATCCATATACGTTGAAAATATCGCGATCCAACTTCAAAAGTTTAATACAACGATTTTGCCTATTTTAAATACACGCGCCACTGTTTTTTTTTTCACTTTCACTGGTCAGCCATTTTCTCTCATCGTTTCTTCACGTTTTCCCATACCGATAAGAGGGGAGGCAGGCAGGGAATTCCTTCTAGAATCTTGGAGAAAATTCTGGATCTTTTATCAGGAAGTAGCGATGCGCTTGACTTCCGGTGATTTTGCGAAGCTGATTGGTGGAAGACGGCGCGTGCTTTTGAATTTCGCCGGCGAAAAAGTTCAGTTGAGCAGATTCAGAGGAGAGAGCGAAGGTGGTGGTCGTGAGGCCAAGAGCCCGGCACTTCGTTGCCTGGGTCTCTAAGCCGAGGCCATGATTTTTTCCGCTGCAGAACGATCTTCTTATTTAGTAGTCCTTTTGTATTAAGAAAACATCAAGATGATTTATCACGATAAGGAAATGATACATCGTAATGGACGTATAGTTTGAAATAGAAATTGCATAGAATCTACTCAGACATTTTTCCTATTGCTTGCAATCCTACCTAATTGTGTCATTCTACTTTATTATCAACGATTCCACTCCTACCCAGGATTAGGGAGTGGAACTCACATTTTTTCGGCGATTACCTGCATAGAATTAAGTATGTCAGCATCAAGTATATAAATTGACACTGACGAGTTTCAACTGTTATAACGCTATTTCTCAACTGGTGGTTCGTCAAGTGATGCCGGGCGCCATTTTCAACGGCTCCCTAGATGCGCCATTTTTCGTTTATGAAACATCAAGTTATCAGTTTATCATACCGCAAACGATGCTATTAAATTGATGTGATTACCATAAATAAAACATTCAGTACTATTTGCAGTGTGTGGAAAGAAGGAAATAAAATCAGTAGATAATGGATGTGATTAACAATTGTAACGTGTACGTTAACGAATGACACAACCATCAACTGATTGATGTGTATGAGAAATACATGTGTTATAAAAGTGAACCTAATACAATTACGTTATTTCAGGAATTGCATATTGCATTTCAATGTTGTGTTTTCTAATAACCTATCGCTGGCCAGCAATTTGAATATAATTGTGTTTCTATGTGGTTAAATAAAGATCCAAGTTAAAATTATCATCTGTCCTCTCTCATGTCTGGTAGTCTGGTAAGTTATTTTATTTTATATTTTATTTCAGCTCAAGTGTTTTCTTAGGTCGTCATCGGATCTCGTATACTACCATCGCAATTACCACTACGGCCATTACATATAGTCTTATTTAATTGTAGATTTATTTACAAATGAATTTAGGATTTAAGAAATTAATCGTTTGAGAGTTAAAGTTCTCATATTTCCTAATTTTAATTTTATTGAATTTATACTATTACATTTAAATTTAATATCTTAATGTTTCACAATTTAAAGTAATTACATCTTTAAGTTTCACGTTTTAGCAATTTCCTAAAAACCAAAGTTTCACACTGTTTTTCTGCCTCCTGAGCTTTTAATCTATTTTTCAGTGGGCACCATCGAATTTACAAGTAACATTTCATTGCCTCTTCCCCTCTTTTTACGTGCTTAAAAACAACCTAAACTAGTATTCTGTGACCATCACAAAAAAAAAAATGTCCATATCATTTTGTAATAAAACAGTGCCACCTACTGTTTGAGTTTATACTGTTTTCCATGCTAGATTTTTCTCATATAGAAAAAAAAAAAAAAAAAAAAAAAAAGAAAAGAAAAGAGAGAGAAGAAAAAGAGGGGGAAAACTGTAGATTAAATTGAAGACAAAATTATTATTATTATTATTATTATTTTAAGTTTTTAAAAGATTTGCATTTTGTTTGTACGTTTACCGACGTTTTGAGAAAAAGTTAAAAATCTAACTCTTTCGCGCGGACTGTCAGGCATACGTCTCAACAAGAAACGCAGTCATTTCGTGGTCGGCACCCCAGCGTGCCGGAAGATTGTTAGTTCCCTCCCTTTTTTCTACACCACTTAATTTTTAGAATAATTCTCTTCAAATGCATTTAAGATTAAATAAGAAGAAAAGTACTCAAAAAAAAAACGACTGATGTGGAAAAATAGGCGGAATAGGGCGGGACTAACAATTTTCCGGGTTAGGTTGGCAAGTATTAAGCTATACTGCAGATATATCAGAAAATGTACTTCTGAATTGTTGACTTAATTACTTCAAGTTTACTGCAATATTACTACTGATTTAAAATATTTTCAAATTTTATTACTATAATGTTACTTCGCATAAACTACCGTAATTTTACAGATGATATTACTCAGTATTCTACAGAAATACTTCACATCAGCTGCAAAATGACTAAAGTATCTTTACAGCAGAATCTGCACTACAGTAAATCTACAATTGACTGTAGAAAAACACCAAAAAATACTTTATTTCTGTAGAAAAACTGCAGTTCATGTTTAGCTGGGAAATAGTGGTGGGAAAATTATTGGCTGTAGTAATAAGTTGTAAAGCGATATTTGTGTAACATTTATTAAAAAATATATTACTAAAAAGGTTACTACTTTTTGTTATGTGATAGGAACTAGTTTAGAGTTATCAAACCGATGCAGAGTCTAGAAAAATAATGAAAGTAAATTTCAGATTTTGAAAGGTGAAACATTTTATACGATAAGTCTTCCATTCGCCACTGCACTCGTAGCGAATTTCTCCAAGGAAAAGTTCTGGAAAAGCATGCCAATCAATATATTCTGTTCTCGGGTAATCTTATCGAAAAGCCCTCGCGAATTACGATTTCGACGTTTTAAAAATAACGATTTTAATGTTACTGATCGAAAACGTAGCAGCGCTTCCCTGGAGGCTAGATATGAAAATTTCCAAGCGCTGTTCGATGAAGATGTATTTCAAATGAAAAACGAACTTGCCGAACAATTACGAGTATCCCAAATACGAATTCTAATCGTTGGAATGAGGAAGATTCAGAATTTAAGAAATTGATTATCTCATGTATTGAGCCAGAGGAACAAGATTGGGCATATTCTGAACCGCCTGAATCTGCTTATAAAAACGCAATATCCAGATTTTCTTCTAAAAATCGTGACGGAAGATGAACAATGGATATGTTGTGATAATCGGAAAAGAAAAAAACATTAAAGGAATTTCAGTAAAACAATAATATCGAGAGATGAAAGGGAGCATTCACTGCAAAAGGGTCTGTTATGCATGTGGTAGGATATAAAGTGAGTGATCTAGTACGAAATGTTTGATCCCTTTTAAGTATAACTGAGCAATTTACGCAACAATTCTTTCGATTAAACGGGTAAATCAGTCAAAAACGTCTCTTTACTAGCAAATCGAAACTCTTTATGTGTAAAATAATATAGGCTATTATTTAAACGTTATATTTTAAATGTCTCAGTTTCTTTATATCGAAGATTTGTTTAAAGATTTTTCGATTTTGCATGGCTTGAAGGCACTTTCTATGCAGCATCTATCAACAATCTACTAACATGTTTATATTCCATCGACCTTTATACCTCCTTTCCATTTCTTTGATATCTTGATGAAATTGTTCTCCTTGTTCTTCATTAACATCGCCCAGATTTTCCTGGAAATATGTGATATGGGAGCTGAGAAAGTGGAGTTTCAAGTTCATTTCTGTAAAAAAAAAAAAAAAAAAAAAAAACATTTTCTGTCAAAACTGTACGTGAAGTAAATTTTTAAACCTTTTTGCATCCAAAAATACATCAAAATGCACATCAACCTTAAAGAAAAAATTTCATCGTAGGTGTGTTATTGGTGACAAATCAGGGGTCGTTGTCTTCGTCTTTTTTGCAGGACGCTTTCAAGGATGAGAACATTTCGCCTCTTTCGTCACCACTTTTCCTTTAGAGAAATTTTTATTGTATTTTAAAAGTAATATGTCGTAATTAAACAGTAGAGAAATTATTGTATCAAAATATTACTAGGGAAAAAAAAAAAGGCTTAAATTTTTCATTTTTAAAAGTGTCCTGAAAAAATGGCGGAGACTACAACAGCTGGACAAACATATATATTTCAATGTCACAACGGAAATTAACATTTTGTGGAAAGCAGATTTTCAAATTTTGAACAGTAACCCTTTCCTTTAACATTTTAGTTTTTCTCTAAAAAGGTACTGTGTTTAACTAAAGAAGTTTAAGTATCTAGTTTAAATGATTTAAATATGATATATATATATATATATATATATATATATATATGGTTCTTACGGCCACACCTTTTTTCAAGGACTCTTCCATCAAATACTTGCCAACCACCTTATTAATAAGCGTAAAATTGTTAACGCCCCTTGAAAAAAACGCCTCTTTTTCCACATCACTTTATTTTTAGAATAATTCTCTCCAAATGCTGTTACGATGAAATACGAATAAAATTACTCTAAAATATGACAGTTGTGAAAAGAAAAGGCGGGTACTAAAAATTTTACGCTTCATAATGAGATGGTTGGCAAATATGCCACCAGTATTTTTATGAGATTTATTTCATGTCAAGTTTTAAGGCCTTTTTTTGTATCAAAAATTGCTATATAATATTATTGGTGTAGAAAATAAAAAAAATTTCAAGGACTGTATGAACTATGTATAAATATATAACTGAAGCGGGTCTTTGCCGAAACTCGCCCGCAAAGTGCTAATGGATTTCAGAAATCCGAAGAACGTAAAAGTTAAATCATGGCCTCCTATACTAGATGACTTCCGCATTGCTCGGAAATTTGGCGGTAGACAGCGCCACCTGGTACAGATTGCGTGACTTTTTTATTCAACAGCCACCAAAAATTTTTAAATATGATATTTGATATACATAAAAGGCGGATAGAACCGAAGAAACGTCGATTACATATATCATATATCACTTCTTAAAATTAATGGTGACAGTTGAATAAAAAAGTCGCTCATTCTGTATTAGGTGGCGCTGTCTACCGCTTAAACTGTTGGCAAGTTTCCGAGCCATGCGGAAGGCATCTATTTTAGGAGGCTATGGTTTAACAAAGTTATTACTTTCTACCGTAAATCAGCAGAAACCTTTTGTATTTCCCTATATTGAAGACCATAAGTTTCCAACCTAATCCGGAGGATTGTTAGCACTCACCCCTTTTTCCACACCAGTCATTTTTTAGAGTATTTTTCCTTCTTATGTCATCATAAATACATTTGAAGAGAATTACTCTAAAAATTACGTGGTGAGGTAAAAGGGCCGGTACTATCAAGCCTCTGGTTTTGGTTGGCAACTCTGGAAAACAATCGTTTTTAGAGGTATATTTTTCAAATTTGATTCAACAGCTTTCAATTTTCATTATATCTCATTTCTCTTTTAATTTATTTGTTTAATGTATGTTCGAGTATTGTTTCAAGATTGTATCTGATTTGTGTATTTTGGATGGTTTCCATTATTTTAAAAATTAATATCTCAATCTTTACCTGCACATTTATCTTGTATAATGTGTGATGTTTGAGTATGTATATTTTATCATTTAATTAATCTCTTTGTCTTATACATACATAGAGATAGACAGAGATAGACACGTAGATAGATAGATATTATGCAGATAGATAGATATTATTTCAATAAAGATATTAAGATAGATATTATTTACTTTTCACCAAAAATATTTTCTATCATAATTTCTATGATAATTATGCAATAATAAAGGATTTCTCGTCAGAAAATGCAGTTAAGGGATACGTCTTCTGTTTCTTTCTTTTTCTATATTGCATCTCTCTAATTACGGTAATAGATCATAGAATTTGTGGTATATAGGTTCGAATTTAGTATTTTAACGCATTTTCCCTTTCGTGTTTTCTTTTGTACTTTGCATCTGTCTTGCGAATTCTGACTAATTATCCTGATGAAATTATTATCAATTGAAATAATTACATTTTGGTAGTGACCTCGATCTTTTAAGCAAATGTTAAATTATAATAGCAACGCCGCCCAGACGGTGTGGTGGTTAGCGTCCCTGAGTCCAACACTGCTTGGCCTGGGTTCGAATCCCGGAGAAGGCATGGATGTGTTGTCCCTGTTAGGAGTAGCAATGACCGCCCATTGGGTACCCCTTCACAAATGGTCATCAGTTCGGCGACCCCCCCCGGCCAATGCTTAGTCGCAAGTGCCGCACCATTGGAAATAATAATAATAATAACAATAATAATAATAGCAACACACGTTTTATAGCAACTAATGAGCATATTCTTATTTTTATGAAAAATTTGGTGTAGTAAATACTTTTGTCTGAATTGAAATCATAAACTAAGAAAATATTTAAAAGAAAAAGACGCTAATTCCTTATATTTTCTTTTATGTGTGCATTTATACAAGTACTTCCCATCTTTAAAATCTTTTTTTAAAAAAAAGAAAAGAAAAAATAAGTAAATTCTTGATTAAATTAGAACATAGCCATTTAAATAAAAACAAGCTGTGTAGCAAAAGTGTATAAAAATATTACTTTTGCATTTGATACATTTTGAGCAATATTAAAATTTGTTTTAAAATTTTGATTTAAGAAATTTTTTATCAAGTGTGCAAATTAAGTAATAAGACTGATTGTCTTCTTTTTTTTTTTTTTTTTTTCATCGAATAGGAGATTATAATTTAATATTATCTCCTAGAAAGTAACTATTTTGCAGGAGTTCGCGTGGTTATTATTATTATTATTATTATTATTATTATTATTATTATTATTTTGAGTTCCTCTTTTTTTAATAAATTTAGTAATAATTTTCAGTAAGTATCTTTGATTGAACAATACGAAGACTGCTTTTAAATAATAGTGGTATTCAAAAAAGTGACTGCACCGAGACCAGCTTTAGTAAGCCACATGTCGTAGAAATTTGGAAGATTTCACACAGCACTAGAGACGGTTATTCCAAAACCCATAGCAATACTTTACCCATAACAAGGATCAATAACCCATAACAAGGATTATCCAATACCAAGGGTAATACAACCCTTCCATTTTCAGGAGAGTTTCAAGGATGAGAAATTTATGGCTTTTTTGCAACCACTATTTTCATACCAAAATATTAATGGCGTGTAACATATAATGCCGGGTGCGTCAAAAAAATGTATACACACTTTGCACCGTCATAGAAAATGTATGTTTGTTCCGTTCTAGAAGGTTCAATTGCTGGAAATGGAAATCTTAAAGTCCAATTTGAAACATAAATGCACTTTCTGATGCAAATGTGATTGCTGTTCAAAATGGCAGCCTTCAGCATCAATACATTGCTGATCACACACTGTTCCATGCATTTCAAATTTGTCTCGTAAACTTGTAATTGTTACTCTTGAAAGTGGTTCTGTACCATACTCACATCTCCACGGTGTTTGAAACGCAGCAACATTCTCAAAATTCCAGTACCACTTAATTACCTGCTTCCGCGCTTCAAAGCTCAAACGTACGTCCGCTATCTTGCAGTTACTTCCTTGCCACTAACTGGGTTGAGTAGCTAGACGAACAATTCTGCTGCCACCTGTTGAAGAAAAACAACATTACTTTTTCCGAGAAATTGAACCTTGTAGCACGGGAAATACAGTATTTACGACGGTTCAAAGTGTGTGTATATATATATATATATATATATATATATATATATATTTTACTCACCCGGTATCCCTAACAACACACTTGTCCACAAAACATCCTGAGGAGGTCCATATGATTTCCATTTTATTCCCAGGACATCCTGAGGATGCCTTTCGGAGAAGGTGTGTTGTTAGGGATACGAGGGTTGCCTTTTATGTTTTTACAAACGACCAACAGAAGACGCTACTGAAATTTGCCTTAGGATATTTGTAAAATTCATATTTTTTTTTTTTAATCTTGGAATCAGTGGTATCTTAGAAATCGTCTGCGTATTTTGTTTACAGTGAGTGTTTAAAAGAAGCAAATGGGTGAAAAAAAATGGAAGTAACTCGTGGTTTCCATTGGATGATTTTTTATGATTTTAAGAAAAGCCTCACTCAACAAATATGCATAGTATCGCTTCATGAAACTTTTGGTAATGAAGCACCATCAGAAAAGACTGTTTACAATTCGTTTACAGAATTTAGTCGTGGTCGTGCGTTCGTCAGTGATGAATCACGTGAAGGACGACCAAAATCGATAGTGATTCAAATCAACATCAATGCTGTGCGCAAGATGATTGAAGAAGATCGGCATGTCACGTATCGTGAGATAGAAGCATTCCTTGGAATATCACAGACTGCAATACATTCGATTTTGCACGATTTGCTGTTGAAAAGGTTTGTCCCAGATGAAACCCGCACAATTTGACAGAAGCTCAAAAAGAGACTCGTGTAAATTGGTGTAAGAAAGTGCCAAAAAAGTTCAAATTGGGAACAGCAACATCCATCTACAACATCGTTACAGGTGACGAAACTTGGATATATTCGTATGAGCCGGAAACTAAATAACAATCCACTGTTTGGGTGTTTCCAGACGAACCGAATTCTACAAAAGTTGTTCGTTCACGAAGCACTTCCAAGAAAATGATTGCTTGTTTCTTCAGCCTTACAGGACATATCGCAACCATTCCTTTAGAGAATCGAAAAACTGTTAACGCTAAATGGTATACAGAAATTTGTTTGCCAAAAGTTATCAACGAAATCAGGAAAAAAAAAATCGCCGCATCATTCTTCATCACGACAACGCCAGCTCCCACACAGCACGTGAAACAATTGATTATTTGAAAGATTAAAATATCGAATGAATGTTTCATTGCCCATATTCTCCTGATTAGTCGCCTAACGACTTTTTCTTGTTGCCTTATGTCAAAGAAAAAATGCGTGCGCAGCGATTTTCATCACCTCAAGAAGCTGTTGATGGCTTCCAAAACCATGTTTCTGAGATATCAACTTCAGAGTGGATAAACTGTTTCAAGAACTGATTTGAACGGATGGAAAAGTGTATAGATCTTAAAGGCGAATGTTTTGAAAAGCAATAAAACAGTTTGTTCCCAAAAAATTCTTTTTCTTCCAAATTTTTGTAGAAACATAAAAAGCAACCCTCATATACAGGGTTCGTAGGACCCGCCTTTTTATAAAGACTCTTCCATCTCTTTTTTATTAATAAAATTCTTAAATATATATGGTTATTTAAGAAAGAATTTTGTTGTTAAAAAAAGTGTAGGAAGAGTCCTTACACAAAAATCGGGTGCTATGCACCCTGTATATACGTTACATACCATACCTTTAGTAATACGACGTAATTAAACATAATAACATACTTTTTAACTTTTTAAATCAAATTTCTCACTATTATTTTTCAATAGAAAACTGTCATATTACTTTTCCATGATTAAATAAAGTGAAAATTGTCGTAGAAGTTGTGTGGCATAAAGTCTTCCTCCAAAATCGAGAGAATTGCTACTCCGTTATAAAGAACTAAAAGTTTCCACTAGACTTTCACATATGTGAGAAATGCTAAGAGGCGGCTGGCGTCTGAGTAATAGAAAAACTTCGTTGAAAAGTTAAGCACTCTTGTCATCCGAGACAAACAGCATGTGTCTGTTCCAACTACATCTAGGTGTTAAATAAAATACCAAAAGAAAGTTCTAGGATCTAGGTGGCTGTAGAAGAATAAACTACAAAAAAATAATCCGCCTCCAAAAAGAAGTCGGTCTATGGTAACAAAGGAGAATTATCCTGGTGTCCTTTTGCCCCGGATCAGAGTTGTAATTTTAAGGAGAGAAAAGAAAGAGACAACTGAGTTTCTCCGAGTTACAGAAATAGTCGTCAGGACATGTTCTAAGGATGTTCTTTTTTGTACATCGATCCCTGTTTTTAGCAGGATTTTTTAAGCTGACTTATCGCATTGTTCCAGAATATGGATAAACTATCTTACTAATTGTATCGTAATTAACGAACTTCTCAAAATTAACTGCTAACTACTAAAAATTAACTATTAAAAAATCTCCAGCTGTTGTATATAAGTCATTCCTACTTTTGAACTTTAAATTTCGAATGTGTTTTGAATTTATAATTTTATATAAACAAGAAATATTTATAACGTTTTTTAATGTCAATAACTTTTTAATTCACTAACTAGGTAGTAAATTATAGTAATCTTTAAACGCTACACCGTGCATTACCCTTCATCTTCTCGGTTACAAAGTTTTTAACCCCTTGCCAGT
Organism: Salticus scenicus; assembly: GCA_963930645.1. Classification (NCBI taxonomy): domain Eukaryota; kingdom Metazoa; phylum Arthropoda; class Arachnida; order Araneae; family Salticidae; genus Salticus; species Salticus scenicus. Next base: position 13,736,340 of record OZ005657.1, on the reverse strand, counting down.
GTTTCCGACTCCAGTGACCGCGCCCTTCTAGTATTTTCCCCTTCATATTTTGCAGTACAAGAAAGCACCAGCCAGCACCGTACATATACAACGTGTTTCGAAGTATGTACTGAATAAATATACATATTATCCATATATTTATTTTCAATGTATTTTCTTTAATTAAACAAAAATAAGAATCCTATGGGCGTCTCTTGTAAAAATAAGCCACAAGGGGTTAAGCTTTTGGATGCGCATTTAATTATTTGGATGGAGTAATTTTTAATAGAAGATAGATTTTATGCAAGAATTTATTTATTTTATTATTTTAACACTTTAACGAAAGCGATCGTCAAAAAGATAGGTAACATGTCTGCCTTGTACTCTAGCGGTCGTCAATAGACAATTTCTCCTATTTAACCCTTTGCAGGCCTTATTTAATTTCACTCCTCTGGTCAGTGATGGACTTTTTCAGAAAGTGCATTTAATATTTTGTTGAATTATGTCTATTAGATGTTTCCTGCGTTAATTAATAACGAAATTACAGATTTTTTCCCGACTGTACATTTCGGAAACCAATTATTGGAATGAGCTGTAAAGTTGCACACCAATATTTTACCATGTTTTTATTAACTTCGATTCTTGTTTGTGGGTTTGTTTGTTTGTTTGTGGGTTTGTCAGGGACAAATCTTGCAATCGATTTTTAACTAACTTCCCGACTAGCTAGATATTTGAAATTTTCAGGACGGCTCACAACACGGTGACAATACATTTTTCTAATAATTTTAGTCAACTATTTCAAGTCCCGATGCCTTCGGCAGCGCTTATATGATTCGACAGAAAATTTATTTAACTAACTACCCGACTAGCTAGACATTTGAAACTTTCAGAATAGTTCAGAACACGGTGAAAATGCATTTTCTTAATACCTTTAGCCAACTGTTTCAGGTTCCTGCTGCCTTCGGCAGCGTTATCAGTACAAAGCTTGCAATCGATTTTTCACTAACTTTCCGACTAGCTAGATATTTGAAACTTTCAGGACAGCTCACAACACGGTGACAATATATTTTTCTAATAATTTTAGTCAACTATTTCAGGTCCCGCTGCCTTCCGCAGCGCCTATATAATTCATCAGAACCTTTATTTAATTAACTTCCCGACTAGCTAGGCATTTAAAACTTTCAGAATAGTTCAGAACACGGCGAAAATGCAATTTTTAAATATTCTTAACCAACTGCTTCGGGTTCCTGCTGCCTTCGACAGCGTTACCAGTACAAAGCTTGCAATCTATTTTTTTTAACTTCCCGACTAGCTAGACATTTGAAACTTTCAGGATCGTTCAGAACACGATGAAAATACATTTTTTTAATACCTTTAGCCAACTGTTTCGGGTTCCTGCTGCCTTCGGCGGCGTTATCAGTACTAAGCTTGCAATCGATTTTTCACTAACTTTTCGACTATCTGGACATTTGAAACTTTCAGGACAGTTCATAACACGGTGACAATACATTTTTTTAATACTTTTAGTCAACTGCTTCAGGTCCCTACTGCCTTCGGCAGCGTTTATATGATTCAACAGAAATTTTATTTAACTAACTTCCCGAGTAGCTACACATTTGAAACTTTCGGAATAGTCCAGAATACGGTAAAAATGCTTTTTAAAAATATTTTTATCCAATTGCTTCGGGACCCTGCTGCCTTCGGCAGTGTTTCCAGTACAAAGCTTGCAATCCACTTTTAACTAACTTCCCGGCTAGATAGCCATTTGAAACTTTTATAATAGCTCAAAAAACGATAGCAAGGAATATTTTTAATACTTTTATCCAATTGCTGGGGTTCCGGCTGCCTTCAGTAGCGTTTATATGATTCAACAGAAAATTTAAAAACATGGTTTATAAAATTTTTTTTATCTTATAATTATTTATGCATTAAGATTCATTTTATGAAAAAAAAAATAATATAGGTTATAATTTATAATTTTTATATGTGAATTTATTAATATTTTTCATAACTTAAAATATGTTCTTAAATCAAAAGTTATCGTGGTTTATGCTTAGGTTTCTCCATTTTTATTCGTAAAAACTTATGCCAATAAAAGGATTTTTTTGTGAATATATAAATGAAAATTTGCAAAATGGTTTTTAACATTAGCATCCTTAAATTTTAAATGCCTATAACTCCATAAAAGTATAAGTCAAATATATAACAATATGCTTTTTCACATTATCGAGACAACAGGAATTCAAATATAAAATTAAAATAGGGTATTACTCTTGCATTATCCAAGTTACTGCGTATATTAATAAGTAGACGACCCCCTAATCAAACTTTCACTTTATTTTCAATGGGCACAATAATTCCACATCGAAATGCAACTATTACGTTTTTCTGCTGTAATTAGAGCTTATTTTTTTTTCAAGCAATGAAGTCCCGCTTTTCTTTTAACGATACAATTAAATCGGGGGCGGAGTTTATTTCAGAGAGGGCGGTTAATCTCACTCATTTATTTATTTTCTTGTTTTCTTGTACAATTCTACTCACACCAGTTGTTATATTTACTTTCTACTTTATAAAGTTTTTCTTTTCATTTTAAACGATTTTGTGCGTTGCCGCTTTGACTGCAGCACTCGTGCTTACTTTATTCGCCTGATGGAGGGTCATGTGTTTTTTCGACCCGAAACAATTGTTGCGAGTTAATTGCATTTTATGGTGTTTAGACCCTTGAGGTAGTTTTTCAATCTGGGGAATAAAAAAGACAATGACTCAAGTCAGGCGAATAAGGAGGTTGGAAAGCCACAGACATGCTTTTACTGGTTAAAATCACGTTTATTTAAATTGCTGTAGGACCAAAGCCTCCTAAACTAGATGCCTTCCGCGTGGCTCTTAAACTTGGGAACAGTTCAAGCGGTAAACAGCGCCAACTGGTACAGACAACGCGATATTTTTATTCAACATCCACCAAAATTTTTTTAAAGTGGGAGATCATACGCATAAAAGGCGAATAGAATCGAAGAAACATCGATTGTATATATCATGTATCACTTCTTTAAATTATTGGTGGCAGTTTAATAAAAAAGTCGCGCAATCTGTACCAGGTGGCGCTGTCTACCGCTTGAGCTGTTGCCAAGTTTAAGAGCCATGCGGAAAGCATCTAGTTTAGGAGGCTATGGTAAGACATTGTCGTGAGGCAAGATCCAGTTGTCCTAGGCAAATGGTGATTTTGGTTCAAATTCAATTCCTCCCCGATCATTCTCTTAACCTACGATCACACAGTATTTCATATTCTGAAGACATTTTCATCGGTGTTTGAAAGTAAAGAATTTCTGAAGCATAGTTTATCATCAGCCAATCATAGTTGCCAAATTTAGCACATTTTGGCTGCCAGAAAACACTAGAAATTTTATATTTGAATTAACCATTGAAAACAGTTACAGAAATATATGAAAATTCCTATTAAAATTCTCGATAGCCAAAATATGCTAAACTTGTCAACTATGCAGTCCTCAGAATGCAGTTTATGCAGTCGTGTTTCAGAAAATTTCCATGACACTTCTTAAAACACTGTCTTTGGAGGCCTGCTGAAGTTTTGAAAAAATTTCCATTACACTGTGACCAAGTTTGAAGAAAAACCTGTAAAGCACAGCTTTGCTCAAAATTTAACCTTTTGTCGACTCTAACGCTCTAAAGCGCTTTAAACGGAAATGTACCTTACGGGCCTAAAGGAGCTAAAACGCTCGAGTTGCAGTCTCAGGATTCTACTAAACAACAACTACCACAAAAATTTTAAGAATTTTCTTTTAAGTTAAAATAAATAATGAAAAGGTTCTATTATAATTTAACAGTTATGATTTTTTCCGAAAATAGAAATAATCTTTCTGCTATACCTACATGTACATTTAACAAATTGTATGTGTAATTCGTATTTTTAAGGTGTTTTTACTTGATAGGAGTCTGCACTCTTCCTATCGTCTTCTCCTTATTATAATGATTCATTCTAAGCAATAATTAGGAATGTATATCTTATTTGTTGAATATATTGTAATTTTATATTCGTTTGTATCGTAATACTACTTTATGAATTAATTTACATGTTAATTAATAGCAGGCTTTGACCACTTCGCTGGACACTATATTCAAATGAATTCTCAAAATTCCATATCATCATTAATAAAATTAAAAAAAAAAATCGCTGAAATCAGTCTAAACCTACGTTTAAGTTACCACTGCGCTTGGTAGTAGTTTCCCAGCTCGCAACTTGAGGAGTTTGGGTTCCCACTGCCTTCGGCACGACTTATTCGCTTTTTACTCCTCCCCCTTCCCTGTGGGTAAGTTAGAAATTTTGCAGAATCCCACCAAAGTATATATTGTGTACACTTAATCAACAACCACATGCCAAAATTCGCCATTCTGAGGTAATTTGTAGCAGATATATTCAAATTATTTGTAGCATGGGGGGAGTGAATTTTGAAAAAGTTGATTAATGTAATTTTATGTTGGGTACAGACCTAAATTCCTGCCAAGTGTCGTTGCATTCCGTCCTGCCGTTCTCACGTGATACCTAGACAAAATAGCGTTACATGCATACAGACACAATGAGTAACACACACAGACAGAACATTTTCTGAAGTTATTTTTGGTTTTTACGATGTGTGAAACGTGAAGATATATTCTGAGAAATTTACAGACAAAAGTATGATTTTATTAATATAGATAATAATTTAATCGGGGGAGAAATTATAGTAGTTTAAATTACCTTAAAATCATTTAAATACCCACGTGCAATGTGTGTTATAAATTTATTTAAATGAGAAGTATATTTCAGTGTGTATACTGGATATCGTTATCGTTAAAAGAAAAGCGGAACTTCATTGCTTGAAAAAAATTAAGCCCTAACTGAAGCAGAAAAACGTAATAGGTGCATTTCGATGTGGAATTATTGTGCCCTTTGAAAATAAAGTGAAAGTTTGCGTTATGGGGTCGTCTATTTATTAATATATGCAGTAACTTTGTTATTTCAAGAGTAATACCCTGTTTTCATTTTATATTCGAATTCCTGTTGTCTTGATAATGTGAAAAAGCATATTGTTATATATTTCACTTATACATTTATGGAGTTATAGGCATTTAAAATTTAAAGATGCTAATGTTAAAAACCATTTCGCAAATTTTCATTTATATATTCCTAAAAAAATCCTTTTATTGGCATAAGTTTTTACGAATAACAATGGAGAAACTTAAGCATAAACCACGATAACTTTTGATTTAAGAACATATTTTAAGTTATGAAAAATATTAATAAATTCACATATAAAAATTATAAATTATGACCTATATTATTTTTTTTTCATAAAATGAATCTTAATGCATAAAAATATTGGTGTGCAACTTTACAGCTCATTCCAATAATTGATTTCCGAAATGTACAGTCGGGAAAAATTAAAACGCAACACCCGCTGTAATTTCGTTATTAATTAACGCAGGAATAGACATAATTCAACAAAATATTAAATGCACTTTCTGAAAATGTTGTCGAATTTGGAATTAGGGGTTATTTACCTATTGAAATGTGCGCCAGCTTTCATACAGTTATAATGAAAAATGGGTTAGGAGGTTATCTGTAAATGTAGAAAAATAAAATTAAGATCCTGCAAGGATTAGACAAAATCTTACTGTTTCACACCGGTAATGATTCAAGAAAAAAAAGAGTTATAAAAATTGATAAAAACGTTAACACCTTTATAGTACCTTAACCCTTTCGCAACCGCTGACGTAGATTCACGTCATTTGAAAATCTGTAACTCCGCAAGTGAGCGTTTCTTTCGCAAATTGTATGCTACTTATTTCTTAAGATTATACCTTAAATACATATTTCCACAATGAAATATACTATGGATACGAATATTTTGATTAGAAAGAATATAATTATATACTTAGTTTATTCCCTTGTAATATAAATGTGAATACAGAAAATGTTGTTTTGAAATATGGTAAATTAGGAGAATAACGCCCACGGGCGGACCTTACCGTCAAAAAGACAAAAACATGCGGTTGCGAAAGTGTTAATTATCTTAAATTCAGTTTTTTAGATATGTATATACTTCGGTACTTTTTTACATAATTTTAGGTATATTTAAATGCATTAAATGCATTGGTCAGACTATACTCTTTGAAAAAAGTACAATGTTTTTCAATTAAAAAGTGTTTTTCATGGCTATACTGATAACCAATAAAGCTTAAATTTTCTTTCGTAGCTGTGATAATCTACGAACTGAAATATATCTATGTATATACAACAACGCATAAAATAAATCTTTTCGGATAAATTATTGTAAAGATTTCATGAAGTAAATATTAAACAATTTTAATCTCACTTACCAATTTCGGATCAGTTGAACTCTTTGGAACTATACGATTTGTTTTATAATTTCTATGAAAATATAATTTCTTAATTAACGCTTTCGCGACTGCTGACGTAGATTCACCTCAATTGAAAATCTTTAACCCTGTCAGTGAGCGTTTCTTTCGTAATTTGTGTGTTACTTATTTCTTAAGTATGTACCTAGTGTTCATATTTTTGCAATAAAATATATTATGGATAAAAATATATTGATTAGAAAGAATAGAATTATAATGCATATCCATTTGTAATAAAAATGTGAATACAGAAAATTTGTTCTGAAATATTTTACTTTGAGAGAATAACGCCCGCAGGCGGACCTTACTGTCAAAAAGACAAAATCCTGCCCTCGCAAAAAGTGTTAAAATATATTTATAAAAGTTAAAATATATTTAAAAAATATATAAATTTTAAATATATTTATAAAATTTTAAAAGACTGAAATATCCTTAAAATAATAATCCTCCCCCTCCTAAAAAAAAAAAAAAGAAAAAAAAGAAAAATCAAATAAATAAATAAATAAATAAAGCAATATATGAAGTAATGATTAAGCCTTTAAATATGATGGTAGTTAAGAAACTATTTTTTTTTTTTTTTTTTTTTTTTTTTTTTTTTTTAATTGGCAATATTTACATTTAACCTATTTTTCTATTTTAAACAGTAAACCCCGCCTATTTGGTTAATTTTTTTTCTTCTACTGTTAGTTTAAAGGATTCAAAATTTATCATCAGTAATCAATGAAATAAATATCACTTGTGTATATTTTTGTCAACGTAAAATAAGGGGGTTTACACGACTACTCAAAAAGTCACATTTACTTTTCTTTTCTGTATTGTTGTAAAAAACGATGAAAGGTTTGTCTTCTTTAGAAAACTGGAAATCTTCATGCTAACTTTATATGCCTAAAAATCTTCATTTTTGTTTCATTTCTTTGCGTTTGACGTTGTTGTTGTATAATTTGACCCGTAAATAAAAAACAAAAAATTTTTGTTAAATTTTCTCTGTTATTTTTTAAGATTTGCTTCGTTATCTCATGCAAAACTTTATAAGAGGCGGCCCCCTTAACTACTCCAAAAGAAAGATTTATTTATATCTCGAAAACTAATAACTGGAATGAGCTGCAAATTTGTTCACCCATATTTTTCAGCATTAGGAATCATTTGATATAAAATTTAATATAGGTCTTAATTCATAAATTTTATGAATATGAATTTATTAATATTTTTCAGAATTATTATTATTATTTTTTTTTTTTCAGAATCAAAAGTGATGATGGATTATGTTTGGGTTTCTTAACTGTATCTCGTAATATATATATATCGATCAAGTTATTTTTTGTGAAGATATTAATAAAAGATTGCAATATGAATTTAACATTAGCACCTTCAAACTTTGAACGCTTATAATTCTGTGGAAAAAATAAGTAAAATATTTAACCAATATACTTTTCCGTGTTGTCACAATCCCAGAAATTCAAATATAAAATAAAAATGCGGCATTACTATTGAAAAAAATCAAAGTTGGTGCGCGTTTTAATATGTAGACGACCTCCAATTCAAAATTTCGCTTCATTTTCCGAAACTACTCACAACTCTCCGTCGAATGATACCTATTACATTTTTGTGCATCGATTAGCAACGAAGTTATGCCGAGTGTTGCTTTTTTTTCCCCCGACTGTACAAAAATATTTCCTTCAAAGCGACTGAATTATATTTGCATAAAAAAACAAAGAAATTCTTAAAAAAAATAATAATAATAATAATAATAATAATAACGAAGTATATATAACTCTTTAAGTACGGTTAAAACTATATACTACTCCAACGCCAAATGAAAAAAAAAAAAAAAAAAAAAAACTTATTTTAAAACACTGACGATAATAAAGTAGAATTTTTTAAAAATAAATAAAACAAACTTCTTTATTCAGCGCTCTTCTAAAATAATACAATTAAAATAATCTGGTATGTCACTCACAATACTTTCTCTTACTCTGAAATTTAATACTATAAATGCAGATTTGAGATAAGGGGTATGGTAACGGATACTATTAAGTAAACCTATGTTAAAACAATTCAAATTAGGCTTCGGAACAGCTTTATTTGACAAATAAATCTGTGTGAGGGGGCTACGACCCCCCTCAGCCCCTCGTTTCATTATTGTGCCTCCAATTATATAGAATTCAAAGCTGATAATAAATTCAAAAGTTCATTTAATGTTTTTCAGACAACATTCACAAGCAACATTCCTTGAAACTTACCAATCTTGATCAAACTTTTCTAGTAATAAACGTATTAAATTGAAAATACAACATTTGGTCACCTGAAGTTATTTGTTTTTAATTTACTTTAACAAACACAGGCAAAGATTAAAAAATTGGCTTCGGTATTCAGGAAGCCTCAAAATGTGTAAAATAAAAAAAAATAAGTATAAGAATTATCTGGGGTCATTAATAGGGAAGTTAAGAATGGTGTAAGAATTAATTTTCTTCTTTATGGATTTTTTTTTTTTCTTCCCTACCAGAATTGATTATAGGCAGTGATGTATAGAATTCCACAATGCCCTACAATCCACTTTCCAGTTATTGTAAAAAAATCTTTATTCTTAATTAGAAGACAATATGCTCATAATGATAATTATAAATAAAAGGAAAGAGAACAACGGGAATTAGCAACAGACTTCATTTTCCTCACCTTTTTTTTTTTTTTTTTTTTATATTTATTTCAATTATTATATATTTTTTTCTAATTGGCGAATAATATGCTCATAATAATAATCATAAATAAAAGGGAAAAAGAATAATTGGTATTAATGTCGGACTTGTGCTTCTGTTCTTTTTTTTTTTTTTTTTTATATTATATTTATTTCAATTATTATTTTCTTTCTTTTAATTGGAAAACAATATGCTTATAATAATAATCATAAATAAAAGAAAGAGAAAAAAATGGAATTGATAATAGATTTACAAAATAAAGTCTTTATCTTAGATTTACTTAATAATAGGCTAAAATACTTAATCAATAGGCTAAAATCAATAGGCTCTATTCTTTTACTGAACCATTCTTTTTATTTAAAATGCAGGATGGCCACTGAAAATCAAACAATGAAACCCATCTCACATGAGAATGTTCCCAGACAGCACATCGCCTCCCCAGGATATCTTCAAGATGTCTTCTGGACGAAAAGACATCCCGGAAACGTCCTTAAGATGTACTGTGGATAAGTTAACCCTAACTGTGCTGTTAGGGTTCATATAAACAATGTTGAATGCTCGTCCATTTTGGGACTCTGTTTATGCAAGATTGCATTTATTGGAAAGGGCTAAGCTGATTAGCACAAGATGACGAGAGCCGGAGGTGAAATTACTGGACCTGGGATGAGGCTGCTACACTGTCACTTCTTTTCTTCATCTCTTCTCTAGGAGGTCACCCGAGAAATCTGATGCATTTCCGTTCACTCCGCCGTTTCTCTTTTTTTTTACTTTTTTCTTTATTTTTTTGCAGGGGCGTAAATTCATCTTTTCATTGAAGGGCTTTTTAACTATGATTATTTATGCTGGTCCTTGATTGGTACAAGGTGGCAGGAGGCAGGAGGCTGGGATTTTAAGTGACCATCAGGTTTCTGTAAGTAAGATCCCTTGTGGGGGTTTGCATTACAGGGGGCTGAATTATTATTTAAAAAATATATATTTTATTTAATAGGAAGGATTGTATGGGGGCTTATATTACAGAGGGCTGGATTATTATTTTAAAAAATATTTTTTTTTTGAACGATTGTATGGGGGCTTATATTATAGAGGACTGGATTATTATTTAAAAAAAATATTTTATTTATTTATAGAATACTGTGGGTATTCGTCTTCCCCACACCAAGCTATGAATATTAGCTTAAAGCAAATACATTATTTACCATATGGCTATGAGGAATGAATTTCAACGGACATAGTAAAATAATATAGTAAAGCACTTCCACTAACAATAAAAATGAATGTTATTGCTTAAATATTGGAAGCCCTGTATATCTTCTGAAGGTTATGTACACATCACATGCTGCACATAAATATAATTCTATATTGACAACACACATCACAACCTGAAATACACTTCCTTCAATTTTCAAGTATAGTCGCACTATAATTCAGTCCTTTGTGTAGCCCTGTTCACTTTTAACCCTTCGCCGGTCCCATTTACTTCCACGCCCCTGGCCAATGTCCACCACGAAATCTTAACTGCAACAGCTGACTATTTACTTCGAATTCAATTCGTCCATTATTTATATGAAATCATACACCTGAAAATATTGGTGATAGATGAATAAAAGAGTCCTTTTATTTTAGCATTGAAATAATTGTATTTTTTAGAATAATTTGTTTTATTTGTTATATATATATATATATATATAGTAATACAATAATATAATAATATCAGTGCAAAAAATTTTTGAAATTTAAAGATGATTTAACTTCAGTATTAAAACAATTATTCGGTTCATAAGCGAAGACTACCCATATCAAATCAAAAAGAATTAAAGAAAAATCGAAATGAATATTGGAAATTGGAATGAGAAAAAAGCATAATTTGCATTCTAACGTTTTCAAGGGCCTAGTAGAATACAAATATGCTAAAAAATGGATGTTTTTCTGCCACAAAGAAAGCAAAAGCTAAGAATTTCTTTGTTCACAAGCCCGAAACACCCATAGTAAATCCATAAAAACGAAGATCACAATAAAACTATTACCTAAAATGATAATCCAAAACCATTTAAAATTGTAGATTAAAATAAAATTACAAAATTACTTAATAAATTATATTTGAAACGGACGCAACTCAAACGATACACATGTAAAGAAACATACATAGTCAAACCAGAAAGAACGAAGATCATAATAAAACCATTACCTAAAAATGACAATCCAAAACCATTTAAACAGGAAGATTAAAATAAAAACCATTTAAAATTGTAGATTAAAATAAAGATTACTTTAAAATTTATAAATGAAACTGACGCAATAAACGATACACATGTAAAAATTTAACAATCAGATATCAGTTAAACACACAGATATATATATATATATATATATATTATCTTTGCTTCATTCTAGTTTTGAAATAAACAAATAAAATTTAAAAAGAACACATTTCGCTTGTGGTGATTTTTGGCAGTACACCTCGGAGAACAGGATACAAAATGCATGAGTCCAGTAGTGACGATTTTTGCTATTTTTATTCAAACTTAACAATGATTTAAAAATTAACAAAAAAAAGGTTGTAATACAAAGAAATTCTCGCTCGCCTCCGAGCATCCTCGAAAAACATGCTACACTTTTTAAGCACCAAGTCTATCTGCCCTTTTTGAGTGTCCCTCCCTTCCAAGCACAACTTCGGATGGGGGGGGATACCCCACACGAAGTACTGATTCGTTGATCGTGATATCACTATGCCCGTGACATCACTTTCGTCCAATCTTCGTCTACCCGAAACTCAGAGAAATACCAGTAGCAAACAAAAGCCATGCGTGAAATTGGAAACTAGTGATGTTACCGCTTCCTTAGAAAATATAAAATTCTTTCACACAAAGCAACTGTCGTTCAGACGGCTCTCCATGACCCCTGACCTCTTGGAATGTCTGCGACCTTCGCTCCAGCACAGCTTCCTCCCTCCTAAAAGACCATTTTACGGCCTTCAGGATGTAAAATGGGCTCCAGAAGACACAGGTGCCTCCTCCCATTATCAAACATGCAACATCAGAGAGTTGAGCTAACCCCCCCCCCCAAAAAAAAAAAAAAAGTTTCGAAACAACCCCCTGAATTTTCATAGAACTAAAAAGTAATCTTAAAAATAAATTTTCTAGTCATACACCTTGCATAATTCCTAGATCCCAAGGTCTCATTTCACATTATATAAAAAAAACAATTAAACATTCACATGCAGTTTCGTGATGACAATCAAAGGTTCTACACCTAACAAAATTTTAAAAGTCAAACACTGAAATTTCACAATTACACAATAAAATTTCATGAAAAAGAAAGAAAAATAATTCATAATCAATACACATTTTTTTGGAATACAAATGAAGAAAAAGAAATGAATAAATATTTACAAACAATCCAAAAACACTACCTAAAACCAAGGCATTTTTTTTTCTATTCTTCATGCATGCGACATAACGCAACTGCATTCAAATGCTTTTTTCCGCTCTTATGCTCGACTGTGAAGTTGTATTGTTGTAAACATAAGGCCCATCTCGTCAAATGTGAATTTGTGCCCATCATTTTTTTAAGATAAACTAAAGGGTTATGATCGGTTTGAAGAACGAATTTTTGCCCATCTAAATAATGATTTAGTTTTTTCACCCCAAAAATGACTGCCTCTAATTCGCGTTCAAGGTACTATAATTACGCTCCGCCTTAGAGAATTTTTTGCTCAGATAAACAATTGGATGCTCCTCGTTATTCCCGAAATTTTGAGCTAGGACCACACCCGCCCCTACAAGACTTGCATCAGTCTGAACAATGAATTCTTTTGAAAAATCCGCAGCATAGAGTACCGGTCCCTTAGTTAGATCTAATTTTAGTACATTAAATACCTGATCACATTCCTGACTCCACTCAGTTTTTTCCTCTTATTTTTCCATTTAACAAATCCGTCAAAGGCGCAGCTTTTGTCGCATAATCTTTTATATATCTATAGTAAAATCCGGTCAGACCTAAAAATGACCTTACATGCGTCTTTGTCTTTGGAATGGGAAATTCTTGGATAGTTTGGATTTTCGCGTCACTCGGTGACCTCTTCCCTGACCCCACTTCATGCCCTAAAAATTTTACATGGTCCTGGGCGAATAAACTCTTTGCCGGTTTCACTTTTAGATTTGCCTCCTCCATACGTTGTAACCCAATGTTCAGATGCCGGATATGGAGCTGCCAACTGGATGAAAACACTGCCAAATCATCCACATATGGTCTCACAAAACTCACTGAATCCCCTAGTACCTCACTAATTAATTTACAAAAATAAAATGGAGCATTCACTAAGCCAAACATCATTTTTTTTGGAATAAATTCACCGAAAGGGGTTACAAACGCCGCATACCTTTGCGCACGTTTCGTTAACGGGATTTGGAAATCCCCCTTCGTCAGATCTATTACTGAAATATATTCTGCAGTGCTCACTTCCTCAACAACCTCCTCAATATTCGGTAACGGGAAAAATTGCACTTGGGTTTTGGCATTGAGGGCCCTATAATCTACACACGGCCTAGGGTCTTTCCCCGGACTCTCTACAAGAATCACAGGCGATGCGTAATCGGACTGACCCACCTCTATCACCCCTAACTCTAACAGCCTGAAAATCTCCTTCCGCATAATTTCTAACTGCCGCGGTTACATGCGATAGGGTTTTGCACGAATCGGCTTATCATCTGTCAAAATTATATCCATCTCTACCTTATGTGTCGTACCAGGGTCGTTAGAAAACACCGTTTTATGCTTTACTAGGACATTTTGTAAAGTTGCCAAATTCCCTTCCGAAAGCTTATTTCCCAAATTACTCCCCTTAATTCTGTCAAGTCGAAATGATTTGGGTCCGAAATCGGATACGGGATAGATGCATCCTCCTTAATTTCCTCGCCACCCTCTTCCAAAATTAAGTTGACCTACTCTGGGCGTTTATGATAAGGTTTCATTAAATTCACGTGGAAAATCGTGTCCTTACAACTCCTTCTCGGAAGATCTACCGTATAGTTCGTATCGGATATTACCCCCGTAACTACACCTGGACCTAGCCACTGTACAGCCATTTTATGTGGTTTTGCGGTAGCCAAAACCAACACCGAGTCTCCCACCTTAAATTTCCGGGACACCGCATTTTGGTCATACCACCATTTTCTTTTTTGTTGACATTCCGTCATGCGCTCCCCTGCCAAATCTTGACATCTTTTTAAGCGCTCATTTAAATCCAAAATATACTCGACTACATTTTGATTCATTTCCTTTTCCTGCATCCAATTTTCGTAAACAATGGTATGAAGCATCCTCAAATTCTTCCCAAAAATAAGCTCTGAAGGAGAAAATCCCGTGCTCTCATGCGGCACTGTCCTCAACGCGAAAAGAGCCATAGGCAGATTTTCTTCACAATCGCTTTTCGATTCGAGACATAACGCTTTGAGTATCCTCTTAAGGAAAAGGAAAACTTCCACCATGGAGCGGCACATCTCACGATTTAGTGCCATAGACATGTCTTTTCCGTCGCCACTGAGTTCAATAGTGACTACGGCAAAGACACATCTACCAGCAGAGGAAAAATGCATCTTAGGAAGTCAGGCGAACCTGACTGCCACTATCTAGTGATTCCGCATCCCGGGCGACAGGCCCGGGGATCAAAGTGGGAGAGTTCCGTAATTTATTTAGAAATCAAATTTTTACAAATTTTGGATCAAACACATATTAAAACCAAAACACTAAAAAGTAAAAAAAAAAAAAAAAAAAAAAAAAAAAAAAGGCAAGCCAGCTGCCAGTGAACGATGCTAAATTTTATATTTCATGGTGGAAAAGTTTTGAATTAGAATGTTGTAGATATCTTTTAATTTATTGTAGTAGTTTGTGTTTAGAAGAACTGTTTGCATGTTTTTACGAATTGTGTGGTTTCTGTTGCATCTGAAATTAATTGGGATTAAATTGCATTTTTCAAAGAGATAATGAAAAGGGGATCCTATTTTACTGTTGTTACATTTGCATTTATCTGATGTTAATACTTTAATTTTGTGTAGAAATGTAGGGAAGCTGCCATGGCCTGAGATAAAATATGTAACTATTTTATTTGGACTGATAAAATTTTTGCTTACGTTATTAAGGACTGAAAACGTATCCCTACCCTTATCGCTGTGCCCCCATTCTCTTTGCCAATCTGTGATAATTTTATTATTAATGGATGATTTTACTAGTGAGGCTGGAAGAGGAAGAGAGATCTGTTCATCGAAGATGTTTTGTGAAATAACCTGTTTTGCAAGTGAATCTGCCATTTCGTTGCCTGCCGTTCCCACATGCGCCTTTGTCCAAGTTAGGATTATTTGCTCTTTGTATTGATCTATGCTTTCATATAGTTCTCTAATAAGTTCGTATTTTGGATATGGTTGATTTAGGATTTTAATTGTTGATTGATTATCTGTGAATATTATTGGGTTTAAATTTTTGTAGGATGAATTTATGAGCCATTTAATTGCCTGTATTACTGCCAAGAGTTCAGCCTGAAAAATTGAATTTAGGTGGTGAAGTTTAATTTGATATGTGTGAATAATATTGTTTTTGTAGTAGACTACAAAAGCGCATGAGGTCCCGCCAGGCATTTTTGATCCGTCTGTATAAATTTGTAGCTCTGAAGATGGTGGGTTCTCTATTATTTTAATTTTGTTATGTTTATAGTAGTTCGGAATAGTGAATGTAGGGATGGGGAGCATTAAATTTTCTTTTGAAATATTTGTATTTTGTATTTGTATAGATGAGGTTCCATGGAGAATGTTATATTGTCTGAATTTGTTTGCTATGTAGATCGTGATCGGAGGGACACCAGCCAGGACACAAAGGGCGTCGCTGTGGAATGCATTCTTTCCACCTGTTTAGATTGCGGATGACAGACAGAAGAATGATTGATTTTGATATCACACTTCTCAAAAAACGCTATCGATAAGTCACTCGTGAAATAAGCACTTTGATCGCAGACTAACTCTCTAGGAAATCCGGTCTTCGCGAAAATTTGCATCAATGCATTGATCACTGACCTCGAAGTTAGGTTTTCCACAGGAATAGCATCCGGGAATTTTGAAGCGACGCAAACAGCCGTTATCGCAAAACGATTATTTTTGTTGCTCGTTACAAGCGGACCTATAGCGTCAATCGACAGACGTCTGAACGGTTCAGAAATAATCGGTACTAATCTCAACGGAGCTTTTTTCTTATCCCCTTTTTGTCCTACTTTTTGACAAATTTCACAAGTTTTGACATACTCTTCGATTTCCTGATAGCAATTTGGCCAAAAGAAATTAGTCAGCACTCTCTGCTTAGTTTTACACGAGCCTAAATGCCCTGACACAGAATCATGACACAGGTTTAGAATCGCTGCTCTAAATTTCTTTGGCACACACAACTGCATCCGGTTTTGATTACGCTTAGAATCTGATATTCGAATTAACCGCTCATTTTCTATCTTAAATTCCTTTCCCGCTTCATTCCTAGCTTTTTCCTAACAATTTTTCAACGTGTCACACGTGGTTTGCTCTTTTTGAAACTCTTCAGCTGAAACCCCGATTGATGGACACCTGTCTGTTTCTTTTAACACAGGAAAACAACCTTATTTTCTGCACTAGTCTCCTCTAACGACTCGCTTATCAAACCCGGTTCCTCCTCAAAATTCTGAATTTTTTCCTGAGTTGGCTTTTCATTATTTATTTCGGACTGCGCACTCTTAATCCTTTCTTGCTCACGTTTCTGACTTCGCGTTGTCGCATTAATTGGATAAACAATTTTTTTTTATTGGACTCAATTAACTCTGCGGTTTTATTGCCTAGAAGATATATTCCCTGACTCAAATTAGCCGGTTTTACAGCCGCTTTAGTAATGACCTCTCCGAATTCCCCTTTTAAAATGATTTTTGCCAAAGGTAAACATCTACACGTTTCGTCAAACGGTTGCTTAATCCATACCTGTTCCGGCAGTAAATCCTCAACAGAAATCATATTCCTTTCGCACACGTCAGTATTTGAGCCACTATCTCTCAAGAATTCGCGCTCTTGTCCATTTATTTCTAATTTACCTATATAAGGCTCAAAACCACCACCTAAAATTTCGCCCGCACTTAAGTTATTGATCGGAGCACAGATAGCACACAATTTTACTATTTCTATCAAAATCACGATCTTTAGATTCGGTTTTATCCCCTTTTAATTTTCCTGAGTCTTTTTTGTCGCCCTTAGCTGACTCAACTTTCGGATTATTCCCGCCATCATGCTTACCTGACCCGAATTTCTAACCATCCTTCCCAAATGTATTTCTACCCTTCGTAAAACGCTGAAAAGGCTTATATTCTCTTTTCCCATTCTCCTTTCTAACCGCGTCATACTTGTCGCACTTCTTCGCCAAATCTGAAGTTTTGTTGATTTCTTCCCACACATCTACAAAATGTTGTTTGATTTCGCATGGTACCCTTTTCTTTAACAGCTCCGTGAGCATCAATTCCTTTAATGACTCTAAATCTTTAATTTCTAAAGTCTCAAGCCAGTTATCTAGGTACCCTCGCAAATCGTGAACTAAATCAACCCATAATTCTTCACTTTTTTTGTTGTGCGATTCAAATTTCGTTCTTAGCGCACGCGCACTCAACCTGAACCTATTCATCAACACTTTTTTTACATGTTGAAAGTTATCAGCCTCTGACTCGTCTAATTTCATAATTATTTGTACGACGACGCTCGGCAACAAAGGGATAAGTTGCGACATCCAGTCCTGTTCGCTAACATTTTCTTTACGCGCTAATCTTTCAAATATCGTGAAAAAAAAAGAGAAATATCCATTTGTTTTGGGTCAAATTTCGGAGCTATGTCCTTTAAATTAATTTTCTTCAAAACCGTCTCTTGAACTAAACTCCCCGACTCTACGCTACTAGTTTCTGCAGCGCTCTGGATTCTGAGTTTCTCAAGTTCAAAATTTCGTTCAGCCTCTTCTTTTTGCAACGCCCATTCACGCTCTTCATTTTCTTTTCGTAATTCCCATTCGCGCCCAGTCTTTTTCTCTTTGTAATTTCGATTCACTCTCTTCTTTTTCTTTTTGTAATTTCAATTCGCGCTCTTCTATTTCTTTTTCTTTTTGCAATTTCGCTTCCCTTTCTTTCTCTTCCAAAATCCCTTCTATTAGCGCCTTCGCAACCCCTTCATCATAATTAGCCGCCTTTTCAATGGCTTCCCTGATTTCCAGTTTTTTGCTTTTATCTGTTAGCCCCGAAATGCCAAATTCCTCCGCTAACTCTAACAATACGTTTTTCGTATACTTAATGAGAAATGCCATAATTACAAAATACAATTTCACTAATTACTGAAAACAAATGCACATGTAATAAAAACAATAAAGAAATCAAACACCATGAAAATATACACAAAAGTAACACTTTGATTATCACCTACGAAATTCTTTAAACACCTTTTCTCTAAACATTAACTACAATATTTACCCAGATACAATAAACAGTACCTATATTTAGTTAAAATAAAAACTAGAGAAAAAAAAATTCTAGAATTTTTACCAGTAGGAAAACCAACTAATTTCCGGTATACTCCTATATAAACAGTTACAGTATACCCACTCCTTACGTTACTTTTAAAAAGAATTTAAAATTTTAATCTTATCAAACTTTTAAACAACAATTTAAAGTTACCAAGCTCACCGTTACAATAAACAGAACTTTAACAATAAATTTATCTCTCAAGTCAACTCCCCGTTAAGTCATGAAACTAATCTTTTCAACCGCCTTAACTATTAACTTGAATCCGAGATATCCATGCTTAAAATGTTACACATAAAACTAAATTCTTACTCTTAAAGCTTCGTAACTAAATGCATTGTTGCAAACAGAAAAAATAAAAACTATCAACCACATAACTCAATCTCTGACACTTTACATATCTGACAACGGAAGAAAACAAACCTGAAAGCCACCTTGATTGACATCTCCAAGGAATTCAGTAGCACACGAAAGAAGCACTTTCCCTCCTTTCTCCTTCCCACGCTATTCTCACAGGCATCAATAATCTCCAGTAAGGCTCAGGAATTTCAGTTGTCACCCGGCTCACAGCAAAACGTTCTTTTTTACTTTTTCACCACAAACACATAGAAGACAGAGTTCGATGTTTTTTTCCATTAAAACAACATCCCACCGCTGCCACCAATTTATATCTTTAGTTAAAGCTGTGGTGATTTTTGGGAGTACACCTCGGAAAACAGGATACAAAATGCATCAGTCCAGTAGTGGCGATTTTTGCTATTTTTATTCAAATTTAACAATGATTTAAAAATTAACAAAAAAAAGGTTGTAATACAAAGAAATTCTCGCTCGCCTCCGAGCATCCTCCAGAAACATGTTACACTTTTTAAGCACCAAGTCTCTCTGCCCTTTTCGAGTGTCCCTCCCTGTCGAGCACAACTTCGGAGGGGGGGAGGAATACCCCACACGAAGCACTGATTCGTTGATCGTGATATCACTATGCCCGTGACATCACTTTCGTCCAATCTTCATCTACCCGAAACTCAGAAAAATGTCTGTAGCGAACAAAAGCCATGCGTGAAATTGGAAACTAGTGATGTTACCGCTTCCTTAGAAAATATAAAATTCTTTCACACAAATCAACTGTCGTTCAGACGGTTCTCCATGGCTCCGTTCAGTCTGGTCACACGACCCCTGACCACTTGGAATGTCTGCGACCTTCGCTCCAGCATACGCTCAAACTCAACTTTAAATTTCATTGAATCTAAAGATATGTTTTTAATGGATCGTAAGACATCGAAAAAAAAAAATGTCCTCGGGATAACTTAGGATATCCCAGAGACATCCAAATTGATTTGTTCTCAGTATTTTCTGTTCGGAAATCCTGTGGATGTCCTCATTTTATCTATTTTATCCTGGGATGAAAACAGGACATTCGAGACTTAAAAAGAACATCCAGGGATGCCATGTGCTATCCGGGTTCTACATGAAACATGTTTTTACGTATATAATATATAAATATATATCTTCGTTTCATTCGGTTTATCGCAGTCCATAGATGTTAAACTCCACATACCTGCAATTTTCCCCATAGACGTAATGTATATGAATTCTCTTGGGTGTCCCTGTACACGAACCATTCGTTTGATCTCAACGAAAAGTTTAGTGTACCATCCCTATATGATGCACACATTTAGAATACCAAGTTTGGACTTTCTACTATTATTTGTTCTTAAGATATGCTGATAACAGACACCAACACAAACGCACAGACATACTGACCAACCGCTAAAAACATGATTTTTGGATTCAGGGCACCTCAAAACGTGTAAATATAACAAAAGCTCAATTTAGAAAATTTGGCCCAAAAACAATACTTTCTCTACCATATATATGGGTAAGAGAAAGTAAAAAATATGGGTGTATTTCCATATTCCTGTTTGACTCCTGAGTTTCCGTTAGTAAATATGTACGCCAGAGGATTCACCACATCAATTGTTGAGGATAAAATCAGAATCATTTAAACATGAAAAACATGACGTAAGAAATTTTAAATAGAAAATTTTGATATGTCCATTCGTAATCACTGGAATGCAAAACAGACTTGTTAATGCTTTTTTACAACAGCTGTATTAAAGCGTCATACTTGCCAACCTAGCCCGGAAGATTGTTAGTCCCGCCATTTTCCGCCTATTTTTCACACCAGACTTTTTTAGAGTACTTTTCTTCTTATTTAATCATAAATATATTTGAAAAGAATTACTCTAAAAATTAAGTATTGTGCAAAAAGGAGCGGGAACTAACAATCTTCCGGGTTAGGTTGGCAAGTATGAAGCGTTAATAAAACATTAATTTATTGCTTTTTTTTTAATATATTAAAATGAATCCCTGTCAAAGTTTTACTAGCAAAAAATTAATTTTTGGTTTAAAACGTAATACTTATTTTGTCTATCCGGTATAGCATAGTTGCCAACATTTTAATTTATTCCGGAGCCCCGCCTTTATTTTGTACCACTTTATTTTTAGAATATTTTTCACCCATATATAAAAATGATAAAGTAAGAAACTTTACCCTTAAAAAAAAAGAGATATGGAATAGAGGTGGGTTTAAAAATGCTCCAGAATAAATTTAAATATTGACAACCCTGATATAGTACTATAATTGAAACTTCTTAATTCAAATACTTACTTAACTTACCTTATATACTGTAAAATTAGTCAACTAGTAAAACTTTTATTTTATACATAGATATACAGAATACATTTAATGAAAACTTTATGAAATGAGCCAGTTGATGTCTTTAATCTGCAAGTTAATCTTTATAGATGAGTTTCATAATTCACAGCCTCATCAATGTTCCGAAAGTGCAGCTTACTTTCCAAACATTTATGCGAAAATCCTTTTATCTGCTGTGCTGCCTTATTTAAAGAGGAAAACTCTAATGCATATTTAATTCATGCGTGATCAAGTTGAGCGTATTCCCATTTACATTATCTTACACAATTAAAATCAATTAAATGCTTCAAAGAATTAAACGAAATGTTAAAATTTTGATTTTTAAAGCAACAATTTTTTTTTTTTAAAAAACGACAGAGGGTTTTCATTTAAACTGAAATACTTTTAGTTGAATTAAATAATCGAATAATTTAATTGTTATAAATTGGTAGATATAAAGATAATTGTAACTAAAAATATTTATTATATAAATGAAAAGAAAAAGCATTTTCATTTAATAAAGGGATGTTTTATTTTCAGCAAAGAAATAGTAAAATTCTATGAAAATATGAAATTTTAGAGAGCATTTTAAATAGTATGATAATTAAACCTTATTAAGAAGACATCATAAACTGCAAAAATACCAATAAAAAGGTAGGCATGGGTGCAACATGAAATCAGCAACGAACAAAATTTGCACCGAAATACCGATGTTGAAACATATTGAATAAAAAATTTTAAGCAAACACCTCTGATTGAGAAAATGTGCAACAATTATTTAAAATCAAAATAATTACACACAACCTTTTAACATGCTGCACTTGTGGATACTTTTTCCTCCCTGCAGAAACTTCGTGCTAAAATGTTTTTGACTCGAAACAAGTCCAGCGATCTGCAGTGTTAAATTAGTAAAATATTTAAAAAATATTGCGAGAAATCTGAGTTTCGAATTTTCCTGACTGAGCATCATTGCCACGAAAAGTTTAGCAATTTATCAAAATAATTGTGTACTATAGAGTAAAGGGAGGGAGGCGGTGCTACACTCGAAATTATTTATATACGCAGAAAAATGTAATAGGAATCATCATAGTTTACAACTTTTGGCTACCGGGAAATTTTATTTATTTATTTATTTATTAATTATTATTATTATTATTATTATTTACGTAATCAATTACCCGCTGGTGTTGCGTTCACGATACACCAGAAGTAATCGCGTTTAACAGTTAACTATTTTTTTTTTTTTTAATTAAGTATTGTTTTTCAGTAAAAAAAATGATAGATGTTTATTTTATTACAAAACAATTTGATCTGAAAAAAGGTTTTAAGTTTAAAAATGGATTTCAAACTTGAAACACATTTCAAGTGAAAAGTTTTGAAAATCTTCATATTTGAATGAGTTTACATAACTTGTAAAGAAACGTACTCGTAATAAAATAATTACTTTTGTAGTTATCTGTAGTTTATTCTGTTTTATGCTCCCTCAAGAAAATTTCCGAAAACATTTATTTGTATTAATTTTATACTCTTATTCCACTGAAGTTGCACAAATACAACACACTGTATTTTGTAAGGTAAGACTAAGGTCATTGTGCCTAAATGCGGCGTGATTTTTGATAAGTTTATCGCATTTAGGAAACTTATGACATTTTAGTAAACAAATAGTTATGAAAAGAAAGAAAAAATGGTTGAATATTATACTCATAGTTCTAAACTAGTGTTTTGTGTCTTTTTTTTTTTCAAGAAATTAAAAATATCAGTAATTTATGAAAATATACACCAGCGTCGCATTTAGGAAATTTTTGTCGCATTTAAGGTACTATATCCTAAATGCGATGTTCAAACTCCCTAAATGCGATAATGCATTTAATGCATGGGAGCTACTTTAATATTAAATTTTCCAAAGAAGGTTGAAAACTGTTATTAACACTTTCCAGCAAGGTTGAAAAGTGTTTATGACTTCGGTATGTCTGTCTGTCTGTCCGCGCTCTAACTCCCGTAATTATTTATGGAATTTCTTGAAACTGATATATGTTATTTGAGATTACTATTGGACGTTCCCTATTGAAAATGGAGTTCATACCTCTACTAGTTTGTGTACAGGAACACCCGAAAGTATTTCAAAGCATTGTGTTCTATGAGAGGTATTTCTACAAACCATATTTTCTTCCCTTTACTGTAGACATATCTTAATGAAATTGAAATATGTTATTAAAGTTTACTATAGGATGTTTTTTGTATAAAATGGAGGAAATATCACCATCGGTTTATGTACAGGGACACTCAAAAGTATTCCAAAGCATCGCGTTCTATGAGAGATATTTCTATAAATCAAATTTTAATAACTTTACTTTCCACGAAGTTTTTGGAAATTTAAATATGGTATTTATATGCACAAAAGAATGCTTTGCACAGAATATAGCATGATTAGCATTAGATTTACAGGGCGGCACAAAAATATCCAGTTACATTAACAGCTATTAAAAAAAATGGCTAGAATTGTACTTTCGTTTACGTTAAGTGTTTTTAACACATTCTAACATTTTTTCAGGGTGAATATGATTTCAGTTTTGTGTATCTGCCTGTCCGCCTGTCCGAGCTCTAAATCTCATAAATATTTATGGAATTTCTTCAAAGTGATATATGTTATTCGAGTTCACTATCGGATGTTCCCTATTTAAAATGGAGTTTATACCTATACTGGTTTGTGTACACGGACACCCGGAAGCATTTTAAAGCATTGTGTTCTATGAGAGGTATTTCTATTGGTTTTACTGTAGACATATCTCAGTTAAATTGAAATATGTTATTCAAGTTCACTACTGGATGTTTATTGTATAAAATGGCGGAAATACCACCACCGATTTATGTACAGGGACATTTAAAAGTATTCCAAAGCATTGCGTTCTATGAGAGATATTTCTATAAATCAAATTTTAATAACTTTACTTTCCACGAAGTTTTAGGAAATTGAAATATGTTATTTATATGCAGAAAAAAATGCTTTGCATAGAATATAGCATGATTAGCATTAGGCTTACAGGGTGACACAAAAATATCCATTTATATTAAGAGCTACTAATAAAACAATTCTAGAATTGCACTTTCGTTTACATTAAGCGTTTTTAACACTATCTAACATTCTTAAGTGTGAATATGATTTCAGTTTGTGTATCTGTCCATCTGTCTGTCCGTCTGTCTGCCCGCGCTCTAACTCCTGTAAATATTTATGGAATTTCTCGAAACTGATATATTTTATTGATGTTCACTATCGGATGTTCCATATTGAAAATGGAGTGAATATCTCTTCTGGTTTGTGTACAGGGACACCCAAAATCATTCGAAAGCATTGTGTTTTATGAGTGTTATTTTTATAAACATTATCCCTATAGAATGTTCCCAATTCAAAACGACTTTAATAGGTCTTGTACAACTGATTTGTTTACAGGGACAACAACAACAACAACAACAACAAAAATGCCAATGCATTACGGTTTAGGACAGAATTTTTTGAAAGTTAAGTCTTTCTACTGCAAAAATCATAAAAATATTGAAATGTATTATTAATATTCTAAAATAATGTTTTGTATAGAATATGGTATGATTAACTTTCTGATTTAAAGGGCTACACTAAAATATTCAGAGAGATCAAAAGCTGTAATTATAATTTAATACTGCATTTTATTTTGCGTTAAGCCTTTTTAACTCTTTCCAAAATGCCTAAAAGTAATTTTAAAATCAATTAGTCTATCTGTATATTTTTCAGTCCTTCTGTCTGTTGTGTGATAACGTTGTAAAGTTTGCGTTGACGCAAACTCCATCTTAAATTAATTAGATCACTAAATGGATAAGTAAGAGAACACAAGACTTGAATTAACAATAACTAAAGTTTATTTGAGCAGATTATTGGGGAGGGTGGCCTGGCAATTAAACTAGCTCAGTCAGTGTATTACTCAATCAAAATATACATATCAACAATTAAATTAGATTACCTTAAATGTCTCACCCTAGCAAGCAATTGAAGGTGTAGCGACGGTTGCACTCGTAACTCCACTGCTGCGACTTCACTTTCGATCAGAGGATTCCCTACAGATCGAAATTCACTTTCACGAGCGCTAGCAAATACTCGTACTAACACTCATCATGACTTATTCCTCACTCCTCTAAATTTCTACTACTCAATATTCGCCAAAGTAAGACTTTCAACAATCCACTATAATACTCGAATATCCACACTATAATATGCTCCGACATCCACTATAATATCCTCCAACATCCACTCCCATCTACTAAAACCATAGCCATTTTATACTTCTTCCTACATCCTCCTCGCTCTTCATTTCAATCCGTCTTTTTAAAATCACTTCTAATTTATCTAACATTCAAAATCTAAGTCTTTCATTGCAGCACCCTGCCGGCACAAAGCTGACTCGACCTCAACTTTCGCCGAGTCACTGGCGACGAAGCGATTTTAACCGTCCCCACTTTCTACTTTGCTGGATCCAGCTTAATTAAAACAACTGTGGCGACGGTCTGACGTCTCAACCTCACAACGTAGGCAAAGAATATTAAAAGTTATTCGATACAACAATAACGTACAGTTGGAAGGTGTTACTAATCAATGGGTACTGCATGATTTTTCTTTCTTGCTTAAGTCTTAACGTGTTTTCAATTTTTGTATCTATGTGAACGAATCTCCATTTGTCTATCTGTCCGTGTACCGCACTTAGCGTCCGGAAATATTTTCTGAATTTTTTAAAAAATATATATGTTGTTCATATTCACTATTGAATGTTCCCAAATAAAAAAGGCATTAATAGGTACTGTACAACATGTTTATGTACAGGAACGCGCAAAAAATGCCAATGCGTTGCATTTTAGGACATACATTTTTATAATTTACATTTAAAGAACTTTCATACTGTACTTTCAACTGTAAAATCATAAAGAAATTGGCATTTATTGTTAATTTGCTAAAATAATATTTTGTATAAAATATGATTTTGTTAACCTTCAAATTTACAGGGCTACACTGAAATTTTTAGATAGATTAAGGGCTGGAATTACAATCGAAGGGCGACGGTTTCTTTTGTGTTAAGCATTTTTAACACTTTCAAATAGTGTTTAAGAATGATTAGGAATTCAATTAGTCTGTCTGTATGCCTTTCAGAACTACTGTTTGTTTGTTGTGTGATAACGTAGGTACAGAACTTTCAAAGTTATAAGATACAACAATTACGTGCAATTGGAAAGTGTTAATAATCATTGCGTACTGCATGATTTTTCGTTCTTTTTTTATAGTTTATAAAATACTTAAAACCACATAACTATTTCAAGATAAAATGTTGTGTAACTCTATGTGCAACTCTGTCTTTAACAGTGTGTGTAACTCTTCCTTTTTATTAACAGTGTGTGGAACTTTGTGTCTAAATCTGCTGTTTGTTAACAGTGTGTAACTCTTCTTTTTTTTTAACAGTGTGTGTGTAATTCTGTGTGTATTGCTGAACTTTTCTAACAGTGTACGTAACGCTATGTGAAACTGTCACTGTGTGTGCAACCCTGTATGCAATTAACAGTGTGTGTGTAGCTCTTCTTTCTTATTAACAGTGTGTGTAACTCCATGTGTAATTTTGTTTTTTTAACAGTTATTTTTTAACATTGTGTGTGTAACACTGTGTGTATCGCTGATTTTTAGCAAACAACGTGTGTAATTTTACTTATGTGTAACTAACAGTGTGTGTAACCCTCTACGTAATGAAAAGTGTGTGTGCAACTCTGCCTTCTTATTAACTCTGTGTGTGTAACTCTGTGTGTAACTCTTTATTAACAGCGCCTTTTTATTAACAGTGCATGTAACTCTGTGTATAATTCTGCCTTTTTATTAGCAGTGTGTGTAATTCAATGTTCAACTCTTTTTTTTTTTTTTTTTGAACAATGTGTGTAACTTTGCGTGTATTACTGATTTTTTGCTGTGTATAATTCCGCCTTTTTATTAACAGTGTGTGTAACTCCGTATGTAAATCTCTTTTTTTTTGACAATGTGTGTAACGCTGTGTGTACCGCTATTTTTTTGCTAACAGTGTGTGTGTAACTCTGCATTTTTATTAACAGTTTGTATGTAATTGTGTGTGTAACTCTGCATTTTTATTAACAGTTTGTATGTAATTGTGTGTGTAACTTTGCCTTTTTATAACAGAGTGTGTAACTCCGTGTTTAACTCTTATTTTCTGAGTAGCGTATGTGTAACTCCGATTCCATGAATATTTACGGGAGATAGAGCACGGACAGACAGACAGACAAACCTAAGTCATTAACACTTTTCAACTTTATTGGAAAGTATTAAAAACATTTAGAAAGTGATAAAAACGCTTATTGTAAACGAAAATGCAATTCAAGCAATTTTCCAACAATACCTCTTAATGTATCTGAATATTTTTGTGTGGCCCTGTAAATATAATGCTAATAATATTGTATTTTATGGAAGGCATTCTTTTGTGCATATGAATAATATATATATATATATATTTACGACTTGTGCAAAGTAAAATCATTAAAATTTGGTGCTTAGAAATACGTTCCATAGAACGCAATGCTTTTAAATACTTTCGGATGTCCCTGTATACAAACCAGTGATGGTATTTACTTCAATTCACATGGGGAATATCCGGAAGTGGATTTAAATGATATATTTCAATTTCATTAAAATTTGTTTAAAGTAAACGTATGAAAATACGGTTTATAGAAATATCTATCATGGAACACAGTGCTTTGGAAAATTTTGGGTGTCTCTGTAGACAAATCAGAAGAGGAATTCCCTCCATTTTCAATAGGGAACATCCGATAGTGAACTTGAATACGATATATCAGCTTCAAGAAATTCCATGAAAAATTACAGGAGTTGGACTGCGGACAGACAGACAAACCGAAGTCATTGACACTTTTCAACCTTGCTGGAAAGTGTTAAAAAAGAACGAAAAATCATGCAGTACGCACTGGTTATTAATACTCTCTAATTGTACGTGCTTGTTGTATCGTATAAATTTCAATATTCTTTGCCTGCATTATCAGACAAAGAAGACGGAAAAATATACAGATTGACTAATTCAATTTAAAACCGCTCTCAGACATCGTTGAAGAACGTTAAAAGGGCTTAATGCAAAAGAAAATCCAGCCGTTAGATTATAATTGCTTCCCTTAATGTATTTGAATATTTTAGTGTAGTCCTGTAAATCTGAAGGTTGATCATATCATATTCTATACAAAACATTATTTCAGAATATTAAAATACATTTCAATTTATTTATATTTTTTACAGTAGAAAGTTATTTAGATGTGATTTATAAAAATGTCTGTCCTAAAACGCAAAGCATTGGAAGTTCCCTGTACACAAACACGTTGTGCAGGACATATTAATGGCATTTTAAATAGGAAACATTCCATAGTGAACTTAAACAACATATATCAATTTTTCAAAATTCTGAAATCATTTAAGAACTCTCGGGACGAGAACCAGATAGAAAGACAGACAATCGGACAGAAAGATAACCAAATTAAAATCATATTCGCGCTTAAAAATTGTTAGAAAGTGTTAAAAATGCTTATTGTAAAAGAAAATGCAATTACAGCAAATTTTTATTAATAGCTCATAATGTAACTTAATATTTTTATGTGGCCCTGTAAGATTAATACTAATCATACTGTATTTATAAAAAGCATTCCTTTTTGCATATGAATAACATTTTTCAATTTCATTAAGATTTGTGCAAAGTAAAGTTATTAAAATTTGGTTTGCAGAAATACCTCTCATACAACGCAGTACTTGTAAGTCTCCCTGTACACAAAACAGTGGTAATATTTTCTCCATTTCACATAGGAAACATCGATAGCGAATTTGAATAACATATTTCAGTTTCATTAAGATTTGTGTAAAGTAACGGTATTAAAATATGGTTTATAGAAATGCCTCTCATAGAAAAAATATTAGTTTGCAGTACTTTCCGATGCCCCTGTATACAAACCAGTAGAGGTATTCACTCCATTTTTAATAGGGGACACCCGATGGTGAACTTGAAAAACCTATATTAGTTTCAAGATATTCCATAAATATTTACCGGAGTTAGAGCGCCGAAAGACAGACAGATGGGCAGACAAACAGATACACAGATACACAAATTGAAATTATATTCACACTTAAAAAATGTTAGAAAATGTTAAAAACGCTTAATGTAAACGAAAGTGCAATTCCAGCAAACTTTTCTTAATAGCTCTTTATGTATCTGAATATTTTTTTTTTGTTGCTCTGTAAAACTAATACTAAACATACTATATTCTATAGAAAGCAGTCTTTTGTGCATATGAATAACACATTTCAGTTTTATTAAGCTTTGTGGAAAGTAAAGTAATTAAAATTTGGTTTATAGAAATACTTCTCATATAACGCAATGCTTTGGTATGCTTTCAAGTGTCTCTGTGACCAAATCAGTGGTGGTATTTACTCCATTTAATATATAAAACATCCGATAGTGAACTTGAATGACATTCCTCAATTTCATTAAGGTTTGTGTACAGTAAAGGTATTAAAATATGGTTTATAGAAATATCTCTCATAGAACACAATGCTTTGTAAAAGGTTTGGGTGCCTCTGTACACAAACCAGTAGAGATATTAACTCCTTTTTCAATGTGGAACATCCGACAGTGAACTTAAATAACATATATCAGTTTCAAGAAATTACATAAATATTTACTGGAGCTAGAGCGCGGACAGACGAACAGACAGATACTTAAATTGAAATTATATTCACAGATGAAAATTGTTAGACAATGTTAAAAACGCTTAATGTAAACGAAATTGAAATTATAGCAAATTTTTATGAACAGCTCTTAATGTAACTGAATATTTTTGTGTGGCCCTGTAAATCTAATGCTAATCATGCTATATTCTATGCAAAGCATTCTTTTGTGCATATGAATAACACATTTCAATTTCAATAAACTTTGTGGAAAGTAAAGTTATTAAAATTTGGTTTATAGAAATACCTCTCATAGAACGCAATGCTTTGGAGTACTTCGAGTGTCCCTGTGTACAAACTAGTGGTGTTATTTATTCCATTTTATATATGAAACATCCGATAGTGAACTTGAATAGCTTGATTCAATTTCACTAAGATTTGTATACAGTTAAGGTATTAAATATGGTTTACAGCAATACATCTCATAGAACACAGTGCTTTGGAATACTTTCGGGTGTCCCTACAGGAATTAGAGCGAGGACAGACAGACGGACAGAGGGACAGACAAGCCTAAGTCACTTTTAAACCTTGTTGGAAAGTGTTAAAAAGGAAAAAATGCTTAAACTTCCCTTAATATATCAACTGTAAAAATTGCCGCATTTAAGGGATAAAATTTGTCGCATTTAGGAAAATGGTGTAAACAGACCCTTAAATGTGATAAAAATTTTAAACCCCCCTTTTTAAAAAAATGTAGTATTTTTTTTTATTTTCTTCTGGTGGGTATAAATGTTATTCAAGCACATGACGTAACAGTGGTTATTTGACTTTGAAAGATGAAAGGATAAAATGACAGTTACTATTTGAAAATATTTGATCGCAATTAGGGAGCCATAATGACAATGTTTATAGCAAAAGTAAATTCTACTAGAAAAATCTTTTAAAATTTAATGAAAAGTTTCGCGAACCATTCTTGAAATGTGTATGTTCCATTATGATTTATAAGTTTGGGATTTAAGCATTTAGATTTTCAGTAGAAGAACTTTGTCGCATTTATGGGTTATCGCATTTAGGCACAATGACCTTAATTTTAATAATTTTATTTTAAAATATTGTAATATATGATCAAAACAATGAGTATTACTGTTTGTATTTAGAAAAAAATCGTTATTTCGAGTTTTGGCGGTTAATGGGTAAATCAGTGAAAACTGTTAGAGTGCGCTGATTAAATAAAATAAATATTTCTATTAAAATTTTTTGGTAGCCAAATATACTAAATTGGCAACTATGGGTATCATTCGATGGGGATTTATGTGTAATTTTAGAAAATTAAGTGAAATTTTGAATTAGGGGTTGTCTACATATTAAAAAGAGATCTAAATTTGATATTTTTCAAACGTAATACCATAGCCTCCTTAATTAGGTGCCTGTCACGTAGCTCGGAAACTAGGCAACAGTTGAAGCGATAGACAGTGCCACCTAGTACAGATTATGGAACTTGTTTATTCAACTGACACCAATAATTTAAAGAAGTGATACATGATATATATAATCGACGTTTCTTCGATTCTATTCGCCTTTTATGTATATCTTATCCCACTTTTAAATAATTTTGGTGGCTGTTGAATAAAGAAGTAGCGCAATCTGTACCAGGTAGCGCTGTGTACCGCTTCAACTGTTGCCTAGTTTCCAGGCTACGTGACAGGCATCTAGTTAAAGGAGGCTATGGTAATACATACTTGCCAACATCCTAATTAATATTCCGTAGTGTTGTTAGTGTAGCCCTTTTTTGTACACCAGTAAATTTTTAGAGTAATATTCTCCAAATGCAATTATGATTAAATAAGATGAAAAATACTCTAAAAAGATACTGGTGTGAAAAAGAAGGCGGGGCTAACAATACTACGGAACATTAATTAGTATGTTGACAAGTATGGGTAATACCATATTCAGAGCTGCCAACCTACTCCGGCAAATTGTTAGTACCGCCCCTTTTTCTACACCACTTAATTTTTAGAGTATTTATTTTCTTCATTCATCGTAAATATATTTGAAGAGAATTACTCTACAAATTAAGTAGTGTAGGAAAAGGGGCGGTACTAACAATTTGCCGGATTTGGTTGGCAGCTCTGCATATTTAGACTTTACATTTTTAATCTCTTGTATGAAGGTAATGTGGAAAAGTATATTGGTTGCATATTTTACTTATTTTTATTTATTTTTTTTAATAGAGCATCCTTGCCAATCATCTCATTATTTATCGTAACATTTTAAGTGCTCGGCCGTTTTTATCATACCAGCCTTTTTTTAGAGTAATTTTATTCTTATTTAATCGTAACTACATTTGGAGAAATTTACTTTAAAAATAAAGTGGTGTGCAAAAAGGGGCGTGTTCCAAAAGGCGTAACAATGTTACGATTATTAATGAGATGGTTGGCAAGTATGATAGAGGTATAACAGGGTTGACAATATTTTAATTTATTCCGCAGCATTTTTAGCCCCGCCTCTATTCCATACCACTTTTTTTTAAGGGTAAATATTTCTTATTTTCACATTTTTGTATATTGGCGAAAAATATTCTAAAAATAAAGTGGTACGAAATATAGGCGGAGCTAAAAATACTCCGGAATAAATTAAAATGTTGGGAACTATGGTATAAGCGTTTAAAGAATGAGAATACCGATGTTAAATCCATAGCACTAACTTTCATTTATATCAGCTCAAAAATATTACTCGATTTCTAAATATGTATTAGGCGATACAACGCAGAAAGACAAACATATTTTATGAAATCGTTTGATTCAAAAATATATTTTAAAATTTGAGAAACATTAATAAATTAATATTAAAAAATATGAATTATGCAGAGCTGCCAAGTTACTAGCAATGAAAAATAAGTTTCACACCACTATCCAGAAATACTAATTTTTTTTTCCTAAAAAAATCGCAGATAAATATTGTAAAAGAATAATTTTACAGAGCTGCCGGCCTAATACGGGAAATTGTTAGTACCGCCCCTTTTTCCACACCACTTAATTTTTAGAATAATTCTCTTCTATTGTATTTACGATAAATTAAGAAGAATAATACTCTAAAAATATGCTGGTGTTCAAAAAGGGACGGTACTAACAATCCTTCGGATTAGGTTGACAGCTCTGCTATTAAAACATTCCGGTAATAAGAAGATTACGGACAATCTGTAATAATTTGGTACCTCTGCTTATGACCTATATTAATTTTTGCATAAAATGAGCCACAATAGTGAACGAAGAATATTAGACAAAAGATACTTAACTTTATAACAAGGTGGGGGGGGGATATACAAAACAACAATGCAAAATTTGAATTAAAGTCGATTCTTAAACATTGATAAGCGGAGATGGGAATTCTTGTTTAATAAAGAAAACGACCCTCGCCTTTAGCAGTTCCTCTAAAACTTTTTTTTTTTTTTTTTTTTTTTTTAAGTTTTTGAATATGTTTAACTCTTTAACGGGCTGAATAATTTTGTTCATTTAAAATCAAAATCTACCAAAATTTATGAATAATGTCAGAAGAGAAGAAATAAATGAAGTTTTCCCTCGAAGTTAAAGTAAACTTCTTAAAAAAAAAAAAAAAAAAAAAAATCGGGATAAATTTTTGCAGTTGGGAATTAAAATTAGAGGATGCTGTCACAGCATCACCGCCCTTAAAAAGTTTGAATTGCGTCGACATCTATACACTGGTGTAAATAATTTATGCGATAATCTGTTTTACTGTGTTTTCTATTCCCCACATTTTTTAAACAAATAAAAGTATGAATGATACTTTTTCATACTATAATTTAGATAGCATTTTCGTTATGAAATCATTAATTAAATTTTATACTTAACTTTTAACCCTTTGCGGCGCAAGAGAATTTGAAACGTTTAAATTATACTACCACCAAAATTCATGAACTAAATTAAAGTAAAAGAAATTTTAAATTTTAAGGTTTAAAAAACCGGCATTTTCTGATATGTTATAAACGTGAATTTTTGCTAAAAAATTTCCGGGATGAATTTTTGTAGCTGGATCTTAAATTTTGCGTCCTCGCAGCGAGGACATCGCGCGTTAAGGGGTTAAACAACTGATAATGTTTGAACTGATGTAATTTTAATTTTTCTCAAATGTAAACTTTGGAAAAATGAAAAATTTAAACATTTTTAGAAAAAAAAAAACTAAATTAAAATGGTCTTATGAATACATTCTAGAAAAATGAAGATACACATGCCTCAAAATGTTATATTGAAACCCAGTTTTTTACTTGTATTCATATTTCTTTTGCTTCTACGACGGGCCTTTTGAAAAAATGTAATTGATAATTTGTTAACTATGACCATTGCCAAAATAATAAAAATATCAATAAATAATTTTAAAACGAGCATCTTGTCCAATTTTTAAACTCTTATGTATATTTTTAAAAAGTTATTCACATGCGAAAAAGAAAATAAGTGAAAAGTAAAGAAAGAAAGAAAAGTACGGCTTTAATTTTATTTAACACATCGTGGTATGTGTATTTTCACCTTTACGTAATGTATCTTTAATACCATTTCTCATTTTGTTTTCTTTTAAAACTTGCTTACATTTTTCATCTCCACCAAATCATACTTTTGAAAAAATTTGAATTAATATCAGTTTCAAAATTATTAATTAAGTTGAAATTGTACAAAATTCAAATAACGATTCGTTAACAAATTCTTTATCCAAATTTTGTGTTCATATGTTAAGTATTATGCGCAAAACACGAAGACGAGAAAACAGACAGTTGCTTTAATTTTCTATCCTTGTGCATATGTTATTGGCGTTTTCCACATCGACTGCTGAGGATTAAATTTAAATTATTTAACTACAAATACGTAAAATCCCTCTGTTAAATAATGTATAGTCCACATATAAAACATTGGGAATTCACTCATGCGTTTTTACTGCATGATGCTGCTTATAACGGAAGTTTCATTATGACATCCTTGTACAATCGGAGGAAACAAATAAGTAACACTTAACGTTACTTCGTTGCTAATCGATGCAGAAAAATGTAACAGATATCATTCGACGGGGAATCGTGAGTACTTTCAGGAAAAGAAGAGAATTTTTGAATTAAGGATCGTCTACATATTAAAACTCCCACCAACTTTGACTTTTTTCAATGGTAAAGCCTTATTTTCATTTTATATTTCAACTCCTGGGGTCGCGAAATTGCTATAAAGTTATAGAGTTATAAGCGTTCAAAGATTGAAGATGCTAGTGTTATTTTCATATCGCAAACTTTTATTAATATCTTCACAAAAAAATAACTCATATACTGTTTTTTTTTTTTTTTTTTTTTTTTGTTGTTGTTGTTGTTTTTACGAGATACTATGAAGAAAACGAAACATAATCCCTGATAATTCTTGATTCAGAAATATATTTTTAATTATGAAAAATATTAATAAATTCATATTTAAAAAATATATATATTCACTAAGACCTATTTTAATTTTTACAGAAAATTATTCCTATTGCTGAAAAATATGGGTGTGCTAATTTGCAGCTCACTCCGGTTATCAGTTTTCTAAATCCAGATAAATCTTTCTTTTGGTGAGGCTTAGGAACCATTTTATATAAAGTTTTGCATGAGATAATGTAGAAAATCTTTAAAAGTAACAGAAAAAATTAAACCTTTAATTACGAGTCAAACTATATATAACAACAACGCCAAACGCAAAAAAAATGAAATAAAAAAGACGATTTTAAGGCATTATAGTGATACCAAACGAGAATCCTTGTTTTCTAAAGAAAACAAGCCCCGCCTAACAGCGTTCTTCTGATGCGACACAATTAGACAATATAGAAAACGAAAAAAAAAAGTGAAACTGCGTATTCGTGTTTAATTCCTTAATTTACGTTAGGAAAAATATACGAAAAAGCAATTTACGTCATCGTTACTGGTGATCAATTTTGAATTTTTTAAACAAACACTAGAACGTAAAATCAACTAAATCGGGGGGGATTATTGTTTAAAATAGAAAAATAGGAGACATAAAAATTGTCAATGAAGAAAAAACGAATCGTCTATTGGCAATCATTGGAATGCAAAATGCAAATTTATTAAATTCTTTTTGACCACTGTCGTAGTAAAAAGGTTAATCATTTAGTTCATATATATATTTTCTCTTCTGCGTAAGTACTTTAACATGTTTTTACTACTCTGTGTACTTAAATTAAATTATCATCGTGACAATAATTTTATTCGAAATACATCTTATTTAAAATTTCATATGTTGGTATTTTCATCTATCTTTCATTTGCTGAGTGTTGTAAAGGAATTAAGTTATTCAAATTACATATATATATATATATATATATTTCGGGGGATTTTATTATTTTAAGGATACTTTAGTCTTAAAAAAATAAATTTATAAAAATATTTTATTCAAGAAATTATATTTTGACAGAAATTCAAGATTGAAAAATTCACGCAGAATTCATACCAGTATTCGCTTAAGATAGTTCTCTATATTTATAAAATCGCTGATCTAAGAAGAAGAAGAAAATTTTGCTTCATTTTTTCTGGTATGAATCTTGCGCCAATTTTCTATTCTTGGAAATTATAAAACAAATCTCATAGTTTCAGTGTTAAGCTAATCAAAAATTAGTAAGTACGATTAAAAATGTTTACTGTGAACTTCATGAAAATAAGAAGTGTTAAACCGACACTTTGTAATAATTTATCTGAAAATATGTAGTTTATGCATTCTTGTTGTACTCAATTATTTTGTTTGTTTGCAAAGATTTTATTTATCATCATGTAACACCATTAATAATTATCAATTTTGTTAAACACACACACACACTTGTACATGCAGTTCGTATTCATAAATGGAAAAGAGCATAGATGCCAAAATTTTAATTTATTCCGGGGTATTTTTAGCGCCACCTTTATTCCGCACCACTTTATTTATACAGAAATTTACTCTAATGTATAAATGGGACAGAATAAGAAAAAATTACTTTCAAAAAATAAGCGGTAATGAATAAAGGCGGGGCTAAAAGTACTCCGAAATAAATGGAAAAATTGGCATCTGTGTACAGTCGGGGAAAAAAAAAATGCGGAACACCGCTGTAATTTCGTTATTAATTGACGCAGGAACATCTAATAGACATAATTCAACAGGAAATTAAAAGCACTTTCTGAATATGTCGTCAATTTTTGAATTAGGGATCATCACATATTGAAAGGAGCGCCAACTTTGATATTTTTTTCAATAGCAATACACAAGTTTGACTTCATTTTCGAATTTCTGAGAGTCTGGCAGTGCAGAAAAGTACCCTGTTTGTATGATTTATCTTTAGTATTTATAAAGTTATAATCAAAAATGTGTTAGTGGGTTATCTTTAAATGTAGAAAAATAAAATCAAGACCCTATAAGAAATAGAAAAAATTTTAATGTTTCACACCGGAAATCTTTCAGGAAAAAAATAATTATAAATATTAATAAAACATTTTATCTTTTCCAGTTCCTTCATTATCCTGGATTTATATTTGTATACACTTAGCACTTTTTTACATAATTGTAGGTCTATTAAATTACGTTACACTTGCGATTGGTCGGTCCAGGCCGTACTTTTTGAAAAAAGTGCAATATTTTTCAAGTAAAAGTGTCTATTATGCTGCACTGATCACCAATAAAGCTTAAAATTTTTTTGGTGGGTGCAACATAATAAACGAAATGAAATGATATATATATATATATATATCCAACAACGCATAAACTAAATCTTTTCGGATAAATTATTGTAAGGGTTCATGAAGTAAATATTAAACAAGTTGAATCGCGCTTACCAGTTTTGGGTCAGTTGAACTCTTTGGAACTGTACGATTCATTCTATAATTTCTATGAAAATATAATTTCTTAATTAATCCTTTTGCGACCGTTGACATAGAATCACGCAATTTGAAAATCTGTAACAGTGTCAGTGGGCGTTTCTTTCGTAATTTGTGTGTTACTTATTTCTTAAGTGTGTACCCATTGTTCATATTTTTGCAATAAAATATACTATGGATAGAAATATATTGATTAGAAAGAATACAATTATAATGTATATCCATTTGTCTGAATACAGAAAATTTGTTCTGAAATATTTTATTTTGAGAGTGTAACGCCCGTAGGCGGATCTTACTGTCAAAAAGACACAATCCTGCGCTCGCAAAAAGTGTTAAAATATATTTATAAAAATTAAAGCATATTTTTAAAAATGTATAAAGTTAAAATATATTAATAAAATTATAAAGACTAAAGTATCCTTAAAATAAAAATCCTAACTCCTACAAAATAAATAAATTAATAAAATAAAATAAAGCAATATATGAAGCAAATGATTAAGCTTTTAACTCTGACGATAGTTAAGAAACGATTTTACAAGTCTGTCTTGCATTCCATTTCCATTCGTTTTTTATATTTGACAGTTTCTCATGAAACCTATTTTTCTATTCAAAACACTAAACCCCGCCTATTTAGTTAACTTTTTTTCTTCTAGTCTTCGTTTAAAAGATTCAAAATTTATCAGTATTTAATCGGTGAAGTAAATACGGCTTGTGCATATTTTTGTCAACATAAAATAAGGAGTTTAACACGAATACTCAATGTCACATTTACTTTTCTTTTCTGCATTGTTTTGCTTTGAAGAACAATGAAGGCGAGGCTTGTCTTCTTTAGAAAACAGGAATTCTTGATGCTAACACTAATGTCTAAAAATCATCATTTTTGTTTCATTTCTTTGCGTTTGACGTTGTTGTTATATAATTTGACCCGTAAATAAAAAATAAAAATATTTTGTTTAAATTTCTTTGTTATTTTTTAAGATTTGATTCGTGATCTCATGCAAAACTTAATAAGAGACGGCCCCCTAAACCACTCCAAAAGAAAGATTTATTTATATCTCGAAAACTAATAACTGGAATGAGCTGCAAATTTGCACACCCATATTTTTCAGCATTAGGATTCATTTTATGTAAAAATTAATATAGGTCATAATTCATAACTTGTATAACTACGAATTTATAGATATTTTTCAGAATCAAAGTAATGATGGAATGGATTATGTTTGTGTTTCTTCACTGTATCTTGTAAAAAAAATTATATCGATCAATTTATTTTTTGTGAAGATATTAATAAAAGTTTGAAATATGAATTTAACATTAGCACCTTCAAATTTTGAACGCTTATAACTCAGGGAAAAAATACGTAAAATATACAACCAATATACTTTTTCGCGTTGTCGCGATCCCAGGAATTCAAATATAAAATAAAAATTGCACATTACCATTGAAAAAATCAAAGTTGGTGAAGGTTTTAATATGTAGACGACCCCCAATTCAAAATTTCAGTTCATTTTCAGAAACTACTCACAGTTCCTCGTCGAATGATACGTATTACATTTTTCTACATCGATTAGCAACGAAGTTACGTTGAGTGTTGCGTTTTTTTTTTCTCCGACTGTAGATACTTCCCCACCATCTCATTAATAGCCGAACAATTGTTTACGCCCCTTGAAAAAAACGCCCCTTTTCTCACACCACTATATTTTTAGAGCTATTCTGTCCAGATGTTGTTACGATTAAATAAAATTAAAATTACTCTAAAAAAATATTGGTGTGAAAAAAAGGCGGGTACTAAAAATTGTACGGTTCATAATGAGATGGTTGGCAAGTATGTGTGTAAGAGGTTTCCTTGGACTGTGTGTGTGTACGCACCGAGTATAAGATCACATGCTGAACAAAAAGTGAAAGAAAAACAAATGGTTAAATCAGAGCTGCCAACATTTTAAACTTTTAAATCAGAATTGACACCAGTATGTTTAAACGGAATATCTTATATATATTTTCGACGATTAACATTACTGAAAGCAATTTTAAAAATTTTCCGGTTTGAAGTCTCCCTTGAAAAACGGGAGACTTGGCACCTATGGTTAAATGAATTTAATGTTTTGATTTTTATTTAAAAATATCGTCACGTGCTATCTTTAAAATAGTGTAAAAATTAAGAGTTTGTGTGATGCATTTGGCATCTGTATAAAATGATTATGATAAATAGATTAAAGAAATAGAATTAAAGATTTAGATTGAAGAAAAGGTTTATAAGAGAATGCTTAAAGATGTTTATAGCTTTTCTAGATAAATTTCGTTAAATAAAGTCCTTATTAGTTCTTTGTACTATAAAAAATTGTCTGAAATCTTCATTTATTTCTGTTCAGAAATCTTTTTAGTGATAAGATCTACATTACCTTCATTGATTTCTTGAATTTAAAAATGTTTTCGTTAACAAACTTTGATTTATTGGCACGCAAACAGCATAAGGCCAAGTTCTGTACAATCGGGAAAAAAATAAAATAAAATAGCGCAACACTCTCTGTAATTTCTTTATTACTTCACGCAGAAAAATCTAATAGGCAATATAATTTGGAGTTACATATTTCGAAATGACGTGAATCTACTTCAGCGGTCTCGAAAGTGTTAAAATAAAAATGGTACGGAAAAAGGGCGCGGAGCTAAAAATGTTCCGGAATAAATTAAAATGTTGGCAACTCTGCATTAATGCCGAATTAAATTTGTAATAAAAAAAGTGCCATTTTCTCATTTTTCAAGTTAAATATAAATTGTGTATAAAATGGATGGGTTTGGTCTCAAAATTCTTACCTGTGTTTAAGAAGAAATATATTCTTATTAAATTACCTTTTAACAGATTTCTTCTCTTAAAGTAGAAATTCAGCACCAGAATCCTATTTATGATATTAATTTATAAATAGCTCCTGTTAATTTTTAGTATAATAAAATACGTCACATTCATTTAAGTTGATAATCGGTATTAGATTTTTTATTTTGTAATTTACATTTTTTTTTCAACTCCCATAATTTTCGGCAAGTAAGATACATTATTCCGCCATCAGAAATTTTCTTTGACAGGAAAATCTATATTTTTTCTAAGAAATAGCTCCTGTAAATATAACTTTATTTGTCAATTAAAATTTCTGAAGTAACGCTAACTTATCACAAACTTTTTAAAATTTTTACGCTCATTTTATTATATTTTCATCACTACTTTAAAGCAATAATTTTTATAACATAGCTTACAATTAATCGCTTAACTGCCCCGGACGTATATATACGTTTTTCCAAAGTATGTTTTTCCAAAGTACTTAGTATTGTACTGCTACTAGTGAAACTACTCATACGATTTGGGAATGCAATAAAATAACCTTGAAAATGATCTTGACAATATTTTCGAAGGATTTACTTATTTCAGATTTTTTCACTCATTTCATTAGTGTCAGCATTTTAATTTATTCCGGAGCACTTTTAGCACCGCCTGTATATTGTATCACTTTATCATACTTGCCAACCATTTCATTAATAACCGTACAATTGTTAACGCCCCCTGAAAAAAACGCCCCTTTTCTTACACCACTATATTTTTAGCGTTATTCTCTCCAAATGTTGTTACGATTAAATAAGACTAAAATTAATCTAAAAAATTATTGGTGTGAAGAAAAAGGCGGGTACTAAATATTGTACGGTTCATAATGAGATGGTTAACAAGTATGCTTTATTTATAGACAAATTTCATTAATATATAGGGGAGACCCGTGTACCTAGAGCCGCTTTTTATCAATGGCCGAAAAGAGAGTCCTCGACCGGTTTAAAATTATGAAACTGATATTTACATCCAATTAGGATTAATATAAATACGTAAAATAATAAATCCTGACAAATAGAAGGTTTTAAAATAAACTTCTCTCATGGCCTCTCTCTAGGTACAACACTCTCATTGTACCTAGGGCCAGACCTCATTTTACCTAGGGCCGCTTTTTTTTAGTTCCCAAAAGCAGAGCCCCTCACCTGCTAAAAAACATGAAACGGATAAGCACATATTTTAGAACTAATTTCTTTTCATTGAAATTAATATAAACACTTAAAACAACGAATTCCGACAAATAGAAGGTTTTTAAATAAATTTCACATATGGCCCTAGGAACAGTCACCAAAAAAAAAAAAAAATAAAAAAAAAAAAAAAAAAAAAAAAAAAAAAAACGCCAACCTCCCACCTAATTTTGCCGTAAATTATCGTAGAAACATGCGGCTGGTACCTATCGATCGGTAAAAACGTCTAGTTTTTAATGGTGTAGTTAGATTTTACTTAAGGGGTTATCTACATATTAAAACAGGCATAAACTTCATTTTTTTTCAATGACGACCCCAATTTTTGACCTCATATTCAGATTTCTGAGATTAAGGCAGTTCGAAAAACCTACCTACTTATATACTTTAAATCAATACAGAACAGATGTACAAGTAAAAATGTGTTAGGGGACCGTCTATACATATAGAAAAAATAAATCATGATCTATCTCCCAATATACATTTTTTATTAAATTTCACACCGGAAAAAATGTTCAGAAATGTTAATTATAAAATAAAAAACGATTCCAATTCGCCGAACTTTCTGTGTTAGTTTATGAATTAAAAGATTGTTATTGGTTTCAATTTATTAAAAATTGAATAGTTAAATACATCACTTCATACGAAGAAAATTAAATAGCTTGAATCATATGAACCCTACAATGTTGAATTGCAAAAATCTAGATACCAATGTAAAATAGTAATAGTAATAATGATAATAATATTAATAGCGGTTAAAAAAAAAAGTGTTTAATATTTAAAAAAAAGAATTATCTACTTCTTCTTGGGTATATTTTTATTTTATACAGTAAGCCCCGTATGAAAGTGTTATATTCTAATAGCATATTTTTCTTCAATTTCTTTTCTTTTTTTTTTTTCTTATTTTCTGGAACGTCTCTTAAATTGCTAGATCTTCCTGGTTTTCGGCCACATACTTTCATAGAGTAGCTTTTGCACGAGGTTTTGCTTCTGGAAAAGTTGTACCTGTACACACGAAAATATGTTAGATGATGAAGGTTTCGAAATTTCAACAGGACATGAAACAGAGACATCCAGTTACGTCATTGTTGGTTCATTTTCTTACTGAGGAAAATCTTTTTTGGAAATTTATGGAGGGAGCTTGTCTCTCGGCCACATTTGAATTTAAATACCAGGAAACCATCCCAATAGTGTAATTATAGAAATCAATTGAATTATGTTCATTTGAGAGGGCATAACATAACATGATTTTTGATATACAAACTGTTACCCCTTATATGTCCGTTCTCGAGAAATCTATATTTAAGTTTGAGTAAAAATGTAGTAACGAGAAAAGGGTGGGAGGAGTCTATCAAAATCTGCTAGAACCATGACTTTTATCAATATTTAGATTCTTTTTTAGCGAATTTTTACGCATTATATCTCAAAGCTGAAATAGGCAACTGATGAATGCATCAAAGAACAAGTTTATCCATGCTATTTCAATTTCTGCTTGTTTTGAATTTCATTCATTATTTCAGTAAGGCGTGGTGTTATCGATTTAGGCGTGGTTACACTGATTGTTAGTGAATTTTCAGAGTTTATAAACGAGCTGACGAGGGCTAATATTTTATGCGTCAATAAACATATTTATATATGCTCTTTCGATAAATGCTTCTTTGGATTTTTTTTTTTTTTTTTTTTTTTTTTTTTTTTTAATGATTACAGTATGGAATGGTTTCCTGGTCAATGAATATGTTTTGATTCGCTGGCTATATGTCAGTTACACGAAAACCTGATAAAATGTTCACAGGAGTAAAGACCGACGGACAGGGCTTGCCAATACTTTCAGCAACGTCATATATAGTGATTGGTTTGCCAGAGTTTGCCAGCATCGAATTACTACTGGTTGTATAGTAGTACATCTTATAAGGTCCAAACACACCTCTGTCTAACGGTTGAAGCTTATGACTGGTGGTGGGGTAATGTAATATCCCTCATACAACAATATCCTTCATTTAATTATAAAAGATTTTTAATTAAATTGTAACAACATGAATAATAAGATT
Source organism: Salticus scenicus (assembly GCA_963930645.1). Classification (NCBI taxonomy): domain Eukaryota; kingdom Metazoa; phylum Arthropoda; class Arachnida; order Araneae; family Salticidae; genus Salticus; species Salticus scenicus. The sequence goes on along the minus strand of OZ005657.1, from coordinate 13,692,298 downwards.
ACAACTGTACAGTCGGGAAAAAAAAAACCGCAACACTCAACGAAACTTCGTTGCTAATCGATGTAGAAAAATGTAATAGGCATCATTCGACGGGGAACTGTGAGTAGTTACAGAAAATGAACCGAAATTTTGAATTGGGGGTCATCTACATATTAAAACGCGCACCAACTTTGAATTTTTCAATGGTAATGCCGCATTTTTATTTTATATTTGAATTTCTGGGATCGCGACAACGCGAAAAAGTATATTGGTTGTATATTTTACTTATTTTTTCGCAGAGTTATAAGCGTTCAAAGTTTGAAGGTGCTAATGTTAAATTCATATTTCACACTTTTATTAATATCTTCACAAAAAATAACTTGATCGATATAATTTTTTTTTTACGTGATACAGTGAAGAAACCCAAACATAATCCATCAATACTTTTGATTCTGAAAAATATTTTTAATTCTGAAAAATATTAATAAATTCATATTCATAAAAATTAGGAATTATGACGTATATTAGTTTTTACGTAAAATGAATCCTAATGCTGAAAAATATGGGTGTGCAAATTTGCAGCTCATTCCAGTTATTAGATTTCGAGATATAAATAAATCTTTCTTTTGGAGTGGTTTAGGGGGCCGTCTCTTATTAATTTTTGCATGAGATCACGAATCAAATCTTAAAAAATAACAAAGAAATTTAAACAAAATATTTTTATTTGTTATTTACGGGTCAAATTATATAACAACAACGTCAAACGCAAAGAAATGAAACAAAAATGATGATTTTTAGACATTAGTGTTAGCATCAAGAATTCCTGTTTTCTAAAGAAGACCTTCATTGTTCTTCAAAACAAAACAATGCAGAAAAGAAAAGTAAATGTGACATTGAGTATTCGTGTTAAACTCCTTATTCTATGTTGACAAAAATATGCACAAGCCGTATTTACTTCATCGATTAAATACTGATAAATTTTGAATCTTTTAAACGAAGACTAGAAGAAAAAAAATTAACTAAATAGGCGGGGTTTAGTGTTTTGAATAGAAAAATAGGTTTCATGAGAAATTTTCAAATTTAAAAAACGAGTAGAATTGGAATGCAAGACAGACTTGTAAAATCGTTTCTTAATTGCTGTCATAGTTAAAAAATGCTTAATCATTTGCTTCATATATTGCTTTTATTTATTTACTTATTTATTTATTTTGTAGAAGGGAGGATTATTATATTAAGGCCACTTTAGTCTTTAAAATTTTATCAATATATTTTAAATTTATACATTCTTAAAAACATACTTTAACTTTTATAAATATATTTTAACACTTTTTGCGAGGGCAGGATTTTGTTTTTTTGACAGTAAGAACCGCCTACGGGCGTTATATTCTCAAAATAAAATATTTCAGAACAAATTTTCTGTATTCACAATTATATTACAAATGGATATACATTAAAATTATATTCTTTCTAATCAATATATTTCTATCCATAGTATATTTTATTGCAAAAATATGAACACTGGGTAAACACTTAAGAAATATGTAACACACAAATTACAAAAGAAACGCCCACTGACCTAGTTACAGATTTTCAAATGGCGTAAATCTACATCAACAGTCGCGAAAGGGTTGATTAAGAAATATATTTTCATAGAAATTATAAAACGAATCGTACAGTTCCAAATATTTCAACTGATCCAAAACTGGTAAGTGCGATTAAAATTGTTTAATATTTACTTCATGAACCTTTACAATAATTTATCCGATATGTTTAGTTTATACGTTGTTATATATACATACATACTTGCCAACCATCTCATTATGAACCGTACAATTTTTAGTATCCGCCTTTTTTTACACACCAATAATTTTTTAGAGTAATTTTAGACTTATTTAATCGTAACAACATTTGGACAGAATAACTCTAAAAATATAGTGGTGTGAGAAAAGGGCGTTTTTTCAGGGGGCGTTAACAATTGTACGGTTATTAATGAGATGGTTGGCAAGTATGTACATAGGTGCCAAGTCATCCGTTTTCCAAGGGAGACTTCAAACCGGAAAATTTTTAAAGTCGAATAATCGTCGAAAATATATATATGATATTCCATTTAAAAATACTGGTGTCAATTCTGATTTAAAAGTTTAAAATGTTGGCAGCTCTGTATATACCCTGTGGCAGAAATTTATTATGTTTTCTGCGACAAACTTCATCAACACCAAAATCTTTCTGCAGGAATAGTTTGTAAAGTTAACATTTACGAATTCAAAATAAATTATTTTTAAATAGTAAATAATATTCAATATAACCAATGTATTTAAATTTTAACTAGGCACAAATGCAACTATTGCAAGAAAATACTCTCTCTTTTTTTTTTTTTTTTTTTTTTTTTTTTAAGAAAGGGGAAAATAAATCTATTGATTGCTTCAGATTTTTTGTTCACATTAATATACAATATTGTGTATAAAATATTCAATGAATTCAAACCATAAAATGCAGTAACACATCAATAATCATCTGCAAATTTTTTTAAGGCATTTAAATCATGAAATGTGTGAATTAAACAAATGTTACAAATACTTTTAAAATTTTATTACTTTTTTTATATTAAATACTAGCTGACCCGTCCGGCTTCGCACTGATGAACAAATTTTAGTTAAAGATGGATTGATATGTAAAAAATCAAGAAATATATCAGTTTATATGTTATAGTCAGGCAATATTATTAACTGGAAAGTCAAAATATAATTTTACAATTATTTTTTTAATTAGTTGTTAAATGTTGGCAATTTTTACTTAATGCTATTTATTTATTTATTTATTTATTTCATAAAAAGAAACATTTCTTTACTCATGAATAAAAAATATTGAAAAATAAACCTATGACATGAAAATGTTTTTGATAAAATTGACGTCATAATAGCTTTAATTATTATTTATTTTTTCATTTCGCAAATATATTTAATTTTTTCCATAATTGATTATTATTTTAATAATGTATATTAAAGGAGAAATCAATAATATGAAACAATATTCGTACAATATATACTATTACAGAATCTGGTGTGAAACAACCACACGACTTCCATTACCCACTATTACACGTAATATATACAATTTTTTGGAGATATTACTTGCATTTTTTGAGATTTTCGAGTAAGAGAAACTTGATACACGTATAAAGACACATACAACAGAGTTTGCATAGCGAGTTAAAAAATAAGGGGAAAAAAATAGATAGTTATTTTTTTAAACACGAATTTCCGAGATCTAAAACTGAACTACCTAATCAGGATGACCGTTAATATTCCTGTAATAAGCACGTAATACTTGAGAAAGGTTATCTAAATTGGATTAAAGAAAATTTTTTCAAGAATACGTTAGAGCCGTTTTTGAGATACCAACTTTTACCAAAACTTAACATATTCAATTATTGACCTAAAAACAATAATTACATACAAAAGGATATTTAATAGGAAGTTAACATGGCGAGTTTGAAAAAAATCCGTACAGGCGTTTTTAAAGGAACGCACTTGCGAAGTCTGAAATTGAGCTGTTTATAGAGGACGCCTATCAATTTTCCTGAACTAAGCAACTTTTCAATCGAAAGGGCATCTAATATATTATTTATATAGCAACTTTGAAGAAAATCATTAGAGGTGTTTTTGAATATGGGCTTAGGGTTCCATTTCTGGTTTTCGATGACCCAATTCCGGTTTTTCAATTTTCACGAAAATTTGGAAAATTTATCTGTACACCAGACCTGAATCACTTGTGAAGTTTAGTAGTTCTATTTTTATTAGTTTTGGAGATATGACAGCCAGAAGATTACACACACACGTGCACATATACACACACACTGACCAATTGCCAAAAACCTATACAATACTTCCACTACCTACGGTAGTAGGGTAATTGAAGTAAACACATACATCTCGTATTTACTACGATAATATACAGATTTTGGTATTACGTTTTCGATCGCCAAATACTAAAATCGCCAATGACGATAGATATCAAATCTATGCTTTGTTTTCAATTAAAATATTGAAAATTTTAATTAAAAATTTATTTTAATAAAATTTATTATAGCTTCTAGCACTTAGAGAGAGACAGTGTAACTTTTGATTATTGAAAGAAAAAAAAAAAAAAAAAAAGCAATCGGCTTTTTAGTTCTAGCGATCGTTCTCTACATATGCATATAAACCTTTCTTTTTTTTTATATTAGTATAGCTATAGAGCATAGGTATATTAAATAGGTTTCCAGTCAACATAATGTAACTCAAATAATTAAATGCTATTTACATTTCAATAATGGCTGTATGCGCTATGTATATTGAGCTACTTGCCATAACTGTTAGTTGCTAAAAATAGTCGCCAAATAAATTTAAACATCTCAATACGCAGGCGAAGTATGACATCACTGACCGCCCGTGGATGCAAGAAAAAGATTTTCCGTGTTAATCGCTCATTGGATTTTTTTTTTTTTTTTTTTTTTTTTTTTTTTATTAAAATTCTAGAAGAATTATTTCCCGATTTTAATCCTCATATTTGGGTATAGATATGTATTAGTTATTGTATGCATGCGTTAGATTGAGTTATTTTGCTGTCAAATTGACAAAATTTTAATTTTAAATTTCAAAACTGTCACCCTTGGCGTTTTTTGTATTTGGCGATCAAAAACGTAATACGAAAATATACATGCCAGATGTATATTTTCGTAATATGTATTGTACGAAATATTGTTTCATATTATTCGTTACACTCTTAATGTAAGTTTTTAAAATAACCATGATTTTTGAAAGGAATTAAATTATATTCGCCAGATAATTTGGCGATATTTTTTTTTTTTTTTCTGCCAAGGATGACGGATATCAAATCTATTCCGCTGCAACATATTAGTATATTATATCACATACTTTATTTAGACATTTGAAAACAAATTTGACTTCAAATTATGATAGAATATTTATCCTTTCCCTTTTAATTAGTTTATTAGTTGGATGTTTATTGTGTAAATATCATCCTTTGAAATGAAATGTTTATGTTTTCAATCGAATATGGAAATTTGCCATTTTTTTTCTAGAGTTTTGAAATTAAAAATTCCAATTTTATCAATTTTACAACAAAAACAACTTAATCTAACGGATGCACATGATAACTAATACATATCTATATCCAAATATGGGGATTAAAATGGGGAAATAATTTTCCTCGATCTTTATTATTTTTTTACAAAAAATCCAGTTCACTTTTTATATTATTGTTCGCGTGAAAATATATTTTATTATATGTCTAAAAATAAATTAATTCGTAAATCTTTTTGGCAACAATTATAAATTAAAATAAATAATATTATAAAATAGAATTTCTTATTTTATTTTATTTTATTTATTTATTTTTAAATTCCAATTTCGTTTACATGGCCCACCAGTGGCCGAGCGGTTCTGCGCTCAAAGCTGGTAGATGGGAGGTGCCGGGTTCGATCCCAGGTCGCGCTCATCGACCTAGCCGTTCGGAGTTTTCCGTGGTTTCCTCCGAAACTCGCGTAAATACGGGCTAGGACCCCTTAGAAAGACCCCCACGGAGGGCATTCCCCCCCTAGGCCTAGGACACATCAGGAGTGAATCGGCCTTAAATCCTACAACCAACCAATTTCGTTTACACACATCAGTTTAAACCACGGAGTAATAAAGACTCCGTGGTTTAAACATTGATGCTTAGATATTATATCATATCATATCAAATTAAATTATTAGAAAAATAAACACTTTTAATTCTATAATGACGTCAGATTTAACGTGTAAGTATAACAATTAAAAAAGCTTTATATGAATTTCAATTTAATGCACGTGCAAATATATTTCTTTTCTTTTCACGTCAAGATATTTTAAAAACGAAATGAATATGTAAATGTTTCTTTTATGTTGGCAGCAGCTAATTTTTTTAATATTTCATTATTTCCATTTCTATTACGGCTTCTATGGGGATTTTAATTAAAATGCTCAGATTTTAAACTAAAATTTATTTTATCAAAATTAAATATAGCCTATAACAATATGGCATACTGTAGCTTTCGGTCAGTGAAAGAAGTTTTTAAATCGGTTCAGTAGTTTCAGAGATTACCCTCCACAAACAAACAATTTTTTGCGCTTTATATAATGACTAGCTGACCCGTCCGGCTTCACACTGATGAACAAATTTTAGTTAAAGATGGATTGATATGTAAAAAATCAAGAAATATACCAGTTTATATGTTATAGTCAGGCAATATTATTAACTGGAAAGTCAAAATATAATTTTACAATTATTTTTTTTTAATTAGTTGTTAAATGTTGGCAATTTTTACTTAATGCTATTTATTTATTTATTTATTTCATAAAAAGAAACATTTCTTTACTCATGAATAAAAAATATTGAAAAATAAACCTATGACATGAAAATGTTTTTGATAAAATTGACGTCATAATAGCTTTAATTATTATTTTTTTTTTTTCATTTCGCAAATATATTTAATTTTTTCCATAATTGATTATTATTTTAATAATGTATATTAAAGGAGAAATCAATAATATGAAACAATATTCGTACGATATATACTATTACAGAATCTGGTGTGAAACAACCACACGACTTCCATTACCCACTATTAAACGTAATATATACAATTTTTTGGAGATATTACTTGCATTTTTTGAGATTTTCGAGTAAGAGAAACTTGATACACGTATAAAGACACATACAACAGAGTTTGCATAGCGAGTTAAAAAATAAGGGGAAAAAAATAGATAGTTATTTTTTTAAACACGAATTTCCGAGATCTAAAACTGAACTACCTAATCAGGATGACCGTTAATATTCCTGTAATAAGCACGTAATACTTGAGAAAGGTTATCTAAATTGGATTAAAGAAAAAATTTTCAAGAATACGTTAGAGCCGTTTTTGAGATACCAACTTTTACCAAAACTTAACATACTCAATTATTGACCTAAAAACAATAATTACATACAAAAGGATATTTAATAGGAAGTTAACATGGCGAGTTTGAAAAAAATCCGCACAGGCGTTTTTAAAGGAACGCACTTGCGAAGTCTGAAATTGAGCTGTTTATAGAGGACGCCTATCAATTTTCCTGAACTAAGTAACTTTTCAATCGAAAGGGCATCTAATATATTATTTATATAGCAACTTTGAAGAAAATCGTTAGAGGTGTTTTTGAATATGGGCTTAGGGTCCCATTTCTGGTTTTCGATGACCCAATTCCGGTTTTTCAATTTTCACGAAAATTTGGAAAATTTATTTGTACACCAGACTTGAATCACTTGTGAAGTTTAGTAGTTCTATTTTTATTAGTTTTGGAGATATGACAGCCAGAAGATTACACACACACGTGCACATATACACACACACTGACCAACTGCCAAAACCTATACAATACTTCCACTACCTACGGTAGTAGGGTAATTGAAGTAAACACATACATCTCGTATTTACTACGATAATATACAGATTTTCGTATTACGTTTTCGATCGCCAAATACAAAAATCGCCAATGACGATAGATATCAAATCTATGCTTTGTTTTCAATTAAAATATTGAAAATTTTAATTAAAAATTTATTTTACCAAAATTTATTATAGCTTCTAGCACTTAGAGAGAGACAGTGTAACTTTTGATTATTGAAAGAAAAAAAAAAGCAATCAGCTTTTTAGTTCTAGCGATCGTTCTCTACATATGCATATAAACCTTTCTTTTTTTTTTATATTAGTATAGCTATAGAGCATAGGTATATTAAATAGGTTTCCAGTCAACATAATGTAACTCAAATAATTAAATGCTATTTACACTTCAGTAATGGCTGTATGCGCTATGTATATTGAGCTACTTGCCATAACTGTTAGTTGCTAAAAATAGTCGCCAAATAAATTTAAACATCTCAATACGCAAGCGAAGTATGACATCACTGACCGCCCGTGGATGCAAGAAAAAGATTTTCCGTGTTAATCGCTCATTGGATTTTTTTTTTTTTTTTTTTTTTTTTATTAAAATTCTAGAAGAATTATTTCCCGATTTTAATCCTCATATTTGGGTATAGATATGTATTAGTTATTGTATGCATGCGTTAGATTGAGTTATTTTGCTGTCAAATTGACAACATTTTAATTTTAAATTTCAAAACTGTAACCCTTGGCGTTTTTTGTATTTGGCGATCAAAAACGTAATACGAAAATATACATGCCAGATGTATATTTTCGTAATATGTATTGTACGAAATATTGTTTCATATTATTCGTTACACTCTTAATGTAAGTTTTTAAAATAACCATGATTTTTGAAAGGAATTAAATTATATTCGCCGGATAATTTGGCGATATTTTTTTTTTCTGCCAAGGATGACGGATATCAAATCTATTCCGCTGCAACATATTAGTATATTATATCAGATACTTTATTTAGACATTTGAAAACAAATTTGACTTCAAATTATGATAGAATATTTATCCTTTCCCTTTTAATTAGTTTATTAGTTGGATGTTTATTGTGTAAATATCATCCTTTGAAATGAAATGTTTATGTTTTCAATCGAATATGGAAATTTGCCATTTTTTTTTCTAGAGTTTTGAAATTTAAAATTCCAATTTTATCAATTTTACAACAAAAACAATTTAATCTAACGGATGCACATGATAACTAATACATATCTATATCCAAATATGGGGATTAAAATGGGGAAATAATTTTTCTCGATCTTTATTATTTTTTTACAAAAAATCCAGTTCACTTTTTATATTATTGTTCGCGTGAAAATATATTTTATTATATGTCTAAAAATAAATTAATTCGTAAATCTTTTTGGCAACAATTATAAATTAAAATTTTTATTTTATTTATTTATTTATTTTTAAATTCCAATTTCGTTTACACACATCAGTTTAAACCACGGAGTAATAAAGACTCCGTGGTTTAAACATTGATGCTTAGATATTATATCATATCATATCAAATTAAATTATTAGAAAAATAAACACTTTTAATTCTATAATGACGTCAGATTTAACGTGTAAGTTTAACAATTAAAAAAGCTTTATATGAATTTCAATTTAATGCACGTGCAAATATATTTCTTTTCTTTTCACGTCAAGATATTTTAAAAACGAAATGAATATGTAAATGTTTCTTTTATGTTGGCAGCAGCTAATTTTTTTAATATTTCATTATTTCCATTTCTATTACGGCTTCTATGGGGATTTTAATTAAAATGCTCAGATTTTAAACTAAAATTTATTTTATCAAAATTAAATATAGCCTATAACAATATGGCATACTGTAGCTTTCGGTCAGTGAAAGAAGTTTTTAAATCGGTTCAGTAGTTTCAGAGATTACCCTCCACAAACAAACAATTTTTTGCGTTTTATATAATGATATAGATATAGATATAGATATAGATATAGATATAGATATATATTTAAATACACAAATGCACTTATTTCATAAGGTGCAAACCAAACAACATAAAATATAATACAGAACTCAAAATTAAAATACAACAAATTAAAAATAAAAATTGATATAGAATACTGAATATCATAATGAAATATAAATAATTTACAACATTTATAGTTTTTGAGATTATTAGAAAGATGCAAGATAGCATTCTAATACACAAGATTCATTTTTAACACGCTTTTATTAGCTTCACCTGTATGTATGTTTGTATGTTTGTAACCGCTCTGGGAGCAAACAAATAATCTATATTGTAAAAAAAGACTTGCCCTGCGTGAACGCTGTGGCTGTGAGGTAAAGTTCCGCGCTACGAACCTAAAGGTCTAGCGTTCGAGCCCAGTCAGGGGAGATTTTTTAAAAATGGTTTTTGTTTACTTCTAAATTATTTTAATTAAAGATTTAAATGTATGTAAATATTATGGTGTGTCACACACACGATTTTCTCTTACCCTGCATTTTAATACAAAGATAGATATATTTTGTGCTTTTTAGTTCGCATTTCTATAAAAGCTTGTTCTTTATTTTTTTAAAACTATAATATTTTTATATTTTACACAAATAGCATAAAGATGTATATTTGAAATCTAAAAAATGTGATTTGACATTAAACAGAGCTGCCAACCTAATCCGGCAAATTATTAGTACCGCCCCTTTTTCTACACCACTTATTTTTTAGAGTATTTTCCTTCGTAATTTATCAAAGATACATTTGAAGAGAATTGCTCTAAAAATTAAGTGGTGTAGAAAAGGGGGCGGTACTAACAATTTGCCGGATTAGGTTGGCAGCTCTGCATTAAAGAATTCAGATGTATAATTATACCATCATTTAAATACATAAAGTAAAACAGAATACAAGATCTAAGTAACATAATTATAGACAAAGCATAGTCGAAATATTTTCATAAAGATTGAGGCACGTAAATTATTTAATTTTTAAGGAAATGGGAAATGTAACAGGTTTCATGGATAAAATCTATAATAGAAAATAATGATTACAGATGAATGAAATAAATAGAAAGCATTAAATTATAATATTTGATAAAAAAGATTAAAAGTAATATTTGATATTGATATCTATACGAATAAGTTAATAAAAATCAATAAATAAAAGCATTTGCTGTTTAATTAGTATTTATTCAAAACAACTACTATTAGATAAAATTCCTTTTGCTTACAAAAAAAAAAAAAAAAAATCTTTGGTTTGATTTTTATTCAAAATAACTATTTAATTTGCAATATTTCAATTAAAAAAATAAACGTTTTTTAAAAATTCAAATGTTTAAAAGATGAAATTAACAAGCTGTACAAACTAATGATAAGAGTATTTTTGTAAAATAAATTAATAATTTTTTTAACGACTTCATATGCTTAAACAACAAAATTTAAAGCTAAGAATTTTAATCACAATTAAAATAATTAATGATTAGTAAAGAAAAAAATTAGAAAAGTTACCAATTTTATAACTTAAGATACCCATTAATATTTATTGCTAAGATCTTTTACTACATATAAAATGCTAAAAATCAATGAAGTATTTTTAAGTTAATTTCTTAATTTTCTATTTTTTGAAGCAAGATTTGAAGCTTCATTTTTTATTTTGCGTATAACTATAGACGTTACAAATTTCCCCATAGTCTTATTTCTGTATATATTTGTGAAATGTATTGCATAGTTTCAACCAAAATTAATGCAGATTTTAAAAATGTACGTGTATTTACTACCACGCACGTATGCACGATTCGCATACATTAAAGAAAAAGAAAAAATCACTAGATGCAACTAATTTGTCGTGCGTAAATATGAAAATGAATGAAAATCGGTACAGTAGCAATCATACGCACATATTTAAAAAAAAATAAATAAAAATACTGGATGCAGCTATTTTGTTATGCATGAATTTGAAAATGTATGAAATATGAAATTCGGAAAACGGTCGCAAAGCCACATTCTTTCGAAAAAACATCTTTTTGCAATACAGTAAATACACACGACACGAGCGGCAGGCCCTGCGCGAAAACAAAGTTTGGAGACACAAAAATGATGTCCCGATGTGAAGAGGTTACCAGTGAAAAATGTCGATACACCGAATCATATCACCGCATCACGAATCGCTAATGCATGCCGTATCAAAGCTAACCCAAGGGAGTTACATCCGCTTTATCTCCTCTCCTTACTCAGGTTTGTTGCGATCGTATCTGCAGAAACAAAAACTTGACAACAGAACAGTTTATAAACCATTCTTTGAGTTTCTTTCGCTCTCTCTCTTTTTTTTTTTTTCTTTTTTTTTGAACATAATGGCAAAATTTATTTGATTTAAGTAAAATCTTTCTGCAAGAACATTTCTGTTTCTGCGACATTGTCGCCGTGTCGCTGTGTTTCTGCCACGGGGTGTATATATATCTATATCTATATTATTTCAGTTCGTATAATACGTCAACCTACGAAAGAAAATTTAAGCTTTATTGGTGATCAGTATAGCCATAATAGACACTTTTACTTGAAAAATATTGCACGTTTTTCAAAGAGTACTGTATGGACTAATAGCAAGTGTAATGTATTTGAACAGACCTAAAATTATCTAAAAAAGAATTTAAATATATACAAATCTAAAAAATTGAATTCAAAATAATTAATAAACTGGGAAAAAGAGACAACGTTATATTAATTTTTATAATTATATTTTTCCTGAAAGATTTCCGGTGTGAAACATTAAAATTTTGTCTTTTTCTTATTGGATCTTAAATTTATTTTTCTAAATTTATAGATAACCCCCTAACACATTTTTGGTCATAACTCTATAAATACTAAAGTATACAAACAGTATACTTTTCCGCACTGCCAGACTCTCTGAAATTCGAAAATTAAGTCAAAATTGGGTGTTGCTATTGAAAAAAATCAAAGTTGGCGCTCATTTCAATATGTAGATGACCCCTAATTCATAAATTGACGACATATTCAGAAAGTGCTTTTAATTTCCTGTTGAATTATATCTATTTGATGTTCCAGCGGCAATTAATAACGAAATTACAGCGGGTGTTGCGTTTTTTTTCCCCCGACTGTACCTAGGGCCATGCGTGGTCCTAGGTACAATTTAGCTATGTGGCCCTAGGTACAAGTTTCGGTAACTTCATTCAGAATACATTCCACTAAAAAACCCACATACAGAGAGTGCTAATTAAGTATCTCATTTATTACTCAATATAATGAGAAAAATTATACACTAGAAATAAAAGAAAATTATTTGATTGACTTTTGTAAAATAGCAAAAGAGATGAGCTGTGAAATTTTACTTCAAACCATGTAAATTCTTAAAACTTTCTCCTGAATGGTTTCAAAGTGATCGTAAATGTAGCAATTGGTGTTATTACTCGCCCAATTGAATATTAAAACTTAAAACTAAACATTATTCAAATAAAGTGGGGCGGACTTAGTTACAGTCACCCCCCCACCAAAAAAAAAAAAAAACGCCTGCCCCCACCTAATTTCACCATAAGTTGTCGTAGAAACATGTGATTGGTACCAATCGATTTGTAATAACGTCTAGTTTATAATGGTATAGTTAGATTTTGCTTAAGGGGTCGTCTGCATATTTAAACTGGCATCAACTTCATTTTTTTTAATGGTAACCCCCACTTTTTATAATTTGAATTCTCTGGATCAAATCATCACGTAAAATGGTATAGTTTACATATTTTGCTCAATTTTTCATAGAGGTATAAGCTGTCAAAATATGAGGATGCTAATGTTAAATGAATGGGACAAACATTAATTCATGTCTTCCAAAATAATTATGATATTCAAATTCTGTTTTTTTAATACGATAAAATGAAGTGACCCAATCATATTACATGCATATTTTTGATAAAAAAACATTTTTTGAATTATTAAATTATTAATAATTTCATGTTTGAAAAAATTATGAATTATGACCTACGTTAATTTTTGCATGAATAGAACGGGCATCATTAAAAACATGGGTTTCCAAATTTACAGCTCGTTCCTAACATTATTTTATGAGTTACAGTGATATTTTATTTTTTACTGCTGTTAGGGGGCCGTCACCTTTTATAATTTGTATTCTCTGTGAGTAAATATCTGTATATATTTTGACGAAAAATAATTTTAATTTATATTTTCGTTATTCTAATTGCTTTCTAAGCAACATTTCGACGTTTATGATACAAATTGTCTAATTTTTATAAAATTATCGCAATGCAGACGAGAGATTGTGAAAGAATTCCATAAAAGAATGAAGTTCCGCCTCCATATTGCAGAAACAATATTAAAAAACTAGTTCGCGTATTCGTATTTGACTCTATGTATAACACTGATACGCATAAATGTCAATGGCATTTAATACATCGAATGCTGAAGACAAAATTTAAATGATTAAATCGCAAATATGTAAAAAAATTTGTTTTATAATGTAAAGTTTTAGAAAATTATGTAAAGGAGTGGCTTACGTTGCAAAAAGGAATATACACAGCTGCCAATATTTTAATTTATTCCGGAGCAATTTTAGCCCCGCCTCTAATTCGTGCCACTTATTTTTTAAAAGTATTTTGTCTTATTTTATTAAAATTATGTATTGAAGAAACTGTTTCTAAAAGGAAAGTGGTGCGGGATAAAGGCGGGGCTAAAAGTACTCCGGAATAAATTAAAATACTGGCTGCTATGAATATACCCGATCTTGAAATGTCAAGTCTTTCTTCTGAAATGTTACATAACTTTTCCTAGTTTCTCACTGCTAAAATTCTATTTTAACTCAGTTGTCCCTCTTATTTTTACTTGAATATTGTAGGGTTCATACATCTCAAGTTGAATATCATAATTTAGGAAACGCGGTAAGGCGAGGATTATCGTTTGAAAGAGGAATACGCATTTTTTTCTTTTTTTTTTTTTTAATTATTATAATTAACATTTAATAATTTTTATAAGAATTTTTCCAAAGAATTTTCTGTTTTAATTTTGTTATGACATTTTCGCATTTGTTTACTGCACGTTTGCAAGCTTTGTGTTATTTAAATTTTATCGCATGACGTAACATAATATTAAATTTTTATTTAATGTTTTTGTAATGCAAAATCAAACAGTAGAAATTTTTTTTTCATTAAATATATTATTGAAACAAAGCGCAATATTTTTTATTTTCGATTATTCTAATCACGGCGTAAAATTCACATTTATTATGGGAAAGTAATTTAAAACACAGTAATATGTCTTATTACTTTTAAAGATATAGATTTTACACATTTAAAATTTAGAATTTAAGTGCAGTAGACAAATGCTGAACGGGGATTATTCGTTCTAGACAATAGTAAACTGTTTTTTCTATATCCATATTTATTTTCATATGAATATACATAATAATTGTACTCATTCTAGTGAAAGTATTTGTATTCATATTATTTTGTTTATATAAATATGAATATAAGGAATATTCCTAAGAAATATCGTAAAACACGAATAGTGAAAGAAACGCCCACTGGAGGAGTTACAGGTTTCCAAATGACGTGAAACTACGTCTGCAGTCGCGAAAATGTTAAATATTCTTTCTCTGATTTTAGTTTAAATCTTGTTATTTATATTTTTGTATATTATCTATTGTTGGTTTGTATGCCTAAAATTAAATGTAAAATTTTATAGTAACACTGTCATGCGGGGCTTACTGTATAAAATAAAAATATACCCAACAAGAAGTAGATAATTCTTTTTCTTAAATATTAAACACTTTTTATTTTCTTTTTTTAACCGCTATTGATATTATTATCATTATTACTATTATTCTTTTAGCTTGGTATCTAGATTTTTGTAATTCAACATTGTAGGGTTCATATGATTCAAGGTATTTAATTTTCTTCGTGTGAAGTGATATATTTAAATATTCAATGTTTAATAAATAGAAACCAATAAAAATCTTTTAATTCATAAACTAACGTAGAAAGTTTGGCGAATTAGAATGGTTTTTTATTTTATTTTTTCACGATTTATTTTTTCTAAATGTTTTGACGGTCCCCTAACACGTTTCCACGTGTAACTTTGTTTAGAATTGATTTGAAGTGTATGAATAGGTAGCTTTTCCGAACTGCCTTGATTTCAGAAATCTGAATATGAGGTCAAAAATAGGGGTCGTCATTGAAAAAAATGAAGTTTATGCCTGTTTTAATATGTAGATAACCCCTTAAGTAAAATCTAACTATACCATTAAAAACTAGACTTATTACAGATCGATAGGTACCAGCCGCATGTTACTACGATAATTTACGCGAAATTAGGTGGGGGGGGGGCGTTTTTCTTTTGGGTGACTGTACATGATGGACCTAGGTACACAGGTCTCCCCTAATTACGATGATAAAAAAAATTGCTCTTAAAAAAAGTAGTACAAAAATAAAAGCGGGACTAAGATTGCTCCGAAATAAATTAAAATGTTGACATTTCTGCACATACAGACTGGAATCTACTTTTATTTTATCAGCAAAGGGATAATCTGATTTTTAAAGAGGTATTTCTATTACAAAAAAATTAAAAACTATTTTGCCGTGCACGCGTTAAAACAGTTAATTTTAATTCTAATTTTAAAAACTTTTTACTACTGTCTTAATTTATTTTTAGAATGAAAATTCACTTTAAAAATTCTTGGTTTTTCCGATTTTTAAGTATATACATTAATTCTATTTATTTCAATTTAGGAAATCTTCGGTTTATATAATAAGAATTTATTTTCATTTGAATTTATATTCAAAAGAAAACATAAAAACAAGCCATTATTAAATATTCATAACGCATATTCAATTTTAAAATATCCGTAAGAGTGAAAATGTAAATTTTGGAATTGCATAAATGCAAATGCATCTAAAACTTTAAATCAAAGTTTTGACAACTTGTGTTTTGATTTGCATTACATAATATGTTTCTTCTGAAGAATAAAATAAAAAGGAGAAAAAATAATAATAACCATTTGCGCTTATAGAGTGAAATGCGCAATAAATATTGAATAACTTGCAGTTTAAATTGCTGAACTTGGAATATAATTGTTATTGAATTGGATAAATTTTATGGAAATAACCTTAATGTATTATATTGCATTTAAATATAATATTACAGGCGACAAATAAGAGAAATTTCTTATATATATATATATATATATATATATATACATATATATATATATATATATATATATATATACATATATATATATATATATATATATATATATATATATAATTATACATGATTAAAAATTTATGAAATTACATTATATAGGTTTTCTATGGCCGTATATTCCAGAACCACTATATTTTATTGTAATTTTGTCTTAATTGATCGTGGATAGACATTACGAAACAATAATATTAAAAAAGTATTATTTCTTGAAAATGCCAAACATAGTAACCCGTTGATAATAATGGGTCTTCTAGGGTTAATACTTTTCCAGAACTTCTGTTATATTTAAATAAAATTGAACAACATTAATTAAGGGAAAAATTACTCCATAAAATTGGTGGATCTGGAAAATACGAGCCTTAGAAACTCTGTAGTAAAACTGATACTTTTATTGCAACTTAACTACAAATATCAAAGTTAAATATATAAAGAAAATTATTTTGTTTCTAGAAGAGAATTATTTAGCAGTTCTCAGTTAATAATAATAATAATAATAATAATAATAATAATAACTTCCTGCATTATTTTGACTTTAATTTGAAGAACAGCAGTTTAATGAGTATTATCTCTACTTGGAAGCTTTTATTTTTGTCTATTAAAAGTTATTTATTTTATTTTATTCTATTTACTAGCAGGCTACGCCCGCTTCGCTGGTCACTATTTTTAAAAGAATTCTCAAAATTGCATCAATTTTTATCATGCGAAAAAAATGTGATTGGAAAAAATGTCGCAACGGGTCCCCACTGCCCTTGGCAGCGCAGGCAATTGTGCGCTGCGCGCGCATTTATCTTCAACCCTCTTAATCACTATATTATCGTAAGGGAAAAACATAAATAAAAAAAATTCTCCCATCAGTGTAAAAATCGGTTTAGGCCACCACTGCCTGCGGCAGCGCATACAGGCGCGCAAGGCTCGCATGCTCCTTCACCTACCGTTCCCGCCCCTCCTAATTATTTTAGACTTTGAAAAATACTCGCAGTCGTTCTCCCTGGCTTTTAAACCTAATAATACTAATTTCCAACATTTTATCTGAATTTCTTTATTTTTACCCCTGCGCCCTTCGTAATAATTCTGTACTTTCGAAAATATCATCAATCGATTTATCGGACCTCAAAACCTAACAACACTTAATTTAGCGCTCCAACTCTTATTTATATATGTTTGCCCTTTCACCTCCCCTTTCCGTCTATCCTAATAATTTTACAAATTTGAAAATATACGCAATCGATTTATAGGTATCAAAAACCTCCATGTACCAATTTAATAACATTACAAATTCGAAAATATCCGCAATCGATTTGTAAGTATCAAAAACCTCAATGTACCAATTTTGAACTACCTAACTCTATTTTTATTTTTTGCCCCTCCGTCCCCTCCTCCCGCCCCTCCTAATAACTTTACAAATTCGAAAATATCCGCAATCGATTTGTAGGTATCAAAAACTTTTATGTACCAATTTTGAACGGTCTAACTCTATTTTTATATTTATTTTTTTGCCCCTCCGCCCCACCTCCCCCACACACCTTTTTGACCCTCCTAATAACTTTACACTTACAAAAATATCCTCATTTGACTTGCAGGTCTCTAAAACCTATTTGTACCAATTTTGAACGGTCTAACTATATTTCTATTTTTTTACCCCATAGCCCCCCTTTCCCGCCCCACCTGGGACGAATTTCTAAAATTAAAGAAATTAGTTTTTATGTATTTATGGGAACTATATTTTAGAGCAAAAATATCTTACACATATATTTTTTTCTGTTTGCAATATAAAAGATTATTTCAAATCACGTTTTGCCCCCTCTCTTCCCCTCTTGGGGGCTGAATTTCGAAAATTCCAGAAATTGGCTTTTAGGTATTTGTATTAGCTATACATTAGAGCAAAAATTTCACATATATCTGTTTTTCTGTTTGTGATATACAGGAGTATGTCAAACCACGTTTTGCGCATGTGAAATCACGTTTTGTCCCTTTTCCCCCCTTGGGGACCGAACTTCTAAAATTCCAGAAATTGGTTTTTAGATAATTAAATTAGCTATATTTTAAAGCAAAATTTTTACGGATATCTGTTTTATTCTTTGAGATGTGAAGGTTTTTGTGAAATCACATTTTGCCCCCTACACCCCCTTGGGGGGCGAATTTCGTAAAATCGCTTCTTAGTGGATGCTTACACTATATGTTCTATAATCTGACCCAGTTTCGAGTCAGTGGCTCCAGTAGATTTTGCTGTGCGTTGATGAGTCAGTGAGTGAGTGAGTGAGTGGAAGTACTCTTTTATATGTATAGATTTATTTTTATATTTAAGGATTGCCAAATAAAATAGATATATTTGTATCTGAAGCTTTATACAATATGTGATCTTTTCCTTTGTTATTTAAAGATATTTAATTATTTAAGTTTTTAAATTAAAATATTCTAAAGTTATAACTGAGTTAAAATTCTTATTAAATTTTTTCTAAGAATCAAACTTTTAAAAAAATTTCTGATAATATTACAAACATAATAATGCTCATTTTTATTACTTATACCTTATTTTAAATGTTACACAGAAATGTATGCACCCTAATTTCAAATATTGTATAATTCACAGTAATTGGTCATTTAAAAGATAAACGTAATTTAGTTCAGAAAGCAGATGTATCAGTAACGATGTCATTATAGTCAATTCACGGATAATTTAATGCCGGAGATGGGTTTCAATAATATACCTGGAGTTTAATATCGTCTCAAACAGATTAATGTGTAAATCTAGAAAAGGGTACATCATAAAATGCTGTTAGCTGCTATTATTTTTTCCTAAATGTTATGTTAGCTATAATGCTCTCAATAATTTACAAATAAATTATTCTAATGTTTTAAAACAATGATTTATATAAAAAAGAAAATTAAACATAAATTTACGAAACTCAACAGTCTCGTTGATTAAGTTGATTTTTCCTATACTTCAAAAGAAGATTTTTATTTATATTTTTATTAATCTGTTAATCATTCTATTATAATATTAATAAGAGTTCTGAATCGGGTCGGTAATCCGACTCTACCCGAACACGCCCCGACACACGGGGGGGGGGGGTATGTTCGAGTAGACTAATTTTTTTTTTTCTTGCGAATCAGTTTGATGATATGCTTTTCATGAGCGTCAAATTCGCGTCAGGATTAGTTTTCAACAAGAGTGTGTGTGTGTGGGGGGGGGGGGGGGTCGGCTTAAGAACATCTTTCAAAAATATTTTACCATATTAATCAGAAATCTGTTTCGTATCATTAAATCATTATATTATATTAACTTATGTAAACTTGCTGTAACTTATTTATATAACTTATGTTACTATGAAACCTATGTAAACATGCCCGTGATTAAATATATACTTACCCAAGTTATTTTTGTAAAGTAAACAAACATATCAGTCAAAAGCAATTAGCAAAGAAACATCAAGGTGTTATTGTTTTTCTTTTAATTATATAAGCATTAAACAATAAACTACAAAAACTAAAATTGAAGAAAATGGGTATTATCATTCAAAAAAATAAAAATTATGCAAATTTTAATATGCAGACGACCCCTAAGCAAATTTTAACAATTGCAATAATAACTAGACGTTATTACTAGTCGATCGGCTCCAGCTGCATATTTTTATGATTTGTGCAAAACTAGTCGGGGTTGACGGTGTCTTTTTTATGATTGTACTTAAATTGTAAAAGAATGATAGTAGTTTTATTAGAATTGGATATTTTATTTAAAAAAACAGCTACAGGGAACAATAAATAAATAAAAAATTAATAATACGTTGAACAATATTTGGCTGTGATGCAAGCTGATATAACTGGCCTGATATTGGTATGTAGATTTAGGAGCTGTTCTGCTGCGGGATTGTTTGCCATATACCTTCCAATTATATAGTTGAAACAGGAGATTGTTGTGATCATTCAGATACGATTTCTCATTATAGTCCAAATGTGTTCTGTTGGGGAGATCTGGCAATCACGTCGTCCAGAGAAGTTTTAAAAAAACCACCGTTCAAAGTTTTAAACTTTTACGCCTTTTGAATAACAATATTTTAAAAGCATCTTATTTAAATTATGAGTTTTAGTTTTTTAATAAAGCAATATATATATACATATATTATGAAGCAGTAATATTCAAAATGCGTAAAAGCATTTTTGTATGTCGAATGCATCCGGAACTACTGCTAATGCATCTGACAGTGTGTAATGCTAAGGTGTAGTTTACGAAATGGCTTTTAAACCTTAGCCCTCATTTGTCGAATTGTCTGTTAGTAATCATTGCACTCTCTTATGTATCGGTTATACGTCTAATCATTGATCAGGACGCATCTGGTATTGTGAGTTCCGATCAGACGATTACCTGTCCTCACATTTTGCTGTTATTCTCTGTCGACTGATTTTTTTTTCCTGACGCTTTATACGATCATAGTTAGCATATTCCTGACACCATCATCAAATAGCAAAATGGGCTACGACACACAAATGTCAAGGATTCTACGATTTGACTAATATTCTTTAGTCTACTTTTTTACTACTGTTTTTTAGTCTACTATTTTTAGTCTACTTTTTCTACTTTATTTAGTCCAATCGCGTGTTGTCTCTCAAATGGTGATATCTATTCCAACTATTAATGAACCTTATGCGAGGCATTAATCTTATCTCTGTCCTCGTAAGCCGACGAAATGTCCTTTTGTCCTATGCACGATTCGAATGCTCCGTTACAATGTACTAAATCTCCAACTAGTCAGTCATTGGCTGCCAAAAGTTCATCATTTGTGTTTTCTTTCGAAAGATATGTGTATACGCAATTTCATCTCATTCGTATAAATACTTCAAAGTGTGCTGGTTTTTATGTAGTGTATGTATCATTAAAATTAATATAATACAATATTTAATTCATTATTTTAAGAGTTATTCAAATTACTTTAAAGCGAATTGTAAAATTAGTCCAGTCAATAAATACATTCTACCTTGCAAAAGGTGGGGTAGAAGATTTTATTTTTTTAATTTGTACATATTACTACTAATATGCAAAAAACGAGTTATCCAACATGGTCGGACCCGGGAGAATTTTTGTCGGCTGAAAAACCTCGAAAATTTACTACTTTTTTGGCTTTTTTTTGAAATATCTCAAAAATGGCTAAATTTAGCGATATTTTTCTATTATAAAGTTTAAAGAAGATTAAATTTCCTACAATTTTCTTCATTGCACCTTTTTTGTAGTACTAATAGCAAGCGCGTAACAGCTTCTTGAAAATAAACAGATTTCTCAACTTCGTAAAAAAAGCGCATTACTCCTTATAAATAATGTACAGTAATTATTAGAATTAGAAGCTTTATTTACAGAAAGCTTAACAACTTTTAATGGTATAGCTGTGATATCTGTCGTCCTTGAGATTTTTGGATTTGGTGATCAAAAACGTAATACGGAAATATACACGCCAGATGTATTTTTTTACAATAAATATTGTAAGAAATACTGTTTTATATTCTTGATTGTTTTCTTAACATATGCCTTGTTAAAATAATTGTGATTTTTGAAAGGAATTAAATCTGTTCGCCAAATAAATTGGAGATTCTTTCATTTTTTTTTTTTTTTTCACTAAGGACGACAGATAACAAATCTGCTCCCTTTAAATTTTTCCCTTCCCCTTTTTACTAACTCTCTCTCTCCCCCCGGCCACGCACTGACAATTCTGGCCTAACAACAGTAGTCATCATCAGACTCCAATAACTACCAATGTATAGTATTCTATCACTGCAACACATAATACACACACACACACACATACAAAGAAAAATAAATAAAATAAAAAATATTTGTACATAAATGTAAATGAATAAATATTAGGGGGCTAATAAGCAAAATCTTAATGCATTGATACATAAATATTTTAATTCTACTATTTATTAAATTATAAAACGTTTATGATATTTAGATATAATACATAATGTTGTAATAAACATTCATTACTGCTATATTAATATTGATTGTAATAACAAGATACAATCTTAATATTAAATGAACTTCATAAATAGGCAAACTTGTTTGAAGAACAATAGCAAATAATTACAAAAGTGAATTGTAGAAATTTAACTTTATATGTAAATTATAGGGAGATTCCTTTAACCTTTAAACAAATAAAAAAACGTATATTAATGTATAATATACATGTTCATTTTCTTCGTGGTTATTTTGAAAGCCCGGGTTCTTAAATTTCAATACTCATCAGAGGTAGAAGGAAGGTGTGTTGTCCTCAAATTGTTCCTCTCAGTCTTGCAGTAATTATAAAAGCTCTTAGAATAGTTTATCTTCTTCAGCCTCGTCAAATGATGAAATTAGTATGACATTTTCCTGTTGAGGATTAGAGTCCTTGTTACTATATCAGTTTCACTGAGTATTTTATAGCCAACATTTTGGAAGCAAACTGCTTTTTTGTTGGGAGTTTCGGCTATTAAAACATCTTCACCATGTTTTTTGCAAAGGCGTGATGTAACCGTTCTGATGCCAGGACGAAAATCACCCTCTATTTTATTCATCAAATACTTTATGCGACTGGCACTCCTCCGAGTCGTTTTAAGGTTAGGAGTAAATTGATTCCATTGCCTCATCAGTGTTACTTGCAGGGTAGTATCCTCGTTTAATCTCACTTTTTGGCCTCCCATGCATTTTTTGATGACAAAACCTGTGATACCCAGCATTTATAGCAACTAAACCTTTTACATTTCCGATGCATTCGAGTATTTTTTTTCTTCTCTCATCCCCACGATTTTCGGCACCATTTACATGTGTTTCTTTCACACCAGTTTCATAGCATGGTAGATAGAATTTCTTTCATGCTCAGGAAGTCGTTCCTGTTTTAAAAAGAAATCTTCAAGTATCCCCTCTCCACACAAGAAACAGTGATCCTTAAAACTGAAACCTTCAGTTCTTGATGGAAGATATGGAGCCGCACAGTTTGGACCAGCTCCATCACCAGTTGTATGACGCCGTACATATGCTGCAATCATTCGCTCATTGATGTATCGTTTGTGACAGGCATTGTGAATTCTTACTTATTTTAGGTTCTTCAAAAAACACTAATGTTCTTCATTTTGACACTTTGCATTGCACTTTTACAGATTTTTTGTATACCTTTCTCCTTCAGAATCTTTACTTCATATTTATTCAAACTGATTTCGAAAATAAAACAAACACTCCACTTATTGTAATAGAAAAAGCTCACAAGTTGAAACAGTACGTTCGCACTGAACTGAATAACATAGATGTTCAGCCGAGGCAGCGTACTACAGGATGAGAAGAGGCGGGAGGAAAAGGAGAGCTTTTTGTGTTAAGGGGGGAGAGGCAGTTTTTTTTATATATACCTTCTTTACTACGAAGCAGATGTCCTTTTTTAAGGTCAGACAGCTGAATATGTCCCTTCCTTTCTTTCCGTTTTCTAAAAAACAATCATGCACCAACCCATTTCTTTAAGTTGAATTTTATTAGCTTGAGAAAAAATGCCGACATTCAAGAGGCTGTAACACGCTTGCTATTAGTACTACAAAAAAGTTGTAATGAAGAAAATTGTAGGAAATTTAATCTTCTTTAAACTTTATAATAGAAAAATATCGCTGAATTTAGCCATTTCTAAGATATTTCAAAAAAAGCCAAAAAAGTAGTAAATTTTCGAGGTTTTTCAGCCGACAAAAATTCTCCCGGGGTCGCTCATGTTGGATAACTCGTTTTTTTCATATTGACACTCATATGTACAAATTAAAAAAAAAAATCTTCTACCCCACCTTTTGCTAGGTAAGCCCTTTTTTACATACCTATTGACTGGACTAAATCTTTTTAAAACGGTATATTTATATGTAAATAATATATCATTATATTCTTTCTTAACTCTTTATCCATTTAAAATTATCAATATTTTATTGAACGTCCTTTTAAATTAAAAAGGCATGTTTACTGTTATACATAAACCTCTTTTATTTAAAGTATAACAAATCCTATTTTTTTACCCCATAGCCCCCCTTTCCCGCCCCACCTGGGACGAATTTCTAAAATTAAAGAAATTAGTTTTTATGTATTTATGGGAACTATATTTTAGTGCAAAAATATCTTACACATATATTTTTTTCTGTTTGCAATATAAAAGATTATTTCAAATCACGTTTTGCCCCCTCTCTTCCCCTCTTGGGGGCTGAATTTCGAAAATTCCAGAAATTGGCTTTTAGGTATTTGTATTAGCTATACATTAGAGCAAAAATTTCACATATATCTGT
This sequence comes from Salticus scenicus, assembly GCA_963930645.1. NCBI lineage: Eukaryota > Metazoa > Arthropoda > Arachnida > Araneae > Salticidae > Salticus > Salticus scenicus. Next base: position 13,667,378 of record OZ005657.1, on the reverse strand, counting down.
TCTTCTGTTTGTGATATACAGGAGTATGTCAAACCACGTTTTGCGCATGTGAAATCCCGTTTTGTCCCTTTTCCCCCCTTGGGGACCGAACTTCTAAAATTCCAGAAATTGGTTTTTAGATAATTAAATTAGCTATATTTTAAAGCAAAATTTTTACGGATATCTGTTTTATTCCTTGAGATGTGAAGGTTTTTGTGAAATCACATTTTACCCCCTACACCCCCTTGGGGGGCGAATTTCTTAAAATCGCTTCTTAGGGGATGCTTACAGTATATGTTCTATAATCTGACCCAGTTTCGAGTCAGTGGCTCCAGTAGATTTTGCTGTGCGTTGATGAGTCAGTGAGTGAGTGAGTGAGTGGAAGTACTCTTTTATATGTATAGATTTATTTTTATTTTTAAGGATTGCCAAATAAAATAGATATATTTGTATCTGAAGCTTTATAGAATATGTGATCTTTTCCTTTGTTATTTAAAGATATTTAATTATTTAAGTTTTTAAATTAAAATATTCTAAAGTTATAACTGAGTTATAATTCTTATTAAATTTTTTCTAAGAATCAAACTTTTAAAAAAATTTCTGATAATATTACAAACATAATAATGCTCATTTTTATTACTTATATCTTATTTTAAATGTTACACAGAAATGTATGCACCCTAATTTCAAATATTGTATAATTCACTGATATTGGTCATTTAAAAGATAAACGTAATTTAGTTCAGAAAGCAGATGAATCAGTAACGATGTCATTATAGTCAATTCACGGATAATTTAATGCCGGAGATGGGTTTCAATAATATACCTGGAGTTTAATATCGTCTCAAACAGATTAATGTATAAATCTAGAAAAGGGTACATCATAAAATGCTGTTAGCTGCTATTATTTTTTCCTAAATGTTATGTTAGCTATAATGCTCTCAATAATTTACAAATAAATTATTCTAATGTTTTAAAACAATGATTTATATTAAAAAGAAAATTAAACATAAATTTACGAAACTCAACAGTCTCGTTGATTAAGTTGATTTTTCCTATACTTCAAAAGAAGGAGATTTTTATTTATATTTTTATTAATCTGTTAATCATTCTATTATAATATTATTAAGAGTTCTGAATCGGGTCGGTAATCCGACTCTACCCGAACTCGTCCCGACACACGGGGGGGGGGGGTTATGTTCGAGTAGACTTTTTTTTTTTTTCTATTGCGAATCAGTTTGATGATATGCTTTTCATGAGCGTCAAATTCGCGTCAGGATTAGTTTTCAACAAGAGTGTGTGTGTGTGGGGGGGGGGGGGGATGGTCGGCTTAAGAACATCTTTCAAAAATATTTTACCATATTAATCAGAAATCTGTTTCGTATCATTATATCATTATATTATATTAACTTATGTAAACTTGCTGTAACTTATTTATATAACTTAGCTGATATAACTGGCCTGATATTGGTATGTAGATTTAGGAGCTGTTCTGCTGCGGGATTGTTTGCCATATACCTTCCAATTATATAGTTAAAACAGGAGATTGTTGTGATCATTCAGATACGATTTCTCATTATAGCCCAAATGTGTTCTGTTGGGGAGATCTGGCAATCACGTCGTCCAGAGAAGTTTTAAAAAAACCACCGTTCAAAGTTTTAAACTTTTACGCCTTTTGAATAACAATATTTTAAAAGCATCTTATTTAAATTATGAGTTTTAGTTTTTTAATAAAGCAATATATATATACATATATTATGAAGCAGTAATATTCAAAATGCGTAAAAGCATTTTTGAATGTCGAATGCATCCGGAACTACTGCTAATGCATCTGACAGTGTGTAATGCTAAGGTGTAGTTTACGAAATGGCTTTTAAACCTTAGCCCTCATTTGTCGAATTGTCTGTTAGTAATCATTGCACTCTCTTATGTATCGGTTATACGTCTAATCATTGATCAGGACGCATCTGGTATTGTGAGTTCCGATCAGACGATTACCTGTCCTCACATTTTGCTGTTATTCTCTGTCGACTGATTTTTTTTTCCTGACGCTTTGTACGATCATAGTTAGCATATTCCTGACACCATCATCAAATAGCAAAATGGGCTATGACACACAAATGTCAAGGATTCTACGATTTGACTACTATTTTTAAGTCTACTTTTTTACTACTGTTTTTTAGTCTACTATTTTTAGTCTACTTTTTCTACTTTATTTAGTCCAATCGCGTGTTGTCTCTCAAATGGTGATATCTATTCCGACTATTAATGAACCTTATGCGAGGCATTAATCTTATCTCTGTCCTCGTAAGCCGACGAAATGTCCTTTTGTCCTATGCACGATTCGAATGCTCCGTTACAATGTACTGAATCTCCAACTAGTCAGTCATTGGCTGCCAAAAGTTCATCATTTGTGTTTTCTTTCAAAAAGTATGTGTATACACAATTTCATCTCATTCGTATAAATACTTCAAAGTGTGCTGGTTTTTATGTAGTGTATGTATCATTAAAATTAATATAATCCAATATTTAATTCATTATTTTAAGAGTTATTCAAATTACTTTAAAGCGAATTGTAAAATCTTTTTAAAACGGTATATTTATATGTAAATAATATATTATTATATTTTTTCTTAACTCTTTATCCATTTAAAATTATCAATATTTTATTGAACGTCCTTTTAAATTAAAAAGGCATGTTTACTGTTATACATAAACCTCTTTTATTTAAAGTATAAAAAATCTTTTCCTTAGTTTAAGACTTCGGAAAATTCATATTTAAATAAAAGTATTTTCTCGTGTAATATGAAAAGTAAACATTAGACTTAAAACAATTCGATAGAAACAAAATGCGTTGAATGGAAAAGTTTATGTTGACAAAATAAGTAGATTGTTCAAAAAACTTGTTTGATATTTCAAAGTTATTTAGAAACAAACAACAATATTCCATGTTTTACTTCAGGCATAAAAATCTATTTATCTCTGAATAGTGAGCTAAAGAATTAATTTTCATTTGAACATAGAATAGAAGCAAAATATAAAGATGTTTATTCTACATAAAATAAAAATAATTCTATTTTTGGAATATGTTACATAGCAGTATAATAATATTAATAATTATTAATAATTCCATTGCATAATTTAATATTATATAAGGAATATTAAACAGTGCTATGGAATATTATCGATGCATAATAATACGAGGGCCAATTCTTAAGAGTTTAGAATCTGAAAAAAAAAAAAATATATATATATATATATATAACGCAGAGGGTTTTTACCAAAATTCGAACAGTTACGTGATAGTCTGCGTTTACAAGACATAAAAAACTATTACTGTGATTTTTCGAAAGTAAGAAGTGCTAAGAAATTATGAAGTCATGTCAAAGAAATTTCTGAACCTTACTTTTCTATGACTTTGTCAAGATTTGACACATAAACAGTGGCAGATTGAAATCGGAGTTTGTTACAAAGCACCATCTACGGCGACGATTTAAAACTAGTTCAAAGAATTCTATTGCGGTCGTAAGAACCTCAGTAACGATATTTATAGAATGCTGAACAAAATGTACTGTGACACTCTAACACATTGATGCTGTAAGAAAACTAATCGCTTCTGATCGTCATGTGACATATGGTGAAATAGAAACATCTTTGAACATTTCAAAGACTTGCATGTAGTCAGTTTTACATGATAATTGAATGGTGAAAATGTATCTTCCTGATGGATTCCCCACAATTTATTTCAATCTGAAGAAGACGCACTTGTACAGTTTTGCCAGGAAAAACTAAAAGAATTCAACTTCAGTGGCTTTAAAATATGTGTATGACATCGTGACGTGTGACGAAATCTGGATTTATGTGTGATCCCGTTTTACAAATCGGGAGAAGCCGCTGAAGTTTGCAAATGCCAGTTTCTGCTATGCCAATTTCAGTGTGGCATAAATGTTTTAAAATATTCAAATGCAAAAATGTATCGATGATGCTGGAGAATATTTTGAAAAGTAATAAAATATATATTCTTGGTAATAAATTAGTTCTTGTATTAATTTCTAAACATTTAAGAACTACCCTTCGTATTACATAACATATAGCTCATAAATAACTTCCTGATTAAACAAAGGGTATTGCAGGTTAAGCATATGAAAACTGTACCAGCGTCGAATGAAGAGTTCTTGCCTTTTATTTATTGTTCTTTATCTGAAACATCTTTTGCACACAATTTTAGACTTCTTCCCTCAACGATTAGGGAGTAATGGGGGTGGCAACCTAAAACGTTAAATTTAATTTTTTTTTAAACTATTCAATATATCTTACCGAGGTTGAAACTATTTATAAATGTTTATGAAGTACATAATATATATTTTTTTCAGAATTTTCACTCGATTTTAAATGGTAGAAAATGATAAGTATATTTGTGACGGGCGATTTTTTATACTATCCACCAAAGTGACACCTACCAAAAAAATACAGTTTATATGTTTAGTAGTTAGCTATTACATATAAAAATTACAGAAGTGTCAAATTGCTTGAACGTAGTGAAAAAAAATAATAATCACTTAATAACAATACCAATGATATAATATTTATCTTTAAAAACTACTTAATAAATAAACAATGCAAGGAAATATAAAAATTCCCTATTAACATTTGTTATTAAAACGTAAGAATAAGCAATAAAAAAAATATTTTATTTGATTATTATCCATAGCTGCACAGTTTTTTAATTTATTCGGGAATGATGCTAGCTCCGTCCTTTTTTCACACCGTAATATTTGTAGAAAAAATTTCTTCATTATTTAACTACGATTAAACATGAAAAACATTACTCTACAAAGATTCCGGTAGGAAAAAAGGGCGGGGCTAACAACATTCCGAAATAAATTAAAAAATTTGGAAGCTATGATTATAATGGATCTTACATCTCGCCCTTTTTTCAAGACACTTTTAGGGACGAGAAATTTCCGTAATTTTTGCAACCTTTATTTTTATATAATTGCCTCTATCTTGTTTAATCACGTCATAACACTACAAAAATAGTGATATAAAAATTTCTATATGAAAATAGAATAGATGGCAAAATTTAATTATTCCGGAATGTTTTTTGGCCCCGCCTTTTATCCATATCACTTATTTTTTAAGGATAAACAGAGCTGCCAACCTAATCCGGCAAATTGTTAACGCCTATTGAAAAACGCCCCTTTTTCTACACCACTTAATTTTTAGAGCAATTCACTTCAAATATATCTATGATGAATTAAGTAAAAAAATACTCTAAAAATTAAGTGGTGTAGAAAAAGGGGCGGTACTAACAATTTGCCGGATTAGGTTGGCAGCTCTGGATAAACTTGTCTGATTTTATCGAAGTTATATATTTGATAAAATATTTCTATAAATAAAGTGGTGCTAAATAAAGGCGGGGCTAAAAGTACTGCGGAATAAATCAAAATATTGGCATCTATGAAAGTAGTAGTAGCAAAAAAAAAAAAAAAAAGGCGGTATTTTTCCCATATTTAGCAGCAATATTTTACTATTTGTCAAATGGTCAATGTAAATCAAAAATTGTAAAACCAGCTGAAATATTGACTTCAATATTTGATAAAACTAGTGTAACTATCACTACTGAAGAAAATAGTGATGACGATTAAATCTTGATTGAAAATTATTCTTTTTTGTAACTTATCTTTGTTTTTTATAATTGATTCAATAAACATAAATTACTTTATACGGATTGGATTTCGTTTTTCAAACTATGGTCTGCTTATTTGACACCTTTGTTATTTTTCTATGTAATAGCAATCTAATAAACAAGCAAACACAAATTTTTGGTAGGTGTCACTTCCGTGAATATATACTATAAAATATCGTCCACTAAAATATACTTCTCATTTTAACATTCAAAAACATTTTCAACCTCGATAAGATATCCTATTTCGAACCATTTTATTTACATAAAAATTTTCTCCAGTATATAACTTCATTTCATTCTTAAAAAAATAAATGGTATGGAAAAAAGGGGGGGCCAAAAATACCCCGGAATAAATTAAAAAGTTAACATCTATAATATTTTCATACAGAAATCATTATGTCAGTATTTTCATAGTAATATGTTGTGATTAAACAGGATGGAGACTAGTGTATAAAAATAAAGTAGGAAAAATTAGGGAAATTTCTCATCCCTAAAAGCATCTTGAAAAAAAAAGGCGAGATGTAAGATCCTTGATAACAAATAAATAGAATATTTTTTTTTATTGCTAACTGGTACTTTTTAATAACAAATGTTAATAGAGCATTTTTATATTTGCTTGTATTGTTTATTTATTAATATTAAGGGTTTTTTAGAAATAAATATTATATCATTAGTATTATTACAGGGATGCAAGAGTTTCCGTTTCAGGATGAAAAACTTACACCTGCATATTTTTATCAATAATTTATAGCATATTTGTGGTTTATTTATTGCGATTGAACATAATAGAAATCATTAATAACGAATGCTGGTGTGAGTCTTTTATTTTGGAACTGAAATCTTTTGCACCTCTGTATTATTATTAAATGATTATTATTTTTTTCACTACGTTCAAGCAATTTCACACTTCTGTAATTTTATATGCTAACTAATGTGCTAACTAATAAACACATAAACTGTATTTTTTTGGTAGGTGTCACTTTGGTGGATAGTATAAAAAATCGCCCGTCAAAAATATACTTATCATTTTCTACCATTTAAAATCGAGGGAAAATTCTGAAAAATATATATATTACGTACTTCATAAACATTTATAAACAGTTTCAACCTCGATAAGATATCTTGAATAGTTTAAAATAAAATTAAATTTAACGTTTTAGGTTGCCACCCCCATTACTCCCTAATTGTAGAGATCTAAATTTGTGTGCAAAAGATGTTTCAGATAAAGAACAAATAATAGAAGGAAAGAACTCTTCATTCGACGCCGGTGCAGTTTTCATATTCTTAACCTGAAATACACCCTATTCCTTTTTATACCTTAATTTAACACTTTCCTGGTCACTCCTCTGGTCAATGCTGCCAGATTTAGGAACTTTTTTATTTAACATACACCGCAAGATTTTAACTTTAACGGTTGCCTAGTTACTTGGAAGGTTATTCGTCCATAATGTATATCAACGTCACTCTTCAAAATTACTGGTGATCAAAGAATGCAAGAGTCCCTAAATTTTGCAATACTTTTAAAAGCTTTATGGCCAGCAAAGTGTTAAATAATAAAAGAAAATTTTATATGTCATCGCAGCTTAACGTGATGTGAAACAGCAAAATGTGCTTGAATTGAGGTCTAAAATAAAATTAGAAGAAATATATGAAGAAGAATTCAAATACTTTGTAAAAAACGATCCATAGTGGATTATTGCATGTTGTAAAATTAGATAACTTAAATTACATACTTAAGAGATATTTTTTTAAAAGAGGGACACATATAATTCTATGTGGGTAATTTCGACATCCGTGAGATAGAAAATTATGTGCGAAACTCATTGAATTTCAAGTATAAGTCATTTAAGTTCCTCATTAAAAATAAAATACCTAAGTTTTAGATTTGATAGTTTAAAACTCTTAAATGCCGTGTCTTTCGACAGTATACCCAATTTTATCTTCTAAAATATTATTAGCATAACATTGAAGCCCTAATGCTTCAGGTTTGCCGATAGTTAACAAATTGCTTTTTAGCTGTAAACCACAGTTACAATAATGTATGATTTTTTAAAGCGTATTTCCCGTGATTTATTTAAAGACGTAAAACGTTTTTAAATTGATTTAAAAACAATCAGGTATTTCATCGATACATGTCTTAAAATTATTTTCAAAATGAAAAAAAGAGCTTTTATAATAGATTGCCTACAATCCCGGTTTGTTATAAGGAATCCTCCATAATTATTTTTGATTACTAAACTTTTTTTTTTTTGATTGATAGACTTATTTTATGACAAAAACTGCTATTCAAAATTTTCAGTAAGGTAAGGACTTTGGGAAGCCTGTTTTGTATATAATATTATAAAACTAGCGAGCTTCACCCGCTAGCGGGTCAGTATTTTCAAATAAATCACTATAATTAATCAATCACTAACAGTAACTTTTAGTCCTAAGAAAAGAAATAAAAACAAAAAAAAATCATTTCTGATCGGGTAAAATGTCGTCCCGGGTCCCCACTGCCTTCGGCAGCGCAGTCCCGTGCGCGCTGCGCGCGCGTATTAATTCACTGACCCTACGTCCCCCCCCAAAAAAAAATCATTTCTGATCGGGTAAAAACTCACACCGGGTCCCCACTGCCTTCGGCAGCGCAGACCCATGCGCGCTGCGCGCGCACGTCTGAAGGTATACGTGCGCTGCGCGCAAATATTCCTTCTCAAATCAAATTTTTATTCTTAAGAAAAGAAAAGAAAAAAAATCATTTCTCATGGGGTGCAAAGTCGGCCCGGGTCCCCACTGCCTTCGGCAGCGCAGTCCCGTGCGCGCTGAGCGCGCACAAGTTAAAGATTACACGCGCCGCCCGCATTCCTTCCCTGACACTTCGTGCCCCCTAAAAAAATCATTTCTGATCGGGTAAAAATCACACCGGGTCCCCACTGCCTTCGGCACCGCAGACCCATGTGCGCTGCGCGCGCACGTGTGAAGGTATACGCACGCTGCGCGCACGTGTTCCTTCTCAAATCAAATTTTTATTCTTAAGAAAAGTAAATTAAAAAAATTATTTCCAATCGGTTAAGAAGTCGGACCGGGTCCCCACTGCCTTCGGCAGCGTAGTCCCGTGCGCGCTGCGCGCGCGCAAGTTAGGGGATACACGCGCGGTGCACGCCTATTTCTTCCCCACCCTTTCAGCCCCTTCTAATTAACCTACGAATACCAATTTTCAACGGTCTTACTCAATTAGCTGAGATGCAAAAGAACACCTAATCATGATGTCTCAAAATGTGTAAGTCTGCTGAAAACTTTCGATAATATAAAGAACTTTAAAATATCTTTCGCATGATGTATTAAAAATAATTTAATCATGATTAGAAATTTAAATATTGAAATTTGAAAATATTACAGCGCCATCTGGCGGTAGAAATTTCTGTATTCCACTGTTCGATCCCAAATCAACAAAGCTTTCTAATGATATATTACTTATGAAATTATTTTAATTAGTAGTTGAGATACAAAAGAAAACTGATTCAGGAGACCTCAAAACGTGTCAATCTGGTGAAATCGTGAATTCCATTTTCGATAATGTAAAGGTACTTTTAAATGTGTATCGAATGACGCATTAAAAAAAATTTAATCATGATTAGAAATAGAAATATTGTAATTTAAAAATATTACAGCGCCATCTGGCGATAGAAATTTCTGTAATCTACTGTTCGATTCCAACTCAACAAAGCTTTCAAATGATGTATTACTTATGAAATTTTTTTAATTAGTAACTGAGACAAAAGAAAAACCCATTCAGGACACCTCAAAACGTTTAAATCAGGAAAAATGTCGAAATATTGAATTTCTGTAATCTACTATCCAATTCCAAATTAACAAAGCTTTCAAATGATGTATTACTAATGAAATTATTTTAATTAGCAGCTGAGATACAAAAGAAAACCCATTCAGGACACCTCAAAACGTGTAAATCAGGTGAAATCTCTAATTCCGTTTTCGACACTTTAATTAGTAGCTGATATACAAAAGATAACCCATTCAGGAGACCTCAAAACGTGTAAATAAGCTGAAATCTCGAATTACACTATTGCGATGCAAAAGAAAACCTAATCAGGAGACAACAAAACGTGTAAATCGGGTGAAATCTCGAATTCCCCTTTCGATAATGTAACCGTACTTTAAAATGTGTATCGAATGACATATTAAAAAAAAAAAATTAAACATAATTAGAATTTTAAATATTGAAATTTTAAATTATTACAGCGCCATAACACCTCAAAACGTGTAAGTCAGGTGAAATTTCAAATTCCATTATCTACGGTAGTCGGTTAATGGAAGTAAATAGAAAAAGAAATATTTTTACTTTAAGTGTATTTGTGTCGTTTTGAAACTGGTATCCTCTTTCGACAGATAAAATGTCAGGCGTGTAAAGAAAAAATTTAATTTGCAATTAAAATGTAAATCTTTTGTTTATTGACCAAAATCGATGAAATTTGAAATGCAAGTTTGTTTTGTGGTGTTAAGATTGTATACTAATTGAAATGTGCGAATTTTGAAAAATTGAAGAAAATAGAAAATTGCAATTTTTAATCGCAGTACAAAAACACGAGACCTCATTAAACACCAGATGTTTTTTCTTTCCGTTCAAGATCGTCTGCCAAGTTAAAATGCTTGTGATTTGTTGCCACCATTTTTTTTAGTTTAGTTAATTTAAAAAAATCTAATTGTCCGATCGATAAGCCGTTTAAACCATCGGATTGAGAAAAAAAAGCCCTTTCCAATGGTATCTTGTTTGTAACAATACGACTGATATTTCTAATTAATTTTCCACTTTTTCCGTAAAAATGTCGCTTTTTAAGCATTTAATCATGAATTCTGGGTCATTTTTCGGTAGACATGGGTGGACATTTTAATTAATATCTCCGCTAATTAGGGTCGCATCGCTTAGCGAATTATCGCGATGTCGAGATGAAGAAATTCTGCGTCTGTCGACACCGGTTTCGAGGCGATGCGACCATTAGCGCCGGAGCTTTAGCGGTCACAAGGCATTTCTCACAGACAGACAGACAGAAAGACACATGCGAACAGATTTTAATAATATAAGGAGATAAGGGATGTTCTAGACATGCTTTGAATAACGAAATTCATTTAAATCGAGATACAAGGGGGGGGGGATAAAATGATGCTAAAAGGCAGAGTTTGGCAATAAATAATTAAAAAGTTTTGAATGACATCAAGTAATTATTTCCGATGCATAATCCATAACTCAGAATAATCCGTTTTATAACGAACATTTTATTTAAGAAAATGTAATCTTGTTCTTCGCCTAGGAAACCTAGAGTAGATATAAGGTCATTTTTTGATTAAAATTCCTGGTATAAAATTAATTTATCTTATCTGTGGATTATACGCAAGAAATAAGGGTACTTTTAATTAGGGTTCGACAAACTACAATCAGAGCCTGATTAAGGGGGAAGCACACATTATTTATACTTACATCGTTATTTTTTAACAAATACTTTCATAATAATAAACAGAAAATTCTCATTAAAAATTATTTTAAAAGAATTCTGGTGTCTAATAACGGTGAGTAAATTGGATTGTTTTACACCGTTCATTTTTTATAAAAAAAATATTTCCTCGTCAAAGCGTGAAATTTCTATGACATGAAGTAAAAAATAATTATAAAATATTCTGGTGAGAGCGGAGATAATGTGTGCCTCCCCCTTAATCAGGCTCTGACTACAATCATGATAACATGTAATGGAATTACAAGATAATCCCAAATATCCTAGCTGCCAAGATTTTAATTTATTCTGGAGAATTTTTAGCCCCGTCTTTATTTCGCACAACTTAATTTATAGAAAATTTTTCTCTAATGTATAACTTCAATAGAGTAAGAAATATTTACTCGCAAAAAATAAGTGGTATGGAGTAAAGGCGGGGCTAAAAATACTCCGGAATAAATTAAAATGTTGGCAGCTATGCAAATATATTTTCTGAATCATACATGGTATAGGTCCGCCTTTTTTTCTGACTCTCCCACCACTATACTTATATAGCAACCTTCACCTTAACTGATCACAAAAACATACTACAGCATATCTGCCAAGTTTTATAATTTCTTCCGTAATGTTGTTACCCCCGCCCTTTTTTTTACACCGTAATTTTTTTAGAGTAATTTCCTTCATATTTAATCCTAGTTATATATTGAAGAAATTTTTTCTAAAAATATTATTGTGTGAAAAAAGGGCGGGGCTAACAACATTCCGGAATAAATTAAAAAAACTTGGCAGCTATGCTACAGATTACAATATAAACATATGGGTGGGAAAGTCAGAAAGAAAAGGCGGAACTGTACCATTTATATATCTGTACTGATAAGTATAAAAGATTTAAGTCCAAAAATGTTGATTTTGAGTTAAGTACATAGTCAGACTCAGAAAAAAATTCTCTATCGATTGGTATAAAGGATTTAAATCCATGTCATTTAGTCTTTGAGAAAATCCATTGTTAAAAAAAGATTCAAGTCAGAAATTTAGCATTAATCTTTGGTATAAAATATTTAATTCAATTGTTTTCTTTTTATTAAATGAAGACTGACAATCACTGAATGGTATAAAGCGTATAAACCAACATAATCCCTTTTTCCTAATCGATTCTTCTGATTAGTTTTTAATTAGTTTAACTTTATTTTTCGTCCCCTGAAAAATCCAGAATATGGACTAAAATCCTTTATACTTATCAGTACAGCAGGGATGGAACATGGGCGCAGAATTCATACCACTATCAATGTAAGAAAATTTTCTACCTCTTAAATCGACGATATTATAGGTAGAGAAATTTCTTAAACACATTCCGGTGTGAATTCTGCGCCCGTGTTCCATCCCTGGTACAGATATAATTCAGTTAATTTGGGGATCACAAATTTAATGTATATTTATTTATTTATTTATTTATTTATTTTCATTTTAATTCAGATAAAGTTTAATGGAACTATCAACAAATCCAAATTATACATGTAAAGATATAAATCAACTGATCTGTAATAAATCAATAACTAAACTGCGTTTTTGAAATTTTATTTAGTTAACCTTCATGCGTGACAAGTGCATTAAATATCTTCGACGCAAAACAATTTGATAAATTCCCAACAAGCTAACATTAATACCATTAAATTTCCATGTAAGAAATACATCTGTAATTTGTACTATAAGATAATCCTCGTTCCTGATTTTGTTCCTTATAACTGCATAAATATTGATAATTGATGAAAAATTTTTTTTTTTAAAATGCGTCCTGTAATTTTGAAAGCATAATGTTCAATGGAATATTATTTGTTATAAAGCCCTGGAAAAAATTATAAAGTCGATTAAAAAACCAGTTAAACTAGGATTTATGCAAATTTTTCGAATGGGAAAGTAATAAAAATGCAAAGAATGCGAATGATTTGTTAATTATAATACACATTAATTTAAATCTAATTTAAATTAAAAGAACTAATTACCATATCAGATAAGGTCGTCGAAGTTTTTGGAGGGACATACAAATTTTCAGTGGTCTGAGAATGCAAGAAATAAATAAAATAACTTAACAATGCAATTAGGGTTACTTTAGTCTTTCTCTGTGCTATTTTCAACGATGCCGAGGCAGAAACAATTGTCCGATGCAGAACGCCGTAAAATCCTTGGAATGAAAGGCGAGTGGAATGAGTGATGCAGCTATTTCCAGGTCTATCGGTTAGTCTAAATCGGCAGTCAATATATTTTTTCTTTTTTTAAATCTTTGAAAATGTAATAAATGCAAGAGCACTTTCAAAGCGCCAAAAATGAACCGTTCTTCGATAGACGTGTGATTAAAAAAATGCCCTATTTAGAAATAATTCGAAATAATTCTACCATGTACTACCGATCTGTATGGAGTGTTTTAAGTTCCACTCCGAGGGCACAGTTCATAAAATTTCAACCTCGATAGCACTTGACAAAGAAACATAAGTTAGCTTGCTTAAAATTTGCTAAAAAATATGTTTCGCTTGGAGATAAGAGGAAAGATTTACTTTTTTTATGAAAAAATTTTATTTTGATGGGCCAGACGGCTTTAGAAAATAATGGTACGATATTAAAAATAATAAAACCCCACTTTTCCAAGCGGTGATATGGAGGGGGGATTAGTAATTATAAGGGGAGCGTTTGTTAGTAATGGTACATTACCAGTTGTGGTAATTTATGCCTAAAGGAATGCAAAAAGTATCAAGATATGCTGGGTGATAATTTGCTTTTCAATGACACTCCAGTTATACCAGAAAATTAGATATTTCAGCCAGGATAATGCCAGTATACATGCTGCTTCTTCAGCAAAAGCTTGATTTGAAGCAAATGAGGTCCGTCTGCTTGGTTGGCCATCCTGCATTCCGCATTTAAACCCACTGGAAAATATTTGGAGCATACTTGCGCAGTCTGTTTATAAGGATATATGACACCATCGAGGGAAAAGCAAACTCCAATGCGATCAGATATACAAGGGAAAATAAATAAAAATTAAAATTAAAAACTTCATCTTGACCCGAATTAACAATTACTAATCTATTGATAAATGTCATTGAAAAAAAAAGTCAATTTGTAGGATGTTGATTTTATATTTTCATTTACAACTTCTCTACCTTATAATTATTTCCAAGATGAAATGCAATCAGATTTCTAAATTGACATTTAATGCTTTGATTATATATTACATACGTTCATGACCAATGTTTATGTTTTTAATTTCATTTCTAAGAAAGAGTGATATTAAATTTTTTGAGTTTTACTATGCTTTATACTTTTTTTCGTTAATATATTTTGCGATCTTATACTTTTTTCCAGGGCTTTGTATGTGGAGTAAAATCTAGATAAATCCTGAAAATAATTAATTGAAAACTATTTAATTTATCTAACATTAAAGGAAAATTTAGTAACAGTTAAATCTCACTTTCTATTTAAAGCGTTAATTTACGAACCCTTATAATTAAATATTTTCGCAAATTTTACATTTCAAAGCATTCCTAAGTTTTTCTAACATTTTTTAATACATTTAATTAAAATACGTTTGTTGATTCATCAACCAATTACTGTACATTAATATAGAAATATTATTTATTAAATTTCTCGCCTTATTTTGATGGATTATTAATCGATTTCTGTACAAATCAAATTAATTTCATATGCTGAGATTACCTAGAATTTCACATCTAATTAACCAATTAATCTCTGTCAGAAAACGCATTCTTCAATACCTATTCCTCAGGTAATACGTGCATTAATTGAATAATTATTTTACTAAAATGTGACATATAGTTAGGTAATTCAAAGACTCTTCAGCACTAGAAGCATATAATTGAAATGTAATTGAATACAACAACATCGCCTTAAGGGTCACGTAAGTATATTTCGATTAATTTACTTTGCAAGGTCTATGTTAACAGCGCATTTAATATTAAAGTTAAATAATTTTGTTAAAATTTTGATTATAAACTAAATAATAAAAGGGACTATATCCGTAGAAATTCGTATGAATATCGCTTTCACAGCTTTATTTAAAGTCACATGCATTCGCTTGTATGAATAGTAAATAATTTATAGATTTATGTGCTGTAACAAATTTACACAGTAGAAATTATGGAATATACGATTTACATATAATTATATCAAATGAATATATGCTTTGTATGATATAATGTACTACTTTAATTGAGTTTCGTTTATATTATATCCTTCACTGGCATTTTTCTATTTCACTATGAATTAATAAACTTTGGATTTTTGTAGTTGAAACAAAAATTAAATTTTAAGGTTTATGTATTTATTATGTTTCCTATAAAGATTAAAAAAAAGAGAACTTCCAAATAACACGTTTTTCATAAGTTCATTAAACATGTCTCTAGTATGGTCTTTCCTAGTTAAGTTTTTTTTCTTTCCCATACTGAAGAATGTGTCAAAGTACTGTCACTGAAAGTAAACTAAAATTTATGATAAATTTTAAACACATAATAATGATTTTAGTTTTAACGCTTTGCTTGCGAGTCACAAAGGCACAGTTGTCAACTTTAGCACTTTCTGTAATTAGAGGGGCCGGGAAGTAATGTTGTTTTTACGAAAAATGTGGTCGTACTCTCTGCCCTTTTTTCTGGACGCTCTCAAAGATAAAAAAAATTTCAGCTTTTTTTGCCACCACTAATTTCACTCAGAAATACTTCTGAATAAACTTTTAGTAATGTGCTATGATTGTGCAGGGTAGAGAGTATTGCATAATAAAAGTGGTAGCAATAAATTTAAATTTTTTTCATTCCTGTCAGTGTCCTGAAAAAAGGGCGGAGAGTAAGACCCCTGCGAATGTCGATATTAATTTCTAATTTATCAACTCATTGTTTGCTTGATCTGGTGTCAAAGACATTTCAAGGTTAGAGGGACTTATTTATTCGTAAATTATTAAAACTTTTTTTTTTTCAATTTATAGTGAAAATCGCAAACAAATAAAAAAGATGTACGTTTTCGGCCTCTTATGTTTTTTGAGTTTCGAAAAAGTAGTAAAGCAACAGTTGCTATAAAAGTCTTTTGCACAATTTATTCAACCTTTGTAAGTGTTAAAAGTGGTTTTTTAAGTTCAAATTCGGTAATTTTTATCTTTCTGACTCTTGTCGATCAGGAAGACAAACAGATTTAGACAATGAAAAGGGCGGAAGTGAAAACAAAATCGTGTCAAACAATCGAGAAACTGTGAAACACTCTTAACCAACCTTGGTCTAGCATCCAAGAACATTTGCAGCAAATTGGTAAAAAAAGTAGAGCAAGTGTATGGGTCTAGGATAATCTGTCCGTACGAAACAAAACTAACCGATGGAGCACAAGGAACTTATTGCTTCAGCAGTTCAATACAGAAGCGTTTTTTCATCACTTGATCTCTGGAGATTAAGAATAGGTTCTTTATGATAATTCAAAATACAAAAGGCAGAGGCTCGACAAAGTGCAGCTAAGCAAAGTTTACATCAAAAACAGGCGCTGTTGTGTGTTTGGTGGAGTATTCGTGTGGTAGTCCATTTTTAAAGTGCATAAATCTGCACAAAATATGAATGAAGATCTTTACTATGAAAAAATGGATCGAGCAAATCAATATTTAACTGAATAGTGCTCAGCGATTTTCAATAGAAAAGGCCTATTTTGCAAAACGATAATGCAAGACGAATCCTGAAATAAAAAGTAAATAATTGGGGGGGGGGAGCTATTGCCTTCCCTATTATACTTACGCAATACTGTGCTATTAAATTTCCATTCATTTTGGGCGATATAATATTTTCTAAGTGGCAAAAAATTTCAATATTTAGATTATGTCTAAAATGCAATCTCTAGAGATTTTGCTCAAAAATCGATTGCTTTTATCGGTCTGGCATTGAAAACTTGCACCCTAGATGCCTAAAGGTTGCTGATAACGCAGATAATAATAGATTAAAATTAAAACCTTGTTAAAAATTATCTGTTTGAAGATATTGTAAAAAACGACAGCACTATCCGGTTACCCTAATATATTTTTTTTTTCCTATCGTCAAAATGTGCTAAAGTGGATAACTAATCAGGCAGGGGTGAAAATGTTTAGTGTTTTCGTTCACCATTTTCGTTTAGAAACATTTATTGTATTTCCACTTTTATATTTTCTGATTAAATAGGCTAGAGATTATTCTTAATATATAGTGGTGGAAGAGTTTTGTCTTTAGACGGAATTCGTTCACACCTGGTGTCACATTAAAGTACATTTATTGAATTAAAAAAAAAAAACCGAGCCCTGCCTTCAGGCGTTTTTATAAAACAATACTTAAGTTGAATAAAGGATTTTTCATACTCGTATTAAACACTTTATGTGCCGCCGAAGTATATATGTGCTGAGCTACCAATTTTTTTTTTTTTTTCCATGCCAATATTTTTTACTCGTTTTGGGAATTATCGAAAGTTCTGGGATTAAATAAGACGAATATAACGTTACAGAAATAATGATGTAAAAATATCCTGAGTGTTGACAGCTCTAATATATGCCCATTTCATTTACTGCATTTATTGCTGATGATAAAATTTTATTGATCTAATCATAAATGCGTAAAATAGATTATTTAAGTAATGTAACATTTTTTCGAAACTTCAAGGCGGGGTTTACTTTTCAAAAATACTCACGAACAGAGTTCCCAACTTTTATAATTTATTCACGAGCATTTTTAGCCCCGCCTTCTTTTTTGCACCAGAAATTTTGTAGACTATTTCTCTTTGATATGTGACAACGATTAAATAAGAAGAAAATCTTTTTTCAAAATTTCCGGTATGAAAAAGAGGCGGGGCTAAAAATGCTCGTGAATAAATTATAAAAGTTGGGAACGCTGCTAACGAATCACGACACAATGACACACCGGCCAACACTTTATTTAATATTCGGTAAAATTGTTAGCACCCGCTTTTTTTTTTACATCACTTTAATTTTAGAGTAGTTTTCTACAGATGTACTTATGATTAAATAAGAATAAAACTACTAAATAATAATAATAGTAATAATAAGACTGGTGCGAAAAAAGGTGGGTACTAAAAATTTTACGGAATATTAATTAGAATATTGCAGGTATGCAATGCGTTAAAACAAATACAAAATCTAAAAGTCATCTTTATCTAAGGCAAATAACTCAGTAAAAAGGTTTTTTTTTAACACATTGTCTGCGAGAAAGTTTCGTCTAATAAAAAAATGAGCATCGCTTGAGGCATTTCACTAGAAAAATGTATTATGTAGCTGGTAACTTTTTTCATTTATTCCGTAATTTTGATAATCCCAGCCCCCTTTTTACATCACTGTTTCTGAGGATTAATTTATTGTACATACAAAAGAAAATGTACATATATAAAAAAAAACACGTATAAAAAAAAATGTACATATACTATGTGTCTAAATAATCGTACAAATCCCACAAAAAAGCTTACAAATATTGTACATCGTGTGAGTAAGCGTCACACATATTATTTATAAATTATTAATTTAATTTTAAATTTTAAAATAAGTATTATTAATAATAAACGGTGTAATTTGAAATTAAATTTATGCACTTAAATAATAAAAGATAAATTCTAATTACCGTAATTTCTGGTAGATAATACACAGGTTATATAATCCAGTTTTGCACCAGAAATTTCAATTGATAAATAAATTTATAATTGTATGAGCTCTTCCTTCCAAAAAGTATGGATTTCTCTATTAAATAAAATTTCTGGTGGAGAAATGACACATCTTACCAGAAATTACGGTATTGTCCGCAAATTAAATTTTTATTCAAATAATATTAAGGTTTTCAATGAAAACTTAATACTTCCTCTTAATTTAATTTGTACTGTTCCCTATAAAGAATAAAATCTTTATCATTTGCAATTAAGCTCAAATTTTTTATAAAGGGTGGAAAATCGGCGCAGAACTCATGCCAGTATTAATGAAACAAAATTTTATTCTTCTTAAGCCAATGATTTTGTAAGTAGAGAAAATTTTCAAAGAAATACCAGTAAGAGATCTGCACCAATTTTACAGCCCTGATATTATATTTAAAAGCGATTATAGACGTAATAATTCAATTTATATTTTTCCCTATAAAAGCATAAAAATTGTTATCGTTTATGTTTTATTTTAATTTTGTTTATCTTTAAGAAAACTATTCGTTTCATTTCCTGCTTTAAATAGAAGTCATTTGTTGTCCAAAATACACTCTTAATGTTTTAATGTCAGTCTGAATGGCGCTTGACAAATAAAATTACGTTGTATCTGGCGCCTACGTTTTGATTGGCTGTATGGATTTGCCAATGTTCTTTGTCTATATCTTTAAAGGCTCACTTTTTTCAAAATTGTATCATTAAAATCTAGGGGGGAGGGGATATATATTTTGGCGCCATGACGCAATTTTTTTCTATTGCTATAATTTTTGTCATCGTTTAGAACTTGGATTTTGTGATCTCCTCGTCGACTTTCACGAACTCGATCCGCTAAATGCAACATCTAAAATTTTGTCATCCTTCACCTTCAGTATTCTATCTTTGCTATAGCCACCCAAATAAGTTTTATGCTACAAATATTGATTATACTTAAGTTTAAGAGTACTTTATATCCCTATCATGATAAAGATTCTTAAATATAAAAATAGTTTGTTTCCGTTAATTTAAAGTTACTTATTTTTAAAGTAGCATTTTAAATTATGAACCATCTGATTATTGTGACATAATTACGATTTACACATTACCATACATATTGAGTGAAATCATGTTTTAAAGCAACAAGTCATTTGTACCACTTTATGGTACAGGATGATCCAAAGTATTTGCACATTTCTTCAATTTGTGGTTGGTCCTCTAGCTACAATCTTAGAGAATGTTCTTTGCATGTCTGAAATTCAAGGCCATTTTGCCCAATATTTTTCTTAGAAAATAGAAAAGTATGAAAATTAAAGAATTCTAATAATTTAATTACCTTACTGTACATAAAATATTGCCGTAATTTTCGGTTCATAATCCGCAGGTCACATAAGTCAGTTTTGCACCAGAAATTTTATTTTAAAAATCAGGTTATACTTGTTCGAGTTGTTTCTTCGAAAAAATATAGATTTTTCTGTTAAAAGTAATTTCTGGTGGAGAAATGACATATCTTACCTGCGGATTATACACCGGACATTATGGTACTATTGAGAAATAATAGTATAAAATTTACTTCTATGAAAATGGAAATTTTTGCAATAGTGTTATTTAAACGATTGACATTTATGTCGAAATAGTAAATTTTAATTTATTCCTGCTGAGTGCAATACTTTCAATAGAAAATTGTTGTTCCATAGGAAATATATCAATTTCTTTCTAAAAGGTGTTTTAATTAACAACAAATGTTGCATTTGATAAACCACAAATAATTGTTAGGCTTTCCTATAAGTGCCCGATAGGATAACATTTCTAGTGTATTATGGAGTATTGTTAGCATCTTCTTTTCACTCTACATTCTTTAAAGCGTAATTTTCTTGTTATTTAATCGTAATGATATATTGGAAATTAATAGACAAAAAAAAAAAAAAAAAAAGGTGTGTAAAGAACGCGAGTGCTAACAATATCAGAGCTGCCAACCTAATCCGGCAAATTGTTTGTACCGCCCCTTTTTCTATACCACTTAATTTTTAAAGTATTTGTTTTCATTCATCGTAAATATATTTGAAGAGAATTACTCTAAAAATTAAGTGGTGTAGAAAAAGGGGCGGTACAAACAATTTGCCGGATTACGTTATCAGCTCTGCAATACTCCGGGAAAAAAATATATATTAATGTTGACATAACTGGAACATTTTTCTTTCGTTCTAAATATTTTTTAAAATAAAAACAGAAGTTAGAATTGATAAATCACAAAGAGTTTGTAGACTTTAATAAAAGTGTTAAATTTTGTTTTTCGTTAATGTGCTAATCCAATTGATTATAATAGCATTAAAACAGAAAACTATATTTCATTCTATTCTATGAGTTTAGAATACACGACCTAATTGTTTGTGCTTATTATCGAAACGTTTCATTAATCTAAGTGGGTTACTATAATAAATTATGTGGTTGCTAGGCGTTCAGCATTCCGTTCTTTTTATGTACCGCACAAAATTTCGCTTAGATGGAACTGATAAATATTACTTATACTATTAAATTGTTCATTACTTTATTTAAATTATCTGATTATATACGGAACCACTTATATCATTTTTAGTGTAAGTCATTCGATGTTTTTATGTTTAATACTTTTAAAAAATATGTTTTTCAGAGTTCCCACGGCCTTGAATTTGTGTAAGAGTAATTTTTTTTTTTTTTTTTTAAACAAATTTTGTTTGAACATAAGCCTGTACATTTGTGTACCTACCAACATCCTAATTCTGAATCGGAAGAATTTTTAGTACACTCCCCTTTTTTCACATCATTTTTAAAGTAATTATCTCCAAATGTAGTTACAATTAAATAAGTATAAAATTACTCTAAAAAAAAAAAAAAAGACTGGTGTGTAAAAAAAGGCGGGTACTAAAAGTCTTTCGATTAATAATGAGATGTTTGGCAAGTTTGTATTTAAAATGAAATTTATTTTAAGAAAATAGTGGAGGGGGAGTCCTTGAAAAAAGATGGGGACGTGAGAACCCTGCTTCTATAACATAAATCCTTTTGAAATGAGATTTCAACCTAGTTTATTATAATCAAAAGAAACAGAAACCAATATAATTACCAATGATAAAGCAAATAACTAATTTTCGAACACGTCGAATTAAAAAAAAAAAAAAAAAAATCAGTGAAAGTTTTTAAAAATATATTTAACGTACCAACATACTAATGAATATTCCATAGTATTCTATGCCCCGCCTTCTTTTTCACACCAGTATATTTTTAGAGTATTTTTCTTCGTATGTAATCGCAATTGCATTTGGAGAATATTACTCTGAAATTTTACTGGTGGGAAAAAAAGGGCGGGACTAACAACACTACTGAATATTAATTTGGATAGTGGGAAGTATGAATACGTAAGACCTGAATACATAATCGAGATATTTATTTTATAAATTGCAAATAAATTTCTCTTTAAATATACATAATTAAAAAAAAAAAAAAAATTGTGTGAGTTGCTAACAATACTGTAGCAAGATAACGCAAATTCCAAAGCAGGGGTTGCACTCTCCGCCTTTTTTTCCTGAACACTCTGAGGAATGAGAAATTTCCGACTATATTGCTACCACTATTTTTACACAATTAACTTGCTACTTTTAAATCACGACACATTAGCAGTGTAGCATTAGGTTTTTGCAGAAATCTTTCTGGTATTTTTATAGTAATGTGCAGTGTTGCTGGATCTGGCGGATTTTTTTATTCAATATTCACCAATAACTTTTAATTGTAAAGTTTGTCTAATCACTTCGAAGATTGATTGCCTATTATTTATATAAAATATCACTTCTCAAAATTATTAGTGATTATTGAATAAAAAATCCACCAGATCCAGCAACAGTGCACATTACTATAAAAACACCAGAAAGATTTCTGCAAAAACCTAATGATACAAAAAATGGTGGCAATTTCTCTTCCCTGCGGTCCCTGAAGAAAAGGAGGAGAACGCAACCCCTGTCAAAGCATAGCCTATTAAACTAGGTGCCTGTCGCGTGGCTCCTAAACTTGGCAACCGTTCTAACGATAGACACCGCCACCTGGTACAGATTGCTTGACTTTCTTATTCAGCAGCCACCAAAAAAATTCTTAAAGTGGGATTTGATATACATAAAAGGCGAATAGAATCGAAGACACGTCGATTATATATATCACAAGCAGGCTACGCCCGCTCCGCTGGTCATTATTTTAAAATGAATCACTATAGTTAATGAATTCTCAAAATTTTCTTAATTTTTATCATGTGAAAAAAACAAAAGGCAAAAAATTCTGATTGGAAAAAATATCGCACATGGTCCCCACTGCCTTTGGCAGCGCATGTCACCGTGCGCTGCGCGCGCACATTTATGTTCGACACTCTTAATGAATGACTATATTATCGTAAGGGAGAAACATAAATGTAAAATATAATATATATATTTTTCTCCCATCGGTGGAATAATCGGTCCGGGCCTCCACTTCCTGCGGCAGCGTATACAGGCGCGCCCTGTATACGTACATAGTCCTTCACCTACCGTTCCTGCCCCTCCAAATTATTTTAACTTCAAAAATACTCGCAATCGTTCTCTCGGGCTTTTAAATCTAATAATACTAATTTCTAATTTCTTTCTTTTTACCTCTGCGCCCGTCCCCCTCCCTGCCCCTCGTAATAATTCTGTACTTTCGAAAATATCCGCAATATATTTATCGGGCCTCGAAACCTAGCAATACTAATTTTCAGCGCTCTAACTCTTATTTATATATTTTTGCCCTTTCACCCCCTTTCCCGTCTATTCTAGAAATTTTACAAATTCGAAAATATTCGCATTCGATTTGCAGGTATCAAAAATCTCCATGTACCAATTTTGAGCGACCTAACTCTATTTTTATTTCTTGCCCCTCCACCTCCACCCCTCCTACCCTTCCTAATAACTTTACAAATTCCAAAATAACCACAATCGATTTGTAAGTATCAAAAACCTATATGCACCAATTTTGAACGGTCTAACTCTATTTATATTTTTTCCCCTCCGCCCCCCCTCCTTTTCTGACACTCCTTATAACTTTACACTTTCGAAAATATCCTCATTCGACTTGCAGGCCTGTAAAACCTAACTGTACAAATTTTGAACGATCTAACTGTTTTTTTTTTTTTTTTTTTTTTTTTTGCCCCATAGCCCCCCCCCTCCCCCCCATCGTTTATCGCCCCACCTGGGACAAATTTCTAAAATTAAAGAAATTAGTTTTTATGTATTTGTGAGAGCTATATTTTAGAGCAAAAATCTCACATATATCTTTTTTTTTTCTGTTTGCGATATAAAGGATTAATCACACAGTAATTAACAGTGTTCCGGAATAAATTAAAGATGCAGAGCTGCCAATTATTTCATTTATTCCTTAAAAGTCTTAGTACTCGTTTTTTTATCACACCACTTTCATTGGCAAATAATTTTCTCAGATGTGTATTTTCTGTTTATTAAAAAGAAAATTACTATCATAAAAATAAATGGTACAAATAAAGGCAGGTACCAACAATACTACGAAAAATTAAAAGAATAGCAACGCTGAAAAATATAGACATATATTCCTACTGATTTAACGCTATATATCATAAGTTATTTTTACTGATTAATTGTATGTTTCACTTTCACAGTGTTTTTTGTTTAGCTGCTTGTTTTCGCGTGTAAACTAATAAAATATGGATTGCCTTCTTTTGTAATTCTTCCTGTTATTTACTTCAAAATATTGTGAAAATTTTCTTTTACAGAAAATTATTATAATTTATTTTTTAAAGAAAGTTCTAGTAAATAAGCAAATAGCAATGCAACGTAAATTCATATTAAGTTTAAAACATTTTCATGAAGCTTTGTTTGTTTACAAAAGGAAAAACAAAATAGAAAATGAAAAGAAGACGTTAATTGTTTTAAACATAATTTTGAAAGCCATGAAGAAAGTAGGTTATATTACGAGTATTAAATAAAGAGTTCCTTTATCTAAACAAGATAAGAACTTTTATTTTATTTTTCAAAGACTCTGTTTGACAGCTGAAGATTCAATACTAAGTAAAAGATGTCTCAAAGATTTTATTTTCTATTTCCAAACAAAGTAAACAAAAGAAATAATGGGATTTTAGAGAAAATGTTTATTCATTTGAGCAAGGTCACAAGAACAACAACTGTTATCTTTCTTTGTGTGTTTTCTAAAAAAAAGTTTTCCTCAAGTTAATTATCCTTACAGACTGAAGAATATCAGCAATAATTACTTGTTAAAATATGAGAAATTTCCCTTATTCCCATTTGTCTTATGTACTTATCTTTCTGTGAAGACCGGTATAACTCGTCGAAACTGATTGTAGTAGTCAAAGAAGAAATTTAAATTAATAACAGATATAAATGTGTAGAACTTTATTATGTGATAACATCATAGTAACACGTTTTCCTATTTTGAACATTCTAAAACGTTATACCATTTAGCAAAATCTTTCTACCTATTCAGTATTAAATTATTTAAATTTTATCCTTAGCATTCGATCATATATATAGAAACACAGAAAGTAATAAACACAAACATGTTCTTTATTTATTTATTTTTTAGTATTTTGTAGAGGAGCGCCTAAAGTCAGGGTTAATGTTTTTGGAAAAGATGTATTTTTACGTGTCCGCATGCAGTGTGTTAAACATAGCTGCCAACTTGTAAGTTTTCCTGCTACCGGAAAATTTTAATAGAAAATTTTCGTAATATGTTTAGCAGTTTTCTTCTATTGAATGTGACGAATTTTGTTATAAGTAATTAGTGGTGTTAAAAAACCGTACAAGTTGGCACCTATGGTTAAATTAGTTAAAAAAAAAATAAATAAGTTCAACTCTGAAATGAGATAGCTACATATTTAAATAAATTATTGTTTAACCCCTTAACGCGCGCTGTCCTCGCTGCGCGGACGCAAAATTTAAGATCCAACTGCAAAAATTCTTCCCGGAAATTTTTTAGCAAAAAATTTGCGTTTATAACATAGCAGAAACGGTCGGTTTTGTTAACCTTAAAATTTAAAATTTCTTTTAGTTTAATTTAGTTCATGAATTCAGGTGGCAGTATAATTTAAATTATCCGAATTGCCTTGCGCCTCAAAGGGTTAAATAAACATTTGAGTGACAAAAATTACATCGGTTCTCAGGAAATTAAGTGTACATTATGTTTGTTCAAGAGTTACTTGTTTTTCTGGTACCACAAACACATGCATGCTTTACTTTTTAATATCCCTTCTAACTGTACTTGACAGCAATTTTTCAGTTTTGTGCACAATAAATCTAATTAACATCACGTAAATTAAAATAAAAATTGTTCTTTACACTCGACTTTTTTTTCTTAGAAAACTTATAACTTACGAATAGTTAGTTCTCTGACACATAAATTGCAGGTTAAATTTTAAATATTAAATATGAAAGTGTTTTCCTAACATTTTTCAAAATTTTTTGGAATGATATATAGCATATAATTGCCAATATTTAAGTTTTTTTTTTTTTTTTTTTTTTTCTATAACCACTTCTGTTTTTTAACAGTATTCTCTAATACAATTAACAGTAGATAATTACTAGAAAATTGTTACTAAAAATTATTGGCAATATAAAATGCGAAAAATACGGAAAACTTGGCAACTATGCTTTTTATAGTAATACTGAAAAAGTAACGTAGGTAATTTCATAAGCGTGATAAATAAAATGATATACAAAAATGTGTCACAATAAAGTAATTTCTTTAAAAATGAAACAGACATTTCTGTACTGATAAGTGTAAATTATTTAATTCCATATTCTTGATTTTTCAGAAGACGAAAAATAAAGTTCAAAAAATTCTGCATAAAATCTTATCCGTTCAATAAAGTTTTGACCAGGATATTATCATAATATACAATTTTGTGAATAAACTACATATATCAGGGATGGAACACGGGCGCAGAATTCATACCACTATCAATGTAAGAAAATTTTCTACTTCTTAAATCAACGATATTATAGGTAGAGAAATTTCTTAAACGGATTCCGGTATGAATTCTGCGCCCGTGTTCCATCCCTGATATATTTAATTTTGAAGTTTGTTTATTTTTAACAGATTTACATAGTTTTGATTTGCATAGTTTTATATAGTTTGTTTTATACCAAACATGAATACTAAATTTCTGACTTGAATCTCTTTTACCAATGGATTTTCTGAAAGACTGGATGGCATGACTTAAGTCGTTTATACCAATCGATAGAGAATATTTTCTGAGTCTGACTATGTACTTAACACAAAATCGACATTTTTGGACTTAAATCCTTTATACTTATCACATACTTGCCAACATCCTAATTAATATTCCGTAGAGTTGTTAGTCCCGCCCATTTTTTTACACCAGTTAATTTTTAGAGTAGTATTCTCCAAATTCAATTACGAATAATTAAGAAGGAAAATACTCTAAAAAGATACTGGTGTGAAAAAGAAGGAGGGGCTAACAATATTACGGAACATTAATTAGTATGTTGGCAAACTGCTAACCATGCTAGTTTATCCGTAATGGTATTAAGCCCCGCCTTTTTTTCACACCAGAATGGTTGTAGAGCAATAGTCTTCTTATTTAATCATGAGAACATATTGCTGAATATTACTCTACAACTATTCTGGTGTGAAAAAAAAAAGGCGGGGCCTAATACCATTACAGATAAACTAGCATAGTTAGCAGGTCTAGAAAGTATGACTTATCAGTACAGATTTTATGCTTCCTTTATTGTATTATAAAATGCTATCTGCAGTTCTCTGCTAAACGTATCCATATTTAGATATAAAAGATCCATGCGGTTTTGTATTACTGGTTATTAAACCAATAATCGAAAAAGTATCTGGTGATTACCTCATGCATGCCAACATTCTAATGAATATTTCGTAATATTGTTTGTACCCGCTTTTTTATTTCCGTACTACTTTATTTTTAGAGTGATTTTCTTCAAATGCAGAGTTGATAAATTTTATAATTTATTCTGGAGCATTTTAGTCCCGTTTTTATTTCACAGCATTTAATTTATAGAATTGCTTATACGAATATATAACTACGATAAAACAAGGGAAAAAAAACTTAAAAAAAGTAGTATTAAAAGAAGAAAGGCTAACGTTGTTCCGGAATAAATTATAAAAATTATCAACTCTGCCAGTGTAGGGGAGAATAAGGCTGGTTGTAACTGTTTTTAGAAAATTAAATATATTTTGAAATACGTTTTCCTGTTTATAATTACTCTTTTCCATAGCATATATATTCATCTATCACATTCATAAAAAAAAAAAAAAAAAAAAAAAAAAAAAAAAAACTTTCTTTAATTTTTCTAATTTTAGTACAAAAAATATTTTTTCAAAATTATTTACCTGTTACAACTTCCACCGCATTCGGGCAAATTGTAACAGGCAAATAATTTTGAAAAAATATTTTTTGCATCTGGGCAAATCTCCAGAAGCTAAGCAAAACCACTCCTCTATTTCAGAATTTCTATCTGGAGTTAAAATCTTTTTATTTATATTTTTATCCTTTCGGGTTTTTTATTTATTTATTTCTTACTTTAAGTTTCTTCTTTCTTTTCATGTTTGTGTTTCTTTTTAATTATTTCTTGAAAATATTTTTCAAATGCATTTTTTTCTCGGTTGATGGCTGTCTAATATTTGTACCTTTCTCGAAGACTTCAGCTCTACCCAAATCGTATATGACCCTTTCAAACTCTTTCAGACTTCTTTTTATAGTTCTTCATTGTATAACACGAAAAAACAAATTCATTGAATGAAGCATAGAATAAATAATTTCCTTGTTAACATTTAAAATTGAATGTCTAATTACATGAATGTTACAACTTGCCACAAAATTTTGCTTCAACTTGCCCATCGAATAATTTTGAACATTTTGTTTATTTATAAAAAACATAGTGATTTATACAAAACAATAAACATGCATTTTATAACTTAACACATAGACAAAATAAATAGCTATAAACATTTCTTTAAAATACAAATTAACATACCTTTAATCAAAATTTACGAAATATGTTTTTTTCCCACTAACTAGCTAAAATGAAACACATGTAGAGAACCTCTGATTAACCATTTTTGTGGAACACTGATTTTGCTTACATAATAAAGCGCGTCATAAGAATTGTGTTTATTGAAATATTTAGTCAAAAATGTTACAAACTTTAGCGTAAAGTGCGTGTTATTTCCTACTCCTGTCAGAACTAGCTCCACGCTCCCCTATATATCATTAAATAGGAAGAAAAAAAAACCTTTAAAAACTGGTGTTAAAAAAAAACGCAGGTACTAACAATACTACGG
This sequence comes from Salticus scenicus, assembly GCA_963930645.1. Taxonomy (NCBI): domain Eukaryota; kingdom Metazoa; phylum Arthropoda; class Arachnida; order Araneae; family Salticidae; genus Salticus; species Salticus scenicus. The sequence continues at coordinate 13,638,212 of OZ005657.1, read as the reverse complement.
AATATTTATTACCGTAATTTCTGGTAGATAACCCGCAGGTAAGGTGTGTCATTTCTCCACCAGAAATTTTATTTAATAGAGAAATCTATACTTTTTCGAAGGAAGAGTTCATACAAATATAAATTTATTTATCAATTGAAATTTCTGGTGCAAAACTGGATTATCTAACCTGCGGGGTATCTACCGGAAATTACGGTATATTGTTGGTAAGTGCAGCTTTCAGGCAAATTTAAGAAGTATTTTTTTTTTCCCTTTAAGTTTTACTTCTCTAGTGCTGTGAAAGATTTTTAGGTTGATTTCTTTAGAAATCGACCTATTGCAATCACTTCGTTTATCTATATATATCTATCTATAATGAAAATTTTTTCATCACGATAACTCCCGAAATAATACTCGAAATCGAACCAAATTTAGACAGTGAACTAATCTTATAAATATCTTGGATGAGTTCGTTAACCAAGTTGTTCCGACTTTTTGTTTTCAAGTGGCAGCCACTTGAAAATTTCAAACCGATACTGTAAAAAGCATATTTAAAGCAAGATTTGCTTGAATTTTGATGTAAATACAGGCCACATAAGGGTCTCAATGAAGTTTATTAATGAAGTTTATCCACCGTTTTAAATAAAGTGACAGATATTTTAAGTTAAGCGGGACCACTTGAAATCAGGCTACCACTTGAAAATTTAAAATCACAATAACTTCTGAAATAATACTTCAAATCGAACCAAATGTAGACAGTGTCTTAACTTATCTTATAAATATCTTAGATGAGTTTATTAACCAAGTTGCTCCGCCAATTTGTTTTCAAGTAGAGACCACTTGAAATTTCAAATTCAAATTGTAAAAAGCGTATTCCGAATTTTTTTTAATTTTGATATATACATAGATTACACAAATGTCTCAAATAACTTTATTAATGAACTTTATCTGCCTTTTTTAATAAAGTGGCGGATATCTTAAGTTAAGCGGGAACACTTGAAATCAGGCCACCGCTTGAAAATTTAAAACCATGATAACTTCCGAAATTTTACTCCAAATGGAACCAAATTTGAACAATGTCTTAACTTATCTTATAAATATCTTAGATGAGTTTGTAAACCAAGTTGCTCCGCCATTTTGTTTTCAAGTGGAGACCACTTGAAAATTTCAAATTTAAATTGTAAAAAGCGTATTCCGAAATTGTTTGAATTTTGATGTAAATACAAACCACATAAGTTTATTAATAAACTATATCCGCCATTTTTAATAAAGTGGCAGATATCCTAAGTTAAGTGGGGCCAATTGAAATCAGGCTCCCACTTGAAAATTTAAAATCACGATAACTTCTGAAATAATACTTCAAATCGAACCAAATTTTGACAGCGATATTATCATATAATTATCTTGAATGTTTTCACTGGGCAACTTGTCCCGACTTCTTGGGTCTAAGTTCCAGCCACTTGAAATCACACTGCCACTTGAAAATATGCCATCACGATAACTTTTAAAATACTAAACAGATTCAAATAAAAGCTGGATAGGGAACTTATGGTTCAAATATCTAGGATAAGTACACTTGGTGTCTTGATCTTCACCTTTATTTCCAAGTGGCGGCCATTTGAAAATTTGTCATTATGGTAACTTTAGTAATTCAGAATCAATTCGCATCAAATTTGGGTAGTGGATTTATCATTTAAATATCTCAGATAAGTTTGTTGGGCATCTCACTCCACTTTTTTTTACAAGTGGTGCCACCTGAAAATTTCTTATGACGATAATTTTTTAAATACTGATTTAATTTATACTAGAACTGGACAATGAACTTATCGTACAAATATACTGGATGATTTCGATGGGCAAGTTGTTTTGCAATTTTGTTTTCCAAGTCACAGCCTCTTAGACTGCCACTTGAGAATTTGCCATAATAATAACTTTTGAAACACGGCACTGATTTAAACCACAGTTGGACAGTAACCTATGCTACAGATATCTTGGATGTGTTTGCTGGAACTTTAGAAATACTTAATCAATTCAAATCAAAGGTAAAAAATGGATTTATCATTCAAACAACAAAAATTTAGAAAATTCACGTAACTCGTGAACCAATCACGTTATTGCGTCCATCTTTGGTATATCGATAATAAGTAATTTCTCACCAAAAGTCGCCAAATGCATTACCTGCGTTACTAGATTTTTTTAATGCGTTTTTAAGGAAAAATTAGGCTATTTTAACCCCTTAACGTGCGTTGTCCTCGCTGCGAGGACGCAAAATTTAAGATCCAGCTGCAAAAATTCATCCCGGAAAATTTTTAGCAAAAATTTACGTTTATAACATATCGGAATAGGCCGGTATTTTTTAACCTTAAAATTTAAAATTTCTTTTAGTTTAATTTAGTTCATGAATTCCGGTGGCAGTATAATTTAAATGATCCGAATTGTCTTGCGCCGCAAAGGGTTATTGCCAAAACAAACTAGAAATGCTGAAAACTAACATTTTATAGACTTACTAAGCCACTTTGAAAGAATTTCTTCAAAAAAAAAAATATATATATCTTCAAAATTGCAATGATATCTTAGATGAGCAACTTTCTCTGCCATTTTGATCGAAGTGGCAGCCACTTAATTTTTCAACACGATGAATTTTGAGATTTTGAATTAATTTGAACTATATGTGTACAGTAGACTTATCTCACAAATACATTTCATATATTTGTCAACTTAACCCACCATTTTGTTTCCAAGCGCCGGCCACTTTGAAATTTTAAGTTCACATAAAAATGTATTTATGAGCCGATTTGCTGGAAACTTTATATGTGCATAGCCTACACCAATATTTCTACCAAGTGCATTAATAATTTGTTACCGCCATTTTGAAAAAAAAAAAAAAAATGACGGCTACTTGATAAGGAAAAGAAATCAACCTACCCTTTCAAAAAAGCCGGAAGGCCTTTTTTTTTTTTTTTTTAACTATTCGGAAACGATAAAAACAATCTTTCGAAAGAGAATTGACAATTCTTGACACTTTGCTTGTGGGCATAGTTACAAACTTAGCAATTTTTGGCTACCGGAAAATTTATATATATATATATATTTTTTTTAATTTACTTAATCAGTGAAAACCATTACAGTTCATTGATTCAATAAAATAAATGTTTCTATTAAAATTTTCTAGTAGCCAAAAGGTGCTAAGTTGGCAACTATGCTTGCGGGTCACGTAAAATTACGTTTTTCATGAAAAACTAACCCCCTTCAGGCGTTTATCTAAAGAGATATTTTACTTTAAAAAAACGATTTTACGTGTTCGTGTTTAACACTTTATACGCTGCTGGTGTATATATACATATGCTAGTGTCATTTACAGAATCTATTACTAAGAATAAATTTTAAATAATTTAATCATGAATATGTAAAATCATTTTAATAAGAAATATAACGTTTTAGAAAAACGATAAAAAGCAAGGCTTACTGGTGAAAACAGGAAAATATCCCGACGACAATGTATTAAAGGTTCAGTTAATAACTACCATGTTCACATTTTAAAACATTATAAATAAATATATATATATATGAATGTTTGCCACTTTTCTTAACCCTTTCAGGAGCACTGGTTGCATAGTGCAGCCGAAAATTTTAATTCAAAATTACAAACTTCCCGGGAAATTTTTTATAATCATAATTACACGTATAAATTGGCAACATTCAGCGATCATTCGTTTTCGAGCAATGTGAAATACAAAATTGATCTCGCAAATCGGAGTTACTATACTTCCTTATACTTTGTATAAGGAAGTAAAAAACGACAGCATTTCATAATGTTTTTTGTTAGCAATCATTTATAAATTTAATTTAAAAAAAAGTCAATAAACAAGTAATACTAAATTATACCTTCTTAAAATAGTAACCAATGAATTATATCAAATGAATTAGAGTAAAATAAAGAGAAAATTAAATATTTAATCAATATAGAAGTCATAGTCTTAGTCAGAACTGAAGTTAACACAAAACAAAGATTATTGTTCATGCTCCCTCGCACATATTTAACGTGTGCCCACGTTCTGCAAATTAAACATTATACCAATTCTTCTACTTCAGAGAGACTGTAGCAGAAGTTTAGTCCCCGCTTTTTTTTTTTTTTTCAGGACACTTTGAGGAACCACAACTTTTTTTCTTAAAGAAATTTTGAAAAAATATTTTTTGCATCTGGGCAAATCTCCAGAAGCTAAGTAAAACCACTTCTCTATTTCAGAATTTCTATCTGGAGTTAAACTCATTTTATTTATATTTTTATTCTTTCGTTTTTTTTTTTATTTATTTATTTATTTCTTCCTTTAATTTTCTTCTTTCACTTTATGTTTGTGTTTCTTTTTAATTAATTCCATAGCCTCATAAACTAAATTCCTGTGACGTTGCTCGTAAACTTCGCAATAGTTCAAGCGCGCGCCGCCTTGTACAGATTGCGCGATTTTTTTATTCAACAGCCACCAAAAATTTTTAAAAGTGGGATTTAATATACATAAAAGGCGAATAGAATCGAAGAAACATCGATTATATATGACATATATCACTTCTTAAAATTATTGGTGACAGTTGAATAAAAAAGTCGCGCAATCTGGACCAGGTGGCACTGTTTACCGCTTGAACTGTTGCCAAGTTTACGAACAACGCGACAGGCATCTAGTTTGGGAGGCTATGTTATTTCTTGTAAATATTTTTATTTATTTATTTATTTATTTTTTTTTCGGGTGATGGATATATTTGTAGCGTTCTTAAAGACTTCAGTTCTACCCAAATCGCCTTTGAAACTCTTTCAGACTTATTTTTATAATTCTTCATTATAAAAGAAGAAAAAACAAATTAATTGAATAAAGCATAGAATAAATAATTTTCTTGTTAACATTTAAAATGGAAAGTCTAATTACGTGAATGTTTCAACTTGCCCCATCGAATAATTTTGAACATTTTGTTTATTTAAAAAAAAAAAAAAAAAAAAAAAAAAAAAAAAAAAAAAAAACGATTTATACAAAACATTTAATATGCATTCTATAACTTAACACATAGACAAAATAAATAGCTATAAACATTCCTTTAAAATACAAATTGACATATATGTAATCAAAATTTACGAAACATGTTTTTTTCCACTAACTAGCTAAGATGAAACATATGAACAGAACCTCTGATTAACCATTTTTAAGGAACACTGATTTTGCTTACATAATAAAGCGCATCATAAGAATTATGTTTATTGAAATATGTAATCAAAAGTGTTACAAACTTTAGCGTAAACATACTTGCCAACCATCTCATTATGAACCGTACAATTTTTAATACCCGCCTTTTTTTCACACCAATAATTTTTTTAGAGTAATTTTAGTCTTATTTAATCATAACAACATTTAGAGAGAAAAACTCTAAAAATATAGTGGTGTGAGAAAAGGGGCGTTAACAATTGTACTGTTATTAATGAGATTGTTGGCAAGTATGCGTATTGTGTTTTTTTTTTTTTCCCTACTCCTGTCAGAACTAGCCTCACACTCCCCTAAATAGCATTAAATAAGAAGAAAAATACCCTTTAGAAACTGGTGTTAAAAAAAAAACGCAGGTACTAACATTACTACGGAATATTTATTATACTGTTGGTAGGTATAGTTTGCACGGAAATTTAAGAAGTTTTTTTTTTTTTTTTTTTTCCTTAAATTTTACATCTCTAGTGCTGCGAAAGATTTTTTTTTTTTTTTAAACAATTCGGAAACGATAAAAAGAATCTGTCGAAAGAGAATTGAGAATTCTTGACACTTTGCTTGCGGGCATAGTTGACAACTTAGCAACTTTTCGTTACCTATATTACTTACTCAGTGAAAACCATTACAGTTCGTTGATTCAATAAAATAAATTCTATTAAATTTTTCCGGTAGCCAAAAGGTGCTAAGTTGGCAACTATGCTTGCGGGTCTCGAAAAATTACATTTTTCATGAAAAACGAACCCCGCTTTCAGGCGGCATTTTAAACAATTCGGAAACGATAAAAAGAATCTGTCGAAAGAGAATTGAGAATTCTTGACACTTTGCTTGCGGGCATAGTTGACAACTTAGCAACTTTTCGTTACCTATATTACTTACTCAGTGAAAACCATTACAGTTCGTTGATTCAATAAAATAAATGTTTCTATTAAATTTTTCCGGTAGCCAAAAGGTGCTAAGTTGGCAACTATGCTTGCGGGTCTCGAAAAATTACATTTTTCATGAAAAACGAACCCCGCTTTCAGGCGGCATTTTAAACAATTCGGAAACGATAAAAAGAATCTGTCGAAAGAGAATTGAGAATTCTTGACACTTTGCTTGCGGGCATAGTTGACAACTTAGCAACTTTTCGTTACCTATATTACTTACTCAGTGAAAACCATTACAGTTCGTTGATTCAATAAAATAAATGTTTCTATTAAATTTTTCCGGTAGCCAAAAGGTGCTAAGTTGGCAACTATGCTTGCGGGTTTCGAAAAATTACATTTTTCATGAAAAACGAACCCCGCTTTCAGGCGTTTATCTAAAAAGATATTTTACTTAAAATATATATATATATATATATATATGTATTTTACGTGTTCGTGTTTAACACTTTATACGCTGCTGGTGTATATATATATATATGCTAGTGACATTTACAGAATCTATTACTAAGAATAAAAATTGAATAATTTAATCATGAATATGTAAAATCATTTTAATAAGAAATATAACGTTTTAGAGAAACGATAAAAGGCAGGGCTTACTGTTCAAAACAGGAAAATACCCCGAAGAAAATTTGTTAAAGGTTCAGTTTATAACTAACATGTTCACATTTTAAAACGTTATAAATAAATATATATATATCAGAGTTCCCACGGCCAAGGACTCTTCCACCAAAATAAACTTAAGATAAATTTATTCTTAAATGTACAGTCACAAAAAAAAAAAAAAAAAAAAGCCACCCCCCTCCCACTTAATTTCGCTCTAAATTATCGTAAAAAGATGCGGTCGGTACCAATCGACCTGTAATAACGTCTAGTTTATAATGGTATAGTTATATTTTACTTAACCCTTTCATTCCCAACTTTTCCCCTCCATAAAACAATAAATCTTATATTTAGTCATAAATTTATTTCAAAGATAATATATATACATATTTTTTTTTCAAATAGGAGTAATAATAGAGTACGAATTAATATAGCTAACAAAGCAACTGATAGATGTTTATTTATGTTTAATATCACCACTGATGCCATTAAAAATCATAACTTTTCAATAAATAAAAATATCAAAATTTGGGAAGAAATACATATTGCAATTAATTAAAATACATATTATAAAGATTAAAGAATAAAATAAAAATATTTCAAACAGTTAATTTACTTAAATTGCGAAAACAGGAAACTCATTCCGATATTATTATCAGAATAGTGTAAAATATACTTTCAATTATCAATAAGTATATTGAAATCATCTAAAATAGGTATATTTCGGTGGGAAAATGTATATAGATTTTAATATTGTTCATTTTGAATCAGCGGGAGTGTTAGATGGTAAAAAAGAAAATCTGAAATGTTATGATTCCAATTGGAATCACGGGGAAGGAAAGGGTTAAGGGGTCATCTACATATTAAAACAGGCATCAACTTCATTTTTTCCAATGGCAACCCCTATTTCTGACCTCATTTTCATATTTCTGAGATCAAGGCAGTTCGGATAATATACCTATTTATATACTTTAAAGGAATTCTAAATAGAGATACAAGCGAAAATGTATTAGGGGTCCGTCTATACATTTAGAAAAAAATAAATGATGATCCACCGTAGAATAGACATTATTTGTTAAATTTCACACCGGAAAAAAAGTACAGAAATATTAATTATAAAACAAACTAGTATGTTGTGGCCACCACAAGACTTTCTTCTATATTTTCCTATATACATATTCAATCAGTAACAATATTAAAAAAAAAAAAAATAAAAAATAAAAAAACGATTTTTTTTCTAAGTTTTTTTTTTTTTTTTTTGTTAAAAGTAATACATATTCAACCAGTAACAATATTAAAAAAAAAAAAAAAAAAAAAAATACGATTTTTTTTCTAAGGTTTTTTTTTTTTTTTTTTGTTAAAAGTAAAAAAAAATCGATAACTTTGTTTTAAATTATCACAGATTTATAGTTCAACCATTCGTTTTGTACCCCCCCTAGAGGGGGAAGCGATGTCCCCACATGCACAGAAATTTATTCCTAGTTAACTATTACTATTATCAATAACTCATATTAATTTTACAATCACAAGTTAAAAATAACTCTCATTATGTACATTTATACGAAATTTTGTCATATACTGCCATGTTAAAAATTCAGAAAAAATGCGATCACAGCGCTACCTGTTGAGCTATTGATCCCCAAATGTAATCAGCACCACTTTATGTCGGGGACCAACTAAATACCAAGTTTGGTTAAATTTCGTTTAAAAAAAAAAAAAAAAAAAAAAAAAAAATTACGATTTTTTTTTTCTTTTTTTTTTTTTTTTTTCGTTAAAAGTAAAAAAATCGATAACTTTGTTTTAAATTATCACAGATTTATAGTTCAACCATTCGTTTTGTACCCACCCCCCCCAGAGGGGGAAGCGATGCCCCCACATGCACAGAAATTTTTTCCTAGTTAACTATTACTATTATCAATAACTCATATTAATTTTACAATCACAAGTTAAAAATAACTCTCATTATGTACATTTATACGAAATTTTGTCATATACTGCCATGTTAAAAATTTAGAAAAAATGCGATCACAGCGCCACCTGTTGAGCTATTGATCCCCAAATGTAATCAGCACCACTTTATGTCGGGGACCAACTAAATACCAAATTTGGTTAAATTTCGTTAAAAAAAAAAAAAAAAATACGATTTTTTTTCTGTTTTTTTTTTTCGTTAAAAGTAAAAAAATCGGTAACTTTGTTTCAAATTGTCACAGATTTATAGTTCAACCATTCGTTTTAAAGGTATTCACGAGATCTTTCGAAAGATACCCATCTTGAAAATTTACCCCCCCCCCCAGGGGGGAACCGGTACCCCCACATGCACAATATTTTTTTCGTAGTTAACTACTACTATTATCAATAATTCATATTAATTTTACAATCACAAGTTTAAAACAACTCTTATTATGCACATTTATACGAAATTTTGTCCTATACTGCCATGTTAAAAAATTAGAAAAAATACGATCACACCGCCACCTGTTGAGATATTGATCCCCAAATGTAATCAGCACCACTTTATGTCGGGGACCAACTAAATACCAAGTTTGGTTAAATTTCGTTAAAAAAAAAAAAAAAAAAAAAAAATACGATTTTTTTTTTGTTTTTTTTTCGTTAAAAGTAAAAAAATCGATAATTTTGTTTCAAATTGTCACAGATTTATAGTTCAACCATTCGTTTTAAAGGTATTCACGAAATCTTTCGAAAGATACCCATCTTGAAACTTTGCCTCCCCCCCCCGGTGGGGGGGGAACCGATGCCCCCACATGCACAAAAATTTTTTCCCTGTTAACTATTACTATTATCAACGAGACCTTTTAATGATACCCATCTTGAAAATTTACTTCTCCCCCAGGGGGGGGGAACCGAAGCCCCCACACGCACGAAATTTTTTTCCTAGTTAACTACTACTATTATCAATAATTCATATTAATTTTACAATCACAAGTTTAAAATAACTCTCATTATGCCCATTTATACGGAATTTTGTCCTATGGTGCCATGTTAAAAATTTGCATAAAATGCGATCACAGCGCCATCTGCTGGGCGATTGATCCCAAAATCTAATCAGACCCTTTCCCTATAAGGGTCCAACTATACACCAAGTTTGGTTCAATTTCATTCATCGGTTCGTGAGATACGGTGAAAAATACGAAATTTTGCGATCACAGCGCCACCTGCTGGACGATTGATCCCCAAATCTAATCAGCACCATGCCCCGTCAGGTTCCAACTATATACCAAGTTTGGTTGAATTTCATTCATTGGTTCGTGAGATACGGTGAAAAATATGAAAATTTGTCCTATACTGCCATGTTAAAAATTTACATAAAATGCGATCACAGCGCCACCTGCTGGGCTATTGATCCCCAAATCTAATCAGCACAATGCCCCGCCAGGGTCCAACTATATACCAAGTTTGGTTGAATTTCATTCATTGGTTCGTGAGATATGGTGAAAACACTAAACCAGAGACACACAGACAGACAGACATTTTCTAAAAACTGTCAATTCGTGTTCAGGATATCCCAAAACGTATAGATCCGTCAAAAAACGGAGGTCGAAAATTTTCGCGAATCCAATACTTTCTCTATATTACATATAGAAGAAAGTAAAAACGAAACTGATTTACAAAATATATTGTCTTCAATTATAAAATAAAAAAAATTAAGTGGTTTATATTTAATAAACGTAGATTAGTTTAATGCATCACTTCATACGTAAAAATTAATATAGCTTAAGTCATATGAACCCTTCAATCTTGAATTACAAAAATCAAGATAGCAAGATAAAAGAATAATAGTGATAATGATAATAATAATAATAATAGGGGTATAAAGGAAAAAAAAAAGTTTAATATTTAAGAAAAAAAATTATCTACTTCTGTTGGGTATGTTTTTATTTTATACAGTAACACCCCCCATGAAAATTTTACTATAAAGTTATACATCTAATTTGAGGCGTACAAACCTACAACATACAATATACAAAAATATAGATAACAAGATTTATACTAAAATCTGAGAAAGGATATTTAAAATTAAAAAAAAAGGAGATAGGGTTCAAAATCATTCCTATTTTGGGTAATAGGTCACGCCTTCATACGTTTCTCGTAAACATAAAATTATTTAACAAAATTCATGATAACACGTTCGCGACCGCATGCTTTTGTCTTTTTGATAGTAAGGTCCGCCTGTGGGCGTTAATCTTCGAAGTTAAAATATTTCAGAACAAAATTTTCTGTAATCACCTTTTAATTAAAAATAGGTATACATTATAATTATGTTTTTTCCAATCAAAGTAGTTGTATCCATTTTATATTTCATTGTAAAAATACGAATTTTGATTATATACTTAAGATAATGCATAAAAATTTCAAAAGAAACACCAGTTGGCGAAGTTCCAGATTTTCAAATGTCGTGAATCTACGTCAGTGGTCACGAAATTGTTAAATAACAGAAATTTTGTCATCAACAATCAAAAAGGCAATTTTCACTCGTTTATACATTCTAGAGTTCTATAAAGAGTCAAAAAACTAAAATTAAGGAAACAAGAAATATTTTTTAAAGTATTGTTTCAGAAAAAGCCAGAGGGTGGGGTTTATTATCCTTTTGGAATGCAATCAAAATTTTCCGCCTGGAATGCGTTAATCTTACAAAAATAGAGTAATTTGTGTAGTAAACATCGAAACCTTACTTAGAAAACAATAAAAAAACAAAACAAAACAACAAAATTAAATGAAATAAAAATTTTCAGTGTTAGACTGAATTTTCATAAAGGGTCTGATAAAGTGTGTCCCATATAAAACGATTTCCAATTGCCGAGAATGAATATCCGCCGTTATATAGTCGTCTACTGTACTTGAATTCTTAATTTTAAATGTGTAAGGACTATATTTTTAAAAGTAATAAGACATATTACATTGTTTAATGTGTTTTTCCATAACAAATGTGAATTTTACGCCGTGATTAGAATAATGAAAAATAAAAAAGTTTGCGCTTTGTTTCAATAATATATTTAATGAAAAAAAAATCTTCCACTGTTTGATTTTGTATTAAAAAAACATTAATTAAAAATTTCATATTATGTTACGTCATGCGATAAAATTAAAATAACACAACGCTTGCAAACGTACAGTAAACAAATGCGAAAATGTCACAACAAAATTAAAACAGAAAATTCTTTTGAAAAAATCTTATAAAGATTATTAAATGTAATAATTTAAAAAAAGGAAAAAAATGCGTATTCCTCTTTCAGACGATAATCATCGCCTTACCGCGTTTCCTAAATCATGATATTTAACTTGAGGTGTACGAACCCTACAATATTGAAGTAAAAATAAGAGGGACAACTGAGTTAAAATAGAATTTTAGCAGTGAGAAACTAGGAAAAGTTATGTAACATGGTTCGTACAGCCACGCCTTTTTTCAAGGACTCTTCAACCAGTATTTTTATACAATTCATTTTCTATGTAATTTTAAGGCTTTTCTTATATCAAGAATTGCTATATAATATTATTGGTGCAGAAAATAAAGAAAATTCAAGGACTGTACGAACTATGTGTAACATTTAAAAAGAAAGACTTGACATTTCAGGATCGGGTATATTCCTTTATCGCAACGAAAACCACGCCTTTACACAATTCCCCCAGGGGGGTACCTTCTTCAGGTATTCAGGGGGAGTCACGCACCCCGGGCCCGAGTGATCTTTTTATTCTCTTTTTTTTTTTTTTTTAACCTTCTACCTTCCTTTCTTTTATTTCTTTCTTTTTTGGTTTATTTTATTTATTTATTTCATTTTTATTTTATTTTATTTTATTTATTTATTTTATTTTATTTTATTTTATTTTCTTTCTCGTCCTTTTAGTATTTTTGGTTTTTACTGCCAATTAGGTTTTGGTACTTGTTCTTGTTCTTGTTAAAAAAAAAAAAAATGGAAAAAAAAAATTTAAAATTTTGAAAAACTTACAAAAAAAAAAAAAAAATGAAACTACTTACCTTGTTTTACTCACCTTTTTAGTTTCTACTTACCTTGTTTATTTTCACTCACCTTTTATTTTTTGACCTTGTTCTTGTTGGTTGCACTAAATATTCTTAACTTCTAAAAAATTAACCAAGCTGAGACCGGTGTAGATGTGGCGCTGGCTATTGGGTTGGCGATTTGGTGAGGGTCTCACGGTAGTCTAGCCTTGGGAGCACACTGGGAGACTGGTGCCCTTGGTGAAGGTGAGACAACGGTGACTACTCGAACGAGAAACACCGGACTAACACGACTACCACATGTGATTCCCAATCTGGGTCGACGGTCTGGTAGCTGGTGAGTGGTTATGGGTGTCCCAGGGAGCGATTCTGAAAACCCTTTGCTTTCCGTCCGTTCAAGAAATGGGCTGACTTGTGGGACTAAGGAAACCCTCGAACCTTTTTATTTAATTTAATTATGGCTACAACTAAAGGAAATGAGATTAATGTGTCTGGCTCGGGCCAAGCGAATTCTAAATCTTGGGGCGATAGAGTGGAAGACTTTTCTTCTTCCTTAAATGAAAATAATATTTTCATTAGCAGTGAGAGCACTGATGCTAGGTTCTTTGTTATTAAAAGGAATGCTGGTGATTTCAATAAAACATCACCTTTTTTAATTCAGAAAGCAATACAATCCATAATAGGTGAAGCGAAATCTGTCAAAAAACTGAAATCTGGGGAACTGCTTATTGAAGTTATGAATGCCAAACAAGGAACTAATTTAAAGAAAAGCACTTTATTTGCAAATATACCTATAACCGTGAGTACCCACAGAACACTAAATAGTAGCCGTGGTGTAATTTCAGAACCAGACTTGCAATATATCCCTGAATCTGAAATCCTAGAAAACTTAAAAGATCAAAAAGTTACAGCTGTTCGACGTATCTACATTTTCAGAGATAGTAATAAAATTCCCACTAAACATATAATCCTTACTATAGATTCACCTACTCTCCCACGATCAATAAAAGCTGGTTATCTTGACTGCCCTCTCAGACCATATGTTCCTAATCCACTCCGATGTTTCAACTGCCAAAGATTCGGTCATTCAAAAACAGCCTGTCGTGGAAATCTAACATGTGCCCGCTGCAGTGCTGTGGGACATGATAATCAAAACTGTCAAGCTACTATATGCTGTGTTAATTGTAAGAAAGACCACCCATCCTACTCAAAATCTTGTGAGAAATGGAAAACTGAAAAGGAAATTCAGACTGTCAAAATAAAGCACAATATATCATATCCTGAAGCACGGAAAATAGTTGATTCCAGGACGCCTACCGTTGGTAAATCTTATGCAGCTGTTACTTCTTCAAAGAAAATTTATCAAACTACAGCAACTCAAACAGATGTCCCTATCAAAAGCAGTTCTCCAGTAGAAACAAATAATAAAAATGTTCAGAATGCCAAAACTAAGTCTAGTCAGATAACTCTGACTTCTAATCAAAAACCCACTTACCCAAGAAAAAGCTTGCAAACCTTGAAAAAACCCATAGAAACAAAATCTTTCAAAAATAATAGCTCTGACAGTTTAAAACATTCAAAATCATCTTCACAGAGTAATATAGTTAAAAAGAAAAAGATTTCCAAATCTACTATTAATTTGCCTGCAAAAAAAAAAGATAATGATGATTGTATTGGTCTCCACCCTTCTGACGAAGAAGCGTATATGTCTACTGCTTCAGAAGAAAGTGACGTAGATGTTCTAATCTAATATCTATATAATTTTTTTCTAATATATGACTAATTTCATTTCCTGGAATTGTAGAGGTCTTCTTGCTAAACGAGATGATATGAAAGACATTACTTCTGATCATCGACCAATTTGTTTCGCTCTCCAGGAAACATATCTTAAACAAAGTGATAATTTCAATTTTCGTGGCTACAACTGCATTAGAAATGATTCACTGCAAACTAACAAAGCGGCTGGAGGGGTAGCACTTCTTATTTCAAACAATATCCCACATGCAAACATCTCTCTGAATACTAACATCCAAGCTGTTGCTGTTCAGATTAATATACACCTGTTGATTACTGTGTGCACACTCTATCTACCACCAAAATTATCTTTACAAAAACACGACCTGAATAATTTAATCTCACAACTTCCTACACCATTTCTGATTCTCGGTGACTTTAATGGACATAACCCTCTTTGGGGAAGTCCAGACCGTAATATTCGTGGAAAAATTATTGAAGAATTTATTACAGACAACTGCTTGTGCATCTTAAATAACGGAGACAATACTTATTTCCATGAACCTACCAGAACATTCCATGCAATAGACCTTGCCCTCTGCTCACCTATTCTTTACCCATATTTTAATTTCTTTGTTAGCAGTGACTTATACAATAGTGACCACTTCCCATTGTTTTTATCTTTTTATGATTTTAATCAAACTCTTCTTCGTAATCCTCATTTTATTTATGACAAAGCTGACTGGGCTGCTTTTTCTTTAAATGCAACAATCACAAGTGATAAAATTCAGGGTGATGTTAATACAGCAGTGAGTGAAGTTACCAATATCATTATTAGTTCAGCAAATCTATGTATTCCTAAATCGTCTGGTCATCCTATTAAACACTCAAAACCGTGGTGGAATGAGGATTGCAAAATAGCTAAAAAGCTTCAACAAAAAGCATGGGGGATATTTCGCAGATATCCGACCACATCGAATTACATAGCATTCAAGCAATCAAGGGCCAATGCACGTAAAATTCGGAGAAAGTCTCAGAGAGAATCATGGATCAGATATGTATCCAGTATAACTTCAAATATTAGCAGCAAGCAGTTATGGCAACGTGTAAAAAAAACTATGGGTATCCAATCAAATAGCTGTATCACTTTTCTAAAAATTAATAATCAAACCATTACCTCAACCAAAAATATTGCAGATACCATTGCTAGTACTTTATCTAGCACCTCAAATTCAAATTCCTATTCTGAACCATTTCTGTCACACAAACATAAAGTTGAACGTTCTACTATCAACTTTAATTCTAACTTATCCGAAGATTACAATAGGCCTTTTACGGAAAACGAATTAACCAATAGTCTGAAGAGTACTCGTACCTCTGCTCCTGGGCCTGATGGCATTACCTACCCCATGATTAAACATTTATCAAAATATTCCCTTAAAAACCTGCTTAAACTTTATAATAGAATCTGGTCGGAGCATGTTTTTCCTATTGCATGGCATGATGCTATCATTATTCCGTTCCCCAAACCTGGTAAGGATGCTTCTGATCCAAAAAACTATCGGCCAATCGCCTTGACAAGCTGCCTGTGCAAACTACTAGAGAAAATGGTCAATAATCGTCTTATTTTCATTCTTGAGAAAGAAAAGTTAATTTCTCCATGGCAAAGTGGGTTTCGCAAAGGCCGTTCGACAATTGACAACATCCTTTTTCTGGAGACCAATATTCGCAATTCTATTATTAGACGTAGCCACCTGGTATCAGTATTTTTTGATATTGAAAAAGCTTATGACAAAACCTGGCGTTATGGTATTTTACAAGATCTCTTTAATTTAGACTTTCGAGGAAACCTTCCTATTTTTATTCAAAATTTTCTAAAAGTTAGACGATTCCGTGTTCGCATTGGTTCGGTGTCTTCAAATTTTTACTTTCAGGAGGAGGGTGTACCTCAAGGCAGTGTCTTGAGTGTCACACGCTTCTCATTAAAGATAAATGATATTCTTAAACAATTACCACCTACTGTACAAGGCACTTTGTATGTTGACGACCTGCAGATTTCTTGCAAGGGAAACGACATGCGCTTCATTGAACGCCAACTACAACTTGCTATCAATCGCATTACAAAATGGACAAAAGTAAATGGCTTTACATTTTCTACTGACAAAACACAATGTATGCATTTTTGTCGTAAACGTGCTCTCCATCCTGACCCAGAGATTTTTATGAACGGAAATCTAATTTCTGTTGTTGACACTGCTCGTTTCTTGGGTGTAATTTTTGACAAAAAACTTAATTTTATTCCACATATTTTACATTTACGGACAAAATGTGATAAATCATTAAACATTTTAAAAGTGCTTTCCAACACTTCTTGGGGTGCTGATCGTATGTCTTTGCTTAAAATTTATCGAGCTCTGATCCGTTCCAAAATAGATTATGCTTGTCAGGTTTATGGCTCTACTTGCACATCTTATCTGAAAAAACTGGACACAGTGCACAATACTGCTCTGCGAATTTGTTGTGGTGCCTTTCGCACCTCTCCTGTTGTCAGCCTATATGCTGACTGTGTGGAGCCTCCTTTATCTCATATCAGACAACAACGTTCTTTGGAGTTGTATTACCGCATCCTTTCACACACTCATCATCCGCTTCATCCTTATATAGGCAGCATAGATCATCAACTCTTTCAGAATCGCCCCTCATGCATTCCTCATTTTGGACTGAGAATTAAAAACATTGTTTCAGGCACATCTCACAGCGATACCAATATTCGCTCTCGCTCTTTTTTCTATAGGTCTCCTTGGAACTCTGAGAGTATCACTTGCATACACCTTTTTAAAGGTTTCGACAAATCATGTACTGATGCATCTGTATTTCAGACACTTTTCACATCTCATCGCTATACATATAGGGACTATATTGATATTTACACAGATGGCTCAAAGGCAGATCATCTTGTTGGCTGTGGTGTTGTCTCAAATAATACTGTTTATAGCTATCGTCTCCCTAGCTCATTTTCCATTTTTTCTGCTGAGTTTTGTGCTGTTGAAATTGCTCTGAAATTCATTTCATCTCATAGTCATAAAAAATTCATTATCTACACTGACTCAAAGAGTGTCTTAGATTCCTTGAAATCTAGCTCTTGCTCACCTTCTTTTACTTCTGTTTTTAAAATGCATAACGACCTTTTAAGAAAGGGATATAACATTTTATTTTGCTGGGTTCCTAGCCATGTTGGTATTAAGGGTAATGAAGAGGCAGATAAGGCAGCAAAACAGGCTTTGACTACTTTTAATTGTCCAGTTCCTTATGAAGATGTAAAACATACCCTAAGAAGTTTTCTAAGAAATATATGGCAACGAGAGTGGGAATGTGCAAATAATAATAAATTACGAGAAATTAAATCAAATATTGCAATGTGGCCTTCTTTTACACCACGGAAATATAATGTTATCATTACCAGACTTAGAATTGGGCATTCAAGATTGACACACAAGCATTTACTTCTTGCAGAACATGAACCTTCTTGTCCCAAATGTCATTTCAGCCAGCTTACCATACGCCACATTCTGACCAACTGCCCTTGCCTCCGTCATTTGTATCGCCATTACTTTGGAACTTCCTTACCTAATCTCATGATCCTTTTAGGAAAAAATCCACACACTGAATTAACTAACTTTTTAAAAGACTCAGGCTTTTACAGTCAAATTTAACTTTTATTTATTTATATTTCATTCTTGTCTCATCCTTTTCTAAAGTGACCATTTTCTTGACAATCTGGATGGGAGCCCCCATCCAGATGCTTTTTACTATTTTTACTTAGTTACCTTAATTAATAACGGTTGGCGCAGAATGTCCTAATTTGGACCTTGCGCCACAAAAAACCATTAACCAACCAACCTTTACACAATTTTCTTAAACTTTACATTATAAAACAAATTTTTTTTACATATTTGCAATTAAATCATTTAAATTTTGTCTTCAGCATTCGATTTATTAAATGCCATTGACATGTATGCGTACCAGCGTCATACATAGAGTCAAATACGAATATGCGAACTAGTTTTTTAATATCGTTTCTGCAATATGGAGGCGGGGCTTCATTTTTTTTTTTTTTTTTTTTTTTTTTTTTTGAGTTCTTTCGCAATCTCTCGTCTGCATTGCGATAATTTTATAAAAATTAGCCAATTTGTATGATAAACGACGAAATGTTGCTTATAAAGCAATTAGAATAACAAAAATATAAATTAAAATTGTTTTTCGTCAAAATATATACAGATATTTACTCGCAGAGGATACAAATTATAACAGGTGACGGCCCCGCTAACATCAGTAAAAAATGAAATATCACTGTAACTCAAAAAATAATGTTAGGAACGAGCTGTAAATTTGGAAACCCATGTTTTTGATGATGCCCGTTCTATTCATGCAAAAATTAACATAGTTCATAATTCATAATTTTTTCAAATATGAAATTATTAATAATTTTCATAATTCAAAAAATGTTTTTTTTATCAAAAATATGCATGGAATATGTTTGAGTCACTTCATTTTATCGTATAAAAAAAAACAGAATTTGAATATCATAATTATTTTGGAAGATATGAATTAATGTTTGTCACATTCATTTAACATTAGCATCCTCATATTTTGGCAGCTTATAACTCTATAAAAAATTAAGCAAAATATATAAACTATACCATTTTCCGTGATGATTTGATCCAAAGAATCCAAATAAATTATAAAAAATAAGGGATACAAATTGACTGATACCATTGAAAAAAAAATTAAGTTGATGTCAGTTTTAATATGTAGACGACTCCTTAAGCAAAATCTAACTATACCATTATAAACTAGACGTTATTACAAATCGATTGGTACCAATCACATGTTTCTACGACAACTTATGGCAAAATTAGGTGGGGGGGTGGCCTTTTTTTTTTTTCTTGGTGACTGTACTGTGTACATTTAAGAACAATTTTTTTTTTTTTTTTTTTTTTTTTTTAAGATAATACTGGTGGAAGAGTTCTTGAAAAAAAAAACTGGGCCGTGGGAACCCTGTATATGTATGTTTGCCACTTTATCATAATCCTTTCAGGAGCGCTGGTTGCATAATGCAGCCACACATTTTTATTCCAAATTATAATTTGCCCCGGAAATTTTTTATAAAAAGTTTCTATTATAACTTAAAAGAACAACTTCTTTTATTTGTTCTCTTCTAATATTGTTGCTAAATTCTGGTGGAATTTGATTTTAAATGAATAAATAATTTGCTTGCCACTGAAAGGGTTAAAGAGAACTTATAAAAAGATTTATACGAATTGTAACAGGAAATAATAAAATGTTCGCTCTGCAAAATTTAGATACGTTATTTGTTATATAATAATAATTTTTTATGTAAAGCGTTTTGTAGCTATTTAAATTTAATTGTGCAAAAAATAAATAAATACGACTAATAAGTAAGTGTATTTTTAAGTTTAACAGCGCCATAAAAAGGTTCGGATACAAAACATCGAAAAAGCTTCGAAATTTTTTAAATATTCGTTTCCCCACATAAATACCGGAATGATTTATTTTTTATTTATAATACGTAATCTATCATCAGGTGCTGTAATCCAAGATAAAAGAGTTCAGCCCCCAACCTTTTTTTTTTTTTTTTTTTTTTTTTTTTCCAACAGTATTTTTCCACAAAAGGTTTTACTCTATACAATCTCAAAAACAACTGTAAAAATGCGATAAAAATTTCTGCATCGAAATACTGGTGGCAGAAAAAGCGGAACTCTTTCACCCTGTGTAAGAGGAAAAATCATTTACATTTACAATAATGTTGTAACTTCGAAAATCCCTTTCCTTTAAGTAAAAAACAACTTTTTTAAATATATGTATAAATAAATATTCTTTTATCGTCGCTGCAAGACGCTTCAATGTATTACGCTTTTTTATAATAAAAGTGTGTAAACCTGAACAAATGCGGAAATTCATTTTGAGATTTCTTTATGTATTACTTTTGACATATTTCTACAAAGTAACACTTACACTTTATTTTTACGTGTAAAATGTTTCCAAACTCTGTCAGCTGAATATTACATATATTTTTATAAAAATACTCGAAATATCACGAATAGCGCATTTAATAATATTTAAAAATATCTGTGTTTTCCACGGGTCAAAATAAATAATTTTGTAATTTATTTTATTTTTACTTATTTATAAATATATTTATTATTTTTAATAAACAGGGTTATCAAAAAGTAAACAACGAGCATAAACTAATGCAAAATCAAAATAGTGGACGCATTATTTTGTAAGGTTTATTAGAAGGTTTCACCGTATTCCCATAAAAATTCCAACTAAAATGGTTAGTGAAGATGTAGTAATTATATGCACTTATTATTTAACTGAAAATATCATTAATTTCTAGATTTTATTTCATAAAACGTCTACGAGATTAATTGATTTTATTATTATTATTTAGAATAACTAAAATGTGTAATAACATTTGGAAAATTTCATGATCATACATAATTAACTCCCATTATAAAGGATGCATAAGATTGGGGTTAGTGACATAAGAATGAAATAGAAATTGCTTTACTTTAAAACTGAAAAATGGAATACTGGTAACTACAGCCGTCATAAAAGATATTTAAGTACTGCATGTTTATTGCATCAACTCACTAGCCCGCCAATATCGATTGTACAGTTTTCTTTCTTTCTTTTTTTTTTTTTTTTTTTTTTTTTTTTTTTTTTCTTTAAGCATAATTTTTCATTGATCTCTGACCATCTCAAAATTTCAGTTGCACAATGTGAATAAGGGACTATCTCATATACCAATGTGATGTAGATGTTTTGCGAGACAATCATGTTCGGCCTCCCAACAGAATGTCGTTAATGCAATTGATCTGAGAGAGTCTGTGATATTAAAACTCGAATCCCTTTTCTACAAATAATTAAAAGTCATGGTTTTTTCTCAAAAATTTTTATTACTCTTTTCATTGGTGTAAATGGTATCTCACTATTAATTAATTGTAAAATTTCAGATCCCTTTTGAGATAGTTTATAAGTCCATTCATTTTCAACTATTCCAACATGAGCCGGCATCCACTCTAAGAAAACAATCATTCCCTTTTGAGCCTTTCAGGTGGAGATTTCTTCTACAAGATTCAATAATTTTTAATTCCGCTATACAATAATAATAATAATAATATGCAAAATATTTCCCCTCCGAATTTAAACCTTTGTCGGCCTTAACCATACTTGCCAACATCCAAATTAATATGCCATAGTGTTGTTAGTCCAGCCCCTTTTTTTACATCTGTAAATTTTTAGAGTAATATTCCCCAAATGCAATTGCTATTAAATAAGAAGAAAATACTCTAAAATGATACTGGTGTGAAAAAGAAGGCGGGGCTAACAATACTACCGAATATTAACACTTTCACGACCGCATGGTTTTGTCTTTATGACGGTAAAGTACGCCTGTGGACGTTGTTCTCTCAAGTTACAATATTTCAGAACAAAATTTTATGTATTCACATTCATATGGATAAACTTTATAATTATATTCTTTCTAATCAAAGTATTTCTATTTGTAGTATATTTCATTGTACAAATATGTATATAGGATATATTCTTAAGAAATAAATAACGGACAAATTTCGAAAGATACACCCACTGATGGAGTTTTAGATTTTCAAATGACGTGGATCTACGTCAGCGGTCGCGAAAGTGTTAATTAGTATGTTGGCAATTTTGCCTTAACACACTGAAACGTTCTAAACCGTGTTGCCGAATTTAGGAATTATTCAACTACCACCAATAATTTTAAGGAAATATATTTGATATACGTAATAGACGCAGTGGTTAGATGACTGTTACAGTTAAAATTTAGTGGTGATTACTGAATAAAAAAGGTCCCTAAAGGGTATTGCAGGATAAGCGTATGAAAACTGCACCAGCGTCGAATGAAGAGTTCTTGCCTGCTATTTGAGCCGCTCAGTGCACACATCGATTAACTCCATAAAACAAAAAGTTGAGAAACGCGATGATGTAATGTATATTGTTTTTTAAAATTCCTCTGATAATATGAATTCAAATATATAATGTAGAATGCATAATTGCAGATATAGCTTTCATCTAACGGTGTATAAAATTAATAAGAAAGAATAGCCAACAAACAATCGTCAGTAATGTTACAGTTTTTATGTGACTGGTGGAGTTAATCGATTTGGCAACTGAAAAAAGTAATAAAGTTAAATTAAGTCTTTACATTTTTAAGTTTTTTATTACAGAAAAAGTTAGTTATTATACATTTTTATCACAGCTTTTCCATAAGAATGTATGTTGTCAGTTCTGTTATATTATAATTTTTGTAATTAATTCATAGCAGTTTTATGTCAGCGGCATTATTCTTTGGGATGATTCAGCAATATTATAAATAATGTCTTCTTCATCAGCTGTATGCGAGGATTCGTCATTTCGATTTGTTGACAAGTTCTTATAGTAATCGTGTTTAACAGGAGGAATGAATTTTAGCAGGTCCATCATGTCTCTCCATTTTTCATGATAAAAAAATAATCATGATAAAAAATAATCATGATAAAAAAATCTAATGATTTGATTTAAATACGATTTTCTGTAAATTTCTGTAAAATAGAGATCCAAAAATATGGTATTTTTATTTTAGCAGTATAATTTAAAAGAAAAAAATATATTACTTTTACTACAGGTAAAGTCTACTGTAAACGTTGTTCTTTTTATCTGTTTACCGATGCGATTTTGTTACGATATTATTGAGAGGGAGAGAGCATCTTCCGCTGTTTAAAAACAAATAAGCGTCGATGCACGGCCAGAACAGATACAGCGTTACCGAAACGATTTACATTAGAGTATGGAGTTAATCGAAATGGCTTCTGAAATAAATTACTTATTATTCAATGGCCAAAAAAAATTTGCCATTTAACGGTGCTAATCTTTATTATTCCGGAAAGTTATTATAAATACAAAAAGTTATGATTATACCAAGTGCTTTGACATAAAATTTAAGATTTTTCAAAAAGTGGAGTTAGTCGATGTGTGCACTGAACGGCTCATTTATTGTTCTTTATCTAAAACATCTTTTGCACACAATTTTAGACTTCTACCCTCAAGGATTAGGGAGTAATGGGGGGGGGCAACCTAAAACGTTAAATTTAATTTTAAAAAAAACTATTCAAGATATCTTAACGAGGTTGAAACTATTTATAAATGTTTATGAAGTACATAATATATATTTTTTTCAGAATTTTCACTCGATTTTAAACGGTAGAAAATGATAAGTATATTTTTGATGGGCGATTTTTTATACTTTCCACCAAAGTGACACCTACCAAAAAAATACAGTTTATTTGTTTATTAGTTAGCTATTACATATAAAAATTACAGAAGGGTCAAATTGGTAGAACGTAGTGAAAAAAATAATAATCACTTAATAATAATACCAATGGTATTATATTTATTTTTAAAAACAACTTAATATCAATAAATAAACAATGAAAGCAAATATAAAAATGCTCTATTAACATTTGTTATTAAAACGTAACAATTAGCAATAATAATAATTAAAAAAATTATATTTATTTATTATCAGGGATATTACATCTCGCCCTTTTTTCAAGACACTTTTAAGGATGAGAAATTTCCGTAATTTTTGCTACCTTTATTTTTACATAATAGTCTCTATCCTGTTTAATCACGTCACAACACTTCAAAAATACTGATATAAAAATTCCTATATGAAAATAGCATAGATGGCAAAATTTTACTTATTCCGGAGTATTTTTTAGCCCCGCCTTTTTTCCATACCACTTATTTTTTAAGGATAACATTGCCTGATTTTATGGAAGTTATATATTCCCTAAAATTTTTCTGTAAATAAAGGCTGGGCTAAAAGTACTCCGGAATAAATCAAAATATTGGCATCTATGAAAATAGCAGTAGCAAAAAAAAAAAAAAAAAAAAAAGGCGGGTGTTTTCCCCATTTCCGAACGTGTAAAAGGGGGCATGGAATATAAGCCATATAATTAGCTGTAAATATAGCTGCCAACATTTTTATTTTAATTCGTAACATTGTTACGCAGTTACTGATAATGTTGCAGAATGAATTTGAAGTCTCTCAGTTTTTAAATCTTTTTGCGCTTACTTAAATATATAAGTTGTAACAACTTTGCTAGAGAATGAACCCCTTGACATACAACACAGAATTGTATACGTCTGAAAAGTACTATTTAATTTGGCTAAAGTATATTTATAAGTTTTTCCGTTCTTTTAAATAATAATACTTTGATAAAGGTCTACCAATTCATTTATTCTACATGCATAATGTTTTATTCATTTATTTATTTATTTACGAGTGTGATTTTTATAAATCATCTACTATTGTTAAACGTAATCAGGTACAACTGACATAACATTCTTTATAAATCTTTCACATAGCTCCGCCCATCAAAAATGACATAGTTCGTACAATCCTTGAAACTTCTTATTTTCTGCACCACTATTAATATTTAGCAATTTTTTATATTTAAAATGTCTTAAAATTTAAAAGGAAATCTATTCCATAAAAAAACTTGTGCTAGAATTCTTGAAAAAAGGCGTGGCCATTATGAACTATGAATGGAGAAACAGCTCTTGACAGATGCATGAAAAAAGGCGGCGCTAAAAATACCCCGGAATAAATTAAAATGTTGGCATCTATGCTATTTTCATACAGAAATCTTTATATCAGTATTTTCATAGTAATATGTCATGATTAAACGGGATAGAGACTAGTGTATAAAAATAAAGGTTAAAAAAACAAAATTAGAAAAAATTATCATCCGTAAAAGTGTCTTGAAAAGAAAGTTTAGATGTAAGATTCCTGATAACAATTAAGTAGAATATTTTTTTTTATTATTACTAATTGGTACATTTTAATAACAAATGTTAAAAGA
This sequence comes from Salticus scenicus, assembly GCA_963930645.1. Taxonomy (NCBI): domain Eukaryota; kingdom Metazoa; phylum Arthropoda; class Arachnida; order Araneae; family Salticidae; genus Salticus; species Salticus scenicus. The sequence goes on along the minus strand of OZ005657.1, from coordinate 13,612,783 downwards.
GCATTTTTATATTTGCTTGCCTTGTTTATTTATTATTATAAAATAGTTTTTAAAATAAATATTACATCATTGTTATTATTACAAGGGTGCAAGAGTTTTCGTCTCAGCACGGAAAACCTATACCAGCGTACTTTTATCAATAATTTATATCATACATGTGGTTTAATTTATTGCGATTGAAAATAATAGAAGTTATTGATAACGAGTGATGGTGTCAGTCTTTTATTTTGAGAATGAAACACTTGCACATAAGTATTATTGTTAAGTGATTATTATTTTTTTTCACTAAGTTCTACCAATTTGACCCTTCTGTAATTTTTATATATAATAGCTAACTAATAAACAAATAAACTGTATTCTTTTGGTAGGTGTCACTTTGGTGGAAAGTATAAAAAATCGCCCATCAAAAATATACTTATCATTTTCTACCATTTAAAATCGAGTGAAAATTCTGAAATAAATATATATTATGTACTTCATAAACATTTATAAATAGTTCCAACCTCGTTAAGATATCTTGAATAGTTTTTTTTTTTTTTTTTTTTTAATTAAATTTAACGTTTTAGGTTGCCACCCCCCATTACTCCCTAATCGTTGAGGGTAGAAGTCTAAAATTGTGTGCAAAAGATGTTTCAGAAAAAGAACAATAAATAGAAGGCAAGAACTCTTCATTCGACGCGGGTGCAGTTTTCATATGCTTATCCTGCAATACCCTTTGGCAACACTGACTAGAGGACTGAAATTAAATTGGAGAGCCAAAGGGTTAAACAAGCAGCAGCCCATGAGATAATTTTATTTAACGGAAATACCTATACTTTAAATAAACAAATTGTCTAATAAGAATAATGAAGTTATAATACTTATAAAATTTCAAGAAATTAAATTAATTAATTAAGTTTTTAATAATGCAGAACTGCCAACTCACTCGATTTTTAACGCTATTATTAGTAGAAGAAATGTGTTCTCGATAAATTAACACCCCTCTCCTTCGTAAATTCACTCAACATTCAAAGTTCTTTGTTTTCTTCAAGGGAAAATGAACTCTTTGTTTTATACACAAGTGTATCTATTACAGGGTTGCAAGATTTGGCCTTTTTTTTATTCAATAGTCGCCAATAATTTTTATTTGTAACGTTTGGCTAATCACTTCGAATATTGATAGTCTATTATGTATATCAAATGTCACTTCTCAAAATTATTGGTGACTATTGAATAAAAAAGAATCCACATCTGGCAACTTTGATCTATTATCCAGAGCACACGCGTCACTATATGTATATATATATTATGTTCAGTTAAGTCAAAATGACCCGCCATATAAGCAGTGCTGCCAGATTTGGGGAAAATTTTTCAATAGCCACCGTTAATTTTTACTTGTAACAGTTACCTAATTACATCGAAAATTTCTTTAAAAGATGTTTTGAAACAATTAACAAACCGCTTCAATTAAAATTTAGTGGTGGCTGTTAAATAAAAATTTCCCTCAATCTGGCAGCACTGCATATAAATAGATTTTAAATTATCATGAATGGAATATAGACCTGCTAACTATGCTAGTTTATCCGTAATGGTATTAAGCCCCGCCTTTTTTTCACATCAGAATAGCTGTAGAGTAATATTCAGCAATATGTTCGCATGATTAAATAAAAAGACTACTGCTGTACAACTATTCTGGTGTGAAAAAAAGGCGAAGCTTAATACCATTACGGATAAACTAGCATAGTTAGCAGGTCTAGGAATATAATGATCCCAGATAGCACATGACATTCCCGGGTTCTTCTTTTTAAGTCTCGAATGTCCTGTTTTCATCTTACAAGGAAACATTCAAAAGGTGTCATCTTCAAAAAGTATTGAAAAACATATATGTGATTCTACTCTTCATAAATCACCAAGAAATGAAAAAATTATCGGCTGAAATTCATTACAGCGACCACAAAAAATTATCAAAATTAAGCATATTTGGAGATTTCTCACTGCTTGGCGATTGGTTTTGAGTACTTGGCGGAAAAGCAAAACACAGTTCTGTTCGTACACGGCAATCTCGGTGCTAGCAAACGTGTCGCACAACAGCGCTAAATCGCCAAATATGCTTAATTTTGATAATTTTTTGTGGTTGCTGTGATTAATTTCAGCCGATAATTTTTTCATTTTCTGGTATTTTATGAAGAGTAGAATCACATACATTTTTTTCAATACTTTTTGAAGATAACACCTTTTGAATGTTTCCTTGTTAGAATAAAATACATAAAATGAAGACATCCACAGGACGTCCGAACAGAAAATACTGAGAAAAAATCAATTTCGATATCTCTAGGATAGCCTAAGTTATTCTAAAATAATGCGTCCGCTTTAAGATGTCCCGAGGACATTTTTCTTTCGACTTTACGATCCATTCAAAAAATATCACTAGAATGAATAAAATTTAAAGTTGAGTTTCAGCGAAATGTGTTCTTTTTAATTTATTTTTATTTATTTCAAAACTACAAAGAATCAAAGATAATCTATACTAATATTATAAATTCGAAAGTTTGGATGTATGTATGAATGTTTGTTACTTAATCACGCCACAACCCAGACAACACAAAATCATCCTCAGGATGTCCGAGGATGAACTTTTTCGGATTTCCCATTGTCTTCAGGATATCCAAATCTTATCCACAGACATCCACTGTTCATCCTCAGAATGACAAAATGTCCGCAGAATCTGTATCCAAGGGACGTTTAAAATACGTCCCCGGAGGCCCAAATTTGACTGATACAAGGACATTTACGACAATTTTAGAAAACTTTAGGCATCCTGATGACATTCTAGGGATTAAATTCTGAAATCTGCTGAGGATCAACATAGGATGTTCCTTAATCAATGGTATTTCACCTGTAAACTTTTGCAGGTCCCATTTAATTCCACATCCCCGGTTAATGTTGCTAAACTTAGAGACTTCAATGTCCATCATATAAACTTACCTGTAACAGTTGACTATTTGCTTCGAAAGTTACTCGTCCATTATTCATATCAAATCGTACTTCTGAAAATATTCGTGATAGTTGAATAAAAGAGTCCTTTAATTTTATCCTTGAACAAATTGTATTTTTTAGAATAATTTGTTTTATTAATTACACACACACACACACACACACACACACACATATATATATATATATATATATATATCGCTTATCTTTGCTTCAGTCTAGTTTTTAAATAAATAAATAAAATTTAAAAAGAACACATTTCGCTCAAATTCAACTTTAAATTTCAGAAAAGACCCCTTAGAAAGACCTCCACGGAAGATACTCTCACTGAGGCCTAGGACCCAAGAACAGTGACTTGGCCTTATCCCCAACACCAACATCAACACCATTTATTCTGAATATATTTTTTTAATTGATCGTAAGACGTCGTAAAGAAAATGTCCTCGAGACATCTTAAAGCGGATGTTTTATTTTAGGATAACTTAAGATATCTCAGGGACTTCCAAACTAATTTGTTCTCTGTATTTTCTGTTCGGGCATCATGTGTATGACCCCATTTTATATATTTTATCGTAGGATGAAAACAGGACATTTGAGACTTTAAAAGAACATCCCAGGGATGTAATGTGCTATCTGGGAACGGCAAAACAGATCTTGATGAAATTTGGTACAGAGATAGATAATAGTCTGGAATAGGACATAGGCTATTATTTATAACGGAAATTTTATTAGATTTTTTAAAAATAATTAAAATGTGAAAATAATAAACTGGTAATTGCCTTAATATAAACCATTTAATTTTGTAATTGTTGCCAAAAATTTTTACGAGGTTTATTTATTTATTTATTTATTTTATTGTTTTTTTTTCAACATAAAATGAAATATGCTTTCATGCGAAAAGTAAAATAAATGTTAAATTGGTGAATGAAAAAATGACATCTTTATAATTTTAAAAGAAAATAGTAATAATACAAATCTAGCATGTTTCTTCTGAATTTTATTTCATAGCATTTTTTTATATACCCCAACTTTAGATTTTTTTTTTTTTTTTTTTTTTTTTTTTAGCACGGATGAATCACGCTTGGCATAAAAGCTAATTCAGCATTATATTAAAGGTATTTACTACTTATTTATAATATATGACAATTTTTTAAAATTTGATGCTGAAGTAGATCGGACATTTTTAGCCAAGGAAACGATAGAAAGAAATAGGAACAATAATCGCATAAATTATATTTTGGTCTGAAACGGCGACAAAAATTCAAAAGTCGCCAAGGGGAGCTATATTAAGGCTGTACCATGATCAATTTTACATATTAATTTATTTATTTATTTTTCTATATACCAACTACTATTAACTAAGCATGAAGTATATATAACCACATACACACAATAATAATAATAATAATAATAATTGTCTCATGTGATAGACGTAGCCGATCATAGCATATTGTAATATTATATTTGGCTTGAAATTGCGCTCATTTTATGGTTGATCAATTAAATCAAATAAATATAGGAAAGAAAATATTACGTACATCACGTATAATGCTGTTCATATGTAACTGGGATTCAAATATAAAAGGGCTATTTCAAATTTTTCGATACTGTTCGTATCGAAAGTGTCATATAAGATAAGCACCCAAATGGAAGCCCACGGGTAAGCCATTGTCGCAGGCAATAGGGACAGGCACTGGAGACTGTGAGGACAAAATTGTCGCTTCCGAAGGCAGCGAGAACCCAAAGCGAGCCTTTGAGCGATTTCAGTATTATTTTTTTCATAAAGCTATATAGAAACAAAGAGTTTCCTTTAAATATAGTGACCAGCAAAGCGGGCAAAGCCTGCTAGCATATATATATAACTAATAAAACAAATGATTCTTAAAAATACAATTTTTTCATTGATAAAATTAAAAGACTCTTTTTTTTCATATATCACCAATATTTTGAGGAATATGATATTATATAAATAATGGACAAATATCCTTCGAAGTTAACAGTGATAAGATTTTGTGGTGGTCGTTGAAGTCCTTAACCCGTTAGTAGTCGCTATAGACAGCGCCACCTATTACAGATTGCAAACTTTTTATTTAACTGTCACCAATAATTTTATGAAATGATGTGATAAACGTTTCTTCGATTTTATTCGCGTTTTATGTATATCAAATGCCACTTCTAAAAATTTTTGGTGGCTATTGAATAAAAAAAACTGGAAAACCTGAAGGATGGGCGGCAAATCGACCAACTAGCGACTACTAACGGGTTAAATTTAGCAACATTGAACAGGGGTGGGAAATTAAGTGGAACCGGCGAAGGGTTACAGGTGAAATACCATTTTTAGGGAACATCCTATGATGATCCTCAGCCGATATCAGGAACTAATCCCTAGGATGTCCTCAGGATGTCTAACACTTATTAAATAGCCCTGAAATGTCCTTGTATCAGTCAAATTTGGTCCTCCTTAGGTATACACACTCCGTCCCTGGTATACACATTCTGAGGACATTTTGCCATCCTGAGGATGAAAAGAGGATATCTGTAGATAAGATTTGGATGTCCTGAGGACAATTGGAGATCCGAAAAAGTTCATCTTCGGACAACTTAGGATGATTTTGTGTTGTCTGGGATGTTTTTTCTTTTCTAAGAATCGTAGTTGCAAAAGACTATTAGTTGAACCATATCTGCTAACATTCCTAATAAAATATTATTAGCATTATCAGCACTGATTATTATTTTTTATACCCCTTTTTTGAAGAGTAATTTTCTTTTTGTTTAATAATAATCAGATTTTGGAGAAAAATTCCCTGCAAAAAATATGGTACGATAAATGTGCGGGTATATTACGGATATATATGCAATACTACGGAATAAATCAGAAATGGTGGCAAATCTAGATAAACTTGGACTAAAATAAAAGAAAGAATTTCTTTCGGCATTCAAGAAAATGAAGGGTTATTCCATGTCCAATCAACGCAGCTAAAAACCTGACAACCCCTCCCCCCTGAGATTTTTATGAAATTAAGCTGATTTATTTGTTCTATAGAGCAATGAATGTATACCAATTAACAAGTCCCCCCCCCCTTTTTAAAAAATAATATGCAGGGCTGAAAAAATGGATAATAAATGCAAATTTTCAAAATTCTTCTACTACAAATGCACCGCTATCTTGTTTTCTAATAAACTTAGACATGTAAAATTGGTATCATTAGGAAGCTTATGATACAAAGTTTCAAATTATACATCACATGCATATATTTTTTAAAACTTTCATTTGATGATCAAACATTTTGAACTTTGAACTTCAATATCTCAAAAAGTACATACTTAATTTTCCTTAAAAAATTATATGTTATTTTTAAATTTACTGTCTATAATTATTCTCAGTTTTAACTTGGGACGGCCATGAGACGCTGAGTTATAAATTAAAATGCAACTCTCCATAAGTATTTTCGTACTGAAATTGTGTATATAATATTTTATTATTTCATTTGGGTGGGCCAAATTATCACGTAGAGAAATTCTCTGAAAGGAAAATAGTTAATTAGAATGTTTTGGTAATTAATAATTACGTGATTTTTTTTCCAAGAAAGAAAAATTGAATGATGAAAACTTGCAATATTTTTAACCCCTTAACCTACAATGACGGGCATAGCCCGCGTACGATGGTCGGACCAGAAGTGAATATTACGGGCATAGCCCGCGTACGCAGAGCCTGATTAAGGGGGAAGCACACATTATTTATACTTACACCGTTATTTTTTAACAAATACTTTCCTCCTATAATAAATAGAAAATTCTCATTAAAAATTATTTTAAAAGAATTCTGGTGTCTAATAACGGTGAGTAAATTGGATTGTTTTACACCGTTTATTTTTTATAAAAAATATTTTTTCGTCAAAGCGTGGAATTTCTATGACATGAAGTAAAAATTAATTGTAAAAATATTCCGGTGAGAGCGGAGGTAATGTGTGCTTCCCCCTTAATCAGGCTCAGCGCGTACGATGGTCGAGCTTGTATACGATTTCGGCCCAACATCTTCGAATCTAAATCGTAGGTTAAGGGGTTAATTTAATCTGTGGTTGAACATTCCTTTTAAATGTGCTGCTAAGTGGAATCATCTTATGGCTTGAACAGTAGATATTAACTAGTATCAATGTGTGTGTGTGTTGGGGGTGTATGTCAATGTGTCTGCATGTTTTTAATCTCTGATTTTAGTTGATTGAATATATAAATAACTTAAAATCACATTAAAAACTGAATTGAAATGGATTAAATAGTAATAATGAAACGTCCTTTACTCCCTTAAAAAAAAAAAAAAAAAAAAAAATCTGGTGCGAAACAACCACACGACTTCCATTACCCATTATTACACGTGTTATATACTTTTCTTTTTTTTTTTTTTTTTTTTGAGATAATATGATCAGAAGGACATAAAGTCGATCTAAAGAAATAGAAACCTAAAACTTTTCTGGTAGAAGAAACTTAATATACGAGTAAAGACATATAAAACAAAGTTTACATAGTTTACATTAAGAAAGTTTCCATAGCAAACTTCATCTGTACGTCAGACCTGTGTCAGTTCTGAAGTTTCGTCGTTCTATCTTTATTAGTTTCGAAGATATGATAGTTCGAAGATTCCGCACAGACATACACACACACACTCTCTGACCAATTGCCAAAAACCACATTTTTGGACTCAGAGAACCTTAAAAAATGTAAATCAAGTGAAAACTCGATATCGAACTTTTGGACCGAATACAATACTTCCATTACCTACGGTAGCAGGGTAATGGAAGTAAAAAGAACTTACTTTAGTACAAATGTATTTACTAAGATTTGGAGCAGGTTGCAGTGGTGAAAAATCTTTACAGTTAATTTAAAATTTGCACGACCATTGAATATATCTTCAGGAGTAATTTTGTCCAGTGGCAGTCATGGGGATTACAAACCAATAAAATTTATACAACTATTGTATGAATTTAATTGATTATTTTCTTCTTTACTGAATTCCTACGAATTGCACCAAATCAACATAAACGTAACTTGTTCATGTATATCACAAACACAGGCAAAATGTGTTCCATTTACTCGACAGCCAAAATACAGGTTTTTGGTTTTAGTTCTGCAAATATAAAAAGTCCAATTTAGTGTCCTAGATGCACATCCTTGAATATTGCTTAAAAGCCTTCTTTAAATAACACAATACTAATCTTTTTTGTATTGTGTCTTCACTGTATTAACTTTCATTAATGCATAACATTAATAAGAATAATAAAAACACTTTGTTATAAATAATAATAAAATCCCATCAAAAATTAGTCTATTGTTATAAAGTCATTATTTTATTTTTCTGTTGCGAGGAACTAAATAGCACCTAACTCTCGACTATCAATAATTGCTGACATATAAGGATACAAATATTGAATTTCAAGAATTGAAAATTGTAATCAAGTTTCTCTTACATTGTGTATTTCATTATGTATGCAAAATTCATTTTTGTAAAACTTACATTATGTTAGCATGAGAGTAGTGATGGAGGGTTGCATTTTAATTTATAACTCAGCATCCCATGTGGCCGACCTACGTTGAAACTCACAATAAATATTAACAATAAACGTAAAAAAAATCATATAATTTTTAAAGAAAAATTAAGTATGAACTTTTTGAGATATTGAAGGCCAAAGGTGAAAATATTTGACCTTCAAATGAAACTTTTTAAAAAATATATGCATGTGATATATCATTTGAAAGCCTGTATTATACGTTTTCGAATGATACCAATTTTATGTATCTAAATTAATTAGGTAACAAAAATATAGATACATTTGCAGTACAAAAATTTGCATTCTTTACCCTTTTTTGCAGCCATGTATATCAAAAACTAAACCAGATAGGGTCTAATTAATTGGTGTACATTCATTTCTCTATAGAAAAAATAAATGAGCCCAATTTCATAAAATTCTGAGGGGGTCAGGTTAAAAATGCAGCTATCTTAAAAAAAGTGTTAAGAATAATTAGACAACGAAGTATTAACACATTGCTTGTGAATCACGTTAAAGTTTTTTTTTTTTAAAGAAAAACGAGCATCATCATTACGCGTTTCAAAATTTATGCGTTAAAATATACTTTACTATAAAAAAGATTTTACATATTCGTGTTTAAACTTTACATGCAGCCGGTGAATATTAGTGGCTTTGCGGCATGCACTGCTGAGGGTAAAATTTAAATAATTTAATCACGAACACATAAAATAATTTTGTGAAATAATATAACGTTATAGAGTAACGTATGTCGAAATACAGGTTGTTCAAAACTGTGAGATAACCCGATGACAATGTATTAAAGAGTATCTAATCAATGTTCTGGGAAACATTTTTTATTATATGTGTGATTAGTGAACTTAATTACTATAATAAATGAAACTTTTCCCTAAATCATACCTGGTGATATTTATAATTTATTCCGGAGTAATATTAATCCTACCTTACTTTTTACATCATTCTGATCGTAGAAAAATTTTCTCCAGTACGTAATTACAACAAAACATGAAGAAAAATGTTTTTTAAAATTAACGGTGTGTCAAAAAAAAAAAAAAAAGGCAGTACTGACATTATTCCGAAATAAATTATGTGTGTTACCAAGTATCTTAAACGAGAGGTTTCTTTATTTTCCTTATTCCGTACAGTGTTGCCAGATTTTTTGACTACTTTATTCAATGTCCACCACTAAATTTTAAATGTAATGGTTGCCTAATCAGTTCAAAGAAAAATCGTCTATTACGTGTATTAAATATCACTTCTCAAAATTATTGGTGACTTTTGAATAAAAAAGTAGCGAAATCTGGCAGCAGTGATTCAGCAGGGGAGAGTGGGGATGAATGGGACAATAGCAAAATTTTTATGTTTTTCAAGCACTAGAAACTTGACAATGTTTCTGATATATGGCAGTACTGTGGTCATTCATCAAGTGCAGCTTCAGAATTGTGCTGTCTATTGAAGGTCAGAAAAAATTAAAGTGTCTTTTTCTGCTGCCAGAGTAAGTTTTTACTGATTCAATTAGACAGTAGTTAAAAATTAACTATTTGCTTAAAGTTACTATAACTCATATATGCCTAAGAGGCATAATCTTTTATTGTGTTTATGATATTCAAGAAGAATATTGACAATTGTCCCTTAGGCCTATTTCATGTTTTATATGATCATGTGGTGGTGGGGATGAATGGAACAGTTTGAATGGGGATCGATGGGACATTCCCCACTATGTGCTAATTTTAAATTATACACAAGATTTATATTAAAACAAATTGTAAATAGATTTTCAATATTTTTATAACCTGTAGTTCAGTAGTTATAACATAGAACTATAAAAGTAGCATGGATTTAGAGAAAAATAGATTGAAATTAATTGTTCTGATTTTTGCTTATAATAATTATGATTAAAAAAAATTTAAGTTAGAATATTCAATGCAACTTAAATCAATAATTAAAATAATTAAAATAAATAAATAAATAAACTAATAATAATGGGATTAAAATCACAATTTCAATCTATCTAATTAAATAAATCCTGGTGTATTAATGTAATACAGAATAGAATGCTTATTTTTCCCGATCACTCGGAAACAAAAATTTATCTGGATAATTTGTACTCTATTATAATGAATTATATCTTTCTAGTGTTTTATTTATTTATTTTTAGATTATATCTTATTAGATTAAATTACCAAAGCATAGAGCACTAGGTACTGTGCGAACCAAAGGACTTTTGCCTTTTGATGTTAATTTGAGTCAATATATCAATTTATGTTAATTTCAGTAACTTTATAATGTGTCATAAAATCACATAAAACAATTTAACTTTAAAAATTTGTTTACTTTCCATTTTTTTTTATTTGTTAACTCCAGTCCTGTCCCATTCATCCCCATAGGTTGGGATGAATGGGACAATGCACATGCATTGTAAAAAAAAAGATATTATTAATTAAAAATCATAACTTTTTATTAAAGTTAGTATGTTTATATGTAACTGATTACTGAAGTGTACTTATGAGCAATGTTATAAAATTCTTAATTACATATAGTAAACGTTATTAATAAAAACATGAAAAATGTCCCATTCATCCCCACTCTCCCCTACATTTTCAGATGTACCAAGTTATTACGGATTGTCCGTATACTTAGTACCGGAAATTTTTTATTGTGTTCTTTTATAATGATAATTATTTGTTTTTACAAAAAAAAAAAAAAAAATTATTAATTTTTTTTTTTTTTTTTGTGTTATGAAACGGATTTTTCGTTAGTAGTAAGTTGGCATTTTTGCATTTTAAAAAGTGTAAATAAATGTATCTTTCATAGAAACAAGCATTTTCTCTATATACCTGCTAACATCCTATTCTTGAGAGCATGGAAGCCTCTGCGCAAGCGCTGACTCAACGAGTCAAGTGTTAAAATAAGTGAGATAGTCATCTGATTCCAAGAAAATAAGCGATAAGAGAGCGCTGAATTACTGGATAATTTCCAAATCACAAGCTGTCGGTCAAACTGGCACCCCTCTAAGCTTTTGGACTGTTCGTCACTGCTAGTTTTAGGAAACGTAATTACATTACAATTAATACTCCGTAGTATTGTAACTTTTTTTCCCACCAGTATTTTTTTCTTATTTAATCGTAAACTGCATATCGAAAATCTTACTCTAAAAATTTACTGGTGTGAGAAAAAGGATGGGACTAAAAACGATACGGAATATGAATCAGGATGCTGGCAAGTATGATTCTATATAGAAGGGGAGCGTGGTTGTAACAGTCTTTAGAAAATTAAATATATTTTGAAATGTATTTATGTTTTCCTGTTTATAATTGCTGTTTCCCATAGTATACGTATTCATCTACCATATTCATTAAAAAAAAAAAAAAAAAAAAAAAAAAAAAACTTTCGTTAATGTTGCTAATTTTAGCACAAAAAATATCTTTCAAAATTATTTGCCTGTTACAATTTGCCCCGGATTTGGGGCAAATTGCATCACACGTGAGGCAAATTGTAACAGATGCGATGGAAACACTAACAATAAAAACAACAATATTTCAAAATGTTTTTTGTTATCAATCATTTATTAATTTAATAAAACATGCAATTAATAACTAATATTAAATTATAACCTTCTTTGTATCGTAATGAGGAATTATATCAAATGAATTATAGTAAAATAATGAGAAAATTAAATATATAATCAGCATAGAAGTCAATCTTAGTCAGAGTTGAAATTAATTGAAACAGATCATATTTTGTTCCCTCTCATACATTTAACTTGTGCCCACATTTTGAAAATTAACCCTTATTTAAAGAATAAAAAATTAGCATTGTTTCTTTTCGAGAAATTTTCGGTTTGAAACATCTGTAAGTAAACCTTATTAAATTCAAATAATATTTAATTTAATAAATAAATCACTTTTATAAGTAAACATTATCGACAACAAAAACTCGTAAAAATTGCATAGATCCCAACATTTCAATTTACTCCGGAGTATTTTAACCCTTTGCGGCGCAAAGTAATTCGGATCATTTAAATTACACTGCCACCGGAATTTACGAACATAATTAAAATATAAGAAATTTTAAATTTTCACGTTAAAAAAGGGGCCTTTTCTGCTATGTTATAAATGTAAATTTTTGCTAAAAAATTTCCGGGATCAGTTTTTGCACTTGATAATTAAAATTAGGTGTTCCATCAGCGGGAACACAGCGACTGAAAGGGTTAAGCATTATGCCCATTCTTGTGCCTCAGAGAGAGTTTAGCAGAGCGCGAATTCTTCGCCCTTTCTTCTGGACGCTCTCATTGATGAGAAATTTCTGCTTTTTTTAACCGACTTCAAAAAAGAGAAGGTTCTCAATTCAAACTGTGTGGTTTTTTTTTTTTTTTTTTTTTTTTTTTTGTTTCTTTGCTTGTTAGCTCATAACTCCTGAACGGATGCTACGATTTTGATACTTTTTGTTTTGTTGTAAAGGTCTTGGTCTGAAATAGGTCCCATTGTAATATCTTTACGAACAAAAGAAAATACAGGGTGGCCAATAAAGTGAAGCCCGACTCTTTTAACTACTGAACGGCTGCAGCTATAGTCATAAAAGTTGTATGTAGGTATTGTAAAGTGGTCATGTGCAACGGGATTCAACCACCTACACCACCATCTGGTGGAAAACAGTGCAGTTAACGTTCCTATCTCGAAAACGGTCCAAGATAGGGAAAAAAGTGAATTACAAAGTTACAGGATATTATCGATTTAGAACAAAAAGGTAGTTTCTAGACATTTATGTTAAAAGTAGAACGATTAAAACAATCATTTGTTTATCCGCAAATTCCTATTTTCTGCTCACTTCAATGACATTTCATACGTTGTAGCGTAGTGGGTGACATTTATGCTATGTAAAATTCAAAGTACGGTTATTGTAAGCGGTCACATCGATTAAAGTATAGACGTTTTAAACCGACTTCATAAAGGAGGAGGTTCTCAATTGAAACCATGTTTTTTGTTGTTGTAGTTGAGGTTTGTTAGATTATAACTACGTAAAAAATGCTTTAATTTTAATACTTTTTTTTTGTTGTTGTTGTTGTCGCAAAGGTCTTCACCTGAAATAGGTTTCATTATGATTTCATTAATATCTAAATAAATTACAGGGTTATCACAAAAGTCCGTTGTCACTCTAACTGCTGAACGACTGCCTCTACACACGTAAAAGTAATATGTAAGTATTGTAAAGTGGCGATGCGCTACAAGATATGACCGCTTACAGTGCCACTTGGTGGGAAGATAGTGGAGTTAACGTTTCTACCTCAAAACAGTATAAAGCATGAGAGAAAAGGTAAATTACAAAGTTGTACAGTATCATTGATTTAGTAGCGAAAAGACACCTTGTAGACATAAATGTTAAAAACAGTATGTTTAAATATGCATCTGTTTGTTCACAGTTTTCTACACTGTAAACAAATCAAAAAGCCTTTATTTCGATGTTGAAACTTCTGTCCGTCAGCTGCAAATGCATATTTTGATCTTTGTTTGAACGTTACGCTGCACGCATTCCAGCGTAGCAGGTGACACATATTCACTGTAAAGTTCAATACATGCCTAATTTTTGGTTACGAATACAGCGTATGTATTCTTTACATTTCTAAAGCCTTTTTAATTTAATGCGTGGTGATTCAATAGATAAATTTCTCTCATATCCGATAAAGGCAAGAAAAGTGACACAACTTAAAAATGCAATATTTAGGATAAATCAACTTACAGATAAGGCATTGACTAGAATAAAACTGATACAACTGTCTCTAGAGTGGATAATTTTTTAGATAGAAATGTAATGTTTTTTGTTCATATTGGGGACATTTCTTATATTTTTCAGTGACATAAACTCGTAATTACCATTTTTTGAGTTGTGTCACTGTTCTTGTGGATTCTAATTTGTCAAACCGTCGTTGAACGTCTTCTGATGTTCTGCTACTTAAATAAATTTTCACTAAAAAGAAAAAAAGAAAAATTTTTTGTAAAAAAATAGAACCGGCTCCAAAAAGCAACTAATATTCAAACAACTAAAAATGAAAGAAAATTGACAGTAAATGGAACTGTAAATTGCGCCTAAAAGTATAAAATAATTTCCTTCGCAAAAAACCTAAATACTACAATTAAACATAACTTTTGAAGTCGGCACAAAATTAAATAAAAATTGATACCTTTATTCAATACAAAAATCAAATTCTATTCAAAATATACATCTCACTTTAGCATCTGCAAAACACAGCCGAAAACTACTTTGATTCAAATAAACAAATAAGATTTCGTAAACTGCAAAAGTTGGCGAAGCTGCTGGTATCTGGCATCCTTGGTGAAAAAAAATCGCCAAGTTATATCGGTAAACATATTTAATTCCTTTGAGAAATCATGCTTATTTTAATAAGGTATATTAAGATAACAATCAAGAATATGAAACAATACTTCGTACAATATATATTATAAAAATATACATCTCGCGTGTATATTTTTCATTACGTTTTGATCGCCAAATCCAAAAGCCGCCAATGATGATAATTATCAAAGTTATATCAAATTTACAAAGAAAACTTTAGTAACTTCGTGGAAACATAAATAGCGAATTGCAAAAATGTTCACTTTCCTATGTAGATGTTACTAATGGACCAATTGTACACACTGATAAAATAATAAAAGGAAACATGAAAATGGATCATTCGAGACAACAGCATTTTTAGCTACCGGTCTAAAACCAAAGCTTTAAAAACGAATTAAATATTATTTAATTTTGCGCCGACTTCAAAAGTTATGTTTAATTGTAGCATTTAGGTTTTTGGCGAAGGAAATTATTTTATACTTTTAGGCGCAATTTACAGTACCATTTACTGCCAATTATCTTTCATTTTTAGTTGTTTGAATAGTAGTTGCTTTTTGGAGTCGGTTCTATTTTTTTTACAAAAATATTTTATTCTAATACTATTTTTATGCAATATTCTGTGATTCGTGATTAAATTGTGTTTATAATTCGTGATTAAATAATCACGGCACTATAATATAAAAACACAGAAAATATTTCTGCATAAATATAGTAGTGGCAAAGAAGTAAAAATTTTCATTTCTGACAGTTTCCTGAAAAGGGGCAGAGATTTCGAGCTCTGGCTGTAGGCATCTCCACAAGCCATTCATCCATAGGTTCCAAGTCTCTCGTTTTTCAAGGGAGACTTCAAATCGGAAATTTTTTACAGCTGTCTTCCGTAATAATAATCGTCGAAAATATATATAACATATTCCATTTAAAAATACTGGTGTAAATTCTGATTTAAAAGTTAAAAATGCTGACAGCTCTGCACTCATCTAATTCAGAATCTGTATATGGAGTTAAAAACATTGTATTTATATTTTTATCCTTTCGTTTATTTATTTATTTATTTCTTCCTATAATCTTTTACTTTCTCTTTATGTTTGTGTTACTTTTTAATTATCTCTTCAAATTATTTATTTTCTAATATTTTTCTTTCGGGTGATGGGTGTCTAATATCTGCACCTTTCTTGAAGATTTCAGCTGCAGCCAAATCTTCAACCTTTGAAGCCTTTTCAGATTCATTTTTATAGTTCCTCATGTTAAAAAATTGCATACAATAAATAATTTGTTTGTTAACATTTAAAGGAAAATGTCTAATTGCATGAATCAAAACACAAAGGGCGTATTGTAACATGTTACAACTTGCCCCAAAATTTTGTTTCGACTGGCCCCTTCGTATTATTTTGGATATTTTGTTTATTTATAAAAATATATAACGATTTATACAAAACAATAAACATGCATTTTATAACTCAACACACAGACTAAATAAGTAGCTATAAACATTTCTTTAAAGTATAAAATTACATACCTTTAATCGAAATTTACGAAATAGTTTTTTTTTTCCACTAACTCGCTAAAATAAAGCACGTGTACCAGAACCTCTCATTAACCATTTTTGTAGAACACTGATTGTGCTTACCTAATAAAGCGCGTCATTAGAATTATGTTTATCGAAATATCTAATCAAAAATGTTATAAAATATTTCGTAAATTGCATATTACTTCCTACCCCTGTTACAACTAGCCCCACGCTCCCCTATTTGAAAATATAAATTTAAGCAAATCAACAAAATATTACTTTCTGCATTTGATTCTTTATCGAAAAAAAATTGATGTACATTTACGAATCTACTTCAAAATCAATTCAGTATTTAAAGTTCTTATAAAGTTATCATTTTCTTTAGAAGCAACGAAAAAAATCTGTTAAACGCAATATTTAATTACTTTTGCTTTTAGAGATTTTATAGAACTTGAACTTTACCACTTTGAAAATAGTATTCCTGTACCCCAAGGAATTGTCAAAAGAAATTTCTATTTGAGATTCATCGAAAAGAAGAGAAAATTATAAATCGAAAAGCTAGTCTGTTTAAACACATATCTCAATAGACACCTTTAAAATAGCCTCAGAATAAAATTACTATAACATAAAAAAGTACATTCAAGAAAAAACGTTGTTACTAAAATGTGTAAACCTTGAAAATTTATCTAATGAAAGGATTTTAGATAAAGCTTATTTAAAAACTTAAAAGAAATCCTTTAGTTTAACTGCAAATAAAAAGTTACAAATAGGTAAATTTTTCACGTATCTTTAAAAATTGCATTAAAACCTTTTAAAGTAATTAATCGATTATACATTGTGAAATAATTAAAAGCATATATGATATGGTAGGTTCATTAAAAGCTAAAAATAATATACTAATATCATATGAAATATTATCTATAAAATCTAGCTCTTTTACTTTACTCTTTACTTTCTTATATATTAAATAGAAGAAAGTATTGGATTCGTAAAAATTTTCGACCTAGGGTTTTTGATGGATTTACACGTTTTGATAGCTGTAGAACACGATTTAACCATTTTTAGAAAATGTCTGTCTGTCTGTGTGTGTCTGACAAAATTTTGTGGCAACTGTATCTCATGAACTACTTTACAGAATTTTATACAAATTGGTAGGTTGTTACACCTTGACATAAATTAGTGCTTATCATTTTTTGGTAAAAATTGTCTAGCCATCCCGTTTTATCTAAATTTTTAACATAACGGTATGGAACAAAATTTTGTATAAATGTGCATAAAGAGAATTATTTTTTAATAATCATTATGAAATTTACAAGAATTATTTATAATAGTCAACTGGGAATTATTTTTTGTATATGTAGGAGCATCGTCTCCCTCCTAGGGGTGAGGGGAAGTTATCCTTCGAGGGGAATAACTTTTCATGGTGGGTATCTTTCAAAAGAGCTCGCCAAAACCTTTAAAATGAATGGTTGAACCATTCATCTGCGATAATTTAAAATAAAGTTATCTTTTTTTTTTTTTTTTTTTTTTAGTGTAATATCGAGAATAAAATGAACTTTTTTTGGATATTTAGCGTTATACTATTTTTCTAATATAGAAATCGTACTGCATTATCATGGAACATAATTTTATTAAATGATGATTTTAATAAATTATTTTTACTGAGTGAATTTGCATAGGAAAATATAGAAGAAAGACATGTAGTGGCCACAACACAGTGTTGTGCACAAATGATTAAAAAGTAATTGATTACAATTGAATTACAATTAAATTATAATTACAATTATTTTACAGTCAATCAATTAACAAGTAATTGATTACAAATAAATTGACTTACTTATCTAATTTATTTCTAATAATTTAATTTATTTGCAATCAATTACTTGTTAATCGATTGACAGTAAAATATTTATAATTGTAATTTAATTGTAATTCAATTGTAATTCAATTACTTTTTAATCAATTATGCCCAACACTGCCACAACATTCTAGTTTTTCAGACGCTTTCTCTCTCTCTCTCTCTCTCTCTCTATATATATATATATATATATATACAGGGTACAGGATGAGTTTGACATAATCTGCCAATCGAAAGGAGGTGATAGAACAGCCCATGGGGAGCATAAAACACCATAGAAACCTTGTCCTATCTCTAACCGTTTCCGAGTTATGGTAGATAAAAGAAAAATCTGTTTTTTTTTCATCCTGTCTGAAAAAAATCAAATTTGCGAGCTTTGTGAAAAATCTACACGCAAAATCTGTACTGATAAGTATAAAGGATTTAAGTCCAAAAATGTCGATTTTGAGTTAAGTACATAGTCAGACTCAGAAAAAAATTCTCTATCGATTCGTATAAAGGATTTAATTCTATGT
Source organism: Salticus scenicus (assembly GCA_963930645.1). Classification (NCBI taxonomy): domain Eukaryota; kingdom Metazoa; phylum Arthropoda; class Arachnida; order Araneae; family Salticidae; genus Salticus; species Salticus scenicus. Next base: position 13,594,039 of record OZ005657.1, on the reverse strand, counting down.
CATTTAGTCTTTGAGAAAATCCAATGGTAAAAACGGACCAATTCAGAAATGTACCATTCATGTATGGTATAAAATATTTAATTCAATTTTTCCCGTTATTAAATGAAGGTTGACAACCACTGAATGGTATAAAGGGTATAAATCAACGAAATACCTTTTTCCTAATCTATTCTTCTAATTTGTTTTTAGCTAGTTAAACTTTATTTTTCGTCTCCTGAAAAATCAAGAATATGGACTTAGATCCTTTATACGTATCAGTACAGAAATAAGCACATATTTGGAAAGAGCAGAAAAAATCTTATCGGGTGACACCATTTACACTAAGCGACAAAAAAAAAAAAAAAAAAAAAAAAAAGCCGCACTTGGATGTTTTCCTTTTCGCCTTCAACAACCGCCAATTTTATCGTTTAAAAAGCAAATTTTCGAACAGATTTTACTATGCTTTCCTCCACATACACTTTAGCTTTGAGTCCAGTGTTAAAAACAAAATGCAATTGTCAGGAAAATCGTAATTTTAGAATTTACTTCAAAAATGGTAAGAATAAGGCAGTTAACGATGCCACAAAAAGTATTAATTTTTTAATGAAAATCAAAAAATATTTTAATACGTGAGATGGCAAAGTAATTAAATGTTAATGAAATATTGGTAAAAGGGTTTACAGCAAGATATAAAAGTTTTTGGCCGTTTGAACTGGAAATTTGGTTTCAGGTGGCCACACTGCTTATCCAAGCGAGATAACCGTAAGTTAAAAAGCCATTGCTTATAAAATAGGTTTGTATTGCATTCAGAACATAAAAGAGATTCAGAAAAAGTGTTTAGCAGCATAATTCCTTTAACTACAGTACAACAACTATTAAACAAAGCAGGCTTAAATTACAGAAAATTTGAAAAAAATCCATTCTTAGTGAAGAGAAGTAGGAAAGCAAGACCTCAGATGGCTAAAATATTTAAAAAATGATTAGTTAATTATTGCGCTGAACTGGTTCTCTCTGATGAGTCAAGTTTAACTTATTTCGAGCTAAAGAAAACAAGCAGATCTGATAACGAAAATATGACCGACATAATGAAAATCGCAGTGACACATTCTTCGTACATTATCGTATGAAGGTGCATAACTTTTCAAACACTAGAGAAAATTTTTATGCTCAAGGGATCAATTAACTCAAAATAAAACACAATCTCATAAAAGTGGTGCCTGACCGACTATTTTGGAGGTATCTTGGACATTTCCGTAAACAGTATTTGAAAATATTAAGGCACCATACTACACGGCGTCTGTAGTAAGTTTATTCACTTCAAATTGTCAAAATTTCTTATACATTCCCATGAGAACCTACAATTTTGTAAGTAATCATATCTTTTTTCACGTTAAGTTAAATACTTTAAAGGATATAGTAGAATTTCTTCTTTACCAGACATAGAAATAGTCAAAATTGCGATCCGCTCGAAAATGTTCCTGCTATAAAAAGGCGGGGGAGAGGAAAGAGGATTCGAAATTTGCAGCCTATAACTCTGCCAGAATTAGAAAAAAATATTTGTGATATTTGGCACATTGAAATTTCTGAGATTTATGTTAAAATACTGTATAAAACTATGCTATTGCGCATTAATGCAGTAATTCCATATAAAAGTGGAATTAACCCAATGCAGAATACATATTTTCAACAAAAAATTGCTTAGATCAAATAAATTGTTTTATTTCATATGTTAAAATATAACTTGTTTATTTCATATAATAAATCATAATAGAATGCAAAGTGTATGGTTATTGCATTATGTTCAAAAAGAAAGTTTTATGCAGATTTTTAAAAAGTACTTCGTAAAGTGCAATAAAGCGAATTAATTAATCGAAAATATACATAGGTATCATTTCATACCTTTGGTATTATGCAAACAAGACATTTTTATTTGTTTCAAACATTAATTTTAAAGTTATTACAGTCGGTAACAAAAGTGTCCGAACACTAGCAAAAATTCCTATGCAAAAAAAGTACACTTCATACGGTTTTGTTAAATAAATCCTTGTCGAATCCTGTTCTTAGTTAGTCTAAGAACATGATTCGACAAGGATTTATTTAACATTATCGTACAAAGCGATCTTTTTTTACATAGGAATTTTTGCTAGTGTTCGGACACTTTTGTTACAGACTGTACAAATAAAAGAGGTATAAGTCATTTTTTCTGCAGTGCGGCTTTTTTTTTTTGTCGGTTAGTGTACATCAGGATACCTTAATTTGACGGCGAGCTACAAGTGCTAAAACATTGGTGAAGTTTAAAATCGAGTTGTCACCAAATTCTTTAACCGACAATTCTGCAAACACCGTTCAAGCTACAATCGGTCAAATTTACCGAAAACTTCTCCATTCCACAAGCTTTAGAATGAGCCCACAATAAACCATATCGGTGTTCTAGTTCAGGAGAAATTTAGCCTTTTGTTTGAAATACATTCATCACTAAACTCGACGTTCGTCGAAAAGGAGACTCACGAGTGCCATGGTCGTTCCTGATTTCATGTCCGCCTTCAGCCCGCTGTTTTGTCAGATGCAAAAAAGAAAGTTTTAAAGACAAACAAGAAAAGTAGCACTTGTATTAAGTTTACAAACACAATGGAATGGAAAAAAAGAAGTATGACGTTTCTCACGTCTTTCACAAAGGAGTATGAAAAAAAAAATGGCGCATCTCACGCCTTTCACAAAGGAATATGAAAAAAAAAAAAGACGTATCTCACGTTTATGATTAAAGCACATATGCATTCGAAAGGATGTGTGAAATTTAGTGCCGCTGCTGAAATTGGTCACCCCCGCACCTGATACATGCCCTTGCCCGCTTACGAACGGAAACCACAGTAGCTCTTAGCGAAAGCTCATCCCTTAGTTTTATTATTGCATCATCGAGCCGGCTGCTTAAATCTTGCAAACTAGCAACTTCTGTGCGGTAAATTTCTTGCTTCAGGAAACTCCAAACATAAAAGTCCAATGGAGTGAGATCTGGTGATCTAGGTGGCCAAGGAATCGGTCCATTACGACCAATCCACCGCGGATACTGCTGAGTCAAGAAGTCCCGAACGGCATTGGAAAAATGTGCATGTTCCCCATCGTTTTGGAAAATGATTTTCGCTCGTTGGGGTACAGGAATGACATCAAGTAATCCTGGAAAACGATGTTCCAGAAACTCCAAATATGTATATCTTGACAGATGACCTTGGAACACATGTGGGCCTATCAAGCGATCGCCAACCACTCCAAGCCAAACATTTACGCTGAATCGCGTCTGGAACGATGAGTTTCGTGTTACAAATGGATATTGTTGAACGTAATGATGCCAGTTATGTAAATTTAACATGCCATCCCGAATAAAATGTGACTCATCTGTTCACAGTATCGTTCTAAGGAAATGGTGTTCCGCAATATCTCGCTCTAAAAGCCAGCGGCAGAATGTTACCCGCTTTTGGAAATCTGACGGCGTAATTCTCGTACCGGTGTGAAGTGGTATGGATGATACTGGTTTTTGCGCAAAACATTCATCACTTTACTTTGGAAGATTCCACCTTCTGTCGCAACTATGCGTGAACTCATATTTGGATTTTCTTCCACTCGGTCGAGTACGGACTCCTCAGCGGTGGCGGAGCGGCGACCATGGCCCCTTTCGTACACCCTACAGAATGACCCATTCTCCCTAAACCTTCGATGAACTGCAGGAAATACAGCACGGTTGGGCGCACGACGATGTGGATAACGTAGACGGTACTCTTGTTCGGCTCTCCGAGAGTTACTATTGGAAAATCCATACACAAAATGCATATCCGCGTACTCTTCACTTGTAAAACTAGGCATATCTGTTTACAGGTTGGAAAGTATACAATTTGATCCCTGTGATGACTTCAGTTGAAAATAAAATTCTGAAGGGTAAACAAAAAAAGATAAAATTTCAATATTAATTTACAAAAGTAGAAGAAAAAAAGTGCTACGGAATAAGAACCAACTCGGTTAATTCGTACCAATGTAAGAAAACATACTAAGTATGAAGTAAGAGAGAGCAAGTAGACGTGAGAGCAGCGTGTAAAGAATCGGCCGAGCTCAGGCAAAGTCCAGAAAATGCTAAAGCAATAAGTAGCATAAAACGTAAAAGAAGCTGACGAGCTAATGAGCTGTTGCAGATTGACTCGCCTTTTGTACCCGCGAGTAGGATGCGCGCGAAGGAAGGTTGGAATACATCTGCATATCACTAAGAGTCCATATGCAGATAGTCACGAATTTGCATACGTTCCATTTACTCACCATCGTTTCGCTTGCCGAATTTCGACGAACACCGTTTTCAGTGATGTATTTCAAACAAAAGGCTAAATTTCTCTTGAACTAGAACACCTATATGGTTTATTGTGGGCTCATTCTAGAGCTTGTAGAATGGAGAAGTTTTTGGTGAATTTGACCGATTGTAGCTTGAACGGTGTTTGCAAAATTGTCGGTTAAAGAATTTGGCGACAACTCGATTTTAAACTTCGCCAAAGTTTTAGCGCTTGTAGCTCGCCGTCAAATTAAGGTATCCTAATGTAAATCGTGTCACCCTATAGGATTTTTTCTGCTTTTTCCAAATATGTGCTTATTTTGCGTGTAAGTCTTTCAGAAAGCTCACAAATTTGGATTTTTTCAGACAGGATGTAAAAAAACAGATTTTTCTTCTATCTACCATAACTCGGAAACGGTTAGAGATAGGACAGGGTTTCTATTGTGTTTTATGCTCCCCATGGGCTGTTCTATCCCCTTCTTTCGTTTGGCAGATTATGTAAAACTCCCCCTGTATGTATATATACAGTGTGATTCTGAGGTCACTGGACAAACTTGGAGGGGAGGTAGAGAACATCACAAGGATTATCAATGGTATAGGAATCCAAGTCCCTAAACGTTATGTTCCTTTTTTTTTCCCATTGTACATGTACGCTGCCATATCATAAATGACCGGACACTTTCAATCTCAGACGTTTGCAAATATCTCAAAAGGTACTTAATGAATTATTCTGCAAATTCCAGAGTAAAAAGTTACATGATATACTTCATATAGTTTCGCGTACGTTTATCCCCGAAATTAAAATAGGAACGAGTAAAAATAAAATAAATAAATAACATAATTTTCGAAATAGTCTATATAATATAATTTCCTGAAATTCGTGCCGTATGTAGCATGTGATTATGAAACTATTTTTAATTGTCTTTATTCATTTGTATGCGACTAGCGCTTATATTCATGGAGATAAGGGTTTCTTTAAAAAAATTCTTCTTTTTTATTAGAACATGCGGGATATAAATCCAGTGTAAAATCATGTTTAAGGAAATGTGAAATACTACACAAGACAGACACATAGAACAATTATAATATAAAAATATTAATATCAGATGAAGTATGAACATTTTAACAAATTAATTTTTAACTGCGCATGCGAAAGCGTTCACAAAACTTTATTTCCATTTTTTAATAGCGAATTGTATTGAGTTACTCATATGAAAACCCCAAACAAACATCGGGACAATTCCCTCCCCCCCCCCCCCCGGAGGGAGGGGAGAAAGAAACCCCCCTGCAAAAAATAAATAAATAAATAAAATAAAATAAAATAAGTAATAATATTACAATAATATATATAAATAATTAAATTATAGGACGTTTATATACATTTATTTGAAACCAGCGAACACTATATCACAATCAGTCTTACCAGATATGGCAGATTCTTTATTCAATAATCACCAATAATTTTTAGATATGATATTTGATAATCATAACAGACTATTAGTCTTCGAAGTGATTAGGTGAAAGTTTCAATTAAAAATTATTGTTGATTATCGAATAAAATGTCCGCCAGATCTGGAGACACTGATCACAATTCATTAAATATAAAAATTTGGGCAAAATCTCTTATATACATACACTAAGCGAAAAAAAAAAAAAAAAAAGCTGCACTGCAGAAAAATTGACTTATACATTTTTCATTTGTAATAACATCAAAACTGGTGGTTGAAACAAATAAAACTGTCATGTTTGCATAATATCAAAGAGATGAAATGATACCTATGTACATTTTTGATTTAATGATTCACTTTATTACATTCTACGAATTAATTATTAAAAATCTACATAAAACATTCTTTTAAACGTAATATAATAAACATATACTTTCTACTGTATTATGATTTATTATATGATATAATCAATTTATATTTTAATGCATGAAATAAAACTACTTATTTGTTAGATCTAAGCAATTTTTTAATAAAAATATACATTCTGCATTGAGGTAGTCCACCTTTATATGGAGTTACTACTTTAATGCGCAATGGCATAGTATTACGCATAATTTTAACGTAAATATCAGAAATTTCTCTGTGACAAATATCATAAATAGTTAATTCTAGTCCTTTCAGAATTGTAGGCTGTAATTTTTTAATTCTCGCCCCTTTCCCGCGCTTTCTTATAGACTAAACATTTTCGAGCGGATTGAGATTAGGGTTATTTCCAATTCTGATGAAAAAGAAATTCTACGACATTTTTTCTGGGATTTAACGTAAAGGTAAAAAAGGTATGATTACTTACAGAATTATAGGTGCTCATGGGATTGAATACGTAGTTTTAACAATTTGAATTGAATAAACGCACCACAGACGCCCTTTACTATGGTGAAATATCATCTTGAAATTCTGTTTGCTTAAAGTCTGAGATACCTTCAAAATAGTCGGTCAGGTGCCGTTTCTATAATGGCCGCGTTTTATTTCGAGTTAATTGATCCCTTGAGCCTAAAAATTTGCCCGACTCATTGAAAATTTATGCACCTACGTACCATAATGTATAGAGAATGTGTCATTGTTTTATGAAAGCAATTTTCAATAATTCGGTCACATTTTTATCATCTTGCTAGTTTTTTTTTTTTTTTTTTTTTTTTAATCAGCCCGAAATAAAATAAACTTGACTCATCAGAGAAAACCAGTTCGGCCGCCTAATAATTAACTGATATATTTTTTAAATTTTTGATCAACTGAAGTCTTGTTTTTTTTAATTCTTTTCCTTAGTAATGGCTTTTTTTTTTTTTTTTTTTCTGGCAGATCTTCTGGTTTTTAACATACTTTGTTTAATTGTTCCCGCACTGTTTTTGAAGAAATTATTTTGCTATGCACTTTTTTTAAAATCTTTTATAAGTTATGAGCATGTACAAATTGATTTTTTTAAACTTTTGTTTCTTAATTTGTCATCATCTCGTTTGGATGGACAACATGGCCGCCTAAAGACACGTTTTCCGTTTAAATAGGCAAAAAATTTTATATCTTCCTAAAAACCCTCTCAGGAATATTTCGTTAACATTTAAATAATTTAATTAAAATTAAAAACTTCTAAAAGTTTAAAATTTGCCATGATTTCACGTGTTACATAGTCAAAACATATATATAAACCACTTTTAAACACGTATATATATATATATTATTAAAAATGTATACGAAGCTTTTCGTTACTATTACGTACCATCATCAGGTTATGTTTTTTAACATAAGAAAAGAGAGTAGACAGCATTATATATATATATACCAAAGTAGTTTGGTATATGTATAATGCTTTCTACTCTCTTTTTAACACTTTCCAACAAGGTTTAAAAGTGTTTATGACTTCGGTTTGTCTGTCTGTCTGTCTGTCTGTCCGCGCTCTAACTCCCGTAAATATTTATGGAATTTCTTGAAACTGATATATGTTACTCAAGTTCACTATCGGACGGTCCCTATTGAAAATGAAGTTTATACCTCTACTGGTTTGTGTAGAGGACACCCGAAAATATTTCAAAGCATTGTGTTCTATGAGAGGTATTTCTATAAACCATAATTTTACACCTTTACAGTAGACATACCTTAATGAAATTGAAATATGTTATTCAAGTTCACTATCGGACGTTTCCTATTGAAAATGGAGTCTATACCCCTACTGGTTTGTGTACAGGGACACCCGAAAGTATTCCAAAGCATTGTGTTCTATGAGAGGTATTTCTATAAGCCATATTTTCATATCTTTATTGTAGATATATCTTAATGAAATTGAAATATGTTATTCAAGTTCACGGTCGGACGTTCCCTATAGAAAATGGAGTTTATACCTCTATTGGTTTGTGTACAGGGACACCCGAAAGTATTTCAAAGCATTGTGTTCTATGAGAGGTATTTCTATAAATCATATTTTCATATCTTTACTCTAGACATATCTTAATGAAATTGAAATATATTATTCAAGTTCACTATCGGACGTTCCCTATTGAAAATGGAGTCTATACCTCTACTGGTTTGTGTACAGGGACACCCAAAAGTATTCCAAAGCATTGTGTTCTATGAGAGGTATTTCTATAAACCATATTTTCATATCTTTACTGTAGACATATCCTAATGAAATTAAAATATGTTATTCAAGTTCACTATTGGATGTTTCCTCTATCAAATGGAGGAAATACCACCATCGGTTCATGTACAGAGACACTCAAAGTATTCCAAAGCATTGCGTTCTAGGAGAGATATTTCTATAAATCAAACTTTAATAACTTTACTATCCACGAAGTTTTAAGAAATTGAAATATGTTATTTACACGCACAAAAGAATTCTTTGCATAGAATGTAGCATGATTAGCATTAGATTTACAGGGTGGCACAATATTAAGAGGTATTAATAAAAAAATGCTAGAATTGTACTTTCGTTTACGTTAAGCGTTTTTAACACTTTCTAGCATTTTTGAAGTGTGAATATGATTTCAGTTTTGTGTATCTGCCTGTCCGTCCGTCCGTCCGTCTGCCTGTCTGTCTGTCCGATCTCTAACTCCCGTAAATATTTATGGAATTTCTTAAAACTGATATATGTTATTCAAGTTCACTATCGGATGTTCCCTATTGAAAATGGAATTTATACCTCTACTGGTTTGTGTACAGGAACACCCGAAAGTATTTCAAAGCATTGTGTTCTATGAGAGCTATTTCTATAAACCATATTTTCATACCTTTACTGTAGACATATCTTAATGAAATTGAAATATATTATTCCAATTCCCTACTGGATGTTTCCTGTATAAAATGGAGGAAATATCACCACCGATTTATATACAGGGACACTCAAAAGTATTCCAAAGCATTGCGTTCTATGAGAGATATTTCTATAAATCAAATTTTAATTACTTTCCACGAAGCTTTAAGAAATTGAATTATGTTATTTATCTGCACAAAAAAATGCTTTGCATAGAATATAGCATAATTAGCATTAGATTTACAGGGTGACAGAATAATATCCATTTATATTAAGAGCTATTAATAAAAAATTGCTAAAATATTACTTTCGTTTACATTGAATGTTTTTAACACTTTCTAACATTTTTAAGTGTGAATATGATTTCAGTTTGTGTATCTGTCCATCTGTCTGTCTGTCTGTAAGCCCGCGCTCCAACTCCATTAATTATCTATGGAATTTCTCGAAACTGATATATTTTATTGAAGTTCACTATCGGATGTTCCATATTGAAAATGCATTGAATATCTCTTCTGGTTTGTGTACAGGGACACCCAAAAGCATTCAAAAGCATTGTGTTCTATGAATGTTGTTTTTGTAAACATTATCCCTATAGAATTTTCTCCATTTAGAATGGCATTAATAGGTCCTGTACAACAAGTTTGTTTACAGGGACAAAAAAAAAAAAAAAAAAAAAAAAAAATATGGCAATGCATTACGTTTTAGGACAGAATTTTTTGAAAATTATATTTAAAAGTCTTTCTACTGTAAAAATCATAAAAATATTGAAATTTATTGTTAATACTCTAAAATAATCTTTTGTATAGAATATGATATGATTAACTTTCTGATTTACAGGGCTACACTAAAATATTCAGAGAGATCAAAAGCTGTAATTATAATCTAATGGCTGCATTTTTTTTTTTTTTTTTTTTTTTTTTTTTTTTTTTTGCGTTAAGCCTTTTTAACCCTTTCCAAAATGCCTAAGAGCAATTTTAAAATCAATCAGTCTATCTGTATATTTTTCAGTCCTTCTGTCTGTTGTGTGATAACGTATGCAAAGAATAATAAAAGTTATTCGATACAACAATTACGTACAGTTGGAAAGTGTTACTAATCAATGCGTACTGCATGAGTGTTCTTTCTTGTTTTATGTTAAAAAGCATCACCTGATGATGCTACGTAATAGTACCGAAAATCTTCGTGTACATTTTTAATAATAATAATAATAATTTTATATATATATATATATATACGTGTTTAAAAGTAGTTTTATATTTGTTTTTAAATAATTTGTCATCTCACGTATTAAAATATTTTTTTACTTTCATTCTAAAATTAATATTTTTTGTGGCATCGTTAAATGCCTTATACTTGCCATTTTTGAAATACTTTCTAAAATTATAATTTTCCTGACAGTTGCATTTTATTTTTAACACTGGGCTCAATACTAAAGTATACGTGGAGGGCGACTTAATAAAATCTGTTCAAAAATTTGCTTTTTTAACACGCTTTTATTAGCTTCACCTGTATGTATGTTTGTATGTATGTTTGTTTGTATGTTTGTAACCGCTCTGGGAACAAACAAAAATCTTTATTGTAAAAAAAAGAACTTCCCTACGTGAACGCTGTAGCCGTGAGGTAAAGCACCGCGCTGCGAACCTAATGGTCTAGCGTTCGAGCCCAGTCAAATGGTTTTTGTTTAATTCTAAATTATTTTAATTAAAGATTTAAATGTATGTAAATATCATGGTGTGTCACTCACACGATTTTCTCTTACCCTGCATTTTAATACTAAGATAGATATTTTGTGCTTTTTAGTTCACATTTCTATAAAAGCGTGTTCTTTATTTTTTTAAAACTATAATATTTTAATGATAAAATTGGCAGTTGCAAAAAGAGAAAAGGAAAACATCCAAGTGCGGCTTTTTTTTTTTTTTTTTTTTTTTTTTTTTTTGTCGTTTAGTGTGTGTGTATATATATATACTAGCTGACCCGACAAACGTTGTTTTGTCATATAAAATATTTCTAGAGAATATTTTGCTAGAAAAAAATAACTAACTTATTGTAAGTGTGTAAGGATGTGGTATATATAAGTGAAACAGGTATGGAGCGCTGTGAATGGTGACTGTGAATTCCGATTATAACGTAAAAGACATAATTACCGAAATTTTCGCTACTTGCTACTTGGTACTTTCTACTTGCTACTTGTTATTTAAAGCCTCCGCTGAATGTCGAACAGCACAAAATTTTATTTCATACGGCAAATATTTCAATTTATGAGAGAATCTCTGATAGCAACGAATTTCACATAAAAATTCCGTCTTTATTGAATAAGCTGTAACAATCTGGACCGATTTGATGAAAATTTTTATCAAAAAGTTATTACAATATCTAACATCATTACATGTACATTTATCACAATTCAATCAATCGATGCATGTGAGTATGTGTATAGTATGAGCGAAGTGAAATGTAGAGTTCGTATTAAATAAAAACTTAAACTCGTTTTAATTACAGGTGAAAAAGTTGTAACTCAATTTATTTTATAACAGGTATATTTTTTTAATCTACAAAAACCTAATTTATCGTAATGCCATTGGATGTACAATATTTTTGGCCAGTCCTTGAGGAGTATACACAAACAAATTCGAAGGTTTTCCAATCCTGGAACACGCAACATATAACTGGCCGTGAGAAAAGCACGGATTTTCTAAATCTAAGCCACAAATTGGGACCCCTTTGGTGACTTTAAATATTTTAAGCCATTTTTGCGATGAATTGAAATGGCTATCTCAATTGTGGAACTAAAGATCTTGGCGAGAAGCGTCCGAGCTACTTCGGTGCCAAATTTCAAATTTTACCAAAAGGATCCGATTCTAAAGGTGTTCCATACAAAAAAATAAAAATAAAATATCAGTGACATACACACGCACAAAAGTATGGGACCCCATTGGTGACTTTAAATATTTTAAGAGCCATTTTTGCGATGAATTGAAATGGCTATCTCAATTGTGGAACTAAAGATCTTGGCGAGAAGCGTCCGAGCTACTTCGGTGCCAAATTTCAAATTTTGCAAAAGGGATTCGATACTAAAAGTGTTCCATACAAAATATAAATAAATAAAATATAATAAATTATCTACACAAATAAATTTGTAGTTTAGGGTGGTTGTTAATCAACGCGCGTGTAAATTTGATAGAAAATTATATAAAATACTCACTCCAATTCCGCACTAAATTTGCAAAATGTATAGCTTTTTATGCACACTTCAACTCTTCAAACACTAATTACATCTTGATGTAATATTTCAATTAGGACACAATTTTTTGTATAACAATAATAACACGAAGTTACAAAATATTTTCCTGAATTTGATCGCAGCACCAACTGTCGGGACAAACTGGAATTACGATAGAATATACGCAAGCGAAGTGTGAGGTCACTGACCGTCAGTGGATGGAAGAAAAAGATTTCCTATGTTAATCTCGCATTGGATTTTTTATAAAAAATTATTAAAAATCGAGGAAAATTATTTCTCGATTTTAATCCCTGTATTTGGGTATAGATATGTATTAGTTATCGTATGCATGTGTTAGATTGAGTTTTTTTGCTCTCAAATTGACAAAATTTTAATTTTAAATTTCAAAACTTTGTCTTCCTTGGAATTTTTTCTATTTGGCGATCAAAAACTTAACCCTTCGGTCCCCATGCACATTGTAATGTACATAACACTTTTCGCGCTGTGTTTTATGCTGTATAGGTTTAAAATTCGTTTCAACACCTAATGTACCTACAAGTGATCATCTAACATGAAAGAATAACGTCTATAACGCCATCTGATTTTTGTATTTTGAGTTATAGTGCTTCTTATGTGAGTAGTTTGAAATTCGAATGGCCGTGACAGCAGTAAGTAGCAAATATTGTTAGTTTTTCGTTCTTTTTTTTTTTTTTTCAAATGAGTGTCAAAACATATACACATCTTTAAAGTATATATGCGTCTACGTAATAATGAAATTGTACAAAAGATATTTATTTTGGCTTCGTATTATAACCTCTATAAAAAAAAATGGTCATCCTAATGTACATCCTGTCCCAATCAGTGGAAACACTGCACAAAGTTTTCGATTTGAATTTTTTGCGAGTAATAGTTAGACATACAATTCTTGAAAATACTTTTTCAGATTATTTTATCCTTCAAGATGAATTAGAAACTAAATAAATCTAATTTAGAAAATGAAAAATATGTAGATAAACTATTAGAATTGTTGGAAAATGGGGATGATTCGGATATTGATGACATAGAAGATAGTGAAGATGAAGTTGGTGAAGATGAAAGAGTAAGAAGTGAACGGGAAGTTGAGGAAATCGGAGACTGTAGAGAAGATGAAATTTTAAATCCAGAGCCCACTACAGAAGGTTTTCGAAATAAGAAAAGAGTGCGATGGAGGAAACAAACACCCGATGTACCAAAATTCGAATGGATAGAGAATGAGAAAATTGGCGATTCTATTGTATTGGATCCTATGCAATATTTTTCTAAATATATAACAGATGAAATTTTTGAACAGATGGCCGAATGTACAAACATATACGCACTTGAACAAGGACAAACTCGATTCAAACCAACAAATGTTATTGAAATTGAAACTTTATTTGAATTACATATTATGATTGGATGTCTAAATAAGTTCCCACGCATACGAATGTACTGGAGTTCCGTACTTGGCATAAATGTTTTCTTGGTAAACATGTCAAAAAATAGGTTCTTTCAGCTACGGACGGTGCTACATTTGGTGAATAATTTAGAAAGGCCTAACGCCTGCACAGATAAATTTTACAAGGTCAGGCCTATTATGGATGCAGTGCTAAAACGCTGTAAGGAATTAGAAATTGGACAAAATATTTCCATAGACGAACAAATGATCCGATTTACAGGAAAAATAAACATGTTGCAATATGTTCAAAATAAACCATATAAGTGGGGATTAAAAATTTTTGTATTATGCAGTCAAAATGGACTTGCCCACAATTTTATACCATATCAAGGAAGTACCACTGAAATAAACAGAGACAAGGTGAAAAAATATGGCCAAAGTACTGCAATTGTTTTAAAATTACTAAAAATCGCAAAGAAAGGTCATACAGTGTATTTTGACAATTATTTCAACTCTTATGCTCTTCTTCTGCGATTATTGGAATTGAAAATGTATGCTGCTGGTACAGTTCATATGAATAGGTTTTATAAACCACATTTTATATCTGATAAAGATATAAAAAAGAAGAAAAGAGGTTATTCCGAAGTTCTAGTTAGTCAGGATGGCATTATCATGGTAAAGTGGCTGGACAACAAACCAGTTCATATGGCTTCCAACTTTGTTGGCACTGGAACAATTGATAAAGTAAAACGGTGGGATAAGCAAAAATCAGCACATATCGAAATTGATAGACCTGACGTTGTTAGGCAATATAACAACAACATGGGAGAAGTTGATCTGCTCGATATGTACATAAGTTTATATCGCATATATATTAGATCTCGAAAATGGACCCTTCGAGCAATTATGCATTTTGTGGATTTTGCTCTATCTAATAGTTGGATAGAGTATAAACAAGATTGCATCGAAGCTAAAATTCATAAAAAAGATATTATGGATTTGTTGGAATTTCGTATGCACGTTTCCAAAAGTTTAATTTATAAGAACAAGCTTGTAAATGTAAAGAAACGTGGTCGTCCTTCAAAAAGTGAAGGAGAAATTACACCGGACTGAAAAAGAAAATTTCGTTGCTGTGAGAAAAGACCAATAAGAGAAATTCAACACGATAATGTGGACCATATGCCCCAAATCGATGATAAAAAAGAAGCAACACGATGCAAGATGCCATTATGCAAAGGAAGGACACATTTTTATTGTGACAAATGTCGTGTCCATTTGTGCTTAGTAAAAGAGAGGAACTGTTTTGAATGATTTCACAGAAAATAATAATTATGTATATATAACTGCTTATTCAAAAGCAATTATTTATAATATAATAATGAATTATTTATAATATAGTAAGAGAATTTTTTGCATACAAATATCACTCAAGATTTCCTATGCTACAAATTTTGAATAAGGACCATATGCCCATTAAAATGTACATTTAAAAATTATATATAAATGAGTAAATATTTTTGTAAAAAGTATATTGTTGCTTTCATTCACATGAATTAAATTAATTTTAGTATAAAAAAAATATTTCCTAAACGACAAAAAAATTCGGGTCTGAAGGGGTTAATACGAAAATATACATGCCAGATGTATATTTTCGTAATATGCATTGTACGAAATTGTTTCATATTATTCATTACTCTCTTAATATAAGTTATTTAAATAACCATTATTTTTTAAAGTAATTAAATATGTTCGCCAGATGATATGGCGATATTTTTTTTTCCGCCAAGGATGACAGAATTTTGAGATTAAAAATTCAAATTTTATCAATTTTACAGCAAAAACAACTCAATCTAACGCATGCACATGATAACTAATACATATCTATACCCAAATATGGGGATTAAAATCGGGAAATAATTTTCCTCGATATTTTGTAAATTTTTACAAAAAATCCAATGGGCGATTAACATAGGAAATATTTTTCTTGCATCCACGGACGGCCAGTGACGTCATCACTTCGCTTGCGTATTATTGAATATTCGATACTACGATCGTAGCGCAGTCTGCCGGATCCAATGTGAAACATTCCAAAATCAACAACAATTTATAAGTGATAAATTAATTAAATAAACAATTTAAATTGGACTGAATTGTAAATCTAAACCATTCTCGAATCCACCTGAAGACACACAAAAAATTTCATTAAACTCGGTCCAGCCGTTTAGGAGGAGTTCAGTGACACACACGCACAAAAGAAATGTATATATAAAGATATATATATATATATATATATATGTATGTATATCTATATACCTATAAACTAAAATCCAGTTACTCTTAATATATATACAGTGTGCTTCCAAAAGTCCCCCCCCCCTTTCTAACTCGAAAATGTGTCGGAATTGGGAAAAATGGCGAAACACGTGTTCAATTAATTCGAGAGGGACCTTTTTTGGAGAAAAAGTTCGGACCCAGGGGAGTGGGGCTAGGGGAAGCTGTTAGGGAGGGCAACTTTAAAATTTCATATAGGAAGGTATGTATGTCCTTTGATACATTTCTGGAAACGACTCTTCAAAACAATGAATTTATATAAATAGTTTTGCCTGACGATAATTATTAAGGGAGATACATGAGTTTTTAGACTTTTGAAAAGTGAATTTTATACGTATGTAACTCCTTTAATAATCATTGCAGGAGAAAACTGTTTATGTCAAATTCATTGTCTTGAAGAGACGATCCCAGGGATGTATCACAAGACACTTTACCCAAAAGCGTTTGGCCCCAGGCAAAGGGGTAGTAGTAATGCCGCTAGTGAAGGCAACTTTAAAATTTCAAACAGGAAAGTATGTCTTGTGATGCATCCCTGGAAACGTCTCTTCAAGACAAGGAATTTGATATAAATAGTTTTGTACTGCAATGATTATAAAAGGGGATACGTAAGTATAAAATTCACATTTCAAAAATCTAAAAACTCAAGTATCTCCTTTAATAATCATCGTAGGGCGAAACTATTTATGTCAAATTTCTTTGTTTTGAAGAGACGTTTCCAGGGATTTATCACAAGATATACCTTCCTATTTGAAATTTTAAAGTTGTCCTCCCTAGCGGCGTCCCTATTCCCCCAAGGCCCAAACTTTTTACACCAAAAAAGGTCCCTTTCGAAATCACTGAACACGGGTTTCGCTATTTTTTCTAATTACGACTCATTTTTGAATTAGAAGGTGGATGTGGGACTTTTGGAACACACTGTATATACACTGTAAAAAAAATTCTGTAGTACTACTAGAAAAATTCTAGGAAACTGTTATTCCATAAACTTTTCTAGTAGCCAATACAGATTCCTCAAAAGTAATGTTACTCCGTTAGAGTTAATAAACATTACACGCACTTCGTTAGTAAATATACTAAGAAACTGTTAGCAACGGGTCAAATGCTTTTCTTGTAATGTTTACTAAGATTGTGTTAGTAGCAATACTGAAAGTAATTCTGCAATTTTACCAGGAAATATTTTGTATAGGATAAATGGTTATTATTAGTATAAATGCAAATAATATTCATATAACCTTTTTTTTTGTTGTTGTTGTTGTTTGTTTGTTTAGAAAACAGATTTTTTATCAGTAATTGTGCTGAGGAAATGTAATTAATAATGCAAATGAATTTCGGTTATATTTACAAAAATTTTGCAGTTACGTTTACAGAAACACTACAAGTAATATAAATAAATTTACCCTTAAATACCCCATGTTACCTTACTAAAATTTTTAAGTTAGCAATATGTAATTTTATGATTAATTTTGCTAAAAAATATTAAATAAATAATAGAATAATAATAGAAAATATTTTATGTTTAGTTTTAGTTAAAAATGATGGCTGATTGAAAACGTTTATTTAAATATATACTTTTAGAAAATCTAAATTGTTTGAAAAATTAAAAATATATACCAATATCATTACCTTAATTTTTATATATAATTTATTAATTTTTTTTTTTTTTTTTAAGTCAAAATAAATAAATAAATACGTATATGGAATCACTCTTTATTGACAAACTTTAACTCAAAAAATCGATACCTTTAAAATATAATTGTGAAAAGAAAATGTTTTTTGCAGTATTATATGCATAATTTTATTTGGTAAATATGAGCATATATTTCACAATACTCAATATATTAAATTTAAATTTCGAATAAATAATAATAGAAAAATAATAAGAAACCTCTTTAGTTTTAGTTAAAAATAATTGCTGATAAAAAGTATTGATTTAAATATGTACTCTTAGAAAATTTAAATTGTTTGAAATATTAAAAACGTTAACAATATTTTCACCGTAATTTTAAGTATAATATATTAAATATATATCTTTTTGAATAAGTCAAAACAAATAAATAAGTAAATGGAATCATATTTTAACGAATTTTAACTAAAAAATAGATGCCTTTAAAATATGATTGTGAGAAGAAAATATTTATTGCAATATTATATGCCAAACTTTATTTGGTAAATACTAGAATATATTTCATAATGCTCAATATATTAAATTAAAAAAAATAATAATAATAGAAAATCTTTTATGTTTAGTTCTTATTAAAAATGATGGCAGATTAAAAGTGTTTATTTAAATACATACTTTTAGAAGATCTAAATTGCTCGAAATATTAAAAATATATACCGAAGTAAAGTTTTTGCCTTAACTTTTATACATAATATATTTAATATTTTTTTTAAAAGACATTTTCTTTTTGAATAAGTCAAAATAAATAAATAAATACGTAAATATATTAATATTTTACAATTACAGGGATGGAACACGGGTGCAGAATTCATACCGGAATCTGTTTAAGAAACTTTACTACCTATGATATCGTTGATTTAAGAAGTAGAAAATTTTCTTACATTGATAGTGGTATGAATACTGCGCCCGTGTTCCATCCCTGCAATTAATTAATAAATTTTATCTTAAAGAATCGAAACTTTTAAAATATGATGTGAAAAGAAAATATTTCTTGCAGTACTATGCCAAATTTTATTCGGTAAAAAAATCAGCATATTTAAAAAGATATTCAGTATATTACATTTAAAATTTTTATTTAAAAAACTTTGATAAAACTGAAGTTTTTTTAACAGTAATAATAATAATGATAACAAAATCTTCAGTAGGATATTATGCATTTAGGATTCTCCAATAATTCAATATATTTATTCACGTCTATTATTGTCATAAAAAATCTTCTTCATAATTCCAAGACGAAATTTATTTTTTTCCAATAATGTAGTATATACATTACGAAAACGCTTTATTGTTTTAAGTTTTATGTATTTCTTGTTTCTCTAATTCATTAATGTCATAAAATTGATTAGAAGAAAATAATATTTATACGTTTTTTCAAAGCTTTTATCAATAAATATTAAATTTATTTTCATGAACACATCTTTTCTAAAATTATGTTTTTTTCTTTTTATTGTCTTTTTTTTTTTATGAGCTTATAAAAGTGGAATAAAACCGACTGTCTATATATATAATGAATCACTAATAATGAATTAGTAAAGATGAAATATAATAGAGCAAAATAAAATACACTTAAAAATTTTAATAATAAATAACAATAAAGGTAATTTAATATTTTTAAAAATATATGTCGGCGAAACTTACATGGTATTTCTAAATTGCATAAATTATGCATACCATTTTCACTTAATTCTCTAACATTATTTTACAAAAAATAAAAACAATAAATCAAATAAATACCTCAGAATAATAATAATTAAAACTACATACTTTTTTAACTTTTTGATTGTTTTATCCGACTTGTTTCTTGTTTGCTGAATGTTAATTAATATCACATAAGTGAATTATAATAATAATAAAAGCTTTGCCAGGAAAGTATTTGCAATTTTAAATAAGTAATAACTAGCTAACACAAACCTCCACCTAGCAGTTGCTGTTTATCAGATATTAGAAATCTTTCGTGCATCATACAATATTCCAGTTTTCCATCACACAGTTCCAAAATGAGGCTTAAGAATTGATGTCGACATCAAAATAAAAGTTTAAATTAAAATAAATTGACATCTAACTAAGCGTCCTGTATTACAAATTAAGGATATATATTTATGAATTCTTACTTTTTCTAAAAAAAAGATGTGTATAACGTGAACACTAAATAAAATATTACAGAATAAGATTTAAAAAGTCCGCCTCATTACGATTTACGACCGACGCGATTTCCTCTTAACGAAACATGTCCGCGGTCCGCGTTTCTCCTCTGGTATCTTCTACGCATGCGCACAGTATTAGCATTTGCTCAAAAGCAAGACTCCCTCAAAAGAAATCGCTCTCTTCAAACGGGGAGAGACGTAGAGATACTGGGAAGAATGTAGTAGAATTACATATGTTATTTAAGCATTGAATACAAGGAGTATCTGGTTACAAACTTTTTCCTAGTAGTTGGGATAATACCTGTACTATTACTAAGTATTTATTTGTAAATCGCTGTAAAATTTTTTACAGTGTATATATATTCAGAGTAACTGGATTTTACTTTATTCCATCGATGAAAAATTTCGAATAATCCCGATATTTGTTCGGAGTTTTCATATAAGTTAAATTAATAAATTTGGCTAATAAATTATGAAAAAGAAATTATTTCAACGGTTGCACATGAGCAGTTAATTTTTTTTATAGTAAAATTGCTTATTTTTCATTAGACATTTATTATTTTTATGTCCTGCTTGCAGATTGTAGTATCTCATCGATTATATTAAGTTTCTTAAAAATGCTTTATATTGGGTTTAATATCTTACATGTAGTAATAAAAAAGAGGCGATTTGTTTTCATAATTTTTTAAAGAAGCATTTACATCTCAATAAATATGTATAGTAGTCTCATAAAAATGAATACAGATAATCAGAAGAAGCCTCCTAATCAGTGTTGCCAGATCTGGCGGATTTTTTATTAAACAATCACCCATAATTTTGAGAAGTGGATATTTGATATTTGATATATGTGATATACCATCAATCTTCGAAGTGATTAGGCAAACGTTACAATTAAAAATTATTGGTGATTATTGAATTTAAAAAATACGCCAGATCTGGCTATTAGGAGCAGATCTGGCCAGATCTGCTCCTAATCATGTGCTACAGCCAGAACGCATTTCAAACAATACTTTTTACAATGATCCCAAATGTACTGTTTTTCTTTAATTATTTACTGACCATATTTTGCTTTCGGTTCTTCTTCACATATTTCTCTGACATATGTGAAGTACAGCATCTTTATACTCTGAAAGTTTTCAGATAATTCAACAAGTATTTTTTGAGATTTTGAAATAAACGCCTGAAATTGAATGTGTCCTGTCATATATGGTAGAATAGAGTATATTAGAAGTCGTAGTCTCTACCTTTTTTTTTTTCAGGACACTTTCAGCGGTGAGAAAATTCTGCCTTTTCCGCCACCACTTTTATTTTTACAGAAATCTTTATTGTACTTTTGATGTAATATGTCGTAATTAAACAGTAAATAAATTGTTGTATAAAAATAGTGTTAGCAAAAAAGGCATAAGTTTCTCATTTCTGAAAGTGTCCTGAGAAACAGGTGAGGACTAAAATCCCTGGTATGTATGCATACTTGCCAAATTTAAAGTTCTATGTTAAGTATGAACACCACTATTTTCTGATTGTCTTTTTCAATACTATTATCCATAGATAATTAGTAGAAAAATGTTTTTAAAGATTTCTATTAAAATGAATGATAATACATCGTCTAAGAAGACCGGAAAAGTTGTCAACTACATTATATACAGAGTAAAGTCTCGTACAACGCGGTGGCAGAGATGACAAATAAATAAAACAGTTTTATTTTTTTTAACACCACTAAAGTTTTTGAGTACCGATCTATTGTTTCATACACTCGATTTAGTTTTTATATAACGATATAAGGCAGTTACTATGATATAAAATTAGTGGTGTTAAAAAATAATATGCATAATGTTAATTAGGATACTGGCAAGTAGGCAATAAATGTGAATTTTACGCCGTGATTAGAATTAATCGAAAATAAATAATATTGTGCTTTGTTTCAAAAATAAATTTAATAAATGAAAACGAAAAAGAAGAAAAAAAAAACAATTTTCCACTATTTGAGTTTGCATTCAAAAACATTTAATAAAAATTTAGTATTTTATTATGTAACATCATGCGATAAAATTTAAATAACATAAAGCTTACAAACGATACAGTAAACAAATGCAGAAATGTCACAACAAGATTAAAACAGAAAATTCGTGGTAAAAAATCTTATAAAAAATATTAAATATTATTAATAATATTAATAAAAGTATTATTGAATGCGTAATGTCGTTTCAAATAGTAAGCCTCGCTTGACCGTGTTTTCTAAAACGTGACATTTAACTTGATGTGTACGAACCCTACAGTATTCAAATACAAAAAAAAAGACAACAGGGTTAAAACAGAATTTTAGTAGGAAAAACTACAAAAAGATATTTAATATTTAAGAAGGAAGTCTTAACATATCACGATGGGATATTTTGCTATTTTGTAACGTAAGCCACGCATTTACACATTTTTCTAAAACTTTACATTATAAAACAAAATGATTGTACATATTTCCAGTTAAATCATTTAAGTTTTGTCTTCGGCAATGGATGTAGTAAATTCTATTGAGATTTATGCATACCAGCGTAACGTATAGAGTCAAATAGGAATATGCAAAATAGTTTTTTTTTTTTTTTTTTTTTTTTTCAGTGATATAGATGCGGGGCTTCTTTTTCTATTAGCATTCTTTCACAATCTTTATGCTGCATAGCGATAATTTTAGAAAAATAAGCCACTTTGTATAACAAACATCGAAATGTTGTCAGAAAACAATAAGAATAAGATAAAGGTAAATTAAAACAGTTTTTCGTCGGATTGTATACAGATATTTACTTTCAGAGGAGGCATATTATAATAAGTGACTGCCCCCTAACAACAGTAAAAAATGAAATATCACTGTAACTCAAAAAATAATGTTAGGAACGAGCTGTAAATTTGGAATCCCATGTTTTTGATGATGCCTGATCTATTCATGCAAAACTTAATATAGGCCATAATTCATAAGTTTTTCGAATAGGAATTTATTAATAATTTTCATAATTCAAAATTAGATTTTTTTTTATCAAAAATATGCATGAAATATGTTTGGGTTGCTTCATACTAACGCATAAAAAACAGAATTTGAATATAATAATTTTTTGGGAAGATATGAATTAATGTTTGTCACATTCATTTAAAATTAGCATCCCCATACTTTAACAGCTTATAACTCTATGAAAAATTGAGCAAAATATATAAACTATACCATTTTCTCCAATGATTTGGTCCAAATAATTCAAGTAAATTATAAAAAAAATTGGGGTTACCATTGAAAGAAATGAAGTTGATGCCAGTTTTCATATGTAGATGACCCCCTAATCAAAGTCTAACTATACCATTATAAACTAGACGTTATTACAAATCGATCGGTACCAGCCGCATGTTTCTACGGCAATTTACGGCAAAATTCAGTTAGAGTTTTTTTTTTTTTTTTTTTTTTTTTTTTTTTTCCCTGACTCTACATAAAAATAAAATAATAACATAATTCATTGAATAGTTTTCGGACAAATAGTTTTTTGTGATAAAAATTTCATGGGTTATATTGACATTGTACCTTTCAATGATGTTGCTATTTTTATTTCATTTCAATGACATAATTTTATACAAATAACAACATTAAATTCAACATTTAAACAGTAAGTATATTTGATCACGACATGAAATAGCCAAAACAGTTATCCATTTTAATTTAAAGATAATTTGAATTGCATTTCTAAAATTTACATATATTTTTATACAAAAGGACGTTTTATTGTAACAATAACGAAAGTATCGAAGTACCATGCTGTATTAAGAAGTAATATCAATAACGTAGAATTTATTTCGATATTGAAAATTGTGTAAGAAGAAATAATTGATACTACATGAATAAATATTTTGCTATGAAAATGTAATTTGAATATGAAACTGGTTTTACTTGAAAGTGAAACAATGTTTTGTAAAAGAATTAAATAAACTATTTCTTGGAATATTTAAATTAGTCTAAGAAATATAAGAGAGAAACATTTAAAACAATGTTTATTAGTGTAATATTATGCATAGAAACGGAATATTTATTTCTAAATTTCGGTGTAGAAATTAATAATTTCTACATTATAAAAATATCATTACACTCTTCATGATAAAAATATGGTTATCTTTGGCATTAGAAACAAAATTTATTTTCTCTGTTTGTATGTAAATGCTATATCACGAGAGAAATACGTGTTATTTTCTTAAGTAAATCTGAAACAATATTTTAAATCAATTGTTTTCCCTCAAAGGCAGAGCTGCCAACTTTTCTAAATTATTCCATAGCATTGTTACTATCCACCTTTATTTCACATCACTTTCCTTGAAGTATAGTAGAGTATTTTTCAATTATGTAATTATCACTAAATAAAAAGAAAAAAAATGCAGTAGGAAAAAAAGAGGTGTTCTAACACGGCTAAGGAATATATTAGAAATGTTGGAAACTCTGCTTACCCTTCATCGAGTCATTTATTTCTAGTAATATATATTAAAAAATTTTTAGTGTTAAGATTGATTTAAGAAAAAAAATTCATTTACTTTATTAAATAAAATTAATTTGATTTTTAACTCTTTATAAGTCCATGAGAATTATACTTATTACCCATTTCATTAACTTTGAATGAAAAAGGCGTGGTAAGTTATTTTTTCATGCCTACTATTTTTAGTCTAAGCACCCCTTTTTTGTAGTAAAATTATTTATCACGGCCTTAGAAAGAGAATTTCAGAAAAAAGAAATCAATACAGAATGCAACACTTTGTCCTTTTATGTATTTTAGAACAGTAAGAACGGTAGGTGTAGTAAAATAGTTAACCACGCCTTCCCCATTTTAAAATGAAAGATTTTGATGGTAACCGTAACTATACTTACCACAGCCATAGTTGTCGATTTATGCACCTTTTGGGTACAGAAAAAATTTAACAGAATTTTTTATGTGTTTCAGTAATATTTTTTATGTGTTTCACTGTCGAAATAAAATAAAATTTTCTATTAAATTTCACCGGGACTCAAATACTACTAAAGTTGGCAATTACGACCCTAGCCAGTTGAACCGAGCATTCAAAGCATGAAAAGACTATGCTCTTAGCGCCTATTTGCCAAATTTAAGAACTTTTTTATTCAATATCCACCACTAAATTTTAACTGTAATGTCTGCCTAATTACTTCGAAGTTTATTCGTCCATTATATTCATCGAATATCACTCCTGGAAATTATTCGTGATAGTAAAATAAAAGAGTCCCTATATTTGGCAACACTGCTTTAAATGAAAGATAGTGGTATGAAAGGAAGACCGTACCAACAATGTTCCGGAGTCAATTACACAGATCTACAAAACATAATGTTGGTAAAATTTGATTTGATAATTTTAGCTGATACTTATGATTTTTGTTGGGCTAAAACCGAAAAAGAAGTCATTTTTTCTCTACACAGGGTGTCTACCCGCACATTTTCTTTATTTTCAGTAGCTTTTAATATATTTCCATTATTAATTATAAAAAATCTTGGAAACTTACTATAAAAGTTACCGTATAATTATATTGCTGGAAGGGTTACGGAAGAAACAGTGTCGGTAGACACCCTGTATTGACAACAATCTATACATGATAGAGAAAAAACTGGTTCAATTTCCGCTTCAGCACACTGAAAAACATAAAGCTCAGCCATAATTATTAAATCAAAATTTCAAATGCAGACCTGTGTTATAAAAGCTGCCAAAGATCAATTAAATTTTGTCTTAAGCAATCGATGCGGTAAATGCATCTGGCATGTATATATCAGAGTTGCCAACATTTTAATTTATTCCGGAGCATTTTTAGCCCCGCCTTTATATCACACCGCTTTATTAATAGAATAATTTTCTCCAATATCTAACTACTATAAAATAATTATATATATATAAATATATATATATATATATATATATATATATATATATATATATATATAATTTGAATAAATTAATTCCTTTACAACACTCAGCAAATGAAAGATAGATGAAAATACCAACATATGAAATATTAAATGAGATGTATTTCGAATAAAATTATTGTCACGATGATAATTTAATTTAAGTACACTGAGTATTAAAAACATGTTAAAGTACTTACGCAGAAGAGAAATGACACAAATATAATACATAAGCCTAACGATGAGAGGATTTCCATAATCCATTAATCCAATAGAAACATTCATAAAATAATAGAAATGGAAAGAGATAAATTAACCAAAAATATCTGTTAAAAGAAAAGAGAATTCATGAAATGAAAAATAGAATTTTAAATGCTGAAGACCAGAAATGTTCACTCATCAGGAAACTTGCATCTCTGTCAGCCTTATGCAAGATTTGGGAAAGCTGTATAGCTAATTCAAGCAATATACAACTCAAGTCTCTATCTTGCAACAAAACAAATAAAAAAGGAAATTAGATTTAACAGTAAAGGCTGATTTCCACTGCGGTTGGAACTTCGAGGTTATTAAAACCATTAATCATGCTCTCGACACAAAAAGCCAACTGTCTTGTCATAAGTTGTAACCTTTTTTTATCAGATTGCGCAGTTACTTCAAAGGAAAGCATGCAAAATTGACAAAGATATGTGCCTCTGTCCCCTCAATTATCTCAGCAGGGGGTTAGGGCCAGGGACTTTTCTTTCCTTCCAACCACGTCTAACCGCTTGACCACATCAAAAGATTCTGAATAGTGCCGCTCGAACCAACCGCAGTGGAAACTGCACTTAACACAACTAAAATTGAAAAATGGAATAAGTATTTTTAATAAGTCCACATGTAACCGATTCCATACAGAGATAGTAGAAATAAACAGGTTGCCAAAACGAACATTAGTGAAAAGATAAGATTAAAAGTAAAGAAACGATTAATCGATCTAGTTGCTTCTCAAATGAAATAAATGAATGCATTAAGTGATAGTTATTAATCTTTAAAATATAAAAGCTAAAAACACTATTAAAAAGATGAAATTTAACAGGGTTATTTAATTTTAACATTAATCTTTTCTATTTTCATTTTAGATTTAACGTTCAACGTAACGTGAGCTAGCGCCATCTTTCGTGAAAAAAGTGATTTACTATTAAGTAATTATAAAAAATGTACGATTTGACTTCCAATTTTTACTTTAGTTTAATTTTTATTCTTAAGCAATCTCATCAAAAGGCCAATAAGTGATGATTAAGACATTATGATTATGTTTATTGTTGAATTATTATTTTAATTTTAATTATTATTTTGTATTTATTTATTTATTTATTTTTTAATTTACAATTGATTAAAATTACTGAAACCACCAAATGTGATTATGCATAGAATGAAATCTTATGTTTGAATAATTAAACAAATATAATGTATGAAGAGTTGAAACTTAAATAATATCAACCAGAAAAAGAGGATGTAACCTGCAATTGCGATAATACTATGCTTCCTTTTTTTTTTTTTTTATTAAATTCATCAACCCACCCAACCAACCACCCTTTCTCCTTAATCAAACATCTTCCCTCCCATCCTCCACATTTTTTATTTTATTATATATATATATATATATATATATGTGTGTGTGTGTGTGTGTGTATGTATATATATTTTTTTTAACCTTTTTTTTTTTTTTTTTTTTTTTGTGAGACAGTGGACATTTATTGATATATAATAGAATAAATAAATCGCTTGGGATAACCCATATCAG
This sequence comes from Salticus scenicus, assembly GCA_963930645.1. NCBI lineage: Eukaryota > Metazoa > Arthropoda > Arachnida > Araneae > Salticidae > Salticus > Salticus scenicus. The sequence continues at coordinate 13,566,517 of OZ005657.1, read as the reverse complement.
TAGCAGTTTTCATTAACTGATTAATATTTTTGTTTTTATACTGAGATGAACAAAGTCTATGTATGCGAAATAGGTGATTAAGAATGATATTTCTGTATACAGATAAACGAAAACAAGAATTAAAATGTGTAAATAAATTTACTTTAAAACAAAAATCTTTTCGTTTATCATATAGATCAGTAGATATTTTACCACCATGAAATTTAATTTTTAAATCTAAAAAACTAATGCAATTATTGTTAATGTGTTAAAGTAAGGTGAGAGGGATACTGACATTTTAATGAAGGTGGAGTAGAATTATTAACGTAAAAAATTATAATATCGTAAATGTATCTATAAATAATGACATTATCATTACAGAAACTTAGTTCATAATGGTACAGATATAAGTCAGCTAACAAACTCAAGCTACATCCCCCTTGTGGGATACCGACCTTTTGGATATAAATAGTATTATTATGTAGAATATAATTATTATGAATAATAAAATTTAAAAGGGTCTTAAAAGAAGTTGCACAAAAGTATTTAGGAAGAGAAAGTTCACTTTTAAATCACACATAAAGGTTTTAAATGATTTGATGAAGATCGGTTAAATTAATATTATTAAGCAAGTCAGCAAAATCATAAGTAAAAATATCAGTAACATTGTTCATAGTTTGTACTATATATTTGAGTTGATAGCTATTTTTAAGACAGTAGAAATTCTTGGATTTACTAATTAAGTTATAAATTTGTTTAAGAATGTCTAGAAGGATTTTATTAGCATTATTGTTGTATGTATTACAACCAATAGTTACAGTTCTAAATTTAATAGGATTTTTATGAAATTTAGGAATAAGAACAATATATTGATAGTTGAAATTATTAAATGGAAGATTTAATAATTTATAAAAGCTATGAATTTTTCTATTATTAATTTTAATGTCATTGCATTGTGTTTATATATATATATATAATTGTATGAAATAAAAGCGGGGCTGAAAATGCTCCGGAATAAGTTAAAATGTTGGCAATTCTGATATATACCAGCAGCACATAAAGCGTTCTACAAAAAAAAAAAAAAAAAAAAAAAAAAAAAAAAAAGTATTGTTTTAACACTCAAAGGTGGATTCATATTTCTTAAAAAACGTACTTTTTAGCCCGCAATCAATGCGTTAACAGTCTAAAAATAGGACACTAGGCATTAATGCTTAAAATGAGACTGTTATTCATCACATTTAACAAATATCATATTTGCCAAATTTATTGATTTTTGGAAAAGAATTTGTACAACTATTTTAAATCTTTAATCATTTACTTGTATGATGGGAGAAAACTGTCCTTAAAAATTTCCACGAAAAATTTGTAGTATTATATCCTCCGGGAAAACCGAAAACGTTGGTAAATATGCAAAATGTGACACAGTTCATACGAACTTGGGGCTTCAAAACTATTTACAAACAATAAATTTCTTTCTAAATTTATAGGATTATTTTAAGATAAAAATTGCTATTGAAATTTAACGTTGGAAAACTCGGGATTTATATATGAGGGAGATTTTTAACTAACACTTACACAAATTCAACGTTTCATACTAAACGCTCCAAAAAATTACCTTTTTACGAATAATAGTTTAAGTATTCCAAGATATTTCTAAAATAAACATAGAATCAAATTTAAATATAAATGACATACCGTTTATCTATTCAAAACACGGTCGCATTTACTGCATTCGAAGTGTTTATTGAGAAATCGAGACATTAATTTATTGCTGAACACAGCCTTTAACACCGAAATCGTTTTACTGTTATTCCCGTGAAAGTGCTTTCGTATTTCCCCAGGGAAATATATTATCTGCGAAAATTTATCTTGAGTATTCATGCGTTAGTAATTTTTATGTTGTCTCTCTCTACTGTAAACATTAATTAATTCCGAATTCAATGACTGAGCTAATCAGTGCTCACTTAAAAAACAGGCAAAAAGATATTATGTATATAGATTAAGCATAAGGTATATTTTTTATATAATTCGAAACTATATTTTTAGGTATTAAATGATTCAGATATACATTTTTTCATTATGTTTGATGTTATTAATTTATATTAAGGGTCAAAATAATTTATAGTTTAATCTTTTTAAAAGCACTATACAGGCAGGTCCTACTTTACCATTAGGAGAACCTAGGCGGTCTCCTAAGACTGTCGAAAAAACTGGAACAAAGCGCAAAAACTTTTATATACAGGGTGGCTATTAAGTATTCTGAAAATTTTTGAGGAGCTTTTATGGACTGCCTACTTCATTATAACCACTTTTTCGTTGCTGTAATGCATTTATATTTAAATATTATTTAATAAAATAATTTGCATTTACTCAATGAGCAGTCTTTGAGCGTTCAGAGAAAGCAAAATCTATTAGATAAATAAAAAGTTTCGTGGTTTTTTTTTTTTTTTTCTTTTTTTTTTTTTTCAAAGTGCGGCGTATCTAAGTTTTTACTGTTTAAGGCGCTAAAAACTCTCAAAATCATCCCAAACTTTTGAAGCTAGCTCTCAAGAACACCAGAAAACGAAAAGATGCAACAAGGTCTTTGTTTATGGTTTGGTCTAAGATTTGTAACAATGGGAAGACTCAACTGGTTTCTTTCGAAGTAAACTTGTAAAAAATAATGGAAAAGTTTATCAAAAAGATGATTTAGATAAATCTGTATTTCCATGGAAGCAAAATCACCCAGCTAAGATCCTTCACCAAGTTTGTGCTCTGGCCCATGGAGTCAAATCAACATTTGCTTTAATCGATATCAAAGTGAAAAGGTATCTGACCAAAAATCTGTGTTCTTCTAACAGCTCTGATTTGTATCCAATGGATTTTTCTGTGCGTGGGTTCTTAAAAGAACAAACGATTGTGAACACAGAAAATCATACATTTGATAGACTCAAGAAAGCCCTTAGCAAAATACAGGATGATTTAGATCCAAACTACTTGCGCCGCACCGTCACCCCTCTTCCGAAGAAGATTGCAGCTTGCATCAAAGCCGATGACCGTCATTTCGAAAAATCATAGTAAAAAATAATTATTAGACATTACTTGTTGCAAAAATAGAAGCTTTAAATTCGTTTTCCATTTCACTAATTATTTATTATCAAATACTTTTTCCGGATACTTAATAGCCACCCTGTATATATATATAAACAAAAACGATGGAATAAAAAGGCGAAAATCATCAATCTATTTCTGTTATTCTCCCTTTTATGGCATATATATAAATCAAAAGTTACCTTCTTTGAGGATATTAACTTTGCGTAATAACACCATTAGTTTCTAAAATATTTACTATTTTTTTTTTTTTTTTTTTTTTCAAATTAGATGGAAACAAGGAATGGAGGAATGAAGAGGGATTTGCAGTTGCAATATGATAATAAATGACGATATTCGATTGAGATTTAATGATCCCATACAGCCACTGATATCCATTAGACATCTAAATTACATCCAATGATCCTTAAAAAGTATAAAATATCTAAAGAATGTCCTGGATATTTTGTACTAATTATAGATAACTATTAGATGTTTAAATATAAATGAAATTTAGACGTGCCTTTTTCGATGTCTAATAGAGGTAACATATTAGATCAAAACAAGATTTAGATATTTTCAATATCTATTAGATCTAACAAGTCCGGTTATTGGATATTTGGAGATTTATTGGATATGTAACAGACGTCTAATGGATGTCAAAAAGAGTGACATTTGTCGTGCTAATAGATATCTGTAAGATATTTACAGAAGTTAAATGGATCCTTTTTGAACTTTTATACGTGTTTATAGATAGATGTCTTATGGATGTAAGTGTCTGTGTGAGATGATGATAATAAACACAAACATACATTTAAAAATCTAACATTCCTAAATAGACAATCCTTTATCAGCGCCTGAAGTTAAAAAATAAAAATAAATAAATAAAGTAAAATAAAATATTTTATTAAGCTTACAAAATCTTTATTTTCTAAATACTTAAAAATCAAAGTAACCACGCTCTACAATCTATAACAGAACTAAAACCTCCCTTCGTAATAATATTTGAACTCTGCTCCAAATTAAATATGGAAAGCGATTTTTTGATGCGTCGATTGGCTATACGTACCCAATACTCACACTACAAAGAAATTTTGCAAAATTACTTTTTACACCGAAGAGGAGGGAGTGAAAAACACGTTTTCAAGCTTAAATATGCTTTAAAATATCTTAAAAAAGCGGTTATTGATGTGTGGGTCAGTTATACGTATCCAGTACATAGTATAATGAGATTTTGCAACATAACTCACGTTTTCAAAAATAACTCAGCTCCCAATTATCTCAGGAAAGAGAGTTTTTCAGGTGTCGGTTGGTTACGTGTGGGCAATGGGCGCTCTAAAGGGATTTTATAAAATTACCCCTCCCTCCTTCTTGAGGGGATTTTGCCATGGGGCATTTTGCCATTAGGGCATTTCGCTATGGGTGTGGCAAAAAACACGTTTTCAAATTTGAATATGCTTCACATTATCTTAGAATGGCGAATTTTGGTGCCTGGATGTTGATATAAAGTGTACGCATAATGTACTTTGGTGGGATTTCGCGAAACTTCAAAATTTACCGCTTGGGAAGGGGAAGTAAAATACGGATGCCAAAGGCAGTGGGACCTAAGTAACTCACGTTGAGAGTGGGCAAACCTCTACCGATTACAGTGGTAACTTAGGTGTCGACTGATTTCAGTGATTTTTTTATTTATTTTATTAATAATGATATGGAATTTTGAGAACTCATTTAAATATGATTTCTAGAGAAGCGGGCAAAGCCTGCTAGAAATAATTGCGGCAAAGCATTGCTAATAAATTTATTTGCAATGCCAATGGAGGTTTTTGAGATGAGTTCTCCGCACTTCTCTCTACTGCAGGGGGGGGGGTAAACAAATTGAATAGATAAAATATTGTTCATATTTTAAATTTACACCATTTGCGAAAAATTCTTGAGTAAAAAAAAAAAAAAAAGTGGACGTTGTGGAAGGAGCATAAAGTTGTGTTGTATTATAAAATGGTTAAATGTTTGTTTTCTTTTTACGTAATTTGATAGTTCCTTATATGTTTGACTCTTTTGTGGGGAAAAAGAAATTTGAGGGAGTTGTAATTTTTTTATGTTACAGTGCGTCGCTGGTATGGGGAGGGAACTCGGAGGAGAAGTTTACCTCCACGCAAAAAATTGAGCCCCCTTCCCCCCAAGATGTAAAATACTAGAAAAAACAAGTAAAATTAAAAAAAAAATTATTTACACTAAACTCATTAACTTTTACTATAATCGAGGCATATATAAAGCAGAAGCTTCCTTAACTTTTCCTTGTTTGAAAATACTTGAAATCTCTTTCGAGAAAAAAAAACGTGGTTTTGTGTATTTCTGTCTGTTCTTCCATTGAAAATCTTTATTGTCAAAGGTTGAGGAAATGTCTCTATTCTTTATAGACTGCCTGCTATACCGGTGAATCGCTTTCCTTTGGGTTCTTATCACTTAATAGTTTCTATGTGATCTGCTCTTTTAGAAAAAGAGTAAAAATATTCCGAAATCACGATTATTCCAACGTCGATTTTTATAAGACATTTTCAAGCAGTACATGTGCAAATGCAGTCTATAAGAAATTATAATTTTATATAAACATCCATCCAACTAATTTGGTGTCACTCGTAGAAAATCTAGTTGACCAGACTTTTGTGTGATTTTCCTCGGATGTAACGTAAATATAAACCAGGCATCTTCTTAAAAGACCTCCAACTAAGGCATTCCCACATTTTTAGGCCTATATCACATCTCCTAAAGAATTAACCTTAATCAGACTATACGGATTGGTATTGATTCTTCAGGTCAATGACGAAGAGTACCATGAATGCCACTCATTTTCTCACTCCTGAAGAAACTAGTATGTTGTGGCCACCACGAGACTTTCTTCTATATTTTCCTATATACATATTCAATCAGTAACAATATTAAAAAAAAAAAAAAAAATACTATTTTTTTCTAAGTTTTTTTTTGTTAAAAGTAATACATATTCAACCAGTAACAATATTAAAAAAAAAAAAAAAAAAAAAAAAAAAAAAAAAATACGATTTTTTTTTCCAAGTTTTTTTTTTTTGTTAAAAGTAAAAGCAAATCGATAACTTCGTTTTAAATTATCACAGATTTATAGTTCAACCATTCGTTTTAAAGGTATTGACGAGATCTTTCGAAAGATACCCATCTTGAAAATTTACCCCACCGGGGGGGTACTTCCCCCCCAGGGGGGGAACCGGTGCCCCCACAGGCACAAAATTTTTTTCGTAGTTAACTACTATTATTATCAATAATTCATATTAATTTTACAATCACAAGTTAAAAATAACTCTCATTATGTACATTTATACGAAATTTTGTCCTATACTGCCATGTTAAAAATTTAGAAAAAATGCGATCACAGCGCCACCTGTTGAGCTATTGATCCCCAAATGTAATCAGCACCACTTTACGTCGGGGACCAACTAAATACCAAGTTTGGTTAAATTTCGTTAAAAAAAAAAAAAAAAAAAATTATGATTTTTTTTTCTAAGTTTTTTTTCGTTAAAAGTAAAAAAATCGATAACTTTGTTTCAAATTGTCACAGATTTATAGTTCAACCATTCGTTTTAAAGGTATTGACGAGATCTTTCGAAAGATACCCATCTTGAAAATTTACCCACCCCGGGGGGTACTTCCCCCAGGGGGGGAACCGGTGCCCCCACATGCACAAAATTTTTTTCGTAGTTAACTACTACTATTATCAATAATTCATATTAATTTTACAATCACAAGTTTAAAATAACGCTCATTATGTACATTTATACGAAATTTTGTCCTATACTGCCGTGTTAAAAGTTTACATAAAATGCGATCACATCGCCATCTGCTGGGCGATTGATCCCAAAATCTAATCAGACACTTTCCATGTCAGGGTCCAACTATACACCAAGTTTGGTTCAATTTCATTTATCGGTTCGTGAGATACGGTGAAAAATACGAAATTTTGAGATCACAGCGCCACCTGCTGGACGATTGATCCCCAAATCTAATCAGCACCTTGCCCCGTCAGGTTCCAACTATATACCAAGTTTGGTTGAATTTCATTCATTGGTTCGTGAGATACTGTGAAAAATACGAAAATTTTTCCTATACTGCCATGTTAAAAATTTACATAAAATACGATCACAGCGCCACCTGCTGGGCTATTGATCCCCAAATCTAATCAGCACAATGCCCCGCCAGGGTCCAATTATATACCAAGTTTGGTTGAATTTCATTCATTGGTTCGTGAGATACGGTGAAAACAATAAACCACAGACACACAGACAGACACACAGACAGACATTTTCTAAAAACTATCAATTCGTGTTCAGGACATCCGAAAACGTGTAGATCCGTCAAAAAACGGAGGTTGAAAATTTTTGCGAATCCAATACTTTCTCTATATTACATACTAGCAGGCTACGCCCGCTTCGCTGGTCACTATATTTAAATGAATTTTCGAAAGAATTAAATAAATATTTATTTTTTCACATCACATTATACACAAAAACTAAAAAAAAATGTAAAATTGCTTCAAGCTTCGCTTCGGGTACCCGCTGTCTACGGCAGCTCTTTTCCCGGCCGCACTGCATCAGGTTTAGGTTTCCCATGCCTGCAGAAAGATCTTTCCCGGGTATTTCAATCTGGATATCTATCGACGACAGGGGGGATCTGCTACTATTTAAGAACTACGATTTTAAAGATAACTGTATCTCAGCATCTATTAATTATTTTAGTTTTGAACCACGTATTTTACAGCCCATGCTATTTACACTATATTACGATTTGATTCCGACCAATGTAATAAAATAAAATAAAATAAAAAGTAGATTAAAATATATATATATATATATATATATAAACAAATAAATTTTAATAAATTTAATCCTTTTTACTATGTATTTTCTACCATTTTCCCCGATAAATACTGTAAATAAAAAGAAATAATAAATAAAAGTTTTTCTTTTAAAAGAATTAATTAAAAAATGAAAAATAAGAAGTTGTTCTACTATAAAAAATTAAACATAACTGTTATAAATACGATTTTAAATTTAAAACTAACTATACTTAATTTTTTCTTCTCCATTACAATTTTATTTTCAATAAATATAACAAAAAAAAAAAAAAAAAAAAAAAAAAAGAAAAGAAAAAAAAGAAAAGAAAATTCGCTTTCAAATGAATGTATTAAATAAAAATAAGTTGCATAATAGCCGTTGCTAAGATACGCAGACTTTTGAAACGAAACAAATTTCTGAAAAATGAAACATTGAAGCTAATATTTAAATTCGAAAAAACATTAATTTTAAAAATTCAAATTCGAAATTCGAAAAAATCTCGAGGAGGTGCACACCTGCAGGGTCCCAGGTACCTATATGCCAAATTTGGAGGCTCTGCGATCAGTAGTGTGAGCACCAGAGCGCAGATACACACACAGACACACAGACACTTCTCTTTATTTATATAGATAGAAGAAAGTAAAAAGACTTATTTACAGACATTAGTTTTACAAATTACTTTTTACGATGAACGCAGAAATTTTTGAGGTTTATAAATGTGCAAATTCATACGATAACCCCCATCATGTTAAAGACTATGATGGAAGAATGGGAAGTTCCTTTTTACTTTCTTCTATATGTAATATAGAGAAAGTATTGGATTCGCGAAAATTTTCGAAGTCCACTTTTTGATGGATTTACATGTTTTGGGATATGGAGAACACGAATTAATAGTTTTTAGAAAATGTCTGTCTGTCTGTCTGTCTGTCTGTCTGTCTGTCCGTCTGTCTGTCTGTCTGTCTATCTGTCTGTCTGTCTGTCTGTCTGTCTGTATCATTTTTTTGTGGACGCTGTATCTCACGAACCAATGAATGAAATTTAACCAAACTTGGTATTTAGTTGCACCCTGACATAAACTGGTGCTGATTAGATTTTGGGATCACTCGCTCAATAGGTGGCGTTGTGATCGCATTTTATGCAAATTTTTAACATGGCAGCATAGGACAAAATCCCGTATAAATGGGCATAAAGAGAGTTATTTTACACTTGTGATTGTAAAATTAATAGGAATTATTGATAATAGTAGTAGTTAGCTAGGAAAAAAATTTTGTGCATGGGGGGGCATCGGTTCCCCCCCTGGGGGGGAAAATCCCCCCCCGGGGAAGTAAATTTTCAAGATGGGTATCTTTCGAAAGGTCTCGTTGATAATAGTAATAGTTAACTTGGAAAAATTTTGTGCATGTGGGGGCATCGGTTGCCCCCCCACCGGGGGGGGGAAGTTCCCACCCGGGGGGGCAAAATTTCAAGATGGGTATCTTTCGAAAGATCTCGTCAATACCTTTAAAACGAATGGTTGAACGATAAATCTGTGATAATTTAAACCAAAGTTATCGATTTTTTTTACTTTTAACAAAAAAAAACTTAGAAAAATATCGCATTTTTTTTTTTTTTTTTTTTTAACGAAATTTAACCAAACTTGGTATTTAGTTGGTCCCCGACATAAACTGGTGCTGATTATGTTTGGGGATCAATAGCTCAACAGGTGGCGCTGTGATAGCATTTTATCTAAATTTTTAACATGGCAGCATAGGACAAAAATTCGTATAAATGTGCATAATTAGAGTTGTTTAAAACTTGTGATTGTAAAATTAATATGAATTATTGATAATAGTAGTATGTAACTAGGAAAAAAAAATCTGCATGGGGGGCATCGCTTCCCCCCCTGGGGGGGAAGTACCCCCCGGGGGGGGATAAATTTTCAAGATGGGTATCTTTCGAAAGGTCTCGTCAATACCTTTAAAACGAATGGTTGAACTATAAATCTGTGATAATTTAAAACAAAGTTATCGATTTTTTTCACTTTTAACAAAAAAAAAAAAAAAAAAAAAAAAAAACTTAGAAAAAAAAAAATCGTACTTTTTTTTTTTTTTTTTTTTTTTTAATATTGTTACTGATTGAATATGTATAGGTAAATATAGAAGAAAGTCTTGTGGCGGCCACAACATACTAGTTTTAAATTTAAAATTTTTGGAGAAATACGTACGTGTGCAAACAGAGTTCCTTTAGGAAACGCCCTGAAATGGTAAAACTGAAATACAATATTTCAACCAGTGTTGCCAGATCTGATGGATTTATTATTCAATAATCACCAATAATTTTGAGAAGCGATATTTGATATACATAATAGACTATCAATCTTCGAAGTGATTAGGCAAACGTTACAATTAAAAATTATTGATGATAACTGAATAAAAAATTCGCCAGATCTGGCAACACTGATTTCAACCTCAAACATGGAAATAATAATGCTAAAATAAATATTTAATTTTGAAAATCATAACAGTTTATTTCTAAAAAGGAGTGCTTTTTCCTTTACCCCCCCCCCCCCGCCTCCCAACGCATTATAACATGTGAACAACTAAATATGAAAATCTAATATAAATGTTTGATATAAATAGCATATTTTTCATTAATTTGATAAAAAAATAAAATAAAACTAGTTATAATTTTCATCATTTTAACTCACGGTGATATTTTTATGTAACATATATAATTTCAGACCATTTGTTAAAGTAGACAAATTCTTAAAATATAAAATTCCTAAGATTCTCCCCCCCCCCTTCCCCCAAGCTCGTATTTTGCATAATTCAACGTTACGTAATCAGGTAGATTTAATTTCACATTAAAATTTATCTTTGAGGGAGAAAAAACTTATTAATGATGGAGAGTTTTACATATTCTTTCAGAATTGCATTACACTTGTAAAAATTAAATCCGATTGATTTTTAATCCCCCTTTTTTTTTACTTTTTTATTTAATTTATTTATTTTTAATATCCATAAAAAATAAAAATTTCTTCATTATAGGATTATTGTTTTCAAATATAAGCTTTAATATGAATGGAAAAAGTGCATTTTTCTAAATATTTAAAATAATTTTACTAAAGGTATTGCGTCTGATTCTCTTCAACTAACAAGATCTCAGGGACTTGTCCAAGACCAATTCTATGTAAGCAGAAAACATATATTTAAATACACGAATATATTTATCAAAATTTATGCCCGTTTCTCATCCCTTCAATTATTTTCTTTGTCTGTTTAATTGTCTGTGAAAACTCTAGAGTTTTATCTCACGTACATAAAGAAAGAAAGCGGGCGTTAAAAACCGAAGACATAATATTAAAAAAAAAAAAAAAAAAAAAAAAGAAAAATTGTGAGAAAAGCGAAGAATTTTACAGAATTTTACACAACTCATTTTCTGTAAATTTTAATTTGTATATATTTTTAGAAGTGTAGAAAGCACATAGATAAAAATGGATATATAACATACTGTTGTTAAAATAGTTTAAAAGTTGGATACATCTAAAACTTGCTAAATTTTAAGCTGCTATCTCAGTAGCAAATTATTTATAATTGTAGGAAATGGGTGAGGGAAATTAATAAACAATATTTACACGCGTTATTCCCCCCCCCTTCCGCCCAATCCTATCCGCCCTTTCCACAAATACTTTTTTTTTTTCCCGATTATCTTCAAATAGCAAGATCTCAGGGAAGTTTACTTCTAATAGAATATGTGAGCACAGCATATTCTATTAAAAGCTCGAATATATATATTTTTAGAAGTGTACTATGTACATTGATAAAAAGGGATGCAGCGTTATTAAAGAAGTTTGAAAGATGTTGAAAATTCAGACTCCCCTTCCTGAAAAAAATGCTTTTGATTCAGATTCTCTTTGAATAATAAGAAAAATTTCGTATATATGTATTAAAAAAAAAAAAAAAAAAAAAAAAAAAAAAAAGTCACCGAAATCTTTTGAAACCTCAATGAATGTTCCCGATGCATTCGATAGTGATTTTTCCACTCCACACATGAGGATCCCCACTGCTTTCGACACGACTTACCCGCTTTTTGCTCACACTTCAGCTCGAGTAAGTTAGAAATTTCGCGAAATCACACTAAAATGCAAATTGCGTAAATTTAATCAATACCCACACTTAAATTCACCATTCTAAGTTTGAAGCAGATTTAAGCTTCAAACAGCAATTTTCCCCTTACGCTTCACGGGGAGGGGGTAATTTCGCGGGAAGGGGGTAAAATGCAATTTCAAAAAACCTCTTTGTAGTGTGTATTGGGTACGCATAACCAACAGACACATCAAAAAATCGCTTTCCTGAGATAACTTGGAGCAGAGTTACTTTTAGAAACATGTCCCCCCCCCCCGCCTTCAAAGGGGAGAGGTGGAACTATCCCATTATTGTGCGCGTTGGATACGTATAACCAACTCATACATAAAAATTAATTTTATTGAGATAATTTGGTGCAAGGTTACGCTTGGAAACGTGTTTATTACTCCCGTGGTGCAAGGTTACGCTTGGAAACGTGTTTATTACTCCTGTGGTGCAAGGTTACGCTTGGAAACGTGTTTATTACTCCCGACCCCAAGGAAAGAAAGGTAGGGGGGAAAATTCACAAATTCCCGTAACAGTAGATGTCGGATACATATAAACAATTTGTACGTCAAAATACGTGACCGCCGCTCCCAGAGATTTCCCAGGAAAAATTTAGCCCTAAAAGGGGGATCTTGAATTTGTCCCTTTGTAACATTTTTGGTAGAGTTCTATTCAAAAATCCGGAGTTTTGGAAATTTCCCTCCAAAAATCAATTTTTCCCTCCCCTCCTCGAAAATAAAAATGCAAAACCTCTTTTTTTTTTTTTTTTTTTTTTTTTCGTGGTACTTAAGTTTAGTTTGTCCATGTGCAATTTCTTCACCGTGAAGTAATTTAGAGCGGAGCTATGCTCATAAACGTGTTTTAGCCTCCTGTCCCCTGAGAGGAGGGGGGATTTCGCAAACGTTGATAACTGCAAATCTAAGTTGGGTACAGACCTAAATTCCTGGCAAGTGTTGTTGAATTCCGTCCAGCCGTTCTCACGTGATATCCAGACAAAAATAGCGTTACATACATACAGACACAACGTCTCAATCACACGTATGCACAAAAAATTTCTGAAGTCATTTTTGGCTTTCCCGATGTTCGAAACGTGAATATATCGCAAAATTATTTGGTTATGGGAAATTTAGTGACAAAAGTCTGATTTTTTTTAACATAAATATAAACATGAAATGACTGGCTATATTGTATTATTTGTTTAATATGCCGGAAATTTTTACACAAGTTTGATAATTCTAATATCCCCCGGATCGTTATTCTACTGACGTTCTTAATATTTGCTAAATTCATTTTAAAACTTTCAAGAAAGTAGCATTTTTAATGTTGTAAACTTATCTATTAGAGAGAGATATTTATATACATTAAATTGAATTAAGTTTTAATATTCCTTCATTGTTAATAGAAATTTGTAACGGTTGCATTTAATATTTCAATCATAACATTTCTTTCTTTTCTTTTCTTTATTTATTTATTGAAAAAGGAAAGAAAAAACTACAACTAAAAATTTTTTTAAGTAAATTTGAAGGACTTTTTGAAATTTAGTTTTCTCTGGTGTCACGAATTTTTCGTGAAAAGTCCCCCCCCCCCTCCTTCCGTGAGAATACATATTTTTACAATGATAGGAAGCCTTTTTCAAATTTTCTTTCAATAAAACTTAAAAACTGACTGTTCATAGACCTAAATTCAAAATTTATCCCTAAATCTATACCCTCCCCATTCCAGACACACACACGCAACAATTACTCTGGAAAGATTAGATGTTGGAAATTTTTTTACATAAAAACTACAAAGTTGTTTGTTTTTTAACATTCCTTAACTAAATAAGAATTAGAACATTTATTAGTTAAATAATAAGACCTAATTTTATACTTAAGTAAGAAAAAATAAATAAATAAATAAAAATGGAAGAGGAATTCTGTAAAAATCTTGACTTCTAAAAACAAACATCCAATAATCTTTGTCCCTGAGTAAGTCGCATTTTTAAATTGCAAGTACTAAAAATAATTTTACAGTTTATGTATAAATACACGCGTAAACATTTATTTAAACATTGTCAGATGTTTGATGGCTATTTTAGGCAGTTCGAAAATCCAAATTCGCTAATATCTGACATATTTCCAAAGTCATTTACATATATTCATAAACATATCAAATTTATGCCTATTCATATACTGGAAAATAAAAAAAGATGCACTCAAACTACTGGTAATTCATTCACCTACATTCATAAAATATTTGAAGCCGTTATTAACTATTTGTCCGATTTCAATAAAAATTTTCAAGTAACTTTCCGAAATGGTAATGATTTAGAATGTAGAGTTTGAGCTTACTTCTAAAATTTGATTTTGAGTTATATTAAGGAGATTCATATACAAACAGTCAGTCACACAGAGAATTCGTTTAAAAATGTAATTGACAGATTCAAAACGTGAAAATATATTAAAAACTCAATTTAGAAGATTTTATCGAATAAGTTTCTCTTCCATACCTAAAAGAGTAAATACAATAGAAATCAGTGTATTTTTGTAAAATTTTTCATATATCTATAATTTCATTCATTTCTAACAAAAAAAAAATTCAAAAATGTATGAAATAAGCTTAACATAATTCAACTGGGAAATACGTATTTAGATTAGACTAGGCTCTAAACAATTTTAGTATTTCACGCTAAAATGATTTAGAGCCTATTACTTAGAGTATAGTTGGCATGGTTCTGCTTATCATTAAAATTTGGTGATTTTAATGTTAAGCAGTAATCCTTAAATTGGACAAACCCTTAATTTTGCAATTGGTTAAAATCTGAAAATAACAGTTTTTATTAGATAATTAAAAATATTGAAACATTCTTGCTTTATTAAATATAAATAAAAAATAATTAACATTTTAACTGAAATCAATGTAATAACTGATAATTTACATTTTATTGTGCATTTTATGACCTGAAACTCTTAATTAGCACTAATTCACACTTGCCAACATACTAATTAATATTCCGTAGTATTGTTAGCCCCTCCTTCTTTTCACACCAGTATCTTTTAAAAGTATTTTCTTTCTTAATTAATCATAATTGAATTTGGAGAATACTACTCTAAAAATTAACTGGTATGAAAAAAGTGGGCGGTACTAACAACACTACGGAATATTGATTAGGATGTTGGCAAGCATGCTAATTAAAAAGCACGCCCAATTCATCTCTGTTTAAAACGCTAGTGTAGTCATCTTCAAACATACTCTGAAACTAATTTCACTCGTTTATATTTGAAAAACAGCCTGAAATTTAGTAAGTTCCACACGTTATATATATTTAAAAAAAAAAATTAAGATTAAATGAAAATTTCCAAAAAGGCATTCGATCAAAATAACACATACGTATATGTAGAATGTATTTTTTAAATTCTAACTCTATTTTTCCGTTCAGGAATGCGTCATAACTTCCCACTACAGTTATGAAAAAAGTCAATTTTTGAATATTTTATGACAAAAGTATTAGCTTTAACCCTTTCAGTCGCACTGTTTCCGCTGATGGAACACCTAATTGCATAGCTGCCAATATTTTAATTTATTCCGGAGTATTTTTAGCCCCGCCTTTATTTCGTACCACTTATTTTTAAAAGTAATTTTGCCTTATTTTATCGAAGTTATATATTGGAGAAAACTTTTCTATATATAAAGCAGAGACTCCAACATTCTAATTAATATTCCGTAGTATTGTTAGCCCCGCCTTTTTTTCCACACCAGTATCATTTTAGAGTATTTTTCTTCTTATTTAATCGTAATTGAATTTGCAGACTATTACTCTAAAAATCTACTGGTGTGTAAAAAAGGGCGTGACTAACAACACTACGGAATAATTATTAGGATGTTGGAGTCTCTGTATAAAGTGGTGCGAAATAAAGACGGGGCTAAAAGTACTCCGGAATAAATTAAAATATTGGCAGGTATGTTTAATTGTAATTCTCAAGTGCAAAAACTCATCTCGGAAATTTTTTAGCAAAAATTAACATTTATAACATAGCAGAAAAGGCCTTTTTTTTTAACCTGAAAATTTAAAGTATCTTTTATTTTAATTTTGTTCTTAAATTCCGGTAGCAGTGTAATTTAAATGATCCTAATTACCCTGCGCCGCAAAGGGTTTTAACCCTTTGTATCCCACCGGGACTTTAAAGTCCCATCAAAAAATTCCTCAATATAGCCAAAATTTACCACAGGATTTCATTGGCGCTATAGTTTAAGCTTTCCCTATAGTTAAGCTATAGTTTAAGCTAGATTTAATACTTTCGCGACCGCTGACGTAGATTCACGTCATTTGAAAATCTGTGACTCCACCAGTGATCGTTTCTTTCGCAATTTGTATGCTATTTATTTCT
Source organism: Salticus scenicus (assembly GCA_963930645.1). Taxonomy (NCBI): domain Eukaryota; kingdom Metazoa; phylum Arthropoda; class Arachnida; order Araneae; family Salticidae; genus Salticus; species Salticus scenicus. The sequence goes on along the minus strand of OZ005657.1, from coordinate 13,550,134 downwards.
TAAATATATAACTAATATTCACATTTTTACAATGAAATATACTATGGATACAAATACTTTGATTAGAAAGAATATAATTATAATGTATTTCCATTTGTAATATAAATGTCAATACAGAAAATTTTGTTCTGAAATATTGTAGCATGGGGGGATAACGCCCATCTTACTGTCAAAAACTCAAAATTATGCGGTCGCGAAAGTGTTAATTTGAGATTATTCTCATGCATAAAGAAATATAATAAAAAAGTTTCAAACTATTTTTCCAAAAATAAAATAAGTTGGGATATAAAGGGTTAAAGTGTAGAATAATTTGTTTCAAGTTTATTGCGTATGTGCTTTTTAATTAATTGTTGAAAGATTGTATTCTTAAAAAAAAAAAAAAAAAAAAAAAAAGTTTCTTTGTTTATTGTTTTTTTTTCGATATGGATGTTTATTTTATTATAATTTTGGTACGCATATAGTTAGTCATCAGTATATGCCGTATGTTTATATTTGTTATACAGTTATAATTGTATCAAATTTCTGCTTATTATGGTAAAGTTTTTTGAAAGATGTTCTCAAGTCGACCCGACTCTTAAAAACTAAACCGCGCATTAGAATGTAGAAAAAGAGGTGGGGGGGGGGAACTAAAAACTCCATAGAAATAGCATGGGACGAAAACCAAAAAAACTCACAATGTCAAGTGTGTTAAAATAAATAAATAAATAAAATAAAAATAAAAAGGCTCACATCGGAAGTAATAAAAGGACAAAATTGACTAGAAAAAGACATCGAACAACGGGAACGGGTGGGCTTTGGCGCAACCGCAGGAGAAAATTCAAACTGCGCGATCCGATACAAGATTCTAATAGTTCACCTGTCTTTTATCTTCAATGAAAGAAACTAATAATAATCATCATCTTTTTGAATGCCCGTAGATTAAGATGAAATTTTATTTTTCTGTGAGAATATGTATTTTCAGCTTCTGATCAAAATTTCCGGATTATTGTCTTTTATTTATTTTATTTTTTTTTTAATTATCATCACTGTAGGAGTAGTTTAGGTTAGTGAATTTTTTAATAGGCATATCTTTTGTAGACTTTAACAGTATTACTAAGCTCTATATTTCCCAGAACCAAAATTTTTATATTTTTTTGTGAATTTACTAATATGAACTAATATAAATTCACGATCAATAAAGGTAAAAATTGATGTATGAATATACTGGTAGAAGAGCCAGCGTAAAATAGGCGTAGTAACCCTCTTTTAAGAGCCATTTTTTTCAAAGCTGGACAAAGTCTATGGAGGTGTGATAGTTGACATTTTCAATTTTCCCGAAACTTTCAGGATGTGTTAGTAGTACTGTGATAAAAAAAGTGAAATTTAATTTTGTCTGAATTTGATTTGTTCGACCTAGAGAGGGGGTCGAAGTTTGAGGCCGTAAATAAATGGTGCCATTTTAATATCATTTTACTCCTAAAGCCATGAGTGACCCATGTCAATTTTTTTAAATACGGATACTACTTGATACTAAGTACATTTTAGCATAAACAGTTTGATGGGTGATTCATGGCTTTAAAGGCCAGGGTCATTCAAAAGTGCAGTTTTCGTTGATTTTTTCCATGTTTTCAGTCTGAATATCTGCTAAGGCCATGAGAGCCCCATAGAAATAATTATGGGGTTAAATACACACCTTAGTACAGAACTTAAAAATATTTAAAATTGCATGGGTTACTCTTGGCTTTAGTAGATAAACGGTCTCAAAGTTGAAAATTTTCAAAAAAAAGGTCAAATTTGATGGTAAATTACTCTATAAGCCATGAGTCAATAACTCTGAGAGAGAGTTTTAATTATACCCTAGATGGTCTAGTTTTAGACCCAGGTTAAAAACCTATGGGGCTTGCAAGATTTATTTAGAAATAGTCTATTTTATATCGCCAATGTGTACCTGTTCTACGTAGTACAAAACGCTTGAGACCCACATTAATACATTAACCCTTGTTTAAAACTTTCCATTTTACATTACAGAGGTCAGCATCAAAATAAATATAAAATAAATATAAAATTAAAAAATCTGGAGTGACTCCACTCGACTTTCCGAACATTGAGTAATTAACAGTTTTGTAGATAAAGCCTATAAATGCTAGATTCACCAAACTGCTTGTAGTTAGTGCAACAATGATTTATAATATTCATATAAATTTTCAGCTCAATTGAATAAGGCGTTTAGATGCTATCGCACTTTTAAAAATTTGGTCCCATAGGCCCTAATGATAAAGAATTTTTCTTTGTGTCCCTGTAAAAACACTATAAGTGCTAGATTCTCCAAATTCTATACAGACTGAGTATCTGTGACCTATAATATGTGTATAAATGTTTTGCTCAATTGAATAAAGCGTTTAGATGCTATCGCACTTTTAAGATTTTGGTCCCATAGGCCATAATGATAAACAAGTTTTCTTTGTGTCCCTGTAAAAAAACTATAAGTGCTAGATTCATCAAAATCGATAGGGTTCGTGCTACGGTAACTTGCAACATGCGTACCAACTTACAGCTCATTCGAGCAAAGCGTTTAGACGCTAGCGTGTTCACTCACACACATACATATATCATCGTAAAAAGAGTGAAGACGGACTCAGGGAACATCAAAACGTATAGAAACATCAAAATCCCAAATTCGGATTTTTGACATGGTTATAATACTTTCCTCACTATAGTGTTCGGAAAGTAATAACCTAAGATACATCTGAAATGTGCATATTGTTATATTATGTAAAACATATATAGGGTGATGAAAACAAGACTGTATACAAAATAATAATAATAATAATAATAATAATAATAATAATAATAATAATAATAATTGCGGATGAGACTAATAGAAACAGGTGTTTCAAGTAGCTTCCCCTATATTTGTTTCAGCTGGCCCCTGCCCACAATTTTCACTTCACGAGATGTTAAGTTACCAGTACTTATGCTCGTGGGCATTCCAAATCATATGATTAGCAAGCTGCACCTATACACTATAAACGCTGAATCAATCAGAAACATTCACCAATTTTTGTTACATAAAATGCAACATCACTTAAAATTTTGAATTTTTACTCACAGTAAAAAACAGTACTCAAAAACAGTTTTATCCTCATAAAATCGACAGATGTTTACGTACACATCTTTTTTTTTACATTGTAAAGTAGGTTTTGTGTGTCTGTACATCCCTTTATTGGCAATGAATAAGAACTTAAAAATTGTATTTTTTATTTCCATGTTTCAACTTACCCCGTACTTCAACTTGCCCCTGTCTCCTTTATGTAATTTTTACTTTCCGAACACTATAGTGAGGAAAGTATTGCAGTCATGTCAAAAATACGAATTTGAAATTTTGATATTTCTATACGTTTCGAGGTCCCCTGAGTCCGTTTTCACTATTTTTGCGATGATGTATGTATGTATGTGCGTATGTGTGGGATTGAACACGCTAGCGTCTAAACGATTTGCTCGAATGAGCTGCAAGTTGGTACGCATACTGGAAGTCACCGTAGCACCAACTCTATTAATTTTCATGATTCTAGCCCTTATAGTTTTTTACAGGGACGCACAGAAAAATTATTTATCATTACGGCCTATGGGACCAAACTTTTAAAAGTGCGATAGTATCTACACGCCTCATTCAACTGAGTAAAAAATTTATATACGTATTATAGGTCACAGATACTCAATCTGTATATATTTTGGAGAATCTGGAAGTTATGGTTTTTTTTACAGGGACACAAAGAAAAATTATTTATCATTATGGCCTATGAAGCCAAATTTTTAAAAGTGTGATAGTGTCTAAACGCCTTATTAATCTGAGCAAAAAATTTGTACACATGTTATAGGTCACAGTTGCACCAACTGTATCGATTTTGGTGAATTTAGCACTTACAGTTTTTTTACAGGGACACAAAGAAAATTTTTTTATCATTATGACTTATGGGACCAAATTTTTAAAAGTGCGATAGCATCTAAACGCCTTATTCAATTGAGCTGAAAATTTATATGAATATTATAAATCACTGTTGCACTAACTATAAGCATTTTGGTGAATCTAGCATTTATAGGCTTTATCTACAAAACTGTTAATTACTCAATGTTCGGAAAGTCGAGTGAAGTCACTCCAAATTTTTTAATTTTATATTTATTTTATATTTATTTTGATGCTGACCTCTGTAATGTAAAATGGGAAGTTTTAAACAAGGATTAATGTATTAATGTGGGTCTCAAGCGTTTTGTACTACGTAGAACAGGTACACATTGGCGATATAAAATAGACTATTTCTAAATAAATCTTGCAAGCCCCATAGGTTTTTAACCTGGGTCTAAAACTAGACCATCTAGGGTATAATTAAAACTCTCTCTCATAGTTATTGACTCATGGCTTATAGAGTAATTTACCATCAAATTTGACCTTTTTTTTGAAAATTTTCAACTTTGAGACCGTTTATCTACTAAAGCCAAGAGTGACCCATGCAATTTTAAATATTTTTAAGTTCTGTACTAAGGTGTGTATTTAACCCCATAATTATTTCTATGGGGCTCTCATGGCCTTAGCAGATATTCAGACTGAAAACATGGAAAAAATCAACGAAAACTGCACTTTTGAATGACCCTGGCCTTTAAAGCCATGAATCACCCATCAAACTGTTTATGCTAAAATGTACTTAGTATCAAGTAGTATCCGTATTTAAAAAAATTGACATGGGTCACTCATGGCTTTAGGAGTAAAATGATATTAAAATGGCACCATTTATTTACGGCCTCAAACTTCGACCCCCTCTCTAGGTCGAACAAATCAAATTCAGACAAAATTAAATTTCTCTTTTTCTTATCACAGTACTACTAACACATCCTGAAAGTTTCGGAAAAATTGAAGATGTAAACTATCAAAAGTGTCCAACTTTAAAAAAAATGACTCTTAACAACATACTACTACTAAAGCTATGTGATAGATTAATCATTGTTTCTATATTTTCCTGATTTCTCGAAAATGTATTACTACGAATTTTTAATAAAAATATCTAGCAACAATTATTTGGTATTCATCTCTACCATTAATTACATTGAAAAATAAAATTAAAAAATAGTGAATATTTTTTTTAAAGAACCTAAAATTTGGCAACTATAATTCCCATTTTAGATTCATATTTTCTACCTTTTATAGAGGCTTTTTTTTTTTAGTAATGGTATGTAAAAGTAATTTTGAAAATGAGAATGATTTAACAAAAAAGAAATTTATTTAACTTATTAGAGAAAAGTAATTTAATTTTCTAAGGCTCTAAGGTGTTTGCATATCATCAGCGTTACCAAGCGTACGATAATTATCCAGAGCTGCCAACCTAATCCGGCAAATTGTTAGTACCGCCCATTTTTCTACACCACTTACTTTTTAGAGTATTTGCTTTCTTTATTCATCGTAAATATATTAGAAGAGAATTACTCTAAAAATTAAGTGGAGTGGAAAAATTGACGGTACTAACAATTTGCCGGATTATGTTGGCAGTTCCGATTATCGCACACCTAGCTGCCAAATATCCGATTTAGACGAGAGACTTCATACCAGAAATTTTCTATAATAAATTTTACTTAATTTAATCGTGAAAACTTAATATAAAATATTTCTATTAAAAATTACTTGTGTGAAACCAGACTTAAAAATTAGAAATAATGGCAAGTACAGTTGGCAACAGCTTATATATACAGCTTATTTGTACTATAAGCTCCTGCTTTGTGGTAAACATATGCCCCACTGCCTTAAAAACAGAATTCAAGAAAAAATGATTAACTCATACTATATGCCTATAGCTATTTAATTATCACGTGTCATACAGTAAAAATAGTAAGCTTGATAAAATAGCTCGCCACGTATTTCTCTTTAATAAATTTATGAAATTGGTGGAAAGTAATTCCTCCACAGCCCTAATACGATATAAATAGTAAAATTTTAATAAAATCCATTAATACACATGATAGATCAATTGTTCTGGTGAATTTCGAGTAATTTTAATTTGGTTTAAATATACGTAAAATTATCAATTAAAATATTTCAATTCTTCTATACATTTAATCATTCTCTTTAACTGAAGATAAAAGTGCTTTAGGCTATTACGTAATTTAATTAAATGTCAAGGACAAATTATATCAATATTATTACATCAATAACACCCCTGTTTTATAATAACTATTTCAACATCAAGGCGGTTGATATCAAATTAACCAATCAAATTAAGGATGCTTTAATATAACTTTGTTTTTAACATTTGGAGCATCAAGTGAAATTAGTTTAACATGAAATGAAACATTAAATGGAGATTTTAGTTAGACTATTCTCTCTAAATAACTAAAACATTTTGATTTTAACACTTTCGCGACCGCATGCTTTTGTCTTTTTGACAGTAAGGTCCGCCTGTGGGCGCTATTCTTCCGAGTTACAATATTTTCTCTATTCATATTTATATTACAAATGCAAATACATTATAATTATATTCCTTCGAATCAAAGTGTTTGTATCCACAGTATATTTGATTGTAAAAATATGAATAAGATGTATATTCTTAAGAAATACATAACACACAAATTGCGAAAGAAAGTTACAGATTTTCAAATGACGTGAATGTACGTCAGCGGTCGCGAAAGTATTAAAATATAAGATCAATTTCAAATTCTACTATTATCCTGCTTGTAAACCAGAAATCAGATAAATCATTTTCATACAAAAAAAATTTAAGTAACAGAATAAGCTATATCACTATAGGTAGAAATACCTCGTATATATACAAGTTCGTCTGTTAATTAAAGTACTGGTGTAAAACTGATTTATCAGATCTGTGAATTGAAAGCAGGATATTATGAGCTTTATCATACATGCAAACATTCTAATTAATGTTCCGTCGTGTTGTTAGTCCCGCCCATTTTTTTTCACACTAGTTAATTTCTAGAGTAGTATTCTCCAAATTCAATTACGATTAATTAAGAAGGAAAATACTTTTAAAAGATTCTAGTGTGAAAAAGAAGGAGGGGCTAACATACTACATAATATTAATTAGTATGTTGGCAAGTATATAGCTGCCAATATTTTAATTTATTCCGGAGTACTTTTAGCCCAGCCTTTATTTCGCACCACTTTTTTTTTTTTTTTTTTTTTTTATTAATTTTTTCTTATTTGATCGAAATTATATATTAGAGAAAAATTTTCTACATATAAAGTGGTGCGAAAAAAAGGCGAGGCTAAAAGTACTCCGGAATAAATTAAAATATTGGCAGCTAAACAGTATGGTTTTATAATGAAAATTTACTGAAAAGTAACAATATAATTTATAGCAACATCTAAGTACCAAGAATTTGCTTTCAATTTTTCTAGTAGTGCAAATAATCTTCTGTCTAAATAAGCTGATCGTTTACACTAACGATAGATAAAAAAAAATATGAAAATTGATCCGAAGGAGAAAGCTTTAATGATTATTCGATATATCATTTCTATATTTGAATTAGGTACTTCATTCGCTAGAAATAAAGTTAATTTATCATTAAATTTATATATATTTACAATTAATAACCCCACATTCAAAATACAAACAAGCTGCAAATTTCAATGTAAACATCTTTATTTATTATGACAGACATTTTTATTAATTTTTAGAGATTATTTAGAGGTATGAAGCTTGTTGTTTAATGTGAGCCCCATCATTAAGTCATAAAATCTGCAGCCAATTAACAGTGTGTTCAACAGCTGACTGCATGAGATCGCCAATGATCTGTCGCACATGCAACGTTATGTGGTCTTTCAAGGCAAAGTTACATCCGTTTTATGATAAACCAAACTTTTTAAATGGCCCCATAACCAAAAATAGCATGGATTAAGATCTGGAGAATGGGAAGGCCAAGGAGTGGTGAACGTCTGAAGTGAACGTCTAATCACTCTGTCATCTGTAAAATATTGCTAGAAAAGCCTTTACAGTATCGATAAGAATAACAACTTTAAGTGTTGTAAGGTTTAAAAGTGTTAAAATAGACTACAATTATTTATTACATATCATTTTAAGCCTTTTGACTGTAGTCCCCCGCCGAGCGGAAAATTTTAAAATTTAATTTTAATATTTTTCTATGCAGAATCTTTGAACGCATACTTTGTACAAATACAAATATTTGACTTAATCCCCATTTTAGTAATAGTTACAGAGAACTCTGAAAAGGCCAAGTTTAATTATGTCCACCTTGTTCTTAGGTAAGTAGGGTTTCCAGATTTTAGCAAGCAGAGAAGTTAATAAAATCGAAATTCTTCGGAGATTCAGGGTGTTTATGAACTGAAAGTTTTGAGCTAAAAAGAAGTGAATGTTTGGTTTCAATAATATAAAGAAGGATGATCCCGAGAAAAGATGAAACAAACCAAGGGCTTCACATATGGATGGGAACTGCTCAATAACAGAACATTAAAATTCGTTAATTTGCTAAAGTGACTGTAATTTCTAAGAATTCTGTTCATAAAATTTTATGTGACCTAAACTTATGGAAGGTTTCGGCTGACTGGGTGCCTAAAATGTTCTCCGAGATACAAATTGGAATGAAAGCTTTCATTGCTTCCAGATCTTATCCGATACAAAGAGAAAGGGCTTTCTTTAATTAAAATTACTGTTGCTGGAGATAAAAACTAGATTTTATTAATTCCAGAGACAAAAGAACAGTTTGTAATATGACAACATCTAATTTTCAACGTTAAAAAAACTCAACAACATGGCTATCGTCTTTTGGAAATATGAAAACAAACTGCTGTGTTATTTCCTCAAACCTCGCCCAACCATTAAAAGAAAAAAATATTACAAAGCTCTCTAGAAATTGGATACAACCATTAAAAAGAAAACACCAGTAAGATTCCGAAAAAAAAGTTAAACTTTTAATTCTGGCGAATATCCCCATGCATCAAACAGCGTATTTGGCATAACGGAAACGGGAGGTTCAGCAATGTCCACTTCTGTAAACCAGATGGACTCTAAGTTAGTCGGACCTTTTAAGCATAACAATCAACACTTAAGCTTTTTGGCTACTATTAGTTATTTATTGATTTTTTTTAAATAAATTTCTGAAGCATTTTTCTGTGATTAAATAAATAAAATTTTCTTCTCAGTAATTAAGGGCATAAAAAAAGTAAAAATTGGCAGCTATACATTGGGAATATTTGGTAGGATTAGATACATTTGCAAAAAATGGACTTGCAAAACGCTGTTCTTGAATACTTCATGCAACTTGACAATCAGCAGTACTATGGAAAGATGTTCAAACTAATTTCACACTGGGATAAATGTACAGTCACCAAAAAAAAAAAAAAAAAAAAAACGCCACCCCCAGCTAATTTCGCCGTAAATTATCGTAGAAACATTCGGCTGGTACCTATCGATCTGTAACAACGTCTAGTTCTTAATGGTGCAGTTAGATTTTACTTAAGGGGTCATCTACATATAAAAACAGGCATAAACTTCATTTTTTTTTTAGTGACGACCCCTATTTTTGACCTCATATTCAGATTTTTGAGATCAAGGTAATTCAGAAAACTTACCTATTTTTATACTTTAAATCAATTCTAAACAGAGTTACACGTGAAAATGTGTTAGGGGACCGTTTATACATTTAGAAGAAATAAATCGTGATCTACCACGCAATATACATTATTTATTAAATTTCACACCGGAAAAAAAGTTCAGAAATGTTAATTATAAAATAAAAAACGATTCTATTTCGCAAAACTTTGTGTGTTAGTTTATGAATTAACCCTTTCAGGAGCGGTCGCTAGAGGGTTTTTCCACCTACTTTAGAAATTTTTCTCGAGGTGTGCAGTGGCTACTTTTTCTATCCACTTTTATGAAAAGTTAATGTGTACTTCTAAAATTGAAATAGAGATGGCAGCACTACAGTAACTTTAAGCAGGATGTGCCTGTGACAGGGATGGAACACGGGCGCAGAATTCATACCACTATCAATGTAAGAAAAATTTCTACTTCTTAAATCAACGATATTACAGGTAGAGAAATTTCTTAAACGGATTCCGGTATGAATTCTGCGCCCGTGTTCCATCCCTGCTGTGACTTTTTTAAATGGACAAGTTGCGGGGAAAAAATTTGAAGTTTATTTTATATATTTTTATGAAAAATAATTTTTTATTTAAAAGTATTTGGTAGTGTAAATATACTGTAATGCACCTTTTAAATACAACAGATTTACATATTATCTTCGATCATTAATTTTAGTTTGATTTTTAGGAGCATCTTTTAGGTGGATAGATGCTCTAGCCACCGCGCACATATGTCAGGGGAGATACCATAAGACAGGCTCTGCTGGGGAAAAGAATCTCAATTTCTTTTCCTTTGAGATAAACAAAGAGGGTCTTTTGGGGTTAGTGAACTGTGATAAATATAAACAGTAAGGGATAGCAGAATGTAAATACAGATGTAAACAAGCGTGGAAGGGTTCTTACAAAAAAGCTATTCAGTATTTCTGTTTACAGTATAGAGAGAGGCTGCTTTTTTCTATTGCTCTTATATCGTGATTTTTAAAAATAAATTTTTATTTCCATAGCTTTTAAATTTAGTTAATTTCTCTAAATAATCTTAAATTAAATTTATATATTTTAATTTTTATCACAATAATGCCTAGAAATGGCTTATCTTTGGATGAAGCTATTGCTCTGTTTGAAGAGCTACCCTCAGATGATGATTCTGCAGTATCTGGATCAGGAACAAGTGATAATGAGGAGTTCCAGATTTACCTAAAGAAGAGTTTCAAGTTCGGAAGATGAACAAACCAGTGAAATAGAAGGTCCTTCTCGCACAAGAAGGCGAGTAAATTGGAGCAAAAATTTTCAAGTTCGCCAATCTGTTTCAGAATGTATGGAAAAAAGTGGTCCTGCACCTGAGGTTCTTGATATTGATAATCCAACACCACTTGGAATATTTTTTATGTTTATGGCAATGAAATTTTGGGAAGATTTAGTTTTTCAAACAAACTTGTATGCTACCCAGTTAGGAAAATCTCTTACTCCAATAGATATAGAAGAAGTTTTAAGATTTATTGCTATAAATCTTCTTATGGGAATAAAACGCTTGCCCAGCTATAGATATAATTGAAAAACTATAATTTTTATTCCTTAAATAGTGAATATTTCTTTCTTATTACTAATGCATAAAGGTTTCTAAACAAATTTTAAACGGCCCATACATGTGTGTATATATATATAATAAATCATTAAAAAAGAATAAAGAAGCATTATAATTTACGTAATAATTAATTATTGTTACATTGTATTATTATAATTACATTTTCAAGGCATAGTTTCAATTTTTATTCCTTAAATATATAAATATTTATTTCCATACGAAAATTAAGGTACATGACGGGTGTGCGCAGTGGCTAGAACGTCTAGCCACCACCCACAAAAAAATCCCCACATGCTGAATTTTTTTCTTCATCAAATATGACTTGTAGGGGATGTTTACTTTATGATATATATATATATTTAAAAGGAAATTCAATCATTTTTACTTAGTGCCCCTGAAAGGGTTAAAAGATTTTTATTGGTTTCTATTTATTAAACATTGAATACTAAAATACATCACTTCATACGAAGAAAATTAAATAGCTTGAATCATATAAACTCTACACTACAATGTTGAATTACAAAAATCTAGGTACCAAGGTAAAAGAACAATAGTAATAATGATAATATTAATAGCCGTTAAAAGAAAAAAAAGTGTTTAATATTTAAGAAAAAGAATTATCTACTTCTTGTTGGGTATATTTTTATTTTATACAGTAAGCCCCGCATGAAAGTGTTACTATAAAGTTTTACATTTAATTTTAGGCTTACAAACCAACAATAGATAATATACAAAAATATAGGTAACAAGATTTAAACTAATATCTGAGAAAGGATATTTAACATTTTCGCGACCGCTGGCGTTCTTTCACGTCATTTGAAGGTCTGTAACTCCCCCAGTGGGCGTTTCTTTCACAATTTGTGTGTTACGATATTTCTTAAGAATATTCCTTATATTCATATTTATATAAACAAAATAGTATGAATACAAATACTTTCACTAGAAAGAGTATAATTATTGTGCATATTCATGTGAAAATAAATATGGATATAGAAAAAATACAGTTTCCTATTGCCTAGAACGAATATTCCCCGTTCTGCAGTCGCCTACTGTACTTGAATTCTTAATTTTAAATGTGTAAAATCTATATCTTTAAAAGTAATAAGACATATTACTTTGTTTTAAATTCTTTTTCCGTTATAAATGTGACGCCAGTTTTACGCCGTGATTAGAATAATCGAAAATAAATAATATTGCGCTTTGTTTCAATAATACATTTTAAAAACTTACAAAAAAAAAAAAAAAAAAAAAAAACCACACTATATTATTCGGTATTAAAAAAAACATTTAATAAAAATTTTATATTTTATTATGTTACGTCATGCGATAAAATTTAAACGGTAGAGTAAACGAATGCGAAAATGTCACAACAAGATTAAAACAGAAAATTTGTTTCAAAAAATCTGATAAAAATTAATTATATTAATTTAAAAGAAGGAAAAAACAAATGTATTGTTCACTGCGTATTGCTCTTTCAAATAATAATCCTCGTCCTACCGCGTTTTCTAAATCATGATATTTAACTTGAGTTGCACGAATCCTAGAATATTCAAGTTAAAAACAAAAGACAAAAGGGATAAAATAGAATTTTAGCAATGATAAACTAGGAAAAGTTATTTAATATTTAAGAACAAAGACTTAACATTTCAGAATCGAGTATACAACTCTTTGCAACGGAAGCCACGCCTTTACACAATTTTTCTAAAACTTTACATTATAAAACAAAATTATTTTACATACTTCCAATTAAATCATTTAAATTTTGTCTTCAGCATTCGATGTAGTAAATGCCATTGACATTTATGCATACCAGCGTCACATAGAGAGTCATATACGAAAACGGAAACTAGTTTTTTTAATATTGTTTCCGAAATATAGAGGCGGGGCTTCATTTCTTTTGGAATTTTTTTCACAATCTCTCGCTTGCATTGCGATAATTTTATAAAAAATAATCCAATTTGTATCATAATCATCGAAATGTTGCTTAGAAAACAATTAGAATAACATAAAGGTAAATTAAAATAGTTTTTCGTCAAAATGTATACAGATATTTACTCACAGAGGATACAAATTATAATAAATGACAGCCCCCTAAGAACAGTACAAAATGAAATATCACTGTAACTCAAAAAATAATGTTAGGAACGAGCTGTAAATTTGGAAACCCATGTTTTTGATGATGCCCGTTCTATTCATGCAAAAATTAACATAGGTCATAATTCATAATTTTTCAAATATGAAATTATTAATAATTTTCAGAATTCAAAAAATGTTTTTTAGCAAAAATTTGCATGGAATATGTTTGGGTCACTTCATTCTAACGAATAAAAAAAAACAGAATTTAAATATCATAATTATTTCGGAAGATATAATTTAATGTTTGTCACATTCATTTAACATTAGCATCCCCAAATTTTGACAGCTTATAACTCTATGAAATATTGAGTGAAATATATAAACTATACCATTTTCCGTGATGATTTGATCCAAAGAATTCAAATAAATTATAAAAACGGGGGGTTACTATTGAAAAAAATGAAGTTGATGTCAGTTTTAATATGTAGACGACCCCCTAAGTAAAATCTAACTATAACATTATAAACTAGACGTTATTACAAACTGATCGGTGCCAGTCGCATGTTTCTACGATAATTTATGGCGAAATTAGGTGGGGGGGTGGCCTTTTTTTTTTTTTTTTTTTGTGACTTTACCAATGTTTACAGAGATTACGTCAAGAAATAAACAAAAGTACGTAGTTTTAGGAAATGTATTAAATATTTTCTTGAATTATAACTATAATGTTGCCTTGTAACTTTATCATCAAACAGCCTTTGCGCATTATTATTACAATGCAATATAAAGAATTTAAAACAGAAAAGGAAAAATTTACAATTATAGAACTTATTTTTAAAATATTTTGCTTAATGACATATCAGATGAAAAATACATTCTTATTTCTGCAATGATGAGTCATGCCTAATTCATCTCAACATAAATCAACACGTTAGTTTAATTAGGATGTTTACTGTATGTATTTTTCCAGTGCCTCTTCTACTACTATATTCATGCAACAACCTTCTGTAGTACGTTTCCAAGAATAAAAGAAATATGAAATATTTATGAATATAGAAAGTTGTCAGTATTTCTTATTTATTCCGAAACATCGTTAGTACCCGTCATTTCTTTGTAGCATTCTTTTAAAGAGTAACTTTTTTACTTATTTATTTATTTATTTATTTATTTATATTATTTATTTATTATTTTTTTTTTTTTTTTTTTTAACGACTGTTACTAACAATGCTCCATAATAAGCGAGAAATGCTGACAATTCTGATATAGTGCTCAAAGAGTCACAAAAAATGACGGATCGACAGACACCCTGCCAAAACAATACAATTTTTTTTCAAATTTAAATGTATTTTGGCAATATTCATAGAGGCTCTTTATGAAAATACATAGTAAACAAAAATAAAATGCTGCTTTCAAGGAATGCATCTGCTTGGGTATTTTTCGAATCACGGTGCCATTTGAAAGTTTCATATCACGATAATTTTTGAAATACTGAATTAATCCGAACCAAAGTTGGAAAGTGAGTTCATCATACAAATACTTTGAATGATTTTGCTGGGCAAGTTTCTCCGCAATTTTGTTTCCATGTTGCGGCCACTTAAAATCAGGCTGTCACTTGAAAATTTCTTATCATAATAACTTTTGAAATATTGGATTAATCCAAAGCAAAATTGGACAGTCAACTTATTATACAAATATCTTTGATGATTTCACCAGGCAAGTTGCTCTGTCATTTTGTATCCAAGTTGTAACCACTTAAAATAAGACTGACACTTGAAAATTTGTCTTAACAATAACATTTAAAGTACTGCACTGATTCGAATAAAGTTGCACAGAGAGCTTATGCTTCAAATATGATGGATGAGCTTGCTGGGCAACTTGCTCTGTCATATTGTTTTCAAGTGGTAGCCACTTGAAAATTTGTTACCACGATAACTTTTGAGAGCTTAATTAACAAAAGTTGAAGAATGGACTTATCATTTAAATATCCATGATTTCGGTAGGCAAGTTTCTCTGAAATTTTGTTTCCAAGTTGGTGGCCACTTAACCCTTTGCAAAGCAAGGTAACTGGGATCATTTAAATTACACTTCCTCCGGAATTCACAAACAAAATTAAAATAAAAGAAACTGATGACCTTTTCTGCTACGTTACAAAAGTAAAATTTTTCTAAAAAATTTCCATGCTGAGTTTTTGGAGTTGTAACTTACTAATTGCGTCTTCATAGCAAAGGGCTACTTGAGAATTTGTTATCGCGATAATTTTGAAGTACTGAGTTTAATAGAAACAAGTTTGAAAGTGGATTTGTCTTAAAATTGGATTAGTTTATTGAGCAACTTGCTCCACCATTTTGATTCAAGTGGAAGCCACTTAATTTGTCATCAATGTAATTTTTGAAATGCCGAATTAATTCGAACTAAATTTGTAAAGTAGACTTATCTCCCAACTGCATTTGATATATTTGTTTGCCAAATGTATCCATCATCTTGTCTTCAAGGGCCGACCATTTGAAAATTTCAAATTCACACAAAAAAGTATTTATGAACCAGTTTGCCCAAAACTCTATATGTAGATAGCCCACATTAATATTTCTACCAAGTCCATTAATAATTTGCCGCCATTTTGTTTCAAAATGGCGACTACTTGATAAGAAAAGGTAAATCAACTTACCCTTTCAAATGAGCCGGAAAAAATTGTTTTTAATTACTTTAGGTATGAAGATATTTTTTCTCATTGCAAAGAAAAAAGTCCCCTTTGTGAAACAAGATTAACAAAAATTTATTTCACGGTTAGCCGGTTAAATAAGAAATTTGTTTGGAATAAACTAATATTTAGAGAGAGATTTTCAAAATTATTCTATATTTAAATAATTTCTACTCGTTTGGAAGATCTCGTTTGGATTTCGGAGAAAATGTTTTAATGAATTGGAAAATATTAATTTATATTAATTTTTTAACATATCCATGTAGATTAAAATACCGAAATTCATTATTTAATTTCTGTGATGATGAGCTATTATCTTCTATAAATTATTCCTTTCGTAGATAAAATAATGGAGTTCTGAATTGTATTAAGAGTTAGCTTTAAAGTTTTATTCCGCTAGGAAAGCACATAATGAAATATAATATATCGGTTTAAGATTTATCGGATATCATTGAATTTATTGAAGCATGAAGTCAAAATATTTAGCTTGTATACTGAAGAATGAATTTTAAACGTTTAATTCTTTTGTAATAATTAAAGTTGTGCTTATATAATTTTATTAAAGCTCACCAAATTCATAAATTTAGATAAAATATTTTGTTCTCTTTTTCATACATGATATTCTCTTACATGATATTTAGAAACATATCGTTAAATGTTCTCATACTTTGAAACCAATTAACTCGTCTTATCCCAGTTAATTTGTTATATTAACCCCTTGGGTACATTTGACGTCTGAGACACGTCATTCACTTTTTTTGGTTTTTTATTTTTGTTTTGCAATTCTAATTACTTGAAGACATCTTAATACTACATATGTCACCAATATTTTAGAAATAAATAAATTCGTACGTAAAATGTACTGCTTTTACATACTACTCCAAGCAACCAAAAATTATATCCGCTCCACATGCAAATATTTTCTCAAATAAATGCGTACCCAAGGGGTTAAAATTTGAGAATTATACTTTCTATGGTTAATTAAACCTAAACAAACTAAATATAACAAAAAAAAAAAAAAAAAAAAAAAATTACGTAAGAAATCCGGTCCATCCTCTAAATAGAATACTGAGATAAAGAGGATGAAGTTTACACTTATACGTTTTAGTTATTTACATCAGAATTCTGCAACCGCAAAGAGAAGATACAAGTCACACCTACTAATGGGTGTGTGTGTTGGTGTTTAGGATTAAGGTCGATTGACTGCTGTAGGTCCTGGGCCTGAGGGGGGGATGCCTTCCGTGGAGGTCTTTCTAAGGGATCCTAGCCCGTATTTACCCAAGTTTTTGGAGAAAATCACGGAAAACTCCGAACGGCTAGGCCTACGAGCGCGACCTGGGATCGTACCCGGCACCTCACGTCTACCAGGTTTGAGCGCAGAACCGCTACCCCTACTAATGGGAGAAATAAACAAGGTTTTCAGGCGGAGTAGGAGAGAACGAGAAACATAACTCGTGCTAGCAGCAACTTATACATACCCATACCTGCCAATATTTTAATTTATTCCGGAGTATTTTTAGCCCCGCCTTTATTTCGCACCACTTATTTTTTAAAAGAATTTTTTTTCTTATTTTATCGAAGTTCTATGTTCAGGGTTCCCACGTCCACGCCTTTTTTCAAGGACTCTTGCACCAGAATAAGTTTAAGATAAATTTATTCTTAAATATACAGTGTACACTTAAGAGGAAATTTATTTTTAGATAATACTGGTGTAAGAGTCCTTGAAAAAAATCGGGCCGTGGGAACCCTGTATGTTGAAGAAAATTTTTCTATAAATAAAGTGGTGCGAAATAAAGGCGGGGCTAAAAGTACTCCGGAATAAATTAAAATATTGGCAGCTATGCATACCCTTATGTATTACAGCTGTCAAAATATACGCACCAAACTAATATTGGTTTGTACATGTCATTTTTCCTCTGTCCTTTAAATAGGACATGGAATAAAATTGGTTAATGAAAATTCGGTAGATTTAAAAAAAAAAAAAAAAATGTTCTAAGAAAGATGATTATTACTACTAACATAAGTTTTGCTTAGATTTTATGAATTGTAGATTATTAACCAATCAAAACATGACAAAATATTTTCCTTTTCAATTGTAAAATATATTTAAGACTTTTAGAATCTATATATTAATTTGAAACATGTTTTTGTCTGTCTCCACTATATTGAGAGAACGGCTAGGCGTAAAAATTCGGTTGAGGTGTCTAAAGAAAGGTCTTCGTCTGTAGATGTGCTATGAAAAGAGAAAAATAAAAAAAAGTCGAATGATTTCCCCCCAGGGGGGAAACCGTTTCCCACCCGTTTGGGTTAAAAACGAATGACGTCATTTTCGGAAATGAAACAATACAGCGAGTTTATCTGAATTTTTATTGCCTTATAAAAACAAAGTTCACGTGTTATCATTTTATTTTTTAATTATTGATCCTTTTTTACAGTGTGGCAACATGAAAAAATCTATATATTAATTTGAAACATGTGTTTGTCTGTCTCCACTATATTGAGAGAACTACTTGGTGTAAAAATTTGGTTGAGGAGTCTAAAAAAAGGTCTTGGTCTGTAGATGTGCTATGAGAAGAGAAAAATAAAAAAAAGTCGAAGGGGGGGAAACGGGTGGGAAAATGTTTCCCACCCGTTTCGGGTTAAAAACACGTTTACGAGCTAAACTAAGCTTCAAATTACTTCACGGGGAAGAAATTGTACATATCGGGACTAGAGTCGAATACTAAAAAATCAATATGTGCGAATTTGGAATTTTCGATTTTAAAGGAGCAAAAAAGAGGGAAAGTAGATTTGGAGGGGACGGGAAAGGGGGGAAATTAGTTTGAGAGGGAAATCCGTTCTAGACCCACACATGTAGCACCTCATTTTAAAGGTCTTGAAATTTCATGTCGATTGGGGATGTTTGTATACAGTATAGTCCGACCCCTGGTGGGGAAAAATGGAACTAAGTGATTTTGCTGTAGACCCTGTCATGTTACATCTTATTTTAAAGGTCTTGGTATTTCCTGACCGTTGGTGATGTTCGTACAGAACACAGTGCACCCCCTGGCGGTGGAAACTGCAACTAAAGGATTTGGCAGTTGACAAAACCATGTGACACCTTATTTAAAAGGTCTTGGAAATCCAAGGCGATTGGTGACAGAGGTCTTGAAATTTCATGTTGATTGGGGATGTTTGTATACAATATAGTGCGTCCCCTGGTGGTGAAAAAGGGAACTAGGTGATTTTGTAGTAGACCCTATCATGTTATATCTTATTTTAAAGGTCTTGGTATTTCCTCATCGTTGGTGATGTTCGTACAGAACAAACTGCGCCCCCTGGCGGTGGAAAGTGCAACAAAAGATTTTGCAGTTGACACCACCATGTGACACCTTATTTGAAAGGTCTTGGAAATTCAAGGTGATTGGGGGATGTTTGTATACAATATAGTGCGCCCCCTCGTGGTGAAAAATAGAACTAGGTGATTCTGTACTAGACCCTATCATGTTATATTTTATTTTAATGGTCTTGGTATTTCCTCACCGTTGGTGATGTTCGTACAGAACAAACTGCGCCCCCTCGCGGTGGAAAGTGCAACTAAAGATTTTGCAGTTGACACCACCATGTGACACCTTATTTGAAAGGTCTTGGAAATTCAAGGTGATTGGGGATGTTTGTATACAATATAGTGCGCCCCCTGGTGGTGAAAAATGGAACTAGGTGATTCTGTACTAGACCCTATCATGTTATATCTTATTTTAATGGTCTTGGTATTTCCTCACCGTTGGTGATGTTGGTACAGAACAAACTGCGCCCCTTGCGGTGGAAAGTGCAACTAAAGGATTTTGCAGTTGACACCACCATGTGACACCTTATTCGAAAGTTCTTGGAAATTCAAGGTGATTGGTGATGTTCGTATACAACATACTGCGCTCCCTGTTGGAGGAAAGTGGATTTTGAAGTGCTTGCGTAGCATGACTGCTATACGGTGCCGCAGCCGCAGGCAGCGGTAACACGAGTCAGAGGTTCGTTCGGTTCAAGGTTAATTTTTGAGAATTTTTTCATGTTAATAGCGGCCTGCATATACGTGCCACAGGCACTGGGATACGAATCCGAGTTCCGTTCCGTTTGAAGTAATTTTTTTTGTTACAGATTATTATTATTATTATTATTTGTGATGTTTTCATTTAAAAATAGAAAATCAAACAAAATCGAGTTAAAGATATAAAACCATACAAATTTAAGGTGCATTTAAGGTTATTATCATGGGCGGGTTCTTTCGATTGCAGGTTAATTTTTGGGATTTTTTTTTTATGTTATTAGCGGCTCACGTATGTGCTGCCGCAGACACCGGTGTCACAAGACTGAGTTTCGTTCGGTTCGAGGTAATTTTTTTGTTACAGCTGATTATTTTTTTCGCGATGCCTTTATTTAAAAATAGAAATTCAAACAAAATCGAGTTAAAGATATAAAATCATACAAATTTAAGGTTCAATTAAGGTTATTATCATGGGTCCGGGCAACGCCGGGCGGGTCAGCTAACATGTAGCCTTAGTATTAAAAGAAACAGAAAATAAAAGATAGCAACTGTTTTATTTGGAGTCAGTTTGACGTCACATTGACAGTACTTTGTAGAAAGTGATGTCATATATAGCATTTCAATTTATAACCATTTTTCCGAATTTCTTTTTTTTTTTTAAGTGAAATGTTATAAATTATATTAGATGTTTTAACTTGAAATACATTTAAATAATGATACGACGATTTTTGAAACATTACGGTCAATAAAGTGACCGTCGAAGTCGACGGGTTCCGGCTAGTTTAAAACTTAATAGCGATTTCGTATTTTAACTCTTTGCAGTCGGCAGACTTTTCTATTTTAAACAGTGAAGCCTGCTTTTAGAGTTCTTCTAAAATGTTACTGTATTTAATAAACGAATTTTACAAATTAGTGTTAAAATTATCTACATTATATTCACAATAATCGATGTTGTGAGCAGTTCTGCCAGATTTAGGGAAATTGTTTTTAACAGCCACCACTAAATTTTAATTGAAACGGTTTCTTAAGTGTTTCGAAAAATCTTTAAAGAAATTTTCGATGCGATTAGGTAACCGTTACAAGTAAAATTCAAGGGCGGCTCTTGAATAAAAATTTCCCTCAAATCTGGCAGCACTGGTTGTAAGTGCCACTATCGTGTGTTAAATATACATTAAAAGTCTGTCCTTTTCAATTCCCGTAATTTCTGGTAGATACCCCGCAGGTTATATAATCCAGTTTTGCACCAGAAATTTCAATTGATAAATAAATTTATATTTGTACGCACTCTTCCTTCGAAAACGTATAGATTTCTCTATTAAGTAAAATCTCTGGTGGAGAAATGACACATCTTACCTGCGGGTTATCAACCAGAAATTACGGTAGTAACATGACACTGGAAATTGTTGTTTAATAATAGTTATATTTTACGGTATCGGATTCTATCTTAAAAATTATATAAATGTTGTCTAGGATAAATTTCTGAAGGGTTCGTACGGCCCTTATTTTTCCCTGAGTCTCACACCAGTATTCTGAAGCAATAAAATTCACCTTAATCGTATACACTTATTTTATAACGAAAATCATTCTACAAAATTACTGTTATAAGACTCAGGGAAAAAATAAGGCCCGTACGAACCCTGTTCTGGTGTTAGTTTTTTTTAGTTAAAAGGCGAGAATTTTCCGGAATACCTAATATAATAAAACTACGGTACTTAACACTTTCGCGACCGCTGCCGTAGATTCACGTCATTTAAAAATCTGTAACTCCACCAGTGTGTGTTTCTTTTGCAATTTGTATATTATTTATTTATTAAAAATGTATCCAATATTCATATATGTACTATCAATATACTATGAATACAGATTCTTTAATTAGAAAGAATATAATTATAATGTATATCCATTTGTAATATAAAAGTGAATACAGAAAATTTTGTTCTCAAATATTTTTATGTGCGAGAATAACGCACACAGGCGGACCTTACTGTCAAAAAGACAAAAGCATACACTCGCGAAAGTGTTAATGGTTTAAATAACAAGAACGAAAAGTCATGCAGTATGCATTGATTATTAACAATTTCCAATTGTACGTACTTGTTGTATCATATAACTGTCATATTCTTCGCCTACGTTACCACTCAGCAGACAGACATAAGGACTCAAAAGTATACAGATTAACTAATTGAATTTGACTCATTTTATCCCATTGTCCTATTTAAAGGACAGCTGAAAAATAGCATATAGAAATCAGAATTTGCTTCGTGCGAATATTTTGTCAGCTGGAATATGTAAAGGTATATATAAGCTTCTGCTAGCGTGTTACGTGTCTCACCTCCTCCTCCTCCTCCATCTGGAATCTTTGTTTAATCCTTACATTAGGGGGCGTGGTTTATCTTCTCTTTGCGGTTGAAAATTCTTTCTGGAGAACTATCATCTAAATAAGAAAGTATTATACAGATAAAACAAAACTTTATACTCGGAAAGCATTTTTCACTATTGAAGAGAACACTAAAACATATAAGTACAAATTTCATCCTCATTATTTTAATGTCCAGCGTACAAGGTGGATAAGATTTCTTATACAGAATATATATATATATATATATATTTATATTCAAATTTTGTTGTATTTAGTTTAATTAGGTTTAATTAACCTTAAAAAATATAATTTTTCTCAAATTCAAGCAAAATAAATAATTTGGGATAAAATGGGTTAAGACTCATAGACATTTTTGGAAAGTGTTAAAAAGGCTTAAATCAAAAGATAATCCAGCCGTTAGAGTATAATTGCAGCCCATAATGTATCTGAATATTTTAGTGTAGCCCTGTAAATATGAAGGTTAATCATATCAAATTCTATAGAAAACATTATTTTAGAATATTAACAATACATGTCAATTTCTTTATAAATTTTTACAGTAGAAAGTTTATTTAAATGTGATTTTTTAAAATGGTTATCATAAAACGCAATGCATTGGCTTTTTGTTGTTGTTGCTGTTGTTCCTGTACACAAACTAGTTGTACAGGATCTATTTTCATTTTAAACAGGGAACATTCCATAGTGAGCTTCATTAATATATACCATTTTTTTTTAATTCTGAAAACATTTACGGACGCTGGGGTGGGTGACAGACAGAGAGAAAGTTAGACAATCGGACAGACAGACAATCCATATTAAAATTATATTCACACTTAAAAATTTTTAGAAAGTGTTAAAAACACTTAATGTAAACGAAAATGATATTCCAGCAAATTTCCAATAATAGCTCTTAACGTAACTGAATATTTTTGTGTGGCCCTTTAAATCTAATGCTCATCATACTATCCCAGACAATACAAAATCCTCATCATTACGTCCGAGGATGAACTTTTTTGGATCTCCAATTGTTCTCAGGATATCCAAATCATATCCACAGACATCCTCTGTTCATCTTCAGGTTGATGAAATGTCAGCAGAATCTGTATTCCAGGGACGTCCAAAATATATCCCAGGAGGCCCAAATTTGACTGATGCAAAGACATTTCAGGACTTAACAAAAAAAAAAAAAAAAAAAAAACTTTAGGCATCCTGAGGACATTCTAGAAATTTACTCTCTGAAATCTGCTGAGGATCATCATAGAATGTTCCCTAAACAATGATATTTCACCTGTAAACTTTTGCCGGTCCCATTTAATTCCACACCTCTGGTCAATGTTGCTAAACTTAAGGATTTCAATGTCCACCACAAAATTTTAACTGTAACAGTTGACTATTTGTTTCGAAGGTTATTCGTCCATTATGTATATCAAATCATACTCCTTAAGATATTGATGATAGCTGATTAAAAAAGTCCTTTGATTTCATCATTGAAAAAAATGTATTTTTTAGAATAATTTGCGTTATTAGTTGTATATATATATATATATATATATTTATCTTTGCTTCATTCTAGTTTCGAAATATATTAATAAAACTTAAAAAAAGACACAAGTCGCTCAAACTCAACTTTAAATTTCATTCATTCTGAAGATATTTTTTTAATAAATCGTAAGATGTCGAGAAAAAATGTCCTCAGGACATTTTAAAGTGGACGTTTTATTTTAGGATAAGTTAGGACATCCTAGAAACATCCAAATTGATTTGTTCTCAGTATTTTCTGTTTGGATATCCTGTGGATGTCATAATTTTATTTATTTTATCCTAGGATGAAAACAGGACATTCGAGACTTAAAAAGAACATCCCACGGATGTCATGTGCTATCTGCGATATTCTATAGAAAGCATTTTTTTATGCATATGAATAACATATTTCAATTTCATTAAGCTTTATACGAATTAAAGATATTAAATTTGGTTTATAGAAGTACCTCTCAAATAAAATAATGCATTGGAATACTTTCGGGTGTCCCTGTACACAGTATTTACTCCATTTTATATATGAAACATGCGATAGAGAACTTGAATAACATATTTCAATTTCATTAAGATTTGTGTACAGTAAATATATTAAAATATGGTTTAAAGAAATACCTCTCATAGAACACAATGCTTTGGAATACTTTCGGGTGTCCCTGTACACATACCAGTGGTGCTATTTACTTCATTTTATATATGAAACATCCGATAGTGAACTTGAATAACTTATATCAGTTTCAAGATACTCCATAAATATTACCGGAGTTAAAGAGCGGATTAACACACAGACAGATGGACAGACGAACAGACACACAGATACACAAAGCGAAGTCATATTCGCACTTAAAAATTGTCAGAAAGTGGTAAAAACGCTTAATGTAAACAAAAGTGCAATTCCATGACATTTATATTAATAGCTCATAATGCTACTGAATATTTTTGTGTGGCCTGTAAATCTAATGCTGATCGTACTATATTATATAGAAAGTATTCTTTTGTACATATGAATAACATATTTTTATTTCATAAAGCTTTGTGCAAAGTAAAGTTATTAAAATTTGGTTTACAGAAATATCTCTCATAGAATGCAATGCTTTGGAATACTTTCGAGCGTCCTTGTACACAAACCAGTGGTGGTGTTTACTCCATTTTATATATGAAACATCCGATAGTGAACTTGAATAACATATTTCCATTTCATTAAGATTTGTGTACAGTTAAAGGATTAAAGTATGGTTTATATAAATACCTCTCATAGAACACAATACTTTGGAATACTTTCGGGTGTCCCTGTACACAAACCAGCAGAATTATTAACTCCATTTTCAATAGGGAACATCCGATAGTAAACTTGAATAACATATATCAGTTTGAAGAAATTTCATAAATATTTACGGGAGTTAGAGCGCGAACAGACAGACAAACTGAAGTCATAAACACTGCTCAACTTTGTTGGGAAGTGTTAAAAATTAGCAATATCCGTTTTTTTAAATAATGTGCTTTTTAGAGGAGTACCTACAGGTAAGCATCTTTCTTTTTACGCTGTCTGCTTTTTGCAGACACATGTCCGTAAAGGATTAACCTTCAAGAAAATTAAAAACTATATTTATTTATTTAATTAAAAATGTTTTTAAAAACATTAATTCTCCACAAAAGGACTTGAAAAATTGATTTATTATCTTCCAATGAAAATATTCTTATTAATTTAGAAAAAGCAAATGCACTTTATATTATAAACTTTCTTTTTTCTTTTTTGTTCATTGTATTTACTACTTTTATAAATTAATTTCAGTTTATTTGATTGCAGAAATGTGTTGCTCTTTCAAAATTAGCGCTGAATGAGGTACTTTAAAAATTTTGGAGAACGTAAGAATTGTGAAATATTGTTAAAAAGGATCTTCAAAACATTCATAATCATTCTTTTATTTATTTCCTTTTATCGACCTCGTACCAGTGTTGCCAGACTTTGCGACTTTTTTATTCAATAGTCACCAATAATTCTGTGAAGTAATATTTGATAAATATAATAGACGATTTTCCGATTTGATTCGTCTATTTTGTATATTAAATATCAGTTCTCAAAATTGTTGGTAATTATTGAATAAAAAATCGCAAGCTCTGGCAACAGTGCCCCGTACTGAAACCGAACAACTAACAATTTACATGATTTTTCTCTTGGATCTTAGAACAATCTTTGTTCACAGGTCATACGCATAGTTAAAAAACCTTTTAGTATTCAAATCAGATTTATCACCAATATTTTTAAAAAGAAACTTGTGTTCAATTTCGACAATTAAATGAACTAATATATACATATATACAGGGTGATTCAACGATGATGGGACAAACTTTGAGGGGACGTAGGACACATCATTAGGACTCAGAATTACATAGGAACCCACGTCTTCAAATGTCATTTTAACCCTTTACGAACCATGTGTTCTCTGGGGGTTTTAACAAAAAGCTCCGCCTACTGCCGTTGCTTGTGAATGGTGTACTATTTAACAGAAAGGTTCTATCTTTTATTGTTAATCATACAAAATACATGATAAAAATGTTGTTTCTGAATATTTTACACTGATCGAATAAATGTTTGTACGGTTGCATCGGAATATTTTTGAAAATGGTACATTTCTCGCTAATTCTGATGCAAGGACTGAAACAAAAACTGTTCAACATCCAGACATGGAAGAAACCATTCTAATCATAGTGGATAAACATCCGACACAAATGCAAGAGATATTGCACGTCGTGTTCATGCGAGTCTGTCCACTGTTTGGACAGTCATGAAGATCATCTACACCCATTCCATATTCAGAAAGTCCAAGCTTTGCAACAGTGTTGCCAGAGTTTGAGACGCCACCAATAATTTTTAGAAGTGATATTTGATATACATAATAGACGAATCTAATTGAAATAACCGGGTATTATATATATCAGCTATCACTTTTCAAAATTATTGGTGGCAATTAAATATTAAAGACGCAAAGTCTGGCAATACTGCATTGTAAGTAAGTGATTACCCTCTGCGTGTAGAATTCTGCCAATGGTTCTTGCAACAGTGTGCGTTGCAGCAGGATTTTCAAACTTTTGTTCTATTCTTAAATGAGGCAATTTTTACACAGGAAGGCGTTTTCAATGTGCACAATACTCATCTATGGGCAACAGAAAATCTACATACTATACGCCCACATTCATTCCGAAAACGTTTTTCTGTTAATGTTTGGGCAGGTATTGTGAATGATTACCTCATAGGCCCATATCTTTTACTAATGCTGCTCACTGTCTCACGTTATGCTATTTTTCTAAAAGAGTTTTTGCCAGAATTGCTGCAAGATGCTCCAGTTGTCGTGCGAAACTAAATGTAGTTTCAGCATGATGTTGCACTAGCACATTTCCACATGGAAGTGCGCAATTACCTGAATGACAATTTTGCAGGGCAATGGATTGAACGGGGCTGGCCGGTCCAGTGGCCACCACGATTCACAGATTTATCGAGCATCGATTTCTTATGGGGACATCTGAAAGCCATCATTTACGAGACTCCTGTTGATTCACCGGAGGATCTCATTGTTCGACTGTCCATTACGGCTGCTCAAGTGCGCGAAACACCTGGCATTTTTGGAACTGTTTGCCATTCCATACTTCAACGCTATCAAGTATGCATTACGGCTGGTGGTCTCAGTTTTAATTATTTATTGTAAATATTGATGCAAAGAATCACTTTGTTTTTTGTGATATCCCAATAAGATACAAGATGGTGCTACGAGTCCGTAGCAAACAGAACAGCTGCCTAGGTAACGATATCATGTGATCAGCGAGAGAGCTGAATTCTGCGCGCGTTTCAAAATGTATCAGTGTATGTAATGTCCTTAAACAGGCTGATATGCCGCTATGTAAATATATGTAATAAATGTTGTGATTGTTAAAGCAGCTTTATTCCTTAGAATGATGATTATGTATGACATACACTCCAAACACTGTATTGAATATAGAATGGTGGCGATGAGTTAAATAACTTTAAAAATTTGAAAAGAAGATTGTTCTACAATGCCGAACGAAACAGAAACAGAAACTGCATCGCCGCACCAGTGTAATTTGAATGTGGTACTAATCGAGTCTTTTTCTCCAGAGAGTGCAGTGTCATGGAATATTTACCTTGAAAGCGTTGAATTTTATTTCTCGGCAAATGAAATAGTAGACTAGACGAAGAAGAAAAACATATTTTTAAGCACTGTTGGAACGAAAACTTTTTCCATTTTGAGAGATTTAATTATGCCAAGAACTTTAAAAGAGATTTCATATGAAGACCTCTTATTCAAAGCGAATGACTACTTTGCCCCATCACCTAGTGAGATTGTAGAAAGATTTAAGTTCCAGAAAAGAACTAGGCGTCCCAGTGAATCAATTTCTGATTTTATAAAGGATCTACGCAAACTCTCGGAATTCTGTAATTTCGGAGAAACTCTGGACGATCGTCTGAGAGACCAATTTGTATTCGGTATACAAGATGATAAGATACAACAAAAGCTTTTGGATACAAGAAAATTGGCATCATCCACGGCTATCGATATTGCTTTGAGTTTCGAATCAGCTACCGCGGAAGTGAAAACAGAACAGATTTCAAGTGAATAAAATTGAAAAAGCATTTCCTGTAAAGAAGGATAATGTGATTCATGAGGAGAAAAGTGCCAAGAAGAGTCCATTTAAAGCCATTTTCGCTGTTTAAAACAACATGATCCAAGTAATTGTCTGTTTAAATCGTCAGAATGCTTCTCATGTCACAAAGTTGGTCACATCCAGGCAGCCTGCCACCTTAGAAAGTCCTCCAATTTCCTTACGAACAGCTACAATACCAGAGACCTTAAAACGGAAAATAAAATAAAAATGGACAGTAAAATAAAAACGGTCCAAGACTATTCTTTAAACTATATGTCAAATAGTCACAAAAAGGAGAGTTTTAGTAAAATGGTGTATATCAATAAGAAACCAGTGTTATTCGAGATTGATACTGGAGCTGCCTACTCCATAGTAAGTAAATCAACCGCGGATACCTTGTTCTCAGGTAAGGTGAACTCAATTAAATCTTCTATAAAATTACAGACCTATACAAAAGAAAGTTTAACTGTTTTAGGGGAACTGTTAGTAAATGTAACTGTTGATAATATTTGTATTTCTAATTTGAAATTATTAGTTATTAAAAAGGAATGTCCGGGTCTAATTGAAAAGACATGGTTACAAGCATCTAAATTATTTTGGCCGAGCATTAATATGGTGAATAATTTGTCTAAAGATGATTTTATAAATATATTTCCAAAGTATTTAATGACGGGATTGGTACCATTAAAGGACCACCAGTATCAGTAAAATTAAAGAAAGGTTCATAACCAGTGTTTTTAAGGGCTCGGACAGTCCCCTTTACTTGGAGAAAATCTGTTGATATTGAATTAGATAGATTAATGTATGAAAACATTTTACGACCTGTAGATCATTCAGAGTGGGTCAGTCCGATTGTAATCGTTCCTAAAGCTAATGGCTCTGTAAGAATTTGTGGTGATTATCGATCCACCGTAAATGCACATACAGAGGATAGTAATTACCCTCTGCCTAAAACTGAAGATTTGTTTGCTAAACTGTCGGGTGTTAAATATTTTACTATATTTAATCTTAAAGACGCGTACTTACAGCAAACAGTAGATATGGAAACTATTTGTTAACTATTAATACTCATAGAGGTTTATACAATGTATCAAGATTACCTTTTGGGGTAAAATTTGCACAAGGTTTATTTCAACAGAAAATTGAAAATATTTTTAAAAAATTTGATTATGTTGGTGCTTTTCTTGATGATGTTATAATTAGTGCTAAATCAGAACAAGAACACATGGAAAGATTCATGCGTATTCTGAAGTGCTTTTCTGAGTATAGTATTAAATTAAATAAAGATAAGTTTAAATTCATGTTATCTGAAGATTGCTACTTAGGACATAAAATTTTAAAAGATGGTATTCAACCTATAACCGAAAAAGTATCTGCAATTGTTAACGCTCCCCCATCTTAAAATGTTTCTCAATTGGATTTATTTTCTTGGATTATTGTCTTATTATAGAACTTTTTTGCCTAATGTAGCTGAAATTTTAGAACCCTATACAGATTATTAGATAATAACGTACAAAACGGTCATGGACAAAATGGCACGAAAATGCATTTCAGAAAGTAAATGATTTATTAATTAAAGCACCAGTATTAGAATTGTATGATGTAAACAAAGATGTTGGGTTATGTTGTGATGCTTCTAATTATGGTTTAAGATGTGTTTTAAATCACATAACTGACAATTTTGAGAAACCTATCACATATGCTTCCAGGACATTGAATAAAGCTGAACGAAATCATGCTCAAATAGACAAAGAGGCATTATCTGTAATATTATGTGTTACTAAATTTCATCAATATTTAGCTGGTAAGAGATTTAAGATTATCATGATCATAAACTACTTCTTAGATTGTTTTCTCCATTTAAGAAACTTCCTGATACTTTATCACCTAGAATGTTGAGATGGTCGTTAATTTTAGCAGGGTATGATTACACTATTGAATATTGGAAAGTGAAAAACAATAAAAATACTGATGCTTTAAATCGATTACCTCTTCCAGAAACTGTAAACATAGATGAATTCGATAACCCCCTGATATAATGTTTGTTTCGAATGATGAAGATTGGCCTGTAACCTCCGAAACTATTGCTAATTGGACGCTAGAAAATCCGATAACAAAACAAGTTTTGGATTGGGTTTTAAATGGGTGGCCTAAAAATATAAATCGGTAGAATTTGAACCTTATTTCAGAAGGCGTGATTCTATTTCTTGTTTACAAAATTATTTACTATGGGGACATAGAGTAATTATACCAGATCAAGGTCGCGATGCTATGCTGAAATTACTACATTCTGTACATCAGGGTGTATCTAGTATGAAAGCAAAACCAGAAGTGTTATTTGGTGGCCTAATATGGATAGAGAAATTGAACAATTAGTTATTTCTTGCATACAATGCCAAATGTTCGCAAAAGATAATCCTAAATTAAAATCTTTAGAATGGAAAGCCGTGGAAAAGAATTCATGTTGACCATGCATGTCCGTTCTTGGGTAAACATTTTTTTTTTGTAGTACTAGACGCGTACAGCAAATGGTTAGACGTACAGGTTGTACCAAATATGGAATCTAGAAAAATCCAAAATGCTTTAATAATTTTTTTTTTCAAATATTGGGTTACCGATTGAAATAGTCCCTTATAATGGTACATTATTTACAGGGTACCAGTTTCGAGAATTTCTCAAGATGAATGGTATAAAACATACGTTAATTTCGCCATTTCACCCAGCCTCAAACGGACAGGCTGAAAGATACGTGCAAATGGTCAAACATGCCTTGAAAAAGCTTGATACAACTGACATGACATTAAATCTTTCTCGATTTTTATTAGAAAATCATACCACACCACGTGCAGTAACTGGAAAAACTCCGGCAGAATTGATGTTCGGAAGACAACTTAGAACAGCCCTTAGTATTGCCCTCGGAACCAAAATCTAATGATCCTCTTCATAAATACGAACTAAACGAATCGGTTTTTGCAAAAAAACTTCGGAAGAGGGGAAAAGTGGATGTCAGGTAAAATTATAAAATTTTTATGTAGTCGTTGGGTTTTAGTCAAAAGAAGCCACAGAGTAATGTGTAAACGTAAACCAATTACGACATAATAAAGAAATTAGTGAGGAATGACTAGAAAGGGGAATGAAAACATTCCTATGCATGCTAATAGTGAAGGTTTTGGTGTTGATTACGAATCATTTTCAGATACGAGACCCATTGTACCACATGCCTAGAAAATAGCCCTTCATTTAGTTTTGCCCTCGGAACCAAAATCTAGTGAACCTCTTCATAAATACGAACTAAACGAATCGGTTTTTGCAAAAAAACTTCGGAAGAGGGGAAAAGTGGATGTCAGGTAAAATTACAAAATTTTTATGTAGTCGTTGGGTTTTAGTCAAAAGAAGCCACAGAGTAATGTGTAAACGTAAACCAATTACGACATAATAAAGAAATTAGTGAGGAAATGACTCGAAAGGGGAATGAAAACTTTCCTATGCATGTTAATAGTGAAGGTTTTGATGTTGATTACGAATAATTTTCAGATACGAGACCCATTGTATCACATGCCTAGAGAACAGAATATGAGTACAAATGATAATTTTTGTAGTTTTGATCAAAATCAGCCTCCTCGTGATACAGTAAGAGGAACAGATATTGTTAATGATGTATTGAGTAATGTATCTAAACATAATGTATCTGAAAATATCGAGAGTAAACAAGAAGTTCCTCCTAGTGTTATTGACTGTAAAGAGAAAAAGACTGCTATTATAACTGATAAGTACTCTACTCCACCAGTAAGACGTAGTACTCGTCAAAGGAAGCAAGTCTCACGTTTGAACTGCGAGGGAAGGGGTGTGATATTCCCATAAGATACAAGATGCCACTAAGAGTCAGTAGCAAACAGAACAGTTGCCTAAGTAACGATATCACGTGATCAGCGAGACAGCTGAACTCTCCGCGCGTTTCAGAATGTACCAGTGTATGTAATGTCCTTAAGCAGGCTGATATGCCCAGAGCCTGATTAAGGGGGAAGCACACATTATTTATACTTACACCGTTATTTTTTAACAAATACTTTCCTCCTATAATAAACAGAAAATTCTCATTAAAAATTATTTACGGTGAGTAAATTGGATTGTTTTACACCGTTCACTTTTTATAAAAGATATTTCCTCGTCAAAGCGTGGAATTTCTATGACATGAAGTAATAAGCAATTATAAAAATATTCCGGTGAGAGCGGAGATAATGTGTGCTTCCCCCTTAATCAGGCTCTGGATATGCCGCTATGTAAATATATGTAATAAATGTTATGTTTGTTAAAGCAGCTTCATTCCATAGAATGATGATTACATATGACATACACTACGAACACTGTTTTGAATATAGAATATTTTTACTGTTTGTTTTTATACGTTTTTATTTCGTTTTTTTTTCTCACTGTTTTTTATTTCATATTTAATTTTTTTTATCATGAATACATAGAAGATGTATGTTTTAGTAAACTTCCCAACCCCTTAATGTTTGTTCCATGGCAGTTGAAATACGAGTATTCGTATTTGAAACTCCACATATGCTATGCTGTAACTTTTAAATTCTGTATGTTACAGTATATCTAAAAAATGTTCACAATATTAATATTTATTCAAGCAATTTGCGTTATTCGGAAACAAATTTTTTATTATGTATGGCCTTTTGTATGATAAACAATTATAAATAGAATCTCTCTGTTAAAAAATACATAAATAGGAACGGCAGTAGGCGGAGCTTACTGGTAAAAAATACAGATAACACATGGTCCGTAAAGTGTTAAAATGACGTTTGGGGACATAGGTTCCTATGCAATTCTGAGCCCTAATTATGTGTTCTACCTCCCTTCAAACTTTGTCCCATCATCGTTGAATCACCCTGTATATACAGTCAAGTCTTATAAAACGCGGGTGTAGAACTGCCGACCTAATCCAGCAAATTGTTTGTACCGCCCCTTTTTCTACACCAGTCATTTCATAGAGTTTTTTTCTTCTTAATTCATCGGAAATATATTTGAAGAAAAATACTTTAAAAATTAAGTGGTGTAGAAAAAAAGGAGGTACTAACAATTTGCCGGATTAGGTTGGCAGCTCTGCGGGTGCAAGTTTGCCTCATGAATATTACAATTCTATTTTTTAACACCACTAATTTTATATCAAAGCAACTGCTTTATACAAAAACTATATCGAGCGTATGAACCAATAGATTGGCACTCTAAAAGTTTAGTGGTGTTAAAAAATAAAACTGTTTTATTTATTTGTCATCTCTGCCACCCAGTGTTGCCAGATTGCGCGCCTTTTTTTTTTTTTTTTCAACAGTCACCAATAATTTTGCGCTGTACGAGACTTCACAGTATATCTATAAACCGATTTGAAGTCATTTTACTTAAAATAGGCGTGTCAAAGTCAGATATACATAACATTAAAAGCGACAAGTAACTTGTGCTCTCTCTCTCTTTCTTTCACTCACTTTACTTTTACACACTGGATATAGGTAAATGGAAGCACACTTTTTTCATTTATTCTCTGTTTAATTTCCAGACATAAGTCAATGGAAAAACTGTGCAAAAATGGGGAAAGGGGTTTGCATGTTTATACAACATACAATATACAAAAATATATATAACAAGATTTATACTAAAATCTGAGAAAGGATATTTAAAATTCAATAAAAAGGAGATAGGGTTCAAAATCATTCCTATTTTGGGTAATAGGTCACGCCTTCATACGTTTCTCGTAAACATAAAATTATTTAACAAAATTCATGATTAACACTTTCGCGACCGAATGCTTTTGTCATTTTGACAGTAAGGTCCGCCTGTGGGCGTTATTCTCCCAAGTTACAATATTTCAGAACAATTTTTTCTGTAATCACATTTATATTACAAATGGAAATACATTATAATTATATTCTTTCTAATCAAAGTATTTGTATCCATAGTACATTTCATTGTAAAAATATGAATAATGGGTATATTGCGAAAGAAACTCCCACTGGCGGAGTTACAGATTTTCAAATGACGTGAATCTACGTCAGCGATTGCGAAAATGTTAATAAATTAGCATATTAATTGTTTATGCTATCACTGATCTATCCCATTAGTTTTAGTTACTACTATTTTAGTAGAGTAATTATTTTCTCATGATGTAATTTTCGTCATTTTAGCACGATTACTATCTAAAACTACTAGCATTAAATATTCTGTAAATAAATGAAATGTTGAAAATTATGAACAGTGCATAGCAGAATGCCGTTTCTATATATAGATATATATTTTTTGTGCATCATTAATATTGAATATCAAACTAAGTAAGCAGAATGAGATAATAACAGAGGCTAGCAGATGTCACTGAGATGAGAATTTTAATACGCAACATAAAGGGAGGGAACTGGAAAACAGCATCATAGTCAAATAATTCAGACACAAAATTATTTTGACACCGGAATCGTTTTTTTTAATTCTATGCTATCTGAGACAACAGGGTGGTTTCAGACCCGTATTTTCTCCCTAATTCTTGCGCCAAATTTTTTTATTTAATTAATGGTTCAAACATACCATAAAAAATTCCGAATGAAAAACATTGATGGAAGAATCAGGGGGAAAATGTGGCCTGTGTCCACCTTGGACAGGGTCATGCGTGAGGAAAATTTAACATGACGGAGCACGTTAGCAGGGGTCGTACTCTCTGCCCTTTATTCAGGACACTCTTAGAGATAAGAATTTTGAGTGTTAATTTCCACCACTAATTTCCTGCAGAAATACTTCTGGTATATTTGTAGTAATATGCCATGATTATATAGGGCAGAGATTATTTTATAAAAATAGTAGTAGCAATAAATTTGAAATTTTTTCATTCATGAGAGTGTCCTGAAAAAGACACTGTCAGGGGTAAGATATATTTGTCTTTTTGCTAGCACCAATTCCATGCAAAAATATTTATAGTATTTTTACAGTAATGTGTCGTGACTGAATAGGATAGAGATTATTGTATAAAAATTGTGGTAGCAATAACGGCAGAAAGGTCTAATCCCTGAGAGTGTCCTGAAAAGAGGGTGGAGCCCCTGCGTTAGGAGTTTCTTGTGTTAAAATTAATTTTGCCAATTGTGAATTATTAATTCAACTGTAAATTATTTGCAGTGCCAGAACGTTATTAAAGATTTTTGACATATGTATCGTATTTACCGACCTATAATCCGCAGGCCACATAAATCAGTTCTACAAAAGAAAATTTATTTAACAAATAAGGCTATATTTACATGAGACAAAAGCTCGTTTAAAAATAGTTTTGTCTGTTAATAAACATTTCCAGTGTAAAATTAATTTAACCAATTTTCGAATTATAGGTCGGAAAATACGATAAGTTTTCTTAGGATGAGATACTGTATTTGCAGACCATCCAACATTTTGAATTTATTTCTCAGCATTGTTAGTACACGACTTTTTTCACACAACTTTTTTTTAAGGATAATTTACTATTGCTTTAATCGTAATTATTATACAAATTAGGGAAAAATACTCTACAATATCTATATATATATATTATATGCATACTTGCCAACCTAACCCGGAAGATTGTTAGTTCCCGCCCCTTCTTGTACACTACTTTATTTTAACAGTAATTCTCTTCAAATATATTTACGATTAAATAAAAAGAAAAGTACTCTAAAAAAGATTGGTAGGAAAAAATAGGTGGAATGGGCGGTACTAACAATATTCCGAGTTAGGTTGGCAAGTATGTATATGTGACATGAAAAAAAAAAAAAAAAGTCGGTTGCAAAATGCTACAAAATAAATTAGAAATGTTGGCAAATCTGGTATCAGCAATCTTAATTTTTATAAATTATGCTGTTAAAGTCTTATTTTACAAAAGGAGAAGTAACTATTTCGAAAAAAAATTATCTTTTCCATTATTTCTTTTAGACTGCAATACTATATTCAGAAACCCCATCATAAGCATCAAAAAGTTCATCTCGATGATATCTATCAAAATCACGCTGCATACCCAGTGAGACCCCATATAGGAATCAAATATACTCTCCCAAAGAGCTTACATTCTCATATCACAAAGAGACAATTATCTAAAAGACGATTTGAAAAAGCAGCCTATAACTGCCACCTTAATCCGGAGTATTGTTAGCGCCGTCTATTTTTTCATACCAGTCTTTTTTTTAGAGTATTTTACTTTTTAATTCATTCTCAGTATATTTGATGAGAATTACTCTAAAAATTAAGTTATGTGGAAAAGGGGCGGTAACAATCCTCCGGATTAGGTTGGCTACTCTGTTAGTCCATTTTTGTGATATCCATAGCTAACAACCATCTCATTAATGAGCAGATGTTTTTTTGTACCCGCCTTTTTTTACGCACCAGTCTTTTTTTAGAATAATTTTTTTACTTATTTAATCGTAACTACATTTTGAGGTAATTAGTAAAAAAATAAAGTGGTATGTAAAAAAAAGCGTGTAATAAAGTTCCTTCAAAAAATGTAAATTTTTTCTGTTAAACAAAATTTCTGCTGCATTCTCCAGCAGACATATATGAGGATTATACGCCGGAGGTTCCAGTAATTAAAGACTATTATATGAAAATAATGGTGCAAAAGTTGCGCTAGAGATTGATCCCTCTATTTATTACTAATGCTTGTAGTTTAGGCAGTTTGCTTCTTCGTTTCCTGGCATCTGGTATGAAATAGTCAGCATTTTGGTCTTAAATTGCCAGGTACCAGATTTAAGTCCCGATTTCAGACATGAATATTCCGAACTGTTCGGAATCTACTTTAAGCCGGCAGTTCCTGGCTACTCTGCCTTTATGTACAAAAAAGAACTGTATAGAGATACTAAAGAACCAAACTCTGGCATTTAGATCTTAAATTTATAAAAATATGAATGCATGCCAACTTTTATGATTTTTAGATAAGCATTTCTGTATTGTAATGCTCAGTTGCCCACTGACTTAATTTATTCCGTAGCACTGTTAATATCCGCCCTTTTTTCACACCACAATTTATTTAGAATAATAGTCTCTAATATGTGACAACGATTAAATTAGAAAAACAGTACTCTATAAATATACTGGTGTGATTAAAAAAAAAAAAAAAAAAAAAAAAGCGTGTACTAACAATGCTCCGGTATAAATTACAAAAGTTGGCAAATATGCGTAATGTTTTGCTACTTAATCCTTTGCCGGTCCTATTTAATTTTACTCCTCTGAAAAGTGATGAAAATACATGAACTTTTTTATTCAATATCCAACACAGAGTTTTAACTGTAACGGTTGCAACACTTCGAATGTTATTCGTCCATTATGCATATTAAATATCACTCCTCAAAATAATTGGTGGTAGTTGAATAAAATAGTCTCTAAATTTGGCAACTCTGTTTAGAGCGCATTAGAGCGTTAGGACTGGAGAAGAGTTAATTGTAAAAAATTATAGCAGGGATGGAACACGGGCGCAGAATTCATAGAATTATCAATGTAAGATAATTTTCTACTTCTTAAATCAACGATATTATAGGTAGAGAAATTTCTTAAACAAATTCCGGTATGAATTTTGCGCCCGTGTTCCAGTAGTTACTAATGATTGTATTCGGAAATACTGTTTCTGAAAGAGAAGACGAATTGTAACAACTATGAAAAGCATCTGTCGAAACATCAATTTGCATATGTTATCAGAGCCTGATTAAGGGGGAAGTACACATTATTTATACTTGCACCGTTATTTTTTAACAAATACTTTCCTCCTATAATAAACAGAAAATTCTCATTAAAAATTATTTTAAAAGAATTCTGGTGTCTAATAACGGTGAGTAAATTGGATTGTTTTTCACCGTTCATTTTCTATAAAAAATATTTCCTCGTCAAAGCGTGGAATTTCTATGACATGAAGTAAAAAATAATTGTAAAAATATTCCGGTGAGAGTGGAGATAATGTGTGCTTTCCCCTTAATCAGGCTCTGTATGTTATCGAGGTATCAATTTTACTAGATGGCATAGTTATAGATACTCTATATTTCAAATTTCAATGCTACCATAGATGTTGAATTAAAA
The DNA here is from genome assembly GCA_963930645.1 of Salticus scenicus. Classification (NCBI taxonomy): domain Eukaryota; kingdom Metazoa; phylum Arthropoda; class Arachnida; order Araneae; family Salticidae; genus Salticus; species Salticus scenicus. The sequence goes on along the minus strand of OZ005657.1, from coordinate 13,511,564 downwards.
AATTAATTTATGTAAAAAAAGACTCGATTCTACATACATTTAACCCTTTAAATTTCACTACTTAATTTATTTTAAAAATTACTAAACTAATTTAAAAAATGGCTTTTAGACACATAGCTCATCATAAATATTTAAAAAGTAAAAGATTAGCATTGTTCCTTTTCGAGAAATTTTCGGTTTGAAACATCTGTAAGTAAACCTTATTAAATTCAAATAATTTTTAATTTAATAAATAAATCACTTTATAAGTAAACATTATCAACAACAAAAACTCGTAAAAGTTGCATAGATCCTAACATTTCAATTTATTCCGGAGTATTTTAACTCTTTGCGGCGCAAGGTAATTCGGATCATTTAAATTATACTGCCACCGGAATTTACGAACATAATTAAAGTAGAAGAAATTTAAATTTTCAAGTTGAAAAAAATGGCCTTTTCTTCTATGTTATAAATGTAAATTTTTTCTAAAAAATTTCCGGGGTGAGTTTTTGCACTTGAGAATTAAAATTAGGTGTTCCACCAGCGGGAACACTGCGACTGAAAGAGTTAACACATTCCAACAAAGTAGAAAAGTGTTTAGGACTTCGGTTTCTCTCTCTCTATGTCCGCACTTTATTCATGGAATTCTTTTATCCTTATTTTTCTTTACCACTAATTATGAATAGCAAATTTCGTTGTAAAATAAACTTATGGCTTTAAACATTTGAAGGTTGATGGGATATTTTATAAACACATACGTCAACATTTCTCATTTATTCCGAAGCATTGTTAATACCCGCCTTATTTACATACTACATTTTCTGAAAAGTAATTTTCTTCTTATTTAATCATAATTAGATATCGGATAAAATTACGCTATAAAAATAGTGGTGTAAAACGAAGATATGTACTAACAATGCTCCGGAACTAATTAGAAATGTTGGCTTATCTGTTACATTCCATCTTATTATAATTCCGAGCTGCAAATTTCAAACTGAATTTTTTCAACAAAATTTTGAAAAAAAAAAAAGTTTTTATTTTAATTTTGTAAATACTGGTTGATTACCTTATTAAATGAGCACAGTTATGTTGCCTATCTAAATGTTAAACATAAATTTATTCCAAAATGGTGCTGGAAGAGTCTTTAGAAAAAAAAAAAGAAGGAACCGTGAAAATCCTATTGATTAGCATCTGATATTGAAAATCTGCGGCAGAAATTAATTTTTTCTTTACAAGTTTTTCTTCAATTCAAATTTATTAATAAAACAAAATATAACTGGAATTCATTTCATCAAATTTATCTCATTTTAAAATAAAATAAAAAAAAAAATCTCGAATGAGATGTTCACACGACCATTTAAAATAAATATTAAATGTTTTCTATGAGAATTTTTACAGCTCCAAAAAAATAGTCATTTATATTTCATGTAATAATTATCTAAATATACACTTTTGAATAAACATCATATTTTACATTTACATTGGAATTCTTTAAATAAGAAATATCCGATAAATTTATTGAAAATTTTTTGGTACGAAAATTGGATTGCTGAAGAAAATTACTCTAATTTTAATTACAAAATATATTTAAAGTACGAAATGCTAACAAAAGTACTTTTTTATTTGTCCGTTTTCTTAAAAAGCTGGCAGTGTGAAATTAAAAAGAATGACTTTGAAATATTACGATAAAAGAAAAGTTCAAAGGCGGTTAAATATTTCAATAAGTTTGCCCGTAAAAACTTTTTTAATTAAAGGCGAAATATATAAATGAATGATTAAAATAATTTTTCGATATTTTCCACTTAATCTTTTTTTCTCCGACGAGGTTTAAATTTAAGTTAATTAAAGGATGTATTTGTTAGGAATTTATATGTTGTATGTATTTGTATTTGCAATAAAAGTAAATCTATTCACCTTTTAAATTTAACATTTAGGCAATACGAATATTTATTACCAATACAAAATATTAGAATATTGTCTAGTTCATTTGACAACATTGTCAACATTAATCATTTGTCAACATTGAGGTGCTTTGAAAGATTTTTGCAAAAACAAAGATAAAGTATATTCTAACGTTTACATATACTACGAATTTTCCACACCAGTCTTTTCAGAGTAAAATTTTCTTCTTGTTTAATCATGAAAAACTGTTACAAAAAAATTCTATAAAAAAATAATGGTACTCGAAAATTATTGTATTGATATATACCTCTATAAATATAATATATATATGTATATGAATAAAGATTTTCTTATTATTTTTCAACCTACATGCAAGTATCAGCCGACTTGACAACTTACCAGATTTTTTAATGCTAATAATTTTTCTATCGAAATTTCCACTTTATATTTTAGAGAAAATTCTCTGAAAATTCTCTTATAAAGTTATCTTCAATAAGTTTCTGAAGATAACTTTAAAGGAATACTGGTAGGAATTATTCCGGAGGATTGGTAGCTTTGTAGTTAACACTTTCGCGACCGCATGTTTTTGTTTTTTTAACAGTAAGTTCCACCTGTGGGCGTTATTCTTATATATTACATTATTTTAAATCAATGTTTTCTGTATTCATATTTATAATAAAAATGGATTACATTACAATTATACTCATTCTAATCAAAGTATGTGTATTTATAATGCATTGGTTATACAAATGTGAATATTAGTTATATTGTTAAGAAATTGTGTAACCAACGTAACCTAAAGAAACGCCTATTGGCGAAGTTACAAATTTTCAAATGACGGGAATTCACGTCAGCGGTCGCGAAAGTCTTATTTAAGCATGTAGGGGAGATAGGGGATAGTTGTAACAGGGGTAAAAAGTAACACGCAATTGACGAAATAGTTTATAACATTTTTGATTAAATATTTCGATAAAAATAATATAGTTATATTGGTCAAATTTTTTTAAAAGCTCATTTGAATAGAGTAAAAATTAGAGCAGTACCGAGTAATCGGTATATGACTTACTCGGCCTATTTTCCGAGTATTCGGCCAATACCGAGTAGTTGTGAGAATTTCACTATTTTTTTGCATTATTGAAAGAAATGTACTAATGAGAAACATTTATTTTACAATTGAACTAAAAAATTATGAAAATATAAATACAAAGTCATTATAATTAAAACTTTTGCTATAGCAGCTTTCTGCAGTTAAAACGGGCTACCACCAAACTTCGTATAGAAACGATTCATGATATGAGCTTGTAAATTTTAGCTATAAGGATTTAATTATAACTATCTTGCATATATTTAATATGCAAAATTTTATAAAAACTCTGTACATAAAATTGCATCTATAAATCAGACAAAAAATAAAATATGTCAGAAAAAAAGAACCTTATGTAATATTAACACAAAATTTTAGTTATACATTTGTGCAAATAAAAGTCGAGTTTAAATTTAAAGAAAAATACATACTGTAAAATGACGTAAAAAACTGTCACCTATTCGTATGCAGTCTACCTCTGAGCGTAAAGGGCGTTTATTTTGCATTTTTAAGAACTAACAAAATTAATGTGAAATGAGGAGGGGGGGTGCATTTAACCGAAGAAAGGCACTTTTATGGTATATATAAAATAAGTAAATACACTAAAATGTTATTTAAAATATATTTTAATAATCAAATCTGCTGTTTTGCCAATTATGGCCCAAGCCAAAACCACCTAGAATATTCATCATCATAATGCACAAGCAATCAGTGTTGCCAGATTTTGCGACTTTTTTATTCAAAATTCACCATTAAATTTTAAATGTAACGGTTACCTAATCACTTCGAAGTTTAATCACCTATTATATAAATCAAATATCACTTCCTAAAATTATTGGTGACTATTGAATAAAAAAGCAACACTGTAAGCAAGAGCGTTGCTTAGACAAAAACGGATACAGCTGAAAAGAATTACCTCATTTAGAGAGTCACTAAAATCTGATTTTTCTCAACTACATTGCAATAGCAGCAACTATTCGAAAGCTATGAAAAATTTTAATCGATTATATGTATTTTAAGGAACGCAATTTTTTCTATGATTTTGATAATAACTGATTTTTATTCTTATAAAACACTCACGTGACAATTGATTAAAAAAAAAAAAAAAGAAACAACAACAACAACAAAAGAACCTCGATTAATTTTGAAAGCTGAATATCTTAATAAATCTATCTTTACAACACAAGAATTATAGTATGGGATTTGAGCAAATCCATGCGTAAACAGTGTTGTCAACTTACTGGATTTTTATATTCAATATCTAATTTTTTCTATCATTAATTTTTAGTTGTAATGTTTGTCTAACTGTATGTTTGTCTAATCCACTATCATATATATATATCATCATTATTCTTCAAAATTAATGGTAATTATGAAATAAAAATGTGCTTATGAGTCGGCAACACAGTGCGCAAGTAAAAAATGTACCACGCATTTATAGTTAAAACTTAATTGCACCAAACGTAACGCAATGTTCGGTGGTTAAACAATATAAAAATATAAATAATAATCTGGTGTGTCACTCACACGACTTTTTCTTACCCTGAAATTTAATACTATAAATACAGGTTAGAGATTAAGAGGTAAGATAACGATGTTATGTAAACCTATGTTAAACAATTCAAATTAGGCTTCGGAAGAGTTTTATATGATAATTAATTCTGTGCGAGGGGGGCGGTAGCCCCCCTCAACCCCCCCGTTTCATTAATGCACCTAGATTTATATAAAATTTAGTTCGGTTATTAAAAATAACTCTGTTTTTAAAAAATAATTTCTCAAAATTATTATTTAAAAAAATTATCTTTTATGATAATGCAGACGATTCCCATATTAGAGAAGTAGTATAACACTAAATATCCAAAAAAAGTCCATTTCATTCTCAATATTTAAAAAAAAAAAAAAAAAAAAAAAAAAACAGTTGCACTTCTGGAGTGCCGACAGAAGTGAAAACATCAACCATTACGTGTGTATTTCTTGAATCGTCAGGAAATATTTTATTGTGTTGGAAATACTTTTAAATGAAGTGTTTTTTTATTCATTAATATAAATTACTACTACAAAAATTAAATTACAATTTTATTTAATGCGCTAACTGGAATAGCAGGGATGGAACACGGGCGCAGAATTCATACCACTATCAATGTAAGAAAATTTTCTACCTCTTAAATCGACGGTATTATACGTAGAGAAATTTCTTAAACACATTCCGGTATGAATTCTGCGCCCGTGTTCCATCCCTGGAATAGAGACAGTGTCCGGAGATGAGAGAAGTAGTGTAGAGCCGCACCAGATTGTAAAAACGTGAGAAAAAGGGAGGCTTTGGCCATTATCACGGTTCTATGAGGTCTAACTACAATGTTTTCGGCTGCAATCTTTAAGAGACAGTGTCCGGAGATGAGAGAAGTCGTGTAGAGCCGCATCAGATTTTAAAAACGTGAGAAAAATGGAGGCTTTGGTCTTTCTCATGGTTCTGTGAAGTCTAACTGCAACGTTTCCGGCTGCAATCTTTAAGAGACAGTGTCCGGAGATGAGTGAAGTCGTGTAGAGTCGCACCCGATTGTAAAAACGTGAGAAAAATGGCGACTTTGGCCTTTCTCACTGTTTTGTGAGGTCTAACTGCAATAGAGACAGTGTCCGGAGGGGCGAGAAGTCGTGTAGAGCCACACCAGATTGTAAAAACGTGAAAAAATGGCGGCTTTGGCCTTTCTCACTGTTTTGTGAGGTCTAACTGCAATAGAGACAGTGTCCGGAGATGAGAGAAGTCGTGTAGAGCCGCACCAGATTTGAAAACAATATACAGTATATAATTATTAACACTTCACATTAGCAAGTTAATTCTATGATACATTATTTGTATCATAGAAGGATGGAAAGCGTTTGCTGACGATGACGCGAATTTAATGATTTTTGTTCACCCAAAAGTTTTCACTACAAATGGAAAGCGTTAGCTGAGGATGACGGGAGTTCAATGATTTTTGTTCACCCAAAAGTGCTCAACGCGCCTAAAGAAGTTTTCACTTCAAAAAATACGATTTTTTTCAAAGTTTTTTTTTTTTTCGTTAAAAGTTAAAAAAAAAAAATCGATAACTTTGTTTTAAGTTATCGCAGATCGATGGTTCAGTCATTCGTTTTAAAAGTATTGGCGAGCTCTTTTGCAAGATACCCATCGTGAAAATTTACTCCCCTCGAGGGGGGACTTCACCCCCCAGGGGGGGAGGCGAGGCTCCTACATACACAAAACTTTTTTCCCAGTTTACTATCTCTATTACAATATATATATATATTCGTTTCATTTGGTTTAGTGCAGTCTATAGACGTTAAACTCTACTTACCTATAGACATAATGTATTAGAATTCTCTTGATTGTCCCTGTACACGAACCATTTGCTTGATCTTAACGAAAAGCTTACTGTAGCATCCGTATATGATACACATTTAGAATACCAAGTTTGAACTTTCTGCCATAATTTGTTTTTGAGATATGCTGATAACAGACAGACACACACACAGACACACAGACATACACACAGACCATTTGCTAAAAACAAGATTTTCGTATTCACAGGGATGGAACACGGGCGCAGAATTCATACCACAATCAACGTAAGAAAATTTTCTACTTCTTAAATCAACGATATTATAGGTAGAGAAATTTCTTAAACGGATTCCGGTATGAATTCTGCGCCCGTGTTCCATCCCTGTATTCAGGGGACCTTAAAACGTGTAAATATAACAAAATCTCGCGTTCGAAAATTTGACCCAAAAACAATACTTTCTCTACCTTATGGTAAGAGAAAATAAAAAAACAATATAAAAAACAATATATAAAAGAAAAAGCATAATTTTGGATTTATTTACTAATATCAGTGTTGCACACATTATAATTTATTTCAGAGCATTTTTAGAACCGTATTTATTTCAAACAACTTTTTTTTAAGAGTACTTTTTTTTTCTTATTTTATCGTCGTTATATATTGGAGAAAATTATTCTATAAATAAAGCGATTTGAAATAAAGGCAGGACTATAAAAATACTCTGGAATAAATTAAAATGTTGGTAACTTTACTAAATTGTCAATGAATTATGTACGCAAAGAAAGCAAAGAAGTTTTCTTTTCGCGTTCGACTTTACTTAGAGCCTGATTAAGGGGGAAGCACACATTATCTCCGCTCTCACCGGAATATTTTTACAATTATTTTTTACTTCATGTCATAGAAATTCCACGCTTTGACGAGGAAATATTTTCTATAAAAAATGAACGGTGTAAAACAATCCAATTTACGCAGCTATATTAGACACCAGAATTCTTTTAAAATAATTTTTAATGAGAATTTTCTGTTTATTATAGGAGGAAAGTATTTGTTAAAAAATAACGGTGTAAGTATAAATAATGTGTGCTTCCCCCTTAATCAGGCTCTGACTTTACTTAGGGGTGTTTAAGATTTGTGATAATCATTATGATATCTACTTTTAAAAAAGTTTCTTTATTCTTTTACTCTACTAAAGATATTGTTAAATATATAACTTGTTACTGCTGTTTAGTGCTAACAGTTCTGGGCCAGTGTAGCCAGATCTGGCTGATTTTTTATTTAATACTCACCAGTAATTTCGAGAAGTGATATATGATATACATAATAGACTTCGAAGTAATTAAGGAAACGTTACAATTAAAAATTATTAGTGAATCCGCCAGATCTGACAACACTGTTCTGGGTGCATACTTTGCATCAGGCATCCTATATCACATGCATTACATCATGTTTAATAAATTTATTTATGTATGTATCTAAAATATTGATTTCATACCGCCTTATTGAACAGTACTATGATGAGAATATTGGTTTTGTGGGATAGAATAAAAAAAAATGCATAGATAACGCTTAAAAAAAAAAAAAAAAAAAAAAAAAATAGAAAATCTGAAGTGCATATATAGAAATAAATGAAAAATATTTTTTTTTTTTTTTTTTTTTTTTTTTTCCGCCAAAGGTAAATTGGTTTAAAATTTCAAAGCTTCACCACGACTGTTTCATTTGGGAATATAGCACGTACTTTGAAATATATTAATGAGACTACTTTTGAGTTTGAATTTTTTTAGATAATTAATTAATAATGTGTTCACCTAAAACACTAAGAATTGTAAGTATCAATTATTTTTTTAATTACTTATTATATAATACAGTAATGAATTAAAATAATAAATAATAGCAATTTCGTTTTATTCTAACTGTCCCAAGCATATGTAATAAGTAGACAAGTCGTCAGTAATTTATTAAAGCCATTAGTTGCTAAATCTTTTAATAACAGAAGCTTAATGAAATAATTGAATAAGAGGAAGATGTAATTAAGTGAAAAAAAAAAAAAAAGCAATAGCGATTGTTTGCTCTGAGAAGAAACTTGAGTGCTGTAATTATAAGTGTTACTTCAATCAACATAATTAATTTGGATTGAATAATTAGCTCAGGCTGGTAATTTATGTACGAATTGAAATGTGTAATTATTTATTTACACTTTGCCGAAAAATCATTGATACAAAAAATTTACAAAGGAAAAAAATTGTAAACATTGTGAGTATTGAGAATGTTTATCTTTTTAAAAATATAAGTAAGTTATAAATGCTGGTCGTTTGACTTCCTAATTTTTTCTTACTAGTATAACCGTTTTGTAATTTTTTAAAATACTTAATCGTGGAAAATTACTTGAAAAACCATCTCAAATACTTTTCTTAAAAATTGTGGTAAAATAAAAACTTGTAACACAAACACGCCTGCAAATGTATTAAAATAAATTTCAGTATTTTAGAAGTCTATATATTACGACAATTTGTGGCGTATATTCCTCACATCAGAGACAACCTTTAAGCGCCATATATATTTTTATTTATATCATTAATTTTTATCTGTTTTTATAATATGATACTCTTGTACTCAAAACTTATAATTCTTTTATTAAATATATGTACAGGGTAATTTTTAAAAACAGACCCTATTCTGAGCCACATGTAGTTCGATCTAACAACCGAAACGGCAGCAAACTTAGTACGGAGACAAATAATGACACGGTTTTTAACACCGAAAATGTTAATAACAACACATTATTATTTAAAAAATATATATAAAGATTTGTGTATGCCGAATGTGGTAGGAAATTTCTCATCTCTGAAAAAAGGGCGAGGAGTATGTCCCCTGATTATTTGTAGTATATTCCGCCTCATTTTCCGAAAATCTGTATATATATATATTTCAATAGCGCGGTTTTTGCGATTAAGCATTGGCCGGAGGGTCGCCGAATTGATGACCATTTCTGAAGGGGCACCCGATGGGCGGTCATCGCTACCCTAACAAGGACAATACATCCATGCCTTGTCTGGGATTCGAACCCAGACCCAACCGTGTAGAAGTCAGGGACGCTAACCACTACACCATCTGGGCGGCTTTTCCGAAAATAATAAAATGTATGTCTAAATGATACTTTAAGAAAAATACATATTATTTGAGGAAAAAATTAGCTTATTTTTGTGTAATTTATTATTCTAAATATTGAATATTTTTTAAATTATCTCTAGCTTTGTAAGAGAGTATCAATATACATCCTAAACCAATTTGAAGAATTGTTCCAAATGCGTGGCAGTAGGATTGAAATTAATGTTGAAGATTGCGTGATGTGAAGTGAAAATACACCATCCAATGCATGTAGTGAAATTAGGAACTCCATGATGTTTTTATGCATGTCTGACAGGTTTTATGCGTTTTTAATCCCAGGTATTTTAATAGAAATCATTTGTAGATTTCTACAACATTTTGTATTGATGAATTAATGCGAAATTGTTTAATTAATTAAGAGAATAAAATTTAGCAACTATGTTTCATGGATGCTTTTTAAGAATCTTCACCCTATGTCTCATCTAGAAATAAACTATATTTGACAGAAAATATTCAGTAGCCTGTATTAATTGCACATATTTTTTAAATGAAAAACCACCTTGAAATTTTCTGTAGTATAGATTTCTTATTATATAAAAATGAGACTGGCATTTAAGAGAAGTTATGAAGAAAATCATATTTCGTGATATACTAAAAACATGAAAAAGAATATGAAATACCAGTAGGGAAGCTAGGGGCTAGTTGTAACAATTTTTAGAAAACTAAATATATTTTTAAATGTATTTACGTTTTCTTGTTTATAATTGCTGTTTCGCATAGAATACATATTCCTCCACAATATTCATAACAGAAACATTTGTTAATTTTGCTGCTTTTCGCACAAAAAATATTTTTTCAGAATTTTTTGCCTGGAGGCAAACTGTAACAGATACAAAGGAAGTACTAACAATAAAACCGACAATATTTCAAACTGTTTTTTGCTATTAATCATTTATTAATTTAAGAAAAAAGGCATTAAACAAGTAATATTAAATAATACCTTCTTGGTATAGTAACAATGAATTACATCAAATGGATTACAGTAAAATAACGAGAAAATTAAATATCTAACCAAAATAGAAGCCAGTTTTAGTCAGAACTGTAGTTAATGCAAAACAAAGATATATTGGTCATGTTTCCTCTCACACATTTAACATGTGCCCGCATTATACCCAGTCTTCTCTGCCTCAGAGACAGTGACCGCCTTTTTTTTTTTTTTTTTTTCACGACACTTTAAGGGATGAGAAGTTTCCGCCTGTTTTTCCACCACCCTTTTTCTTAAAGGAACTTGTATTGTAATTTTAAAGTAATATGTACTTTTAAAGTAATATAATTAAACAGAATAGAAATTATTGTATAAAAATAGTAGTAGCAAAAAAGGCATAAATTTCTCATTTAAGAAAGTGTCCTGAGAAAAAGGCGGAAACTTCGATCTGTAGACTGTATTGATTTCCAGAAGCTAATTAAAACCCTTCCTCTGATTCAGAATTTCTATCTGGACTTAAAATTATTTTATTTATATTTTTATCCTTTCATTTATTTATTTATTTATTTCTTCCTTTAATCTTTCTCTTTTTCCTTATGTTTGTGTTACTTTTTCAGGGATGGAACACGGGCGCAGAATTCATACCGGAACCTGTTTTAAGAAATTTCTCTACCTATAGTATCGTTGATTTAAGAAGCAGAAAATTTTCTTACATTGATCGTGGTATGAATTCTGCGGCCGTGTTCGATCGATGCTTTTTAACTATTTAAAATATTTTTCAAATGCTTTTTTTTTCGGGTGATGGGTGTCAGATATTTGTATCTTTCTCGAACATTTCCTCTGTAAACAAATCATATATGACCTTTTGAAGTTCTTTCAGACTTCTTTTTATAGTTCCCCATTATAAAACAAGAAAAAACAAATTCATTGAATAAAGCATAGAATAAATAATTTGCTTATTAACATTTAAAATAGAATGTCTAATTGCATGAAAGTTAAAACTTGCCCCATCGAATGATTTTGAACATTTTGTTTGTTTATTTATAATATATATATATATATATATATATATATATATATATATACATATATATATATATATATATATATATAACGATTTATACAAAAAAGTAAACGTGCATATTATAACTTAATACATAGACAAAATAAATAGCTATAAACATTTCTTTAAAATATAAATTATTATACCTTTAATCAAAATTTAGGAAATATGTTTTTTTTTTTTTTTTTCAATTACTAGCTAAAATGAAGCATATGTACAGAACCTCTCATTAACCATTTTTGCGAAATTCTGATTATGATTACATAATAAAATGCATATACCTAATTCATCGCATCCACCAGCGAAATGGAAAAGCACCTAAAATTTTTTATTTGAAAACTGCTCATTTTACATTTAGCATTAAGCTATATATTTACTTTAAAAGATTTACAGTGGAAAAATGAAATTTTTCTAAGAAAATGTTTGTTGGGACTTCTATGCAAAGAGAAAAGTGTAATACTGAAAGGGTTTCTATTCTTCAGTAAAGTAGAATGTAGACGGATGTTCAGAAAAGAAAAAAAAAAAAAAAAAAAAAAAAAAAAAAACAGCAGAGCAATCTTTTATAGAAAAACTTGTTAGTTCACATCCACTACAGCTGATTTTAAATCCCCGGTGTTTACCACAGCAGGCTTTCAAATTTCTTTCTGTTAATATATGTGAACTTAAACTTCTTGTAAAAGAATTCTTTTATGTTTTGTAATTTAATTTTACATAAATGTACATAAACATATTATAATTATGCATGAACAAGTTATTTTATTAAAATTTAGGAATATTAAAATTTGTTGTGTATCTTTTAAAATCTAAAGTTCCTATGTGACTTGGGGTCATATTTATGTTTTTTTTTTCATACAGGAGTTTAAAGTAGTGTAAGGTAGTACGATAATTAAAATGCAATTGGGAGGAACTGACAAAACTTCTGTCCACTTAGTGGGTTCTATCTCACCCTTCCAGCGGAGGCGAACGCTGCGGGGGTGCGGGCAGTGTAAGATATGTGAAAGAGTGAGCGGTATGTGCTATACACTGTTAAAAATTTCAACAGAAAACTCTGTGTAATCTATTATCTTAAGTCTTACGTAAAATTACAGAGAAAAATAAACGGAGATGTTAAAAAACTTATTTTATACATTCATTTTAATAACTCATATTAATTTAATTAATTATCGGTGAGAATGTATTTCGGACGTTGAACGCTTTATCTAAAGTAAAAATAGTCATTTTTAATTTTAATTAAAAAATAAAATAATAAAATTAGGTAAAATAAAGAATAAAGATTGGAATCTCGATTATTCACTTTTAACTAAGAATTACTGTAAATTTACAGAGACTCTGGATAAATATTTACATTACATTTACAGAAATTTTGAACAGTGTAGATTGAGATAAGCAAGTGTGTCCTATTGGAAAAGTATTTATTTTATTTTTTTTTTTCCCAGTTGGAAATTAATTCTAACTCTTGTTTGTTCATTTAATCCTTTTACTCTTTTTTTTCCTTCAATATAACACACCTTCAATATAACAAAATATATACATTTGATAATTATTATTATTATTTTTTAATATGAATTTTAATTTTGCACCCACACAATGTTCCAGTAATTGACACTGTCAGTTTTTCATTTTATCAGTAATTAGCATCCTATGATCCAGCGTTTGTCACAGCTAGTTTTTCATTTTACCAGTTGTTGGCACCCCTATGCTCCAGTGTTTGGCATACAATGTTAAAATCCTTATATTAGGTTGATTCATAAATAATTTCCGATGCAGTTAAAATAAAATACACACCAATAACATTATACAACGAATATAATAATGTTTATTAGGTATTATTTCCTGCCGAAGAATAAGCACTTCCCACATTTATCATGTTACGTCTTTGTAGGTGGAGTCTTAAATAACTACTGTCCAACATCGCTTTCTGTGGAATATTGGCACGCAGCCAAAAAAGACGAGTCTAAATGGAGCGATCTAGTAGGGAGGAGGAACTAATAGCGGAGGGGTTTTTCTTGACGCGTTTTTCGTTCTCCTTCATTTCCACGTGATAGTGACTGCGCTTCATACTCTTTCTTTTTAAAGTATTATTTTCGTTCTAGAATTTGTGAATTCGACTTGCGTTTGAAAAAAATTGTTTTTAAATTAGATAGAATGGCTGGAACATCTAAGTCTAAAGGATTTCGAAGTAATTCGAAAGAAATTATTTATAATGTTATTAAAGTGTGTGATGAAGAAGCACGTTTAGGGAGAGTAAAAATTCCTATAACCCAGTCTTCGAAACGCGCGAGCATGCTTACAGGAATTTCTTTATCAAGTGTGTATAACATTAGAAAACAAGCAAACGATGAGGAAAATCCTGAATTCTGCTCTCCACAAAAAAAGCAGAAAAGAGAATCTACATCTCATTTGAAAATCGATTCCTTTGATATTGATGTGATAAGAAGAACAGTGCGGGATTTTTATATAACAGAGAAAAAAGTTCCAACAATATCGAAACTGCTTCCCGTGATCAAAGAAAAAATAAATTTTGCTTGGGGAAGAGAAACTTTGAGAAAAATTCTCCACGAGATCGGATTTAGTTGGAAGAAAACTCAGAATAAAAGAAAAATTCTTATGGAAAGATCCGACATAGTTTTATTAAGAACAAAATTCTTAAGGAGCATCAAGCAATATAGAGATGAGAAAAGGCCTATCGTTTACATAGATGAGACATGGGTGGACAGCAATCTCACATTTGGAAAATGTTGGCAGTCTTCCGAAATTTTTGGAGTTGTAGAAACAGGAAATGCATCTCGCCGTGTTATTGTTTTATGTGCAGGTGGAGAAATGGGTTTTTTACCCAATACCAATTTAATTTATAAAGCGAATGTTCAACGGGAGATTATCACGGGCAAATGAATTCTGCGATTTTTGAGAAATGGGCCCGAGAGAAATTAATCCCAAATCTCCCTCCTAAATCAGTTCTAATCATTGATAATGCTCCTTATCACTCTATACAATTGAACAAGCCTCCCAATTCATCCCAGAGGAAAGAAGAGATAATGGATTGGCTTGCAAAAAATAATATTTCTTTTTGTTCTTCTAGCAGAAAAATCGAACTACTAGATATTGTAAAACGAAACTCACCAGCAGTTAAAACATATAAATTTGATTCTTTGATGGAAGAGCATGGACATTCGGTTTTGCGCCTCCCACCATATCATTGTGATTTGAATGCTATTGAATATGCATGGGCCGAGTTAAAAAATTATGTGCGAAATCACAATGCTACTGGAGATCTAGCGATGTCCAATTTATTAAAAATTTCCGAAGAAGCCATCAGCAGTATATCAGAAAAGAACTGGCAAAATTACTGCAAACACGTACTTAATTTAGAAAAAGAATATTGGGATAAAGACGGAATTATCGAAGAATTATGTGATCCTATTTGTTTCTCTGTTAATTCCGATACAGAAACGGAAAGTGACTCGGAATATTCCTCTAATGAATAATTAACATATAAATAAGAATAAAAGATGTAAGTTGTTACATTAATTTTCAAATTAAATTTGTATTTATTTATTTTCCAAATTCTAATATATGTTTTTCTATACAAGGAATATAAATATTTCCGTGTCATTTCTTTTTCTTTTTTTTATTCTCATCATATTTTTATTTATATATTTTGAAATCTTTACTTTTCATTTGTTCATTAATTTAGTTGCTTTTAATTGTTACAAATTGAAAATGTATTTATTTATTTTAATGATTAAACGCATTTATTTTTTAATTGCGTAAAATCAAAAGATTCCAAATTATACTAGGAAATGTTTTTATACTTTTTAATTTAAATTATCTCAGATTAGAATGGAGAGAGACAGAATTTACATATTTTGATGATTCATATGTATGTGTTTCTTAATTTAATTGCATATGTATATTACAAACTGAATATGATTGATTCATGTTTTTTATATGAATAAAATATATATACTTAATCTTTCATTAAAATAATTAAACGAATATTAAATTTTATTTAATAAAATAAATATTTAATTATTTTTAAAAAATGCACAAAATCAAAAGAATAATAAATTTTTGAAAACTAATTATATCGAAAATGAACAAATTATTCTTGAATATCTGCATCTGAATGATTCAGTGGCAAGCATCAGCTTGAACCCCTTCCAACAAATCGACTCGTCGGTTTCCGCCTGTAAACCGGAAGTTTACCTTTCCACCTAATCGGTGGTTAGACAGTACCTTTGTTTTTAGCACGCATTTATTTTGCTTTCATTTAGTTACAAAGTTATATCAAATTATAATGTATTCACCATTCTTATGTATGACTTTCTCCCATCTTCTTGGCAGCTTATATATTCCTTCCTTGTAAAGTGTCGTTGGTTTCGATTGGAAAAAATTTTCGACAGCCTGTCTGACTTGTTCTTCAGATTTGAATGTTTTTCCTTTCAAAAGGTTTTGTAAGGAACATAAAAGGCGAAAATATGTCGGCGCAAGGTCCGGGGAGTAAGGTGGGTGCGGTAAAACCGACTATCTGAGCTCTAGAGTTTTTTCTTGAGTCACCCTTGCTGTATCCTGCATTATCATGTAAAGGCATGACGTTTTTGCTATTGACGAGTGTAGGACGTTTTTTATAAAGATTTTCTTTCACTCTTCGCAGTTTCTGAACATATATGTGTGCAATAATTGTTAAATTTTACTTTAATAACTCGTGATGGATTAGTCCTCGACAATCCCACCATACACACAATAAAATCTTTTTACTTTCTTCTATATGTAATATAGAGAAAGTATTGGATTCGTAAAAATTTTCGACCTCGGTTTTTTGATGAATTTACACGTTTTGAGAGCTGTAGAACACGATTTGACCATTTTTAGAAAATGTCTGTCTGTCTGTGTGTGTGTGTGTGTGTGTGTGTGTGTGACAAAATTTTGTGGCAACTGTATCCCAAGAACTACTGCACAGAATTTCATACAAATTGGTATGTAGTTGTACCTTGACATAAATTAGTGCCTATCAACTTTTGGTAAATATTGTCTTACAGGTTGCGTTGCCATCCCGTTTTTTCTAAATTTTTAACATGGTGATATAGGACAAAATTTTGTATAAATGTGCATAAAGAGAATTATTTTTTAGTAATCATTATGAAATTTACAAGAATTATTTAAAATAGAGATAGTCAACTGGGAAAAAAATTTTGTATGCGTAGGAGCCTCGCCACCCCCCGTGGGGGAAAAGTCCCCCCTCGAGGGGAGTAAATTTTCAAGATGGGTATCTTTCGAAAGGTCTCGTCAATACCTTTAAAACGAATGGTTGAACTATAAATCTGTGATAATTTAAAACAAAGTTATCGATTTTTTTTACTTTTAACGAAAAAAAAAACTTTGAAAAAAAAATCGTATTTTTTTTTTTTTTTAATATTGTTACTGATTGAATATGTATTACTTTTAACAAAAAAAAAAAAAAACTTGGAAAAAAAATCGTACTTTTTTTTTTTTTTTTTTTTTAATATTGTTACTGATTGAATATGTATAGGAAAATATAGGAGAAAGTCTTGTGGTGGCCACAATATACTAGTTTTCCATGGATGTCAGCTTTCGAATCTGGTAAGGGTTTTTGTTCCTTATCAAGCCACTGTCTTTTACGGATGATATTCTCATAAGTAATCCATTTTTCATCGCCAGTTATTATCCTATCTAAAAAAGACTCGTTTTTTTTTCTCGTGAGAGCAGACATGTAGAGATAGACAGGCGATCTTCTTTATTCTGTTCACCGAGATTATGTGGTACCCATACTCCTAATTTGCTGACTTTCCCTATTTTCTTCAGCTGGAGGAAAATAGTTGATTGGGGGTACATTCAATTTTTCTGCAATGTCTCTAGTTGATTGCCGTGGATTTTGTTCCAATATAGCCTTTACAAGGTTACCATTAAAGTCGGAAGGACGTCCTGTCCTCAGTTCGTCCTTTAAAGTCGTATTTCCAGAGCGGAATTTTGTAAACCAATATCTAACTGTCCGATCAGTTATTAGTCCTTCCCCGTATACACTGTATATTTTTTCAGCTGTTGCTTTAGCACTATTGCTTTGTCTGATTTCCCAAAGCATCACATGACGAATATGCACTTTTTCATTCTCCATTTTAGGAGTTTGGAGCAACAGTTTAATCAAACATACACCAGACAAAACGATTGTTAGAAGAATAATTGAACCACAGATTATATACTAAGACAGATGGCACACGCCCAATGAAATCAGACCAATGAGTACAGTAATGCCAGTGACGGCTGAAAGCTAAAGTTTCCAAATATTTGCATAATTCCATTAAAATAAAAGGTGATCGTCATTCTGATTTGTGAAAAACGAACATAATAAGCAAAATTCCACGCCTTCGAAGAATTTTATTAACATTTGCAGTATGCATGCGTTGACCATTGGTCCAATGCAAGTAAAACCCAAACACACTACATGATGAATGCAGGGGGAGGAGCCTATATTTGCAGCCTTATATTCATTGTATAATGTTTCTGGTGTAAATTTTATCTAAACTGCATCGGAAATTATTTATGAATCGACCTAATATGTAAAACATGTGCTTTTATTTTTTTACTTAATTATTAATTATTTCGGGAAAGATGTCAATTATTGGAGCATGCCAATTGCTGGAGCATCTACCCTATTTGTATTTATTTTTTTAATATTTTATTTTTAAGGTATAAAAATAATTAAATGCATTTTTTGTTTTTTTAAGCTAGAAAATAAAATATTAAAAATGTGAAAATTCAATTTTTCGAAAATGAGTACAAATTCAACTACTGTGAATTTGCTGAATGTGAAAACAGAATTAATATTTATATAATTATATAAAGAGTAATTGTGGAAACAAATTTTCCCATGAATAACGTGGGCTTTGGCTGTCTGTGAGATTAAGTATTGTCCGTTTTTAAGAGGAGCTTCGCCCCACTGAAGTAGTTTTCATACAAAAACCTACATCTCCATAAAATAGCTATAAATTGAAATATATTATGTTTGTTCTATAATATATATGTTCAGGCAGCAATTATTATGGTTTTTTCGTACATTTTTTGCAGCCTTGAAGTCTTTGAATTGCATTTTGTCAGTTTGCATTTCTTTTATGAATTCATGACCTTCAAAATGCTAAATTTTTTACAAATATTTAAGAAAAGACTTAATATTTTTTGGATGTTTATTAGAACCCACTTAAAAGAATTATAGATGGATTTTACAATATCTGTGAAAGAAAAAATATTCAAAATAAAAATATACCAAAAATCTTTTTATTATTATTATTATTAATATTATTTATTTATTTTCAAATTTTTACATAAACGACTTTTATTTTTTCTTAAGAACTAATTAATAAATTTCAAAATCCATCCCCAATTCTTTTAAGTTGGATTTATTAAACATCCAAAAAAATATTGTTTTTTCTTAAATACCTGAAGAAGTTTTAGTATTTTGCACATCATAAATTTATATATATATATATATAAGAAAGGAAGAAAGAAAGGGAAAACTGAGAGCACGTAATTTAAAGATTTTAAATCTATAAAAGTATATCAAAAACCATTATAATTTTTGCCTGAATATGTATTTTATTGAACGAACCTAATATAACTTAATTTCAAAATATTAAATGGAAATATAAGCTTTTATATGAAACCTATTTTAATGGTGCTAGTTATAATTTTGGAAATATAATTTTGGAATTTTGTCCACAATAAAAACAAAAGGGGGAAAAAAGAATGGCAGATAAAATCAGTGGTTAAAAATGGCTGCCTTTTAAGTCACTCCAGTGTCTTAAATTCAATCGCTTTCATGTCCTAAAACTTAAGACACGATTTCTTGTCTGAAAATAAGGACATCCATTTAAGACACTTATGTGTTTGAATTTAAGGCACGGGAATTTGCAGTGACTTTGAAAGGAAAAAATTTAGTTTTAAAACTTAAGTAAGTAACAAGATTTTTTACAATTTCCAGATGAACCATTAATAAAGATTAAAATGTGTGGTTATTTAGATACTTCTTTCGTAATAAATATCATATAACTAATAATTTATGTGCCTTTTTAAATGCTTTTAGGTAAAAAGAAATTCTTAGTATTCCGGTACTGGCGGGTGTTTAAACTTGTCATGCACCATGTTCGACAATTTTAGAAGTATTTTTAAAATTTCACATCGCTACGGAATTTAAACAAAATTAAATTTCATATCAGTCATATATACAAAGTCTGATCAAAACCGGATCACACTGTCACCACTATTTTTAATCAATTACTTTCTACTTATAATTAACTTCATCATTAAAATGAACAGAAAATTATTCTTTGAAATTAGTGACATCTATATAAATCAGTGTAAATTAGGAATCCGCGTTTTTTAAAAATAATTATCTAAATAAAGCACATAACTTTCTGTCATAAAATTATTGTGATAAATAGTGACGGTAGTGTGCCCCCGGCCTAATCAAGCTAGGCGTGTAAAAATTAACTAGAAGCTGATTTTATCGGGCAGCAAGTACTTGAAAACTTTCGCTATTTATTTGACTGACAAGGGAAGTATAAATCAGTAAAATTCTACAGAAACTGAACCAAGCTTAAATTAAAGAGCATGTTCTAAAACCTTAGGTAGAGTGTAAATTTTGCGGAACAACTCCAAATGGGGCAAGATGTAACGCGTAAACTTATAGGTGCTTTTATGAAAATAGAGAAAAGGAATATCTCGAGCAAGGAAGCGTGGTGTTGAAGAAAAATCTTGAATTCGTGTGCTTCAGTTACTCTGATCAAACCCCGGCGGAGTTTTCACATTTTATTTCATTTATTATTATTATTATTATTATTATTAAAGAAATAAATCAAAATATCAAAATGAATGAATAATTTAAGAGAAAATAATTATTAAGTTTAATTAAGAAATTAAAAATAAATAAATAAACATACATATAAATGTTTTATTAAGGAATATAAAGTGAAATTTTCTCATTTAAAGAAAAAAATCACGTTTTCAAATCTTTACAAAAATTTTCCTAAATACATTAGAACATATCGCAGTTTTCCTAAGTACTTTAGAACATATCCAGGACAAACTTTATTTATTTTTTCCTTAACCGTTAAACTGCTAAGCAGCGCGATAGCGCTGCAATGTTCTGTCTCGAAAACTGCTAAGCAGCGCTATCGCGCTGCGAGAGGTACAAATCAGATATCACCGGAATTTTAATTTAATTTTTTTACGTAAATAAAATCAACCATTCAGAACCAAAACACAGTTGGTAAACATTATTTCTTCATTATTCTCTTTCACAAGAAGTAATTTTTTTTTATATATATAATACCGAGCTGTTACCCTAATCTGGCAAATTGTTAGTACCGCCCATTTTTCTACACCACTTAAATAGGGTAATTTTCTTCAAATATATTTACGATGATTACGAAAACAAATACTCTAAAAATTAAGTGGTGTAGAAAAATGGGCGGTACTAACAATTACCCGTATTAGGTTGGCAGCTCTGTATATATATATATATTTGTTTATTTATTTAATAAAGTTCTTTATTTCATTATTTATTTGTAAAACATAAAAAGAATTAATAAATTAACTGACAATTGTATGAGTGATTATGTTTTATTTTTTTTTTATTTTTATTTATTTTTTTTTTTTTTAATGCTCAAAAAATATTACCAGAAAACAACGTCAATACTCTAATCACTGAAATCAATTAAATGTACTTCTTTCGAAAGCATACAATATTACGACGCTCGTTTCATCATTTTTAAAATATGTATAATTATATTTGTGAAATAAGTTGGAAAAAAATAAGAATGGGCGGAGTCTCGATAAAATTTTATCAAAATACCCCCTTCACTACGCTGAATTGCATATTTGCAAAACAAAATTGGATTTTTTCACTGATCCAAAATTTTCGTAAAACACTGTGTGTGAACAATTATTAATGGTAAAACACGTTTTTTGTTTTTATTCATCCTTTAATGATACTTAAATTGGCATTTTACAAACGCTACAGTAAGGCGGGGTTTTCATTAATAAGGTGTGTTTTTATAGATCATTAGAAAATTTCATATTTTATTTTTGTAGAAAGAGCTATCGAGGGTAAATAATTTAGGCATAAAAATACACATTTACACATCTCCTTTCACTTTCTGCTTACTTGGATTTTTTAAAATTTTTGCTGCAAGGCGTGGTTTTCCAGTTGGCATGATCGGGTTTCGAATTATTTAGAAAACTGAAATTAAATATTCACACCGGAAAAACTTTTATTGAGACCTGAAATAGCGATAGCAGTTTAAGGATGTATTTCAGAAAATGCTTCAGCAGTCAAACGGTTAAAAATAAATATATGCGCTCAATTAATTAAATTAATAAAATTCAGAAATTCAGAAAAATGTGCATATATGGCGAATGGAACAAATTTTCTTTCCTCGAAATGTCCCGAAATTACTCATGCAAGGATCAACAAAACAATAACAACTCTATAAGTAAAAGTATGAATAATAGTACAATTAAAAACAGACGATTAACCTTTTAATGACGTTGGTATAAAAAGTTATACTATTATTCTACAAGTTATATTATTATTATTAAGTAACAAATTCACAACAGCAATGTTCATTAAAAGTTCAGAACTTGATTTTCGGCGCCATTTCATTGACTTCCATAATAAGTTATGTCCACCGTTTCGCTTTTCGGATTTTTACAGAAATTCCCACATTATTTAATAACTGAGAACTAATGCAAAAACCTAAAAATTGTCTGGAAAAAATACTGCTATTCAAAAACCGGAATGGTTGGAAGCTATGGGTTATTGTATTGCTGCCAATTGGTCTCATAAGTCAATAGATCGCTGACTGCCGCATGACGAAACGGTAAGTAAAAGAGGCTGGGTGTTCAACGCGTTAAAAAAGTTTTTAACATATATGTGGTTCTGAAAGTCTTTCATGCCATATGTAATAACTTAAGATTTCTAAAAGTATTTTCTCATGACTAGAACATTAAAAACATTAGAGATTGCTCTAAAAGTGTCAATCACTGGTGCACTTAGGCTCATTTCAAGTGAAATCACCTAAGGTGGTTGCCCTCATGTCACAGATATTAATGAAAATTTTTTATTATAAAGTACATAGTAAAAAAGGCTTAAAATATTTTTTTTTTCAGAATTTTTTAGTCAAAACTAAGAATAAGGGGTCATTTCGAAATTTAACTAAATTTAACAAAATGGCGTCACTGAGCATGATGGTTTATCAGTTTCAAACCACCATAACACTTTTCTTTATGGACCAATTTTGTTTATTTTGGTGTCATTAGAAAGATAAAAGTATAAACTATGAAATAAAATTATGCAAATGCTGAAAATATGTATACAAGCATTTACAAAATTGTAATAAAAGCATTTTTTGAAGGAATTCCACATCTCACCACACTAATTATTTTTCACCTAATATAAAATGACATTCTTTTCAATATAAAAAAAAAAAATCAGGAGGGTGTTTTTTGTATTTTGTGATAAAAAAATTAAAGAAGTAAAGTAATAAAAGTTTCATTAAGTTCCATTTAATGGCTAACTGATGTACAACAAATGACCTTTTAACCACACAATATGCATTCTTAACATTTTAACAATTACTAATATTGTCAAGTGGTTCAAACTTGACCATTTTTTTTGCAAGGTAAAGCAATGAACAATATCCTTCTTTTTGGGTTCGAAGCTAAATTATACCCAACATGTGATTTCCAATTCTCCATTTCTCTACAGGATAAAAATATTTAATTAGAATACGAACATATCCCTTTACAATATGAATATAAACAGTTGTCACATGCCAAATGTCTTATGACGTAACACGGATAAAGTCCATTGCCTTTTCATAAACGGAAT
The DNA here is from genome assembly GCA_963930645.1 of Salticus scenicus. Classification (NCBI taxonomy): domain Eukaryota; kingdom Metazoa; phylum Arthropoda; class Arachnida; order Araneae; family Salticidae; genus Salticus; species Salticus scenicus. Next base: position 13,488,230 of record OZ005657.1, on the reverse strand, counting down.
TAAATTGAAATACAGCAGAGCCACTTGTTGGCCAATATGCACACAGATTAAAACAGCACAGTATTATATAATTTCCATATCATATATCATGTTTGGTGGATTTATACACTATAGAAGTTGAGGTATAGCCTTGACTTAAATAGGGTAAATCACAACGTAGTAGTACCACCTGTTGGGTGATATATTCGAACAGCTAATTAGCACCAATTTAAATCAAGGTCTAACCAATTATCAGTCGTACTTAAATCCCGCCTACTACAAAATACTACAAAATTTCCTTAACACATCATTCACAAGCAGACAAATAATCATTTTCTAACAATGAGAGAATCATATTTAGGACATGTCAGAAGGTGTAAATTCATTGAAAACCTAAAGTCGAAAATATTTTTGTATTCTAAAAAACCTGTCTAATCATACCTTTTTAATGATACCACATTCAACTCTCTACTCGTATAACTAATATGTTAAAAATGTACAACAATTTTCATGTTTGCCTATTAAAGTATAGAGTATTAGTTTAAAATAATTTCAGAATAAATAATATTATATCTGAGTTGAAAGTAATAAGTGACCAGTGCTTGTGCTTGAGATAGGCACATTGATTAAAATAGTTTCATATGGAACCCAACAAACATCAGAATGATTAGGCCATAAATAAGCTGAGGAAATTCTACTTGGGTTCATAAATTTCATATTTGCATTTCGATGTTCTTCAATAATCTCCAGTATTGTTCCAAGCCACCAGTTACTGTCATAGATAGCTACAAGAATTTTGTCTTCTTTTATATTGAGAAATTATTTGATTTGAAGTCCGAAAGAAACTTGAAAAATATATTATATGATGAAACATGCTTTACAGGCAGTCTTCTTTCATCCAGTGGTTGGAAGAAATAATTTACTCTTGTCCCAGGAATATTTGAACAATTTCCATATCGTTTATCTAACAGCTTTTTGAATTTTGTTACTTCCTCGGTTGTAATATAAAATGCGTATATTTCTGGAATATAAATTTTGGCAAATATAAACATTTCTTTTGGACTTAATATGTGATTGTAAAATGGACATTGCAAATTTGCTCTTGTGGCTAAACATTTTATAGTACCACTAATTCCAACACATGCATTTTTACCATGACGTGTAGCAATATTCGCTTTTATATTTTCAGCTCAGATATAATATTATCCATTCATACATTATTTAAAAATTATAATGATCATTAAAATGTTAAGAATGCATGTTGTATCATTCATTTGTTGTACATCACTTAGACATTAAACAGAACTTAACGAAATATTTATGTATTTTACTTCTTTAATTTTTTAATCACAAAATACAAAGAACACACTCTTGATTTTTTTTATATTGCAAAGCATGTCATTGTATATTATGAGAAAAAAAAAGTGTGGTGAGATGTGGTGTTTTATTGCAAAAAATTCTTGAAGTTTGCAAAAGAATTCCTTCAAAAAATGCTTTTATTACAATTTTGTAAATGCTTGTATACATATTCTCAGCATTTGCATAATTTTATTTCATATTTTATACTTTTATCTTTCTAATGACACCAAAATGAACAAAATTGGTCCATAGAAAAAAGTGTTATTGTGGTTTGAAACTCATAAACCATCATGCTCATTGACGCCATTTTATTAAATTTAGTTAAATTTCGAAATGAGCCCTTATTCTTAGTTTTGACTAAAAAATTCTGAAAAAAAATATTTTAAGCTTTTTTCACTATGTACTTTATAATAAAAAAATTTCATTCATATCTGTGACATGAAGGCAACCGCCTTAGGTAATTTCACTTGAAATGAGCCCTTACCCTATGTTAACATTTCTGTAGTATTTCAGAAATATATTTTACAAAACATTTTCATTAAAATATATCGGTTACATTTACGGTAGTTTCTTAAGATTGTAACATTTTTGAGATAATTATATGAGAAATTAATGTTTATGCACTCACGTTTCTGAAATATTTCAGAAATGTTTCATTGTTTAAATATAGTTACAATGAAACTTTTTTTTTTTTTTTTCGATCATGGACATTTCTATGTTTTTGAAACTAATAAAAAAGCAATCTAAAACGTTTTAAAATGTTTCTACAATAATGACATTGTCATGATGTTGTCTAATTGCTACGTTTTTAAATCACTTTATGCTGTTATGGAAGATCTCTAAGGCCACACAGCTCAAAATATTTCAGTAATGCTTTTTTAGATCTTGTCAGGGATGGAACACGGGCGCAGAATTCATACCGGAATGTGTTTAAGAAATTTCTCTACCTATAATATCGTCGATTTAAGAGGTAGAAATTTTTCTTACATTGATAGTGGTATGAATTCTGCGCCCGTGTTCCATCCCTGTCTTGTTGAAACATTCACCATTTTTGATGTTCTGTCTGTTACGTGGATGAAAATTTTCTCCTTGTGTTTCTACATTTTTATATTGCAGAATTTAAATTAAAAAATGCCTGCCATAAATATTTTTCTTAACATATAGTTTTTCTTTTTCTTCTTTGCATTACTTAGTTATGCGAAGTAATAATTCGCATGCATTAATTTTTGCTCAATGTCAGTTATTTGAGTTTTTACCCTTCAACAGCCTTCAAAAGAAAGCTTCGCAAGGTAGGAGAGACAGGGGTACAATGGACCATTTTTGGAAATTTTAAGTGTTAACCTCGCTAATGAAAATATGTGTGCATATTACCTATATATTAGGTTTTATGTTGCACTCAATCAAATACAAGAATTATGTTTACTTTTTTTTTTAATATTTTTTTTAATAGCAACTGACCAAATGGACCCTTGTACCCCGACCGCGGGGTACAATGGTCCATGTCACGGAATACTATGGACTACAGGTCAAATTTAAGAAGTATACTAATGAAGTGTGTTTTTAATAGTATAAAATGTAGAACATATTATATTTGTTTATTTATGTCTTCGATTCATAAAAGTATACTAATGTAGTGTGTTTTTAATAGTATAGAATGTAGAATATATTATATTTGTTTATTTATGTCTTCGATTCATAAAAATAATGTAAATTAATGAACATTAAAATTAGAAAATGATACACCAAATTATTTTTGTATCACTGAAAGTCTGCTGTTTTCTTGTGAAGTTGTAGGTTCTGGAAGACTCCTCATTATATTATCTTGAAAATTTACAAGAGATGTATCAACGCTCCCAGGAAAAAATTTAGAGATCTTGATTAGTTTTTCGTAGCACGAATCTCACAAAAACAAATTCTTTAATCTTTTATTTCTGTGATTAAACCAACAAAATGTAAAACCGTCTTTTTCGTCAAATTTATTTGTATTATTATTTTTTAATTGCATTATTTAATTACAGTTTGTTATAGCTGTATGATATTTGTAAAAATATAAGAATACAAAAGTAACTAAATGTTTATTAAAAATAAATAGGAAGAAACGTCAAAGTAAATTGCTTTTTTATTTATCTTTGAAGACATAATAGATCTAATTAAGGTTAACAATGAAATTTTTAAGTATAATTTATAGATAATAGCTCAGAAATGTAGATTTCGTAATATTATGACAGAGAACTGGGATACATGGACCATGGTCCATTGTACCCCGGTTCTTAGTAGCCCATTGTACACCTCTGACAGCAAATGTTAAAAACAAAATAACAAATCCTTTAAAAGATATTTTAATGAGAGTAGATATAATAATAGATAACATTAGCACTTTATTGCGCTAAATAGCCCCTTCCAGATCATAATTCTTCAATGATGGAAAGAAAAAATGTTTAACTAAAAATATTTACTTTTGGCTACCGTAAACAAAATTTCACGAATAAAATAGCTAAATTGTCAGTTAGACACGAAGTTGCTGGCTAAGTTTCATCACTGCAGTGCTGGTATCAATGTACCAAAATACGAACCATAAAAAAAATAAAAATAAAAATAAATAAAATTATAGAGCGCGGTCGATTGTACCCCAGTCTCCCCTACACCTTCTAAAATTTTTGTAGTTTGCTGTTAGATTAAAAATAATTTGTGTGACATTCAAAAGAGTTTCTCTTACCCTCCATTTAAATACTATAAAGGCAGATTACAGATTAAGGTATATAATAACGAGTACTGCGCATAAATGTTCTTTAAAAACAGTTGCAAATAAATTTGGAAATAGTTTTATTTGACATAGATTCATACAGTTTTATTTGGCATTTATCTTCAAAATAAGCATAATACGATAGATAAAAAAGATAATTTTCATAATGCAATATGGATATAATCTTATAAATAATATAATCTTCAAAATACTCAATTTGAATTCCCGGCAAGTATTTATTTTAGTTATCCTGATAACAGACTTATACACTGATCAAAAAGGATCACCACTGAGAGAGGGGCACAAAGAGTAATTATAGCAAAAAATCAGTACTGAAATTTGGAAACGAGACAAGTACTACGGTTAACGTATAAGTATAAGAAAGTAATTACCACTCTTAAGCAGTTTTCAAGGACTTGGTGGAGTACTTTCATCAATTACATTCGAGAGAGAAATTCATAGTCACTCAATTTTGTGCAGCCCTGTATATTCTCTATAAATTACACCCCACATAGTTTAATTAAATTTAGCACTGCATAAAAAACACATAATATAACTAGAAATACCCATTTGGAAATGTCCAAACACATTTCTAATATATCCGATTTCTTTTGTGTGGCCTTGTAAACGAATGACGAATTATTTTCATACCATATTCCATAACTGCCAAGTCTCAGTTATTTTCAACGGAAACTTCAGACCGGAAATTTTTTATAAAAGCTTTCAGTTTATTTAATTTTAGTTATTCGTCAAAAATATATGTGGCCTATTCTTTTTTAAAAATCTGATTTAAAAATTAGCAATGTTGGCAGTTATGATATTCTTTACTAATCATGCTTTTAAGGATATAAAAACATGTCTTCATATCATTTTGTTTAGAGCAGTCTAAAGGTGTTGAATTATACCTCCTATAAATTTCGGCCATAGAATTAGTGTATCTAAATTCTCTTATCTCTTGCATGTCCCTGTGCACAAACCATTCGTCCGATTTCAATAGCATCCCCGGTGTGATAAAGGTTCAGAATACCGTCTTTGCACTTCCTGCTAATATTTGTTGATGAGTTATGCTCATAAAAGTATCACAGACAGACACATGCTAAGAGAACAATCTCTAAAAACTTTTTTTTTTCATTTAAGAAATAAACTTAAAACGTTTAAATATATCAAAAATTTGATCCAAAAACAATACTCTCTCTATCATTATATGGGTAAGAGAAAGTAATAATGAGATAGTATGTTAAAATTTCTGTAATATTTCAGAACTGTCTGTTACAAAATGATTTCATCAAAATATGAATGCAGACATTTTTTCACACACTTATGTGAAACATCAGTCTTTGTGCAGTCACATGTCTGAAAATTTTCAGAAATATTTCTCCGTTACAAAATAGTTTCAATGAAACCTGGTCGTTATTTTATTTTATTTTTTTTTCAGGATTGCAGACATTACTGCATGTTTGAAACTAACCTGAAAGCAAACTAAAACTTTTCCAAGCTTTTCTGATAATGTTACGATGTCATCTAATTGTTACATTTTTGAAACATTTTGTGCTATTAAGGTAAAAGTTTACACATCAATCTTGCTGTCATATAACTCATTATTTTTACCACATTAAATTAATTTTAGCAAAAAGTCCTTCATTCCTTTCTTATCTTATATAGCTATGTTAAAATCAATTGATTTATATTGAAAATTCGATAATGTTTCCAATTAGTCAACATAATCCTAAGTTGTTATTCATTAAGTTGCCTGAATGAACTTTGTAATCTTGAGCGTCATTTTACGATAGTGTGTGAGGTTCAACGTAAAAAATGACAGATTGTAAACATTCTTCAGTTCTTTACTCATATTTTTATTTTAATTCCATCAGCATTTTCTAATTAATGTTAGGTAAATTAATCTAAACAAAAACTTACCAGTTTCTTTAAATTTTAAAATACATACGCAATTACTTCAATATCTAACAAAATTATTTTTAATAAATTGACAATATATAAAGTTTTAATGTGCATTTTCTTAATAATAAAACTATCAATAACCGTATAATAAAATATATCACATTTCCCGAATTACAATAAAGATTTTACATTTATATTCTTGTCTAAAGATTCTACATTTATATTCTATTAACATATCCTGGGTAAAACCCTACACCCTTAAGTTTCCAGCCAAATCTCGTATTACATTAAATTTTGAATGAATTATCGCCTTCTGTAGCTGCCCAAACCGCAATTACTTTAGAAACATCAATTACTGTCTGAAATTCAATACACCGAGCATGTACTTCATACTTTAAACTTCTCCAATTTGCATTTTAGTTTCTAACTTTCTGAGGATCGTATGTTTAAGTAGAATAGTTTCTCACTAACTAGATAAAATAATAAGACCTAAATTTAAATATTTCATTACTTGTTATTTCAAAGATATGCAAAATTTCATTCCAGAAATTATCTACACCTTAGATTTAAAATATTTCACATAATATTGGTATTAATAAAGTTTTAATTTATTAAAATGATTTTCATGTGCATTTATGAAAAGTTTAAAATATTTGTAAGACTTGCACGTCACTTTCATATAATAAGAATACATTTCACATTTTTTTCGAATAGTAACCTTTGTCTTATTTAATCTAAGTGAAGTAATACAAAATCTCTCTACTTAATATCTTTATTCGAGAAAAAATACTACTGCTGGTTTTGGAAGCTTTTTTGTCAAAAACACTTAAATGAATTTGCAATTATATATCTGTCATGAAGTTGAAAATTGCTAAATTAATTTCAAAAATAGCCATAGCTGCCAACTTACACTTTTTTTTTTCTACCAAAAATTTTTAGTAATTGTTTTAGCAGTTTTCTGTGATTAAACCTAATAAACATTTTGATAAATAAATAAAAAGTTTTTAGCATCTATGAAAGTATGCGTTGGCACCTATGAAAGTAAATATAGACACATAGTTGATGTTGAACATGTCCAAAGAAAGAATATAGCATTTTTAATGTTTTAAACATTTTTCATTTGAAACATTTTTATGTTAACCTGATTAAGTTCAAATAAGTTTAATAAATAGATAGTTTTGTAAGTAAACGCTGTAAATTACAAAAACTCCTAATTGTTGTTTGAGGTCAAAATAATAGCACACCTCTTTATCAGGTAAAAAAATAAGGCACGAGTGTATCATCAATGTAACAAAGTGCACTTGCGTCTACTAAGAAATTTAATATGACTTCTACGTACGGCTTCTTCTGAACTACGGCTGCTAAGTGTCCCGTTTTTTACGGGAGGCTTTTTACCATAATTTTTCTACTACTTAATAAATTAAAATTTATTAAGTAGTAGAAAATAGAATAGTTTTCTATTAAAAAAGAGTAATGATAAATGTGATTTAAAAATCTGAAGATTTGGCAGCTATGCTGCAACATCATTTGTCTTATCTCTTAGTAGTGCTACTACCTATCGAACAGAAAAGGAACAAAAGTTAAAATAACGATAAAAACAAGGAAAAAATAATGAAAAATTATTGCATAATAAATGGTAAATTTTTGGTTATAGTGCGAAACTAATGAACGTGAAAAGTTACATAATCTGAACCACATAAATGAAGCAAAGTTGATAAGAAAAAAAAAAAAATCGAGAGAATTCAGATTGCAGATAAGCTCGTTACTTATTGTGTGCGTGTTCACTGCATATTTTGTACATAAAGCTGATATAGTTTATCTATTTTAATATTTTGTTTAAAGATTTCAATACGTTATAAATTTTCTTATAAAATTTATAACGTGTATATCTTAATTAATTGAACTGGAAGCCTGGAACCATGTGAACATCGAAATGCTCATCTTAAGGCTACTCTTAATTCATGGCCAAAACGAGATTTTACAAACAATAACCATGAAATAATGAAATTATCAGGGATGGAACACGGGCGCAGAATTCTTACCGGAATCTGTTTAAGAAATTTTACTACCTATAATATCGTTGATTTAAGAAGTAGAAAATTTTCTTACATTGATAGTGGTATGAATACTGCGCCCGTGTTCCATCCCTGAATTATACAATATAGTTGCAAAGTGTACATGTTTTGTAAACTCAACTGTTTTTCTTTATTCCAGAACTAAAATTCAAAATTGAGAAACAGAAAACAAAATTTACCCAGAAATAAATAGTTAAAATCTTTAAAAAGTAAAAAGTGTTTTATTCATAACACCAAACCAGCGTTCCCAACTTTTATTATTTATTCACGCGTATTTTTAGCCCCGCGTCTTTTTCATACCGGAAATTTTGAAAAATTATTTTCTTCTTATTTAATTGTTGTCACATATTAAATAGAAATAATCAACAAAATTTCTGGTGCGAAAAGAAGGCGGGGCTAAAAATGCTCGTGAATAAATTATAAAAGTTGGGAACATTGCACCAAACTTTTCTAACTTTTTATCCATATTGGAAATGTTAATACTGTTATTTCCTTACACATACTTGCCAACTTCCTAATTAATATTCCGTAGTGTCGTTAGTCCCACCCATTTTTTTCACACCAGTTAATTTTTAGACTAGTCGTCTGCAAATTCAATTACGATTAATTAAGAAGGAAAATACTCTAAAAAGATACTAATATGAAAAAGAAGGAGGGGCTAACAATACTACGGAATATTAATTAGTATGTTGGCAAGTATGCTTACAGTGTTGCCAGCATGTATGGACCAACATTGTACGTTTGTCTAATCGATTATCATATACAGGAAACTTCATTCTTCAACATTGGTGGTAATTATTAATTTAAAAAGTTCCTACAAGTTGGCAACACTCTTTATTTCTAGATATTTCACGTATATTTAACTGTCGAAAATTAATACAGATTATTTTATTCGGAAATACTGCAAGTAAATATCCTGCCAATCCGGTGTCTTGGCAGGGGTCATTACATCATGACCAATGTAACATTTACAATAAGATAAGGCAATTATTTTATTTTTAATTCCATTACCTTAAATATTAAATTGACAGTTAATTTGTTTTTTAGATCTGCTAACTATGCTAGTTTATCCGTAATGGTATTAAGCCCCGCTTTTTTTTCACACCAGAATAGTTGTAGAGCAATAGTCTTCTTATTTAATCGTGAGAACCAATTGCTGAATATTACTCTACAAGTATTCTGGTGTGTATAAAAGGCGGGGCCTAATACCATTATGGTAAACTAGCATAATTAGCAGGTCTAGTTTTTGCCAAAATAAAAATTTCTGGTCAACGTAACTTTTTTTCAACCACAAACTCATCTTAGTCACACATTTATTTTAGTCATAATTTGTTATTTGAAAATAGTTATAGCTACCATTCGTTCTAATTTTTGGATACCGAAACAACTGTTTTTTACAGAAATTTTTAGAAGCTTTTGTAGCAGTTTTTGCGCTCTCTTTCTTTTCTTTCTTTTCTCTCTCTCTTTTGTTTATTTTTTTTATGATTTAGTAGGATGAAAATTTCTGTAAAAAAAAAAAAAAAAAAAAAAGCTCTAATATCTAAAAATCTTAACGGTTGGCAGCAGTGATTTATCAAAAATACGGATTTTCGCCTTTTTCCATGATTCTCAAAACAAAACCTATCAGCAACCAATTTTTTAACCCCCTATCAAAAAAGGGGGGGGTTATAAGTTTCAAGCCTTTGTATACATGCATGTCTTCCTATGGCATTCAGAACGAATAGATCGATATCAATACTACTTCTTCTTCTTTTTTTTTTTTTTAAGAACACAGATTGAATCAGAATGATTCGCCATGTTGATTGAAAAATCTTTAATAGACTTTTTTAAATTAACAAAAATATGTTTCTTTTTTTTTTTTTTTTTTTTTCCTATTTTAAATTTACAAGCCACTTCGCATTGATGTTATTAAATTTGAGTGCAGACAATCTTGCAATTTCCAAATCAGTTAAGTAAAACCTGCGAGCTGCAAATCTTACAAATTTTATTTGTTTATTTATTTATTTTTTCCTTCCAGCGCATCATAAATTGTAAATCACCTTTTTTTTTTTTTTTAATTGGAGTATCAAACATTACATGCCAACATCCTAATTAATATTCCGTAGTGTTGTTAGTCCCGCCTTTTTTCACACCAGTAAAATTTTAGAGTATTATTCTTCAAATGCAATTGCGATTAAATAAGAAGAAAAATATTCTAAAAAGATACTGGTATGAAAAAGAAGGCATGGCTTACAATACTACGGAATATTAATTAGCATATTGGCAAGTATGATAAAAACTTTTTTTTTTTTTTTTTTTAATCACGAATTTTAAACTGATTTTTTTCAAAACTTAAAAATTTGTTATATTGTGACTATGAATTCACAGGCCAAAAATCTTTAAATAAATGAAATCTAATGAAAATTATAGATTTTTTAGAAATGTTTTTTAAATATTTATTTATTTATTTATTTATTTAAGCTACTTTACACTAATATTATAAAAATTCCGAACTGTCACTATTCCAACTTTTAATTTATAAATATATATATTCATTAAAGCATAAAAAAGCTAAAAAAAAATAATAAATAAATAAAAATCGTGAATTTTTAATTTATTACGACAAACATTAAAAACTGGATACTAATCGTGATTTCAGAGTCGAAAAAACTAAAAATTTGGTTAAAAATTGAAAATTTTAAAGAATAATAATATTTAATTGCATTTAAAGTCAGACCTGCGTTGACATTTTATAATTTGCGAATTGGCGTTCTGTCAACTAAAAATTACATATTTTATAGAAAAATAATGTTTAATTAAATTCTAGTACAGGTGTTTCTTTAAAGTTAGCTTTGCACTTGTTTTAGGTATTAATAGATTTTTTAATTAAGAATTTTCAGAAAAATAAAAAAATACTTTTTTTTTACACGATACATTACATTTACATAATTATTTTAATTGCATATTTACATGAAAATAAATTACATAATTAATACATTTACATAAATAAGAAAACAGGGAAGGTTTCTTTATCATTCAAGTACTCTTTTAATAAAATAATTCTTCTCTACTTTTAGAAAAATATGGATTTTTTCACTATTTATTCGTTCTTCCTTCACTGCTAGCGCGGTATCGCCATCTAGTAGTGGTAATAGGAAATAAATCTGGTATAGAAAAATCTGGTATTACAATTCATTTATCACTTTAAAATTGTTATGTAATTTAAAAAAGTAATATTAATATTTGGAAATTTTTCAGTTCTTTCTCCGTTTCATTGAAAATATATTTATACAGCCACTAAATTCAATATTTGAAATTTAAATGAAATTTATTGCAATATATATATATATATATATATATATATATATATGTATATAATGGTTCAACTGATATTTTTCACTAAATCAGTAACATTTTAGCTGTAAACTGGTGTTCATAATGGTACACATGTCTAAGGTGAGAACGTGTTAATGCACTTTTATATAATGTTTTATTTACAATAAAAATTTTCAATTAATAATTATCATTTGATTAATAATAAATTACTTAAATTCTGTAAACTATTTTATATGTAATGAGATATTTAATAAAGCCAATTTAAGGGAACTTGGCACCTTTGACTTATCAACAGTGAACATTTTATATAAAAACAAACTTTTATTCCTATTTAATATTTACAAATTGAACTGTATAAGATTTTTTAAATAAAAAAATGTATTCAAGCAATACTTCTTATGGATTTTGATATATCTTTTACCAATTTGAAATTTTTAAATTGCGATTTTTCTGTTTGCATTATTTTCATGAATTCATGATCTTAAAAAAGCTAAAACTTCCACAGATATTTAAGATAAGACTTAATATATTTTTTGGATGTTTAATAGAACCTACATAAAATGATTAGAGATGGATTTTGAAATGTATTAATTAGTTTTTGGGGACAATATTAAAAAATGCATTTATATGTAAAAATTAAAAAAAAAAATGAAATAAAACATCAATTTTGTTATATTTTTATTTCTAATAATTTTCCTTTTAAATATATTGCACAATTTATCCCTAATTCTTTTAAGTAGGTTCTAATAAACATCTCCCCCCCCCCCCCCCCCAAATTAAAAAAAAAAAAAAAAAAAAAAAAAAAAAAGTCTTTAATATTTTAATATCAAACATTCTTAAATATCTTTAGTATTTTGAAGATCATGAATTCATGAAAAAATTTAAAGTGAGAAAACGCAATTTAAAGATTTTATATCCGCAAAATATGCATAAAAAACACAAGAATTGTTTCATGAATATATATTTTATTGAACTAATATGATATAATTCAATTTATAAATACAGAGAAAGATTCAATCTGTAAAACGTTCTATTGAAAACGTACTTGATAAACAAGCGCTTATTTAAAATAAATTTGTTCTGAATCACAAATTTAGCTTTAATAATCAGAGCTGCCAACCAGTCCGATTACAATTCCTACCACTATTCTCCTAAAGGTTATTATATTAGATCAAAAACAGAAGAAAATTATATTAATGGAGCAAGCCATAATAACTCCGTTTACATTGAAAACTACATTGCAACTAAACAGGTAACATCAAGGCTGGTAACATGGTATGACGTAAACAGTGCAAGTGCATTGGTTGCGCAACAGACAGATTTAAGCGGCATACGCAGATGCCCAGTTTCTCTCATCTAGAGTTCATTTGGAAAGAATAACAGTTCTGAAAGTCTGTTAAATGTACATTAGGCACATTATAAGTTCATATTACAAATTATACAGTACTCCTCCTTGCACAATATATATTAATGTTCCATAAGTAAAAAAAAAAAAAAAGAAAAAAAAAAAAAGAAAGAAAGAAAAGAAAAGAAATTGTTAAAATATAAAACGGATATTTCTATACTGGTACAAAATCTGCTGAATTGGCAAGTATCAGGTGCGGCAGTGAAACGGGCGATTTTGAAACCTCCACCAGCGATACAAATTTATTCACAGCGATATAAAAGAATTACAACATGAATTTAGAATGCTTGCAGTTTGTGTGGAATGTTTCTGAACAACTTGCACATCTTGCACAGACATGTCACGACACAAAATGTCCATCACTTGAAAATGACATCACGTAGGTGTCCCACATTTTCCTTCACTCACACACCCCTCTTTCTCATTCCATTACCCATTTCCTCAAAGTTCTGTACCCACAATTTAATAGCATGCGCCGACAGAACTGGGTAATGTGATGGACACCTGTTGTGGACATGTGATGGCGTGGGAGATTGTAATGAGCACGAAATACACGCTGCGCGGCCACGTAGCTGTCGTTGTTTTTGTAAAACGCCTTCACAGCAAAAGTGCATTGTTCACCGGTCCACGACGCCATCTCAACTGAGCCCCGATATCAGGGTCAATGCCAAAGGTTTGTTGTCCAGATGGCACCACTCTAGTTTTCTAATTCCTAACGTAACTTACTAATTCCAGGGTTTCAAAATCGCCCGTTTCACTGCCGCACCTGTTATAATGTTTTTATATTGCACCGTCTATCTGCACATATAAAAGAGTAAACACGCTGATTCACTTAACACAACCATGACAATTCTATGAGAGATATAATCACAAATTTTTGCATGTAGAGTTGTTTAGGGACCTTGAGTCCCCATTAAGAGGAGGTATAACATTTAATAAAAACATTTAATAGACATTTTGTAGCATTATATAACATTTAATAAACATTTTGTGAGTATAACTCAGCTCCACCTTACTTTGCGGTGAAAATATTTCACATAAGGAAACAAGAGTTGAATACAAAAAAACTATTTTCGGTTATTTTAGAATTATCGATTTTTAAGAAGGGAGGAGGAGGAACTATTTTCGAGGGAAATTTCACATAATTCTGATTTTCAAATAGAAGTGGTATAACGAGGTTAAAAACGGCCGTGCATTAGAGGTGGGCGTTATTTCACGTAACATAATAAGTAATATTATTATTGCATTGTAGCCTATTAGCACGGTAATATAGTACTAAAAATATCCTGTTAAAAAAATAATATTTTCAATTTTATCTCTGCACGCGAAACAGACGAGGAATTTCTGGCGACAAAACTGATATGATACAATATCATGCAAGTAAAAAGCTCGAATTATTTCTTTTATACAATGGATTTATAAAATACAAAAACAATATTATGAACGCCGATTTTTACCGAAATTCAAATGATACGAAAACTAATAGTCCAAATCGCGCCATACGGTAACAAAAAAGTACCGAGTAATGAATAAAACAACCATCTTTTCACGTCTAACTATTCCCGCACCCCTCATGTCAGATACAGCATCATACATATACAGATAACGAAGTAACAAGTAAAAGACTCGCATCACTTTCCGCACGCAGATGTTCGAATCAATTCGTTACTTCACGTCTGAAAAAAATACGATTTCATGAAACTCTGTTACTCCTCAGTGATATTCTCAATCAGTAATATATTTCCATGATCATAAAATTATCGTTAAAAAAATAATACAGCTGCAGCTATATTATTTTTGTAGCGATAATTTTGTAATGATAATATTTTCTAGAATGTATTACGGAATATTCCTTGTGAAATATATTAATCAAAATAATTTTAATAAGTAAGATAATTTTAACATGACAGTATGACATCATGCTAATATTTATTATGCCTATTAACTTACAAGTTGATTTTTTGGTGTTGATTACTTTCCATGGGATAGTAAAATCGTTTGGGCATAGAGTTAGTTACAAGATTCTCTTGTTTGACAGAACACAGAAAGGCTTACAAGAGGGGAAGAATTTGACTGATGTTTCTGTTTATGTTTACGGATTGGGGTGTTTTTTAATTAGATTTCGCTGGTAGGTAGAGTAGGAGGATGTTTATTTGAAATGATGATGGCAGATGGAACTCAAATTACGTAATAGGATGTGACGCATGCAAATGTGCTTAAGAAGATTTTACTTTTTCATATCTTTTTATGTGGCGATAAATTCGATAAGAGGATGTATATTTGTGTTTCGCTTTTCATTTCTTATTTATTTTATTCAGTTATATTTTTTTCTTATTTGATTTTTTTTATATGGATTATCTCTGAAAAGAGAGTTGACTGTGAAAAGAAAAAATATATATAAACTGCTCATTGGAAACAAATACTAAAAATCCCTGATGATGCTTCACTATTAAAGCGAAAAGCTTCGGATAAATTTTTTTAACATCTTTTAAATAAAATTTAATTTTACATGTGTTTAAAGTGTTTTTAATATAATTAATTATTTATTGTCATATATCCGTACAAGATCCGATTGGGAAAATCGCATTATGTGATTTTGCGAACAAAATTTAAATTTTATAACTGTTTCAAATTTAAAAAAGCATTTTAAAAGACGTCATCCCACTGTAATTAAGAATAATATTTTTTTTTTTTTTTTTTTTTTTTTTTTTTTACCTAAAAACCATATATCAGCATCTTGTGAATGACTCTTTAAAAAAAGAAAAAAGAAAAAAAGCCAGAAATTTAATTTCAAATCGCGTTTTACGCTTTAAACTAAATTTTTTTTTATTGTTATTTTTGAATAGTAGTTGCTTTTTAATCAAATAAAATTATTTTACTTTTCACATACTAAATATTTAATTATATATAAAATGTATACATATGTTTTTATCATTAAATTATGTTTTAAATACACCAGTTAAGTTTTCTTTTTCTAAACAATGCACTTAATAATAAGATAAATTAAATTTATCTTTCGTTGAATAATATTTCTAAAAGTCAATTATAACGTAATTGTTATGAAATAATTATGGCAGCATAGTTCTAATGCTATTTTTATTTTATTTTTATGTAATACATTATTTGTCAGTTTAGGATTTGGAATGTTGTAATCTTTGCTAATAAAACCTTTCTTTTTTTTTTTTAAACAACTAACATTTTATGAATAATATAGTTTATATATTGGTATTCTTTGTCACAGTAAACGGTTGGTTGGTTGGTTGGGTTTTTACGTCGCACTAGTGTTGCACAGATGGGCAATTGGCGACGGTCTGGGACTCACCCCTAGAGGTGGTCCGGAGACGTGCCATTGCAATTTTGATCCTCCACAGAAGTGATCACAGGAAACGGATGTATGCGTTTCAATATTATTTATAATATTCCGTTTTCGCATGTGCGTACTTCTTCAGAAAGAACGTTTCATGGACTATATCTTTTACTATTTTTATTTTATGATAGAAATTTTATTTTTAAAAGAAAAGAAAATACGATTACATTAAGTGAAAATTACTATTCGAAAGTGTTGTTATTCAAAAACATAAATCGTATGCACTATGTACGACACGCCTATATAATGCATTTCTTGAAGTCCCATTTCAATTATGTAGAAATTAGAAATAGATTACAAAAATAATAGGATATTGGAATATATTACCATACACTGTACGAAATGAAGTAACGTATTACCGAAATGTAACTGTTTATCCCATCCCTACCGTGCTTCTTTTTGAGAATAATTCCGAAAACCCATTTTGTGTTTTCTTTTCCTTTTTTTTTTTTTTTTTTTTTTTTTTTCTCTATTTTTGAATTTGAGGTGGGTAGTTACGGGGAGGGGTAAATTCGAGGCCCTCTATCTTAAAGCTATGAGAGCTGCTGCCTAGTGTGTGGGTTATGTATGTGTGTAATCAACATGCATTGAAACAGGATTTTGAGAAATTCCCTTTCTTCCATTTAGGACGGGAGGGTGGGTGCTAAAAACACGTTTTCAAGCATAACTCTGCTTTAAATTATCCCAGAAAGATGATTTTTAATGCTTTGATTTGTTATACATACCAAACACACATTATAAAGGGATTTAGAGAATTTTCCGCTTTGCCTCTTTGAGGCGGGGGGGGGGATATTCTTCCAAATTACCGTAACTCTGTTCAAAATTATATCAGGTACGCTTTTTTTTTATGTGTTTCACTTGGTTATCTGTACGCAACATACATAATAAAGCTATTTTGAGAAAATTTCTAACCCCCTCCCTTGGGAGAGGGAGATCCAAAATCACGTTTTCAAGCGTAGCTGTTC
The DNA here is from genome assembly GCA_963930645.1 of Salticus scenicus. Lineage (NCBI taxonomy): Eukaryota > Metazoa > Arthropoda > Arachnida > Araneae > Salticidae > Salticus > Salticus scenicus. Next base: position 13,471,123 of record OZ005657.1, on the reverse strand, counting down.
TCTACATTATCCCACGAAAGCGACTTTATGGTTTATCGGCTGGTTATGTATACCCAACATGAATTATAAAGCGATTTTGTGAAATTACGCACCCCCAACTCCCTCGTGACTGCAAAGGTAAAAAACACGCTTTGAAATTTAACTCTGCTCAAAACTACCATAGAATAGCAAGTTTTGGTGTATGGGTGTTAGTTTAGTGTACGCAAAATGCAATTTGACTAGATTTCTCGAAATTTCTAACTTCACCTGCGGGGAAAGGTGGGAAGAGTAAAAAAGTGGGTAAGGCGCTGTTAAAGATAATGGGGATACTGGTTCGTCATGTTACGACATGACGAGAATTTCATGAATGGCGTAGGCTGCGGGCACCCTAACTGAGGTTTTGACCAATTCCAATGACTATTTTTTAAGATATTATTAGATTATTACATAATCATTAAGATATTATTAGATTATATATTATATATTAAGATATTATATTTTTTTAAGATATTATTAATGATATTGAATTTTGAGAATTCGTTTAAATATAGTGAAAGCCTACATCGTTGGCTTTGCCTCATTAATTTTAATCTTAGTGAGATTAATTTTATTCTCATTAATTTAAAACTTAGTGAGACCGGTTACTCCAATTAAAACTGCAAAGCTAATATTATTCAAAGTTTAGAATAGTAGCAATCGTAGCATAGTTTTAAGTTTACGTGAAGTTTTAAAGAGTGAATTTGTGTAAATCACATGAACCATTATAACGCAGAAATTTCTACTTTTAAGTTACTGTAAGATACCACATTGCCTGCTTTTTAAATATAGATAAATAATATATTTAAATATATATATATAATTAAAAATCCAACCTTAGTCAATGGATATCCTGATAATTTAATTTAAACTTTTTTCATAAATAAATCATTAGTTATTATCATTGTTAATATATGGTCTTAATTAATTGTCTTAATTTTCATTGTTTAATAAATAATTACATACATTCATAGTATTCATAGTTACTTCTCTTCGTGTAATAAATGAGGGGCAAACATTTAAACCATGTTTTCTTTTTCGGATACAATTTTTCAGAAAAAGAAATAAATAACAAAAAGTAAATAAATAATAACTGAACTTAAAAACCCTAGTTATCGTTTGTTTAGCTGTATTACTACTTACTAGGAAAATATGTAGACGTACTGTTTTATGTTGAGTTTAAAGAAAAATTTCTTCTCTCTCTCTTTTTTTTTTTTTTTTTTTTTTTTTTTTTTTCAGAAAACACAGTTTTAATGTTTGCTCCTCAAATTTAACTTTTATTGTTTCATCTATAAATAATTACATTTACTCATAGTTACTTCTCTTTGTTTATTAAATTTACTTTTCACAGGTCAATAAATAATTTCATTCATTCATTGTTTATAATTCATCTATTAAATTTTTGTAATGTTTATCAAATTTCTTATGCATGCTATTACTTTGAAAAATAATGTTAAAATTACTTATTTTCAATTTAATTTGGAATTAATTTGTATATTATTGTAAATTTCATGCTACCTTTTACTTTAGAACATTAATATGCATTTCCGATGTTTTGTATTAAATTAATTATGTAATTTAATTTTAAAAATTATATATAGATGACAGCACCTCCTGTTCGACCGAAATTTTTTTTTTTTTTAATGTTATGAGTAAATTTGTTTAAATTGCTTTTACTTTATTATTTGTTGAAAATTTATTCATTTTAAAATAAATATTATCGTATATATTTAATTAAATGAAAGTACTTTTAATTTGAAATAAACTAAAATTAATTTTATATTTTATTATTTTTTACTTTCTTCTCCTTGTTTAAAGCATCCTAGCTGTCTTGAATTGTATGTTTCACTGTTAACAGCATTCGTCCATTTTTCCTTATCTGCATCATGTGTGAGTCTTTTGAGCTCCGTTTCGTTTTTAATTTATTTCATTCATGCTTTATTTATTTATTTATCTATTATGGCTCTTTTTCTTTTGGTGCTTACGGTTCTGACATCGGTTAAAAAGAAATTTTAGTTTTAAACACTCTTTAACAAAATCATAATCTTTACATGTTCTATTCTAACAATGTCTTCTAAAAAATTAGGAATCAGCATGCTTTCACCCATTTGATTTTGTCTTATTTTGATCTTTTTCAATCAGCTTACTTATTACATTAAGTTTGATAATTTTCTATCTTTTTTTTTTTTCGTTATATATATATATATAACAAAGAAAGGAAGACTTTCTCTCCCTATTTCGTTCCCACGTTTTCTAATTTTCGTATTTAAAAACTCATATACTAATAAAAATAATATGTTAGAGAAAATTGATTTTTATTATTAAATTTCAATCATGTCTCTGAAAGCAATTTCAATATCCAAAATTTATCGTTATTATATATTGTATAATACAAGATTTTTCGACAATCAGAAGACAGCTTACGCTTGTTAGGCTAATTAAATTGAACTCTTATATTGTCAAACACATTTCAAAGAGTTTTCGCTCCTCACAGACAACAGATAATTATATCAATTTAATCTGATTTCGTGAAAACGAGAATACCTTCTTTTCTAACATAATCTGATGAAAAAACGCAAATAATTAGACTTATTTCTATTTCCTTACATAGCATGAAAAACGTAAGTCTCAGAAATAATTTCAAAGGTTTAATTGTGAAAATCTTTTTATAAAATACTATGCTTCTCATAATCAACATTTCAGCATCTGAATACATTTTTATGTTTTTATGCATGTTTAAAAGTTGACGAAAACAAGTTCAGTTCATTATCGTACATCCCACTTATGACAGGAAGTAAAGTGTTGTAAAAACTGCGATCTTAGAGAAATAATATTTTTTCTTTAACTTTCCAATTACTTACGCTTTAGTAGATTACATTTATATTCAATTATCTAAAGTTTTAAATTTTGTCAATAACAAATGAAACACATGCTTATAGGAATCCTCTCTTTTTTTACACAGTAGAATGAATAAAGCAATAAGTTCGTTCAGAATTACTGATAAATTGTAAAATATAAAAATATAATTCATAAAACAATTTTTATATCTAAACATTAAAAGAAAAAAAAAAAGAAAAGAAGTATTACCAATGATACGAACTAGTTATTTAATATTTTAGCTCATTAAATGCAAATGAATCTTTATTTAAGAAAGAAAAAATATAATGAGGAAATTTTTATTCAGTATCTTAAAATATTAAATTTGAACAATATGTTATTCCATATATGAAAAATTATCAAGAAAAACTATCATAATATTCGCAGTAATCATTTTCTGAATTCATTTATAGTGACAATGTCTTTGCAAAAATACTTCAAAAATTAGATTTTCTTCTAGATAAAGATAATGTGTAAACGTACAATTAAGTATCGCTCAATTCGGTCACTGTAAAAGATTTTAATGAATAGGAACTATTTCGAGGTGATATTTTAAATAAATAAATAAATAAAACGATAAGTAGTAATTAAATCCTCATTAGAAAAGTATAAAATATTATATTTAATGTGACGATAATCGCTTTGATCTAAAAGAAGCTTTTCTCATAATTTCAGAGACAGGTGTTGACAGTACGGTGGGATAAAGTAAATTAATTAGTTTTATAAGGCAAGAAAGTAAATCTGTTCATATATATATATATATATATATATATATATTAACTTACTTAATATCTTTTTTCTGTGTCCCTGTGTATTTGTGTATTTGCTGTAAGATATTTCACTTCCATTACTCGACAACTGTAGGCCAACCAGCGACCGAGCGGGTCTGCTCTCAAAGCTGGTAGATAGGAAGTGTCGGGTTTGATCCCAGGTCGCACTCATTGATCTAGCCGTTCGCAGTTTTCCGTGGTTTTCTCCGAAACTCGCATAAATACGTGCTAGGAACCCTTAGATAGACCCTCACGGAAGCATCCCACCTATAGGCCTAGGACTCTAGTCTAGTCATTCGGACTTAAACCCTACAACCAACCAACCAATCCAACAACCGTAGGTAATGAAAGTATTGTATTCGGTCAACAAATTCAATATCGAATTTTCACTTGCTTTACATGTTTTAAAGTCTCCTGAGTCCAGAGAAGGGGTTTTTGGTAATTGGTCAGTGTGTATGTATTTGTGTGTGTGTGTATGTATGTGTGTGTGTGTGTATGTATGTGTGTGGGATTTTTTTAACTCTCATATCTCCGAAATTAATAAAGATAGAACAGCAAAACTTCAGATTTGAGACATGTATAGTTCACAGATAATTTTGCCAACATTTGGGAAAAATAGAAAAACCGGAAGCGGGACCGTAAGCCCCGATGTCAAAAATGGTTCAAACGATTTTCTTCAAAGTTACTATATAAACCACTCTTTTAGATATCCTTTCGTATCAATTAGTTGGTTAGTTCAGGAAAATTGATAGACGCCTTGTATAAGTAGGTGATTTTATGATCTCGCAAGTGCGTTTCTTTAAAAACGGTTCTACTTATTTTCTCCAGATTCACCCAATTAACTTTCTTTAATTGCTCTTTCGTATGTTAGTTTTGGGTGAATATATTAGTTTTTCTAGTTTTGGCGGAAATCGAATGTTTGATCGAAAGTCGGTATCACATACGGTCATACGAAAGTCAGTAATTTAAAAACATATTTTGCAATCGGTAAATAAAAATTTAACGGCGAACGCCAATTTTTCAGAAGGTAAGAATAAGTTTAACTGATTTTTTACATCAAAAACCCTTAACCTCAAACTTTCATCAAAATCGTTATATCCATTTCCTAGTAACCCCAATCTTCTGCCATATTTTGGAAACCGTCAGATAAAGGATTAATAGCAAATTCAAACTTTACAGTAGATAAGGATAAGTTCAATCGATCCCCCTCCCTCAATAAATAAATAAATAAATAAATAATAAAAATAATAATCCTTAACCCTAAATTTTCATTAAATTCTTATATCTATTTCTGATTAAACCTAATGTCTGCTACATTTCGTAGCTAACGAATAAGGGATTAACAGCAAACGCTAATTTACCCGAAGATGAGGATAAGCCTAGTCGACTTTTCAACCCCCCCCCCCCCCAAAAAAAAAAAAAAAAAAAAAAAAAAACCTAACCCCCAAACTTTCATCAAAATCTGTTTATTCATTTCCGAGTAAACTCAATTTCTCATGAATAAATGGGACACGATTGGGGATGAGTGGGACAAAACTGGACTTAACAAAGAAAATAAAACAAAATGGAAAGTAAATCAATTTTTAAAGTTAAATTGGTTTATGTGATTTTATTACACACTGTGAATTTACTGAAATTAACTTAAAGTGATGTATTGACTCAAATTAACGTCAAAAGGCAAAAGACCTTTGGCTCGCACAGTTCCTAGTGCTCTATGCTTTGGTATTTTAATCTAATAAGATCTAATCTAAAAATAAATAAATAAATAAGACACTAGAAAGAGATAAATCATTATAATAGAATACAAACTATCCAGATAAATTTTTGTTTACAACTGATCGAGAAAAATCAGCATTCTATTCTGTATTGCATTAATAATCACCAGGATTTATTTAATTAGCTTAATTGGCATTGTGATTTTAATCAAATTATTAATAGCTTATTTTATTTTTGATTGTTCATTTAAATTGCATTGAATATTCTAATTTATAATTTTTTTAATCATAATTATTATAAACAAAAATCAGAACAATTAATTTCAATCTATTTTTCTCTAAATCTGCTACTTTTTTAATTTCATGTTATAACTACTGAACTACAGGTTATAAAAACATTAAAAATCTATTTAAGATTTGTTTTAATATAATTCTTGTGTACAATTTTAAACTAGCACATACTGGGAAATGTCCCATTCATCCCAACCACCACATGATCATATAAAACAGGAAATAGGCTTAATCAACAATTGTCAATATTCTTGAATATCATAAAAACAATAAAAGATTATGCTTTTTCGCCATATAAGAGTTATAGTAACTTTAAGCAAATAGTTAATGTTTTAACTACTACCTATTTGAATCAGTAAAAACTTACTTTGACAGTTGAAAAAGACTAATTTTTTTTCTGCCTTTCTGTGGATAGCACAATTCTGAAACTGCACTTCATGAATGACCTCAGTGCTGTCATATATCAGAAAAATTGTCAAGTTTCCAGTGCTTGCAAAACATAAAAATTTTACTATTGTCCCATTCATCCTGCGTCCCATTCAACCACACTCTCCCCTACATATTAATTTCCTGTGCCAACAACTGTGTTAACTTAATGTTCGATATTTAAAAGAGACTATAATAAGCTTTTCCAGACTTCTAATTTTTCTTCAAAATGTCATTTAACATCCACTTAACTCTTTAACTGAAAGAAACACTTGGCCCTTTTAGCATACATAGCATAACTACCTAAATTTGTTTAAAATTCAAATGTCATGAGATATTAATAAAGAAAAAAAATGTCTAAAACTATTCTTGGCTCTAAACACGTTTACAACGATAAAATAAGCGAAACCGATTTTCGCCAAATTGATTCCTGTGAATTCCGGTAACCATACAGTTCGTTCTGTTTACTTCCGCTGTACCAACGATCTTTGTGCCGCTTAATATATACACGCTTGTAAATCACCTCAAAGAAAGGTATTTTTAAATTAAGTCGAAGTAAAAAAAGAAAAAGAACTCGTGTTATACTAACCTTTTTAATTTATTCCATTTATTCCTGCCTTTCGTAGACTTTTCTATCGGTAGTGCCCCCTCTTTTTTTTTTTTTTTTTTTTTGAAGAGCGGTTACTCCAAGTAAATGTAATGTCAGTCACACGCACTGACATTTATGGTTACATCTGTATTTTCTAACAATAATCTCCATCTTACTTAGTGACAAAAAAAAAAAAATAATAATAATAATAATAATAACTAGTGGATCTGCAGATCAGGAGCCTCAACGCCCTATTTGCATCAGACATTATTCAATAGGTCATTTTTATTTATTCCTTATTATACAATAGTATATATTGATTCGATAGACTTGTTACCATAATCAGATACATTCCTGAGGGGGGCAGCCGCCTCCCTCAACCCCCTGCTCTATCTCTCTTTGTATACTTATCTGCATATCATATAAAGTGATACGGAATTTGTATTTACTTTTGCATAAATTCTTTCAACGAGGCTTAGAAAGTTGATAAAATGCTAATTTTGTGCATTTCAGTCATTTTAGTGTTAAAATAGCCTAATTTTCCCTTAAAAACGCATTAAAAAGCTCCAATAAGGGAAGAAATGGATTTGGCGTCAAATTTGGCGACTGTTTCCTTCCTTGGCGACCTTGGCGATAAAATCCTTATTAGAGATATACCAAATATGGAGGTTCTAATTTCATTGGCTGATGAGATACGGGAATTTTACAGAACAGCCTGGGTTCGATAGAAAAGTATAAAAGGAGCATTTTTTTCGCCAAGGCTCAGATCTGTGTCAGATCTCTCAGATCTGTGTCAGTTTCGTCAAATACTTGCTTCGCTTTGAGCCTCTTTGAATGAGACTTGCTTTATGTGTTATTGTTAAACAGTTTGTACTGTTGTTTTGCTGTTAACGGCTATTGTTTAAGCTGTGTTTACCGGTTGAATTGAAGCTGATACTTGGTTTATAGACCTGTATTTTTCTGGAATTTTCTGTGAATAAATCACTGAATTATTACAAGTTTAGCTTTTCATTCTCGGACAACTCACGAACTCCCCAAGTACGCAACAATATGTATTCTTAATAAACGACGGTCTTGTATTATTTCCCTGAAATTCATAAATACCATTTTTCATAACTACCCAAATTTCATACAAAAAAAAAAAAAAAAAAAAAAAAAAAAAAAATACATAGCATATCGGAAATATTTTGCGTAACCTTTAAATTAATTACCAATTCTACACCCACAATTTTCAACAGGAAAACATGCTTTTAAAATTCTAATAAAATTTCATTATATTTCATGGGGTGTAGTGTAACCATGTTAAAATACACTTTTAAGAAATACCGACTATAGACCGTTATAGTACGAAATTCTTTTATGTATCCCGGAAAAGTAGCCACAGTCATTATAAACGCCAATAATAAGAATAAACCTAATTAATTATAACTCATTAATTTTTCAAACTAATTTGACATCATTTGGATGATTACAGTACCTCATCGGAATTATTTTGTGTGGTCCCATAAATTATTTAGTCTATACATACCCTTTTTTAAGAGTAAACATGATTTTAAGCATCTTTATAATGTATGTTAATTTATTAAGTTTAATTCAGCATAAACTATACAGCTGATTTCGTGGGGCTCATAAACATGTGTACCAAATTTCAAGTCAATAGCGCTATTTTTGCGGCCGCTATCGCGCGACAGACAGACAGACACACAGACACAGCCCAAAACCGTTTTGAGTCTCAATAGAGGGCCTCCACTGACGTTTCGGCAACAATAATAATAGTCTGTAAAATAATCTATAAAGATTTCCGTATGTTAATAGTGGTAGGAAAGCTACTGTATTTGTGTTAACTGGCACTATCTTTTGTCATAAAATTACCCAGAGTAATTTTCTACTAACTTAATTGTAATTATATATTGAAGAAAATTGCTAAAAAAAAAAAAAAAAAAAAAAAAAAAAAAATGGTGAAAAAAAAGGCGGTTACTAACAATGCTAAGAAATAAATTAGATATGTTGGCAACCCTGTTAACTCATTTATTTTAGCATGTTGTTGACCAGTCATCAGTTAACTCGTTTCATTAAAAGACTAGCCCCTTCTTTAGGCGTTCTTCTAAAACAATACATTATTTTTTAATTTATGTTTTTTTTTTTTTTTTTTTCAGATTCGTGTTTAATTCATTGAGAAATCATTCACTGAATTGGTGTATATATTCTTTAATGATAATTACCGCATCGGTTGTTGAGGATAAAATTTAAGTGATTTTAACATGAATACGAAAAATATAGTGTGGTAAATAATGTAACATTTTAAAGAAATTCAAAGGGTAGTGTTTACAAATAAAAAATGGAAAATATGCGAGCATCAGTGTGTTAAGAAAATATTTTCCGCTTTCCTATACTCGGCTGACTTTTTTTTTTTTTTTTGGTGCGGAGGGGGGGGGGAGGAATGCACTATCAATATCCATTATTGTTTCGGATGTAATAGAACTTTTGATTTGTTCTATAAACAATTAATGAACACGTTATACTCAGAAACAATATTTAAGAAACTTTTTACTTCTCTGGTCGTTCGGCACAAACATATGAGGATTATATATCGACAAAATTATAAGAATTTCACTAAAAATAAGTCTGAATAAATATGCATTTTGTTTTATTCGGATATGCATAAACACAATATAATAAACTGAAAATGTTTGTTTAATATATTATGCACAATTTATACAATAATTCCTATTTGTTTATGAATGCGAGAAATATTACTTTGGCCTTCTTGGCTGTCAGTGTCATCTTATGTACATCGTTATTAAGACATTCGTAAAATGCGGTCACTTTTTTAACTCTTTCAGGGTACAGTGCAATCGCAAATTTTAATTTCCAATAGCAAAAACTAGCCTGGAAGTTTTTTATAAAACATTTCTTTTGTAACTTAAAGGAAGAACTTCATTTATTTGTTTTCTTCTAATACTGTTGGTGAATTTTGATGGCTTTTGATTTTAAATGAGAAAATTTACTTGTCTCTCAAAGGGTTAAAAAACTGTTATTTGAATTTTTATACTTTTAAATTTTAACGCCAGAAATTAACTTTAGTAGCAAATACAGCTTTCACTATTGCGCAATAAGCTTAATCAAATTGTACTTATGTGTCTAGCATTCCTTAAGAAATATCGAAAAACTCTCAAAATAGTCTTTTATCAATATTAAAAGGCAGTAAATCATAATTTTGTTCGTGGTATATATAATTTTTATAAGTGGTTGTTTAATCTCTTCCTATTATTAAATGTATCCTCGATAAAGTATTTTAATAATTATACTCTGTATAAAGAATGACAGTAGTTTGGATACAAAATGGCACTTAACTTAATTACATCAAAAAATTTCATCTCTCTTAATAAAATTTTAGACAGCTATTATCATATTATCTGCTAATGTAGCACAACAGGAAAGTTTATTATCATTTTAATCAGGGAAAGTTTATGTTTTAATGACAAAGTTAATAGACTATCGAGTTAAAGTAATAATTGAAAATATATGTATCGTTTTCACGATAAGTTTAATTACGTCAATAATTCAGAATTATGAAAATCCTTGAAAGGATAAAAGTTTAAAATAATACAGGATGCACGAAAATACCTGATACTTTATAAACTTTAATATCATATCAAGTAATTAGTGTACGAGAGTGCAGTTTGTACTAAAATGTTTGCTACTTAAGATGAAAAGTTTTGTTTGAACAAACAAATGGTGCCATAATTTACTTATAGAGGGAGCGTTATCTTAGATATTTAAGAAAAAAACATCATAAGCGCAAAGCAAGCAGTTAAAAAACATTTCTTTAGTAAAATTCACTTGAATATTTCAATATGGGTGCCTAGTTCGAACCATGGCCAAACTGTAATCCAATTCCATTCACTGATTGAGGAAGGAACTGCATTGTATGTGTTTTACGCGTCTTTAATAGTTTAATGTCAGCCATAGGAAATAATTTACTTTGTCTTTTACATAGTTCTACCAGATGAAATTGAGGGGAAATAAGTCCGGGTATCGCGGTGACCATAGCAAACTAAAAGAAACGCAGTATAGACTTATCATCTGTGAGAATTTTTTTTTTCTGCTTAAAAGTAACTTGTCTCTGCATAAGAAGCATTTTAGTGCATTTCGTTTAGAAGCATTTCATTACAATGACTTTCACTTACTTCACAACCACTAACTTTTGCTAGCAATTTTCCTTATAAATGAAACTTATAATTTAAACCCTTTCAAAGACGGTATATATTATATTGCACTTCATTTTAATCCCCAACTGCAAAAAATTCACCCTTAAAATTTTTCATAAAAATTTTTTTTTATAACTTTGAGGAAAAGCTTCGTTTATTTTTTCTCCTCCACCTTTGTTCGTAAATTTTAGTAGTCTAATTTTCTTGCCCATGAACAGGGCCTGATTAAGGGGGAAGCTCGCTCATACCGGAATATTTTTACAATTATTTTTTACTTCATGTCGTAGAAATTCCACGCTTTGACTAGGAAATATTTTTTATAAAAAATGAACGGTGTAAAACAATCCAATTTACTCACCGTTATTAGACACCAGAATTCTTTTAAAATGATTTTTAATGAAATTTTTCTGTTTATTATAGGAGGAAAGTACTTGTTAAAAAATAACGGTGTAAGTATAAATAATGTGTGAAGAGCGAGCTTCCCCCTTAATCAGGCCCTGCCCATGAATGGGTTAAAAAGAAATTTATTGCTTGAGAATAATGGTGGAAGAATCCTTACAAAAAGGCGGGTCCGTACGAATCCTGTAATAAAAAAAGAAGATATGATAATGATGATTGTGATTATGATTATGATGTAGTATATAACTTTGTTACTGAAAATTCGACAAAACAGTGAACTGTGTATTCATCTCCTTATGAATGTATAAAAACTAATATGGTCCGTATGTTTCCGAACCACAATTTTCAATCTGTAATTTCCACCTCATCTAATCAGTGAAAATTATTATAATCTATTGCTGTCACGTACACTTTCACTTATCTACACTTCACGAAATATAACTTCTCTATCTAGAACGAATTAGTCATTTTCTGAAACCCTGAACTAGAAATGTAGATTTCATATAGATTTACGAGCTATGCGTATAAGGTAAACAAATAACCTGGATAGACGAAATGATCGAGAATTTTTTAGTCTATACTTTTCTAGGTAGTTAAATAATATTATGAATATTATGGAGATTACGGGTCCTTTGTTCGGATTTATTTGCAGAGATTTTTAAATAAGTTTGTTCACTAGAATATAGAAAAACGATCGTGAATTCTAATAGAGGTTTTTAGAATTCGCTAGCAAGAAGAACTAGAATTTATAAGTATGACACGGAACTATATTTCCTAGAGACACAATTAAGTTTCTAGGTGTCAGTCACAGAACTTTGTCTCAATGTTTCACGCCTGAAATTTTACCGATTTTGAACCTTGGAGTAATGATAAAAAAGAAAGTGAAGCGAAAATCTTACACAAAAGCCATTAAGAAATACAGTATTAGCCAATATTTTAGTAGTCTCCTGTGGTAATGTCGCTATTGCGGCAGCCATCTTGTGGCATGCTGATGCGCCGTTTTCTCACTTCTAATATATCATTCACCCAAGTTTTTAAATAGGCTCCGCCTTTTGATGCTCCTTTAAAACGTTACCATACCTACCAACATTCCAATTAACTCTTTGCTGGTTCTGTTTATTTTCACTGCTCTGATCACTGCTGCCAAATTTAGGGACCTTTTTATTCGATATCCACCACTAAATTTTAACTGTAACGGTTGCTTAATCACTTCGAAGGTTGTTCGTCCATTATGTATATCAAGTATCACTCCTCAAAATTATTAGTGATAGTTGAATAAAAGAGTCTCTAAATTTGGCAACACTCTTTAGAGCGTTAGAGCCAGCAAAATGTTAATATTACGAGTGTTTTTAGTACCTGCCTTTTTTTCACACCAGTATATTTGAAGAGTATTTTTCTTCTTATTTAACAATAATTACATTTGGAGGATGTTACTCTATTAAAAAAAAAAAAAAAAAAAAATGTGGTGTGGATAAAGGGCGGGGAGTAACAACGCTATGGAATATAATTTAGAATATTGGCTGGTGAGCGTTACATGGGATTTTTAGGGAATCGCCTTTTTCCCTGATTTTTCCACCAGAATATTTCTACAGTGATTTTTAACTCAATTGATCGTGTAAACATATTATTAAAGATTATCATAAATAATTCTGGTGGAAGACTCAAAGGAAAAATGCAGACCATATCAATTATTTGGAAACATGATTTGTTGTATTCGCGTTTAAACCACTTAAATTTTATCCTCAGCAATCGATGCGTTAAATGTCAGTGGTATATACATACGGCGGAGAAGCTTAAAGATTTAAATAATCCAAATACGCAAAATTCTTTTGTTAAGTAATGTAATGTTTTAGAGGAATGCCCACAGGTGGGGTTTTACATTTCATATTAACACCACTTTTGTTTCAACGGACGTTAAAGTTTTAAAGAATGGCTTTGTAAAAGAACTATATCGTTGATGTAAAATTTTGTTGTGTAAATTTAATACTGTAGAAATATCTTTTCCTTTTTTAAAAAAGTTTTGGTTTTTTCCATTGAATTTATTCTTAAAACAAAATTAAGATCTATTTTAATAAATATCTTTTTAGTTAGATGTATCATTTTGTGTATTACAATACAAACTGCATTTACGTTTTTAATAATATAGGGGGAAATGATATATTTTTTTAAAGTAAATTTAATATTTGAAATAATTCATAATGTTTGCATAGATCTTAGTATAAAGAGAAACTTTTATTTTAAACATTAAATGGAAATCGCATAGTCAAGATAAAATTGCGCTTCCTGCTTTTTCCGTTCTGAACATTTCGTATTTTTTCTTCTTTTTTTGAAACTTCCGTTACTTCTTAAGCGTATTTCTAAATCTTTTGAAAGAAGAAATATAGGAAATAATAATAATAAAAATAAAAAAAGAAGAAGAAGAAGAAGAAGTATTGATTTTATAAATTGTATATTTTAATTTAGACTTCAGCTTGTGTTCCATTTCCTTCAATTTTTAAATAAGTTTTTTGATGACTATAAAAACAAGTGAAACGAATGCATAAATATACTATTTTGTGGAGAAAAAGACAGGAATATTTCCGCTTAAGTTGGATAAGGTATATCTACATAAAATTTTGAAAAGAAACATTTTAAAGTTTTAAAATAATAGGATTTTGTTTTACATAATCTCCAATTGAATATTTTATTCAAATGATAATTGACACGAAGAAAAAGGCTGTATGACGTCAAGTACAATTAATCTCGCAATGACGTCAAAATCGATTCAGTAAAAAATAAATAATAAAATAAATAAATAATCTCAGTTTTCCCAGAAAAAAAAATAGAGCACTAAAGGAGTTGTGAAACATTTTAAAATTCAAAACAAGTGAAAATGTTTCAATCCAGATGCAGATGGTTCAAATGTAAAAAATATAATCAAAATTAAACAAAAGAATGATGATTGTAACAAGTAAAATTTTTCTATTCTGGATATTTTATTTGATTTTTATTTGTTTAGCATGATGAATATAGTTATTAGGAAATAATGGTATCAAAAAGGCTTTGAGCCCTGTATTCAATATTGTAGGAAATGCCAGCTATGTATAGCTGTGTTGTTAATTTGTAGGGACTTTTAGTCAATATCCATCCCTAATCTTTTATTGTAATATTTGTCTAATTATATGTTCTGCATAGCTGTCAAGTTTTTTAAGTTATTCCGGAATGTTCTTAGTCCCGCCCCTTTTTCACACCGTAATCCTTTTAGAGTAATTTTTCTTCATATTTAATGGTAATTATATATTGAAGAAAAGTGTTCTACAAAGATTACGGTATGGAAAAAGGGCAGGAATAACAGCATTCCGGAATAAATTAAAAAACTTGGCAGCTATGGGTCTGTCTGATCGACTATCATACATATCAAACACCATTCTTTAAAATTAGCGGTGATTATTAAATGAAAAGACCCTACGAGTTGCCAAGGTTGATATATAGGTGCTAGTATATTACGCATTCTCCGTAATCTTTACACCACCATAGCTGGGAATCTTTTTAACACTTTCTAACAAAATTGAAAAGTGTTTGTGACCATGCTTTGTCGGTCTGTCCGTCCTTCTTTATATCCGCACTCGAACACCCGTAAATAATCATAGAATTTCTTGAAACTGATATATGTTTATTCTTTTTCACTGTGGTATGTTTACTGAAAATAGCCCCGATGATTTGTGTACAGGGACACCCGAAATAATTTCAAAGCATTGCGTTATATGAGAGGAATTTTTATAAACTATATTTTAATACTTTCATTTTGCATAAATTATGATGAAATTGACATTAATTATTCATGTGCACAAAAAAAAAAAAAGTTTTCTATTGAACGTAGTACGATTAACATCAAGTTTTACAGAGCCACAGAAATATATTCAGAAATATTGAGGGTTATTATTGGATATTGTTGGAATTGTATTTTCTTTCTTATTAAAGGTTTTTAACACTTTCTAACAATTTTAAGAGCGATTATGATTTGAATTATTATATGTGTCTGTTTTTCTATCCATTTTATTGTCCGTTTGTCTAACTATCCGTCTGCCCGAATCTAATATCCATAAATATTTTCAGACTTTCTTAATAATGGTATATGTTATTCAAGTTCACTATGAAATGTTTTTTATTTAAAATGGCATTAATAGCACTGTTAGGCATAACTAGCATAAATAGTTAGCACAATGACATAAATAGCACTGTGAACAGAGTTACAGAGGCAACCAAAACCAAGACAATTCACTTATTGTACACCCCGCTACAAAAGATTTTTCTTTGATTTTTCATAAAATACCTTTATCTAAATTGTGCTTATCATTAATTATTATCGTAAAATAACACTATTCCCGGACTAATTTTTGTTTTAAGACTAATTTAGAAAAATTTTAAGACTGAAATTTTTCTAATTTAAGACTACACACCGCGACATAAAGGTAGGAACAAAGGGGTTTTTCTTAAATGTTTGAATATGATTATTTTGAATATGAATATCTTGAATATGATTCAAATATTTAATATGTTTTTGATATGATAATATTTTGTTATAATAATAATTGATCACCACAATTTAGATAATGCTATTTTATGAAAAATTAAAAAAACCCTTTGTTCCTATCTTTTTGTCGCGGAATGTAGTCTTAAATTAGAAAAATTTTAGTCTTAAAACTTTTCTAAATTAGTCTTAAAACAAAAATTAGTCCGGGAATAGTGTTATTTTACGATAATAATAAATGATAAGCACAATTTAGATAATGCTATTTTATGAAAAATCAAAGAAAAAACCCTTTGTACCTACCTTTTTGTCGCGGGGTGTAGGAAAGGCATTTTTATAAATCAAATTTAATTATTTTTGTACGGCACAAATCATGATGAAATTGATTTTTATTAGGCTTTTCTTAAAATTAATTTTCATTAGAATATGGTATGTTTAGCGTTAGCATTTACAGATCTACATTAAAATATTAAGATTCATCAAGAGCTACAATTGGAAATTGCTAGAAAAAAATTCCGCTTGTTTTAAGGGTTTTTAACACTTTCCAACAATATTTAAAAGTGATCGTGAATCATGATTAAACGATCTGTCTATCTTTCTGGCATTCTGTCCGTCTGTTGTGGGGTAACATAGGCAAAATATATTAAAGATTAATCGATGCAATGAGTTCGTATAGTTGAAAAGTGCTAATAATCTATACAAGCTGCATAATTTTGCGTTTTTGCATATTTTTAAATCAGATTTACTATCATCATTTCAAAATATATAGTTATATATAATTTTTCTAGAATTAACTAAATAAAAGTTGGGATAAAAGATTTCTCATATGAAGTTTCCCGGGGAAAATAAGAGAGTTAGTAGCTGTGTACCACTAAATTGTAATAATTGTTTCTTTTCTAATAGTTATCTTCAATTAAATTAGACGAAGAGTATTTTTTGTAAATAGTGGCATGAAAATTATTTACAATCCAGGATAAATTGGCACTTATTACGTTTAAATTACCTAAAGCAACTCCAGTTCCAGTTTTAAAGAAATAAATGCATAGTAAAACTGTCTTCGGTGCATCGGCAGCTGAAAGGCAACAGCGTAAGCAACAGAACTTTTTATGGTTCATAAGCCCTAGACCTTTCTCTTCGACTGATTTTGTATAATTTTTTTTAAATTATAAAAGAAGCCTATGAATATATAGGGGAGAGTGGGGATGAATGGGAAGCAGGATGAATGGGACAATAGCAAAATCTTTATGTTTTGCAAGCACTAGAAACTTGACAATTTTTCTGATATATGGCAGTACTGAGGTCATTCATCAAGTGTAGTTTCAGAATTGTGCTGTCTATTGAAGGGTAGAAAAAAATTAAAGTGTCTTTTTCTGCTGCCAGAGTAAGTTTTTACTGATTCAATTACATAGTATTTAAAAATTAACTATTTGCTTAACGTTAATATAACTCATACATGCTGAAAAGGCATAATCTTTTATTGTGCTTATGATATTCAAGAAGAATATTGACAATTGTTCCTTAGGCCTATATCATGTTTTATATGATCATGTGGTGGTGGGGATGAATAGGACATTCCCCACATGTCCTAATTTAAAATTGTACACAAGAATTATATTAAAACAAATCGTAAATAGATTTTCAATATTTTTTATAACCTGTAGCTCAATAGTTATAACATGGAATTATAAAAGTATCATGGATTTAGAGAAAAATAGATTGAAATTAATTCTTCTGATTTTTGTTTATAATAATTAAAATTAAAAAAATATATATGTTAGAATATTCAATGAAAATTAAATCAATAATATCAATAATTAAAATAAATAAATAAATAAACTAACAATAATTGGATTAAAATCACAATTTCAATCAAGCTAATTAAATAAATCCTGGTGATTATTAATGTAATACAGAATAGAATGCTTATTTTTCCCGATCAGTGGGAAACAAAATTTATCTGTATAATTTGTACTCTATTATAATGATTTATATATTTCTAGTGTCTTATTTATTTATTTATTTTTAGATTAGATCTTATTAGAGTAAATTACCAAAGCCTAGAGCACTAGGAACTGTGCGAACCAAAGGACTTTTGCCTTTTGATGTTAATTTGAGTCAATGCGTCAGTTTATGTTAATTTCAGTAACTTCATAGTGTGTAATAAAATCACATAAACCAATTTAACTTTAAAAATGTATTTACTTTCCATTTTGTTTTCTTTGTTAATTCCAGTCCTGTCCCATTCATCCCCATAGGTGGGGATGAATGGGACAATGCACATGCATATAAAAAACAATTATTATTTATTAAAAATGACAACTTTTTATTAAAGTTAGTATGCTTATATGTAACTGAATACTGAAGTGTACTTATGAGCAATGTTACAAAATTCTGAATTACATATGGTGAACGTTATCAGTAAAAACATGAAAAATGTCCCATTCGTCCCCCCTCTTTCCTATATATTATTCGAAAGTACTGATTAAAGAATGAAGGGTCTGTACGAATTCTGTTTTCCCTTTAAAATTGTGCAAATATGTGAATAACCTGTTGTATTTTGAAAGGAATTAAACTTTGTCCAAGTTTTTTCACATTTTTTTCAATTTTTAGTATAACGGAATTACATGCCATTGAGTTACGTTAAAATGAAATTATACACAGTATAAGTGCAAGTCAAATTTAAATAAATATACATCTAGATACTTATTAATATTTCAAAAACTACCTAAATAATTAGAATTAAAAAAAAAAAAATAATAATAATAACATGGCTAAAAATGTCCAAACCACTTCTTACCACATTTCCCTTGGAGTATTTTCATATTTTAATCAGTAAGTCCCATGTTTTGGCGTTCCTCTAAAACGTTATATTATTGAACTAAATGATTCTACATCTTCGTGATTAATTTAATCCACAGTAATCTACGAGGTAAATCCACTGGCTATTTATATACTCCCAAAGCATATAAAGTTTTAAATACGAATACGCAAAAGGGTGATTCCACGGAAGAAGATATCATCAGTCACGTGGAAGAGGAATACTTCCTCTATTTTGCTATCACTATTACTGTGTGACTGGCGTTACATTTTTCATGCAATTGCCCAAAACCTTTTTTAAAGTAAAATCTACTTTTACAGGCGCGCTTAAGGCAGAGATCACTTTTCTTGGAAATCGTACTTTTTTACATAGCACGCAAGCAAACGGGTTAACTTACGTAATTTTCGATTTAAAATCCGTTGTACAGATAAATGTGTTTTAGACAAGAAATTTTGTTTAATAAAGTTATATTTTTACCATGATATTTAATAAAATTATATTTTTATCTAGATGTATATTTATTTAAATTTGAGTTGCATTTATGCTGTGTATAACTCCATTTTATATATATTTAAATATATATATTTTATTTTCGAAAAATGAAAAATTTTAGTGTAAAACGAAAGGAGTTGATGCTGAACATTATGGTAGTATGGTTAGAGGTAAAAATCTTCTCGTTGCATAAAGCGGTGTGTCCAAAGTAATACGAAATATTCTTAGTTTGTTTTAATTTAAGAATTTGCATTATGTTTATATCTTCTGTTCAATAGATATGTGCGTCCATGTTTATACCTCCTGATACTGGATACCTCAATAGTTTTGCCTGAACAGCGATCGGGCACTTCTTGTGGCACATTTTCTACTCATTAGCACCAATATTTTAACAAAGTAATTTTTTCTACTAGTTTTTAAAGATTAAATACACGAATTTAACCATTGAAATATAGCAGGTGGTTTTCTCCGAAACTCGTGTAAATCTGGGTTAGACCCCTTACAAAAATTCCCACGGAGGGCATTCCATCTACAGGCCTAGGGCCCTAGCTTAGGTAATCTGCTTTAAACCCCATAATCAACCAAACAAAAATGGCGGTACGAATTGAAGTATAAAGATTTAAAAAATAAACTGTTAAGGTTTTAACTGGTTACACTTTTGATATTGCTTTCAAGATTGCCAGACGTGACTACTTTCAATACCATTTCTTTTAAATAATAAACTTTGACTTATTTAATAATAGGAATTTATTAATAAGGACTTCTATTTGGAAATAATTTATACTCAAAATAATCATTACTGCCAATCGAATGTTTACAAATTTTCATTCTTTTTTCTTTCAAAAACTAATAAGGGTAGCTTCATTTTTCTTAAAAATACTTGTATATGTTTATAAAAAATACTTTGGTGATTTTAATAATCTTATTTTTTAAATTATTGTAAATAGAGGAAATTTATAAAAAATCTTTGATGTTCACGACATTTATTATCTCTCTTCACATAAATTTACATCTTTTTACCAGCTATAACATCGTTATTGAATCAAAATACTACTATATTCGAAAAATGGAAATTTGAAAAGAAACATTTATTACAATGCAATAAGTTTCTGAAAAGTTATTATTTGAAAATGATTTATTCTGTTCTATTATTCAGTTTTTATTATCTCCCTGAACTAAAATGAAAAATTTGTAAAGAAAATGTCCTTTAGAAATTTAGAATAAAGTATTACCCGAGTTTTTTCATACTGCATGTTATGTATTCATTTGACTTTTAAAATCTTCAAAATAATCTTTATACAAATATTTAATTTGAGAAGCAAAATGAAAGTAACTATTTGCAAAAAGATTTAAAATCTAAATCGAATTCAAAACTTGAAATGATTGTAAAATTAAATTCGATTTTAGAATATGTTAAAGGCATAAGCTGAAAAAACGGAAATCCATTCATCCCAGTGTGTTTTAGATTTATTTTACAAACGTCTCTAAATATTGCTAGTAACTCAGTTTAAATTCAACTTAAAGTAATTAGTAGCTTTTCAATATCACTCTCTAATTGTCATAAGTGAAGTCGCTCCTGAATCGATCAAGATTTTAAAATAAAGGTTGATCATTTTAAAAAGAGAACCCATTTGTGTTTGGCATTGCCCCATATATCTCTAATGCAAAATTAAGTAAACGTTATTCAAAATAATTTAAAACACACTACTTCTTGAAACTTACCTCTTTTTGCCAAAATTTTCTAATTTTCCAATTACTAAATTTTAATTTACAGAATTTTTTTTTGTTTTTAACCCGTTATCTCCCAACTTAATTCAAAGGTAAATAGGTAAAAATAGGTAAATAGGTAAAATTATTTTAAATTATGTTTAAGACATCAATATTAAGCTAACCTAGAGAAATAATTCCAATCCCATCGTTAAAGCTCGAGATAACTAGTGTCTTATATATAGGATGCTGGGCGTTTGTAGAAGTTTGGAATAAATATGATTTCCCTGTATAACTTTTATAAAATAAAACTGTACTATAAATTTGGACACTAAGCGATAATGGGTATGCTGATAAATGACATACACATGTATCAACTGCTAAAAGCTAGATTTTTTGTAAGGAATCTCGAGACGTGTAAATATATCAAAAAATAATCTGGTGTGCCACTCACACGACTTTCTCTTTCCCTAAAATTTAATGCTGAAAGTACGGATTTGATATTAAGAGTTAAGATAACGAGTACTGTTATGTAAACCTATATTAAAACAATTCAAGTTAGTCTTCGGAACAGCTTTATTTGACAAATAATTCTATGTAAGGGGGGCTACCGCCCCCCTCAACACCCCGTTTCATTATTGTATCTACATTTACATAGAATTCACATCCTTTATTAAGTTCAAAAGTTTATTTAAAATTATTCAGTCAACTTTCACACGCATCATTTCTTGAAACGTATCAATCTTGAACAAATATTTTTAGTAGCAAACGTATTAACTTCAAAATACATCATTTGGATCGCCTGAAATTATTTGTTTTTAATTTACTCGAACAGACACAGTCAAAGATCAAATTATAAAATTTGACTTCGGTATTCAGGAAGCCTCAAAACGTGTAAATATACAAAAAAAAAAAACAAGTTCTGAATATTTAGCTTAAAAAAATACATTATTTATCATATGGCTATGAGGACTTAATTTCAGTTACTGAGCAGCTTTCCTGGACATGGCAAAATATTATAGTGAAGCACTTCCACTTACAAATAAAAAAAGTGTGTTATGGCTTAATTATTGGCAGCCCTGTATATCTTTTGAAAGTTATGTACACATCACATGGCGCACATAAATATAACCCTATATTAATAACACATGGCACAACCTAAAGTACACTTTCTTCAGTTTAAAAGTATTGTCGTATTATAATCTTGATTTTTTGTGTAGCCCTGTAAACGAATAGTGAATTATTTCTATACCATATTCTACATGAAACATGTTTTTACGCAAATAATATATATATATATTAGTTTCATTTGATTTATTGCAGTCTATAGATGTTAAACTCTACTTACCTGCAATTTTCCCCATAGACGTAATATATTTTAATTCTCTTGGATGCCCCTGTACACGAACCATTTCCTTGATCTCAACGAAAAGTTTAGTGTAGCATCCCTATATGATACACATTTAGAATACCAAGTTTGAACTTTCTGCTATAATGAGATATGCTGATAACAGACAGACACACGCACAGATAGTCATACAGAGACAGACACACAGATCAACCGCTAAAAACATGATTTTGAGATTCAGGGGACCTCAAAATATGTAAATATATCAAAAACTCAATTTCAAAAATTTGACCCAAAAACAATACTTTCTCTAACTTTTGGGTAAGAGAAAATAATTAGCGTTGAAAGAGATGAACTTAAAACGATATTTTTCTACCAAATAGGCTTGAAAAAGTAATTATTCCTCGGCAATTTTTCTGGCCATGAAGCAGAGAATGAACATTCATAAACATGAACCAGAAATAATTGAAGGGAGAAATAGTAAATTATTATTATCGGAATCATTTCAGGAATAACTGCGGACAATTTTATTGACATAATGAATTTAGCAAATCGTTTCCACCAGTTACACCTAAAAAAAAAAAAAAAAAAAAAAAAAAAACGTGCAGAATTCATTTTAAAGAAGCAAGCTTTTACTCATCTTTGGAGGGAAAACTAAATAACATTTTAGGAGTTATTTTTACACCATTTTTCGGTCCCATTCTATTTTGATAGGGGAGAGACTTAGTGCATATGTAGTAAATATTGCTCCCTTCAGAGCTAAAAGGATATTTTTTTCGAATCATCCTTTCATGAACTTAAAAAAAAATAGCTCTTTTTCTTTAGCGTATAAATCCAATATAAAAGAATGTTTTAAATTATTTTAGATAACTCTGCATATTATCAATAAATTATACATAGTGCGCTTAAATTTGGCATAGTATCAAGCAGAAACGGTCGTTTTGCCAAGCCAAGCTCAGAGAAAAGCAAAACAAACAAACTACCACTAACACAAAGCAGAACGCGCCAATAATAAAATCGACAGAAATAACCCAAGATCGTTAAATGCTTATTATACAGAAACCAACTTTCCCATGTTAAATCGGCAAATTTTTTTTCCGTAAAGTTTTAAATATTGGACGAACCAAATATCGCAGTAAAATGAAACAAAAAGTAAAATATTCGTATCAACGAGATCTTTAATTTGAGATAAAAACGAACTTTCTAAGTTAATAAGTAAAAAAATGGGAGCATTTTCAATTTAGCGTAAAATTAGATGTTTTGACAACTTTTTGAAAAAAATTCTTCTTCAAGAAATTTTTTTTAAAACAAGCTAGAGAATTCATAAATGTGCAGAATTCTTTGAAAACTGGTTTTTCAGATAGAAAATTACTTAATCTAGGAACTTTTATAAAATTTAGCTTTTAAAAATCCAAATTACCTATCTTAATTGCTGAAAAACTGTTAAATATCGCCAAAGAGACATAAATCGCCAAATATGAAATTGCTTCATCTCAGTTTACCCGAAAAATATTAATTTCAAATTGAGCTGCTTTTTCTTTTTATAAGTTATTTTTTTAACCAAAGAATCTTTGCTTTTATTATTTTGTACAATTTTAAATTTTATATCCCTGAAAACAGAAATGAATACATTTTTTAATAACATTTGTTTCAAATCTATAGCTTGAATTGCTGATTTTTTAATATTTTTCATACCTTAGAATAAGAAAGTCAGTACACGATATAGTATCCAATTTTAATATCCTTCAATTCAATCTGGCAATGATAATTATGATGCATAAAGATTTTTACTTCCTTCTATATAGTATACTAGCATGCTTTGCCCGCTTCGCTTGACATTTTATTGAAATGAATTTCGACTTTCGGTTTTTAATGGATTTACACGTTGTAAGAGATCCTGAAAACAATTTGACTTTTTTTAGAAAATTTCTATTTGCGTGTGTGTGTTCTATGTGTGTGGCGAAAGTTCTGTTCCAACTAGATATCAGGAGCTACTGCTCAGAATTACATATAAATTTATATGCAATTGAACCTTGATGTATAATAGCGTTTATCAATATTTGGTGTCAATTGCTCAACATGGTGCTGCTATACAGTGATTGCCGCAATTTCAGAGAAGGCTATATCTGAGTAACTAATACATGGAATTTCATAAATTTACAAATAAATTTACATTGTTACAAATTATAGTGCTTATCAACTTTTGTACCAATATCTCAACATGTGGCGCTGCTATACAGCGATTTTCGCAATTTAAGGAAAGGTTCTGTCGCATAAAATGAAACAAAACTTAATATGTGAAAAGGCCATTATGAGACATTATGCTGATTCAATCTCGATGCCTATCGGCCGATAAGTGGAGCTCATATACTACAATTTTTTTTTAGAACTGAAAGAATGCCATCTGCATGGTGAAAATTTACTTCCGTTGGACATTTTGTGCAACAATACCTCTCTGAGTTGATAATATTCAGCATTCATAATGAAAAAAATAATAAATAATTTGTGCTGCGTTAATATGTATAGGAAAATGTAGAAGAAAGTTTTGTGATGCACACGACATACTAGTCTGCATAGAAAACCCATAGATAATGTCTAGCAACCAGAATTACGGAAAGTTTAACGCAAAGAAAACTTTGTAATACAGTTTAACGCAAAGAACAACATCGCACGAAAGCTGAGTTGAAATCCAGGACATATCTGATGTAAAGTATCGGGTTAATTCCAGTAAATATAAAAACTATTTAAAAAAAAAAAAAAAATGATATCTACAAAAAAGACACTTAAAATGTACAAAAAAGCCAAGCTCAAAGAAAGAGAATTGATTAAAGTTGTGTCTAAAAAGAGTGTGATATCAAATTCCCAAGCTTACATTCAAATACTTATTTAATATTCCCTTTTAACTAAATTTTCAAATGTGAATCAAGTGCCTTATGATATGTTGATAGAAATCCTTCTTTCCTGTACTAAATACATCATAGCGTGTTTCTGAAAAATATTATTATTTTTATTTATGTATGATGGGCTTGGCGGC
The DNA here is from genome assembly GCA_963930645.1 of Salticus scenicus. Taxonomy (NCBI): domain Eukaryota; kingdom Metazoa; phylum Arthropoda; class Arachnida; order Araneae; family Salticidae; genus Salticus; species Salticus scenicus. Next base: position 13,445,921 of record OZ005657.1, on the reverse strand, counting down.
CATCTTTCAAAGTTTTACGTTAGTTTGAATTCTATAAATCTCATCAATTATAGGATGAGTTGGTTGATTGGTTGGTTAATTGAGTTTTATATCGCATTAGTGCTGCACAATGAGAAATAATTATAGGATGGGAGGATGGGAGTGCGCCAAACTTAATACTGTTAAAACTTAAATTGATTCAACTTGTGTGCTTAACGTTTTGCGATGTTTTTAATGCATTTTTTTTCTTTTTAATCTGAATATTTCAACCCCTGTTGAATGGAATAACCATATTATTTTTACAAGATATTTATTCCAAGAAGCTAAATTCAAATTGGGTAAATATAACGGAGGGTGGAAGCTTCTATGCTTCCCCCCCCCCTCCCTCTCCTTCATGTTTTTACGTTAATTTAAATTTTTATATTCTTTTTTAGCGGCATTTATAGGATGGAAGTGCACTTAATACTAAATAATTATAAGAAATCATGTTATCGAAATATTTCCGTCTCTGCTGAATGGAATAGCAAAATTAATTTTATATGAGATATATTTTAAGAAACTTCTTTCAAATTGTGTGAATGTTTATTCATTACTTGAAAGATGGCCGCCAACCCCATCATACATAAATAAAAATAATAATATTTTTCAGAAACACGCTATGATGTATTTAGTACAGGAAAGAAGGATTTCTATCAACATATCATAAGGCACTTGATTCACATGTGAAAATTTAGTTAAAAGGGAATATTAAATAAGTATTTGAATGTAAGCTTGGGAATTTGATATCACACTCTTTTTAGACACAACTTTAATCAATTCTCTTTCTTTGAGCTTGGCTTTTTTGTACATTTTAAGTGTCTTTTTTGTAGATTAAATATACATGACGCAACAAGAAATGCACTTCCAGTAATTTCCAAGTACAGTCTTAATAAATCCTAATTCTTTTGTGTGACCCTGTATAGGAATGGTAAATGCTGAAATAAAAAATATAATGAATATAAAAAATATATGTTCATTTCATTTTGTGTACTGCATTCTAAAGATGTTAAATTGCACCTAACAGTAATTTTTCCCACATACGTGTAATATCTTTGAATTCTAAAGATATAAAATTGTACCTACCAGAAATTTTCCCCATATACGTAATATATTTGAATTCTCTTGGTTATCTCATTACGAAACTACTTGTATGATTCTAAATACGATTTCAAGTAGCACCTCCATTTGATACAGATTTAGAATATTGAATTTAGACTTCCTGCTAGTATTTGTTTTTGAATTTTAGAAATTACAGAGATACAGATACACAGACCAACTGCTAAAAACCTGATTTTCGGATTCAGAGGACATCAAAACGTGCAAATATAAATATAACCCAAAACTGAGTTTCGAAAATTCGATCAAAAGCAATATTTTTTCTACCATGTCCCTCCAGTAGATGAGAGGTCGAACTCTCGAAACTAGGAGATGAAAGATGCCGGGTTCAAATCCAGGTTGCTCTCGTCAGCCAAGCCATTTGGAGTTTTCCATGATTTTCTCCAAAACACGCGTGCATACGGGTTATGATTGCTTAGAATGATCCTCCTCTACCTAACTGAGGGCATTCTACCGAGGACTAGGATCATAGAGCAGTCAATCGACTTTGACACCAACCAACATCATTTATAAGTAGGAGAAAGTAAAAAATTAAAAACGTTGAACAAACATACGATTTATCCAAAGCATATGAACTGAATCGAATTAAAAATTAATAACTATATCCGTTGGAATATGTGTTAAATAAAACGAGTTTTACCATTCAGAAAGGGAAACAAATGATATCTGCACATTAAATGCAGACATAAGTTAATAAATTATAGTGTTAAAAGTCTTATCGCCTACATTAATGATGCGGGTAATACACAAACAAATGGGTACTCTTTTAAATTTATCTCCCTGTATCGAAAATTTGATTTTATAGTATTTTCGACAGTTGGCATAATTTTTGCATATGGTCAGAGCTTTTCTAATAGCTCTATTTTGGTGTACTGGTTTTTGATATTATTATTCTTAGAGCATTATTGATAAGAAATTCTGTTTGAAATCATAGTATTCAAAAAAGCAGTTTTTTTTTTTTTTTTTTTTTTTTTTTTTTTTGCCCTGCATATTGTTTTACAAACTAAAAAAAGACCTCAAAAACATTGACCAGACATGAAAAATAATGTCCTTCCTCCTACTATCAAAGTTAGTGTCGTTTTGCGAACTGATAAAAGAATTATTTTTTGAAGAAATTAATATGTACAAAGTTCGGATCAGTCACATTTTTTGAATGCCACTTTTTTATAAATAGAATAATAAAATAATCGTTTGTAGTACTTCTCGCCCATTGAACGATACAAAGATTGCTTTATAAAAATAGTGATATTTAAAAAAGTAAGTGCTGACTGCTGTATGTATTTGTACACATTCAGTCGGGCAGGAAAGGCAACATCTGGTGTGATATTTGTAATTAAATGACTCAGGAAAATATGATAGGTGTCATTCGACTTAAAACTAAGTGTACTTATCAAACATGACGTGAAATTTCGGATTAGAGGGGATCTACATATTAAAATGAGCGACAACTTTTTTTTTTTTTTTTTTTTTTATAGTAGCATACTATTTTGGCTCCCTATTTGAATATCTGAGATTCCGACAATACGAAAAAGTATATAGCTTATATACATTTTCTTTAGTATTCATAGAATTATAACAGAAAGTGTGTTAGGGGATTGTCCAAAAACTTAGAAAATTTCCGACCAGGTTTAGATCCTTAGCATAGAGGATCATCCTTAATCCATAAAATAACACCACCCCACTATACCAGAGTACAGTACTGGGATAAGCTGCAACAGTGCATTCATAATATTTACGCTTTTTCACAATTTAGACCATACCTGTAGTCATTCAGCATAATCTAAGAAAATCCATTTGAAAAGTTGCAGTGGAATCTAGAAAAAAAAATGCTTTTTAATTTATGATTCTCAATAGAACACATTGAATACTAGGGAACAGATCATCTTACACATGTGTCCATTTCAGATCTAATGACACTATAATATATATATATATATATATATATATATGTATAATATATATAGGTATACTGTTGTATACTAATATATATACCGGTTGTCCCATAAGTCAGTAGACATTTTAAAAAATCATAAAAATTGGAGGAATTGGTAGAATTGAATGCGGTTTGCGAAAACGTTATTCGCGTTAAGAGGGTTTTTATTTTGGCAAAAAAAGTAAAATTTTCAGAAAAATCAAGTAATAAAATGCACTCATCTGGTTTTATCTCTGCTTTTCTTGTTTTTAAATACTCTGATTGAGATTTTGCGATGTAATGGTGTTTTGCCAAGGACTTCATTTTCAATAAAAGTTCCGATTTAAAACCAGCTACAGACGAAGTAATTGAAATGAGTGTTGAACGATCTGTAGTTATTCATTGTTAAAAAGTCCCTTCAGATTCTTCATCATAATTACCCATTAACATATCTAAAAATTCTTCAAATGCAGTTTGGAGTGGACACTGTGAACAAAGTCCTAACGTACATGCTTCATTGTTAAGGTCACACACATAATGAGACAAAAAATCACTGATAGATTGTTTAACAGATTGTTTTAGAGATGCTATCATTAGCTTGACATTTGGTAAATCATACAGACATATATTTAAATTACCAACATTTCGCAAATAAATTTGAGAAAGACAGCGTGAAATAGTGGTGTTGGATAATCGAGAAAGTTGGCAGCTATGCAATACACTTAGCATATAAGGGAGATTGGGGCACCTTGGAACATTGTACTACATTAAATTTCAGCTTTGATTTTCTAAATAGGAATTAATTTTCTTAGGATATCATATTTGGCATCATAGTCTACTCATCAGTGTAATTTGGAATTTCTCACATATTATGATAACGACCCAGGTGGGGCAGGTTGGGACACTCTCTCAACCAGCCGCATCACTATGCAATACAAAGAAAGCAATATTTGGATATAAAAATTTATTCAGACTTTAAATATGTTAAAATTGGAAAACAAAAAAATGGTTATTATTATTAAAAAAATAGCTTTTTCTCTAGAATTTAGACGAGAGCAATTTTCAAATGTAAAATACAATATTTGTTAATGTGATATACCAGTATACTTTGCATGTCATTTATTAGGTTCTAATTCTATAAATAAAGATTTATTAATCAATTATGCTTAGTATTTGTTATGCATTAAAGTGTTATTGTTAGTGCCCCACCTTGTGGGGCAGCTTGGGACACTGTAAAAGTTTTTACATTTTTTTTACTAAAGTTAAATTTGATAGAATACTGAATTTGAAAAAATTTTAACTGAAACAGGAATGCTTAATCTTTATGTCAAACTCAGTTTAGTGAAAATTAAAAAAGAAATTAAATTTTCTAAAAATCATTATCTAAAAAGTGTCCCAAGGTGCCCCACCTTCCCCTACCACTTTTTACTTTCTCTTACCCTTATCGCAGAAAAAATATTGTTTTGAAGTCAAATTTTTGAAATTGAGTTTTTCCCCTAAGTCTCACACTAGTATTCCAAAACATTAGAATTCATCCTAAATTTATAGACTTATTTTATAACAATAATCGTTATACAAAATTACTGATATAAGACTCAGAGGGGAAATAAGGCACGTACGAACCCTGTTTTGTTATATTTACGGATCGAAAAATAGGTTTTTAGAGATTTATTTGCGTGTGTGTGTTATCAGCATATTCCCAGAAAAAATAGCAGAAAACTCGGTATTCTAGATGTTTATCATATAGTGATGCTATTACAAATTTTTCGCTGAGATTAAAAAAAAAATGGTTCATGTACAGGGACATCAAAGAGAATTCATTGGATTATGTCTTTAGGCGAAATTTATGGTAGGAATAGTTTAGCATCTAATAGGCTGCACTAGATAAAATAAAATAAACATAGATTTTTTATTTGCAAAAAAAGCATGTTTCGTATAGGTTATGGTATGAAAATCATTTCCGATTTGTTTACAGGACTACTTAAAAGAACTATAACATAATGGGATTGTGCTTGAAAATTCTAGGAAATACATTTCAGGTTGTGATGAGTCATATTAATGTACAGATCTGTATTTAAATACACAATGTGTTGGGTATATTAATTATAGGAGACATACAGGGCTACTAGTAATTAAGTGAAAACATTTTTTTTTTTTTTATGTAATTGGTGGAAGTGCTTTACTATATTTTACCATATCCAGGAAAAGTGCTTAGGAATGAAAGTTAATTTCTCATACCAATTTGGTAAATAAAGTACTTTAAAGTTAAATTTTCAGCGCTTGTTTTTGTATAATTACGCATTTTGAGATTTTTGAATACTTAAGTCAAGTTTTTAACGGTTGGTCTTTGTGTATATCTGTTAAGAGTGTAACTTAAGAACAAATAACTGCAGGCAACTCAAATATTGTATTTTGAAGTTCATATGAGATTGATACTTGAACAGTTTGATCAAGATTGTAAGTTCCAAGGAATGATGCGGATGCAAGCTTTCTGAATAATTTGGTATAAACCTTTAAAAACTGTCTTGAGTTCTGTATAAATATAGGTCGGGGAGCGTGGGGCTAGTTATAACAGGGGTAGGAAGTAACACGCAATTTACGAAATATTTTATAACATTTTCGATTAGATATTTCGATAAACATCATTCTAATGACGCGATTTATTAGATATGCACAATTAGTGTTTTGCAAAAATGGTTAATGAGAGCTTCTGTACATGTGCTTCATTTTAGCTAGTTAGTGGAAAAAATGTATTTCGTAAATTTTGATTAAAGTTATGTTAGTTTATATTTTAAAGAAGTGTTTATAACTATTTATTTAGCCTGTGTGTTGAGTTATAAAATGCATGTTTAATTTTTTGTATAAATCGTTATATATATATATATATATTAATAAATAAACAAAATATGAAAAATCATATGATGGCGCAAGTTGAAACAAAATTTTGGGGCAAGTTATAACATGTTACAATTTGCCCTTTGTGTTTTGATTCATACAATTACACAATCTACTTTAAATGTTAACGAGCAAATTATTTATTGTATGCAATTTTTTTTTTTTTTTTTTTAACATGAGGAAATGTAAAAATAAATCTGAAAGAGCTTCAAAGGGTCAAGATATATACGATTTGGTTATAGCTGAAATCTTCTAGAAAGGTACAAATATTGGACACCCATCACTCGAAAGAAAAATATTTGAAAAATAATTTGAAGAGAAAATTAAAAAGTAACACAAACATAAAAAGAAAAGAAAATATTATAGGAAGAAACAAATAAATAAATAAATAAATGAAAAGATAAAAATATAAATGAAATGTTTTTTTAACTGCAGATACAGATTCTGAATTAGAGGAGTGGCTTGTGGAGATGCCTACAGCCAGGGCTCGAAGTCTCCGCCCATTTTCAGGAAACTTTAAAAAATGAAAAATTTTTGGCTTCTTTGCCACTACTAAATTTATACAGAAATATTTTCTGTGTCTTTATATTATAGTGCCGTGATTATTTAATTACGAATTATAAACACGATTTAATCACGAATTACAGAATATTGCATAAAAATAGTGGTAGGAAGAAAGCAGAAATTTCTCATCATGAGAGTGTCCTTAAAAAAAAGGCGGACAGTTCGAGCTCTGCTAAACCCTCTCTAAGGCAGAAGAATGGGTATAATGCTTAATTTCCAAAATGTGGGAACAAGTTAAATGTATGAGAGGAAACAAATGATATTTTGTTTCCTCTAATTAAATATTATTTGAATTTAATAAGGTTTACTTACAGATGTTTCAAACCGAAAATTTCTCGAAAAGGAACAATGCTAATTTTTTATTCTTTAAATAAGGGTTAATTTTCAAAATGTGGGCACAAGTTAAATGTATGAGAGGGAACAAAATATGATCTGTTTCAATTAATTTCAACTCTGACTAAGGTTGACTTTTATGTTGATTATATATTTAATTTTCTCTTTATTTTACTATAATCCATTTGACATAATTCATTGTTACTATATCAAGAAGGTTATAATTTAATATTAGTTATTAATTGCTTTTTTTTTTAATTACTAAATGATTGATAACAAAAAACATTTTGAAATATTATCGTTTTTATTCTTAGCAATCTTCGCATCTGCTACAATTTGGCGAATTGTAACAGGCAAATTATTTTGAAAAAATATTTGTTGTGCTAAAATTAGCAAAATTAACGAAAGTTTTTTTTTATGAATATGATAGATGAATATTTATGCTATGGGAAACAGCAATTATAAACAGGAAAACGTAAATACATTTCAAAATATATTTAATTTTCTAAAAACTGTCACAACCAGCCCCACGCTCCCCTACTGTAGTCAAACGGAGGTTCCGAAAGACGCCCCCCCCCCAACACACACACAGAATTCTTTGTGAAATAAAACTGTTCCTAAACACAGTTTGAATTCTTTTTAACGTAGGTTTGTATACAGTACTTGTTATCTTACTTTTCAATCTGTAATCTGAATTTATAGAATTGAAATGCAAATTAATAGAAAGTCATGTGGGTGCCACACCAGAATAGTTTATATTGTAAACTTGAATAATCGTTCGCAGTACTTTTCTTCTGTTGAAAAGTACGAAGATTGCTGCACAAAAATGTAGTACTCAATTAAGGTAACGCTAAAAACTTCGAATAAGTTAAATGAAAGTTTAAAAAACAAATAAAATACTATATACATATATATATATATAGAGAGAGAGAGAGAGAGAGAGAGAAATAGTAATTTTTAACGAAGCCCTGTGCTTCATAAAAAAATATGTTGTGTATTTTTCTATTTATGATACAGTATTTAGTTGTTTATATGAATAATAATTTAAAAAAAAATGAATTTCTAACGAAAAGAAAATATAAATGCAAATTTACTTATTTATTGCAAATATATTTCATTCCTTATTTATCTTTTAACACAGGTTTTAAATATTATCCCAAAATATAGATACGAATCTCGAAATATTTAAAAATTAAAAATGCTATATTTACATACATGCTATTGAATAGATTTCACTTACTTAGTAACAACTGAATTCAAAAAATGTACTTCGATATTTGTAATTCTTTTCTTTTACATTTCAAATTCTCAAAAATTCTCAAATGTGTTAAATATTTTTGTTACAAATAAACAAATACGAGAAGCATTTAACGGATTTTTCTATTTTAAGAGAAATTTGAAAAGACAATAATATATAGAAATAAAGAGAGCGGATTGGAAAAATATATAAGTATATATGTAATAATTTGTTTTAAAATGAAATTTTGTTTTCTTTTTATATTTTAGGAAATTCTGCAAAGGGATAACTTAAATTTTTTCGTAACAGAATTTTTAAATAACGTTATGAATATAAATTAAGTTGTTGAGTTTAAATAATGATAAATTTCTAAACAATTTTATGCAAGAGAATCACAAACAAATATAGTCCAGGTAATAGGGATTTTACCTGGATTATATTTACAGGACATTTCGTTTACAGGGCAACCCAAAAGAATTTGGATATATTGCAGGGCTCGCAGCATTTCTAAAATTTTACGCTCATTTTATTATATTGTCACCACTATTTTAATGCAACCATTTTTAAAATAATATTATAGCATTAAAAGATTCCTAAAAAATACTTTTGGAGATAGTGGTATGAAAATATAATAAAATTTTAGGAACGCTGCAAGCTCTGATATTGGAACTGTGCTTGGGATTTGCTGGAAAAGTGCAGGTTGATTATGTGTTTTTTTGTGTATATATAACTTATAGGCAATATACAGGGCTACACAAAATTAAGTGTAAGCATTCTCTTCTATTGAATGCAATTGATGAAAATGCTTTATTACATTTTATAATGTCGAAGAAAACTTCTCAGGAAAGAAAATTAATTTCTTAAACACATAAAGTAGGCAAAGTGTTTTTTGAAGTTCAATTTTGAGCTCTGGTTTTTTGTAAAATGGGGCGTTTTGAAGTCCATTTTGGAGAAAGTCAAGTAGATGTTGATCTGCATCATGTGAATTATCAGCATAACTTTAATCAAGTAATTTCACGATATGAGGTTTTCAATTGAACAATTTGATCCAGATTGGTAAGTTTAAGGAGTGCTGCAAGCGAAAAATATCTAAATAATTTGGAACAAATATTAAAATTTTATAATAGACTTGAGTTATTTATAAAATCTTTTTGTAAAACAATAGAACCGACTCCAAAAAGCAACTAATATTCAAACAACTAAAAAAAAAAAAAAAAAAAAAGAAAAAAAATTGATATGAAATGAAACTAAATTGCGCCTAAAAGTATAAAATAATTTCCTTCGCCAAACAACCTATAACACTACAATTAATCATAACTTTTGAAGTCGGCGCAAAATTAAATAAGTTTTTAAAGATATATGTTTTTAGATCGGTAGCAACAAATGCTGTTGTCTCGAATGATCCATTTTCATGTTTCCTTTATTGTTTTATCACTGTATACAATTGGTCCAATAGTAGCATCTACATAGAACAGTGAACATTCTTCACAATGCGGTACTTATGTTTCTACTAAGTTAGAGTTTTCTTTGCAAATTTGGTATAACTTTGATAACTATCATCCTTGGTGGCTTTTGGATTTGGCGATCAAAACGTAATGCAAAAATATACACGCAAGATGTATATTTTCATAATATATATTGTACGAAGTATTGTTTCATATTCTTGATTACTCTCTTAATATACCTTATCATAAATAATCATGATATCCCATAGAAATTAAGTTTATTTGCCAGATAATTTTGCGATTTTTCTTTTACCAAGGATGACAGATACCAGCATCTTCGCCAACTTTTGCTGCTTACGAAACCTTATTTTTTTTTCTTGAATCAAAGTAGTTTTCGGTTGCGTTTTGCAGGTGAGAATGTGAAATGTGTATTTTGAATAGGATTTGATTTTTGTATAGAAAAAAGGTATCAATTTTTATTTAATTTTGCGCCGACTTCAAAAGTTATGATTAATTGTAGTGTTATAGGTTGTTTGGCGAAAGAAATAATTTTATACTTTTAGGCGCAATTTACAGTTTCATTTCATACAATTTTTTTATTTATTTATTTATTATTATTATTATTATTATTATTTAGTTGTTTGAATAGTAGTTTTGCTTTTTGGAGTCGGTTCTATTTTTTTACAAAAAGATTTTATTTTTCTCTTTTCAGTGAAAACTTATTCATATAACAGAACATCAGAAGACATTCGACGGCAGTTTCACGAATCACAACTTCCAAGAAAAGTGACATAACTCAAAAAATGATTTATGTCACTGAAAAACACATGAAATGCACCCAATGTGAACAAAAATGTTACATCTCCATCTAGAAAGTTATCCACTTGTGAGACAGTTGTGCCAGTTTTATTCTAGTCAAGTTATTTTTAAATTGATTTTTCTCAAATGCTGCATTTTTAAGCTGTGTCATATTTCTTGCCTTTATCGGATATGAGCAAAAAACTATCGATTGAATGAACATACGTTAAATAAAAAAGTCTTTAGAAATGTAAAGAACGGATACTCTGTATTCGTAACCAAAAATTCTGTTAGGCATATATATTGAACTTTACAGTGAATACGTGTCAGTCGCTGCGCAATCAGGATTCATCTGGTCCCACCTTATTTTAAAGACTTTTCCACAACTATTTTAAAACAATAAATTTCTATTTTAAATTTATAAGCTTACTTTATTGTAAAAATTGCTATTAAAAATCAGTGGTAAAGGATTTCAAGGAACGTACGAACCTGGAATTTCTTTAAAATATGCTAGACAGAACGGCTGATTATTTCACTTTGAAAAGAGATCCGACAATATATTAAATTAAAAAATAACTGTAAAAAATGATGAATAATCGAACTCTTTTATTATTGTAAACGAGTGAAATAATTATTTCTTTTACCACATTTTTCTTTTGAAGTAAAACGGTAAGGCTGTACAGTCGGTATCGGACACTTTTGTTACCGACTGTATATATATATATTGCCTATAAACATTGGAAATCGGGTGCAAAAATATGGCAATTTCAAAAAATAGACTAAAAATGCAAGAATATTTTTATTTGCGTTAAAATAATCACGTAATTTGAGAATCTGGTTTGAAATTAAAAAATATATAAATAAAAATGCTCATATAGTGATGTTTAGAGGTTAAATGAATGCCTGCTTCAATTATTAGCTAATATTAAACGTAATTTTTATTGATTTATTAATTTATTAATCTGTATTGAAATATTTCAATTTTTTCTGCAGACCACAAAAATATCGCGTTCTATTTATCAAGCGGCCGCAAAAATTACAGTTTCCGTTGACTATGGAAAAATGACATTTTCCATTGGTTACCTTGAAAAATTTCAGGTCCGAAAATGAACAATTAAAAATCGACAATTTTAAAACACACTTTTTATAAAACTCAACGAACTTAAAACGAGTTTTTAGGAAAATTTGAACAATTTAAAAAAATTCGAATGTTCGGAAGAAAATTTATTTATTTTGAAAATCAGCAGAAAGAATTGAGAAAATTGAGTGAGCTAAAATGATCTACCAGCACTGGCGAGTAACTTACATTTTAATTTTTTCACGTCTACGTGCAATAATTTAAAATGCAACATGTGTAAAACTAATTTAAAAAATAATGTTTATGTTTCTTACAATTAAATAAACATTGTGCTTAATATTTAATACCTGGTAATATAGTTGCCAACTTAGCATCTATCGGCTGCCGGAAAATTTTAATATATATATATATATATTTTACTTTATCAGTAAAAACCGCAACAGTTCATTGATTAAATAAAATAAATATTTCTATTAAATTTTTCCGGTAGTCAAAAGGTGCTAAGTTGTCAACTAGGCCTGGTAATATTTATAGTTTATTCCAGAGTATTACGCAGGACGCACTCGTCGGCCTAGCCGTTTGGAGTTTTCCTTGATTTCTCCAAAAATTGAGTAAATACGGGCTAGGACCACTTAGAAAAACTCCCACGGAGGGCACTCCCCCTCAGGCCCAGGACCCTGGTGCATACTTGCCAACCATCTCATTATGAACCGTACAATTTTTAGTACCCGCCTTTTTTTTTCACACCAATAATTTTTTAGAGTAATTTTCATCTTATTTAATCGTAACAACATTTGGAGAGAATAACTCCAAAAATATTGTGGTGTGAGAAAAGGAGCGTTTTTTCAGGGAGCGTTAACAATTGTACGGTTATTAATGAGCTGGTTGGCTAGTATGCTGGTGCAGTCAATCGGCTTTATTCCTCACAACCCAAACCAACCCCAACCCACAGTACTGTTAGCCCCGCCCCTTTTTCACGCCAGTGTGATTTTAAAGAAATTTTCTCCAATATATAATGACCACGAAATAAGAAGAAGAAAAAATGCTTTTAAAATATACTGGTGTGAAAAACGGACGGGGTTAACAGCACACCGAAATAAATTATATTACCAGGTATGATATTCTTGAACTTATGAATAAAATAAAATACTTTATAATATTTTAATATTGTAATACAGTATCAAGTTTTTAAAGGTGCCCATTGCTGGTACTGCGATCTGTCAACATTTCCTAGTAGTGGATAGTTCTGTTGACTAATTAAAAATATAGTCCTGACTGAGGTAAATTGAAATGTTGGCATTTTTGCAAAATAACATCATCTCATTATGTAAAGTACGCTTCATTTTACAAAAGGAGCCATTTTAACTATACTAGAAAATTTATTTACTAAAATTTATTCGTATGTAATACAGTGTTTATCTTCTTTAACCAGACTTGCCAATATTTTAATTTATTCCGGAGAATTTTTAACCCCGCTTTTACTTCATACCACTTATTTTTTAAAAGGTAATTTTTTCCTATTTTCTTACAGTTACAGGGGTCGTACTGTCCCCCTTTTTTTCAGGACATTTAAGAAATGGCAAATTTATATATTTTTTTGCTACTACTATTTTTATACAATAATTTCTATACTGTTTAATTGCAACATATTACTTTAAAAATACAATAAAAATTTCTGTAAGAAAAAAAGTGGTGTCAAAAAGAAATGGAGAAAATTATTCTATAAATAAAGTGGTACAGTCACCCAAAAAAAAACGCCCCCCCCCACCTAATTTCGCCGTAAATTATCGTAGAAACATTTGACTGGTACCGATCGATTTGTAATAACGTCTAGTTTATAACGGTATAGTTAAATTTTGCCTAAGGGGTCGTCTACATATTAAAACTGGCATTAACTTCATTTTCTTCAATAGCAACCAATATTTTTGACTTCATATTCAGATTTCTGAGATCAAGGCGGTTCGGAAAACATACCTATTTATATACCTTGAATCAATTTTAAATAGAGTTACACGTGAAAATGTATTAGGAGTCCGTCTATACATTTAGAAAATATAAATCACGATCTACCACCCATTCTATACATTATTTATTAAGTTTCACACCGGAAAAAAATTTCAGAAATGTTAGATATAAAATAAAAAAAATGACTAATTCACAGAACTTTCTGAGTTAGTTTATGAATTAAAAGATTTTTATTGGTTTCTATTAATTAAACATCAGATAGTTCACTTCATACGAAGAAAATTAAATAGCTTGAATAGATATTAAAATATCTATCAAAAGAAAAAAAAAAAAAAAAAAAAGATGAATGGTTTTAAATTTGTTTGAAAATTCAAAATTATTTTAACTCAAGCTGTCGTATAATTGTCTGAAAAGGCGGCACTTAACCTGGTTCCCACGGCCGTTTCACAGTGACAATGGGAGTTTGTTCTGATACTGCAGTACTTTCATTTTCTTTAATTGACTTTTTTAAAATATTAAAACAGATTTTTTTTTTATTTATTTATTTATTTTTTTAATTAATTATTATTATTTTTTTTTCATGACATTATTAAAAACTTTTACATAAATCTCCACGATATTCTTTTGCTTTTATATTTTATAATGTGTAACAAATTAATATGTAAAATAATAAATCCTACTACTTAATGGGATGTTCTAAAATTCTACACTTTAACACAGATACCGAAGTGGACGGTGGTTGTAGAAATGCTGTCTACCCTTAATCTAAATCTTCACTTGAAAAGGTCAAAATGTTACATAACTCTTTTTTTTTTTTTTTTTTCAAGGAAAAAAGAAGAAGAAAAGGAGGAGAAAGAAAGATCAAAATGAATATAAAGCATATTAAACGTTAATACCCTTTAAACACTGGAAAAAGGCGGGGTTTTGTATTGTGTGTCATTTGGGAGCTGTAGAGTGCCAGAAAATTACTTTATGTAATAAAACTTTTCATTTAAAGGGTATTTAAAGCAGCATTATATTTAATACATAGACTATTCAGAAAAAAAATACCATTCATCTGGTTTATGAAAAATAAAGAACATTTTCTGGCATTGCTCTATGTATACATTCTTGTCAACCTGTCCCGGAAGATTACTGGTCCCGCCCCTTTCCGTACATTTTTTTCACATCAGTCTTTTTTAGAGCCGTGTCAGCCATCGGTGGCTGACACTGATCTTTCCATTTAGGCTAAGTCAGCCGGCAGTGTAAAATATGATATAAAACTACAGAACTTACATAGTTTTAAGTAATTACTGACAATTTATTTAAAATTTACTTCATGTTTTTTTTTTTTTTTTTTTTTTTTAATAGGATTTTTATAGGATTATATCGTTAAGGCCTAATGGGGTTTATTGAAACTCGATAAACATAACACGCTTCTAAGCAGCACCTGTGGCCTGAATGGGATTTCCATAAGAATTCGCGTGGCGTTCAATGAGTTAATCTTAAATGTATTTGAAGTTAATTACTCTAAAAATTAAATTGTGTACTCACAGGGGCGGGAACTAACAATGTTACGGGTTAGGTTGGCAAGTATGCATATATATTTTGCTTGATTTATAATAATAACACATTTTCTTCTTTTTTTTTAGTATTTTGTGTTTATATCTCTCATTAAAAATAAATACAATATTCATATATAAACATTTCCATACAGTAATGTATATAAACATATTGATTAAAGAAGATTTGTTGGTATTATATAATTATTCTTCTATCTGTATAGTATATTAACACAAATATATTTTGTAAATTTCGCAGCATCGAAAAACAGCAACATAGCTTCCATATCAAGGCTTAATGTAAATAGCCACGCCTTTTCACAAATTTTCTAAAACTTTATAATATAAAGCAAAATAATTTTGCATATTTGTAATTAAATCATTTAAGTTTTGTCTTCAATAATCGATGTAGTAAATGCCATTGTGATTTATGCATACCAGCGTCACATATAGAGTCAAATAGGAATATGCAAATTTGTCCTTTTTTTAATATAGTGTTTCAGCGAATCAGAGGCGGGGCTTCTTTTCTTTTGAAATTCTTTCACAATCCCTCGCCTACATTGTGATAACTTTACAAAAATATGCCAATTTGTATAATAAACATCGAAATATTGCTTAGGAAACAATAAAAATAACATAAAGGTAAATTAAAATAGTTTTCCGTCAAATTATATACAAACATTTACTTATAGAAGATACAGATTATAACAAGTGACGGCCCCCTAACAGGAATAAAAAGTGAAATATCACTGTAACTCAAAAAATAATGTTAGGAACGAGCTGTAAATTTGGAAACCTATGTTTTTGATGATGCCCGTTCTATTCGTGCAAAAATTAACATAGGTCATAATTCATAATTTTTTCGTTTTCCGTCAAATTATATACAAACATTTACTTATAGAAGATACAGATTATAACAAGTGACGGCCCCCTAACAGGAATAAAAAGTGAAATATCACTGTAACTCAAAAAATAATGTTAGGAACGAGCTGTAAATTTGGAAACCTATGTTTTTGATGATGCCCGTTCTATTCGTGCAAAAATTAACATAGGTCATAATTCATAATTTTTTCAAATATGAATTTATTAATAATTTTCATAATTCAAAAAATGTTTTTTTAGCAAAAATTTGCATGGAATATGTTTGGGTTACTTCATTCTAACGAATAAAAAAAACAGAATTTAAATATCATAATTATTTCGGAAGATATGATTTAATGTTTGTCACATTCATTTAACATTAGCACCCCCAAATTTTGACAGCTTATAACTCTATGAAAAATTGAGCGAAATATATAAACAATACCATTTTCCGTGATGATTTGATCCAAAGAATTCAAATAAATTATAAAAAATGGGGGTTACCATTGAAAAAAATGAAGTTGATGTCAGTTTTAATATGTAGACGACCCCCTAAGTAAAATCTAACTATAACATTATAAACTAGACGTTATTACAAACTGATTGGTACCAGTCGCATATTTCTACGATAATTTACGGCAAAATTAGGTGGGGGGTGGCGTTTTTTTTTTGGGTGACTGTACAAATAAAAGCGGGGCTAAAAATGCTGCAGAATAAATTGAAATGTTGGCAACTATACTTTAACTTAGCATATGCATAGGTGTCAACTTGTACGATTTTTTAACACCAGAAATTCTTCGCAAAAACAATTATCATGTTTAATGGCGAAAATTACTTAAAAACATATTTAAAATTTCCAGTAGCAAAAAACGTACAAGTTGGCAACTATGCATATGCTCTTGAAAAATATTTAACAGCCATGTTTCAGACATTACATGTATCAAATGTAAAAATCAATTATATTCTGTTTATTTGGATTTTTTAAACTTAATATTTAGTAATTTGAATGATTCGTTGTTAAATTTATTTCATTTTCAAATTTTAACTAAAAGCATATAAATGCGCAGCCTGTAATAAATAATTTTAATACAAATTTAGTTCTCTAATAAAACTACATTTGCATTTATTATTTATCTGTTAATACAACAATCAAATGTTATCTCTAATTTTAAATAAAAATTTCGAAATCTTTTATGAAATTTAAATTGCTGTTATACATTTATATTATTTAATAATTTACTACATTTCCGCTCAGACGAGATTTTAAATTTAATAACAAATAAATTCGGAAACATGTTTGAAGAGGGTTGAATTTTTTCTTAGAAAGTAAATTTAAAAAGGAGATTTCAAAGGTGTTGAGTAATTTTATTTAAAACGAAATAATAATGTGAAATAAAAAGCTGATTTTTCTATGAAAAAAAAAAGTTTTGAAACAAGTATTAGGTAAAATGAGGAAATTCCTCTTTTTAAAAGATTTGTTTTACAATATTCTTTATACGCTGTAATTTGAATGCCTTATCTGAATCGCAAAATTTGTTATATGGAAAAATCCAAAATATTTTTATCGACATTCTTTTTTAATGACACTATTAAATTCAGTGAGATTGTAATGTTAACCGATATGTATATAATAAATTTGCTTTTCGAATGCAATAAATTAAATCTGGAATAAAATATTCAGTTCGTTTTAAATAAACAAACTTTTTTGATGTTTTGTAATTTATTAAAAAATATAATTACACAATTTAAAGTAAACGCACATTAATCACAAAAATATTGCATTCTTTTTCTTTCTGTCTTTCTTTCTTTTTTTTTTTTTTTTTTTTTTTAACTATAAATTTTCATAATTTTCTGTACTTTTAAAATTGTTATTAAAAAAAAAAGGTTTTTTTCTTCCATACAAGTTACTTTTTATTTGAATATTTAGTTATTGCTTTGAGCCTTTCGTATTCTTAGTGCTGCAAATTGAATAACATTTTCGTAATAAGAAACTGTTTTGAACATTTACGATTCATTGTTTGAAACAACTGATTTTTTATTGTTTATTTTGAATTTTTTCTTATCTATTGACTCTTAATTATACTATGTGACTCTTAGCGATTGACACCATGATTTAGTAACCTTTTTTTTCAGGCAGCCCTTCTTCGATGAAAATGTAGCCGAAATATTTGTATTATTACTACTTTTTTGTTAAGCCTGTGTTAGTGTAATATCAGTTCAGTGTAATATGATTTCTACGTATTCGTCTAGCGCTGTGCAATAAAAAGTGAAAAAAATAAAGAAAACAACAATCGATTAATGAGAGAAAACATATTATATATTTTTTATAGGTTGTTCCTGCTGAATATCTGCATTCTGAATCCGGTCCCTTTGGATTAGAAGAGATCAGGTAGGCCTGATTTCCTTTACTTGATTGATTAGTTTAAGAATTATTTTAATGATGCAAGATTTTCGATCTGCCGTTAATGATTTTTTATGATAATTTTCTTCGAATCGAGCTAGATAGCGGCAGAAAACTAATACTTAGTGAAAGGAAAATATTGTTGTAGAAAAGTTCATATTTTCGTGAAACTAATCATAAAGTGCTACTGAATTTTGTTTATTATCGTTAGATTTACGCATATATTCTTTCCAACCTCAATAGTAAATATTACTCAATATTCCAATAATGTTTTTTAAATACAAAACTGTTCTTTAAACACAAAAATTATAAGATACTACAAGACTTTGCCAGCTTCGTTGGTCACTATATTTAAATGAATAATAAAAAAATAAAAAATCACTATTTTTATATGAAAAAACTAAAAAGAAAATCCATCCAAACCTCGCTTTGTGCCCCACTGCTTTCGGCAGCCTCTTCCTCACTCTCGGATTGGTGTCCCTACTGCAGGGATGGAACACGGGCGCAGAATTCATACCACTATCAATGTAAGAAAATTTTCTACCTCTTAAATCAACGATATTATAGGTAGATAAATTTCTTCAACAGATTCCGGTGTAAATACTGCGCCCGTGTTCCATCCCTGCTACTGCTTGAGACAACGTCTTACCCGTGGACTTTATTTTAGGTGTTTATCGGATGACAGTTCCGACAGTATCGAAAAAATCGAAGCAATATTTTTATATTTAAATCGCAATTGCATATGAAAAACATTATACGTACTATAAACAGTATTTACATGCACAGTATATACATGTTATTTCATGCATTTTATTATATTTATTCTGTAGACCATAAAATGACTGCAGTTTCATGCCGAACATAATATTACAATATGCTATGAGCTCTATTTATACCGTAAAAGACTTTTTTTTTTTTCATATATATACAGTAGGTGCTCAAATTAAAAGATTTTTTTTTAATTTTACATTTTTTCGATTATCTAAAAAAATACTATACAAAATGGCCTGAAACTTCATACATGCATACAACATTTAAAAACTCATATTTTTTCCACTATCCATTTAGTCCAGAGTACAATTACGGGACCAATCACAAATTGAAGAAGAGCGAAAATACGATTTTCGCTCGAAATTCACCTTGTATTACAAAAAGCGACAAAACTTGCTTAAAAAAAATGGCAAAAGATTAGAGAAGCATTATTCTGAAACATAAAATTGACACGTATAATAATTGTTGAGGTTTGAGCATTTTTAGTAAGTATTATTTTACTGCGCATGCGCAAAAGATAGAAAAAATGTCATTGCATAGATTGAAAGCTAAATATACAGAGCAACTTAGTTCATTTGAATAGAATAAAAATTAATCAAATTGACGGAACGACCTAGATTTTAGGTATTTTCCAAAGTTGAAATTTCGTAAGGGGATTTACACATGCCGCCTATTTAATTTGAAGATCCAATCATTTCAATTCCGTTGTAAAAATTCTTTTTTGTGAAAAACCCCTTATGAACACACAAATCTTAGTAAGTTATAAGGGGTTACTACTATGACCTCTGATATACACATAGCTGCCAACTTGTACGTTTTTTTTTTTTTTTTTTTGCTACCGGAAATTTTTTATAGAAATTTTAATAATTTTTTTAGCAGTTTTCTTCGATTAATCATAATGACTTTTTTTTTAGAAAAAAATACTGATGGTGAAAAACCGTACAAGTTGGCACTTATGGAAATAGGAATTAACCCTTTGCGGCGCAGGGTAATTCGGATCATTTAAATTACACTGCCACCGGAATTTTCGAACAAAATTAAAATAAAAGAAATTTTAAATTTTTAGGTTAAAAAAAGGGCCTTTTCTGCTATGTTATAAATGTAAATTTTTGCTAAAAAATTTCCGGGATGAGTTTTTGCACTTGAGAATTAAAATTAGGTGTTCCATCAGCGGGAACACTGCTACTGAAAGGGTTAAAGCAGTTACCACTATAAAAGATACCACAGGAATCTTAGAATACCGATTGGATAGATGTTTGATTGATTTATTTTTTCTCTTTCAGATCCAAAGTAAGTAAGAATCGACAAAGAGAATATGTAAGGAATTTCCATTCTTTCTTTTTTCTGAGCATAAAAATACTTTTTTACTTCTAAAAGTTATAAAGCTTCAAAGTGATCCCAGTCAACGCGGAGCGTGTCAGCTAGTAAGTGAATATTTATAATTGCTCGTTAACGTTCGATTATAGCTTAGAACTATTTATTTTTCTTATTTTAGAATGTTTTGAATATGTGTGATCTCTCCTAAATTTATTATGTTTGTGGGGAAATCAAGTCACAAATAAGACGCTGAGCAAACTGGAGATCAAGAAAAATCGTCCATGCCACATATTACTTGCAACACTTGTGACAGTAACTTTCATAATAGGATTAATAGTAAAGTTCGTTAAATGCCGTTTGCAATCCCTATGGTCCGGAAGTAATTTATACATCATTCAAGAGGCTATTATTTATGTATAATATCACCTACTATGCAAGGAATTTCTAAAAAGAATATAACCAAACCGAGCATCCCCTCAGTTATTCTTAGTAAATGAAATCGCAATAAATGTCGATATTTTTTACCTTCTTACACACTTTGTCACAAGTAATGATAGTTTGTCAATAAAAGTATTGAAAACGTTTACAAATTTCACCTTGTAAGCATGATTTGTGCATTTTGTTAATTCCATTACCACATCTTCTATTTTACATACCAGATTTTATTATTTTGGGATGTTTTAATATTCTGTTCTTTTATGGAATGGAATTTGAATGGATTTACAAAAATTTTATCAAGATTTGTTGAACAGTGTTTTTTCTTTCGTTTTTGTTTACTATGTTTTTTTTTTCCACATATTAGGTGTTTAGTAAAATAAGTGTGATATATTTTATAAAACTGCGAATACATCCTCAGGCTGAACATTCTTATACTAGCAGGCTTTGCCCGCTTCACTGGTCATTATATTTAAATGAATTCTCAAAATTACATTTAACTTATCAATATAAAAAATCTTATAAAATGAAAATAAAAATAAAACTTCAATGAAATCGGTCAAAATCTGTTTGTTTTGCGGGGAAATTTTGCAAAATTCCATTAAAAAGTGTGTTGGGTACGCATAAATAACACACTAATCAAAATATCACCTTACTGAGATAACTTAGAGCAGAGTAGCAATTGGAAACGTGTTTTTTTTTCCCACAAGTCCCCCAAAAGGTGAAAGGAATTATTTCGCAAATTCCTTTTATAGTGCGCGATAGGTATAGAACACCCCCATAACAAAAAATTGCCTTCCTGATATAATTTTTAATAGAGTTATGCCTATTAAATAGAGCCCCGCTTCCTCAGGCAAATAGAAAAAAGGGAAATTTCACAAAATCTTTTATAGTATGTGTTAGAAGCACATAACCAACCCACACACCAAAAAATAAATTTCCTGAGATAAAATTATATTTAGAAAAGTATTTCTTACAACTCTCCTTCCCGATCCTAAAAAGAGAAAGTGGACATTTTGCAATATCCATTTATCGTGCGTTTTAAGTTCCCACAGCACGCGCGCGCACACACACATCAAAAAATCATCTTTCTGAGATAATTTGGAACAGAGTTACGATTGGATGTATGTTTTTGCCCCCCCCCTTTCAATGCCAAAGGGCAGGGAAGGGAGCACTTCACAAAATCCCTTTATAATGAGAAATGGATACACATAGCACACTCACATACCAAAAAATTGTCATATTGAGATAATTTGGAACATAATACGCTTGGAAAAGTGTTTTTTGACCTTCCCCATCGGCACGGGGCAATTTAGCGAAATCCCGGACAGTATCCAACCATAGCCTCCTAAACTAAATGCCTGTCACGTTGCTCGAAAACTTGGCACTAGTTGAAACGGTAGACAGCGCCACCTGGTGCAGATTGCACGACTTTTTTATTCAACAGCCACCAAAAATTTTTAAAAGAGGGCTATGGTATACATAAAAAGCAAATTGAATCGAAGAAACGTCGATTTTATAAATCATATATCACTTCTTAAAGTTATTGGTGGCAGTTAAATAAAAAAATCGGGCAATCTGTACCAGGTGGTGCTGTCTACCGCTTCAACTGTTGCTATGTTTCCGAGCTACGCGACAGGCATCTAGTTAAGGAGGCTATGATCCAACCCACACACCAAAATTCGTTAAAGCAGCTCCCATACATTACCTAGGACAAATTTAACACAAAATGGGGGCTTTCAAATTTACCTCCTCGTAAATCTACTCCCCTACTCCAAATCAAAAATTGCAAAACCCCCAAAATCGGTTTTTTGAAATATACTCCAGAAGATGTACAGCCGTTTTCTATTTCTACGTGCCATTCTTCGTAGAATTCTACTGGAAAATCCGGATTTTGCAAAATTCTTTTCCCTCTTTCCTTAAAATTCAAAATTCAAAAATCAAAGGTTTTTTTCCTTTTTTTACTTAAGTTTAGTCTCTCCTCTGCCTTTTCTTCACCATGAAGTAATTTGCAACCGAGTTATGCTCGCAAAGTGCTGTTTTCACCTGCTCCCAGGGGGGGGGGGGGTCAATCCATTTGAAATCACCCAAAAAGAATAAAATTTGTTGCTCAACATTTTTTATTTTTCTTATTTTTTTACCAGTTTTTCCCCATTATTAGGTGAGTTCAAAACTGTCGAAAAAAATTTTTTTAGACTCATACTTTTTTTTTTGACGGCCATTTTGAATTTCATCCTAACTGTTTTTAGGACAAAAACAAGGTTTGCATAAAAGTATCTAACTCTGTTAATTTTATAGATATCAAGACAAAATAAAAACCAAAATTATCAGAATGACCCCCTAGATGTTTTGTACATGCATAATATTTCCTATGTCGTGAGGAAAGTGAAGAAAAAAATTCACAACTATAGATAGAAAATTAACTTAAACGGTAATTTTAGTGCTGCAAAACTACTTAAAAAATGAAAGACTCATCAATAATTTTTTTTTCCTGCGTAGATTTGTTATAGGACTAGTTACTGTAGAAGTTTCCAGCTTGAGAGTTTTATCATTTGTTTTATATAATTTTAAAAAATGCCCAAAATTGCATTTTGGCAATATTTAAAGTTGAATATCTCAAAAGGGATGAGTGAAAAATTATGAAATTCATACACATAATATCTCTTTATGATATAAACATATTATAAAAATTTGGTGACTGAGACTCAACTGGTTAGAGTGTTATAGTACATCAAAATTGGCCCAAAATTGCATTTTACGCACACAGTATTTCACGAAAATTAATTTTAAAAATCCATTTTCCTGTATATTATAATTGCTATACATATATATACATATATTTAACTCTAATAACTTAAAATGAGCTATTTAACTTTTTCAAACAGAAATACCCTAACTACAAAATTAGACGGTCAGCGTTCTGTGCTATGCGACCGAAGTGGTGTGTCCTCCCAGGATCATCTGGCACACATAGTGTATGTGTCTGCAAATACCACCAGAACGTAAAGCTCTTGATTGAAGGAGCAAGGCTCAAAATAAATTACAGGAAACTAATAGAATACTTGTGTGTAAGATTGAGAATGAAAGTTGCATGCTGTACAAGTGTTCAGAATGTCCAGGATCCGAAGGTCTTCTGGAAGTTCCAATGAAAGAAATTGGCAGTTTACCAGAGGAAGTAGCTTTTAAGCAGTGGGTGTAAACTGACAGAGCAGAATTTATCACCCGATTACTATAAAATGATGAATTTCTAAATCTTCTTGTGGAAGATAGAGTAAAACTAAAATCTCACAATTTCATTTCAACAGTTCAGTCAAATCATTTCAAAGAACTTAAAAATAATCTCAAAAACAGTGAATATTTAGTCATTGGTGATTTTTCAGAAAACTTTACATTTTGCGTTCAGGATGGAATTCAGAACTACCACTGGTCCAACAGCCGAGTTACATTACATCCATTTATTATTATTATTATTATTATTTTAAATGAAATTTGCTGTAAAAGCATTTGTATGATAAATGATTATCTTATTCAGGATACCTTTACAGCTGATGAATTTCAAAAGAATCTCATCAATGAAATGAAGAATTTTTTACCCGAAGCGAAGATGATGATTTACTTCAGCGATGAATACCAGCAGCCAATACAAAAATAAGAAAAACTTTATTAATCTGTGCCAACATGAGAATGATTTTAGCTTGATAGCTGAATGGAATTTTTTAGCTACATCTCATGGGAAAAACTTGTGTCATGGCATGGGGGAAGGGGGGGGGGGTACCACTAAAAGGGAAGTAACTAGAGCCAGCATGCAAAGACTTTACAATAACTAAATTCTTACTCCACAAGACATGTTCAAATACTGAAACGAAAAAATAACCAGAATAGAATACATTTTTGTCTCTGCCGAAGAAATTAAACAAACTGAAGCTAAACTAACAAAAAGATTTGAATTTTGCTTGCCTGTGACATGAATAAGAGAATATCATAGATTTGTTCCTTTAAGTAATAATCAAATCAGATGTTACACTACATCAATAGTAAGAAATTTGATGAGCACAAAACTTTGATAGTGTTTATTGACACATCTTCGCTTACAAATATGGACTATGTTGCATACATTTACGAATATCATTGGTAGCTAGGCATAGTCAAAGACAAGACTGATCAAATTTATGATCTATTAGTTAAATTTTTCCATCCACATGGCCCAAAGACTGCCTTCCAAATATCTAAAAATGACATGGTGTGGGTTCCAGTAAACAAGTTTGTGAGGAAAATTACCCCTATCGAACTAACAACGGTTTCGGGCAGAACACATAACATATCAAAAATCTATGCAACGGAATTTGAACACTCTTCAATACTTTGAAGAAATTATAAAATTATTATGCTAACTGATAAAATGTACATCAACAGTTTGAATAAAATTTTGTATTTTAAGTTACAATGTTGATTTTTACCATAAATTTTCGTCAAAATTCTGTATGCCTAAAATGCAATTTTTGGCCAATTTTGATGTACTATAACTCTGGAACCAGTTGAGTCTCAGTCACCAAATTTTTATCATATGTTTATGTCATAAAAAGATATTATTTGTATTTCATAATTTTTCACTCAGTCCCTTTTGAGATATTCAACTTTAAATATTGCCAAAATGCAATTTTGGGCATTTTTGAAAAATTATATAAAAAAAGGGATAAAACTCTCAAGCTGGAAACTTCTACAGTAACTAGTCCTATAACAAATCTACGCAGGAAAAAAAAATTATTGATGAGTCTTTCATTTTTTAAGTAGTTTTGCAGCACTAAAATTACTGTTTTAAGTTAATTTTCCATCTATAGTTGTGAATTTTTTTCTTCACTTTCCTCACGACGTAGGATATTATGCATGTACAAAACATCTAGGAGGCCATTCTGATAATTTTGGTTTTTATTTTGTCTTGATATCTATAAAATTAACAGAGTTAGACACTTTTACGCAAACCTTGTTTTTGTCCTAAAAACAGTTACGATGCAAATTCAAAATGGCCGTCAAAAAAAAAAAAGAATGAGCCTAAAAAAATTTTTTTCGACAGTTTTGAACTCACCTAATAACGGGGAAAAACTGGTAAAAAAATAAGAAAAATAAAAAATGTTGAGCAACATGGCCTGGGTGATTTCTAATGGATTGACCCGGGGGGGGGAATTTTGCAAAACCCCATGTTAGTGGATATCAGGGTTCTAGAACCTTTCACACCAAAATTCATGACCCAGTCCCACACGGAAACGCCACGACAGTTTTGACTTAGTGGGTGGAAATCACATTTTGTCCCTTCCTCTCTCCATGGAGAATAAATTTCTAAAATTTCAGAAATTGCGTTTTAGGTATTTGTTTTCGCTATATTTTAAAACAAAAATTCAACAGATATCTTTCTTTTCTTTTCTTTTCTTTTTTTTTTGAGTTACAAAGGATTATGTGAAATCACATTTAGCCCAAGTGAAATATCGTTTTCTCCCCCGTCTCTTAGGTGGCCAAATTTCTAAACTTTTACGAATTTATATTTAGACATTTGTGTTTGCTATATTTTAGAGCAAAAATCTTACGTTTATCTGTTTTTTTTTTTTTTTTTTTTTTTTTTTTTTTTTTGTATGAGGTATGAAGAGTTATGTGACATCACGTTCTGCCCCCTCCCCTCCTTCGAGGCCTGAATTTCTAAAATTTTATAAATTGATTTTTAGATATTTATGTTAGCTATATTTTAAAACAAAAATTTTCCGGATATATCTGCTTTGTTTTCTTTAAGATGTGAAGATTCTTTGGAAAATCTTGTTTTCCGCATTTGAAATCACATTTTGCCTCCTACCCCCTTGTAGACCGAATTTCTAAAATTCCAAAAATTGGTTTTTAGATATTTATGCTAGCTATATTTTCAAACAAAAATTTTACGGATATCCGTTTTTTTTTTTTTTTTTTTTTTTGCGATATGAAGGTTCTTTGTAAAATCACATTTTCCGCACGTGAAATCACATTTTTAATAATTAATTAATTTTTCTTACTGAAAATTATTATAATTGACAAAAAAATTAGTTTTTAGTTATTTGTGTTAGCTATATTTTAAAGCAAAAATTTTACAGATATCTGTTTTTTTCTTTGAGATATAAAGGTTCTTTGTTAAATCACGTTTTGCGCGCGTGAAATCACATTTTGCCTCCTACCCCTCTTGTGGGCTGAATTTCTAAAATTCAAAAAATAAGTTTTTAGTTAATTGTGTTAGCTATATTTTAAAGCAAAAATTTTATGGATATCTGTTTTTTTTTTTTTTTTTTTTTTTTTTTTTTTCTTTGAGATAAGAAAGTTTTCTTGAAATCACGTTTTACTTTCTTTGCCCCCCTTCCCCCTTGAGAGTGAATTTTGTAAAATCCCTTCTTAAGGGGTGCTTACACTATATTTTGCCTAATCTGCCCCAGTTTCGAGCCAGTGGCTCCAGTAGATTTTACTGAGCATTTATGAGTCAGTGAGTGAATGAATGTATGAGTGAGTAAAAATACTCTTTTATACTCGTATATACATGTATATAATTATTTTTTACTATCTTTTCTTAATGTTATGATAATCACTCTAGTTTTTTCTTCAAAATTAGGATCCAGGACAAAAGTTTGGTGTAATATCTGGAAAATACCCCTACTAGTTCAAAATATAAAAGTAAGAGAAGTAAGTCTACTATTTGTTGTTATTATTAATAAAATTATTATTAATAAAATTTAGTATTTTCAAAACTGCATATTCGTTCTCTTTCATTAGGGAAAAAAAGCACTCCATCTATGAGAGTTAAATTAGCCTATTCTGCTAAAAAATGGATTTTTTCTCTGTGAAATGCATGATAAAAGTACTGTTCTTATGGCTATATTTCATACTACCGATTCTTCCGATTGTTTCACACTTTGTCTTATGAAAAATTCTCGCTTTATTTTAAACTAAAATTCAGCAATTAAATAAGACAAATATAACTATTTTACAATAATGGTATGAAAAGCTTGGAAGAATAATTGGCAGTTGTGATTGTATTACATTACATTAAATTAAATATTACATATTTATTGAGACATTAGATGGCATGCGAAATATAAAAGTAACATTCATGGAAAGAGTCTTAGGAATGCATGTGACGTGTTTTATTGTCAGTATTCACGAAAATGCTCATCGAAAGTGCACGATTCTGCATTTCATGCAAATTCATTTAACATGTGATTAAACTTTATGTAGTCTCTAGGATTGCTTGTTCTATCGAGTCTTATAAAAAATAAAACAAATATTTTGATTACAATTACTTGAAATTATTCAATTGTTTAACAGAAAGAGGAATTTTGTTTTCACAAACTTTATTTGCTTTTTACTTTAATGCTTCTTTAAATATTATTTTAATTGTGTCATCAAATAAAATATTTTATCAGATGCATTTAAAAAGAATACATTTTATTATATATAAATAAACAACCATTTTCTTCTATTATATATAAATAAACAACCATTTTCTTCTATTATATATAAATAAACAACATTTTCTTCTATTATATCTCTTTTAGGATAATGGTTCTTCTTGTTAATTTTTTCTAATGAATTTACACCATTCCCATACTATTAAGTTATTTTTTAAAGATTGCTTTTATTTCCCCAGCGGTCTCCATTCTTTAAAAAACAGAAGTTTTTTTTTTTTTTTACACTTAAAAATAGATAAATAAACTCAAATTATTCCCCAGAAACACACATACTTAATGAAAGTAACTTCTATGTTTTCCTTTGTGTTTAACAAATTCAATCGTTACTATTTATACTAAAATTATAATTGGCAACGGTATACAGTAAGTTCTCATGCGACTTTTTCCAAAGACTAATTTTAAATATTTTAAAGTCTAACCAAAGCAAATTTATACAATGAAAATTAAAGTGTATAGTGAAATCTTCTATGGAATGATTTTGTTTTAATGGAATTTTCTTTGCATAAAAAGAATCATATATTACCATGAAAAATTAGAATATTAAACCTGCCTTAGATACAGTTAGGAACTACATAAAATACATTTAAAATAATATATATATTTTTATATATATATTCTAATGTACTGCTGAAACCAAGCGAATATAAACTGAATCTCGATTTTAAAATATGCAGCGATCCTACAAAATGTAGCAAACCTTTGGTTTTTTCTTCAAAGATATCATGGCGCCATCTATCTTATTGCATTGTATATAAAGTATCCCCAAAAGGTAATTTTCGTTAAGACAGGAGAGGAAATTTGACGCAAGATTCATACCACTATTTATGAAAAAAAAAATTCTTCTTCATAAACAAACGATTTTATTAACACAGAAAATTTTTAAACAAGTGCCTGTATAAGTCAATACAAGTACCTCTATGCCAAATTTCCACCCCTGTTAAGCATTGTTATAATGGAGTTTCAAATTAAACTTTGTTTAAACTTATTTTTTAAAAAAATTGCATAACGTAATATTTTAGTATTTTTGGGATTATTTTCAAATCAAGATATTTAAATTTATATTATAATCCAAAAATTCTTTCAGTTAAAAATCTTTACAGTTAAAATTCTTTCAGTCTTTATCGCATAAAATTCTGAAAGCTTTAAATTAGTTTTTTCCTTTGCAAGTTCTACCAGGCCAAGAGGTTCTGGTAGACGGGAGATATCGGGTCCGATCACAGGTTGCACCCGTCGGCCTAGCCGTCCGTAGTTTTTCGATTTTACCTTCGAAGTTGTCTTAAATAGGCGCGACATCTTAGAATGACCCCAACGATGGGACACCACCCAGACTACAACACTCTCTTATTTAATTCGTCTTAATCTTCACACCAACACTCTCAGAGCAACTTTTGTTTCACAAGTACGATTTTTGTAATAATCTACTCCACGATTTAAAAATAATTTACCTTTAAAAAAAAAAAAAAAAATATATATATATATATATATATATATTATAAACAATAACACTCCGTTTTATTGTTTATCACAGCGATATGAATATGTTATCTCCAGATATATTAATTACATGGCTGCTGATTATTACGTTTCTTAATACCACATTAATTAAGTAGAAATCTTTGTTTTGCTTAATTATTGAAAACTGATACGAAAATAAAATAATTGCTTCAGATAACAGATTTCTATTAAAAATGACTAGAAACTAAAAGTCGCAAAAGTTGTCTGCTCTATAATTTATAATTAGAAAGCAAATATGATTAATTTTTATTATTTTAAAATCCTAGAACTCGTGATTATTAGTCTAATGATAAAAATTAGAAAGCGTAGATAATGAAAGTAATACTTTCTTGTGGAAGCGTGTAAATATATTTATTTCCCTACATTTATTGCAATTATTACTGGTTATTAAGAGATTTCGATTATGCTGTTCCAATTTAACAATTAAACGCAGTAAAACTACAGATTTATAATGACGCATAAGAGCATTAACGTTATTTATCATAAAGAGAAGATGGATATTTCCGCAATAGTAACAATTAAACTTCGTTGCGCTAGAGTCTAGACTAAACAATTATCTTGAATATGGTTAATTCGACAGTTATATTTGACTGAGGAAGCAAACATAATTGCTTATACCATTGTTGATCCTAATTACATTTTTATTAGTTGACTGATAGAAATAACTTCTCATCTGAAAACACCTATAGATGAATTAGGTGGGTAATTACGGAAAACCAATTAGTTTAAGTAATTAAAAATGTGCGTATATGCAGTGTGTATCTGCAAATATATGTAAATTCCTTTACTAGCACTATTGAAAACGGAAAAAAAATAAAAATTTTGCTTGAAAGACTGATGAAATTATGAATATAGTTGTTGCATAAAATGAAAGTAAATATTTCAGTAATAATAATAGTTATTATAACCTGACTTCTTTAAGATTTTAATTTTAGAAATATTATTGATGATAAGTACAAAACTTTGCATAAACACAATAAAATGCTAGAACTCGCAACAAATAAAAAAAAAAATATGTACTTTTCAAAAAAATAATTTCATTGAATTTAACCCTACAAGGCTCTATTTTTTTTTTTTTTTTTTTTTTTTTTTTTTTTTAGTGCGCGACAAAAGTATATAGGTTGTAATTAGTGATCAGAAGATAGGGAAAACTTATAAAAATAAAAATAAAACCCTATTTTACGGAAAAATCAACTTTTTATCTCAACGTACCGTATGTGGAACATACATAAAAATATGATTTACTAATACGTTTACTATTGTAATATAAAAAAAAACAACTTACCTCTGCAAAATATACACTTCGTTATGACACACAGTATTTTATTTATTTTTTTTTTTTCGAGTCAAAACTGTTCAATAACCTATCTTTTTTACTTTCTTCTATATGTAATATAGAGAAAGTATTGGATTCGCGAAAATTTTCGACCTCCGTTTTTTGACGGATCTACACGTTTTGGGATGTCCTGAACACGAATTGATAGTTTTTAAAAAATGTCTGTCTGTGTGTCTGTCTGTCTGTCTGTCTGTGTGTCTGTCTGTCTGTCTGTCTGTCTGTCTGTGTGTCTGTATCATTTTTTTGTGGACGCTGTATCTCACGAACCAATGAATGAAATTTAACCAAACTTGGTATTTAGTTGCACCCTGACATGAACTGGTGCCCATTAGATTTGGGGATCAATAGCTCAACAGGTGGCGCTGTGATCGCATTTTATAGGACAAAATTCCGTATAAATGAACATAATGAGAGTTATTTTAAACTTGTGATTGTAAAATTAATATGAATTATTGATAATAGTAGTAGTTAACTAGGAAAAAAAATTTGTGCATGGGGGGCATCGGTTCCCCCCCTGGGGGGGAAGTACCCCCCCGGAGGGGTTAAATTTTGAAGATGGGTATCATTCGAAAGATCTCGTCAATACCTTTAAAACGAATGGTTGAACCATAAATCTGTGATAATTTAAAACAAAGTTATCGATTTTTTTTACTTTTAACAAAAAAAAAAAAACTTAGAAAAAAAATCGTATTTTTTTTTTTTTTTTTTTTAAACGAAATTTTACCAAACTTGGTATTTAGTTGGTCCCCGACATAAACTGGTGCTGATTATATTTGCGGATCAATAGCTCAACAGGAGGCGCTGTGATAGCATTTTATCTAATTTTTTAACATGGCAGAATAAGACAAAAATTCGTAAAAATGTGCATAATAAGAGTTATTTTACACTTGTGATTGTAAAATTAATATGAATTATTGATAATAGTAGTACGTAACTAGGAAAAAATTTTTGTGCATGGGGGGGCATCGCTTCCCCCCCTGGGGGGGGGGAAGTACCCTTAAAAAAAACAAGTACCCCTCCAAAAAAAAAACCCTTAGAAAAAAAAAATGTAATTTTTTTTTATTTGTTTTTTTAAATATTGTTACTGATTGAATATGTATAGGAAAATATAGAAGAAAGTCTTGTGGTGGCCACAACATACTAGTTTTATTTTTGAATTCAGACAAACGACTAACGTATCACTTTCATTCAAATTTCACACTGAATGCACTATAACAAAAACACGAACGACATCTTTAGGTAAAGATTCGTATTACTACATTGCTAAATGTCAGTAACTTCTATCAAGATGTCAAGAGATGTCGCTACTAATAGTTTTATAGCTATAGGAACGATTAAAGTCGGTGTTCCACATATGGAACTGGGTGCCTTGTAGGGTTAAGAGAAATTCCCGACTGAATTGGCTATCGATAAAATTAAATCATAGCCCGTGGTATTTTTAATCATTATATATTTTGAAATATTTTTTATATGAATAAATAAATAGATGAAGATTACTAACCAAAAATAAAAGTGTGGAATATTACAAGCAACAGCAACTGTGAGTCACACATATAAATACTGCTATGAAAAGATCGATTTTCTTGTGTGAAAAAAGTAGTTCTGAAAGAAACGAGCAGGTTCTAATCCATGAATAATTGATGAACCAAAAAAGTAACTTTTCAACAAATGTTCTCGAAATAGTTCAGTAAAAGAGTCATATGTAGCCTTTGCCACAAAAGTAAAGTAAACATCATTAAATGCACAACAGAGCAGGAATTTCACTGATTCAGAAGCCCACCAGCGGCCGAGCGGTTCTGCGCTCAAAGCTGGTAGATGGGAGGTGCCGGGTTCGATCCCAGGTCGCGCTCATCGACCTAGCCGTTCGGAGTTTTCCGTGGTTTCCTCCGAAACTTGCGTAAATACGGGCTAGGACCCCTTAGAAAGACCCCCACGGAGGGCATTCCCCCTCTAGGCCTAGGACACATCAGGAGTCAATCGGCCTTAAGTCCTACAACCAACCAACCACTGATTCAGAAACGATGATCAACCGCTTGAAGCTTGTTTCGAAGAGACGACCGCTCGGAACAACTATCTGAACACAACTCAACTCTCTGAGAGTGAAACTTCTCTTTTTCACTCTAGGTTGTAATTTGGAAAAAATTCTAGCTAATTTTGCGTTAGAATCCGATTAAAAAAAATCCTTAAGCTCCAGTTGAAGAGAGTTTCCAAAACTTCGACAACCCTAAACTATTTCGTCCAGTTGCCAAGTTTGTCACCAGAGCCGATATCAATGAAGCAATCTTCTTCTTCTTTTTATTTTATTTTATTTTATTTTATGCATTTATTTATTTTTTTCTTGTCTGTAAAACTACTTTTTTTTCTGTAACAGAAGTTCAAAGGAAGGAAAGGTGTTTTAACCAATACATACCATTACCTTTAGGACATGTAATTAGTTAGAAATTCCTAATATGATAAATTAGAAAAACATATTTTCAAATCTTCGGGAAGAATTAATGAGACTATAAATAGAAATTCGTTTAGATTTTGAGTCGCATTAACTAAAAAAGTAATTTATATCCTTGTGATTTGCGAAGACATTTTCATTTGAAATTTTTAATTTGTAAGCGCTTTTTTTTTAATTCTTTTTTAAACTCAGATGTTTAAATGCCCCAATGTGATATTTATATGATAAATTAAGTAATTATACTCTATTTACGAAAATTTTAGAATGTTCATTACCTACAAGCAAAGAATTTTCAGTTCTCATTTTCATTTTAACTTCTTTGAAATTATATCGTTATAATCTTGTATTCAAAAGTACTTTATGGATAATTTTCAAGTACACGATTTTGAAGAACTTGATTTTTATTTTCATCTGAAATTGTAATCATGAACAAGAATAAATTCATTCCTTTTTGAAAAAGAAGTTTTTTTCTTCCCCAAAGAATGCACATAATAAAAGTTTATTTATGTTACAATAATTAACTATCGTATTACAAGTGCCATAATTGTCTATTACGGTATTACATGTTATAACATATGCGATGTTTCTAAAATCAGATTTATGTGCTTAAGTAAGAAATTAAAGACGACTTCAACGTACGACGAAATTTTTAATTGTTTATTATTAAACGGAAACACAAAGTTTTAACCTGTACTTATTTTTTCATTTATCTCCAATTTCTTTTAAATCATTCAAAAGAAGAAAAAAAACTGTGCACTACCAAATATTTTATGGGTAAATTTGGAATATACAAGTTTAACCCTTTCAAGGGTAATTTAATAACGCTCTTTTAACACTTTTCCGGTGGTTGACGCGGCGTAAATGGAAAGTCCAGTGTGAACGGGAAAAAAGAGTGGAGATGAGAAATCTCCACCCTTATTTTTATACAGAAATCTTTGTTTCATTTTTATAATAATAGTCCATGGTTAATTAGGATAAAAATTGCTGTATAAAAAACAGTGGTTGCGAAAACATCGTAAAATTCTTATCCCCATGTGTCCTAAAAAATGGGTAAGATGTACGACCCCTTAAACTCTTTCATTAGAGGATGTATCGCAAACTTTTTATTAATTCGCGCAGTTAATTCCAGAAAATAAGAATTGAGGACCTGAACGTTTTTTTAAGACATTATCGTTAAGAATTTTTGGTCTTTTCATTTGATTAAAAAAGTATATAAAGTATTCTTTCAAAGAGTTTAACACAGAAACAAGCAAAATATAATTGTGCCATTAAATTTACGAAATTCAGAAAATATCGAAAAATCAGGGTGTCTACTCTCCGTTTTTTTTTTTTATTTTTTTTTTTTTTAATGACTCTCCCATCACTATATTCATATAGTAATTTTCTGTAGAATGTTTTCACGATTATTTAAAGGGAAAATTACTATATTAATATAGTGGTGGAAGATTCATAAAAATGTTCGGGTCATTAGATACACTGGAAAAAGTCTTAAGCACATTGGCTTCTGAGCGACTCATTTATTATACAGAAATAATTGACATATCCGGGTAAAAGTTGTTCTGCATATTAAGTGATTCTTATGCACACATAATGTTGAATGTTGATTTGTTTGGCTAAAAGAAACCGTAAATTGAAGTAATTCTCGTTAACCCTATTAAACATAGATGGTTTTCTAAAGATCAATAAATGCATGAAGAAATGTTTACTATTGTATGGTGACTCTGTAGAGAAGTCTGAAGAATAACAAATAAAACTTCCTTCTATCAATAATCTTTATATATTTCTATGTATACTTTGATTTGTATATATATATAAATTAAAACTATACGTTACCCGTCTCGATATTATTAATATCAGAACAGACGCTATGATTTCAAAGTGATATTTATGTGCTTCATTAAAGAATTATTCACATTTTGAAATTTTTGAAATTGTGTATTATTAGATTATTACCTACATACACAAAATTTTCATCCGTGGTTATCTCAGGGATCGCACTTTGGCTGAGTTTTGAAACCAAGCTTTCCCAATAATAATTTTGCCTTTATTTATTTGCAGAACATTATTATAAAAGTTTACTATATAAAAATCGTGGTGCAAGAGCGCAATTCTTGTTTATTTTTCTTTCTATTTAATTTCTTTTAAATCTTTTCCATTTTAATTTTGCATTGGGAAATATTTTCTGAGCAATTTTCAAACAAATATCTTTAAAGAACTAGTTTCGTCTGAACTGTAATCCAAAACGAGAATAGTTTTATTAATTTTTGAAGAGAAGCGTGTACTATATTTGCATTTTAAAATCAATAAATGAAATTGAATTGCTCTATCGTTTAATTTTCACGTGTAAATACTTTAGTTTTATTTAAAGTTATCTCTTGAGTGATTTCATCGTCTTTTATATGCATTCTTCCACATTTTTGGGACTTTTGATATTTAAATTAAATAAAAGCTTAGTTCAGAAGATCAAAGCGAAAACTTATGTCCTTGAGGAATTATTAAAGCCTTTACAGTTACGCACTGTATTCGCATTTGCCTCTCAAAGAACAACATTTTGAAAAATTAAAAATTATATCCATATTAAGATCTTTAATTAAAAGCAACATATGTTTCAGCAGTAACAATACATGCTTATAATAAGACAAGAACTGTGTGTAATTTTGAATTTGTGCTGTGTTAATTTGAAGTATCTCGTTCATGTAATTCCTTAGCATTATCTAACAAGAATGACAGATGGCTTACATTGTATATTTACCCAATATTTAAGGAACAAAATTGATAAAATTTTGTCTTGAATTTTATTTTTAAAAAATACCACTTTTTACCAAGAAAAATTAAATATTAAATGCTCTTACGGTTTATTTATACAATGAGAAGTCCTTATTACATGAGCACACATTTAAAAAAAAACACATATATTAGCAGCTTGCACATTTATAATTTACATATTCTTCCAATAACGACGTGTTAAATATACAATTTAAATAATCGTTAAAATTGTTATAACTATTATTTAACCGTTAATCTATTAAAATATGTTCTCTTTTCACTTGATTTATATTTTATTTGGATAAACTAGCAACTGAAAATAATCATGAATTTAACAATCAATCTACTTATATTATTCAAAAAATCAAAATTTTAACTTCCTAATTTTTGAACCAAATTTTTAAAATCTTTTTTTCGCTAAATATAGGTACACTATATTACCGTATTGTTTACAGGGTTCTCAAACCTACGGGTTTTTAAATACCAATAATCTTCAATCGAAATATTCATTTTATTCAATGATGAAAATTGTATGATTAATAAAATAAAGAAAACTTTACGAAAATAGTGTTATTAAAAAATTTGCATATTTGGCAGCTCTTGTATTCACTAGAGTTTTTTTTTTTTTTTTTTTTTTTTTTTTTTTTTAGTATGTAACTCTATATTCTATCAAAGCTAATACTTCAAAATTTTCAATTTTTTTTCTTCCCGTAAAAGTATTAAGTACTTCATTATTTGTAATAATACAAACATATATATTCATTAAATTTAAATTCCTAAAGTTGTATAAAATTATTTTAAAAGTAACTTATTGTAGCGCTCCATTATTTATTAAAAATAGATCTAAATTTTAAATGCATTAAAAATTAAAAATAACATGTATGACCATAGCCTCCTAAACTAGATGCCTGTCACGTTGCTCGTAAATGTGGCAACAGTTTAAGTAGGGACCCTATATATAGAGAGACTGGACATTGACCGAAAGTCGGCCATCTTAGTGCCAATTCGGAGCGATCCCCGTATAACGTAATGTTTTTTTCTTCGCGATTGACGCTTTACTATACAACATAAATGAAAGGAAATTGTGCTAAATTTGTGCAGAAAGTAATGCAGAATATAAATAGGAAATTTTTTTCGTCTTAGAGAAAAAAATTTGAAGAAAAACGAATTTTGTTTTAACCTTCGACATGGTTACTTTTTCAATTCCTATCGGAAAACAGAGGAATTTTTTGTTGTATATTTCTATATTAAGCAAAATACGTTGATTGTGAAAGCAATTCTACCTTAGTGAAAGTAATTCTACCTTATTATTTCTGAGGACATACATTCTATATATAAAAAGCTAGAAAGTGTTTAACAAAAATATAGTAATGTAATTTTAGTTTTTGTCAAGTAATTCATGAATCTACGGTAGAAGAACAGAAATTATTTTTTATTATTTTATAAAAATATTTACGTAATATTTTTACAAGCTAAAAATGCATATTTTATTTATTTCAATTAAGCATTATTAATAATAATGACTTAGTTAAATATTAAAAATAAAAATTTTATTAATAATAATTTGTAAAAATATTAACTAATACCTTTAGAAATTAAAAAAAATGTTTTTATTTATTTTATTTACATTTGCTTATTTCATTGATTTTTTTTTTTTTTTTTTAAAATATTACGTAAATAAAAATACTTACTTATTTAAATATTATTTATAAAATTTATTATGGCAATTATTATTTAAAAGAAATTTTTATTTGATATGTTAGCAAATAATGTACACCTTATTTTCTTCATTTTTATTAATTTATTTTAAGAAATCTGGTGCATTTTGCGTACTAGCAAAAAATCAAAAAATATATTTTTATATAGTTATTTTAAAAATGTATTTTAAAATATATCAGAAAAATACATTGAGATATAACATATTAAATATATTGCACAACAGAATTTAAAAACTAATAGCTAGCAAATAAATAATGTAATTAACTCATATGTTAGGAAATAAATACGTAAAACAGCATGCAATAAGATAACTCAAAGTAGTTAAAGCATGATATAAAATAAATAATTATGCATTTTTATCTTTTAAAAGTATTCCAAAATTAAAGCAATTTATCTCTCAACGAAGTAAAAATGTAATAAATACGTTCTTTTTCGATTATGACGTAAAATAATCAAATTTCTTCTCAGCGTAATGATAAGCAATGGAGCACCTGGCACTAAAATGGAGAATTTCGTCAAAGGGCCGGCGCGCGAATGTACAGTCTCTCTCTATCGAGGGTCCCTAAGTTTAAGCGGTAGACAGCGCCATCTGGTACAGATTGCGCGACTTTTTTATTCAACTGTCACCAATAATTTTAAGAAGTGATATATGACATATGTAATCGACGTTTCTTCGATTCTGTTTGCCTTTTATGTATATCAAATTCCACTTTAAAAAAAATTTGGTGGCTGTTGAATAAGAAAGTCGCGCAATCTGTACCAAGTGGCGCTGTCTACCGCTTGAACTGTTGCCAAGTTTACGAGCAACATATAGTTTAGGAGGCCATGGTATAACTTAACTTTTTCGGTATTTAAGTAAATACATAGATGCCACTTTTTTAATTTATTCCGTAATGTTGTTCGGACCTGCGCTTTTTCACACCAATTTTAATTAATAGTAAGTTCCGTCGTATTAACTCATAATTATATATTGTATCAGAGTTGCCAACTTTTTAAATTTATTCTGGAACATTTTAGTCCCGCCTTTATTTCGACACCACTTTATTCGTAGAATACTTTTCTCGGGGATAGTCTCCGCCTTATTTTCAGGACACTTAAGAAATGAGAAATTTATGTCTTGCTACCACTATTTTTCTACAATAATGTCTATACTGTTTGATCACAACACATTGCTTTAAAAGTACAATAAAGATTTCTCTAAGAAAAAATGTGGTGGCAAAAGAGGAAAAGAATTCTTATTCTTGAAAGTGTCCTGAAAAAAAAGCAGAGACTACGACCCCTGCTTTCTCCAATATGTAACTACGATAAAATAAGAAAAAAAATACACTAAAAAAGAAGTGCTATGAATAAAAGGTGGGACTAATAATGCTCCGGAATAAATTATAAAAGTTGAAGAAAAAGTAATGTAAAGAAAAAGTATTTATTTGGGAAAAAAAATCTGGAATTGTAGAGTTAAACCTTCATGCTGGATAGATAAACTTATAACATGATCAATTTTCTGCAGACATCAGAAATACTCAGGATAGGAGCAAGAAACGTCAGCTACTACTTGGGTCATCAGAAAATCCGAGGCTGTCCATCCTTGGTTTAATTCAGACAGATACTTTAACATCAGTTTATCCGGGCAGTCCATCCCGGTTAAGATCAGAGTCTCCGGGCGTCAGAATGAGTTCATCAAAAATGGTTCTATAATACAAAACTTCTTACAGTATCAAATTGAAAAGAAGTTAAACAACATCTTGCAGTCAATTAATCGAGACCCTGTCTCGAAGTATATACATAAAATAGTTTATACATAATTATTTCCCTCCTGGATATTGCATAGGCGAAAAAAAACTAAACTTTTAGTTTTATTAAACGAAAAAAAAAAAAAACACGAATTTTAAAACACGAATTGCATGCATATAGACACAAAAAAAAACACTTTCCCACTCTAAAAGTACATATAGATAACTTTTAGTACGTATACAAAAGTTTGATAATTACAAGTGTTCATTTTATACATACAAATACATCATTTATAGAAACAGAAAAGGGGGAAATTGATACAAAGTTCTAAGAAAAAATATTTTATAGCACCCACTCTGCAGGTGGTGGCGAAAAAGTAATAGAACTTAATGGACATACATAAAATATATATTAAGAGGTAACAAAAATGCTGACATAGAAGTTTAAACATGAATTTCAATGTGAAAGTTCATGTACGAATTTTGAATTTTGCATTTTTTAGCTTGAGAAAGACCTTTGCTTTCATAAAAAGTTCGAAAGTCCAAAAGGCTTCAAGGCATGTCGCCCATTTTGGTACAGCTCTGATAGAAAAGCACTTTTGAATAAAAAAAAAGTAAGGAACGATATCACCTGACTTAAGGTTTCAGCTGTAACATCAGTAAGATCACGCATCGTGGTCAGGCTGGTCTGTGCACTTGTCGTGGAAATCTCAGGGCTGGCGGTTTTCAGAATGAAGTCAGACGTAAAAGAGGCCCTTTGCTGGGGTGGCCTCGAACACGGCACCTTCTCAATATCTAGAGTTCCAGAGGAAGGATCATCTGGCTCTATAAAAAATTTCATTATAATTCAAGTGCAAAGGACCATGAAGAGAGTTAGTCTCGCTTATGCTATCGACAGCACAGTTATTAGAAATGGTTCGGGAAAAAACATCCGAACCCGTATGCTGAAGTTTAAAGTTAGCAGGTTGAAGATTAACGGGGAAATAATTTAATCTGTCACTTTCATTCACGATATTTTCATGTAAATTAGCTACTAAATTTTGAGACTCACAGTTATTTAATATTGTATTTTCAATTATATCATTTTCAGCAAAAATATGTGAATCTGTCAACTTGACAGTTTTAGAAGATAATTAATGCCTTAACGTAGAAGTATTTAGTAGCAGAATGGAATTTAACATCATTTTCATTTGATCTAATAACTAAATCTGTTGGCTGAACAGATTGAAAACTGGAATTTGATTTATTTGAGAAAGATTTAGTAGCCACATTAAGTTGCATATCATTTTCTTCTACAACTTTTTCTGTTAAGTGAGATAACTTTCCGGCCTTGACCGGTTTAGCATTTGAGTATGATTTATCATTAGAAGTAGAGTGAGAAGCGAAATTTAAAGCATTATTTTCATTTCGAGTTCGCTCACTTAGCTTAAGTTGCATATAAGTATCAGCGATAAATACAGTATTTTTAGCAAAATTAATCTTAAAGTTATATTTCTTCATAAAATCGAGGCCAACGATACAAGAATACTGTAGGTTTTCCAGTAAGTAAAAAGGCCAGAGCACTTCAAACTCGTTTAACTGTACTTTTAGATTAATCACTCCCCGACTTATATATGATTCTCCTTCAGCCGTAATTACATTATAAAGTTGGTTCGTTGGTTGGATTTTTCGTCGCACTAGTGCGGCGCAGATGGGCAATTGGCGACGGTCTGGAACACACCCCTAGAGGTGGTCCGGAGACATGCCATCACAATTTTAATCCTCCACAGAAGGGATGGCTCTCCCGCTTCGGTGACCCCCAGAGGTATAATTTTTGATGGGAACATGGAGGACATTGCGGCCACGACAGATTTTACGTGCACCAGCCACCGTTAGTGTACACGACGTATTTGGCCGGCTCGAGTACCGAACCCACAATCTTCCAATTACGAGGCTGGCGCTCGACCAACTGGGCTACCGCGGCCCTACATTATAAGGAGTGGGATTTAATGCTTTGAAGGAAAAATATTTATTATAAGTGTCAGAAGCTAGAAAAGATTTTTCAGCGCCATTATCGCTGTAGACAGGCATAACTACATCATGCCGTATAACATTAAAATGAGGTAAATTTACTGGATAATTAGAAATTGAATTTAAAAATATGGATTTAACTTTAGTATAATGAGAGCTTTGTTGATTTAAATGACTGTTGCTTGGCTGTTGAAAATGAGTAGCATTTTGCGGGCGATTGAAGTTATCAGTTGTAGGGGGGGGGGCAAAATTTTCTTCCCGTTCATTTGGAACATTTACGTTTTCCTGCTGGTGATGAAAGTTTTTTGCAGGTTTAGCAGCGTGACGTGCTTGATATTTATCTAAGATTTGAAAAAGACTATCAACAGATGCGGCATGTTGTAAATCTAGACAATCTTGAATCTGGATTGTGAACAGCAGGTTTATAATATTCAACACTACAAAAATGACAAATTTAATTCTAATTGTTTAATTAAATCAAGTTTATGGAGAAAAAAGGTTGTCGGCTTATCAAATATAGACATTTTAGTCGTATAAAGCTCTTGCCGTAATTTTACTTTATCAGCACTTAAAGAAAAAGTGCTTATAATTTTTACTTTTCAATCTTCATAAGTGGGGTTTTGACCCAACGAACGAGAGACAATAAGTTCGTACCACATTTTAGGTTCTCCTTTTAACGAGTATTTTAGCCAACTAAATCTATCAGCAATATCAATTTTACATACTTCAAAATATTGTTCAATTTCCTCAAAAATTTCAAATACATTATTTGAGCCGGTAAAGTAAACCCGAGCGGGGGAGGGGGGGGGGTTGAGCGTATATGAGCGCCACTGTGAGGAATACGTGGTCTCCATTCCTCAATCTTAAATTGATCCAATTTAAGTAGTAAATGATAAGAGCACGAGACAAAGTTAAATAAAAATAAACTTTATTAAAGATCAATTTCAAGGCGGGTGTTGGGCTAACTCAGAAATAACTCTTAAATACCTTTAAGGGATAACTTCAGCAAATCATTAAATAAACGTAAACTAATCTCACCAATACAGATACTGTGGACGATTGCTCTCTGCCAATCCACAATGCTCCGCCGGCGACAGGATTCCCTCACTTCGCCTAACTTTTCACTATCGGTTAGCACCTTCCAAAACGACTATGACATCCACCAAACTAAGAACTTAATTACAAAAGATCACTGAAGCAAACTCTTTCTTCATCGACTCTGCACCACTCTCCTACTCAGCCGTTGTCTTAGACAAACGTCGGACAAGACTCCACTACTCCACACCTTTTACGAAAACCATCTCCATCTTATACTACTTTCTACCAACTTCCTTTCTCTTCATTTCAATCAAACTTTCAAAATTGCTTCCAATTCATGTACCTCTAGCAACTTAATTCGTTCGTTGCAGCACCATGTCGACACAAAATTAAACCGACCTAAACTTTCGCCGAGTCACTGGCGTCGAAGCGATTTAACGATCCCAACTTAATACTTTGCTGGATCCAGCTTAATGTCAAACAAACTGCGGTGACCTTCTACAGTCTTAACCTCCCAAATGTACTCTAAAATTACTTCTCAATCTGTAT
The DNA here is from genome assembly GCA_963930645.1 of Salticus scenicus. Taxonomy (NCBI): domain Eukaryota; kingdom Metazoa; phylum Arthropoda; class Arachnida; order Araneae; family Salticidae; genus Salticus; species Salticus scenicus. The sequence goes on along the minus strand of OZ005657.1, from coordinate 13,402,656 downwards.
AAAAACACATTGTTGCTGTAACTACATAAAATCTGTAACCATTGATACAAGTTTTATTTGGCTGTTACATAATTTTTCTATTTTGCATATGGAGAATTTGGTATTAATGCATGATTGAAAAATAACCGCGTAAAATAGGATTCTATGGCTGAGCGGTAGCGTCGTCATCTACTATGCGATTTACCCTAGTTCGATCCTGGTTAAAGAACAGGTGAACTCGGTTTATAGCAGTATTTGCACAGTGTATTATACGGAAAGAAAAAAATCATTGTTTTACGAAAATTTTCTATGTTGTTCTGTTATGAAAAATTTCTGTCGACGCATGTTTTCTATAGCATATGGATATTTTCTTGCAATTTTGCTACCAGAAATTTCCTATAATATAACTTTTTTTACACGTATTTCTTTAAAGTTTATTTAATACCTTTATGTACCTTTATTTGTACATATCAGTTTAATATTCATATATATGAATAAGAAATCATAATATTAATAGTTTATACTGGAGGTTATTAGAATAATCCACTTTTTAACTTATTTGTTTTTGTATTTTTGTAGTTTATATCGAATATTGTCTAACGTTCAGTTAATTTTGATTGAGATACCATATAATAAATTATAATATACATATAAGCATATGTATATTAAAGCGCATCTAAAAATGTAGGAGAAAATATAACGTTTTACTTCTGTAATAATGTCTCTTACAGCATCCACAATAATAACTGACTATAAATCAGAATTCTATTTCCTGTATTAAATTACCCATAAACCGACTATTATCGCATCATTACTGATTTATCTTGTTTCGGAACTAACAAGTATTATCTTCAAATGACCAACCATTCTCAGACTTTATAGATTAAGGACATTATGAACATTAAGATTTTTATTTTATTTTATTTTCATTCATGAACATATTTATTAGAACTTTTATTTTTGGTGTTAAAATATTTTATATATTTAATATTTTTGCCAAATTTGATGCTTTTGCAAAAATGCCAAAATTTCAATTTATTCCGGAGTATTGTTAATACCTGCCCTCTGTAGTGAAATTTTATCTAATATGTAATTAGGATTAAATAAGAAGTAAAACACTCCTCAAGAAAAGTGGTATGAAAAGAAGGCGTGTGTTAATAATGTTTCGGAATAAGTTAAAATGTTGTCATCTCGCATTTGTAGTATCGCTATTCAAATAGTAATATATTGCAATTGTTATAAATCTCTCAATGTGATGATTTTTATGAACAGGGCGGTCTGTTATAAATTTCTCGTTTAAATGAGGAGGTGGTTTCTACATGAAAATAGTAATACAAAAGATTATATGGCAGAGTACACTGATGTTTTCGATATTTAAATTTTACGTAGATTTTAAAACAATATAACAATTTACGGAAGACTTTAAAACAAAATTTTCTAATAGTAAAATTCAAAATCACAAAAAAATGTTATATATAGAAATCTTATTTAAGTAATGTAGATATAGGCAGCTATGCTAAAGAATTAGATTTAAAGCGTGTTTTGAAAAAGAAATGTTACTTAATGAATGAAATGGAATAAGCAGCACATAAACCTAAAAAATATTTTAATAAAAATAATATAATGTATTATTAACTGTGCTGCTCTATTCCCATTTACTAAACAATACAATAGTACTATTTTAAAATAAATGTAGATGATATAGAAATAAAACAAAAGAGTTTTCAGGAAATATCATATGGCCCTCACACTTACAAAGTCACAAATCTCAAGCAAATATTTTATACTGTTTTTTTTTTTTTTCCATAGGAAATTGAAAAATATTTCAGTCAAATAGACACCGTTAAACTAATGCATTTAAAAAATAATAATAAATTTATATGCGCTTAAAGAGATTGTGTCTGAATGTATTCGTGTTAATTCTGCATAATATACTACATCAAATGAGGATAAGATTCATCTAAGATATTGCAAAAATCCAAAAATTTCAAGATAATATCAATATCCAGTAAAATCAGTGTCAAAACTATCTTTTAAAGAGTTACAAATCTGCCTTAAGATTCCGAGTTGAAACCATACTTGTGTGCTGCACTCATGCCTATTTCTTTTCCCATAATGAAAGATTTGCAGAGAGTTATAAAATTATTAATTTTTTTCGACATTCTTTCCCTTTATTGGACGAATTATTTCTATTATTTTGATTATACTGGACGAAATGGCCTTGAACTTCAGACATGCAAAGAACGTTTATAAACTCACTTTCAAGCATCGATTTAATCTCGAGTGTAATTAGAGGATCAACCATAAATTGAAGGAAAACGTAAATACTTTGGATTACCGTATATGATAAAAAGATACAAACGATTTGTAACTTTAGCATATTATTTCATTTATTGTTAACAATATTTGTATGCACTTTTGTAGAAATACTAGAAATGGTTATACATATATATATATATATATGAAATATAATTAAAAGTCCCCTTAAAATTAAAGCCTCATTTCTCAAACTTAAATGATTCTACCTCCCACTAATCCACTGACAGCGCCCAAATTAATTCTTTATTAATTTATTTTCTAAATATATCATTATTTACAAATTCATTAACTTGTTCTCAATTCTGAAACATATTTTATTTTATTTTCCGGTGAAACAAAACCGTTATTTATTATATTATGCGATGGAAAGGTAAATTTAATCCCGAATATTCTGTCTCCTTCCTCCTGTGTATCGTACGCCTCCCCCTAAAACTCTGACAACGATACAGAGCTTCAAAAGTCATAAATTATCCATTGTTCGAAAGTGACCATTGAAATTTTGCACACATTGACAATGAAAGACATTACTTTTTATTGCTCTTTTACAAAAGAGACCCCGTTCTCATGCAATTATCGCACTAGGAGGTTTGTGAGCTTGGACTCCCGCAAGCGTCGACTCTCCTAAACCACATCAAATAAATGTCAATAGAGCCGCACTTGCAGCTTTGTGAGTTGACAGAGTTTGAAGGCAGCTTAAGACAATCACAGCGCTCGCGATCACGTGACCTCTGCTAATTCGAGGGAAAGTGAGGAGTTTAATTTGGAGAAAGAGGTTGGATGTAACTAGCAGAGGCAAAATGACTTAAGATAGTTTTGGTTTGTTTTTTGAAAAGCGCATCTTCTGAATATGCGGTGTAAACCCCCTAAACTGATTAAAGAACCATTTAAGCTAAGCTAATAACTGCACTTATTTATTTATTTTAATTTGTGGTTGTTCATTTTAATATGAATGTGTGTGTGTATATATATATATATATATTCTAACGTTATTAATGTTTTGGCAAGTTTTTTGCTTTGAGAAAGAATGGATTTCAACAAAATTTTATAGAACTTGCAGAAAAAGTAACAAAACGTGACAGAAACATTATTACAAACATAAAATACATAGGTTTAATTTTCGATGGAATATGAGCATTCATTGTATATATTTTATTACTAAGAAAATTAGCAGTTTTTTATACATTGGTTGAAAGTTTGATAAATAGGGTAATTAACGTAAAACTTCGTTTGAATCGAATAGAAGTTAAAAAAGTTGCCGTAAAAAGAATGGATTCAAATTTATGTTTTTCTAAGGGTTTGAAGCTGTTAATGCTTTTTTCATAAAAATTATTTTTTAAAGTGTGGATGAAATAATTGGATCTTTAAATTAAGTACCTGACATGTAGAAAACTTCTTATTGGCTTGTAACTGTAACATATTTATTTATTTACTAACATTTGTAAGTTCATAAGGGTTTTTTCATAAAAATCATTTTTCGCAATGTGGCTGGGATAATTGAATCTCGAAATTAAGTACGTGGCATGTCCGAAACATCTTTTGAAAATTCAACTCTGAAAAATATCAACAATCTAGCTTATTTGCTTAATTATTTTGCCGATAATTTGCTGGATTTTTACTGCATTGAAATGAATTTTTGACGTACTTTCACTAATATATTTAATAGTCACCCTATGTATGTAATAAAAATGTCCTATTTTCGTGCTTGTGCAATGACAGATAATTTGCTCTAAATGCTGATAACACAGTGATAATTAAACGTGTGTATATATATATAAAGAAAAAATATTAGATACTGTACAGTATTCGCAGTATCCTGTCACATTTTAAACAGATTCGCATGATCAAATGACGCTATATCTCGAATACTGAAGCGTTTTTTAGGAGAATTTACAATGTGCAACGTTTGACAGTTATTCTAATGAATAACGACCATCACATTGAGCATTTATAGCCCGAGTTACGTTGTTTAATGTACTCTCCAGTTAAAAAAAAAAAAAAAAAATAAATAAATAAAAATATTTTTACAATTAAAGCGCTACCTATAAAAAAAAATCTAAACGGATTTCCTAATAAATATTTTGTTACTTAAAAAAATTCCATGACTTTCTGCACATTTCAGTTAAAACCACATGTTGCTACGGTGAATAATACTTTTTGAAAATATATGTTTTATTTTTTCTGTGACTTTTAGATCACCCTGTATATATATTATATCTGTCTAATTAATCCTTGTATTACTACAAAAATGCCTACAAATGTGGCAAATTGTAAGTGAAAACATGTGTTAAAGTTACAAGTCATTTGTACCTTTTAACAGGGCAATCCAAAGTATCTGTGTTTTTCTTAAATTTGCGATTAATCCACTAATTGTAGTTAGTCCCAGTATTTCCTTAGAAAATAGAAAATACGTCAAAAAAAAATCTAATAACTTGAATACTCACGTTAATTATTTCCACCCGAAACAATTGTTTTATGCAATTTATGGTGTTTACAGGGCTTTAGTAGTCATTATTTTCAATATCACTTATTTTTTAGTAACCTTTATTAATCGTTTGTAGTACATATCTTCGAAAGAATAACACAATGGCTGCTTCGTATAAAAAGTGGTATTCAAAACAATGACTGCTGAGAACCCTGTGTTTCTTTAAAATATTTTTTTTTTTCATTATCAATCAAAGCTATTATTTCGGTGAATTTTTTACATCAATATTTTGAAATATCTTTAATTCTTGAGACACTTATGTACTTTAGGTCCAGGTATATTTCCACACAGAGTTTGCAAATTGCATTTTGCGTTGTATTTAATTCTTGAAAATTATTAGAAAACTATCGCAAATATTGTTCTAAGAAAATTGTGGTTCAAAAATAGGGGGGGGGGGATATAAACACCCCTGGTAACTTTAAGATTATAAAAAGAAATATTTTTTGCTCATAAATAAAGAGCAGGAGAACTGTAGTGTGATAAATGATCGTAAATTCACAAAATAATTCTTTTTTTATTGTATGTTTAGTCTAAATAAAAAATAAAATAAAAATGAAATAAATAAATAAATTATTATTTACTGATTTTTTAAATGCGCATAATATGTTCTTACAGGAAAAAAATAAAGTGATAACATAGTGCATTTTAAAATAAAATGTGTATAAACAAAATGACAGTAAGAATATGTAACATTTTATAATCTGTATATATCAGTTGCAATGACACTTCTTTTTGTGGGCTTCAACTCCCTTCCCGTCCCCTCCTCAAAGGGAAAAATATGCTTTACTTTAATCGCTCGTATTTAACAGATTGATGCCCGCATATTTTAATGTTTTTTAACACTTTCCAACAAGGTTGAAAAGTGTTTATGACTTCGGTCTGTCTGTCCGTCCGCGCTTTAACTCCCGTAAATATTTATGGAATTTCTTGAAAATGATATATGTTATTCAACTTTACTATCGGACGTTCCCTATTGAACATGGAGTTTATACCACTACTGGTTTGTGTACAGGGACACCCGAAAGTATTTCAAAGCATTGTGTTCTATGAGAGATATTTCTATAAACCATATTTTCATACCTTTACTCTAGACATATCTTAATGAAATTGAAATATGTTATTTCAGTTCACTATCGGACGTTCCCTATTGAAATTGGAGTTAATACCTCGACTGGTTTGTGTACAGGGACACCCGAAAGTATTTCAAAGCATTGTGTTCTATGAGAGGTATTTCTATAAACCATATTTTCATACCTTTACTGTAGACATATCTTAATGAAATTAAAATATGTTATTCAAGATCACTATCGGACGTTCCCTATTGAAAATGGAGTTTATGCCTCTACTGGTTTGTGTACAGGGATCCCCGAAAGTATTTCAAAGCATTGTGTTCTATGAGAGGTATTTCTATAAACCATATTTTCATACCTTTACTGTAGACATATCTGAATGAAATTGAAATATGTTATTCAAGTTCACTATTGGATGATTCCTGTATAAAATGGAGGAAATACCACCACCGATTTATGTACAGGGACATTTAAAAGTATTCCAAAGCATTGCGTTCTATGAGATATATTTCTATAAATCAAATTTTAATAACTTTACTTTCCACAAAGTTTTAGGAAATTGAAATATGTTATTTATATGCGCAAAAAAAATGCTTTGCATAGAATATAGCATGATTAGCATTAGATTTACAGGGTGACACAAAAATATCCATTTATATTAAGAGCTATTAATAAAAAAATGCTAGAAATGTACTTTCGTTTACATTAAGCGTTTTTAACACTTTCTAACATTTTTAAGTGTGAATATGATATCAGTTTGTGTATCTGTGAATCTGTCTGTCTGTCTGTCTGCCCGCGCTCGAACTCCTGTAAATATTTATGGAATTTCTCGAAACTGATATATTTTATTGAAGTTAACTATCGGATGTTCCATGTTGAAAATGGAGTGAATATCTCTTCTGGTTTGTGTACAGGGACACCCAAAAGCATTCGAAAGCACTGTGCCCAAGTTAAAATCCATGCTAGTACCAGCAAAGAAAATAGGCTAGTTATTGCTATGTTTTGCTTTGTCTGCTAGATTTTCATGCTGTTATATGTTTTATAATGCTAGCCAGCATAAAATGCTATATTAGCTAGCTTACACAGCAATTGCACGACAAGCTATATACAAGCATTTTATGCTTATTTGTTGTTTAAGCTTTTCCAAAGCCTGGAGAGGTATGTACCTTAACAAGCTATTATGTGCTTTTCTATGCTTGCCAGCGTAATATGTTATGTCGGCAGCTTAAGTAGAAATAGCATGGCATGCTAGATGCCAGTGAGAAGTGAGAAAATAGCAACAAAAAAGCATCTGTTGATTGTGAATTACTGCTAGTATAGCAGAAATTTCAAGCAAATAGTAGTCATAATTACTGCTGGACCAGCAACATACTATTCAAGCAACAGAAGCTGGATTATGTATGCTGGACAAGCAATAAACTGTGCCAATACACACCATGACTTGCTGGTAATTTTGGTGGAACCAGCAAATATTTTTGGTATTTTATGCTATTTTACTTGCTGGGATACAGCATTTAAAGCTAGACTAGCAAACAAGTACCAGCAAGAATTTTAACTTGGGTGTTTTATGAGTGTTTTTTTATAAATATTTTCCCTATAGAATGTTCCCCATTTAAAATGAGATTAATTGGTCCTGTATAACTAGTTTGTTTACAGAAACAACAACAACAAAAAAAAAAAAAAAAAAAAAAAAAAAGCCAATGCATTACGTTTTAGGACAGAATTTTTAGAAAGTTATATTTAAAAATCTTTCTACTGTAAAAATCATAAAAATATTGAAATGTATTGTTAATATTCTAAAATAATGTTTTGTGTAGAATATGATACGATTAATTTTCTGATTTACAGGGCTACACTAAAATATTCAGAGAGATCAAAAGCTGTAATTATAATCTAATAGCTGCATTTTCTTTTTCGTTAAGCCTTTTTAACACTTTCCAAAATGCCTAAGTAAAATTTTAAAATCAATTAGTCTATCTGTATATTTTTCAGTCCTTCTGTCTGTTGTGTGATAACGTAGGCAAAGAATATTAAAAGTTATTCGATACAACAATTACGTACAGTTGGAAAGTGTTACTAATCAATGAGTTTTGCATGATTTTTCTTTCTTGTTTATTTGTAAGTTGGGCATTTTGTTAAAATGTTACATTATTTAACAAAAGTATTTTGTACGTTCGTGTTTAATTAGACATGTTTAATTTTAGTGAATTCACTTAAATTTTAGGCTTAGCAATCGATGTGGTAATTTCCACTGAAGAATATATTCTTCCACAGCCCTCAATGAATTTAACACGAATGCGAAAAATCCTTTTTAAAGATAATGTATTGTTATAAAAGAATGCCTAAAGGTGAAGCTTATCTTTTTAATTAAACTAATTAGCTAGCTCCACCAGTGTCCGAGCGGTTGTGCGCTCATTGCTGGTGGATGGAAAGTGACGTGTTCGATCCCAAGTTTCGCTCGTAGACCTAGCTGTTCGGAGTTTTCCGTGGTTATCTCCGAAATTCGCGTGAATATGCACAAGACCTCTTACAAGACTAATATGGAGGGCACCCCCTCCCCCGTTTAGGTCCAGGTGCCAAGTGTAGACAATTGGTCTTATCCGCGACACCGAAATGAGTTAACTTGTGACCGGTCAATAATGTGTTAAATGAACTTTGTCCATTACGAATATTGTAAACTCTTATTTATAAGAAATACTATAATATTTTCAAGTGTCGCTTGTATTTAAAGAAAGACAAATTTTGCAGATTTTCATGCTGGCCAATGCCTTAATTTCTTCGATATCCACATTTAACTTGATTTTTAATTTATCACTTTGCACCTTAGGCGGGTACTAACAATTTTACAGACTATTAATTAGAATGTTGGTAGATATGGTTACGGAATAAATTAGAAAGTAACATCTATGATTTTCTAAATATAAAATTTTAGACAGTAAAAAAATTATAATTTTTATGTAACGATTAATTTTACATTAAATGTTAGGTTTAGGCCTTGTAAAAAACATTCTAAGTACAATTTTGAAGTAAGACTGCTTTTCTTGAATGAAAATAATGACATGTTTAAACGTGTTTCAGAACAAAAAAAAAAAAAAAAAAAAATCTGGTGGGAAGCAACCACGCGACTTCCATTACACACTATTTCACGTACTATATGCAATTTTTAAAAATGTGATAAGAAGATATAAAATTGACCAAGCGAAGTGGACACCCAACAAATTTCCTATAAGAGAAAGCTGATACATAAACATGTAAAACAGAGTTTACATAGCGAGTTAAAAAATAAGAGAAAAAAAATGGTACAGTTATTTTTTTGAAACACCAATTTCCGAGATCTAAAAATGACCTACCTAAGAAGGATGACTGTTAATTTTCCTATAATAACCACGTATTATACGAGAAAGAATATCTAAAATGGATTTCCGTAACAATTTTCAAGAAAATCGTTAGAGCCGTTTTTGAGATACCAGTTTTCCCCAAAACGTGGCATACTCAATTATTGACCGGAAAACAATATTTACACGCAAAAGTAATATGGCGAGTTTGAAAAAAATCCGTAGAGCAGTTTAAAAAAAAAAAAAAAAAAAAAAAAACACTTGCGAGGCCTGAAATTGAGCTATTTATGCAGAGCGCCTATCAATTTTCCTGAACTAACCAACTATATCATTCGAAAGGACATCGAATAGAGTGTTTATGTAGCAAAGTTGAAGAAAATCGTTAGAACTGTTTTTGAGATACAGACTAACAATCCCACTTCCGGTTTCCGGTTTCCCCACTTCCGGTTTTCCAATTTTCACCAAAATTTGGAAGATTCATTTGTACACCAGTTCTGTATTATTCTGAAGTTTCATAGCTCTATCTTTATTAGTTTTGGAGATATGATACTCAGAAGATTCCCAACACACATACACACACACACATTGACCAATTGTCAAAAACTACTTTTTTGGACTCAGGAGACCTTAAAACATGTAAATCAGGTGAAAACTCGACATCGAATTTTTGGATCGAATACAATACTTCCATTCCACTACCTACGGTAGTCGAGTAATAGAAGTAATTAATAAAAAATAAAAAAAATACTTATCTGGTAATCAAGAAAAATTAACAAAAGGTTATATTTATTTTCTAGTAGCAAACGAAATTTTTTAAATGCTTATTTTCTCCATTTTTAAAGAAGATCGTATTGAAATATTATTTTCAACGGAATTTTGAATTGAAGTTAAAATAATATAAAAATATATATTTAATTTAATTAATGACGAATTAGTAAATAAGACAGTAGAGTGTAACATAAATGGTGTTAATAAAAACAAGATACAAAATGCAGTAAACATTTAATGCATTTAAACCAAAATGCAGTAAATGCAGTACCATCTTCGTCAGCAGGTGGAAATACTAAAAATTAAAAAAAAAAAAAAAAAAAAAAAAAAAAAAACGTAATTCTAACAGGTTTTAGAAGATATGTCAAGCCAGCACACTCCAGATTGTATTCAAAATTTTAAAAAGTATAGCTTGAGTTTAAACTTTTACATCAAAATTTATTGTATTAATATAAATTAAATTTATTAATATAGTTATATAGATAATTATTCAAGTGGCAATTAAACAAAATTCATATTTAATGATTAGAAAAGCTTTTTGAAAGAAATTAAAAAGTCAAATATTTATTATAGTTAATTAAAATAGCGTTTAACTAACATGCTAGCCAAAATATATCCCTCACTTGAGCCTGTTAGGAAAAAATAAAAAAATATTTAAAATTTTCATGTTTTTGAAGTTTCCAAGCCTTTTGTTTAATATCTGCTAATATTTTCTTTCATGCAGGTGGTGAAACTAATAATTTTTCTTTTTCCCAAACAGATGTATGTTCTGATTAGCATAGCAGTTTCAGAGAAAATCATAGAAATTTAACTACTGTCGTAAGTGGATTCAAAGAAAAAAAATCAGTTTTTAAAGCTTTTTCTTGATTTAAAAATTTGTAAAGTCTTTGTTTAAAGTTATATGAATCCAACAGAGCAACATTTGTGTTAGGTATAGCGTTCGCTAGCTCAAGAAATTCATGAGAAACACACAGTGAATCAATTCCTGGATGATATTTGAATTAAATATATACATGTATTTAAAAAAATGACGGGGGGGGGGGGGTAAATAAATAAATGTAGTTCCTGTTCAGTTCATATCACATCGATTTTTATTAATTTCTATCCTATTTATTTATTTTTCCTCTTCAGAAAGTAATCCTTATTAATGTATCTACTTTTAATGAAATCATTCCACTAAAATTTCTCGGTTCTTCTCAGTAATCAAAGTAAATTTTTAAAAACCGTACTGCAATAAGATTATAAGATTTTTACTGCAATCTCAATATTCTTTTGAACATTTTTTTTTTTTTTAAGAAAATAAAAAGTTATATCTTCCAGTTACTAAAAATATCTTTATGTAAGGAAAGACATTATCCAAATATTTTATGTAACAATGTTATTATTATTATTATTATTATTATTTTACAAACTTTCAGATTGAACAATGTATCAGCCTATATAGTTATGCTCATCACTGACTGACTCTGTCACACTTAAAAGGGCTAAGAGCTTTCCTTGGACTCTGTCTGTGTGTAAACGCGAGTTGCCACCTAATTTTCCTACTTTAGTTAATTTAAAAAAATCTAATTGTCCGATCGATAAGCTGTTTACTCCGGCGGATTCAGAAAAATCGCCCCTTTCATTTGGTACCTTATTTGTAATGAATTTCTATTAGATTTTTTAAAATTAATTAAAATATGAAAATAGACATGCTTTAAACTAGACATTTAAATTTTTAATTGTTGCGATTTCTTTTTCCCAGCATAAAATGAAATATGCTTTCAAGTGAAAAAAAAAAAATAATAATTAAATATTAAATTTACTCATGCACATGAAAAAATGACGTCTATAAAATAATAATAATTTTAAATTTTAAAGGTAACGAAGAGATAAATAAAGTTTCGCACGGGCTTGCTAGCAAATGAATTATTTGAAGTGAGAAATAAATAAAATGAAATGATCATTTGTGAACGGACAACTAACCAGTTCAAAATATGTTCTGAAATCTGCAAATATGAAACCTATAAGAAATTTCCAATATGTAAAATATTATATTTTATTACATCTTAGTATATAATATTTAAATGTGTATATATGTTTGAAAGAAATATTTTGCAAATTTATATTTTACTATATATTTTACTTAAATACTATATATTTTACTTAAATATTTTACTTATTTAAGACAAAACAGGTGGATTTTACCTCTCGAAACATTCTTGAATTATCGAAAATTGCCCTAAAATACAATATACATAATATTTATAGTAAAAGAAAACAGGAAAACTAGTAAAAAAAAAAAAATTAGGAGATTTGTTTTCTTTTCCCTGATATTTACAAGAAATATTGATATTGGTAGCAGAAATTACATATTTCTCTTGCTAAAGCGTATTTTTTATAGTAATCGTTGACTTTATCAACTGTAGATGGCAGCACTAAGCATAATTATATTTAAAAATGTTTTACAACTGCATTTGTGCAGGAAGGTTTAGTGAGAAATATTTTATTGGGTTTTTTAAACCAAATGAAATTTTTCATTTTTTTTTATAAATCATTTACCAATTTTTACTTGGCTTCATTGTATATAGAACCCTACCTACATAATGTAGTTTTTCCTATCGGCAATATATATGACAGTTTCGTATTATGTAATTATTTATTTTTAACTTCAAGGTAGAAAAAAAATCATTTTCATTTCAACCAGTAATACTCTTACGAAAAGCTTTCCTAATTCTATCTGCAATCTCTCTTTTGACCGGAACAATTTTACAGAAAAGAAAGATGAGAATAAATGAATGAAATTTCAAGTTATTTTTGTATTTGTAAGTCATGATTTTTTAGGTGTAATAATTTGCCTAAAATTCTAAGAATTTAACAATAAGTATCAAGTATAATTAACAAATATATATAAAACATAAGAGTTGCACCAAACAGTGATTTTTTCTGAGTACCGAATATCAAATATTCCGTCAAAATTTTGACCGATACATTTAAATTTCAGTGGTTTTTTTTTTTTTCCATACCCAAAAAAGCTTAATTATTTTTATCATTTATCGAATATTAAAACATGAACGCAAAATCATGCTGTACGCATTGATTATTAACACTTTCCAAATGTACATATTTGTTGTATTGTATAACATTCAATGTTCTTTGCCTACGTCATCACACAATGGACCGACAGTAGTTCTAAAAGGCATACAGATAGACTAGTTGAAATCCTAATCATGTTTAAACATTGTTAGAAAGTTTTAAAAATGCTTAACAGCAAAGAAAACGTAGCCCTTATATTCTAATTGTAGTCCATAATGTATCAGAATATTTTAGTGCAGCCCTGTAAATCTGAAGAATGACAAAATCATATTCTATACAAAATATTATTTTAACATATTAAAAATCAATGTCAATTTCTTTATGATTTTTACAATAGGAAGCTCTTTAAATGTAATTTATAAAAATGTCTGTCCTAAAATGCAATGCATTGGCATTTTTTGGGTGTCCCTGTACGCAAACCAGATGCACAGGATCTATTAATGTCATTTAAAATAGGGAACATTCCATAATGAATTTGAATAACACGTGTAATTTTGTTAAGTTTCTGACAATATTTACGGACGCTGGGGGCGGGCAGATAGATATATAGACAGATGGACAGTCGAACAGATAGATACTTAAATTGAAATCATATCCACACTTAAAAAATGTTAAACGAACGTGTTAAATCACTTAATGTAAACGAAATGTCAGCAAATTTGCAATAACAGACTTCAATGTAACTGAATATTTTTATGTGGCCCTGTAAATCTAATGCTAATCATACTACATTCTGCAGAAAGCATTCTTTTGGGCATATGAATAACATATTTTAGTTTTACTAAGATTTGTTCAAAGTAGAGTTATTAAAATTTGGTTTATAAAAATACCTCTCATAGGACACAATGCTTTGGAATACTTTCGGGTGTCACTGCACAAACCAGTAAATGTGTTCAATCCATTTTCAATAGGGAACATGCGATAGTGAACTTGAACAACTTATATCAGTTTCAAGGAATTCCATAAATATTTACGGGAGTTAGAGCGTTGACAGACAGACGGACAAACAGACAGACAAACCAAAGTCATAATCACTTTTCAACCTTGGTTTATAGAAATACCTCTCATACAACGAAAGCATTGGAATATTTTCTGGTGTTCCTGTACACAAACCAATGGTGGTACTTACTCCATTTTCTATAGCAAACATCCGATAGTGAACTTGAATAACATATTTCAATTTTATTGAAATTTGTGTAAAATAAAAGAATTAAAATATAGTTCATAAAAATACCTATCATATCACACAATGCATTGGAATACTTTTGGGTGTACCTGTACACAAGCCAGTAGAGATAACTGTTCCATTTTCAATATTGAACATTCGATAGTGAACTTGAATATCATATATCAGTTTCAAGAAATTCCATGAATATTTACGTGAGTTAGAGCGCGGATAGTTAGACAGACAGAGAAATCGAAATCATTTACACTTTTCAACCTTATTGGTCACTTCTCAATCTTACTTTCTCAACCTCACTTTTCAATCTTAGCAGTCACATCACTGCAGTGAGGGCAATAGTTTATCGGTTTCTCTTTTCAAACTGAAGAATCTTTGAGCGTTAGTGTGGGGCAAGCCCTAGCCAGTACCTCCATGGCTTGTTCTGCTAAGTTCATTCTAGGTCGTTTCATTCACGCTTCAAGCCCCAGTTTTGCAAACTGTAGGATTTTCCCCAACATATAGAGAATTTTGCAGTTATCTTTAGTACATAAACATGAAGTAGAGACTTTTTTTTTTTTTTTTTTTGAGATAGTCTTTCTTCCTTGGACTTCCTCAGGGTAGCCTGAGTATGAAGATGCATCCTTTGGATATCCACCTGTAGTAAAGTAGGGACTTATATCATCAATGTAGGGACATATTGATTTGTCCATAGGGACATTGGAAAGCTTAAGCTGGCAAAATTGTTGCGCACAGCTTGTTTGTAAATTTGTGTTAAACTGTTGCACATTGTTCCTGTTGCGATTTTGAATTTCTGATTCAGAAATGTGTTTTTAATTTTGTTTATTTATAACTAGTATAATATAATCATAATGCTGCATGTAAAAAGAAATTTTAAGATGCATGGATTGAAAAAGAAATGTAAGAAATTTATTAAAAGAATAGTGCTTAGTGAATCCTGGTAATGAATACTTCGCAAAATGCAGTCTTTATGCAGAAAAGTTTGAAATATTCAGTAGCGGTTTGTCTAATTTATTTTGTAAGAAAAAGTTACATTAATGTAAGCATAGCATTCCATCATAGTCGCGGAACTAAACATAAAACAGTGCAAATATTGCTGCATGCTTGATTTAAAAATAAAATGCATGATTATGTATAATTTTAATTTAAATGTAAAAAGAATTGATCTATGATATTGTATAAATAAACTTCTTAAATGCTTAAAAAATTAAAAATAAAAAAAATAAAAAAATTGAGAATTCATAACATGTTTCACTGCTCTTGTAGTGTTTAGGTCATTTTATGAACTAGGTAAATGATTGATTTGTTTGAAAAGTGCAGCGTGTTCTACTTTTTACGAGGTTTTTAAGAAGTATCTTTCAATGGATTTTAACCGTAAAATTTAAGTCATTTGTTTAAAAGAACAATACATGAAAAAAAAATAATAAAAATATAACAATACCTACAAAAAAATAATAGTAACAAAAAATAACAATGCAAACGAAAAATATTTTTACAATAAATTATTTTATTATAAAAATAGCTGCTGTGAGCAATATATTATTTAATTTTTGGTGATAACAAATTTTGTTTGCCTGCAAGATTTTGAATCATGTAAAAGATTCCATATTTTTTCTTGTTGGTCTGCTGTGATGTGGTGTCCTGTCAACATTAAATCCTTCAAATCACATAAATTTTTTATAGCTTCACCACAGCTAAATTGTGAGTTGTGTTCGGGTATAATAGCTAAAGCTTTAGCACAATGGCCTGTAATAAACACATCTTCCACTGGCACTAACTTCAGTTGTTGAGACTTTTGATATAATAATTCTACAATATCATTCGATATGATATATCCTGCTCCAGCAACAAAAGTAGGATGTCCATAGGGTAGGGTAAGAACTGGAACTGCTTTATTTTTCTTTATTTTGACTGGATAGGCAGCATGAGTTTTAACACATCCTACAATCCAACGTCTTTTTGATTGTTTTTTTGCAAGATAGTTTCCTAATTTTTCTGTATTGATAAATATATCGTCATCTGTTTTCATCAAGAAATTCACTTGAGAACAATACAAGGAAAACCATTTTAAACCCATGATAGACTTCTGTGTTAAGTTTTTGTACGAATCTATAAAATCGCCTTGAACAATGTCTCTGAAATTCATGCTCTCTTCATAAATCTGTTTCTGGAGTCTCATATTATCATGAATTTTTCCCAACAGAAAAACAACAGCTCCCCTTGTATTGTTTAGTACTTCACGTTTACCCCATGTATTTCGGATAGCCATTCTTTTTTCAATATTTTCCGGTGAGGAACATATAACTATGATATACAGGTATTTGTGTTCGAGACAAAAATAAGGTTCGTTGATCAAGAACTTTAATGTGGAAATTTGCTGTAGCTTGTTTTTTGGTATTTTATGGTATTCTTGCTTCATAAGGTTTGAAAAGAATTTCTTCTCTTTAATCTTTGTATCAAAGATTTCTCTTCTAGTTACAGGAAGTTCTTCAAATTGGGTAAAGCTTAGCATGAAAAAAAACCCCAGAAGTATTAATGATGATGTGATAAATACCAAAAGAGCTTTTCGCCATTGGTATAACTGAAGCCACAACTTGAACCTGAAAATAAAAATGTATAGATATAGTCATAAGAAAACTACTTTAAATAATTACGTAAAATATGTAAGAAAACTATTTTATTAATAAACTTTATTTATGTGGCACAACGGCTAAGGTAATTATTTCTAGTTTTATTCTAGGATGCAGGGGTTGTTGCAGTCGCTTTTTTGAATACCACTATTTTTATAAAGCATCTCCACACTATTCAAATGAAAATAACTACTGTGAACGATTAGGAAAATTTTCTCTTTAAAAAAAAGAAAGAAAGGAAATAAAGGCAAGAAAAAAGAAAATCAAGAAAAAAGAAATATTTAAATAAGGGACTGCATGATCTCTGACGGTGTAAATTTTGCTTTTTACTGCAACTATTGAATTTCCATTTTAGGGGTGTTTTTAATTTTTCATTCGTCGATTTTTTTTTTTTTCTTTTTAACGGTTATAGCACATTTTTCACTTCCTTCAATGAGTGCGATGATTTCCATAATACTTTTCGGTATGCCAAGAGAAAAAAAGGAACAATGATAATTATAATGGCAGTAATTAAGCTTAATACAAGTGGTCCAAAAAGACAACCTAGATTAATATTTAGTGGTCCAAAAATATAAAATGATTAACATATAGAAGTGCACAATTATTATACATATTTTTAATACATATATTTAAAGCAAAAACAGGCTATTAGAAACACAAATTATTTATGTATTTTTATTACTTTTTTATTAATACAATCTCCCACAAAAGTAGAAAAATTTATTTTCATTATTTCGTTTTAAACATATAATTTATGCAAGACAAATTTTTAACAACTTGCAGCATACTCGCCAAAATTTCAAGTTTTTAAATCAGTTCTATCACAACTAGCCCTTAATAGAAAATTTTCATATTAATTTTCTACGAATAAAAACAGTGAGAATTGTTATAGAAAATTTATAGTATAAAGTCTCCGGCCTAAATCGGGAGACTTGTTAACTATGTTGCAGTAAAAAGCACCAAAAATCGGGTATTAAAATGTAGTAAGCAAATACCACACACACACATATATATATATATATATATATGTGTGTGTGTGTGGTAATATATATATATATATGTGTGTGTGTGTGGTCGTATATAAACTGCACAAGTGCAGTACAAAAGAAATAATACATAATAGCAGAATTAAAATAACAGATGTACAAAACCATTAATATAGGGGGAAAAAACTTTAAATCAACCACTAATAATGTGAAATTTCAGGTCAGCAAAAAGTGTTCTTTTTCCCGATCTTTTATTTTTCTTTTAGGCATACCAATGTATAGTGCAGCCACGTTTCCAAAAACTACCGGCGACGACGAGTCCAAAATGTTGGTGGGGTGCAGTTTAACTCGCAGTTTGTGATTAGGAAAACATCCAATAATTTGCGCTCTATTATTATTCATTTTCTCTGAGCCAGATGGCTGTCATCCCTATTTTAACAGTGGACTCGTAGAATTAGGGCTTGCGCAGAGGCTACCATGGTTTCATGAAATGTGGTCGAAGAATAAGTGGCTTTTTTATTCTCTAAAAAATTGAAACTGATTTTATTAATTCCAGTGTTTTCATTGAAGTTTATTTGATCTTTTTTATTTCGGATACGGTGAAAATTATTAGGGTTGGGTTTTATAGAGATGTTTATACCATGATTTTTACTTTCATGTTTTATTTTTATATTGGCACTTTTGCAGTATGAGATAGAAGGGGTAAAAATAAGATTTTCTTTTTGAGCATTACTCATAGAATTAAGGGGTTTTAGGCGATTTTTTATAAAGTTTATTGATTAGAGTTTTGCTGTAACCATCTTTTTGACTAATATTTTTAATGTAGTTAAGTTCGTTTTTTAATAATAGGCTATTGGAACAGATAAGGATAGCACGATTAATAAAGGAACATAAGGCAGCTAATTTATAAGAATAAAAGGTTTTACATTTGCTGTTAATTATTTCATTATTATTAGTTAGTTTCCTGTAAATGGTAGTATCGAAAGTATTAATGTTACGTCTCAAAATTTTTACATTAATAAAATTTAGGTAGTTATTATTTTCAATCTCAAGAGTAAATTTAATATTCTTGTCAAGATCATTAAGATGATGAAGAATATGCTGGGGATCTTTATTTTCAGGAATAATTGCAAAGATATCATCAACATAACGAAGCCAAAATTTAAAGTCGTTAGAAAATTTAATATGAGATTCTTTGAAGACTCGTAATTTTAATTCAGCAATAATACCAGGTAGGAGGGAGCCCATAAGGACTCATTTGGTTTATTTAAATATATTATTATTGAAAGAAAAATATGAGTTGTTAAGAAGTAAATTGTTGGTTCTGAAGAGAGTTTCACTTATCTTGCTATCACCATATTGTTCGATTATTTTATTTGAAATTAATTGATTTGTTTCAGAAATATCAATTGAAGCATAAAGATCTTTTACATCAAAACTTTCCATTATGCCAGAACTAAGAATTTCAATATTATGCAATTTTTCAATAAAAGCTTCTGTAGAATTTAAACTTATCTGAATTTAGAAGGATTGATTTGTAAATATCTTTTATATAAAGTTCTAAATCATACTGGGGGTTTACAGACTTGTTAACAATTGGTCTTAATGTAGGGGGATTTTTATTTTCTTTGCATTTACCGAATAAACGAGGGATAATAGGGGCAAAATCGCGAATTTTTGAAGGTAACTTGTTAGGTCAAGAACCGGGTTGAATAACGGCCGTATTCCCCATTAACTTCAACTCCCGGTTCAACGCAAAAACTTGAAAAGCGTCTAAAGGCAGGGTGCAGCTTTCTAAAAAAAATTGACCGGCTCCTTCTGCCATCTAGCAACAAAGATTTCCTACAATCTTTGATTGGTTATTTTCCGATAAAAGATATGAAAGTAACCATGCCGCTAGACGGTAGAAGCAACGCATCAAATTTTTCTGAAAAGTTGTACTTTGACTTCATGCGCTTTTCAAGTTTTCGTGTTCAACCGGGAATTGAAGTTATTGGTGAGAGATTTTGTTTTCTCAGTTAGTTTTTTGAGGGGGTTAGATTTAATAACAGTTGTATCCAACCCCCTCATAAAAATAACTTAAAAAACCAAATATCTTATTCAATTCGGTTCCTGGCGTAACAAGTTACCTCCATAAATTTATAATTTTGCCCCTACTATCCCGCGTTTATTTAGCAAATCCAAATATCATAAAAATCCTGCAATGATAAAAAGCGGGACAGATGTAACAAGAGGCCAATAGTACTGAAGATGGCCGTTACAATGGATCGAAGGTGCTTTATAGAAAGCAATAATGGTAGTAATTTCTGACATTTATAATTAAATTAGGCTTTTTTAAAATATTAATCTTTTAAAATTTATTTTACTAAAATGAAACTTTACCAATGTACATTCATGATGTTTATGTGCAATCACTAACATAAGTGAAGGAACACTTTCAAATCTAGGCGTTTTTGCTGAAAATCTAAAAAAACACTTTATGGATTTTCTTGGAACTTCAATTGTCAAAAGAACATGCTATATATTCCAGCAAAAGTTTTGTCCCGAATACAAAAAGGGAATCAGTTACAAATTAACCAAAATGTATAATATTTGGGATCACCCTGTAAAAAAAAAAAAAAAAAAAAAAAAATGCTTGAAATGCATTGTAGCTATAGTATATGATTATTAACTTTATATTAATTAGAAATATAAATTTATATGCCACTACGACGTATGTTCAACGGGACATAAAGGTTTCTTTAACAACGTCAACAATTACTTGTACGTTTTTTGTTTATAACATGCAAGGCTTTAAAACAAAAGCAATGTCATTTTTAGAACTATTTAGAGATTTATAATACTTTTATTTTTAGATTTATTATACTGCAAACTAAATATAAAAATATCAAATATCTGATGAAATATGGATATTTTTACTAAATAATTTTTTATTGTGCATGTGCTAGCAAAATTATTTTTGCATAAGCCAAATGCATAGTATTACTCTCTCTCTCTCTCTCTCTCGATATATATATATATATATATATATATATATATATATATATATATATATATATATCCCTAAACAAGTATAGTTAAATCTCAGAATGATATCATGGTTAGAAGCGTTGATTTTCAAGTACTTTCAGAAAAATGCAAAACGCCAAGAGAGTTTATGCATATTTTCATTTTGAATCAACGAATAGTCATGGACATGAGTGAAGACCTACTTTTCATTTTCTCAAAAAAGTGAGGGAAATATTTGAAAACCATTAAGTGTACTAAAGCATATTGTTTCTGCTATCTTTAGAATATTATGAAGTTAAGTAAATATTAATATTTAAATCAATACGCTTACAAAAATAAATAGAACCGTTTAACTTAAAAGGCAAAGCACGCTAGTTATAATATCAGAATAAAATACATAATCGATACTATTAACTGCACATAAGATACCATAAGTAACATGTTTTATTAAAAATATTACTGCAACATTTAAACAACAATTTTCAAACATTTTCATTAACAAATTTGGAAAATTTAACTGATGGGTCTTAAAAACCAGAAGCCACCAGGTGAATGTCCTAAAATGTTTTAAAGAAAATTAACTATAGCTTAAATCTTGCTGTTTTATATGCTCAAACTTTTCTCTATTTTTCCTTAACATGATAAATAAAATCTATTATGAAAATAGTTTTTGTTTATTATATTAATAAAAAATAGAGAAAATATGATTTTTTAGCCTTTAAAATCCATGCAAATGTCTATTTACAATGCCGAATATAAGAGGGAAGATGGGTGTTATGTATAATTCACTTTGTGTTTAATTAAATTAAAAGATTTAGTTTAATCTCCACACAGAAAGTAAC